>JAJTUD010000015.1:0-1439549 GCA_036971385.1 Dactylellina parvicollis | reverse complement strand
TATATTTAAAAAAATTTTTAATATATTATTTATTAATATTTAAAATAATTTTAATATATTTATTAGTTTAAATAATATTATTTAATATTATTTAATATTTATATTATATTTTAAAAGCTGTTTTTTTTTTTTTTTTTTTTTATTTTTTTTTTTTTTTTTTTTTTTTTTTTTTTTTTTTTTTTTTTAAATTTTTTTTTTTTTTTTATTTTTTTTTTTTTTTTTTTTTTAATATTTTAATCTTATTATACGTGTTTTTTATATTTAGTTTCATAAAATATTATATCTTATTTAAGTAATTTATTATTATATTAATTAATAATAAGATATATCAGTTTTTTATTATAATATTATTTAGGCTATAATAGTTTATATATAATCATAATCTGTTATTTTTTTTTTTAATAAATAATATAAGTGTACTAATTAAAAATGAAAATAACTATATAAATTTATTAATTAAATTAATTTTAATATAATTTTTTAATTTATTTCTTTTTTTATTACTAAGTTTATATATAGGTTTTTATAAAAATTCATATTTTTTTTAAAATAAAATTTTATAATCTTATTATTAATATTTCAATAATTTATTAACTTTTTTTTTATTAAATATATTTATAAGATTTTATAAATCTTTTAATATCTCAATTACCCTTATTATATTATTTTATAAGTTTTTAAAAATAAGTTTTTTTATTTTTATTAATACTATATCATTCATTTCTAATAATTCTTTAAATTTTTTTAATATAAGATTTAGGATCAGGTCTTATTTTTTTTCTTTTTTTTAAAAAAATAATATTATTATTGTTAATAAAAATCCTGATTTTTATTATTAGATTTTTTTATATAATCCTGGCTTTTTTATAAATTTAATAATTTTATTTATTTAATTAATTCTTAAATTATATTTCTTTAGTTATAAAAGGTCTAAAATTATATCAAATCCTTTTATTTTTATTATATTAAATTAGAGTATTTCTTTATATTTTCCTATTTTAATTTTAAGTAATATAATAATATAGATACTATTTTAAAATAATATACTTATATTATTTATTAAAAATAAAAATATTAGTCAGTTTTTAATTAAAATAATAATCTTATATTTTTCTATTATTTATAAAATTAAAAAATTTAAAAATAATTTTAAATCTAGAAATATTTTTATATACTAATTACTTTTATTATCTTATAATTCCATTTTTAAGATAAAGTAAGAATTCAATAATAAATATCTTTTAATAATTATTATTATAAAAATTACTAGTTTTATTTCTTCTTAATCCTTATTATTTAATGATTAAGATTTTATTATTTTATTTTATTTTTTAAGTTTTATTTTTTTTATAAATCTTATTTTCTTTTTTTCTAATTTTTTTAATTTTTTTTGTGTTTTTTTAAATTATTACAAATAAATAAATATTTTAATATTATATAATCTATTTTATTATATAAGAAATATATTCCTTTTGATTTTTTTTTTTCTATTTATTCTTTTATTACCCCCCTTATTATTATTGTTAATATTTATGTTTTTTTATTTTTTAGGAATTTTATAATTATTACTAATATACTATCCAATTCTATTAAATCTAAAGAGGTAAAAGAAGTGTTTTGTTAAATATTTTTAGATTTTTTATTTATTTAATATAATTCATATTTTTTTTTTTATATTAATTACAATGGTTATTATTTAATCTAATTTATTAAATTTTAATTTTATAGCTATAATATCTTATTTTATTCTGTTCTTCAAACTTATTTAAAAGAAATATACTACTGAATTTTTATTTTATTCTAAAAATTTGTTTTTTATTATTTTAAATTATATTATATATATTAATATTAATTCTTTTTTATTTTATAATATTTTTATAAATATTATTTTAACTTTTTTTTTCTTATTTTAATTATTAAAATATCTATTTATAATTTACTTAAATATATTTTAATTTTTAAATTTAAAAAAAGCTTTTTTTAATAGGTTTATTTATATTTTTAATAATATTTAATCTTATATTATTTTTTTTATTAGATTAAAAATAAATTTAATTTATTAAAAAAAATTATTAAATACTAGAACTATACTTTCAAAATAAAATCTAAATTTTTATAAAAATTCTCAGATTTTTTTAAAATTTTTTATAAATTTATTTAATTTTATATAAATACATATTTAATTCATATATCTTATAAAGGATTTTTCTAATTTATTATTTTTTTATATCTTTTATATACTATCAATTAATAATTTAAGTTATATTTTCTTAGAACAAGCTATTTCTTTTTCTTTTTTTATTATTTTAATAAGATTATTAATTTATTATTATATTTTTATAATTTATTAGTTTTTTTTATTTAATTTTTTTTTTAAAAATATTTTTGTTTTTCTCATTGTTTTGAATTTTAGTTATTCTATACCTTTATCGGTATTTAAAAAGATTACCAGATTAAAAACTACTTCTATATTTATTTTTTTAAATATTATAGCTTCTCATACTTTCGTATTTTATTAATAATTTAGTTTAATAATATATAATACTATATAATTTATTTATAATCTAATAAAACATATCAAAAACTTTAAAAATTAATATAGTAAATTAAAAGTATACAAATCACTTATTTATAATAGTGATTATCAAATAATAAGCGTCCTTATATTTTAATATATTATTTAAATACATAATAACCTAACCAGTATAGTAGTACCTAATTAGAGATATTAGGATAGCTATAGAGTCTCAGGTATTATAATAATATTGAGGTCTAGTGGTTGCCGCCACCACTCAGATCTCGTGGGCCTTGCAGTTCTGGGGTGGTCACGTATCAGGTCGTGCTGGAGCATGACACATGATTTCTCTTATAATTTGATTTTCGATTTTTAGAAACCAAAAACCATCATGATTTAATTGTCGATCTTAGAAACCAAACCAAACCGCCCCATGTCGATCACTAATAATAATAATATAATATTAAAATTCATTTTCTTTATTTAATTTTTTTATATTAAAATGAAAATCTTAATATAGTATGTTAAGATCTATTATTTATTATATTACTTAATGAAACTGATAAATAATAGCTAATTAAATTAATTAAAATTATTAATTAATTGTATAGAAGAATAATAGACTGTGAAACAACATGGTACTCTATAGTAAGTTTTATTTTTATATTTTATTAGATTTTACAATCATTCAATCTTAGTAGAGGATGATGTTAGGCCTTAAAATTAGTCTAATTATTTTAATATTATAATATAATATTGTGTGCTAGTTTATATAATATAATAGGGTTAATATATTAATATTTACTTTTTATAAAAGGTTATTATTATATAGAAGGTTTATAAATAAGAGATGATTTTATAGCGGATATTATTACTTACACCCTACCACCTTTAATATATATAAATATAAAGATATATAAATAATAGAGATTAGTTTTTCGTTTGATAATTTAATTATCAAGTCTTGTAAATTATTTTAGTCCTCATGCCTATACAAAGCACACTGCTATAGTGGTGCGCAGCCTGACATATTAAGTTTTATAAAAAAATTTAAATTTTTTATTATATTTATTTTGTTATAGAATTCTATTTGAAGGTATTAAATTAATTAAATTAATATATATATATATATATATTATTTAATAAAATATTTAATTTGTATTGAAAATTTATTTATAAAGGTTAAAATTATTATATTAATATATATGTATATTAATATATTATATTATCTAAAAATTATTATTATTATTTATTATTCTTTTAAATATTATTATTATCTATTATATTATTTTAAATTAATAATTATTATTATTATATTATATTATATTATTTTTAAAATTGTCTACTATCTTATTATTAAAAATACTATTTTTGTTATTATTAAAAATAAAAATTTTATTATGGTATTTCTTAAATTTTTTTTTATTATGTTATACTATACTATTTTATGGTATGGTATGGTATGGTATGGTTTTCTACCATACCATCAACAACACTATAAATTATACTAAAAGAATTAAAATTCTGTTAATTTTTAATATAGAATTAGAAAATAAAATGATATATTTTTATTATAATATACCTCTTCTTTGTTTATATTATTTAATTTCAACTTATATTATTTTTGTTATTTAGATAATTAAATATTTATTTTCTATATATCATTTTAATTTTCTATATATACATGTTTAATCCTACTATATAATTTATCTGTTTAGAAGATATTATAATAAATGTTGGATATACTTAGTCAACTTAGTACAGTACTAATATTTAGTAGGTGCATTTGTTACCTGCTTAGGAATAACACTTTACATCCTACACATCATATCCATATCCATCACGACACATTCCCTGTATTCCCCGCATTATTTTAAACGCTGCCATCTATAACTTCGGTTCGATTTTTTTACCCCGGTATCATCGACTAGGTCGGTAAAAATACAAAAATTCACCGAGTCGGTGGGCTTTTCGAAGTCGATTCCTCGCATTCCTCGCATTTTTTTTCTAAAACGCTATATACAGAACAGGGTTCGTGGATTGCAGAGCAACCACCACATATGAACTATAAATCAATTAAAAAGTTACAAAATAAGTAATAAACAAAAGAATTAATATTTGTGGATTTCGTGGGAAATGATTAAAACTATAATATAACTACTAAGTAGAAAACGAATTATAAATCTTTAACTTAAGAATAATAAAATTTGGTACTAATATTATTAAGGGTATAAAAAAAAATATTTTGTACAGGGTTCGGTTATATAACTTGCTATGAACAACCGGCTGCCGTCTAGCTTTAAATATTGATCGTCTGCGGACCAAAAATTTTTTTGCTCATGCTTTTTAGTCTGTACGAAGCACACCGCCTATAATAGCGCGCAGCTTAAATTACACCTTACAGATTACAACGAGATCGCGATATTATAACGATAATCACCATGTAATTTGATCGAATATTCCTACCAAACTGATTCAACCCCATTTTCATTGATAACTCCTTTTCCAAACTTGAATTCTCTATAGTCTTAAGGAATATCAGTAAAATCATTTCGTTTTGGGTTGTTCGTCTCGGCATCTTTTCAAATTTACGTCATTTTGCGTTCTCACGTCGTCGATATATACTTTCGTAAGTAAGTACGAGTACGAACAACCCACCATTGGTCAAACAATTAGCGCCTGTGGATATCAGGAACATTCTACTCCACCAACAGGGTCCTTCCAGCTGCAAGACTTTTTGGTATACATATGCATTTCTAACCATTGAAACTCACCCTTTCTGTGTTTAAAGTTTTTTCTAGTCCCCTTTATAGTCGGAATTGGTTCATGAACGATGTTTATGATTCGGAATGTATCAAAACTGCTCTTTGGAGAAACATCAAAGGAACATTTGCTCCAAATCGACGGTGGCCAGCTATACCTTATTCGACCCCAAAGTCCTAAAGGATACGCAGAATGCATGTAAGCTGATTTCCTTACTCCTGTGCAATCCACAAGAATCTAGCCTAGTCGCGCATGTCTCATAGCCAACTGATTAAACAATATAAAGTTTTCAGGAATCATCTGCGTATATCCGCCGAACATCCACACCTCATCACTACCAGCTTAAAATACAGCGTGTTTTCGAGGAGGGGGAAGAAGATTTACAAGAGGAGAGTGAGGGTGAAGATGACAGTGGCAACGACCGCGTATTTCTACTAGATGAGAGCTTATGTTTTCGCTCTGTGTTTCGAGATGGCCATGCAGTATTTGCATGGAGAGACCTCCTTGGGGTATATCACCTTTGTTTTGGACGTAAGTTGATTATGATTCTAACTAAGTATATAGGACCCCGAAGATATATTCGAATTCGTTTGCGATACCGCAACCCAACCCGGCCAGGTTAATACTTTCGAGATTGTTGCAATGCAATGTCAGTTCGAGCGCAAATACAACCGTTCTTATGAGGCGGCAACGGATGCTGATCTTGAACAGTTCTCTTTCTCGTTCGCTGCCACTTATCCCCCAGAGTATTCTCTAGGAATTAACGCTGATTTAAATATACCAGAGCGTTATCTGTTCCTCCCACTGTACCATCCGCATCCCCGAAACGCTCTCGAGAATCTGTGACAAAACCAGCTTCCACCCAAACGGGGTCCTCTCAGGGTGCTGATACACCAGAGGTTGCTCGTGGAAACTTAGGCAAATCTATAAAAAAACCGGTGCCCGAAGGGTTTTTTTACCCCGACAATCCCCCACTAGCGAGAGAAACCGTTGAGTTGCATTTATACGATATGGACTCGGGCACGTTTATATTGCAAAACGACAACATAATTGCCCGAGTTGTTGACCGGGGAGGCTGGAACTGTAAGCAAAAGCTCAAGCGCTTGAGAACTCCTTACTAGATGCCTGCTGAAATGCATTGAATGTCTCGTGAGGTTCTAGATTTCCTCCAAATTTCCGACACGGTGGGCGAACAAAGTCAAGATGTTGAAATCATCCTCAATCAAAGTGTGATACCTGACATTTCACCGGTTTTTAATTTCGACTACCTTTCTTTCATATTCAATGCCTACAAGGAAGACAACACTGCGTTTTCTTGGCTTCTTCGCTTTCACGACATGCCATCTCTGGAACGGTTTCAAGAAGGTTTGATGAGAGCCCTTTGGGAACATCTTAATCAAGCAAGCTGGCTCAAAGCTAAGGATGACGACCGGGATTATATCGTTGAGGCCTTCCAAGATATAACGATGACCGACGCTTCAGAAGATGACCAGTCTTCAGAGATGGAGGGAGACGAAGGTGATGAGAGCGAACACGAGGATGATTCATTATTAGATGATAAAACCCAGTTTCCCGATGATGGGACCCACGAAGAGAATAGTCAACTTGCCGTTGGCTACAGGACAGACAGATCATTTGTGATTAGGGGTAGCCGGATTGGTGTTTTCAAGCACACACCATCCAATCATCTTGAGTTCTCAACGACAATAAATAAAGTCCAAACGCCGAAGGGGAAACTATTTGAACCAAAGAAGGTAATTCACGACGACTATCTTTTTGACAAAACATAATACTCGGGCTAACATCTGCTAGGTGATGCTCCATACCGGAGACACTTCGATGATATTGCAGGATCAAGCAAATCCTCAAAGCGTTTACAAAATGGATATTGAAACTGGCAAAGTGGTTGACGAGTGGAAAGTGCATGACCATATTCCAATTCTCAATTATGTCCCGGGAAATGTAAGCAAACCTCCTATAACCCGAGTGCTTGGGACTATACATAACACTAAACTTTCACTCTAGAAATTCGCCCAGCTCACCGACGAGCAAACGTTCATTGGTCATTCTAAAAATGCTATCTTCCGAGTTGATCCAAGGCTCAGTGGAAACAAGATGGTAGACTCGGAACTTAAACAGTACACGTCAAAGAATGACTTTTCGGCGGCAGCCACGACAGAACAAGGGTACATTGCGGTTGCCTCAAATAAAGGGGATATACGCCTTTTTGACCGGCTGGGGATCAATGCGAAATCACACTTGCCTGCCCTTGGCGATCCCGTTATCGGTATTGATGTTTCGGCTGATGGGCATTGGATTCTGGCTACTTGTAGGACCTATATCCTCCTAGTCGACGCAAAACATGACTCAGGAAAAAACAATGGCAAGCTAGGCTTTGAAAAGGGATTTGGGAGAGACTCGAAGCCAAAGCCTCGAAGACTTACACTTGCTCCAAGCCATGTTGCTCAGTTTCAACAAGAAACCAAGACCCCACTCTCCTTCACAGTTGCTAAATTCAATACAGGCCTAAATAGCGAAGAAACCTCTATTATCACTTCAACCGGTCCATTTATCATCACATGGGATATGAAGAAGGTACTGAAGGGCGCAAAGGAATCCTACTCTATTCGCCGTTATTCGGAGGAAATCAAGGCCGATAATTTTAGATTCGGGAGTGATAAGAGTGTCATAGTCGCTCTTCCACAGCAGGTTGACATGGTAGCAAAGGGTTCTTTCAAGAAAGCTACGCGGCAGTCTATTTCAACCCCAGTAAAGAAGCTCCGATCACGGAATTCTATCGTGAATTCTCCTTATTAAAAACCTTTGATTATTATATATCGGAAATATGTATCTTTATTTCGTTTGGATGTCTAGTTCCTACCTGTACCGGTTGCGATCCACACAAAAGTGTTGCTTCGCGTGAAGCTGGTTTCGAGACCAGTTGCGATGGGGTTTCGCATTATCTGAATTATCTCGCCTCTGTGTTTGATGGGTGTGTTTCTTTACTTGCACGGTGCCTTTTAATATCCCGGCTTCTAAATTACGTGATGTTACTCAAGGCTGCATTTCAAAGTTCTGTATCAGGAAATCAGCCATACTGATTACTGGGTTCTCAGCATATGTGAAGTCAATTATTTATTTCTGAAAATGGGTTTGCTGCTTTATGAATCTGCTATATGTACTAATATGTAGATTCAGAATTGTGAATGCTCTATATTTTTCCGCCTTGAAGTTTCGAGCGCCTAAAGGCTATTCATATCTCATTTTTAAGCTAATTTTATAAATGTTACCAAAATTCAACTAGAAGCAATTTTATTCGAATCCCCAGTACTATACCTTAATACTATTGAATAAGCACGTTCTATATATTACGTAAAAGTGCTATCGTCATCATCAATAATACAAAACGAAAATGCTAGTTTTAGGCCCTATTATGATTTTTATAATTACTTTTATTTTAGGTACAGGTCTATTGTTGAAAATAGTCAAGTCCTAATTTGCATACCCTTATTTTGTATCATCAGTCCACCTTTTACATTTATATTCAGACTGCAACCACAACACCCAATACTTCCTACCCTAAATCTGAATTTGTACATCGGAGAATACATTCAGTTATTGATTTTAATTCCAGCAAATATTTTCCTATGGCTGAACTTGAGAGATACCAACTATTGCGAAAAAGCCATCCTGGGTGGTGCACGATAGAATCTGAACCAGTACGCACAAAGGCGTTTCGGTGCAATATTTGACCTGATTGGCAAGTTGCCAACACTGATGCATTTTGCTAGGCGATTTTCAATCAAATTCTACAGGAAGCAGGCGTCCAAAATGCACAAGTTTCGGAGTTATATTCTCTGGATGAAGACATCGTGAAAGAGCTTGGGTGAGATAGAGAGACCCTTGATTGGCTTCATCAACCGAAACGTTTCTTATCTTTTGGGTATCGAGACCCGTCCTAACAGCAAACTGACAATCTAGTAGACCAATATTTGGTCTTATATTTCTTTGTAGGTGGAGAGAAGACATGGAAGAGGTTGAAGCGCTAGGACATTAGAAGCCCATTTTCAATCTTATGCCAACTAGAAGATTTAGCAAATTCAAGAGACAGAAGTCAATTACCCTCAAAATATCTGGTTTGCTAATCAGGTTCGTCACCATCTTCCGCCCTTGTGTTATCAGACTTGCGTTAATGGGGCGCACACTATTCCAATAATGCTATCTTATTGATCCCGATAACCTTTAGATATCAGAAAACAGCTGCGCAAGTCTTGCAATGTTGAACATCTTGTTCAACTCTAGGTCGGTGGTGCTCGGGGAGGAGCTGTCCTATTTTAAATCGTTTACAAACACACTTACGCCTCCGCTGAGAGGCTTCTGTCTGCAAAACTTTCAATTTCTTCGAAACATTCATAATTCATTTGCAAGGTGTGTATAACACCCGCAATAAATTCTTCAGCAAACCAAGTAATATGGTTCTCACTCTAATACTCCGCCATAGGCGTTCAGAGATCATGCAAAATAATATGGATACTATCAATTCATACAAAAGCAGCAAAGGCTTGATGCTTGAAGGGATCCCTGGAGCAGAGGCCGCCTACCATTTCATTGCTTATGTTCCGTTTGGTGGTAGCGTTTGGGAGTTAGATGGCCTTCACCGCCGGCCAGTTTTGCTAGGGAGTATTTAGCAACCCCTTTTCGGCGAAATCTGTCGCTGAATTATCCACTAACTGGACGAGTTAACAATCTAGGAGATATTTCCTCAAACAGTTGGCTTCTTGCTGCCATGCCCAGGATTCAACTTCAAATTTCAAAGTATTCTGAAAATGAGTTGATGTTTACTCTCCTGGCCATAACTGAGCACACTGGAAGGCCGGGTAGAAGTGTGAACAGAAGCGCTGGAACCTATTCTATTGCCCGGGACGGCATACCCATAAGAGGTGAGCACGATCGTATAGGCCGCGATGTCTGTTTTATTGTGTTAGACGACTTCGCTGATGTCCCAGTAGATGAAGTTGGTCTTTCATATGCAATTCGCGTGAAACACCCGTACGTTGCTTTCATGCGCCGGTATATCCAGATACTAGCGAATAAAGGTGTGCAGGTTGGTTTTTGATTATCATCTTCCGATCTCTTTTCTCGCTCTTGGAAGTGGCAGGTGGCAGTAGCGTTCCGGGTTTCGTCCTGATTTTCACAATATTCATTTGTCCATGCGGGATGTAGCTAAATGCCGACTTTGTTGAAATAATTCGATAGAACTAGTCCTCTGGGTACTCTTCTTTCATATTTGATACAAAACGCCCATCTGGCGAGCTGAATCTCTTGAAATATCGGCCTGCTAAAGTATGGCCTAATTTTCCAGCAGATTTGGGATGCCGTTGGACAATATTTTCCTGAGCTACGTAGCGGACGGATACATCATCGACCATGACGCGATAAAAAGGCTGTGTTAGTCCCTTCTGAAGTTCCGCTTCTTCAGCATCCACGCTTTCATATGCCATATTGATTGTCCAACCTGTAATAACTGCGTGGTATCCGTATCGCTTATGTTGAAATACGGTTCCAATTCGAAACTTATCAATCAGCCTTATCCAAAGTTTTCGATGCCTTGGTACCTGAACTCACCAAGACCCCTCGGTTTTCTGGTAAAGACCTCAACTTCGCCTTTCGAATCATCCCATCTTCGTTCCGTAAAGCGCCGCAAATTGTTTTCAGGAGCCTGGTAGGTCTTGATTCGGGATTGGCCAAAGGTATTATGCATTTTTCAATGAGGCCGACATCGAGCGGAAATGATTCTTGGAGACAACGGCAAAGTGGCTCCAAGATACGAGTAGTCCAAGTGCTTGATAGCAATGCAATTGCAAACAACGCTGCATACTCAGCGGCGTCTACATTAATATCTGATTCTGGAATTCCTTCAAAGTAGCGGCGGTGACGGCGCGCGTGCGGTGTATTTCTTATGATATTTCTAGCATTTCGCAAGACCAATTCCTTGGTAGTAGCGGGATGCAGAAACCTGGTGATATTTTCTTGCGTAAGCGCAACGCCGATATCTTGTAAACGAGCTTCAAGCTCCGGTTGAAAAACCAAACCTGTGCCTTCATGAGGGTCCATATAGAAATGTACAGATTCATTCTCTCGAACTAGAACATAGACGTGATACGGATAAGCGCACGGATGCGCCTCCAGACCAAGCCTTTGAGCCAGAGAACAAAATATAGTGCATGATATCATTGGCAAGGTGCTTTTGGTGGTTCTCATAGAAATTCCCATGAAGCAGTTCACTAAGTTGTGGAAATTTTCTTGTAAGCAGCCTAAGAAGCCGAAGGACCGCATGTAATCGACGATTACAGTTGCTTTGTCTTTCGTCGTGAAACCAAAAAAGTCCCGGTGAATGCTAAGGATATCGGCACTCATCAGGGAGAGCATTGCAGAAACCTATAATATATTAGAAATTATCAAACGAAAGTTTAGGCTAACGAGAGGAAAGAAACACACGTGTTCAGTATCAGTGGTGAAGTCTTCAATCACGAATAGATCAAAGCTAGACATGGCTGGTTCTAACCGCGCGGATTGTGGTGTTAAAAGTTTTGCCCAACAAGACATGGCTCGCTGTCTGTGGATATATGCCAATGTTGAACTAGCATGGAACCTAAAGAAGTCTCAATTAACATACAAAGAACCAAACATGGGGAGTCAGGGAAACCTCGACTTCTCACCGTCTTGCCAGCCAGTCACTGGCAGTTTCGGGGATTCCTAATTGCTCTATTAGGTAGTCTTTCGCATCATAACCATAGCTTGCTATCTTCTCTGTATGCTCGATTCTTTTTGATGGACTGGCTACTATATGACTCAGTAGCTGCGAGGCTTCTCGCTCGATCGTAAATCTTCGGTAGAAAACCTTCTTCCAGCTGCGCAAAACGTTGTATTGGCCGTCAGGGCCAGCAGCGTTTCCATGCCAGCTCTCTTCCCAGAATTTAAACCTATTGCACCGTCCTCGCCATAGTAAAGGGTCGTTCGTAAACTGGTGTAATTTACGAGACACCCTTTCTAAGGCCCGCAGGTCGTCATCTGGAACGTAGGTGATAATGTGCTGTGTGACCTCTAGACAATAGCGAGTGATACGAAACTGTTAAAATAAAACCTTCAACTCCTCACCATTCCCGTTCTTTCATCGTCTTGTGTTCAGTGGCATGAGCCGCCTCAAGTCTATGAGTTGGGACGGGGAGAACGAAAGAAAAAGGGCTCTTTGGACGAAGCCAACCTTGAGGAAGGTGTAGAAACTGCATAATTCTAGCGGGCTGAAGAAAGGTAGTAGGGTTTTGGCATGATATTTTAAGCTGCCAGCAGTATAAGTTATTAAGATGTTGCTCAAGTGGACAATTTGGGGAAAACTGCTACCCATATGCTTATGTGAATTTCCAAGCCAGAATGTGGTGTTTGGTTTTGGAGGGGTTGAATGTGTCTGTTTGTGCCAGTCCAAACATGTGCCTCAGCGGCTTAGTAAATTACATAAGCCAGATTTCTTGGCAACTCGTCGCGTTTCCATACACCCTTACATGTCGTGTTTGCGCGATCTCTACACTACTTGGTTACATAATTTGTTCATTCAGGCTACTCCATTTACAAACTTCAAATCGCCCACCACAAAACCTTGACGCTTGTCCACAAAAAGAACGATTCCTGGTTGTTCTTTTTCTCACGAAACTCACTGACGGATCTCAATTTCCTCTCTACTCTCCCCAACACTTCCACCCAATGCTTTCCAAGCCTCTCAGCCAGATTTACGCGTGATTCCACAGCTTTGTCCTTTGAGGACCGTGGTATTGGATATGGATACTCCGCGACTACCAGCCTCGTTTCCTAAGACACCCACATCTGTTCGACCACGGGGGCGTGAAAGGCCGGAAAATACAACGTTATCGTCTGTAGCAAGGACACCCATAACTCCGAAGACATTGGAAACACCTTCGCGCTTGAAGAAGGACCAGAAACCCGATAATCAGACGAACCCCTATATACCTGTTAGCGTCATTGACGCCCCTACCCAAAGATTGTATGCTTGCTCGATACTCATACTACTGCAAGCCTATAAGGTCTACGAGATTGGGGGACTCTATTCCGTCGACGATGATTCAATATCAGAACTTTGGTTAATACTGAAATGGGTGGCGATTGATGGTGTCTTCCTGCGGTTGCTACCACTACTTCGAATTCCATGGCTTACGTTCAGTACCCACTCTACGATCCTCCAAATCCTCTTCATGTCAATGCTGGACATCTTCTTCTGCTTGCGATATCAGGTATCCTTTTCGGTTTGCCCCATTCCTAAACACGATGGCCCACTAATTTGTTCATCAGGACATATTGTTTACGCTTGTCCTATCCGCTTGGAAATGTTTGTGTTACAATCCCGAATCCTCCTTTGTTGATATCACACTAAATCGAGGTGGGCCTACAGATCTCTTTAGCCACGAGCTTAGTTTGTCTGAAAAGAAAGTGAAAGTTCGAAACATACTATCTAACAACTCCCCAATACTGGGTAAACATACAGTACATTATCTTCCAGAAGGGTCTGTCTTTTCTTGTCTTTTTTTTCATTTGCAATTTTGGGGGGGGACCGGGATTTAGATTCCAACATCCTACCAATAGTAATCGATGCTGATACTGATACCAATGAAAAGATCCGCCTTGCTCAACCCTTCGAACTCCAATATCTGTTTCGATTCTCTAACTAAAGAAGGGGCGAGTTTACCTATTATGGTAAACTCATCTATACCAACTTTGATTCAACTATCAATGAGAAATTTCGAGAACGTCGAGATAACTACCATAAACATTACACAAAAAGAGATCAAACGACTGATAAAGACATCTACTGCTAAACCCGGAGAAACCAGCATCCACCACATTTACTATCCAATCAAGACTCCAGGTTTGTATCGTCTCGAAAAAGTTATTGATATTTCACAGCTGGTGGTTAGAGTTCGAAAAGCGGAGCTTCTTGTTGCTGCTTGTCCTTTTGCCTCATTTGGGGGCGGCCACTCTGACTCTGTTGCATCGAACAGATGTAGAGGCGAATTATCAGATCTGACATTGGACATCACGGGGTTGCCTCCTCTCCAGGTGCGTTATGGTCGCACAATTAACCAAGATGAGAAGGATGTCACAATTCAAAGCATCAGTCCTCTGGGATATAACTCTCCACTTGTCCGACCCGACAGTCGGGGTAGTGGCTCCAGGTCATTCTTAGACAAAGATTTATCATGGATGCAGGCCCAAAAAGTTTCAATACCGGTAAATGAATCTTTGACATCGCATGGTTCGTGGGCTTATGTTGTTGAAGAAGTAATCGATGGCATGGGCAATATTGTTAAGTACAACTCACGAGGGGCCGGGGCGGACCATAGGTTGCAGAGGAGTTTCAGAGTACATGAACGGCCTTTAGTAAGATATTCGAGTTGCTCGCCTCAACATCCGCTTATGGTGGCACGGGGCAGATCGGGAGCTCTTCAGTTGGATATCAGCCGTGATAAAGACGCTGCCCCCTACGAAATCAGTTACTCCTTTGATGCACATGTTGCTTCCCGAGAAGATGGATCTACAGAAAACCTCGAAGTTACCAAAATAAGCTTGAAATCCTCCGGTCAACCTATCACAGTTTCGGCACCTGGAATTTACGCGCTCAAATCAATATCTAGCCAATTCTGTACCGGCGAAATATTAGAGCCTTCCAGTTGCCTGTTTCTAACACCTCCAGATCCGAGCTTGACAATTTCGTATGATGAAATCGTGGATAGGTGTGCTGGATCTTCGATTGGGTTGACCATTGATATGCATCTTACGGGGTCACCACCATTTAAAGTTTATTATCGGACGATCAAGGATAAACACCACTCAGCCATCCATTCGATTGTTGTTCCTGGAATATGGCATCAGTTGCGTCTTACTCCCTCTGCAGCCGGACACTACACTTATGAATTTTTTTCAATCGATGACCAGGTCTATGATGGTGTGAACCTTGACTTTAAGAAACTTAGCGTCAATCAAAGGATCATCCCAATGGCTGGAGCCGTTCTTGTTCAGTCGTCTGCTAGTCGACGATGTTGCATTGGCGAGTCGACGACATTCAAGGTGGATATGCAAGGGTCTGGTCCTTGGATACTTGAATACGAACTTGTGCATTCAGGAAAAAGAGCAAAATTCCGAGATACTGATATCACAACAACACCCCATATCATTACTACGCCAAAGCTCGTTTCTGGTGGAGATTATGCACTTGTTTTAACAAGTATTCAGGATTCGCATGAGTGTAAAGTATTTCTTGAGAGCGAGGCCCGAATTGATGTTCGCCGCCAACGTCCATCGGCAGCCTTTGCCGAAATAGACGGGAAAAGAGTAAGGAGTACCTTGGAAGCTGAACAGATCTCTCTGCCTCTACGTTTGGTTGGAGAGAAGGTATGTGCTTTTTTAACTTATTATCTAATATGCCGAAAGTTCTCTAATGTGATGGTATAGCCTTTTCGCTTAAAATACCGGTATACCGATGATGATGGCGGATCTACGGATCATGAAGTAGCAGCGCAAGAGTTTAATAGTTATCTGCAAGCCAGCAAGCGGGGCCGTTACCAGCTCCTGACAGTCCACGATGCGATATGTCCTGGCACAGTTGCTGAGCCAGCAAACACATTTGATATCAATTGGATCCCAAGACCACAAATTCGCGTTGCACAAAGTTCCTCTATAACCATGACAGGAGATACTTTTATTAGAAACTCTATATGCGAAGGGGACCAAGACGCTGTCGAACTAAGTTTTGAAGGTATGGCACAGATAGACGTCAACCGATGGGAACTACGCTAACTATTGACTAATAGGACAACCTCCATTTGTTGCATCTTTTGAGCAAAGCTCTACTAGGGCAAGAGGCGAATCTAGATCTCTAAGGATAGTAGAACTGAAGGCTGGCACGACTCGCGCCGGCCTTCGTATGGATACTTCTCGGTCTGGAGTGTACAAATACAAGCTACACCAGATCTCAGATGCATCATATATTCAGCCAGCACCCCCCTCATCGCCACTTTTGATCGAACAAGTAGTCAATGCACGACCAGCAGCCAGATTTAAAACTCCAGGGAAAGTACACAAATATTGCTTGGAGGCCGGCACAGGTGATGATACCATCCCTATTATCCTTGACGGGGTTGCCCCTTTCGTTCTATCAATCAGTGTAAAACACTATTCTACTGGTAAGGAGGAGATTATCAACATCCCTAACATTGATTCGACACATTACATATTCCGGGTCCCGCACCACGCATTAACGTTAGGTGGACATATAATCAGGATACATAAGGTGCGGGATTCGAGAGGCTGTTCACAGAAGTATGGGGTCGAATTACCCCACGTTAGTGTTGCGGTGGCCGAGCTTCCGTCATTAACATCCCTTGACCCGAAACCCTATTACTGTGTTGGCGACCGGATCAGCTATTCTTTAGCAGGCTCTCCCCCATTCACCTTGGAATATACGTTCTCGGGGAAGAGAGAGAAAGTTTCAACGACTTCAACTTTTCAGCGTGTTGCTGAGAGGCCGGGAGTATTGACCTTTAATAATGTTAAAGATTCCGCCAGCGACTGTAAAGTGGACTTGAATCATACAAAGACCATTCATGGTATTCCAAGCGTCCGGGTTAGTGAGGGTAGTCAAGTTATCGAAGGTATACATGAAGGGGAGAATGTCGAAATACACTTTCAACTGGAAGGGTCACCTCCCTTCACATTTACGTATGTTAATTGGCATCTGGAAAATTAAAATAGTAGTATATGCTGACCAAACCTCAAGTTATATTCGGAGTGAGATCCCGCAAAAAGGCGCCAAACCAAAAATCCTTGAAATGCATACCCAGACAACCGAAAACCACAGGCATACGATCATTGCATCCCTTGAGGGGACCTACGAAGTAGTTTCAATTCATGATAAATACTGCGGCTATACCGCACCAAAGTCACAAGACTTCAACCCCAAGGCGGACTATAAAAATTAGAGATGGGTGCTTATAGATGAGGGACATCACTAGGTCCTCCACAGCAAGAAACTTGAGGATATTTGTTTTGTACGATGGACTTGATTGTTTCTTCTTTCTGTCTAATGTATTGACGGTATTCGCATGCGCTTTACCTTTGAAACCTAGCTGTATATATGCTTTCTATGTAATCTTTACCTAATATCATGATTGTTTCTAAAACCATCGATTTGTTGTAAAGGAGTTCCTAATGTCATTAGCAATTGCAAGTTTTTGGTCCAATTCAGGTTACTTACAATATTTTCGCTCTTGTTGCTCTCCAATTCGCTCTGATGTGCACTCACAACTGGGACCGTATCACCACAAGATGGCTGCGTTGTTTTCCAAAGGCATCCAATAGTCAAGTAATCTGAAGAAGGAAGCAAAATAAGAAATTTCCCAACAGTCGCCTAGGAAATAGTTAGCAACCCAATTGAATTTGGCAGAATTACCTTCGAGACATACCTTGAGTTCTCGTAGGAGTTGCCCCGATGGGTACAAGGATTCGGATTGTCGAGGGGACGCTTCGACGTTGGTGGCTTCGACGTTGGTGTATCTACCAACGTGTTTTTGCGAGCCTAGGAAAGGTTTAAGTAAGATCAAGAAATCGAAGGATTCCATGTTCGGAATAAACAAATCCTACGGTGCTTGGACAATTATTCATTAATACTAAGGAAAACAAAGATTGCCAATATGTTCGTAATAGCTTACGGTAAGGGGAGTGTGGAATGAAAATAGCATCGCATGTGTTTTTCTTGCCAATTGCGTCATACAGATAGCGATTGATTGAGGCACGGTTAACGTTACTCGGCTAACCGTTCCTCTGTCGCCTGCAACGACCACTGATAAATTCACTTCGTCATTTCCGATCGGCTGGGATTGGAGGGGTTGTATTTTGGTGAGCAAGTGGTTTCTTTCGCTGTTAGTAAAAGGTCTGGATATTTCAACTTCTAGAGGCAGCTTGCGCCAATCCCATCGTGAAAGTCGAGCCATAGTTCGTCGAAAGCCACAAAAGGTGCTCGCGGGTGTCGCTTTGGTAGGGTGTAGATTGAACCCAACCATGCTGAAGAGTTCAAGCATTTCCTCGCTGAAGAAATGAGCTAGAAAGTGTGATTGAAACCATTTTTTAACCAACCGGGTAACCGAAGCAAAACACTGATATTGCTTGGACTTTTGAAGAACCGTATCCGTGTGGTTATAGAATAATAGCTGCGACTGGATCATACTAGGCGAGGAATCTATATTTTCGGGTACGATGCTAGATGTCACGAGTTGATCCGCAATGCGCGCTCCTTTCAGTTCATCATGCTCAGTCTTCAAACTGAATCGAAAGCAAAAGCGATTTTTAGTAAGAATATCAAGGAAACCATTTAAGTTTCCCATACCCTCCCTATTCCTTAATCCCATTTGTGTCAAAAGAAACTTTTCTGTTTGGTCTAGGTCCTTGCATAACTTAAGGAGCAAACCTAACTTACTCTGTTGCCTTTGTTCTGGATCAGAGGGCCACCACGTTGAGCTCTCAAGCTCGATTTCTGCTTCGAGGGGGGAAACTAGAGGATAGATACTCAGTGACGGTTCTTCCACTGATGTGAAACGAAGCTCCGGGCATGCCCCTCGAATCTCTCTAAAGCCTAGTGGGAAATCTTTCAGTTGACGTATCACAACTGTGACCATCTCAAACTCCGATATTGTTTTTTCAAACGAAGTGGTGACTTTATTTGCCGGATTGCATGCCTTCAGATAAGAGTCGAAATTTGGCCCATAAAACGACGGCGACCAATTTTTGTCAGAAGGACCGATCATCTTTCGATATATAAATTCGATTATTTGTTCTGCGATTGATTGGTCGGACTGCCAATTCACTGTCTCAAGTATCTGGCCGTTCTTGAACCTCCGTAATTCAGCCTTGTCTTGCCAGAATTCTTGGAACTTAGCACTCTGGATAGAGTCCTCTAATCCAGGGCCATGATCGTATGCACGCATGGAGTTCTTTTCATCCAATGTCACAAAAACGTTGATGTTATACGATGCAACATGATTTCTTTTTGTGTCTTTTGGACTACCACTTATGACTTGAGGCGTTGGTTTCGAGGTCAACAAAATCATTTTGCTGAATCGGTTCCCTAAACCTTGCGAGAGCAGACTATAGCAGTAATCGCTGATAATATGTCCAAGGTTCCATCTTTGTGAGCTGCTTTCTGGTATTTTGCTGGCTATAAAATCTATATCGATCGGGAGACTAAATAAATAACGTCAAGTTTTCAATACTCATACTCAATGGGAAATAAAGCGAAACTTGAAATCGGAAAGGATTGAACCCTACTTTGCATTAAGGTCTACATTCCGGTAATCACGAAGGTCTGTATTTAAAAAAAGGTCTGTAAGCTGTGATCCGGTTGGAAGACCACTTCCGTTGAGTGATAGAGCGGTTTGCGCATCATTTATTAACTAAATTAAGTTTTGGGGTGTGTTAGCACACGATGCTCTTGGCTGTGATCTCTGGGAATGGATGGGGCAATACCGCTGAGTATGCCCAACGAGTCATTTTGAATAAAATGTTGTAGGAATTTATGTGATGAACACAAGAGGGACGACAATTCTTTAGGTTGCATATCGGAGTAATTGTGGAATTACTCAGAGACTGGTCGCCGGGTTTCATATTTGTGATAAATCTGAGGACAGATTTGAATAACTGAAAGGAATCCTGGGGTTCCGAAAACACTTCCATGTCAACATTCTTGTGTATGAGATACGACTGAATCAAAGCCCATTCGATATCACCGAAACCACCATCGAATATGTGACTCGAGTAGCCCCTACGGGAGAGCCAAACACTGCCAAGTATGATACTTTCCTCGTAACCATCATGGGAGGTCGCGAGGTGTTGCTGAAGCTGGGCGTTCTCAATATAGCAGGAATCTGCGATAATCGATGCATTATATTGAGGTGTGGGCGCTCCTATGTTTCTGTCCGCTTGGCAGGTGGATGGTGAAAGTTTATGGAGGGGAAAAACGTCGGGCGCGATAGAAGGAATGAGACGGAGAACACAATTAACTTAGAAATAACATTTTAGAATTAGCAATTGTGTCTAGAAACCCAGAATAAGTATCCGAATCACAGGTGGACAGGAGATTATACCTCTAAGGGCTTTGATTACGACTATTGGACGCAATTCATCTCCGTCAAGAAAGTCAGTTAGATATGAGTTATTTCCTTGGTCGAGTCTTTCCATCAAGATCAGCGTCAGGTATGATAAATAAAGCGCTTTCTTTTGTAGATAACGGTATTCCAGATAGTCTTTAGGGTGCAAGATATCCTGTACTACGTGTTAGTAACTTGAAGATGGCCTAATTGAGAAAACTTCGCTAGTGATATGATATTAGGGAGGTTACCGAAGGTATCTGGATTATTAAATCTCCGATGGGAGGTGCATTCTCTATTTTGCGAACAAATCCATGGTTTAGACCAGACCCAAGTTCAATTCTCTGTGGCTTTGACAAGGAAAAAGATTGATTCGAAGAGAAGCTATCACGGCCGGTTTTTGGGGGTATATGAACCCCGCGATTCTGAAAAGAAGCAACAGCTTCGCGTAGCTAGTCAATCGTTAGAAATGGTCTTCCTGGTCGGAATAATTACTTCAGGCACTTACTGACGGAAATTTAAGTGTCTCCGCATCTGATAAGATGCTCTTGACGCTATTGGCAAACTCGGTGACCAGGGAAACCACCTTACGATTGTGCCTTTGGAGATGAATGAAATCTGCGATGTTTACAGAGTGTGCAGGTTTTTTTGAGCAGGGTTTTTGGTGGCCCATCTCGTCCTGATCGAAGAGTTCATTAAGCCTCCTCTTCTTGGGGGCTGGCTGCTGGATAGGTGACATTTTAAACGCGAGTGAACGTATGTTGAGGAGAAGAGGATGAAGGACGTGAGACTCGAGAAGAAATTCAAGGTTGAAATGAAACGAGGTTGCGAGTTTCCAGTTTGGGAAATCGGCCCGGTGGTTGGCTTGGCGTTCGCCGAAGTCGCAGCAATATTAATTGCCTAACTAAGTATACGTAGGTATGGTAAGGACTAATTAACATCGAGCTCATGCTATTCATGTCTATCCTCACACCTCTGCTCGTCCGCTTCACTGAGTTACAAAAGTAATGGATTCCAACGGAAGTGTCATGTTTGAAGAGGCCACCCTTGGAGAGGCCATTCCGTGTAACACTGAACATGTAAGCATTCCTCCACTCATATCGCAGGATCGTCAGTCTATAACTAGTCTCACCTTATGAATCCAAGGCGATCAGTGTTTCCCTACCCACCTGGCGTGCCAACGTCGGCTATGAAGAGAACGAGGAGTGGGTTGTTAGCAGGATGAAAAGTGGTTACCCGAGGTAAAATTTTTGCATATTCGTCTCTTAAACTATTACTTGCTACCTATTCATCGAAAGTGACGCTCTTGAAACATAGGTTTTTCATACACCCAGAAATAGCTGCTCTTGAACGCTCGATACTTGATAAATCGGGATTGCGGCAGGAACACTGCATGCTCTTTCCTTCTGCCCCCATTGCATCCTCATGCAGTGATTTCATATTTACGCGAGCAAAATCCTCCGCTGGTGGCAAAGCTCCGTCTCTTAGTCAGGGGATCAAAGTCGCTTCCCTATCATCACCCACATTGGCACTCGAGGAATCTAGCCCACAGACAGATATCTGGATTATTTTTGTTCCTACACAGCTGTACAATCACGCAAGAGAGTTCTGGCAGCACACTGGAGAAGGTATATCGAGCCGCAGAGCGGCATTTGTTCATGCCTGTTTCAATCAAGGGCATTTATTTCTTAAAGAACACCAAGACAGCTTAGTAGATCATATAAATCTACCCCGTGGCCCTTCACGCTATTCGAGGTTTAGTGTTGGAGAAGTTACTGGTATTTCTAGCAAGAAAAGACCATCCGATGGCCCAGCGTCCGAATCTATCAGCATAGGCGATTTCGTAGAGATGCGCTACGGGCGCAACCTTGAGGCAAGCGCAGTTAACCAAGCAAAGTTTGCGATTAAACAGCGGATATCTGGCATTATTGGACAGGAAACTCCTTCAGTTGTCAACAACTTTGCGCAAAGGAGAGGACGAAATATCACCCCGGATGATGTGTTTCTCTTTCCAACTGGAATGAGTGCAATATATAACACCCACAGGCTCTTACGAGAAATTATGGGATCGCGAAAAATGGTTGTATTTGGGTAGGTACACAACCTTGAACTTAGGAAAGGAAACAATTTCAGTCCACTCAAACTAATGTCAACTTTAGCTTCCCTTACTTGGACACTCTCAAAATACTCCAAAAATTTGGTGGCGGTTGTCTGTTTCTTGGGAATGGCAACGAGAGCGACTTAGATGTCCTCGAGAATTTGCTACAAAGTGAAAAGATAGCTGGTTTATTCTGCGAATTCCCCTCCAATCCACTTCTGAACACACCAAATTTAAAAAGACTCCGTTCTTTGGCTACCGAACACGATTTTTTGATTATTGTCGATGAAACAATTGGGAATTTTGTCAACGTTGACGTTATCCCTTACGCTGATATTTTAGTGAGTAGCTTGACAAAAGTATTCAGTGGCGATAGCAACGTTATGGGCGGGAGGTATTTATACATTGAGAACCCTGCGTTTAGAATACATACTTCGACAGGCCATATGGCTCTAAGGCTAACTTTGAATATTCTTGTCAGCTGCATTCTCAACCCACAACAACCATATTATAGAGATCTCTCAAAATTAACAAGCAAATTCTTTGAAGATAACTATTGGGATGAAGATGCTATATTCATGGAACGAAACAGCCGTGATTTTGCGTCCAGAGTCTTTCGGATTAACCAAAATGCAGAAGCCTTAGCGCAACTGTGCCTCAAATGGCAACCCAAAATTAGTCAGGCTCCCTTTGTCACCGAAGCAGATTTTCTAATATCTGCTGACTTTTTCTCGCTATATTCTGTAGTCAAGCGGTTCTATTACCCAAAATACTCTGAATCTAGAGATAACTATGACTATTGCAAGTGTTCGGAAGGAGGGTATGGGGGTCTTCTCTCCATAACTTTCCATTCGCCACAGGCCGCCATAAAATTCTATGATTCTATAGATACCGCAAAAGGTCCTAGCCTTGGCACTAACTTTACTCTTACATCACCATACGCTCTACTCGCACATTACAAAGAACTCGATTGGGTAAGAGCTCTCATTTCCCTTCAGCCTTTTTTGAGTCTTTGAAATTCATCTTTCAACCCTTGTGGAGCTAACACTGCTCACGAAGATTGCTCAATACGGAGTCGACAGCCATCTTATCCGGATCAGTGTCGGCTTAGAGCCGAAGGATGCGCTCTTGTCGGTATTTGAGAATGCATTCGAGCAGGTGGCATGTTTGTAAGATCATATGTTCAGAATAAAACCTTTTTTTTATCTTAAATTTGTAGTAAAATCTTAACTAAAGAGAGCTTTAATGGTAAATTTGAGTAGGCTCACCTCCTTCAAAACCAATCCTGTAACTTGTAAATAGCTACCAGATCTAATGCAATATTCGACAATAGTATTTTTCGACTGTGACCTTTTCGTCTTTATACAGTTTAAGAGATTTGTTGCATGAAAATACCGAATATTTGCCTGTTTAGTCAAACAAGGGGTGCCCGGCTCAAATAGAAATCAACGACACAGGCGTTAGTACACATATCATTCCGAACAGAGTTGCTTGTAAAGAATATTCCACTGTGGAATGTGGACCAAGTATTATCTGATTAAGATAAGAGCCCACCAAATTAAATGACAAGTTTCTAGAGTAATCAACCTAATTTAGGTGTCGAAAACTAAATTAACACTTAGTTTGCGAGTAAAAATTCCGAGATAAAAATAAATTTAGGAATCATTGGTTTCATATTTCCCACTAGCATAGCTAGAGGAGTCTCAGAATCTTGTAGCACTAAAATCTCGCCTGATGGAAAAAAGACCCAGGACTTTATATTAACCCGGCAGGTATACTGAAGATAGAATACATGAAACATGGGCGTGTGTGCTCAGTACACTATTTACGGTTAGAAATCAATGATAGCCGGGTAACGTTAGGGTGAATCTTAAAATCTTTGATTCAACGCGCAGGTCCGAGCTTTCTTATTCAGAGGATTGTCAGGCGTTCTGAGAGTTTCGAGGTGTGCCTTCGGAGTTTTGGCCACTGTCATTTCGGCGGCCGTAGCCTTGGTGATGACCATAATTACGTTGAGATCCCCGTCCTCCCCGAAAACCTTGGTTGATACTGTGATTACCTCTTGGCTTATTTTGGCGGGTACCCTGCGTATGGCTTGCTTGAGAGGTGTTTTGAGAGTCTGTAGCATTCGTTCGGTTAGTGGGTGATTGTTGAGTCGAGTTAGTTATAGCAGGGATATGCCGGGCGGGTTGTTGAGCCGCTGGCGGGCGAGGGATGCTCTCCGGAGAGTCATAAACGTATAGCTTTTTATCTATCTGAGCTGGGATAGGTTGTATCTCAGTTCCCAGCTCTTGCTCAATTTTGTAGAGATTGAATCTGTTGAGATGACTGCGGTTAGGACTATAATTGCCTTTAATTCACTGTATCATTTTAAGATGCCCTTGAACGAATCGTGACTTGCCTATCGTCCCAGTTAATAAGATTTATAGCGAGACCCAAGTGACCGAATCTCCCAGAACGACCGATACGATGCAGATATGTCTCTGCATTTTTCGGGAAATCAAAATTGATAACGACATTGACTGCTTGAATGTCAATACCACGAGTGAGTAGATCAGAGCAAACAAGATTTCTGCAAACTCCATTTCTAAAGTCGTGGAAGACTCGATTTCGGTGGTTTTGCAACATTTTGGCATGACTGTAAAAACAAGAGTACCCAAGTTCTGTTATCTTCTTAGCTAAGAGTTCAACCCTATTCGTAGAGTTACAGAATATGATAGACTGGTTGATTTGGAGCTGTATGAGAGAATTAGCAAAAGCAAAATAGCCTTACGGGATGCCAAAAATTAGAAAGTCTACTTGCCTTAGAGAATAGCGTATTCAGACAATGTACTTTTTGTTTTTCTTCCACAAACGCGTAATATTGGGTGACACCACGGAGAGTTAATTCATCCATCAGATTGATCTCATATGGCTGCTTCAAATGTTTGTCCTAAATTTGTGTCAGTGGGCCGTTGTAGTAATCCACAAGATTACAGCTGGAATATCAAATGTAACACAAAATCAAATAGAACAACAGTGTTGTTGAGTTTGGTGTAAAATAATAGGAGGGTGGTATACTAACCATGAAGCTCTTGACCACCAATGGAAAAGTAGCAGAGAAGAGCATTATTTGACGATCGTTAGGGAAATATGCAAGAAGCTGCTCGATGATAGGTGTAAATTCGGGACTGAGAAGTTTGTCTGCCTCATCCATTATGAAAGTCGGACATTCGCTGAAATCTGCAACACCTTTCCCTGCAAGGTCTAAAATCCTGCCGGGCGTACCAACGAGAACATGAACTGCTTCATTCAGACGAATAATATCATCTCTTAGGCCGGTTCCTCCTGTAGTGACCATGACGTTAACGCCAAGATGTTTTCCGAGAGTTTTGCACACTTGAGATGTCTGGAGAGCTAGCTCCCTAGTTGGTACAAGAATTAAAGCTTGCGTCTTCGGAATCTTCGCGTTTACCCTTTCTAGAGCTGGGATAACGAATGCTGCTGTTTTGCCCGTGCCGTTTTTGGCACGGGCAAGAATGTCGCGCCCAGTTAGAGCGACGGGAATAGTTTCTTCTTGTATCGGGGAAGGTTTCTCGAAACCAGCTTCAAATATCCCCATAAGCAGCTCCCTCTTGATATAAAGCTCCTCGAAATCAAGACCCTTGGTGGCGGTCACATCCTATATTACGTATCAGCATATATCCTAACAGGAAATTACAAATAGGATGCGTATGTTGAAACCCGGGGCTCATCACAAGTGTTCGCAGTTGAGTCAAAGAAAACAAAGGCATTGAGTTTTGCTGACATACCTCCGTTTGAGGGCGGTTATCTTTTACAGGAGTCTTCAATTGAGCCCGCCAATCCATGTCACTATACCATTTATCAGCTACTCGTCCGAACAGGTGGATAATTTTAAATCTGGGGCTCTATACTTGAGCGTTGTGGACTCAAGCTTTTCTGCTAACGAGGAAGCCATTTATACCGGCTGCAGGATATAAGATATAATTGTTGGAGGTCAAAACAGGACCTTGGGGGATATTGGACAGTTGCGAGAAGGAAGGATCGAGCTCGATTGTTCGCAGAGGTGGATCTATAATAGCTTTCTCTGGTATTCAGAAGCTATGGGAGATGATACCCGAAGGATTTCTGGAACAGAGTCAAGGAAGTGCTGAAGAGACGTGGGGTGAATTAGCTGAGCGAATCTGGCGCGAATCTGGCGCGAATCGCGACTGTTTGTGGCAAACGTTGTCCTCTCGAAAGATGTCGGATGGGTAAGATGTATTAGATGCCGCGCAGAATTAGATGCTACGAAGCAATAAGGCGCAACGTGGTAAACAATCGTCAAAAAACTATCCTGAGTAGGGGATAGATTTGGAGCTTGATCAATTGAAGGCGAATGGAAGGCTCCTTGGCAAGTCGGTTCCACAAATATGCTGAGAAATACGAGGCCGCACAAAATGCGAAACTACCAGACGGTAGGTTAGAACTGCAGAAGACCAATATTTCTTATTCCTTGAAAACGGCACCGTGGAGATAGGGGATTGACTACCGTTTGCGATGTCTGGCAGCTGAGGGATGCTACGGGATGTTGGAATTCGTTACTACCGGGATCTAGATATCGAGCCCGGTTGGGAGGGTCGAGTTTTACGAGAGAACTGCGCTATCTGTGTCTTACGAGCCGGTGGGGGAGACGCAGACGCTAGGAGAAGGATGTACTTTATTATGGTACTGGTGGTGGCAATAGCACTGATGGTGGATGATGATGATGATGATGATGATGATGATGATTATGGCGATGGCGATTGTGATGGTATCAGCGGGTGTTGACGGTGTTGGCGTTGCAGGCTGTTGATGGTTGATGGTTGGTGATTGCAGCGGTGATGATGGCGATGATAATTATGAATTTTGTTAGTTGGGTGTTTGTTGGAGGCCTGAAGATTTAACAATTTGTGGGGGTGGGACCCGCAATAAGAGCCCAAAGAACTACAGTATAACTACAAACAGTTATATCTTGGTGCAAGGTATCACAGGTATTCCAGGATGCAGCTTCAGTGCTAGTTTCCTTTGTATGGTAAGTGGGCATTCGAATTCTTTAAACGAGACCCGGTTTTCAATTATTTCATTCGCTTTCGCTCTTGCGCTTGAGGCCTGACAAGTTTGTCTTGTTGTAACTTGATGCCCTTCCTCCAAATTTTTTAATTGTTTTAATTGTTTTAATTTTAATTCTCTTAATTAATTTTTTTTTTTGGAAGAACGATCAACCTTTGTGAAAACCTTTTTTTTCTCTCTCCCTCTTTTCCCTCTCCTCATCTCTAAAATTTTCTAAGATTACACACAGGACCGCACATCAACAATCAACTCTTCGGAAAGAGTATTTCTCTTTCCTTCCTTCGAACCCTAGATAAACCATCATCCAAGCTTCAGCTTCTGCAGCAGATTACGCCGTCACAGGAATAATTCGACCTTGAATATCGTTACTTACGGCATCGTCTCAATATAAGACTTCGATAGAATAGCCATTTTTCGTAACTCAAAAATGATGAACCGATCTTTCCTCGCAGTTAGCCGTACGATGCGATCGCAACTCTTTCGTAGAAGTGCCCCCGCTGTTGCACAACGTCACCCCATGCTCTTCAATATTGGATCAAAACACTTTGCAAACCCAGCCAGTAATGCCACTCTATTTCCAATCCGCTCGTTCTCATCTTCAATCCTCCGTTCAAGACCCTCTGGCACTGGTAGGTTTTTATCTAGTCATCACATTTACTTCTTATGACATATTCCATCTTTTTACTGAATTACAGGTTCGCATGTTTAGTTGATCAAGAATTGTCCGCGAAACTCGAAAATGAAATCGCAGTTGAAACCGAATTAGGTGAATACGATCAAATCCCAGAAAATTTGAAAGAATTTTTGGAGACTTCCCAGTTTAAGGTATGTATTTCAATACTACACCGTACAGCCTTGTAACACTGTACCTAGCGCTTCATGTTACACTCACCTATCCAAATTCTAATAATTAAATACTTGGCAGCTCAATGACAAACCTGGTATGGAGGAAGTGGAACTTGTTCGCAGGTTTGGAGATGAGACGTAGGATGTCATTTGATACAACAAAATAACCGTGGTGCGGAGTGCTAATTGTAAATACAGAGTTCGCGTTATATTTTCCATTGCAGACCTAAATGCAATTGATGAGAAGCTCGATGACCCCACTTTATATGACCAAGAGGATATGCCTGAACCGATCGAGGAGCTGGAAACATCACCAAAGCGAGGGAGTAGCTCCGAAACGAGATCCTCTGGTGCTCCCGAAGAGGATGAACAAGAATTTGATGAAGCCAGCGAACCGGCTTATCCTGCTCGTTTGAACATTACCATCGAAAAAGTACGTGGAGCTCCAATACTTCCATCTTCGTGATCATCCGGCTTTTTAATGATGAGAGAATGCTGATAGTTTTATTACGTAGTCAACATCCGGTGCCCTGCAGGTCGAAGCCATCGCACAAGACGGAATGATCATTGTTGAGAATGTCCACTATCACCCATCGGTTGAGTTGGCCACAGCACAGACAGCAGAAGCTGACTGGGAAAGGAGAGGTCGTTACGTTGGACCTCCTTTTGGAAACTTGGATGAAGATTTACAATTTTTGCTTGAAAAGTACCTTGATGAAAGGGGAATCAATACTGCCCTTGCGTTATTCGTGCCGGACTATATTGACCATAAAGAACAGAAGGAGTATATCTCTTGGTTGAAAAGTACGTTTGCTTTTTTAATCTAAACGTAATAATCTCACTAACTCGCTTTCAATAGATGTGAACTCTTTTGTTCAGGCTTAAATCGGTATCGGGCATTGTGAGCGAGCTAATTGATGAACTATTATCCCTTAGATTTGGCCTTCCAGTTTTCAGTTCTTGCAAAAACAAGGGCTTCAACCCAAACCTTGTGTACCTACCTTCATCTCTTGTATATATTAATCAATACATGTATATATTCTTGTATCAAACTCTCTTCATCCGAAAAGCAAGCTCCGATTTGTTTCTCTACCTACTCCCATAAGTACTCGTTTTAAGTTGTGAGGTTCAACTGCTATGACGAACGCCTGGCATACACTATACCTATGACCAAATAAATACTTAAGTATTTAGGTGAGAACCAAGTGTCTGCAGAACTTGAGTTATGTTACCTCATTTCAATTTTTCGCATTAATTATCCAGAACCGCAAGCTGACCAATTTTAAGGCGGCAGGAGTTTTCAATAATAAGTGGTTTTTAAGTTCTTAGTTCTTATCTTAACTACTCCCATAATAATAGTATTCAATTTGCCATTTTTGTAGTAGACTGGGAGGTGAATCGGGCAAGGGTACTTAAGAACTTACTTAAGTACTTAGTCAGCTAATTAGCCAACATTCGCCAACATTCAGCACACTCTCGTCCCAGACCGTTCATCACAGACCACCAAAGACCATCAACCATAGACTGTTCACCACGGCCCGTTTACCAGAGTAGCGTGCACATCGTCGCGAGTTTCAAGTATGTAGTTATTGTTAACTTGAAATAGTCGCTGCTTTTACACAAAACTTACCTTGTTCAATATTTAGCTTTCATACGAAAACAAAACTAACGGTAGCACAAATGCTTGTTTCTCTTACTGTTGGCAAGGTCGATGCCGGCCTCGCTATTCTGTTAACGAAAGATAAACGGTTGATCGAGTTTCCCTCCGTTCTCTTACCACCCGGGGTTTCAAGTGGTAGCATCATCGACATACAAGTTGCTCGTAACAATCGAGCCGAAGATGCTGCACGGCAAGCGTTTGAAACACTACAAACCGAAATATTTACCTTGTTCGGTCAACGGTCTCCTTCAAAGCCTGTTCTGAGAATTCGAAATGCTACACAGACTTCCGTTGTCTTGGAATGGGACCCAATTGATCTTGCAACAGCGTCCCTTCGGTCTCTCTCACTTTATCGAAACAACTCTAAAGCTGGGAACATCCCCAACCCTACCACGCATCATTCTACAAAGATATCCGGACTTGCTGTTGACACAGAATATTCTTTCCACTTAGTATTGCGAACTTCTGCTGGTACCTATGCTAGTGAAAGGGTAACTACGAGAACTCACAAGATGACCGACCTATCCGGTATTACAATTTGCCCCGGAGTGATGTCGCCATCCGAAAAGGAAAGGTTAAGGACTGTAGTCGAAAGGATAGGGGCGAAGCCATTGCAAGACCATGTCAGGATTGATACAACTCATTTCGTTTGTACGGAGGGTCGGGGCCATGGCTGGGAGCGCGCCCAAGAGATGAACATCCCAATCGTACGACCGGAATGGCTCGAGGCATGTGAACAAGAAGGTCGCATTGTTGGTGTGCGTACCTTCTATCTTGGTGCGGATCCAACTCTCCGTAACCAAAGGGCTCGACCAACATCACATGCCTCTTTTCAAAGTGGTACCTCACCAGCTGCACCGGGGGCATCAAACGATAGGCGGACGTCGGTCACTGATACAGCCCCAGCCAAAGCCCCGCTCTACACCACTGCCGCTGTTGCGATCCCACAATCAGATGGTGAGCCGCCCCGTTCTAACACCGAACAGGAAGTGCGCGCCTCTACGGATCAGCAGCGATCAGTACTAGCGAATCCGCAGGATGACATACCAGCTACTGCAATCAACGAACCGACTACCGAAAGCGCATCTGTTAAGCCTGATGCTGACCGCCGATCTGAGGACGACACTGATTTCACATCGGTTCCTTTATAACTACTTCGTTTGCCTTTTCTGTTCCACATGAATGATTTACTCAATAGTTTGGTTAGGCATATGGAAGTACCGGCAGTATAGTGCCATGAGATAGTAGCTTTCTCTAGACATGTAGAAAAACATGAATAGTAATCTACCGAGAGCCCGCTGCATTCTTTCGCCTGACGCATGAAACTAAGAAAATATATTGAACCCCCCCCTTGCTGTCCCACCTAATCAGCAGAAAATTTATTATTTCTGATGACTATGTCCATGCTTAGTGGCCACGTACTTGAAGTCGGGTTTGATTACGTTGAGGGTCAGGCATTCTGTAGCGAGTATAAATAAGTTGAGAATGTGAAAATGCCTGCTTCGGGGACACATACCGAACGATTCTTACATCGGCCGTTTCATCAATACCCTTGGTACTCACATCCTAAATAACTCTTGGATCAGCTAGCTCTTGAACAGTAGGAAACGGAAACCAACCTGTGGTGTAATGAGGATAAATTGCTTTCCGACAGAGTTTCTAGCAGCTTTTATCTAACATAATTGTTAGCACTCACATCTTGCCCCTACGATTTTAACCAATATAAATGCAGGCGGAAGTGGGTACGTGTAACTTACAATAAGGCCCATAGACACACCCCGGTTCACCGCATCCATGAAGACATCACTAGAGAATGTTAGAGAAACATTGCGTGTTCGCTTAGAAATAGGCTATTCTCACAATTCGTCTAGGCATCGAAAAGGTGAGCCCATGGCCTCCCACAAAGCGAGGAGAAGACAAATTTGAGAAAATGATTTCTCTCCACCAGAGAGAGTTTTAGCGTTCCGTTGGGTGTCCGTGGCCTGCTGGCTCGGTTGAACCTAATCAGGAACATTTATTAGTTTTGATATATTCAAGAAACTCTTTATTGGGGTCATGCCTTTAGTTGAAGGATCCCTTTTTTATGATCAAACATAAGCTGTCCATCAAATTCTCTCTCGCTCATCAGGAAATGAAACTGGAGTCTCGATTGAACGCTGATGTATTTTCGAAAATAGTACCAGCGCTCCATGCGTTCCTCGAATGCTTGATCGAATGCCTTGTGAATGATTTCTAAATCAGCAACTTCTTTGCGCGCATCATTATATTTTTCTGTCTTGTCCGAAAAGTCTTTGGCAATTTGTTCCGTCGACGCTCCGATGCTGGCGTCTCTTTTGTCAAGCTCAGCATTGAGCTGATGTAACTGAGTCTCTATTTTCTTTGCTGTCTCTTTAGCCGAGAGTATCACTCTAGCTCCAACTTGTTCTGCTGCCAGCTTAGTGTCAACCAAAGAATCTTCTGCTTCCTTCGCAATCTTCTTCAATTCAGAAACCTTTGTACCCTGGTATTCTATTTTTTGGAGAAGATTCGAATTGACAAGAACTGCCTTTTCTCTCTGCTGGATAGCAATATTGTGGGCAGCCTGTAAAGTATCTACTTGTGCTTCTGATTCACTAATTCGAGTCTTCAGACCCTCAAGCTGAGCCTCCAACTTTGATTTAATTCCAGAAATCCTTTGCTTTTCGTTTGAATTATCTTGGGATTGTTTTGTATATGTCTCGTAAGTTTCTTCGTGTGCCTGTGAAAGAGGGGGTTTTGTTTTTTTTGAAGTTAGATATTTTCCCTTACCAATATGCTGCTATGGGTTTTTTGCGATACATACTTCAATTGCTTTTTCCAACCGTTCGAGCTCTGTATTCGTATTGTCTTGCTCTAGTTTGTGGGTAATATCTTCTATTTGGTCGTCAACACGTTGTAGTTCTGTCTTGAGCGTTTGTTTCATCCTCTATAATTGTGCACTTAGTATGTGTCTATTTCTCAACCAAACCAGTTGCCTTTAGTTATAGGATGTGGGCAAAGAATTGAAAGACTTACGGCATAATCTCCAGCTGTGATGTCAGAAGATTGGGCGATATGCTTCAGGTTGTCATGTTTTTTTCGCTCCATAGCGAGTTCTGACTCAAGGACTGCGATGTTTTCTTTCACCACACTGCGATTATCAGGGGTATGCTTTTCTCATTAGAAACTGAGCAGACGATTCCTTACTTTATCTGTTCCTCGATGTCTGTAGCTATCCGGCTTGGCCCACTCCAGCCAACAATCGGATCAACCCCACCAGAGCCTTGGCTGTTCAACCAAGATCAATTGTTAGGATATCATCTCTAAGTGTAGTCAAGCTATACTGACCCCATTTTTATGCTGAAACCATTCCCACGCTTTTGATGATTTAAAGAGTAACAAAATCTAACGTTCTCCGGGCATCTTTCCATTATCTTCCTTCCTTCGACATGATCTTCTACAAGGATAGTTTGTTCGATGTTGTGGATGGTTACAAGAGTTTTCTTCACCTCCTCGTTATCGATCTAGTTCCAGGTTAGTGAGTAAATATACATCTACCTCAGCCTGAAACCTACCTCTAGCGCTCGTAGAACTGTCAAGTAGTTTTCGGTAGGCTCTTTTAACTGGAAAGAATTGGGACTGGTGTAGTAAACCGTGTGTCCACTTAAAAGCACGTCAGTAAAGGATTTAGCAGAGGTTTTAAATGATGGGAGTTTCTCAGTATCGCACCAGTTTTGTTGCCTTATTAGGGCCATTAGCCGATCTTTATCCTCAAGACTCAGAGCAATAAAGCCATTCAACAATTTTCCAAGTTGTTTTTCGAGTATCGGCGACCAGTTTTTATGCTGTAGTTTGATCAGTAACCCTACAGGGCCAATTGGTTTCCCCGCCTTCCAGTTTGTTCGATCAATGGCTTGGAGTAGAAGGTTTGTGTTTTGGCCATAAACAGCGAGGTTATTTGACCGATCTGAGGTTAGCAATTTAAAAGTTCCTCTAGCAGATTGTAGATCCGTCTCTTTACGCTTCACGGCATCCTTTGCCTGTTGCAAATTTGCCTGTCTGCTTGAAGCTTCGGTCCTTTCCCTTTCATATGAGATCTCCAATTCAGCTTGCTCATTTTCAAGCCGTAATTTTTCTGCCCCAAGCTTTTCTTTCTCTTCCACAAGAGAGGCATGTTTGCCGTCATCAATATCTGCTAGCCTTTGCTTTTCTGCTTCAACTTCCCGCTTTGTTTTTTCGATCTTTCCTCTGGCTGTTTTTATGTGCTGGTTCAAAAGTCTCTCCTCTTGCTAGATCGTGAGTCAGAATCGGATCGAAAATCTAATCCAACAAAGTATGGATGGGTTGCATACGTAAACTCTAGAAATTTTTTGAGATTGCGAATTTAACTTATCCTCTAGATCCCTTTTCTCCTCTTTGAGAGGGCTATTACGGTCCGATGAGCCATCTACCTCTGCAAGAGCTTCAGCAACCTTCCCTTCCCAGATTTCAATTGCTACACCCGCCTTCTCGAGCTCCTTCTCGAGCTCCTGGTATAGCTGCTCAGAGCTGGAAAAGTCTTTCCTTGCAGCCTCAAGTTCCTGTTCGTTTCTAGAATTAGTTAATCATATATAGGATATATCTTGAGGCAATCGGATATAAAACCATTTCAAATTGCGAGACTTGTGCCCACGCAAGCTTTAGGAGTTGTTCTTGAACATTATTGCGGAGGTCTTCAGTTTGCTTGAGCATCCTGAATCTTTTCTCCGCGGCATCCTTATCTTCCTTCAATTCACGAATATCTTCAGCCTTGCTCTCAAGAACATTCTCGATGGTTGTTTGTTGAGCTTTCATGGTCTGATAAAGAGCATAGAGATCATCAAGCTGCACACCCTTCATGAAGAATTTATACTTATCTTCATCGGTGGAGTTGCTTAAGAACTGTCGAGCGAGATCTTGTGACAAGACAGTCATGGGATTGTCAACTTGCAGAGACATGTAATCGATAATATCAGAGAGCTCTTTCTTCGCGGTCGAGATAATTTTCCCCGATTTTGCCTTCGTCTTGTACGAATTGACTCCATCGCGGTTGAACGTTCGTTGTACAATGATTATGTCGCCATATATATCCTTCTTAAACCCATCACCACGATTTCGGAGATGAACCTCAACAGTTGCCGAATGCTCTCCTTCTTTGATAAAGCTTTTGATATTGCCACCGCGATTGGTGACAGTAGCTTTGGCACCTAGGCACAATGTGAGGGCTGTCAACACTGCGCTTTTGCCGCTGCCATTCTGACCAACCACGAAATTCATGAAAGGCCCAAATTTCATCTCCAGGCACGAATGACACTTCAAGGAGAATAACATTAGCTCTTTTTTAATTGTGGAAGGGTGCCCTTTATCACAACCCAGGAAGCTTACCATAAAATTTTCAAGCCGGATTAGTTCGATTATTCCATAATCAGCAGGTTCGTTCTCCCTTGTGATCACGTTATTCGCAGCATGCCGCTGTGATTGCTCCAGATAGATGGCATCCTCATCGGAGTCTTCAGCTTGCTCACCCTCAATATGTGAGGGCGTTGTTTTTTGCTTCTTACTAGACTATGGATAAGGCGGTTGGTCATTTAGCTCGTTCTCTAGCAAGGTTTTGTAGCTAAGGAATAGAACGAACTCGCGAGTGCTGGTTCTCCGGTTCTGTTGATTCTGGACTTCCATCAGGTCGGTACCTATACCGGGCCCGTTTTGTCGCCATATTTCCCTCTCGCTGTATCCACCTATATGTTGCCGACGAGGTTTCTTCGGAGAAAGAGATATAACCAGAAGGCTAAGGATTCAAATAAGCCTTTAGAGTTAGGAAGGTCAGCAAGCTAGATTATTATATAATATTGGAAATAACGGGAGGAAGGTTGCAAAATTTTGCATTCGTAGAAAGATCTAAGAATGAATGAGTGAAGAGTAAAATTTAAGGCGAGAGTCATGGAGTCACGTAATAGTTGAAAGTTGGTTTGGACAAATGCTTTCCATCTTATTATTCTTTGATGACGAGCTTGGGAGGGTAACTGGGTTCGGAATGTGTTGCTGGGGCTGCGTTGTGGACAAATAGAGCACTAAGGAACGCTTTACAGCTTGATTTACAAGACGAAAGAAACGTGCCCGAATCACGTCGCGCAACAACTACACGTCAACTACACGTCGCGTAACAACATGACCCAACTCCGAATTTTGAATTAGCGGTTGAACAGTCATTCATTATCCTTTCCCTCTCGAAGCCCATGCCAGCAAAAGATGGGTATCAATGGCCTCCTCCCGTTTCTTAAATCCATCCAGAAGCCCACACATATAAAGCATTGGAAAGGGGAAGTCGTTGCAGTGGATGCTTATGGGTGGCTTCATCGTGGCACTATTTCATGTGCCATTGATCTAGCTCTTGGGAAACACACTACCAAGTATCTCTTCCTTAGCTCAGATGTCGACAATGCCTCATTGTAAACGAATATTGCTTGTCTAACACATTAGTGCAGATATGTCGACTATGCCATGCACAGAGTGCGAATGCTCCAATATTATGGAGTTACACCATACATCGTATTCGATGGTGATTACCTACCTGGGAAGAAAGGAACGGAAGTTGACCGCGAGAAGTAAGCATGAAATCCACATTATCTGCCAAGATCTGTTATCATCGCCTCTACTCTTATTATTTGAACTTTTTTTTACATTACTAATGTTGATTCGCTTCCATTGCTTCAAAACGTTAGAAAACGACAATCATCAAGAGCAAGAGGACTTGAGCTTCTAAAACTAGGTCGTACTGCACAGGCCCATGTCGAGTTGCAAAAAGCAATTGATGTGACGCCTCTAATGGCACGATATCTAATCGAAGAGCTCAAGCAAGCCAACATTCCTTATATTGTTGCCCCGTACGAGGCAGATGCTCAGATGGCATATCTTGAAAGCATCGGCGAAGTTTCCGCCATCATTTCGGAGGATTCTGATCTTCTTGTCTTCGGGGCTAAGTGTCTGCTTACGAAACTGGGCCAGTACGGCGACTGCATTGCGATAGATCGATCGGATTTCCCTACGATAACAGATATCAATCTGGTTGGTTGGACGGATCCTGAATTCCGAAGAATGGCTATCCTCAGCGGATGTGACTATCTTGGGAATATACCTAAAATGGGAATCAAAACCGCCTATAAATTTGTCCGGCAGCATAGATCAGCCGACAAGGTATATTCTCTAACCTTAGTACTCTCCCAGCATGCTGTTAATATGAGTTAACCAGGCAAGCAGGTCATGAAAGCTATACGAATGGATGGCTCGTTTGTCATCCCTAAAGGATATGAGAAATCATTCACGGTGGCGGAATTGACCTTCCAGTATCAGCGAGTTTACTGTCCCAAAACGTGCCGATTACTGTCATGTAACGGCGCGAGCGATCTCCCTGAGGGTATTGATCTTGAGCAAGCAAGTAGCTTTGGAAGGTATATACCATGACTTCGGACATCAGATGCTCCTTATCGCTGAATTATATCAATCTTTAGGATCTACGAAACCAAATTAGCTTCCAAAGTTGCGTCTGGTGATCTCGACCCCATCACAAAACTCGAGATGACTTTACATACGGGAACCGTAACCCAACTGAAAGTGAGGCGACTGCGGTAAACTATTCATTTGACTCCGGGCTAATATAAGCTTTTCTTAGGTCTTAGAACGCCCAAATGCCAACATAACTCGATTTTTCGGTAAGGGGCCGGGATTCTTCCTATCTAACTTTTATGTGCTAACATACCTTCTGACTAGGCCCAAAACGAGTTCTTGCGGAATTACCGGGTCATAACCCGAGGGTTTCAGTTCCAAACATGAGCACTCCAGGTCCAAGGACAAATACAGTGAAAAAAATAGCTACCACCTTTGAAGCGACAAAGAAAAAACGCAGGTTCTTTATGGATGAAGATGATGGGGGTAGTGGTGGCGATGGCGCAAAGACTATCTGTACTGAACGAAGTCCTTTCTTTACGAATCTTTCTCATCCGATACCCAGAACCGCTGCGCAATCTTCCGGACAAACTATCACAATGAGGAAATCCAAGAGCCTGATAGCGCACAAACTCAATTCGATTCCATCGTGCCCCAAACCCCTCACGTCATCCGCCAAAAACAGCCTTATTTTGGGGCCCAAATCTCCACTCAAGTCAACAGCAAAGGTCCTTAGGAAGCTAGAACCAAACACATCGACACCAGGTTCAAAAATATCATCGTTAGATCTCTTTCGTTTCCAACCGAACATGTCATTAGCTGGCATAAAACGTTCGAATCCGTTTAGTAAGTTTGATAACAAAGAAAACATCAGGTGATGGCTCGCCACTAAGAGATTATATTCTTGGGCGATATATCCTATCGATACATCTAGTATTGATATGCGAGCGAGTGATAATGTTGCGGGAGTATCTTGTCAAGACCCTTGTTTTCCCTTCACCTTTCTTCCTTTCGTCCTTTCGTTTCCTCGATGTTTTAGAATAGAGGGTAATTATGAACGTTTCAGCTTCACTAATAATAGAAACCTTTTTCTGAAGCGCTCAGTCTTAACTTCTCAAGTTTCCATCACCCAATTATAGAAAAAAGCATAGCTTGTGTTGAGTTTGGTTTTTTTTATCTTGCCATCTTGCAGGTTTGGACCTTTTCCGTGACAGAAAAATAACATATTGATTGGGTGATTCCGAAATAATTTGTGGTTCCGAAACAACTAGACATACTTCTTCTCAGGGTCCGCCCAGTTGAAGAATTCAATGGATTTTTCGTATCTAAAAAATTGAATGGTGCATCATTTAGCTTATCTTATTGTCTGAGAATGAAGAACCTGATGTATAGAATTTGCCCTCCTTTCGGTCATGGAAACTTACATGGTAAAAACTATGCCTCCACTCATCTAAATACCTTGTTAGGACGCCATGTTACCAACATCACATATGCTTAAAATTTTGGGTTTCGTTACCATTAATCTTGCCAATCTTGGTACTGCACCAGACCACAGAGCACGAACGCCTTCTTCGGTTGTTATTCTATAAACGCAGTCCAATGAGTTTTTGTACTGATGTGCTTGTAAAGATTGCATCCTAGGGCAAAGCGTCAGCATGATGAGATATATGTTACCAACAGACCGGTGCAGAAGCACTATCGCCGGAATGTACCTTGATTTAACAACATCGATAGGCATCGTCACATAAACCTAGTTAAGAATTGGTGGAAATGTATTAACATTTCTACTTTGCGTGAGTATTGTCGGGCCATCAGTGAGTTTTACAGTAATAGTGCCAGCTACTGCACCGATGCCGAATGTCGCTGCAGAACTAAGTTTCTCACCGGGCGAAACATAGCTTTGGGCCATTTGTTTCATTGTCATATAGGATCCAAACCTGACAGCAGAACTCGATGCCTGCCTGACTGTAGTAGGAACGAGGCCATTGAAAAGAGCCCGGATCCCTTGCTCCCTAACAATGAGACCTGTTCCATGTACCAGACCCTTCATTCGCGGATTCGGAAGCTTCTTATCGTCTATTCTGCGCAGCCAATACAATCATGCGTTCAGTATTATAAGAAACGAATCATTCGAAATACATCATCTTTGTTTGGCGGACGGCTGCTCAGACGTACAGTTTGACTTTTACGCTTTCCGATGGTGTGACTGCAAGGACTGATTCGGATATACCTATATATTGATGGCGTTGAGCGCAGCCCCTTTCGGTATTCTTTGGTGAAGGGATAGACGCTCACCAGCACCAAACCCTGCCAATACTGTTCGAGGCCCGGATATATTACCATCCTCATCGGACAGTGCATTTTTGAATGTATCAAATGCCAAAAAACCTATGGCGGAAACGATGTTTGGGCGTTAGGTTTCAATAACACACTGAAGTTGACCTCGCAGCATCCAACGACGGGAGAAATTGAGACGGGGGTCCTACTTACGAACTGCCGCCTTGAAGGAATTTCCTGCTATATTTGTTGTACATCCAGTGTACCATTGGCGTCCAAACGGGGGCCATGGCAATTTTTGTCCATCCGGCAGGCGTCTGTTCAATTGCGTCCTAACTTTTGCAACTGCTCAAAACTACTAAGCAACGAATTTTTGGGCAACAAAGACCGGTTATCCTGATACGCTTCTTGGCTGTTACCAAGAATTTTGGGGGATAGAAATCTCAAAGGCTTACACTCTGCGGGATACGTTATTGCTGAAAGGGTGCACCGTTAATTATGTAAGCTTCAACCGGGGAGCAAGCAGCTAGAGTAGTCGCTACATCAAGGGGGAAGTACATATTTCGATTGCTCCGGCGGTTGCTCCCGCAAGAACAGATCTTAAAGCACTTGGCTTAACCTAGTAAATTGTGTAGGGTATCAGCGGTATATTTAATTATGAGTGAATGAATGGTCTGGAATAGCAATCGTGATTTGATGACCTTTTCTTTTTGAGTGGTTGTTGTTGACATTGCGCTCGTAAGCCAATGCTCAATTGTCGTCTTGTCGAGAGAGTAGCGACTGTCGAAGAAGTAGCCTTGTCAACAATTGTTTCGTTTCGTTGTTTATAACGCAACGCTCAAGGCAAGTACGAGGATGCGTTGCCACCCCAAACTCTCAACCTCGCCATTTATTAAAAAAATGGGTTACAGAGACCAACAACTGTAAAGATCTTCTCGGCCAAGTTATATGGACAATGCCAGATTTTTTGGGTCCCGAAATACGGTATTTAGTGAGCAGGCTGTGGATTCCAGAAAAGGTATTGGACACGCGCTTGTCGCGGTTAAAACCATGTGCAAGTTTTTCTTGTTAGTCGCGGCAAACTCGTTCCGGCCAGTTAGCTCGCGCTCGCAGTATAACAAAATTATCAAACCGGCCTTCATGCTACATTCATACATGCACATATATCGACCAAGATGCCTAGATCGCTTCGCAAAATTCAAACAAAGATCAAACAAAAACGGGGAGCGTCTTCCACGGCTCTGATCGAGGACAGCCGGGATGCCAGACGGCTTCGAAAGGGGATGCTCAGGGAAGAAAGACTCCTGAAATCAGAATCGGCAAGGCAAAAAGCTCTCCAACCAAAAGGTGCGCTAGTGCGATACATACATTAGTACTCGTTTCGCTTCGTTTAATTGTTGACGGTACATACAGTCAGGAGATTTCGGCATTTTCAAGAACTTGCGAATTCGCAATCGCAGACCGATCAATATTCTAATGAGGATGTTGTTAAGCATATCGACGGGTAGGTGAATTCACTGGGCTGTTAGTGGTATTGGGTTCTGAGACAGAGAGATAACGAAATTATACCAACGGGATGTTTAGATTCTTGTCGATATTGGACGAAGAGATTAAACAACTGGCTGCTGGAAGGAGAGAGGGACGACCCAGATCGTCACAGGAAGACCGGCTGAGGGGGTTTTTAGAAAGAGAGCTCGCGGAGGTTAACGTTGGTTACGGTATGTAGGGACAGCCGCTTCCCCTTTGGCCGGTCTGTGATGTGATGTGCTAAGTTACTTTATCCACTGCAGAAGTTCCTTCCATGTTCGATAAGGAGACTGTTAGGCTATTGCTGGCGTGGAGGGGAGATTGGCAGGGTCTATCACGGATCAAAACCGTAAGAATTACGAAGGAGGGGAAAATTCTTCCCGCAAGCTGACCTGGCCGCCATAAATCGAACATCCCAGGTGCTTGAGCAAACATAAGTAAGTATGTACATCCCCAATCATTTGTAGCCAGACGGGGAACGAGTTCCACTACGGCTTTGGGATGGCCTGCCCTAGACTAGATTCTTCAATAAAATTCAATATGGTTGCCAGTCTTTCCATCTGTGGGGTACCAAGTTTCTGCCTGTCCTTTTGGTGGCGCTCAATTAATAAACTTCGCGGCTAGCTTATCATCAAGTACTCAAATATGCTTTTAATTATCACAGTATATAAACCAATAATAATACCGGTCTTGTTAAATTATTAAAGCAGACTCTGAATAATACCAGCCGACCTATAATTATATACGAGTGGGATGTAATGTGTTGTGGTTGACAGGGTTTGCACTTTTCGTTCCTGATGCGTGGTTTCCCTGACAACTACCAAAGCAGCAGATCTGTTGACATCCGATACTATACAGTACTATATTATTACCGCTGCTCTGGCTTCATAACCAACTTGCTCGTCGCCAACCATCTTCTCAGGTCCAAATCGTACACAAAAACTCACTCAATTTTCGTCGAACCAATTCCACCACCAAAGTATCGAGAGACAACGCCTAGAATAATCCCATCTCGAGAATATTGATCCTCAGTCGGCCTTCCTTCTTACCGAACTAGCATTTGCGCCCCAAAGAAGTCAACCGCCTCTCTTTCCCCCTTTTCTGGGCACTCATCCGTACTATCGGCTCCTAGAATCGTTACGATTCTAGACCCATTCTTAGCTTGCAAATATGGCTCTCATAGAAGTTCGCCGGATAATACGGTTACAGCTAACTTTCGAGAGTACGTCGCTAAGCTACCTTATTGGCTTTCAATGAAATCTCGTACTGATAATTCGTATTTGTAGGGCTTGTTCCTTTACTAGGATATCACGTATGTTCCCGCCGTGCGAGCTTTTGATTTTAATTCACAAACGCCTTTCTCTCCTTTGCGTATCGAACCTTTTGATCGGAGACTGATGCAAACTCTTGGGTTTCAAAGCACATTTTGATGATTTTTATCATTCTCGCAATAATACTATTATGTGAGTACAGCCGCTATACTTGTTTTTGGCTTGAGATTGCGGACCAGCACTAACGATTCCGACCTCACAGCGCTTTTACTTGCCGGCTGCTCATCCTCCAGCCCTCTGATACCTTCAATTTTTTTGATAAATCTTTTCTATAACCATTATGCTCCGGTATACTCGACAGCTCAGGTAGACCCTGAAGCGGCAAGAGCAATAGGAAATATTGTTGCGAATGCAATGCTGGAAGCCAGGGTTGGGTGAGTCGTTCAATTCGCTATTTCTCTGCGTCCAGAGTATACTGTAAAGGACAAATGAATTTTCTCGTGATCCGTACTAACAAACCCTCTACCTGCCAGCTATTTCGGTATTTGTATCAACCCGGATGGGGGTTCGTGGCTATGTAGTAATAATGCATCGTCACTTGCAGCTCAAGTAAGTGTTGACCAAGATCCTCTCAATCTTATATGGGTGTCAGATACCTTCCGGGATAGCATCGTATTTCCATATCTACTGTAGGTTTCCTATATCCCTCTATTTTGCAGGACAGAGTACTTGCTGATACAAAAGTATAGTATCGTGGCAATACTCCTTGCGACGATTGTCTTGGTGATGTTGGCAACATTTCCAACATACAATAGCGAGGAAGAGAGGATGCCCAGTCGATTCGTCTCCCAGATAGCTCTTGCTATTATCTTTATATCGGCAATATTTGTCCTTGTGTCTGTGTTGTGGCAGGTTCGTACCAACGAAACGATATGATGTTGGATTCCTAGCGTAGGATCTGGGCTAACAAAGAATTAGCATACCGCCTCTATTGCTGCTGCCACAATAGCAGAAAATCTAGGCAATGGGTCGATACAGACTGGAGTTGGTGTAAGAATTCACGATATTCCCAAAAAAAAAAACCGGCAAATAAGTTCCCCCCGGCTAATGGATGCTTTTACGCACTAGGTTACGGCTCTTGTTCTAGGTTGGTTCGGATTTGCTTTGTTAATTCTAGTAACCATTGGTTTATTGGTTATGTGAGTATCCGTGGTCTGAATAGCCTTTCACTTCTCTTTATTTCGATGCTGACCGCATATGATTTTAGGATCCTTTCTCGGAATTTAGTAGATAAGCAAATTGTAGATGACGAGGAATAGTCCTGCCGTTGACACCATATATGCTCGATCTTTGAGCTCCTCGTTCTGTTGAATGATTATTTGCTTTACCATAGCACGTAATTGCATTAGCATTTTGGCGCTTTATTTTGATATATTTTTACACCAGGTAATGGGAATTACGTCATGCTACGCGAAAAAGTTAGCGGGGTTATGAGTTTTGCACCGATATTATTCTGTCCTTTATGTTTATGTTACCAACTTTGTTATATGTATCTGAGTCTTCGGTCTGATCACCATGTGTTGCTGAACTCTACTGGGTGGCACCAATAAGCGATTCCTTTTCACATAATAGAGAATCAAATCTTGAATTACTGTAGCTACCATTTCATCGTTACCATATGATTTCACCTTAGAGTCAAAACTTATTGTCCTATTAGCTAATCCCAAAAAGTGGCCGAAAACATCACGAAGAAATTTATATTAAACTAAGCTCGCTTATAGGCTAAGAATTAATTGTACTATCTAATAATTAATGTTATTATAACTGTTCTCAAACCAAACTATATAGTTTCACTGGTAACTACTACCAAACTATATGACCAAACTATATGTTTTTGATGAAATAACCCTTATAAGTTATTCTTACACGCAATGTTTTAATAATAAGCATTAATATCTTATTAAGTCTAAATCTCATGCGATTTGCCCAGAAACCAATGATACTATGGCACCTTCACGAATTTCGTACAATTGCTTTTGACAGGGAGTTGTAGTAGGGTCTAGAAAGGAGATAATATAGCTGGCACTCAAGAGCTTAGATCATGCAATCGAACTTAGAAACAAGAAAGTAATAGGTTACAGTCGAATCACAGGTATGGTGTTCTTTACTTAATACAATTCCATTTCTTCTATATTAGTATTTCGAAATAATTGACGTTTTTATAGTTCTCCTAAACAATACTCCAATATATATCAAGGTTGATGATTCTCAGATACAAAGTCACTCAAAGTCCGTAGTTTGAACAAAAGTTGTTCGGGGCCGGCCAATGGTCTCAACCTTGAATCCCATCTTCCCAAGTCTCTTTGCATCAAGGATAAGTCTCCCATCGAAGATATAAGCGGGTTTTTTCATTCTTTTATATATCCTTTCATAATCGAGGACTGAATCCCGGAATTCGAGCCACTCGGTGCAAATCACGATTGCATCTGCACCATCGGCAGCTTCATACGGATCCGCCGCAATTGAAACCTGTCTCTTAACAGCTTCCGTCTCATCAACCACGCCCGGTTCAGTAAGATCCATCCAAATTTGGGACTCTTCCACCTTTGGATCATATATGGAGATATAAGCCTTCTCCTCTCGAAAATAGTTGACGAGTGTGATCGCAGGGGATTCGCGTGTATCACCAGTATCTCTCTTGAAAGCAAACCCGAAAACTGCGATTTTTTTGCCTGTAAGAGTGTTGAAGAGGCAAGAAATCACACGGTTTGTGAAACGCCGTTTCTGGTACTCGTTCATCTCAACAACCTAAGGTAGGGAAGAAGGGGTATTGGTTAAGTTTATATGTTGCGTAAGAAATAATACGGGCCTTGCACACGCACCTGTTTCCAATAAGTAGCAACCTCCGGAAGATGCAGGCTCTCGCTTAGGTAGACTAAGTTCAAGATGTCTTTTTGGAAACAACTTCCGCCGAATCCTACGCTTGCTTTGAGGAATTTCGGTCCAATTCTTGAGTCTAAGCCGCAGGCATAACTGACTTCGTCAATATCGGCTCCAGTAGCCTCGCAGATTGCACTGAGTGCATTGATGCTTGAGATACGTTGAGCGAGAATTGCATTAGCAGCTAGTTTAGAGAGCTCTGAAGACCAGAGGTTCATGGTGATTATTTGATGCCGAGGCACCCATCCTGCATAGACATCAGCAAGGGAGGCTGCAGCCGAGCGTCCTGTTTCTGTATCCAAAGAACCGATTAGAACCCGTTCCGGATAGAATAGATCCGATACTGCAGTTCCTTCTGCAAGGAATTCAGGGTTGGAAAGGATGTCAAATTGAATGTCGGGTTTGGCATTGGCTTCAAGCTATGGCAAATTATATCCATTAGCAATCAATGAGGGTGTCTCACCAGCAATTTGGGAAATACTAACGATGAATCTCATAGACTGGGCAGTTCGACAAGGAACAGTGCTCTTTTCAACAACAATCTTGTCGCTTTTGGCAACCTCTGCGATTTTGCGAGTGGCGCTCTCAACATAACCCATATCGGCAGCGAATCCGGCACCGATTCCTTTGACTTTTGTAGGAGTGTTGACCGAAACGAAGATGAGATCTGCGTTGAGAATACCAGCATCTACATCGGTAGAGAAAAACAAATTTCTCCCGCGGGCTGACTTGACAACATCATCCAAACCGGGTTCGTAAATTGGCAAAGTCTCGGAGTTCCAAGCTGCGATACGAGCGGCATTCAAGTCGACAATGGTGACCGTTATATGCGGATTTTTCTCGGCAATAACGGCACATGTTGGACCGCCTAGTGAATTTTGCATTTTTATTAGTGAATCGCGAATGGGAAGAGAACAGTTCATACAATGTAAACCACATACCGACGTATCCTGCTCCAATGCAACAGATGGACGTGATTTTTTTATGAGGTATGTCAATCGCCTCAAGTGGACGGGAGAGTCGGTTCACGCGAGGAGTGACTGCACCATCTCTAGTCGGTTCTTCATTAGGCTTAAGTTGGTCGGTAACGTTGACAGCTAGAGATTCCAGCTTGGGGACAAGGCCAGACATGCTTTCGAAATCGGGATTATAGAATGCGAAGCTCGGCACCGTATATAAAAGGGAAGAGGCGATATGGCAGTATAACTCTGTACGTAGACTCTGGTAACTGGAGCAGACGGTGCAATGATAGAGCTGCTTGGGGGTTGCTCCCAAACAGACAAATAAGAACTGAAAAGAGGTGGGGTAGGCTTCCGAAGCTCTGATCCCTGACCGAAAGCTCTGGAGTGGAGGAGGATGGGTGGTAAACTATCAAGGCGAGGGGTGTGAGGGGAAATTGAACGGAATAACTATGAGTTGCGTTAAGACAATGGCACCCTATCAAGCTTGCGACCCAGAGAATGACAGTCATGTTCAATTGGCGCCACTTACAACCTGTTTGGCATTGACATGCGGCACAACCCGTTCGCCTGTCAGCAGTTGCCCTGCGCATCACACTATCGCCATGGTTCTCATTTTCCACACCAGCGCCTCAAGGAAGGCCTCCGGCCTCCGTAACGGCCTCGCACCGCGCCCATTACCCGTGGATCACATCGAGTTAGCTCATACTGCGAGAGAGCTCCGTCTACAAAACCCCCTCTCTCACGGCTTAGACATCCTATTACATGGAACAGAAATACACATTCCCAAGCTGCCTCCAAAGGCAAAACCAGTACGTCTCATACTACGGCAGCATCCATCGTATATGTTAAATCTGTTCGTTGACCGGTACTCACAGTCCGCGGAATACCTCAGTCTCATGGGCAGATTGCGTCAGGAGCAGGAGGAGCAAGCTTACTCTGCTATGCTCGGTGCCAGTGAAAAACATGAGACAGCTCACTCCATCACTAGAGAGGTTTCGGACCAAATATCTGTGATATTAAACATTTTGTTTAGCTCCGTCTTCATGGGACTAGCAGTATGGTATGCAACAGCAAATCTATCCTCGTATAAGAAGCGGGAGTCTGCGAGGGTTGGGGCTTCAGTTGCGACTGCCATCACTGTTGCAATCGCTGAGGTCGCCCTCTACAACAGTTTTCTGCGCAAGACGGAGGATGCTAAAAAAAAGGAACGGTCAAGGCCTGAGATTAAAACCCCGCTGGAGGATTTAAACGGAGTACAGTCTTGTGACCATTTGTGACTGTATAGAATAAGCATCAAGCTCAACGGATTTATATTTGCTGGAAAAAGACATGGTTCTCAGCTCTCTCTCTCTCTCTAAACTGAATCCGCAATGTCTGTTAAATCGATAATCAATGAGCTCTTTTCGAGAGAAATATCCGCGTGTTTACATAGGCTGAAACAGAATATCGCGTCAGATCCCTTCAAAGTCGCCATCGTCGTCGTCCCTATCACCACTCTGGATCTCCTTCACGAGTTCCCGCTCCCGCTCCCGCGCTTCCTGGGCGTTCTTAAGCTCTAGACGATGCTGGTTCATAGGAAATCTCATTGCCTAGGAAAAGAGAACGGTGTTAGATTTCGTTATTTCGTTTCTGAGGGGAAGAGTCTGGAACATACCGTGACACATTCGTTGTGAAGCTGCATGCAGAATTTGATGCGCTCGTGGAATTGGTCTTGGGGCTCTCTTGTTGCGTATACATCTGTTAACTCCTTGCTCTGCATGTAGCCCTTCTCATTGTTGAGAGTCGCTTCAATGACTCCATCGCGTATGGCTTTTGCGACGATATATTCAGCACTCTCCTCCGAGTCAAGCCGGAGGCGAACACAAATATCGCGAAGTGAAATCTTAGAATATGCTATGCTCATCATCCGTATTCCCGTTTTGATGACATTTTGGCGTAAGCGCAATATTAACGTGTAGGTGCCGTCTCGCTTAAAAACATCCGCGTATGAATTCACAGTGTTTTGAAAAGCATCTAACTCGCCGATTCTCACGGCTCGAACAAGGGCCAGGTACGGACGTAGTGGTTTCTCGAGCATTGGCTGCCGGAATATGCTTCTTTCGGGAATGTCACCCATCAATAGCTCGACTACTATGTTGAGTTTATTGGCGGCTTGGACAAATCCGGCAGCAACAGCAACCTGCGGGGCCTTGCGAGTCGCGCCAATCAGATATTCATGGGCAGTTGAATAATCTAATTGTATGGCACGGATGCGGCCGAGATAGTATGAGTAGCGAGCAAAGAGATTGTTCGCTGCGGATTCTGGGAATGCGGCATGGGTAACCAAAAGATCTGCCTGATTGATGTGAGAGGTGGATAGATAATTACGGAGGAGGAGCACAATGATCGTTGCTTGAGTATCGATATCCTTCCTTAATGTGGCTGTTCGGAGAGAAGCGAGAAGTTGGGCGCGGATCCGTATTGATGGTTCGGAGTCCGGAAGGCATTCGTTAAACATCGAATAATAGAAGTAGACCTTGGCAGCAAGGGAGTCGAGCGTTCTCCTATTCATTCCATGCATTCTCTGGACGAGTTCGTCGGAGAATTTCGCGCCCTTCTCATATTCCTTTTGGTCGAGAAGATATATTTGGACCGCGAGATGGATATATATATCGATTTCAGGAAGTATGATGCTAGGAGTTTTGGGATCGGTGTCAAGTTCCATAGGAACATCTTGCTCCTGGTTCGTGTTAAACCCGTCCGTCAAGACGGTTTTCAGAGATGAAAAGGCCGGATGGGTCTGTGGAAAGGTATTTCTGACCACATCAGCAAGGATAGAAGCCGTGAACCTTTTTCGCAGCGTGTTCAGTGACCGGAGAACTCTCAGGGTGAATCTCGCGTCGAAGTTGGCGACGGCTCTCTCCAATAGAGAAAAATTCGCAGTGATATCTACACAACCATGTCAGGGAGTTGGAGTATTAGGGTTTCGTATCGCGATTTAGAAACAGCTGTATAAGTGAGAAGCTTACCAGCAATAACTGCGTTTCGATCTTTCCGCAGTTGACTTGCTTCGTTTTCCTGTAAGGTGATTTTTTCAGTGATACCCTCCATACGATCTTCGTCTCCGACAGCTTTCCGTATGACGTTGATGATCTGTTCTCCAACCATGACGGGAAATTTCGGGAATCGAGGTACGGAGCACTAGGAGACAGAGAACTTCCTTTAGTAGTGGCGTTGATATAATGTTCTATGCCTTGGAATCGGAGCACTTGGTTGTTGCGAAAAGGTCGTCAAAACGTAAACTAAGTCTCTGTCAGGGCTAAGACTTTATGTTGATACGAAGAGGCTGGGGTTTCCAGTCGTGGGTGGGTTTTTTGGTGTGATTATTAAAAAAGAGGATCGATGGGTGAGGTTGAGAGGGGAGATTTGTCTGGATACTACGCGGTCAACTCTAGTAACGTAGCTTATTGCTCGCTAAGGTCCCCGCTTATGTAATGCCACCCTGCTTCGAGATATAGCACCAACTTTTAATACAATTTTAACCTATCATCTTTGTACCGCAAACAGCGAATTCATCGAAGCTCATTTGTTACTCTATTTGCGTCGGAAATTATATATCTAAAGTACTTGTTACTTGATTAAACACCTAGTTTACTATCCAATTGGAGGTCCACCCCTTCCTGAATCTGCTCAGGTACTTCCTTTTTGATTGAGGTTGCGGATTCAATCTCAGCGAAATATATTATAGTGCTATCGCGTGCCAATAAGAAATCTCACATCATGGGTGTTTCACATATATGATTTTTCGATTGACTTTCTTGAAACCGTATGAGAGTTAGACCGTCCTCACAATATCATCGCTACCCCAATAGTCATGAGCAGATGCTCGGCTTGTTCTTTTTGTCCCTCTAGCCCTTGGACTCCCTGCGGATTTTCTAACATCAGGTGATCGAACGGATTGCATTTCTTGATCCAGCGTTGCATTCCGAGCATTCCTTAAACGCAGAAGCGCCTGATCCTCGTTCGGATCCTTCCAGCCAGAATAGAGAATAACCAATAGCGCAAGGATTATGGGCAAGTACCCAAGGCAATAGATATAAGCTGGCTTTGCCTGGTACCGAAGTTGACTTATTGGGAAGTCAAAAGAGCTTCCAATGTTGAACCCAATGCGAACTAGGACTATTAACAGGCTGACTGGGATTTTCCATGGAAATTTGCGAGGCTTGTAATCATGTTGAGCTATTACATGAGCCACAACGATCGTGGTCCAAGCAAGAAACGTGAATATAGCGGAGGCCTGGAACCGGGCATCGGTTATTACGGCTGCGTTTGATCTTGCAATGGGGTTCCAAGTTCGTAATATCGACAAAAAGAAGCTCTGTCGACTAGGTCAGCACTGTGTATGACTATTAAGATAATACCCCACAAACCATACTAGAAAGTTGAATAAGTAGAATATGAGGGGTTCGTAGAATTCGATCTTAGACCTCATATCGTCTTGCCGATATCTAAAGAAGTCTTCGTCTACACCCTTTCGCTCTTCGAACGACGCCCTATATATGTGAAAGATTAGTCATCGATGTATATTATGGATCTCGGTGGAAACTTCAAAACATGCCAGTTACGAGTCATCTCCCAGATGGCAGCTAGACAAGTGGGCAAAGAGACAAGGTAGAAAATAAAATGAAATATCGCAGAGGTTCCTAGTACCCAAACCCGATCTACATCCACTGCCGTGAAGCCGCTAATCATACCGACGGTCGTGGTAACTATGCACCAATACCATGGCCATCTCCTCCCAACCAAACGAAATCGTTTCTCTGCTGGTAGGAAAGATTTGCCGTGTTTTTTGAGGCACACTAAGGATAGAACAAGTAAAACTGCAAAGATGATGGCAGCTACGATCCCGATGATGCCACGGGCACGGATCTCGCGGACAGGAGTTTCGCAGCTGCTGGAATTGTACCACGACCCATTGCTGATGATCGTTGGGATGTAGTCACCAAATGCGATCACGCAAGTCGAGAAGTTGGAGATAGTATTATTCGAATAGATGGCATAGCCGAACTCATCGAGAATCGTCGCGTTGAAGCGTTGTTTCCCTGCACGGTAGCACACTCTCTGTTAGATGCTTCTGATAATAAATAGCGACGATTTCACAACTAACCGCCATCCGAGTAGACCCAGTCACCGTCATCCATTCTGCATTTACCCCTTGTTTCTCTGATATTGTTGAGCTAGGTGTAGGGGACAGGTGTGTACGTTCGCGCTGAAGTGGCAATGTGGTTCTAGAATTCTCAAGCCGTCGGTTCGCTGAGATCGCAGCGGTCAAGACATGCTAAATGGTGTACCAAAGCAAAAGAAACGATGAGTAAGACGGAATTGAAGGTAATATATCATAGACTGGCAGTGGTTCTGCCTTTTGTTCCTCTGTCTTCTTGCTTGTTACATTTAATTAAGTGAAATTAAAAATTTACTTTCATTTATTTTTCTATTTTTCTGGGTCTGAAGGGCTGGTTGCGGAAGCTTTCGGCTGGGTGTGGTCGTGCCGCGTGAACCGGGCGGGCATTGCAGGAACGAATTAGTCTTGTGAAGGCAAGCAAGCGGACAAGTCAAAAGATATTGGCTTTGCTGAAACGCCTGGTCAGGCTATTGCTAAAACCAGTGCCCAAGATAAATTTAGTACTTAAGTACTTACTTACCTACTTAAGTAATCAAGTAAAGCTGATGAAGGACCTCCTCCGAAGCAACGCGTCTAGACGTCATAAATAATATGACAACAGCCTCGCTGTTGACCGCTCCACACTAAAATATGACAACACATTATATTTCCAACTTCCCGCCTTCCCGTTATGCTATGCTCAAAAAGAAAAACCCTCGACTCGTGCCTGACATCCGATCAATTTAAATAAGTCAAAGGTGGGATGCACCATCCCTTACCGATTTATGCGGTACTCGCTCTCACCGCAACCGCCACCGGCCTCTTTATGTATGCAATGGCTCTTCTTCTGGGCCTTCTGTTTCCGGTTGTCTTCAACGCCATTATGGTGACAGCGAAACCCTTCAAGTCCCCGCACACCGGTGCTGAATGGTACCCACCTGCTAGTACCTGGATAAATAACCTGACCCGTGCTTTAGAAGATCTTGAGATTAACGGGTTAAGGCCTCTGGATGCCGACTGGTGCAATATGCCACATGTCAGCGAGGATACTTATCAAACTCCGCTCGAGACTTTTGAGCTTATCTATGTTGAAGTGGTAAGCCTCTCCAAGTAATGTAGCCAGTGTTTGCAGTGTTTACTCAAATTTTCCTTTTCGTAGACACATCGACACCACAAACGTACTCCCTATCAAGACAACGTGTTCCTAGTTGACAATTATTCCTGGGACTGCTCTGATCAGGGATTGTTCGTTTACAGCGCACCATTAGAATCGAAATCGAACTCTTCCGCCCGTGTATACTGGCGAGTCGAAGAGAATCCTTTGAATCCCTTTCGTGCTCCTGGATTCAGTGGCAACTGCCAATTCCCCCAGATATCTCGGAGCGGCTTGGATGACTCTTGGAAACACGGGATAGACGTCTATAATGTATATGGGAAACTTTTGAAATTTCTACCACAGGAACCTGATGGCAGTGTGGTTTATCGGGTAACAAGCAATCCGATAACCAGTCAAGTGGGAGGCATGGTCCTTGATGCTATGTTTGGTTCCACTGGTTTGGACAAATTCCCGCTTTTGATTCAACCAGCGCTGGTTGACTCACTCGAGCCCAGATATAATTGCCCCGGTGCTTCTCAATTATATAACAACTATTCCGTAGGTAGCACCGATCCTGAATGGCAAGTTCATTTGAATAAATCACAATATTTGTTTCAACAACTAGACCGTGTCTCCGGGGTCCGAACTGACAATTATGGCTTTCACAAATCATTCGATCACTATTTTGACAACTTATCAGCACGCCAGTGTCACCAGAAACCGCTACCCTGTTCAGTGAGCAATTCTAGTCTTTGCATCACACAGGAACAAGCAGATACTGTATACCGGTTGGGGATGTACGAATACTCGTACATCTACCGCGATTCCAATCGTTCATTAGACGCAGCCATCGGATCCTATGGCGTTTTTATAGCAGAGTTGATCCACAATATTCGTACTAGAATCGAGGGCAAATCTCTTGTGAAGTTTCGCTATAACATCGCCCATGACGGAAGCCTTTCAAGGATATTATCTATATTCCAAGTCACAAAAATGATCTGGCCTGGTATGGGGGCGGAGGTTGTGTGCGAGGTATACTGTCAGAAAATAACTGGTAAACATTATGTGAGGGTTCTATGGGGCGGAGAACCTCTTGAGAGTTCCCATCCTGCCCTCGGTAAAATCAATATGTTAGATCTTGAAGTCTTTATTGGTTATCTGGAGGGACTGGTGGGTCAACGGGCGGAGAAGGTGGTGGTTTTCTGCAACAATTGAGGCGAGACTTGAGGTCCGACCCCCTTTGAATAATCTTGTCCCTCACCCGTATTAACGTAAGAAGTTTCTGAGTAGCTTCCCATCTATTATGGTTTGCCCTGTGATTATGGTCGCATTAAATCCCCTCTCTTTAAGCTTATTCATTGCCGATAGATATTTTGACATGTCAAGCTCAGAATGGCGTCCGCGTGAATGCGCAGCCACATGTAAAGTCGAATCCAAGATTACTGCTTTCCTGCCATGGATACATGCTGGCTGTTTTTTATTTTCGGAACCGGTGCGGGTATATATTTTAGGTGATTGTGGTGCATTTACATACTAGAAAAACAATGCATCCTCTGGGTTTTTGCTCCTCAGTAGTCTGCTGGGTCAGCTGACATCGAAACCGGTATTATCATGGACAGGGGAGTAAGAAGTATGTAACCGGGTAGGTCGCTGATTTCCTTTATTATTTCATTTTTGCTTCCAATTTTTTGAAACAAAATTTTTGGGTGGTTTATTTTTTTCACCTTTCAAACAAAAGCCTCTAATAGTACCACATAACGACGAAATGGTTCAGCAAACAGCCAAACCTTTCGAAAGTCCCATGGTAAATAATGCAGTCCGATTATGACCCGCACCAAGGCTGCTGGAGCGCGGAGTACATTAGCATAACTGGATTGGTTCAATCGACTGATGGAATTTCAATTTACTAATCATAGATGCCATGATTGTACGGTAGGTGTCTGGCTTTCACTTCTTATCCGATGAATATAACCTGTTATTCCAGGCCGCGAGAGTACTATCCGTATCTGCGGTAGGAATATTTCTCGCGGCTTCTCCTAATAGCTTGCTGATACTGGTATCCATATCAAAATCTTAGCCAGTCACAGGTTATTTGCTTTCTTTCTCTATATTTCTCAGCGCTAACTGAACTCTTTTCTTTTGCAAGACCCCCGAAACCAGTTTGGACTGTTCCTCGACGCCCCCTACGATTTTCAGAAACGCTGCCACCATTCCTACGAGCAAATGACCACCGAAGAGGCTCATTCTGCTCACGGCCTCAGTCACTCCGACCAAGCACCATGAGTTCGACTAACGTTTTCAAAAAGGGTTCTGACGTGAATGCTTGGTCAATTGCTATCCCGCTAAAGCCGCTACCACCGGTAGACCAGGTCAAATCAATATGCGTTATTGACTTTGATAATAGTACGTAAATCAGCCCTCATAACCACAAAGCAACATTATTCATTTTAAATTGACGTCTAAAAAACTTCATCTGCAGCACTTTATCAATCCCCTCTTCCAAGTAATATCTGGGAACGCTCGTCAATCGACATACTTAGCGACAAGGATCACTTGCTCGGAGGCGGTTTGTCCCTCACCTTCCCGGCAGACTGTCCAACTATTTTCGGGAAAGACTCAAAATTGGTTTTTAAGAAGCATTTCAAAAGTTCTGATGTATTTTTCAAATGTATTTTCAGGTTGGTGGCAGACGCCCTCTATACTAGAAGCAACAGCAGAGCCGGATTATAACTCCACAACGACCCAGCAACAATGTTTTTCTAATCGTTGGAACCAACAGATTGTAGCCACCTATTCTTTGAAAGCACATCTCAAATTATCGTCCAGCTAACTTGTTCACTAGACGAAAGTCGCCCGCTCTGCGGAAAACGACCCACAAACGTTAAGCGTACTTTTAACCGGACGAAATCGAAAGCTGTTCTCTAAGGTCATGTTGAAACTTTTAGACCAGGGAAAATTTAACTTTGACTTAGTTGTCTTGAAGCAGAACGATCCAGAACTGGAAACCGAGTTTTCAAGCACAATGCAGTTCAAACAAGGTTTCTTAACAGTTCTCTTGAAGCATTTTTGTTATGCAGAGAAGATCAGCATATACGAGGATAGGTATTATCACTACAAGCAATTCAAACAGTTTGGTGATATATTCAACAAACACCGCGTCCGACTGCCAAATACACCCCCCCGAATCAATTTCGATATTCGGTTTGTCCGGGATATGCACCAGAACCTAGATCCTCTAGAAGAGATCAAACAAGTCAAATTCATGCTGCAGCGGCACAATAGAATTGCAAAAACAATGGACATCAATCCACGCCCACCGCCCGCTAGGCTTTTTAAGCAGGTGCACAGTACCGGCTACATGCTCTCACCTGAAACAACGGATGCAATCTTTCAAAAATTTCCCATAAAATCCGAACATCCTTCTGCTAGTCTTTTTGCAAGATGCTTGCAGGTTAAAAAGGGGAAGTGTAGTTCTTTGCAGATTAAGCAGTTAGGGGGTATAGGCAGGCAAGTGGAATTTGAAACTGTGAGCCTTGGTAGCTTTAATGATGGCATATGGGCGCTCAGGGTCAGGCCAGTAAACCCAGAGGTAGAGGTCTTGACTATTGACGCTGTTCCTACGATACTACTTGCAAAAAATGCAGATATCCCGGAAGGGGAAACGAGCAATATCGAAACCTGGCAGAATATACAGCTTGACGATCCGAGATATCTTAGATTCTCGGCAACGCTTGGGGAGCAACTCCGACTGCAGATATCTGTCGCAAGAATAACACCAGTCATGCAGCAGTCATACCGCCAACGGCTGCCCACTTCAAGTAGAGCTTTGGATAAACCAATATATTCTACGAAGGGGTAAATCAGGCTTGTTTCTGGATAGTAGGACGCGGAAGCAGACACCAAACCCTTCACGGTCGCGGCTATATGCTTAGTTACAATGTTGAGACTATTAGATTAAAGCTCGACAGCTCATGTGATTAATATCGCACGGGGACTTGAGAAGTGGATATCACCACAGCTGGCACTGGGCGTACCTAAATTATAATATGATACTAAACGCCCCCTCTATTTTCCCCACAAAGAAGAGATTTTTACTATTTGGCTGTTCGTGATATTTTTGAAAGTGCTGGATGCGTGTGATACCTAAAAGCTTTTGTTAGTCATCATTCCCCCCAATCTCCGATTGAGGTCTTCAATCTCGGTTTCTATATCAAAGCGTCTAGCCTCAAGCTGCCGAATTGCGACTTCCTCGGCTTCGATATCGGCGTCAGTGATAGCATTGTTACGAAGTACGGCGGTTTTCATGGAGTGCCCAAGTTCTTTATGCTGATCTGCAACCCCTCGCTGAAGATCAAGCTGGTTTCTTTGAGCGGCGACGAACTCCTCGTACAATGCTACTCTAGAATGAAGGTCGAGGTATTGTGTCCGTAGAGATTTGATCTTTTCATCTAGACCAGGTGTGGGACTGGGGTTTGTGAGCTTTTGTGGTTAACCGCTGCCAAAGGAGACCGACTCACTATATTCTGGAAAGGTTCTCAGCGCCTTGCAGAAGCAGCTCGACGTCAACATCTCCCTTGAGACGTGCGGTATTCACAGCACTGCGCACCTGATGAATAACGTTGCCATCGAGTAGAGACCCAAGAAGCGTGGATTTGGCGGACAAAATTGACGTTGTCTGGGCGAGCGATTCATTTGATGAAGGCGAGAAAAGAACACGCTCATAGGGAGAGGTATCTCGTATGAGCGATGTTATGGGTGGCTTATTGACCTGGGACTGATGCGCTCCCAAGCACCTGTCAGCAAGTCCGCGCTGGTATGGCACGGCATGGTATGGCCGGGACGGGGAGGGTAGGTACGTTTGTGAAAGTGCCGGGCTTGCTGAAGCGCATGGACGAGATGTCGCTTGCTGCAGCTCCTATCTGCTCGAGGTGGCGTTCGAGGCGCCCGCTGACTGCCATTCGAACGGATGGGTGACGATTATCTGGGAGGCATGCCGCCTGTGGTTGTGCGTGCGAGCGATCGGGGGTTTCAATTCAGGTACAAACGCGCCGCGAGCAACCACCGCCGCTCGCGTCCCAAACGTCACCTCTTCAAGCGCCAACCCCTCATCGCCGTCCTCCTCCTCCCCCCTCGGCCTTCTCCCTCTCTACAGCCGAGGAGCCTCCTTGACTTCAATGATAAAACGGAAACGGCCAGACGAAGAACAGCAGACAGACTCCGGCTCGTCCCAAAAGCCGTCCAAGCTTATCAAACCCAACCACACATCAGATATCAGCTCAGGCACGTCCTCAACTCTGCACATTATCGCGATGCTCCCAAACAGCCAACCCAGTCAGCTAACGGCCGGCCAATCCCAGGCGCCATCCAGCACCATGGAAGAAACACGACAGAAATACATCCAAATCCAGCAAGGCCTCAGGAATGAGATACAACAATTTGGTCAAAACCACCCTCGTGGCATCGCCGCTATGAAGAAACTCGAGCAGTTCAACCAGCACATGACGCTTCTCAGAAACCAGCAAGCAAACCAACGACAGGCTGCCGCAAACGCCGCCGCCGCAAACGCCGCCGCCGCCGCTATTCAGCAGGCACCGTCCGCCGTTGTTACACAAGCACCTCAACCAGTGGTGCAACCCCGTCCTGCTACCGTTATTTTACCACCTACAGCCAACAGACCTGCAGTGAGCGCGGTGCCGGCGCTCCAACCTGCAACCGCATCTGCACCTGTGAGCACGAACGGATCAACCCAACCAATGAAACTCTTGGTTCCTGGGCACATTGATCCTGAGAATGCCGATAACTGGCGGAGGGAGGCGGAGGCTCGACTGCGAACCGCATATGCCTCTATGGTATCATTTCGGACTTCTATGCAAACGCTTCAAGCTGCTATCAGCAATACAGAAAAGCTTCTCCCACCCGACGAATTAGCTGACAAGCGAGCCCAACTCGATCAGATCCAGAAGCAGAACAAAAAATGCGAGGACTTCATCAATGCTTTCAGGATGCAACAAGCCACGCTGGTACGCAATGCGGCAGCGAATACCGCAACTAGTGCTGAACAGACTACTGCAAGCAGTATACTGTCAGACGCCGCCGCCCTCACAGACTCACCGGTAAATACCAACGTCACATCGGCTAATGCTACCGCTGCTACGTCAAATGTATCCAAGGTAGGCTTTCAATTCAGTGCTTCAGCATATTATATCTACTCCGCGGCGAAGAGCCCATTCCGTTGGCGACACTCAATTAGTTTGCACAAAATAACCGGTCATCGTCATCTTAAAAATCGATTTTGCCGAAGATTTCTTCCCAGTAGTTCCCTTGCATCACTAGCACTAGCCCACAATTTCCTAGCTGAAGCTTCTCTTTATATATCTCTAATACTAAAATATTCTTTATATTAACGAATTCAGACACCATTACCACCAAAACCTCCGGCTCTCCAGCGCACACCTTCAAATATTGGCTCTGTTGGAAACGCCCTCGCAGCTGTCAGCGCACAAAACGCGGCGAACAATGGCTCCACTGCTGGATCACAAAAATCGCCAATATCTGCGAATCCGATCAGGGCTCCGGTAGTTACAAACGCGTTCACCTCTGCTGCTGCTATGTCTCAAATGCCTCCGCAGTCTGCTCCAGCTCCTGTTGTGCGATCGAATTCTATGAGTGCCCAGTCACCATCGCATCCGCATGGACTCCAGCAGGCGATGTCACAGCAAGCAATTCCCGAGTCCCCAGCTAAAGTCTCTAACACGGCTTCAGCAAATACACCAGTAATGCAGCGTGAAGGTGCCTCATCGCATCGTCTCCCTATTCCAAAGACACTATCAATGCCAGCACCAACCGCTGTTTCAGTACCACCAGCAAGGCCAACCTTGCCAGGTGGTACTCATGCCCCGTCAGGAAGCCAGGTTGTTGGTGCGCCTGCAATTGCTAAGGCCCCCCAATTCGAACTGGATGAGGCCAGTGGTGGTTTACTTAGTAAACGAAAACTCCAGGAGCTAGTAAGACAAATTGATCCGGATGAAAGCTTGGATCCCGAAGTGGAAGAAGTGAGTTCAGAAGCTCCCACCTCCTAACCTATTATTTTTACTAACAATTGGGAAAATTTCCACCACAAGAGCATTCTGGAATTAACCGATGATTTTGTCGATACTCTTCTCACATATGCTTGCCGCATGGCGAAGCATCGTGGAAGTGATACTTTGGATATCCGCGATGTACAAATGATACTTGAACGGAACTGGAATATACGCATTCCTGGTTACTCCATGGATGATATTCGCACTGTCAGAAAATTCAACCCAACGGCTTCGTATCAACAGAAACTGCAGGCACTGCAAGCTGGAAAGGCGTTGAACCAAAGCGAGAACTCAAAGGACCCTTGATGCACTATATTGTCGCTTGATCGCAGCCTTACGACTCTCTCCTCATAAGCACCTTGCGGTAACTGTAGTTCTCTTACTCCTCGGCTGCGTGCTTCTATTATTTTGCTTGGTACAAAAATTTGGCCTTCGAGCCTTCGAGCCACAATTATAAATGAATTTGTAGAGCTGTGCCTATTCTTCTCGACATATACTCAATCTTTTTTTACCCTTATTCTTTTATTTTTATTTTATTTTATTTACTGCATGATTGGTGTTCGGTTCGGGTTTTTGATTGTTACAGTTTAGCTTTCCGCTCGCTTACGTAGCTGGAGTTTGAGTTTGCTTTTGAAATCAAACTGTCTCTATAATTCGCAAATACCCTGGACTTTCTTTGATTGTCCGCGTTTCCCTTCACTCCCTTCTCGACCTCGTGTTGAATTTGATCGCTTTGTTACTTGTGAAATATCTTGGATATTAATGACCTCGTCCTTCGTTATACACTTGGGGAAGCGGAAATTCACAAAATAAACAAATGCGGTCGGTTAATCACTTTATGGGATAACTCAATACTGCCTTCCACCACCCACCCCACCCCAGCATTATATAGTAAGGAGTATAGATTGATCCTTTTAAATATACATATGCAATGTTCGCCCAAATCGATCAGGGATATATTTTAGAAAAACAGTAAAGCTGCATCAACAACGCCTCAGTTCTCAAAAGGAATGTGGAAAGATTTGGGGGGATTAGCTAGCGAGCCGGTTAACTCTGACCTCCAATTTCATATACATGAACAACTTTTTGAAGAATCAAAAATTCTCCTTGCCCCATACGAATGACATTCCGGGCTCTGAATGCTCGTTACATTTGACATGAAGTTGAGAGCCAAGACCCTTGGGTCCGCAGAAAAACACACCACATTCTGCGGGCGAATGAATCGATTTGACACCTTTAAAGATGGAATTCCAATTCGGCCTGCCGAAATTTGTTGGTGCACGGAGACCAGTGATTGCATCTCTTTCAGCATTGGCGTCATTGATCATGATGTTGGTAGCGTCATCAACTTTAATTTTGGCCGTGAGATACTGTAAGCATATGTAAATTAGCCCTAGCCATATGTTTCAATCTAGACTCAGTTTTGTCTTACGGTATGAACTTCGATAAGATGGGAGATATCCTGGGCCTCGATAGCCATAAGTAGCGACCTGAACCATTCGAAGGAACCAAAATCACGACTATTACATATCAGCTTTTGAAAAATCGCCGTTTATTTTTTCAGGGAAACCCACCAGATCCAGAAGAAGTAGACCTTGGAGAGTCTAGTACGCTTCTGTGGATAATTGACTCTGTACCAGATACTTTTCAGAATCGAAGCAAAAGGTGTCACTCCTATACCCGCGCCGACCAACATAGCGACTTCATATTTGAAGACATCCTCGGAAGCCGATCCAAATGGGCCATCAATATACACTTCATTCGTAAGTTAGTTTCTCGGCTGTGCTGAGATTTGGCAGATGTAACTAACCTCGTGGCAGAACTCTTCTGAGAGCAGGATCGACATCGGATGATGCTGACTCCTTATTCACACCAATAACCTTAGACATGGGGCCATCACCCTTTTCGGATTTTTCAGATTGCGGAGCGCGATCACCACCCTTTTTATCGAGGGTACAGCCGAGGGTCTTGGCAAGAGCTTTGGTAAAGTCGCCGACACATCTAATGTGAACAGAAATATAATCCTCCTCGGGAGCGCTTGTAAGGGTGAAAGGGTGGTATTGCCAGATAGACACCTCGGGGCAGCACAAAAAAATGTATTGACCTGCGCGGGTGACGGTGTGCTCCTTCTTAATCTGAATTTCAACGACATTACTCGGGTGTTCGATGACCTTACTGGTGTAGTCATCGCATTAGTATACTTCAACGACATCACACAAAGAAACCAAGTAATCTACTAACCTGATGTACGTCTTGTGTTTCCCACGGATCTCGCGCGCCAACCTCTCGAACAAGTACAAGAAGCCTCCTATCATCCAATATTTCCAAAAAACACCAATTCCCACGCATTGTGGATCTCTGTCGTTTTTGATCATGCAGAACGCACCGTGGAAAGACCAGAAGAAGAAGAAGATGAGAAACAAATGATGCGTATACCAAAATCTCTCAAAATTAGCACGACGGTACTTCTCCATTGCGGTCCACGCCATGGCAAATAATGATATCAGCATGATATAACCAGTCCAGCCTGGGCCAGTCAGGAAATTGGCCATCAAGAAACCCTTGAAACCCAAGCCAGTCTTTGCTGCAAGTTGTGCAAAATTGTTCCAGTGCGCAACGGTGTGGAGACAGGAAAAGAAGACAATTGACCATGCAGTCACTATATTAGGAAGAGGAGAATGTTAGCAAGTTTAGTTCTCCAGCTGGATATTTTTATCTGGCAAGAAGCATGTTGCCTACACATATGAAAGGTAATGTTTTTGTCGAACGGGACGATCGTGTTGAGTGGTGTGCGACGAAGCAGCGAGATGCAGTTTCGGCAGACAGCTTATATTCGCGTTAGCAGTTCTATTTTTGAAGAGGAAACGGGGAGGGACAATTACGTAGGAGGACGAGAGCAACATCAACGTGCAGTACCAATGCCGCGGATCTCGCAATTGGATACGTTATGCCAAACGTAGCTCTGGCTGTGTTAAGGTTGTCCTAATCGGTTGAGCGATTTCGTTAGCAATCATGTATGATGGTGGAATGTCAAAAGGTCAACTGGAGGTAGGGATGATATAGAAGAAAAAGAAAGAAAGGAAATACCTTAATGCAGAAGTTGATAAAGGCGAATCCAAACACCATCAGATGCAATAGTATGAACACGCACACGAATCTAGAGTTGCGGTGAGCTAGGTTCTAGAGAGTCAACGGAGGCAATACTGACATTCGTCGGTGGCCCTCGTTCACCATCCTGTGGGATTCTGTCAGCTAGTCGCCCACATTTTGTGTTGATTTTGTTGCATTTGGGGCGTTGTCAATACGCACCATCGGTCAAACTTCTCTTTGAGTGTGAACTGTTTGTCGTCTCTCGAGTGAAGCGTATAGTTACCCATCACCTTGGCCAACGCTGGCCATCTTGCCCGCTCCGCCATGGTCGCTGACAATAGGAACTCTTCGGGTACTTAGCAAGTGTGCTCGGGAATGTCTTTCTCCTGTCGCTCGTTTGTCGTTCGCTAAGTGACTGGTCCGGCCAGATCGCTGTGGTTTTCTCCCTCTAAGAATGGAGGACAGACAGGGAGATTTGTCCAAGTGTGTATGGGTGTGCGTGCGCGCGTCTGGGTATGAGAGGAGAAGAGGGGGGTGAGAGATACAAAGCAGAGAGAGACGGATAGGGGGCACGAGGGAGATGTACTCTGGGCCTACGCTCCTTAATAATAAGGATAAGAATAATAATAAGAATAATAATAATAATGATACGATACTTTGGTATATACTGGCCGTGCAGACAAAGGGGGATCCTAAAGAGGCCAAGGACTGCTTTTATATCGACAATAACGGCGACAGGTGTACCAGAAAACCACAAAGCCACGGAAGCAAGTGAAGGGAAAAAAGACAGAACCAAGGGAAAGGGATCCAAAGGACAGAGATGGTCTTTAAGGGATTCGGGAAGCGAGCTTGAATCTCATATCAGGCCACGACGGTGTGAGTGAGGTTCGAGAAGGGGGTTGTTCATACCATCGTGAAACGACGCCCGTTGCAGCTCGATACACCCGATTTATCTACTCCGGATACTGGATTCGGCCCAGGCCAGCAAGCGACTCAGTTATTTGGGCAGTTATTTCAATTATTTGGTCAAATACCCATCCGAGATCCGGCGGGTCTTACAGTTGCTTTCGACCTAAAGCAAGTCTACTCGGACTCCGACGTAAGTGAGGGCATGTGCAGCCGACGCGCTCGAATTCGGACGGGTGCGTTTACCAAACCCGACCGCACTGGGAGAAACCTCGATCTGGTCAGATCAGGACATCGAGGGCACGCAAGTCCTTCCAGGAACACCGATAGTCGATACGCATGTCGGCCGTACATGCGATAGCTTATCGCCAGCCTAGCCCGTCCAGTTCCGGCGGGTCGACGGGTCGACAGCAAGGATATCATTCGATCCAATTCCCCGCGAAATCGACACGGCCCCTCGATTGTCTATGCTTACGGTACATGTGGCAGGTGAGAGCGAGGCGACATGCGTAAGCTCACGGTCGCGGCTGCCGGCAGACGCAGCAGCTCTTCGATGTCAAATTCAACGCCGGGCTTGGAGGTTTATAATTAGACAAGGCGACCTTGACGAGGATGGTGGTGGTGGTGGTGGTGGTGTTGCGACAGCAGGCCCGAGCCCCGCCCGGCCAGACGACCAGCTTCCGAACAAAGGGCTATTAATTCCCTCCGATTCTTCAACTTGCTCGTCACAGAGGCGCCTCACGCTTCGAACTCTTCGAAACCATAAAGACACCTCGCCATACCGCACACCGAGTATTTTACCTGTCGTCATCATCCAGTTTAGTTCCTCGCACATTCTGGTCAACCGTCTTGTCGCAGCTTGAATCGGATCCGTTTCAAAACAAAAGCCTGAAACCAGTCCCGAGATATCAACCCACCGCGCAGGAGACAACGACCGCGGCAGCTCGTTCCCACCATGTCTCAGGGCTATGGCTCCTACGGCCAGCAGAGCAATAACAACTATGGCTACGACCAAGCTTGGGGTGCAGGCGGCGGCGGCGGTGGATACCAAGATCAACCGCAGAGTATGAATGCTGCCCTCCTCATCCTCATACCCACCACCTGATCCTATTGAGCTAACCAACTCGACCAACCGATTAGATTATTATCAGGCACCTCCTCAGAATGGTGGACTAGACCAGTCTGGCTTACCGGTCATGCCCAACATGAGTGCCACGTTCATACCCGGCAAAGATGATGATTGGACGATGCCAGCGCCCGAGTTAATATCTCCGGCACCGCAGAGGTAAGCGCATTGACCCAATACGCACTTCTCCGTTGTCGACGGCGGTTGACTTGGACGGCTGGCTAACGCCCAAAAGGATTATGCCTGAGGTGCCTACGAACATAGCGGACTCCATCGGAACCCTGGAAAATAGAGCGTCGTCACAACTTAACCCTTCTCATCACGTTGCAACGGTAGAAGCACCGGCACATCGTAATCTACTCGAAGAACCATCGTGGACACCTTTCCCCAAACTTCAAAATCCCGGCCCCAATATACCCCCAACAGATGATGACAAAGAAAGGTATTTGGAATCTGCGAGGTTAGCTGTCCTCGCTTCGGACGACCCTGACACTCAATTGGCATGGGCTCAGGATGCTCTGAATTTTGTAGATACATCGCTCCAATACCTAACGAGGACTTCAGATGAAGGCCGACCACAAACACCCGCTGTGGAGTACCAGCTCCGAAACGATGCCCTGAGCATCATTAATTTTCTCGCAGAGCAGCATCATCCGAAAGCAGAGTTCATGAAAGGCACTTGGCTTGAGTTTGGAAAGCTTGGATTTAGGGTGGACCGGAGGGAGGCCTTTAGATCTTATGCTCGTGCTGCTGAACGGGGGTATGCGCGAGCAGAGTATAGAATGGGGATGCAATATGAAAATTCGAACGAACCGATGAAAGCAATCAAGCATTATACACAAGGAGCAGCTCTAGGCGACTCCGCTTCCAACTACGTAGGTTTTTGTCCTGCAAATCTTCTATGGCTGACCCCAAACTGACCTGGTTTCAAAGCGACTCGGTATGATGACATTACTAGGACAGCATGGGCAAACTCAGGACTACGGCCGCGGTGTGTTTTTAGTACGGCAGGCCGCAGAGACTGCAGACGAAAACGCGCCTCAGGGAGCCTATGTCTATGGGCTAATGCTAGCCCGTGATCTACCTGGTCTCTCAATTCCAGAGATATACCTCGGTCTTGACGTGAATTTAGCGAAAATCATGATTGAGAAGGCCGCTTTCCTTGGATTTGCAAAGGCTCAAGTCAAAATGGCACAGGCATATGAGCTGTGCCAGCTAGGTTGTCAGTTCGACCCAGCATTATCGCTTCATTATAACGCCCTCGCGTCAAAGCAAGGTGAGCCCGAGGCGGACATGGCAATCAGCAAATGGTTCCTATGCGGTCACGAAGGACTCTTCAACAAAAACGAAGAACTAGCATTTAAGTATGCAAAACACGCGGCGAAAACCGGGTTGCCTACCGCTGAGTTTGCGATGGGTAAGCAAAGCAGTCAAGACATAGTAACCAGAATGCGAAACTAATGAGAACACAGGTTACTTCTATGAGATCGGGATGCAAGTCATCGCCGATATAAACGAGGCAAGAGAATGGTACAAAAAGGTGTGCTTCTTTGGATTCCTCTCCCTCTTGTTTCTTCCCAATATTTACATCCCGATTTTGCGCGTTTCAGGCAGCAGCACACGGCAATAAGGACGCACAAGGGCGACTAGAGGGGATATCAAGGTCTAGCACCCTTTCTCGGAAAGATCATGAAAGAGTTGCTCTTCCGCGTATCCGAGCAAGTCGATCTGTTCGCCAGCCGAATCGACCGACTTCAGCCGCTGTGGATATGCCTAACCCGATAATACCACCCGTTGGTACAACCACGATCCAACCTCAATTCCCACGTGTGAATAGTATTGCAGGTCGGCCAACCACACCGGGGTTCATAAATCCTGCCACTGGTGCAATACAGCCTTTTGTAACTGACTCTGCATCTATACCACCGCCTCGAGCAAGTTCTATCACACCGTACCCGCCAAGTCCAACGATAGCCGGTAACCAGGGCTTCGGGTTACCTGGCCGTCCATCAACAGCAATGGGACCTACCAGTAGGCCGATGTCAGCGGCTCCGCCACATGGGCCTCTAGTTCGTCCTCAGACCGCTGTTCCAGCTGGAGTTCTTGTTCCGGCAGGTACATATCCTGCACATAGCGGCCGTGGCGGTCCAGTTCAGAGACCAGCTTCTGCCTTTGCGTCACCTAACATTAGTGGGCCAGCTTTTCCCACAAGCCAGCCTTTGCGTCCTCATGGCCAAGGCAGAGGTGCCCCCATCGGTAATATTCCTTATCCAGGGTTCGAAGCGCCTTTACCTGCACCAAGGGTCGAGAAACCTGCTACAAAACAGAATTTACCTGCTGAAAGGGTACGAAAACAATCTTTAACTCCACAACCTCAATCACTATCGGGTCCGGCTGGGCCAAGGCCATCGCCGACACCTAAACCCCAAACACCGATTCCAATGATGCAGCAACCCAAACCTGTGCAACCGGCTACTGTAGCACCCATCATGCAACCTCCAGTTCAGGCCAAACCAATACCTCTACAACCACCAGTCCAATCACAGGCAAAACCACTGGTGGCCTTAGCGCCACCCGTACCTCCTGTAGCATTACCTCCTACAGACATACCCGCGCCACCGAAATCTCCAACGCTACCAGGTGGCGCAGCCAGCGGAAAGAAGCGTTTTGAAGATTACGAGTGGTTACCCAACCAGCAGAAAGAACAAGAATGCGTAAGTGTAATCCAATTCGATTTATTCAAGTACGAAAGCTGATAATCCAACTTCAACTAGATTTTAATGTAGTGTTTCTTCGAAGTTATTGTCGAATCCACCAATGCCTCTAGACTGCACGACATCATTGCCGAACTTAATCATCGTTTTATTCAGAACCATTCTACTCGATTCTATAGACAGTCTCTCCTTTTTTTTCACTCTCTCTCGCTTCACCGATGTTCAGACTCAAGGCTGAACTTCACCGGAGAGCTACACAAGATACCACATGTTCGGCGTTTAATTCTTGTTCTTGTTCTTCGTCTTAGTGAGATTTTACTTTTCGGAGGTGGGGTGATCAGCCATCTAATCGTAGCCTAGATCCAGTAGCCATATTACGCAAATACCATATACATAAGTAGTTACTTGCTTATAATTGTTACATTTGATACAGATGAAGTGGATATTCAAAGCCTGAATAAACAGGTTGTACTTTTCGCCGCTTCCCAGAACCCTCGTAATTGCCAAAGACACGATGCTAGGTACCGTTTTCGATTCTGATGATTTCCGCCACGAAGGAAACGTGCCGACATAAGATTCTGTAACGTACCTCCTTCAGATGACAACTAGTGTCTCACCCAGGAGGCCCGACACGCCATACCTCAACCCCCAGGATACTAAATTTTTCACCTTCATCTGACAATGGTTCATTCCCGAAAGTTGGGCATGTTGATGAGATCCCCATATCAAAGTTGTCATCGACCCACAAACCATAGTGTCCATCACTAGACGTAGAGCGGGAGGAAGGGGGAAATGTCAGCCAAACATTGTTCAACTAATGGCAAATTTAGTTCTTCGAGAAATAGAGAGATAGAGCCAAACCCACCCTCCACCAAATGAAATGAAGTTACGGTCACATAACATCATATAGTCATTTACCCCGCTATATGGGAAAGCTTTGAAGCGTATATTCTCGGTAGGTTGTCTAGTGTGCTGAGCCGAAATTGATAATGAAGACGCACTGCTGCCGCCCGATAGAACGGCGGCCTTCCACAGAAAGCATTCGCCTGTCCCATAATATCTTCCCGACGATGGTTGTATTGCTTCATTCGCAAAGGCTCCAAAAACTCCGTCACTGGTATCTTTGACGACAAAGATGAAAGATCCCTTTCCGAGCCTTTTGTAAAGAGTCGATAAGCTGACACCATGCTGCTCTAGGCTGTACATCAACGTCCAAGTTTCATGTAACTGTAGCCTGGCCGGTACCAATAGCCTTATCTCTTCTGCAACAGCCGAAGTGAGTAATGGTTCCGTACCGGAAGATATTAAATTAAGCGGGGTTAGGGCGGGGGGTAGATATGGCGAAGGTTGTCTCGGAGGTGCCCTCGTTAGGGGCAGGTGGGGATCGAGGCTATTGAAATCATGAAGTTTATCATTGTTCTGACTATTGCGCCGGTTTGTATTGAACTCGTCTTCTCCGGTTACTTCTGAGGATATTCGCTGTATTGTTCGGATTACAGAGCTAGAGAGAAAGGATACCAGCGAGGGTGCTGGGGAGGAGGACCGGGAAGCAGGTGATGATGACATAGTGGCATGACTTGCGCAATAATTCTAAAAGATTTGCTGTGTATATACCGATACAATTTAGTTCTGATCAAATAAGATTTGAGGGAGCACGAGGAAGGTGGTGGGGGTAGGGTAAGTACGAGGGAAAGATTATTACGGTGGAGGTCTTGAGCCGTCGTCTGACGTCCGTAGATGTCATTTATGGGATCAAACCGAAGCAACATCGCTGCTGGCCTGATATGTAGCCGCATTATATTGCTCTAGCAAGGTAATAACAGATAGTATTTATAATGGCGAGGAGTGCATGAAATAATGAACCTGATTTCTCTCCCCTCCGAAGAATTCATAAATCCGCCCTGACCAGCTAACGCGGTTGTGGATCGGTTGGGTTTGTGGGTGAGTGATCTGGCCTGTCAGCTCGCGCACACTGGACCAGCAGTAAGATGTGGTGTTTATGTCTACTCTGGAATACCTCAATTCACACAGAATCCGCAATTTTGGATCTACTAGATTATGACCTCAAATCGAGGATTTCATCATCAAATACTTACCTAAGTAGGCTCTCGGGTCCATACTATAATAAGTACTCCCCGAGCTACTTGTAATCCGGATGCCTATAAACATGGTTGGGTAAAATAGTTAACCAAGCCCCTGGATTTGGAGCTCTGCAAGGTGGCTGGAGTTGCTAGTTGCTGGTTGCAGGTTGCCATTCAAGCTCATTTTAGCTAACCTCATTAATATCATTATATTTATAAATTAATCTATTTGACCAGGATTGCCCCACAAATACTTATTTATCAAGTCTTCGCAGTACCCGAAATTCAGTGCATTATCACTCAACAGTACGATTATTTAAGAGCAACGCCACAGTGTCCACCATCGATTTTTAATGTTAAATCAGCTTTACATTCTATTCCATTCGGGTTAAAGAGACAGATGGTTAAGCACAACAGAACCAGCTTTCCATAATATTTAGGCATGGGGCGTACATAAGTTCGCTGGCGGTTCTGAGCCGCAACAGCCAAGACCGAATGTATGAAACACTTCATGGAGCGCTACCATTCCACCTCCTCGTTCTGTCACAATAGGGTTCGCGTTTTCGTCAAGCATGAGAATAAACAATCAAAGGAGACGAAATAGAAGAGTGCAAAAACCAACAGTCTGGCTGTATCCGCAGGCTTAGGAATTAACAATACGGGAAGATCTTGTGACAGGCCACAGACCAAGCGAAAGTGAACACTAAAAAAAACGCCGCCTGAATGATTGTTCTGAAGTCTTCGTAGTGGTAATCATGCGTTGTTTAGATAGCATACTTTCGGGTCCATTCTCGAGCTGTTGCCTCATATCTAGCTCTGTCGGTTTTGTAAACATGGGCGATTTCAGGAACGAGAGGGTCGTCCGGGTTCGGATCTGTGAGCATAGAGCATATAGACAACAGGACTAAGTCGGACATCGCAAGTTAGCATTACTAGGAGCATCATCGCTAGCGATGGAATAGCCGGACACGAACCCTTTGAGATTGTCAATGCAGGCGACCATTGATCACGGAGAATATCAAGACAGATACTCCCGTTAGAGTTGATATTTGGATGGTAGATGCGAGTTGTGAAGTTAACTTTCGGGGGTTTGAAAGGATAATCGGTTGGGAAATGGATGGCGAGGAAGAAGACACCAGAGGCGTACGGGCTATCAGCCTGTGAAAAGACATATTATCTATGGTTAGTACGGCAAGCTTCCATATTTTCCGATATCGGATTGCTCATCATACCGGCCCCATTATCGTCGCTTGCCAGTGGAACTAGAAGAACGGGTTAGCGGAAGATTTCTTAGATGCAGCACAATATTACGCTGGGACATATTTATAATATCGCAAGTATCTAACAAACAGAACCACACCCCGGTGGCGGCTCGTAACTTACCAAATCATCACTGATCGGCCCAGCACTACAAGAAGAGGGCGGGTCACTGGGGAGATTGGAGATAGGTCAGCTCTACGGCCAAAAAGATAGAGGTATATGGTGTCACCGCAGAATGTGAAAGGAAAAAATATCGTTGCGGGATCACATCTCAACCCCTCGTGATGGGTGTATGCATCTACCTACCGCCCGAGATCTGTGAGTTCCTTGTTAATGCGTTTGAGAGCCATATCTGCAGGCTATATAGAGAGGGCTTCTGTTGAAAGCTGAAGGATGAAGGTAGGACCCGAGACTATAATCTGGGTCTAAGATCGAAGCTGTTAAGATCGGACGACAGATACCAGCAGGAGAGAGAAAGTTTCGGTCAGCAACTGTAGTAGGGAAGATGAACGGATGAACGAATGAACAGGAGTGCTGGAAGGGTAAAAAAGTAACGAGATCGTGCGGGCCAAATAAGTCGAGCTCGCCCTTCAAACCTGACAAACAGCAAGAGCAAGCGGGCAGCCGCCAACAGCCCGGGCCAGCGAGGGGAAGTGCTTGGCAAAAAGCAGCGGCACAGGTAATGAGATGTTCTGTTTAGAAGACGGCGAGCACTTACGGGAGAGGCAAAGTCCGCAGTCTAAGATAAATGGTGGGAGAAGGATGGAGAGAGTCAGAAGAGGAAAAGGAGGAAGGAGAGGAAGAAGAGAGGAAGAAGAAGAAGTAGTAGAAGAAGAGAGGTCCAAAAGATACTTGGTTGCTTCTTCGTTGCCATTCACATCGCGCTGAGTGTGTGTGTTGCAATCCTACTCGAGCGAAAGCAGAGGAAGACGGCGGAAAGCCTGGCAAACACAACACAACAACGCACAACCATCCAACAGCAACTCAAAACTCCACTCCGCACCGATCATTCCATGGATTAGGTGGTATGAATATATGTAAATAAGTAGGTACTCGAGTATATGTATATATTTGTAATGACAAACAAATACTTAGATGGAATGAATGAAACCAAAGCTCCAAATGAAGCGCTTGTATATTGGGAGCTATGCAAGCCAGTATAGCCAGTCGCCTTATATACCTTCTTGCGTAGGTGAGTACCTAGCAGAACGCCTGTACCCCCGTGATGGCCCTCCCTAATATCACTGTTCCCCATAGGAAGAGCTCATATGTCAGTTCCCCGTTCAACAGAGACACCGTAAGATCAGGTTAATGACTTACAACTGTGAATATCGCTCTGACCCTCGTAAGTCTGCGCCACAAAGAGATTGGCAACATGCCGGCCAATGTGAAACTCGTCTGCAACAGCATTTCCACCAAAGACCTCTTGCAAACTACCCATCATTGTTAGAACGGATCAATTAGACTACCAGTACCCTCTTAGTATGCAAGCAAGGACCACCGACTTACCATCTTGCGTGCAAAAGCGAACGGTCGCAGTTCTGTCGCTTAACCATCGATATCATCTCAGGGGCCAAGAGCCCGTCCTGCTTCAGCCTCCCGACTTGGACACACCTACGCTCCAAATTAGTCTTAAATATCATCGACCAACCAGCCCAGAGACTCACGCAAGGAGTCCATAAGTGACATCTGTCACTGCATCTGCAAACTTTTTTTGAATAAGCTGATATTTTGCCAAAGGGTTCCCCTTGAATTGTTTTCGCGATAGCGCATAATCCCTAGTTCTCTCAATGCAATCCTCCAACGCACCCATCGTGCCCCACGCAATCCCATAACGAGCATTATTAAGGCACGTGAATGGTCCTTTTAGACCTTCCACGTCTGGGAACAAGTTTTCCTTAGGTACAGGTACGTTATCCATATGTATCATGCCTGTGATAGAAGCCCTGAGACCGGTTTTATTCTTTATGGCAGGAGTCTCCAGTGTTCCAGGAGGGCATCTTGCTCTCTCAACCAAGAACCCTCGAATCTTGCCGTCGAGTTTGGCCCACACAACAAGCACGTCCGCTGCCATAAAATGCATTAATACATACCGGAACTATGGGGTAAGGTGAAATAGCAAACCTATGGGAGAGTTTGTAATCCAAGTTTTGGAACCAGAGAGCAAGTAAACTCCCTGATTCCTCAGGTCTAAAACGGCGGAAGTTTCCATTCTATTGCATCCCTGTTTAGAAATTAATCGCTAAAGCTGGGCTCACTTTATCATTCACTCACGATCCCGGATCGGACCCATGGTTTGCTAAAGTATTGGAGCTGATTAGCCATGGATATGGGGTTATAGATAAAGAAGAACTAAGATCCAGCTTTCTCACGTTCCGTCAGCCCAAAGCAACCTATGATGTTCCCTTTGGACATCCCTGGTAGGAAGCGTTCCTTGAGTTCTTGTGTACCGAAGTCGTATATAGCGCCCATGCATAAGGAGCTCTGAACCGACAATGCACTCCGATATCCGCTATCGACCCTGTGTAGCGTATATATGCATTTATTGGCAAGTCTAATTTAAAGAAGGGGTAGGGATATCAATGACAAACCTTTCAACTTCTCTTGTAATCAGCTATCAGGGTCATCAACCAAGTTACTCGTCGTTAGCAATGTTTAAAATTTGCTTAGAATCTATCATCAGTGATGAGGTATCCATAGTGATATATCATACTCCCATGCCAACATCACTAATTCCAGCGCAGCCGTAGCCCTTGATGGTTGCTCCAAGAAAGCCTGCCTCCCCCATCTCTTTGAGAATGTTCTTGTCAAAATATTCGTCCCGATAAGCATCTGTATACAGGAAGCCGTATTGCAGTATTAGAAGAGACTTGAACAAGGCCATTCGTACTAATATATAGTGACCCAAAGGGAGGGGGGAAGATGCTGAGCTCACCCAGAACCCGAGGAAGAAGCCGTTGCTGTGAGTACTCCTCGGCAGTTGATATGATTGCGATCTCCTCGTCCTGTAGTAGATTGCGGAACTGCAGTGGGTCCTTGTAGTCAAACGGGAACGTTGATACGGCTCTAGTTTGAGCTTGCAATCGGCATCGTCTATTGACTCCCTGGCGTAAAGCCGCTCGCCAGTTCTTTTGAGCTAAAAATCGTAACATCAAGACTGAATTGGAGAATCCTCGAAAACAAGTCTAGAAGATATTTATTGTGATATGCCGGTGGTGTTTGTAGGTTGGTATCCGGGAGAGCGCCTAGATATCTTGAACATGAAGCCGAAATCGAACTCAACACTAACTAGAACTCGGTATTTATTCTCTCAAACTTATAACATCAATATCCTGGGTACCTTTTTTTTATTCTCTAACCTAGGTTAACCTCGCCTGCAATTTTTTTATGTGTTGCCGGTGTGCGGGAACATGCCGCCACCCCAATCAACGCGTCTTCCCTTCACAGAATTCAAGAGACTGCAACCAGCGCGCTTGCACCCACCCGCACCCACACGTCCCCATTACCAACTCACCGCAATCCAAATACACGATAGACTCCGGAACGAGCCCTCTCCCTTTTCTGTAAACATTCGCAACAGTATATTCTGCTTGGTGGTGTCTTATCAGCCATGGGCATCAAACGTACGATAGTACTGCCCCAGTGTATAACAGAATGGAGCCATACTAACTCTCGCTAGAGTTATACCAGGTTATCTCGGAGGCAGCACCCGATGCCATCAAGAATAGCGAGATCAAAAACCACTTTGGTCGCAAAGTAGCTATTGTGAGCGTGTCGTTTTCTATGAGCTAACGCCAGTTTATAACCCGTCGCTAACAATCCCAGGATGCTTCCATGAGCATTTACAGCTTTTTGATTGCTGTCAGATCGGAGGGCCAAGTCCTCACTTCGGAAACCGGAGAAACAACATCTCATCTCATGGGAATGTTTTATCGTACCCTACGAATGGTGGATAACGGAATCAAGCCCCTTTACGTTTTCGATGGTAAACCGCCAACCCTGAAATCTGGCGAACTTGCAAAACGAACCGCCCGGAAGTTCGAAGCCCAGGAAGCTCATGAAGAAGCCAAAGAAGTTGGAACTGCTGAAGAAATTGAAAAATTTTCTCGGAGGACCGTTAGAGTCACCAGGGAGCACAATGAGGAATGCAAAAGGCTTTTAAAGTTGATGGGAATCCCATATTTAGATGCCCCTTGCGAGGCTGAAGCACAATGTGCCGCCTTAGCGAAGGCTGGAAAGGTATTTATTCTTACTTGGTGGTACCGAAGTACTGCGCTGACATTCGCTAGGTCTTTGCTGCTGCTTCTGAAGATATGGATACTCTATGCTTCGAAACGCCAATATTGCTTCGTCACTTGACATTCAGTGAACAGCGTAAACAGCCTATCCAGGAAATACATCTAGACAGAGTCATGGCGGGTTTGGATATGTCCCGGGAACAATTTATCGACCTCTGTATACTCCTCGGATGTGACTACTGCGACACAATTCCCAAAATTGGTCCTACCACCGCCTTAAAACTCATGCGCCAGTACAAATCCATTGAGAAAGTAATCGAGACACTTGATACCGAAAAATACAAAATCCCAGAATATTTCCCATATCAAGACGCTCGAGAATTGCTAATGAATCCAGAGGTTGTATCTGCAGAAGACTGCGACTTCAAATGGGATGCACCAGATACAGATGGTCTAGTCAAATTTCTAGTAGGAGATAAGGGCTTCAATGAAGATCGAGTACGAAGTGGTGCTGCGCGGCTTACCAAAAATCTGGCAACGGCACAACAGTGTAAGCAGAACCTCGCATCCCATACCCTGGCGAGCTGAATAACTTATTTTTGTCCGCAGCCCGACTCGAAGGCTTCTTCAAAGTTATTCCTAAATCCGAAGACGAAATCGCCAACCTCAAACGCAAAAACGAAGAGAAGGTTGCGGAAAAAAAAAAGAAAGCCAAGCTTGATGCAAAGTCAAAGAAGGATTCAAAGAAAGCGCCAAGGGGTACAAATTAGCCACCATTTGAGCTAGATGAGTTACGACCTACTTATCGTATTGTGTCAACTCTGCCTTTGATTTGGAGGTTTATTGGTCCGTTTTTGTGATATGAATAGCCTATGCGTTAAATTAGGGGATTCTCATAACCATGCAGTTTCCACGTCTGTACCTACAAGATAAGATAGCCTATGAGAGGGTAAAATCTGAACTTGGTCGGCATTCATGGACATTGTAAAATACAGGATAATAAACCCTTCCCGGAACGCCATGTAATACGAGAAACTGGAGAATTAAAGAATGGCAAAATGAAGGAATGCGTTCTCTGGGATAGCAAAGAGATTGTGATAAATCCCTGCTTCAGACTGGAAATCGGGTTGACTGGAAACGTGACTTTTTATTCACAAGTTAAGAAAACAAACTCCGTTGTTCGAATAGTTATTGTGCTGCCTTTAGCTCTGCAATCTTAGCCTTGACCCTCTCAACCTTCTCTTCCTTCGTCAGCTTCTTCTTCCTGTATTTCAGGCTCTCAGCCTTCCATTCCTCCGCAGTCTTAGTCTCACTCTTTTCTGTATCTTCTAGGAAAGGATCTTCGCGGATCTTTGCGTGGGCCTCGGTATATATGTCCTCTAATCCATCGGCTTCAATATCGTCATCGAGGTACTTTTGGAACTGCGACTTATATCTTTCCTCGTCATCGTCGGCTAAAGTTTCCATGTACTCTGCAACATGACCACCAAAGATATATTTTCTTAGGGTCTCAGCATCCAACTCTTTAGTTTCAATGTCATAACCTGGGAAGCGGCTAGGGGAGTGGGGGACGTAAAGACCACCATCGGAGGCACCCTTCAATGCACCGAAAACACGCGCACCAGTAGATGTTCTAGCGAGACCAACATCCAAGAAACATTTGAATGGACGACGGCTTTCACCATCATCACCCTCAGCAGCTTCCGTGAGAGAGAATTCACCATCAACCTCTTCTACTCCAGCGAAAGTTTCGTCGAGTTTGAGTTTCTTGAGAGTGCGACGCGCGACGAGGAGTCCGGTAGCGTACGCGGCAGCCCAGTTGGTTAAGCCATGCTTGATACCGTATCTCTTTAGCTCATGGGCGTAAGCAGCAGCGAAGACCTTGTCACCAGTAAGCTCTGACTTTATGATCTGGCAGACAATATCCCGGTTTGTGACTGGAAGAAGTAGTAAAGTGAGTCTTGAAAACAAATCAGACAAGACCTGGGAGGGTTTCAGCACTTACATCGAACTACAAGACGATATTTTGGTGCAGCATATTTGTTCTTCGCCTGAGTAATTAAACGTTTGCGCGCATAGTAGTCAGTTTTTCCTTCGCGTCGTCGACGATATTTTGTCTGGAAACGACTGCGTGAATCAAATAATGGCGGTCAGTTGCACTGAAACTTTCATTATCTGATGCGCCCAGGTTGCCGTAACGACGTAATTCGGAGCTGGAGTAAAAGGCTTGGGCCATCCAGTCCAAGTAGTCCCTCGCCCTCTCTTCCAATTGGAAGGGAGATATGCGGATTGGGGACATCAAACACACCTGTAGTAGGCAGAGCTTTTGACAAGCTTGGTGAAAGGCTGTGGAGGAGATGTTAGTCCAACCGGTCGAAGACGAAAGGGAGCGATTTATCAATCAGATGATTCCTTACCATTGTGCGAGAGGCAAATATTGTCTTTGCGGTTATATGGTTGGGAGGTTGTTGAGGAAGTTCGGTGACAAGTTGAAGAATGGTGAAACGATTGATCGCCTCATATGCAGGCGCTTTACTGGGGGGGGGTTTTTTTTTGTGCGTGCGTTGTGCAAGCCCTAATCAAATCACATGATACGATGCTATATTTATCAGATGCATCTTATCGAAAATCGACAAGGCAAGGGCTCAACTTAAAAATTTTGTTGTCTGCGCGCGCTAACCTACAAAATTGAAGCCTGCCAGACTTTCAAACTCTCACTCATACCACAGACATGATCCGAAGAACAACGCGCCAAAGGAGAGAATATCTCTATCGAAAGCAGCTCGCAGTTCAAGACGCTGCAGTTGCCCAACGTCGCGCTAGATTAAAGGCGTCTCTCGCATCCGGCAAGCCACTTCCAAAGGGCGTCGCAGACGATGAGCAACTTCGTAAAGACTATAAATTCGATGAATCGAAACAGCCCGGGGATGGAGATCCAGAGGACACAATTGATGATGAGTATGCTGCGCTTAGCGGAATAGCTGAACCCAAGCTTCTCATCACTACCAGCAGAAACCCAAGCAGCCGCTTGATGCAGTTTGCGAAAGTGAGTTCTTTACCCATCATCTGGAATTTTGGTGCTAATGCTGATTATTTCTCGATTTGTTTTCATAGGAAATTAGGCTGTTATTCCCCACCTCTATACGCCTGAACCGTGGAAACACCGTGCTCCCTCAGCTCGCATCATCCTGTCTAGCAACTTCTATCTCGGATCTCCTTCTATTACATGAACATAGAGGGGTTCCCACCGCTCTTACCGTATCTCATTTCCCTCATGGACCGACGGCTATGTTTTCTTTACATAATGTTGTATTAAGACACGACATTGATAACTCCGCTCGAGGAACTGTCTCCGAAGCATACCCTCATATTATCTTTGAAGGATTTTCCACTCCTCTGGGCAAGCGTGTCGTCACAATCCTCAAGCACCTGTTTCCACCTGGTGTCAAGAAAGACAGTGCAAGAGTAGTTACGTTTGCATTAACTGAGGGTGACTATATCAGCATCCGCCATCACGTATATGTAAAGACGGGCCCAAAAACTGTGGAATTAGCGGAAGTTGGCCCTCGAATGGAGATTAAGGTAAGCAATAAAGAACCCCGAAGAAATTGAAAATCGAGATGAGATTGAATTGTGGTTCATTGGATTAATATGTCTTAAAGTTGTTCGAAATACGGCTCGGAACAGCAGAAAACCGTGATGCCGACACAGAATGGCGATTGAGCCAATACACTCGAACTGCCAAAAAGAAAGACTTGTTATGAGCTGCCTAGACATGGTCACCGATTATCTATTTTCAAAAAATCCACCAGACATCATCTAGAGATACTAGGTATTTCAAGGGCTTGAGGATTGATAAATTAACACTGGTGTCATCAACTCGGGTTTGAACAGGAGATTTATATCCCACATAGAAAACCTAATCTTAACTTGGTTAGCAACATATAATGCAGAGGTTTTACTAGAAAGCCCAAGGCTAGTGGTTGAGAATTTTATTTTGAGATGGACAAAAATAAGTATGGGACCAGTGACTAATAAAACAGACCCGAAAGCAAAACGGTCTAAACGCCTTTATATGCAAATGTTTGCATACCAATGAAATGCGGATACTAACAGAAGAGGGTATCTTGCAAAGATCAAAACAACTAGCTTTTTATCTGCGACCAGACAACCAAGAATAACAAACCCAAAGGGAGAAAAAGTGGGAAACAGCTTCAAGGACGGCATTAGCAAAAAGCAGCTCCAGCGCTAGTGACTCTGAACAACGCTAAAATACTCTGAAAATAGAACAAACTCGGTTTTTTTTTGTAGAGAAAAGAAATGGTAGAAATGAAAAGAGGAACTAAAGTAGAAGCCTCCCATCTCTCGGATTGAGGAGTCTGGTTTGCCTGGCATTGAACTTAGTGGTGTTGAGTCCATCCGTCTTCTCCCTGGAAATGTTCTTGTTTTAGCTCGAAACTTTCTTCAAGCTTCAATCCCTTGCCAAGACAATTCGAATGAGTTCCGAAGAGCATGCCCTCCATCATAAACTCAGGAGATTCATACAGTCCCAACCCCTGTAGCACCTCCCCCCCTTCTTGAACCGGCACGTCCATTTCGTGATCGACCTGACCCCAATTGCAGTCATAAGGAGGCGATAGTGATGCTACGGAAAGTTCCGATGGTGACCAAACAGCCTGGGTTGGTTCGGTACTATGATCAATGCCACCATCTGGAGATGTGTATATCCTGGAGGATGGGTACAGATCTGGACAAGTCTCCGGTAGTTCCTCGAGGTTGATGCCAAAGTTGTATTCAACTGCGTGATGACCAGTCATAAAAATTGCAGCAGTTGGAGTAACGGAGTATTCATGAGGATATGTTTCCTGTAACATATACTGGTCGTTCAAAGAATAACCATCCGTATCCTCTGATACCATGTCCCAGTTTGGGAATATCATTACTCCCAAAGACTCGGGGTAGGTTGATTGATATTGGTGGAGATGCAAGTTTTTTGAAGGAGTAATTTGTTCCATTCCATAATCCGGATAGTTCCCATGATAGAGTTGCTTCAGATCTGCAGAGCAATAGTCGTATGGATAGTTGTTAGGTCCAGGGTAAGTAAGGACCATGACTTGTCGGAATAAAATTGATGTTGATATTGGTCGGCTGTGACTAAAACTACACCAGCAGTTTCTGATTGTCGATGCTTCGAGTTTTGGTTTCGGGTTGTGATCCTAGAGAAAGAGGTTTCGTAGGATACAGCAATGGTATGATTTTGAATTTTGAATTTGGGATAAGCCTTCGGAAGATTGGTATACGCATGTATTTAGAAAGATGTCGAGGAAGGAGAATTAGATTTGAAGACGGTGGGAAGAGCAAGGACTAAATTGGAGAGTAATCTATGGTGGCCCCGCAAAAAAAGGAAAGAAAATAAGGAAAGAAAAAAAAAATTCAACTAACATTTTTTGGACAGGTATCATGTAACGAGAGGAATCAGCAAGCTCTGGAGATACGTACACTGCGCCCCTCGCAAGACCTAGATGCAGATGTACGTACATTGCATATGTCCACTCATCCAAGTAAGTTTCTCCAAGCAGGAGGGTTTGCGATTCCCAGTTACGCAGCAAGGGTGTCAAGTACCCTGTACTTGTGGAGACATCCATCCGAACGCGAGTGGACAAAAGGCATGGATATGCACGTTGGGAAGAATGCGAGCGAAGAAGCTTAACCTTACTTTCTGGAATTATACCTACTTCACTTGAGGCATCCATGGGAAAATTGATCCATCACTAGCGTCGAACCTACTAGGCGCTTCAGAGCAAGCAGACAAGCATCCACCTATTCTGGACATCTAGAATACATATATAACCCTATACCCTTGTAGAGCAATAGAGGACCACCCATGGACTTGCTCAATTCGTTGGCATTGATGTCCGGGTTGATCGATTTCTCCACCAATCTATGGAGTTTGGACCTCTCCGCGGGGATGTGTGTACTGAGTTCCAGGGGTATGGAAGAAGAATCAACGATGGTTTGTTCCCGCCCGAGATGTTTGCCATCATCAAACTTGCAGGAACGGCAGTGATTGGTGAAACAGCAGCTCGGATCTTCAGACAGTTTCAAGACCCAGATGATTGGAATGGGAAATGGTTTCGCATGACACTGTCAGAAACCCGCTGGCCCAGGTGGATGCCTGTTAGAAACAGAAATGGGCGCACACCCGAGCAGGACCGCTCATGCATAAGATGTCTCTCCATTTGACTGCTGCCGCTCTTGATTGGTTCCAGGTTGGAAAAGTCTGGGCTGACTCGCTTCAAATTCGCTTTAAGGCTTTAAACGAAAGGGAAGAAGAAGAAACATGTACACCCACCATTCACACCCGAGCTCCTCGAAGACACAACACGGCTAGCCACATCTGTCCCGATGTTCCCCAGTTTCCGATTGCAGCGTGAAGTTCATGTTTGTACTTAGTACGTACATGTTAAGTTGGCACAAGAAAAGGTTTCGTCTCATGTCAACCTGCAGTCGAGTATTTGCCCACGCAAATTATCATGGAAGGATTCTCTCCATCCTTGAATACTTACTTATGCATGCAACAAGTAGCTCGTGATATGACCTAGGCATGCCAGGCGTAAGATTTTATTCGTACATGCCATCCCAGTTTATCAAGCCACATACTCCTTTTGGAAGGAAACTCTGCTCTTGCGGATGAAGATCTAGCAACCCAGACAGGTAGCGTTTGTTCGACGGCAGCACCAAGGAAGAAGTACAGGGTACTTTCTCAAAGTTGGAGGTGGCTCTCTGAGTGTACCTGTACATTCGAGTCTCCGCGCCTCTGGAAGCACACCAGCCATCACATTATCAGAGCTAGTCGCTTCATTGGCCCATTGACTAAGGCGCCTCCGGCTTTTGCCAGATTTGCAGATCAAGCTGCCCCGCCACCTGAGACAACCTTGTCAAAGAGAAATAGTGGTGCTAGTATGTAATGGGAGTAATGCTATAAGCTACTGCTGCAGGCATTCTAAAACAGCTCACATTTAGAGCTTCGATAATGGACAGCTAGAAAGATCCTCGCCCAGCATCTCCTCGAGTTGGCGGACAGCCTTTTGTGAATCATGTATGGGCACCTTAATGGTCCTCAGACCCATTTCTTTAGCCGCCTTGAGATTTCCACCAAGATCATCCAAGAATACAATCTGCGAGGGGTTCTCTACGCCCAACGCTTTGATTGCATATTCAAAAATCCTAGGTCGATTGTGGGGCTTTATGTTAGGCCAGTGAAAAGAGGGATGGGTGCCGGAAAAGAAGAAGCAGAAGAAGAAAAGGTTTTTATCAAGGTGTCGCTCACCGGTGCTCTGGCTTCCTCATGCCAACTTCTACACTCGCAATGTAAATATCAAATAAAGACTTTGTCTGGCCATCGTCTCGGTAAGGATGCCCTTCGGGAAACACATAATTATTCGTCAAAGCAGCTATTCCTGGTATCTTAGACAAATGCACAATTTCGAATTAGTATGTCCGGGAAACCCTTACCTAGTTTGTATTTGTTTTTCTCCCTTAATTTCGCAATCGCGTTGATTACAGGAGGGTTGAATTCTCGAGACGCTCTGCAGTGAACCGAATTGCAATTCGCGGCTAAGTTCAGTGCCACGAGCAGGAATGGTAGAATTCAAAACCCACTTCATCATCTCCCAGAAAAGCCATTTCCCATCTATCTGAGGCGACCTTTTTTGCAGCGTTAGACCTTTTTCTTGGTGATATCGCACCCACGTATCTGGCTCATTTAGCTCAGCCTGAAATGCGTGAAAGAAGGTGTCATCCATGCTGATCTCATTCCTCTCAAGACGCTTCCAGGCTGAATCCGAACCGCTGTGATAGATGTTCCAATTGATGTACCCAAGCGGTATGTTCTTTTCAATCTCGTATGTCTCGACTAGCCGGGGCAAACCGGGGATTCAAATCACTCGTTATTTAGGTGTCCCACGTGTCTGAGAAATTTCAAATATGAATCGTGATCGAATTGATCTGCTTACTCGCCAGCAACGGGGAGCGAACCTTAGGTTTCCGTTAGCCTTCGGTCCTATTTAATTCATTTGACATCGTGGGAAGAAGAACTTATACCACCACACCCCCTATATCGAACATAATTGTAGTTACGGGGAAAGCCATGACCGACAAAACCAAAGCATCTGCTCGCGTTTTTTCGCAAACTGGTTTAGATGTTCTTCAAACATGGAGTTTATAAGCAATTCGCCAAAGTTAGGTTGCCTAACTGATCTTAAATCCCGGTGTTGCCGTAACCTCGGCAAAATACGGGAACAACTCCCTATCGAAGCAATCTTCTTGTGATCCGGATATACGATTTAAAACGGGTGAAAAAGGGACAACATCTTGGATCTGACACAGTCTCGGTCAAGAAAGTATAGGGTTTTACATGCTGAGTTGTCGTTTCAAAGAAAAATGGACCATACATAGATTATCTAGCCTCTACTTAACTGCTTGGTATATTACTTGGTTTTCTTATAAGAGTATCTTATTCTCATTGATATTTTCCTCCGTGGTGATGTTGGAGAATTTTTTGCTTAAATGTAGGTACACCCCCTTGGGCAGATTCGACATCAATGAGTATACATACACCAGTGAGCAGGCAGGTACCTCGACCTCCTGCAAGTGAGAAAAAAGAAAAGAAAGGAAGAACAAAAAAAAGGCCATCAAGGTTTAGCAGAATATGCATATCTTCGGTACTATGATGTAGGTTGTAGCGTCTGACTGCCTACTGATTATCAATCTCAGCCCCGGTGAGGCGAAACTCGTCAAGCTTTCTCTCGGTTGGACGGCACTCTGCCTGGTGATTTCACAAATGGCAGCTGAATTCTGTCCAGATATGTAGAGGGAATTTCTTGGTCGTGTTTGTTTGCGTCTGTTCAACATGGCACTTTTTCGTCAGCCCTCTCAGAGGGGTACCTGACCGGCATTCAGGATTCCAAGCCGGGGATGCCATTCTGTCAACAGCGAACATCGAAATAAACCCTCGCATCCACTCTCTGACTCATCAATACGAAGCTGTTTCAGCGGAATGATGTGCTTTTCGAATTGATCCCGAAGACCGATTGCAGCTTGCGGGGGAATTGGTATGTGGATTTTCCAAACCGCCTAGCCATCCTTGGAAACTGGAGCTTTGGAGTTTTGTATGGATGTAAGTGCTCATGTATGTATGTATATACGTACATAACATACATACATATATAGAAAAGTCGCATCCGGATCACAGTGACCAACGAGCTCGTCAATGAAGAGAAACCCTAGTAAGGCGTGCAGGGTGCAGCAGCAACCTCAGGTCGCGACGGAAGTTCGTTAGGGCGTTCACGTCCCACGCTCGGTGAAACGTTCCGAGAGTCGCCTTAGGGTCTGCCTTTCCACGTAATTTTCGAGAAGGTCAAACCAACGAAAGCTAACTGCCTGGGAAGGAAACCGATTGAATCGCCTGGATTCGATCCGTTTGGTTCGGTTGAGCTTAAACTGGTTAGCCTTTGAGGAGTATTTTTATTTCTGACGTTGGCGTGGGGTCGTCCATGCATGCTCACACCGGACCACTCACACCACCTCTTTCCCCAAATCGGACAATCCTGTTGCTGTTGTTTGGCATGCATGCGTGAAGCCCTGTTCTGATTCTCGGAACCATGTCGTCGTAGTCGTAGTCGTTGTCGTCGTCGTCGTCAAGTCTGCAAAGTCTGTGCCCCGATGTTACTTTTTTTTCTGGCCCTTGAACGTACCTACTAACACACTTACATACTTCCATACCCAGACTGTGCTGGCTGTCATGAGCTTGGTCTGGCGAGCCGGGATCAGTTAGTCTGATTGTTCGGTTCTCCGGACGGGTTCGCTGGGGGCGGCTGAACCCTCGTTCGCTGCCCGGTTGGTCGGTTGGTTTGGGATTGGTCTTCGATTGCCTCATAAGGACGGGTGGCCGCCCTTGGTTCACGCCTAACGTTCGATCCCGTCGAGGTACCAAGCATATCCGTCGTAAGATCACACCGGCTTCCGCACGCTGGCCGGTGTGAGATACATACTTAGTATATATCTGGAACAGCCGCCGCAACCTCGTTCTTCTGCCCAAAGCTCAACATGCCTCATCCTCGACGCCCCGTCTCAGACGCGGCTGACTCTCATCTCAAGTGAGAGGGGAGACTGTGGCTCACATATTTACGTATCTGTACAGCATAAGAATACTTCACACCCGCCGGTGTTTATATCCCGCGTGAGACGGCGGAAAAGATACAATACAATACCCCCCGCCGGTTCATAGAGATAACCCGCCACGCCGAGCCGCACACGGACGAGAGGTAGCTAGCTAGCTAGCTAGCTATTGGCATCACCGTCGTCACCACCATCGTAATGTTGCCGTCGCCGCCATGAGAAGATACATGCTTACTCTTTTGCTATAGCATCCTCGTGCAGCATCGGCACATCGTTTGATAACACGCAACCATCGATACCACTCGGCACCGCGATTCATTGGCTGTCTCCACGGGTATACTCCGGCGCAATGGATCTCCTCTGATTTCACTGAACCAAGCTCCATAGTGCCGACGAACTTGCTTCTTAACGGACAGCCTACCGGTTATCTCGTATCGTTGTGCTTCCGCTTCTGGCCAGCACCGTATCATTGTCATATTTGTTTAGCATCTGTCACAGCCGCTGCAGCTGTTGGAGAGCTCTCAGATGGAAGGGCACATCTCGACGCCTCGTGCTTCGATGATCATTGGATCGCCTCGGTTCCCGCCAAATGTCTCCGGCAGCAATCCCCAGCCGCCGCAGAGCATGTCGCTCCCTTCGAGTGCTGCTCCCCATTTAGCCACCGCCATTCCTGCCGCCACGGACAAGGCCCACGACCCGTCTGCTTCGAAACCGAAGCCTCACGAACCCCCCGTTTTGAAACAGCGGGAGAAGGCCCAGCTCCGCCAGACCTCCCTAAACCCCTCCAGCCTGCCATTAGCCTCAGCTGCCCCTCCTGAACCGCTGCGACCCAGGACCTATTCCGCGCCGGTATTTTCAACCCTCTCCCTCCCACCAGGAACGAGCGCCATGAGCGATGTCCTTAGCTCTAGCAACCCCACAAGACCAAACCTTATCAGGAGGCTCTCTCGTGGCGCCGCCAACAAGCTTTCCCGACGGCGTTCAAATTCGATCAATGAACGTGACGAAACTCATGGTCCCGTCCTCATGAGGCACCGAAGCAACAGCAACGCTAGCGAATCGGATCCTTTCTCATCGGATCAGGACCTGCACGAATATTCTTTAACAAGTTTTCCAGACGAAGGGTCTGACGGGCCAAGCTGTCGCCAGTCCGGCACCGCGCTGGATACTGCGGGAGCCGTGCCACCGGATGAGGGCCCACCGGAGATACCTATGCTTTTACAGACCGGCACCCCGATGACTCGTGTAACAAAGAGGAAAAAGACTTTGCGATATTTCGTTTTGGAGGCTAATACAGCACGAGTCACATGGGACCCTTTAAAACCATCCGCTCGACTATACCTGGATGACGTCAAGGAAATACGGACAGGGGATAACGCCAGGAATTATCGCGAAGGGTTTCAAGTCACCTCCGAGTTCGAGGATCGGTGGATCACTGTTATATATTCTGAACACATTGAGAACGGCCGGCTCAGAACACTTCATCTTGTAGCGCCCAACAAGGAGCTGTTCCAACTCTGGACTGAGACCCTGGAAGCTCTACTAAACTACAGGACGGAGTTGATGGCAGGAATTGCAAACCAAGGTGATAAAGTCCTCGGAAATGCCTGGAAACGTGAAATATCAAGTCAGTCAAGTTCTATTTCCGCCGAAAAAAAGGACGAGAAACTTTCTTTTGAAGAAGTCGAACGTTTGTGCCGACGGATGCAAGTCAACTGTTCACGTCAATATCTCCGTGCTAGGTTTGACCGCGCAGACATGGAAAAGACAGGCTTCTTAACATTTGAGCAATTTCAGAGTTTCGTCAGGATACTGAAAGAGCGGACAGATATCCATCGCGTCTGGGAGAGTGTTGTTGAGAACCCGAAACGCGGCATGCGGGAAGATGAGTTCCGCAAGTTCCTGAAGACCGTGCAGAAAGAAGACATGGAAAGGGATGAGCAGCGGATCTCAGCCATTTTTCAGAAGCTTGTAAAACGTTCTCGTAACGCCAGCGAGAAAACCGGAGAGGCAGTAGAGCCTCGAATAATATCTCTCCTAGGGTTTACCGACTACCTACAATCCCCTACTTACAATTGCCCTCTTAAAGCTTCTAAAGAAAGTGAAAAGAACCTCGATAGACCGCTGAATGAGTACTTCATATCCAGTTCTCACAACACCTATCTCCTTGAGCGACAAGTTGCTGGAGAGTCATCTATTGAAGGGTATATCCGAACCTTGCAACGTGGCTGTCGTTGTGTCGAAATCGATTGCTGGGACGGTGATGACGGAAAGCCGGTTGTTACCCATGGGCGCACTTTAACTTCCAAAGTGCTTTTCTCAGATGTTGTCCAAACCATTGGAAAATACGCTTTCGTCGCGAGTCAATATCCGGTCATCCTTTCTCTTGAGGTGCACTGCGGAGTTGAGCAACAGATCATCATGTCTGAAAACCTTCGGACCATATTGGGTGACAAGCTGATTGTTGCTCCTTTGATCTTGAATTCCATGACTTTGCCGTCTCCTCGAGATTTAAAGCATAAAATTCTAGTCAAAGTAAAGGGGCACGATGACTTAATATTATTTAGCTCGGATATGTCTGATAATATGCCCGGTGCTCCCTCAACATTCTCTACAAGTAAAGGCAAGATACTGAAAGACCCTGCCGTAGTTAGTACGGTAAGTAGCAGCAATTCAACCGAAGATAGTGACGACCTGGGTGCTACTTCCGGAGGCAGCCATCGTAGTGATAGCCTCCGTAAACCACCACGAGCCACTGGCAAAATTACAAAAGAGCTTGGAGAATTGGGTGTATATTTGCGAGGTCAAAAGTTCAAAAACTTTTCATTGCCAGGTAAAACCCAATTTGTTATTTTCTCTCTACCACGTGTGTTTCCCGAGCTAAATGGTTGATTACAGAAAGTAAGAGTTTCAACCATGTGTTTTCTCTTGCTGAAAGAACCTTTATTAGCCTTTGCAAAGATAAGGACAAGAAATCTCAGCTTGAGAAGCACAACTTGCGTTACTTGATGAGGGTATATCCTTCAGGATGGAGAGTGACCTCTCGTAATTTCGACCCACTCACATTCTGGCGCCGTGGGGTTCAAATGGTCGCTCTGAATTGGCAAACTTACGACGCTGGTGTGCAACTTAACGAAGCGATGTTTGCATCTGTGTCCGAACGCACAGGATACGTATTGAAACCCACAGAGCTCCGAAGTAATAAGCATAACGTGGAAACTACACTTACAGATACTGCAGCTGCAAAGTTAGGCAGGAATCTCGTTAGTTTTTCCGTCGAGATCATTTCCGCGCAACAGTTGCCTCGTGTTGGAAAAGATCGTGATTATCTCGATTCTTACGTTGAAGTGGAAGTGTTTAGCGCGGATGATAAGGCTCGAGGTCTGGTCACAGCCAATGGCGGCATTGGTAAGAATGTTTCTGGCGGGATGTCTGGTCTTGGTGCACCACAGAGGCGCAGGACGAAAGTGGTCAAAGGCAACTTATTTGCACCTACTTGGAATGAAAAACTCACTTTTGGCGTTGAGACCCGTTTCGAAAGTCTTGTTTTCATTCGGTTTGTAGTTTACAACGACGATGGGAATGGGGATAGAACTTTAAAAGCCAGCTATTGCCTGAAGCTGGAGAATGCGGCCCAAGGTACGTTTGTCCGTCTCCAAAATAGATGGTCTTGCATTATGCTAAGCTAGTTTTAAAGGATATCGTCATTTGCCCTTGTACGATGTAGGGGGCGAACAATTTTTATTTAGCAGTCTCTTCGTCAAGATAGATGTAGAACCTGTCAAAGCTGCTCTTCCGGCTGCTATCAAACAGTCAACGGTCGACGCACTCAAATCTGCCGCTAAAAGCATGCTTAGACTTTCATCTGACATTCTTCACGGTGGTAGTTCTGGGGATATAAATAGTGCAGGTGAGAGATAGTAAAAAACCTGTAGTATACATTTAATTACAATCAGCATTATCTGAGCAGAGACCTTCTCCAAAAACTTGCATGTGCATATTCAACTGCCCGTTGTCCTGTTTACGTACAATGCTTTGTATTTATAGAATTATGTACACGGATTTGGAGGAGTTTGCGTACGAAAGCATTGAGGAGTATATTGAACATTGTATTTGTTTTTGCTTGTAACGTTGTCGTGCTGGTTTGCTTGCAGCCGTGATGTTTTGGGTAATATAGTAGCTTCGAAATCTGATTTCTTCGTCTCAGGTCTTATAGCTACTGAGAGACTGGAGACAAATTCTCGAATAAATCACATTACTTATGAACCATTTATCTCAGTGCTGAACCTAGATGTCAATTTGAGCAGGTACGCGGTTTATGCTTATTTAAGCAATTATTGGTTGAAATAATAAAAACTTCTTCTAAGAGTACCATCTATATGCACGATAGATCTAAATAACACGCGATCGTATCCGGATGATGACGCAAGACATTGCTAGCTCATTTGGTCATCTTCACCATCCATAGACACTATAAGTTTCTGTATCATCCTTGCTTGAGAAGCTACTTTGCTTGCCAACTTATTATTTCCTTCTCCACCGTTCTGTAACAAAGCATCCTCATCTGCACTTGTTGCAACAAGGACCCTCGACAACCAGGCCTTATGACTGATGATTTGCTCGCATGCGGTTTCTAGAGATCGTACTCGGTCCATAATTTCATCACCGGGCGAGGACCCCATACGGTCGAGCAAAATCAAAATGGCGGTGAGATCCGTCACTTCCTCGAGGTGTGCCAAAGTGACATATTCTGGTTTGCTAAGGTAGATTATCGTGAATTGAATCTGTCGGTTAAAAGAGCGCAAGAACATTGCGATTTCAGGTGCTACACGTCTTTTTAGTGCAAAAAGAACTTTGAGGAGTAGCGGAAGGAAACCTTTTGACCAGATGTTGTGTAACCTGGGTGTCGTCGTTGGAAGCAGTTGGCCAGCTTGAATTTTCATTGCTAGATCGCCTTCGCTAAGAGAGTTAAAGACCGAGTTCAGGGCAACTTGCTCCGCTAGAATTGGCAAGGTCGAAAGCTTTACCAAAAACATTATGCTGATCTCGCCATAAAGAGGATCAGGAATGGTATTGGATTCCGACGGGGTCTCAACCAATTTTGAAGCCCAGGTGAAAAGAATGGTGGCAACACGAATCGTACCATGCGTGGCCAGGTGCGTGACAAGATGATCGTATACCGGCTCGAGTCCATTGAACGAGAGAATCGTTTGCATGATGCCGATGACAAGGAGCATGTCACCTGCGTTAGCAGTTGTGGTGGACTCGTAGGCTCCATTTGCTAGGGACTTGAAAGCTCTGGCAACTGCGACATCAAATACACCAACTAACAGGTAGACTAGCCTTGGGGGGGGGTCCGGATTAGTTCTAAGATTCGCATTGAGAGCAAGGTATAGAAGTCGAAGAAGGTTACGGGAGTTTTCATTTCCTCCTTTGCTAAGGCTTTGCAGAAAATCCGACTCGACGGCAGCTACAACTCTCCAAACAGTGTCAAGAACTTTTGAAAACAAGCCGACTACCTGGGCAACTGGTAAGTCGATAGTTTCCAGTCGACGGAACAGTGAAAACGCCAAGCTGGTTCGCTTTGTATTCAAGACAACTGATATGGAAGGCGGGGTTGCCTCGTTGATACCAGCATCCAAAGCATCAGTCACCGTTTTTACCAATGCAGTGAATGCGTTAATATTGTGGAAGGGTTTGTGACACGTCAATTCTAGAGCAAGATTTGACCACATGTCCAACAAGAACTAAATGCCCTCACATTAGCCTCCTAATTTGGAAATATTTTGGGGGTTACCGTTTTTCTTACCACTTGGGAGTCGATTAGGGCGAGATTAAGATTTACTGACTCGACATCAACTCTAAAGCCAGACCGAATTTCGATCACCTTGTCGGTGGCACGCTTGCTTATCACATTGTTCCAGCCACGGTCCCAATTCAGAATTTGCTCGGCCAGCTCGATGTCATAGAAGTAGTTGACGCCATAACGCCTTTCTTGCATAGAGCTTTTCCGGAAGTTTTCGAGATGGCAACACGGCCACTTGTTTCGGAAATTGAAGGCAAGCAGGCCGTGCATGCTCGGTTTGTACCCACTGATGGCCACCCCGCTATCAAAGTAGAATTTGAGTTTGGTGAAGAGTGATTCGAAGAAATCTCGAGTTTTTGGATCCTGGTGTGGCCCCTTTGCGGTTCTGGATTGATATAAGTGCATCGTAAGTATTTGCGAAATGCGAGCAGCCGCTGCAGTTTTGGTACAACTCTCCGTGATTTCCGAAGGTGTCTTTGCAGAATAGTTTATACGTAGGTTCTCTGTGTAGTTTGTGACTGCTTTGAGGAATGCTGGATACTCAGGAAGATTGGTAATTATTGGCCCCCAAAAGTCTTGTGCTATCGAGACCGCCTGTAATGTAGAGAGAAGGAGTGACGCAGGGAGATTGTTGATGTTCACGAGGATCTCCAACGCCAGGGCTAACATAGATTTAGTATGCTTCAGTGATGTTGGTGCTGTATTTTCTCTGGATGTCGGGATTGCAAGATTGTTGCCCGTCACTAGCTTAATCGATAACCCTTGTTGTTTATTGCTAATGACGGTGCAGAAGAATCTCCAAATAGAGGTTTCGAGTTCTTCATCTCCCAGACGTCCCCCAAGCCTTTGAAGCAATGCAGCGAGGTGGTTCGCGCCTGAAGGACCTATATAACCAAGAAGCGAAGGCGGTTCCCCCACCCACAGATCAGAACCGCTGACCAAGCTATCCAAGATTTCTATGACAGGTTGTCGGTAGTGTTCATCAACCTCATACAAGGCGATTAGGTCAAGGGATCTTTCGTAGAGTGCCTTTTCTAAATAACTTGGCGCCCGCTTTTGAAGGTGATGCACTTTCAGGGCCGTGGCTCCAAATTGCAAAGAAGTCGTTACGCTGGTGATCCAATCCGCCACGAACAAATTATGGACTGTGGATTCGATTGTTTCTCTACCCTCATTGATAGATAGTAGTAGGGGATCAATGGCCGAAGTTTGGGATTTACTAAGAAAGAAGTCGCAAATTATCGATGCAGAAGAGGCGAGGCCTTCGAAAAGACCATAGCCCTCATTTTCATCGGATGCGACGCCATAGACTGTATTGAGAATCCGAGAAAAACTTTTACACAGCCTGAAATTCAGAGTGAGCCGCTGTTTGACATGCAGGTATTTCCAAGTTGTGAAGCTCTCGAAAACCGAGCACCAGAACCTAGTCCAATCTTGGAGGATGGTCGTTTGCATTTCTCTACTTATCCCAGACCCAACCCCCGATCCGGATATTATGCTCCCTGGGGAGCCAATTGTGCCGCTAAATACCACACCGGCAATGGCATCAGAGAGTAGAGTTTCGTACATAGAGAATGCGGTTAGCAGAAAGGTATAGTCCCCATGCACTATCTCCACAGACTCCAAAATTTTGCTTAGTAGCCCACCTCGACCATTCTTCTCGAGGAGAGAGGAGCGACCAAGGAGAGGCCATATTCTTCCTGGAACTGTTTCAATCAGTGTGGTGATAACGCGTAGACAGGCAGAGGCGAGTTCTACCGACTTAGCAGCAACAGAGAACGGCAGAGAAGCCTCGAATAGGTCAAGAATGATGCTGATTATGTCGCTGTTGGGTGCTAAGATATTGCTAGCATCCTCCAATAATCTTGTAGCAGAGAAGTTCTCATCGAGTTTCGCTGCTGCATCCGGTGAGATACTGCAATATGATGTTAATATACTATTGAAAATACCCAGGATCTCAACAGCGAGAGATGAATCTAGGAAAGTTTCTTCAAGAAGCACCTTTTCTAGCAGCCGTCCAAGAAACTCGACGCCAGAATATTTGTAATCCCATCGCACGACTGGAGGGCTAACGCCTGTGCTGATGATTTTACCAAATATCCCGCTTGGGAGGATAAATGCACCTCCGCCGTCCTCCCTTCGCCCTTCCACTACCATCAAGTCTTCGAGGAGGACAATTTTGCTAGCATCATTTTCGTCCACTTCTGTGCCGCGAAAATTTACAGGTAAAACGTAAGTAAATGACTCCATGTAATCTTCGAGGTACTTGAAACTTATGTTGTAAGGTTCGTTGATAATATTTTGTGGTGTCGTGGCGTTCAGGATGGCACAGAAGGGTATGCTTTCATATGGAAAACGTACCCTTGCCATGTGGATTGTCTTCTCAATAGCGACTTTGTCAGACCAGATATTTCGCGACACTAGGCTTTCCGCTGCTATTACAACTTCAAGACCGGGTTCGATTCCTTCTCCGTCTGACCAGTCTTCTTCCGCATCGTCCATGAAAGGTAGTTGGCCATCTATGGACAAGGCTGGAGATCGCTGTTCAGCATGTGTAGCTATGAAAGCATGTATTGCTTTCACTTCCCAGTCGAGCAAATCCATGCCGACACGCATCAGCCCAGCTAGGATATGACGCATCTTTTCGCTGTCTTCTTCTGCCTGTATGGACCATCCGCTACCTGATGAGGAGCCGTTGACGAAGTTTCCTATTGAATCCAAGAGGTTTGACTTCAAAGCTTTCTTGGCGATAAACAGAGCTGGTCCTTCCGCTTGGGTTGAAGATGTCATAATGCCACCCAGAATTTTATTGATTCGGCTTAGTATTGGATCTCTCTGGTTTATACCTTCAGTCTCGTCTTCGGGGTTATTGCTATAGGTCGCCAAAATTACAGCCCATGCCCAGCCAGCCAAGGAGGCTGGCAAATGAAGTTTATCACCAACATATTCGAGAAGAACGTCATGGACCAAGCTGACGGCTTCTACATCCTCAAGGTAGAAAGGTGTAGATATTTCCATGTCCATTGATGAAACCTCAGGAGCGCCCCCATTGATAAGGGTTTCCAAAGATCCGACCGAAAGCATTTCCACGGAAATAATAGCTCCAAGCGGGATAATTGAGTTTATAATGGGCTGGTGCGTGGTGTTATAGGGCTTGCTAAGCTATTGAATCAATGGTTTTCTTAGTAAAAAAGGAAGTATTGCGGTAAATGCTTGAATAAGGGCTCATACAAATTTTTGATCCGTCAGGAAGCTGGTAGAACCCATGCATTGGTACCAAGTAGAAACAATCGTACCGGAAGGAGATATAGGCCCGTAAACCAGGAGGAAGATGAATTGTAAACAATGATATATGTTCATCAAAACCTAGTTAGTCGAGATTATCATTAGCATAGTTCAGAAGCAGAAGATGCATCCATAAGATAGTTTAGTATTAGAAAAATATACCTGTCGTTCCCATTCTTCCCGTCCTTTTAGCAGCTCGAATTGTGTCCTTCCTTCCGTGTAATATTTGGGGATCCTGGTAGTGGCAAAAGCTTGGCCGACATCTTTGATGAGTGATTCCACAAAACCCTTCTTGCCGTCCTTCCTTCCCTCAACGACCATTTTCTTGAGTATTTTTCTCGCCGTGGCGTAGAACGTATTTGTCCGAGGCGATTTAGGATCGTGTTCAACAACGATTCGGATAAGTGCCGTTGCAAGTTTTAGTTTATATCTTCGTTCGGAAAAGTAAAGCTTGACCTGGCGGTCTTTCCTAGCGCTTTCATTGACCGAGTTTCCTCCGGAGCCAGCGTTAGATTTGGTAGTAGATCTGGTGAACATGGACATGGACAGAAGTGCCGGTGAGGCATCAGTTGAATTGTCCGAGTTAGAGGGGAGAGACGGGCTCCTCTCTTGAATCTCCAGGATACAAATTCGCAATGCTTCGAGTTCGTCCAGATCCAGGTTCTTGCTGAGTTGGAGTGCATCATTTTTTATATCTGAGATTGGAAGCACGGTGTCCGCTGTTATATTAATCATGGCAGTTTTCGTTTCGAATGCTTGTTTGCTGGTCGCATTAGGGGCCGGAACAAGGACATAGGAGCTTGAAAGAGCGCCCAACTGAGGTGATGCTATCAGCCAACTCTTGAGGCTCCGGACGGCGACAGAGGAGCGCGAGGGGCTCGTCAATCGATGAAGGGCAGACTTCCACGATCTACAAGCCTGGTGATTAGCAGCGCCCGCTTAAATTAACAGAAGTTTTGGTGAAGACCAACAGTAGTGGCGTATTGTTCTTGAGAGCATCTTCGATGGCGGATTCGAAGGTCTTGCTAGGTAGGTGCCGGGTCACAAGGGATACACCTTTTGAGGCCATCACAAAGGCGCGATGCGAGATCGCGAGATTGCCGGATCGACTGGATTTCGATAGGGCAGCTGCGAACTAGGCGTGGATCGACCATGAACTAGTACAGCCGACAATCGCGCTTCTATTTCTTGGGTGGATGTTAAGGCGATGAAGACGCGTAGTGGTTATTGTGGTGCTGGTGCTGGTGCTGGTCGAGGTCGTTGCATTCGTTAACTGGATCCAGCTTGCTGGAAAAGGTGGTGAGGTTTAGCCCAAGCCGCGCAGAACAGCATTCGCGCGCGACAGGGACGACCAAGCACCCACACCGCCACCAGCGATATAATCTGTGCTCTCCAACGTAGTCCGAAGCCCAACCGCGTATCGCCGCTGTGAGACGCTCAACATCATCACAAGCTGCTACCTAAATGATGAAGGTACATTTGTACGGCGTGATTACGATACGGGCGGCCTGTAATTGCGATATCGGAACGCCATTCTTGTGCGCACGTGTACTCCACCGGCAGCGTATAAAGAGGCCGTTGCGCCGCTCGATCGAGCTGCGACCTAGTTATTTACACATCTGGTGACTCTTATAGAGCGATAGCACTTCGCGCTTCCATCTGCCGTCGGCAATCAATCCGGGTCGCGGTCCGAAAATGTGATTTAGCGTTTTATCCTTTTCCCGCAATCAGTTCCTCGAAATCCCTTTCTGTGTGGCGTTACACCGAATGACTAACCAACAAACTTTGAAGAATTTCTAGAACAGCATCGAGATATAAACATCCGTCCTTGGTAATTAAATCCTCTCTATTGCCAATTTTTTCTTCAGTTGGAAATATATGTGATTAGACTGACTCTCCGGCCAGATTCTGCCCATTAATTATTTGAAATCCTCGCCGCCAATATGCCGACCTTCCAGGCCACCATCCTCAGCCACGATGACCCGCAGCCAAAGCTCCCTCATGCCTCGAACCTGATCCTCATTGACAACTACGACTCATTCACTTACAACGTATCCCAATATCTCTTCCTCGAAGGTGCCACCGTTCAGGTAGTCCGCAATGACAAAATCACCTTGGACGAGCTCATCGCCAAAAACCCCACTCAGCTGGTTGTGTCGCCTGGTCCAGGCCATCCGCTGAAAGACTCTGGGATTAGCAGCGAAGCTATCAATCATTTTGCCGGGAAAATTCCGATACTAGGTGTCTGCATGGGGCAGTAGGTTCCTTCTCCCCACTCTGCTTATCTATTATGCCTCGTCCGACTTATGGTAACCCGTTCCACAAATATCTACAGACAGTGCATATATACCACCTTTGGCGGAACAGTGGAATCGGCCAACGAGATTCTGCACGGGAAAACCTCCGATATTTTCCACGATGGAATCGGCATTTACAATGATGTGGAACAATCCATCCCCGTAACTAGGTACCACTCTCTTGCTGGCACATACGAAACTCTGCCATCATGTTTGGAGGTCACATCTTGGACCGGAGATCGGGGCGTCATCATGGGTGTTCGTCACAAAGAATACGTGATTGAGGGTGTTCAATACCACCCAGAGAGTATTTTGACTCTTACTGGTCGTCAACTATTCCGAAATTTTTTGAGATGGAAAGGTGGTAAATGGACCGACAATGATTTCGCGCTCACAGGCGAAGTTGGTCAGAGTAAATCCTACGAAGAATGGAAACGAACCCAACAGATCGGCCAAACGGGCGTGTCGTCAGCTTCTTCAATCCTGGATAAAATTTATGCGGACCGAAAACGAAAAGTCACAGCTCAGAAACAAGTCCCTGGTCAACGAACCCAAGATTTGCAGCAACTTCTCGAATTGGATCTCGCTCCTCCACTAATAGGCTTTGCTCAAAGGATAAAAGAATCACCCTACTCTCTCGCACTTCTTGCAGAAATCAAGCGAGCTTCGCCATCAAAAGGTATCATTGACATCAATGCCAACGCAGCAGTTCAGGCGCGACGGTACGCTTTATCAGGAGCTGCTGCTATTTCAGTCCTGACGGAACCGGAATGGTTCAAAGGCTCGCTCGATGATATGAGGGCGGCCCGTGCTGCCGTTGATGGCCTCACTAATCGGCCCGCCATCCTGCGCAAAGAATTCATATTTGACGAATACCAAATCCTCGAGGCTCGTTTAGCTGGGGCTGATACCGTCCTTCTTATTGTCAAGATGCTATCTGACGAATTGCTCAACCGCTTATACAAATACTCCCAAAGTCTCGGTATGGAACCTCTTGTAGAAGTCAGCAGTGCTCCAGAGATGGAAAAGGCACTCAAGCTGAATGCAAAGGTTATCGGTGTCAACAATCGCGACCTTCATTCATTCAGCGTTGATCTCGGAACTACAAGCTCTCTAGTCTCAATGGTTCCAAAAGATACTATTCTCATTGCCCTCAGCGGCATCACCGAGCGTAAGGATGTAGAGAAATACGAGAGAGATGGTGCTCATGCTGTCCTCGTCGGCGAAAGCTTGATGCGGGCGGGTCAAGATCCCAAAATATTTATTGATAAGTTGATGACATCGACGCCCGTCTTTCGTTCCTCACAATCCAAAAAGAACCTCATTGTCAAAATCTGTGGTACAAGAACACCTGAAGCCGCGCAGGTGGCGGCAGAGCAGGGTGCCGACCTTGTAGGCATAATTCTTGTCAAGGGCTCGCGAAGATGTATCGATATAGACACAGCAACAGAGATCTCAAATATTCTCAGGATAACTCCTAAGGGAAATATGGGATTTTCTGCTCACGAGCCACCTACTTCTAACAAGAGTATAACAGAAGACTTCTTCCAACATCACCTTTACAACACCTTATCAAACCCAAAACGCACGTTGCTAGTCGGCGTGTTCCAGAATCAACCACTTTCTTACATCCTCCACGCCACCAAAATAGCGTCTCTAGATATCGTCCAACTTCATGGACAGGAGCCATTGGAGTGGGCAAACTTAATTCCAGTGCCAGTACTTCACGCATTTAATCCTGGTCAGCCTGGTCTCGCAACTCGTGGGTATCACGTTGCGCCACTGTTAGATGCCGGAACGGGTGGTACTGGCAACTCTCTTGATGTTATCGAAGTCCAAAAGATCTTGAACTCTGGTATATCTCCTTTACTCGCTGGCGGTCTAAACCCTGACAACGTTAAAGAAGTTATCAGGAAGTTCGGAGGAACGCGGAACGGTCTAGGTGGTGTCGATACCAGCAGCGGTGTTGAGACGGACGGTAAGCAGGATATAGAGAAGATAAAGAAATTTATAAATGAAGCTAGAGCCTAGAGGGGTATCATATTGGAATCGTAGCCTGTATTATCCCTTTAGATCCGATTCCTTGATTATTATCCTGTTTTGTAAACATATAGCACACATATGATATTCTTGGAGGTTTAAAATACCAAACTTAAATGGCATAAGCCTGTATGCATACAATTACTTTTTGGTGGAAAATGAGTATTCACTGAGACAACCCGGTCTAATGTGGGGCGGGTTTGAACCATGTTAACCAGAATGCATTCAAATATATACATCCTGCTCGTTCTAAATCCTAACCTAACCAAGAAGAAGAAGTAACCTGGTGTTTGTTTTCTACATACCTAGTTTTGAGATACAAGGTGTTGTAAATTCTAATCCACGAATTAAACTTGAGTACCTATCAGTATAACAGAGACATAAATGATGAGGGAACCCTACTATCCCTCCATCCGACTTGCCGGCATCTAAGAAAAAGAATTAAAATTACAATAGCCCTCTCCTAGAGGGGTTGCATGGGAGATGGTTCAAGAGATTCAGAAAGAGGAAATTGGGTATACTATATACAATAATAGGTTTAGATGGCAACCATTGTTGGTCTGAAAAAGAGTTTGCTTAAACTTTTATGGCGTACAGCTGCAGGCGTCATGAGTATTTGTTTTGGATGTGTTAATAGTCGATATTTAAATGACAGTGCCAAAGGCCGGGATCAGAGTTTGAGCAAGCCAGAAAGAGAATACGAGCTTAGGCCCAGTCATGAGAAGTTTCGGTGTCAAACCCTTAAAGAAGGCAGTGGGTCCTAAGTTTCGGTTATCAGTATGCGGAAGATAATAGAAAAAAAAACGGGACTCCTGGCGCATACCTTCATTCTTAATCATGCTTGCTATAATCCTAAATCCGCTTTCGGGATTTTCGAAGTTTCGATTTTGAATTCTAGTCTTGATCACGTCGAGAGGGGCAGACACAATTAGCGAAGCGGCAGCACCGGATATCGAGGCGACAAAGTTCTGGCTCCATGTAGCCTTGTTGTAATCCTTGAGATCGAAAAGAAACTCTTTGGCGAACGCACTTCCACCGAATAGCTGTATAAATCACCGTCAGTTGAATGGAGACCGTTCAAGAGAAAGATATTACGTATGCGGTCCTGTAACATACAGCAAAGCTTCCTGGAGCGTTCCTAGCTGCGGTCCAACCCCAACCTCTGTACAAACCAAACCCTTCATCTTTGATTATCCTGAATAAACCTCGCCCGCGAAATGCTTCGGGGTTTGTTTGTCTCTTAATTTTTAGGACATCGAGAGGCAATAGCACGATTTCGCCGATCCCGATTATACTGGTGATGCGTCAGTATTTGGAGTGAAAGGTGAACGTTCAGTAGGGGGGGGATTCTCATACCTTCCAGCTGTGGCATACATGATCGCCTTTCCAGGGCCCTTTCCGAATGTCCTGTCAAACACCTCGCCGTGGTGCTTGGAAAGGTAGTCCTTAACATAAGGCTGACCACCATACTTGTATATTCTCTGCGAGACCTTGTACCCAGCAGCATATCCCAGACCAGGGAAAAGAGAGATCAGCTTTCGCCCCGCTGGTGCACTGGCGTAGTCCTTGAAGATGACGGTGCTGAGCTGCGAACTTGAGGTTATTCTGTTCTGATTGGACATGAGACGTTTGGCAATGGTGTCGACCTGTGACCGAAGGCACTATTAAGCAGGCTGCGAATACATTCGAATAGGGATACCAATGTTCTACATACGGGGTGGAAGATAGCCAATTCAGCGATACCAGCGGTACCTAATCCGATTCCACACATACAATTTTAGTGGGATGTCATCGAAGGAGATATGCGCCTCGGATTTCTGTGACCGACCTGACCCGAGAATACGGGCAGCACCGGATTCTCGTTGGACCTGTTGGGCCGACGTCCCAGTCGAGTGGAGTACTGGCGACATTGCGGAGGTTTACAAAGTTGGTAACTTCGATTTGGCTGCAACTTCTTTCTTTTTTTCTTTCGGACCGCGATAGAAGGACCTGGACTCCGGGTTTATCAATGAATGCGAATGATATAGCGACTATAATGATCAATATTGAGGTTAGTGTTGAGGGTAAAAACGAAAAGAATGCTGCCTTCCCAGGCCGAACGTACGATATAAAGATCCAAAGCACGGGGCGTTCTGCGCAGTGGTGGGGCTATGGAGTGGCAGGTTTTTCTTCCTTTGATTTTTCCTGCTCTCAAAATTTTCTTAAATTTTTTTTATCGCGCGATGCCTGCAAAACCGATTGGATTTCCGTTTGAGAGCATTTCCCAGTCGAGCGGCGGCGGCATCGGATGGCCAACCAAGTTGGTTCGCAGGCAGGGCAGTTTTAGCCGGCCCTGCAAGCACAACAACACCACCCTCAACCTCGACCTTAACCTCGACCTCAACCTCACACCTCCCTCCGCACCACCGTCATCACCATTTCCTCCGATATATTGTCATCATCATCACTGCACTACTACCGCCACCCGCTCACCTTTATCGCCCCGTCTACTCTAGTCGCCAAACATCTGCTGAACACGTGCTATCTCTCTCGATCTGATCCGTGTCTCAATTCGTCCTTCTCGGGAGTCTATCTCACTAACACTCACAGGATCCTGCAAACTGCCAGCCCTCCGTTTTTAGCACGGTAAGTCATCTGTATCCGACCTCTACGGGATCGCCATGAAAGTACGCTAATGCTCCTGCCGTCCAGGATCATTATATCCTCCTCGCGTTCCTTCCACGCTTTCCGGCTTAACGAGACCTTTGGCTTTCGAAGAGATATTGTCAAGGAAAAAACAAGGACCAATTCTTCTGCGCGTCCTAAATCGTAGAACCTGGACCGATAGGCTCCGTGGTCCGCCACCGGCCATCGTATCGCGTGTTTTTCTAAGATTGGGTTTGCGTGGTTGCTCGAGGGTCGTAGTTATATTTTTGAGGTGCTCGCTGCATCGCCAGTGCGACGTGAAGGGACATCAAGGACGTCCACAGAACTCGCGTGACGCGGCAGTCTGTCCAATCTGTCGTTGGAGGAGGTCTGTTCTTTCGTAGTCTTGCGCCTTGGCCTTGGGACCTTAGATAGTAGTTTCTTATATGTCTTGAATAATATCGTATCTACCGTCTCACGCTATTTGAAAGACCGATCAGTGAGCTGCCTCTTGCTATTACACGCGAATCGGTCATATCTGAGAAAGAGGAGGGCGACGACGATACCGACAACGACAAAGGTTTGACCTAAGAAAAGGACACAGGGGGCACTCCTCAATCTGCAATCTCTCTTTCGGCGACTAGCAAGGCAAAAGGAGCACAAAGAAACAATCATCCATCGTCAAACAGACTGCCAACCTTCCTTATTAGCCGCCCTCTCGGCCAAGGCTGCAGACTCAATTTTTCTCATAATTGAGAGACTGGCAAGTTCGACCGCAACTGAAGATAGTACTATAGCTCCAAGATGTCATTTAACGACGAAGTCCCCTCTCCGGCAGAGCTGGCAGAAGACTACAAATCATCTCTTGAGGACTTATCGGTGAACTCAAGATGGGAAATCACTAATCTCACAGTGATTGCTAAAGAAAACATACATGCTGCCCAGGCCATCTCCAAAGTGATCGAAGAACACATTCAAAAGGTAAGTTTCGTGCTAATGTCCGCTCATGCCACCCTTCTATATGTGTCCGCCTAACGAATATCACCATGTGCGCAGACTCCACCGTTACGGAAACTTCCCGCCCTGTATCTCCTGGACTCCATTGCCAAAAATGTTGGAACACCCTACACCCTGTTTTTTGGGAAAAATTTATATAGGACGTTCATGGATGCATATAGCCTTGTCGAGGGCCCCGTTCGGCGGAAGCTTGAGGAGATGCTGCAGACTTGGAAACAACCCGTCCCAGGAGCCACTTCATCGAATCCACTGTTTCCTGCGGAAACCACAAGGAAGATTGATAATGCTCTCATAAAGGCACGGACAGCAGCCATCCAGCAGCAGCAGAAGCAAACAAAGCAAGATTCTGCGCGCTTTGGGATCGGGCAACCATCTACTGCAGCCAGTACAAATGCAGGACTATATCGTTCAACTCCGACTCCACCTATGCTCGTGAATGGGCACGGCCAACCCGGCCCATACGGACCGCCATCAGCTCAGAATTTTGAAGCTAGGAATGAAAATCGAGGAACTGTAAGAAGTCTCGGACCGTTATATTGACGGAGGATACTGCTAACCCATAACTTACAGCCACAGCCACAGCCTCCGGCTCAGGACTCAAATCCTCTCCAAAATCCCTCACAGGCAAACTATCAGCAATTAGCAGCTCATCTAGGTCTTACTGGCTCCTTGTTAGCAAATGCTCCTACGACAGATGCTCTCTTAAACGACATTCGGCCTCTAGTAGCAACTACACAAACAAGATTCGCAGAAAACCCGTGGGATACAGAGATACAGAAGCGGCTCAAGGCGCTGTTAGATTTACAAACCATCCTGAGCACCCAGCAGCTCCCTACCGACCAACTCTCACAGATACGAGATCAGTTGTCCAGAATCGCGATATCTGTGCATGTAGCAAACCCCCATGCCTCACAGCCCCCCCAGATACCTACTATTCACCCAGTATCATCCAATTCAGCGTCGGCGCTAAGTCAAGCCACCAACTTGGCTGCCCTGTTAAATAAGTTCTCCAAACCTCAGCCTATTTCGAATATTCCCGCTCTCACATCAAATAATGCTGCTGCTCCTCCCGCAGCGAAGAGCTTATTTGATTCGCTGTTGTCTGCCGGTCTGTTAAAACCAAATGGCTCTTCTCAGCAACCATCATCAGGCGCAAAGCCAAGTACACCATTAGACGTAAGTCTTATAAACGCTGCATTGGCTCGTACACCTGCTCCGAACACAATACCTGCGGTTCGGGGGTACAATATTAACTGGGAAACGTTGGATATCGGTCTGAAATCTGCTTCACTCAAGATGTATGCACCCTTTCCTTCCTTTTTTTCAAAAATATTTTTGGGGGGTTTTTAGCGAGATCTCATTTATAGTTTCTTTCTTACCTCTAACCTATGATACCATATCAGAACCCGACCGCATTTCGTCTCAATTCTCAATGACAGCCTACCAAATAAATGCGGCTCTTGTGCCAGACGATTTATGAATACCGAACAGGGGAAAAAGGACAAGGCCGCTCATTTAGACTGGCACTTCCGCGTTCATCAGAGAATAGCCGATAGCACCAAGCATGCGCAGTTTCGAAGCTGGTATGTTGGAGAAGAGGTTAGAACAAGCTAATATATCTAGAAGTTGATGTAAAGAATATATGTCTGACTAAGAACTTTGGATGTGAAACTAGGAGTGGATAAGATTTCGGGAAGATGAGGATGACTCCAATAGCGCAACAGCGGGGCAAAGCCATCTATCTGTGGATCCAAGCGCGGCCGGAGCTACAGCGCAAGACAGCACCACAGAGAACTATATACCCGCGCCGAACGACCCAGCACTTTCTAATATCACCTGTCCCGTATGCAAGGAGAAATTCACTACAGTGTGGCATCCCGATGCTGAAGATTGGGTTCTAATGGACGCGATCAAGTTTGGGGGCCGAATATATCATGCCAGCTGTTTTGCGGAAATTTCGAAGGAAAATTCAATTGGAAGTGCAACCGCCAGCAGAGGCTCAACTCCGGAGAATTCTATCAGCAAAGGGAAACGTAAAGCGGACGTACGTTATCCATATCCAAATGTCCGGTCAAGAATTGAATAGACAATGGCAAATTTAACTAACTGCACAATTTAGCAAGATCTGGCATCGATAATTAGCAAAATGAAAAAAGAAAAATAGGGTTTCTTCTCGATAAGATGGCATGTAAAGCTTTTATTCCCTACGTTAGTATATACGACCTGGCAGCATTTATTTCCCTAGCGCCAGCGTGTCAACACCCTTGTTTGCTTTCATGAAAATCCCACTCTAGCGGTTTAGCATTGCATCGGTTTGAAAATTGCATTTTTCGGACAAAAGTTCACGCCGGGCTTTTGGAACGCAGATCGTCAAGGTTTCGGATACCCCCCGACTGAAACCCTATTGATTCCTAACTGCTTACTTGTGGTCATCTCCATTTTGTCGATAATAAATAGGCAAGAGCGATAAAACCATGTATAGTAGATACTTATGTATAAAAGATGGAAGGATGTTGAAAAATGGAATGCCCAATATTTTATAGACGATTCACCTAGTATATTTCTTTTCAGAATCAACGCTCACGCATGTTGTAGTTCCATTATTTTAGGCATGTTTTAGTTTGAATTTTACCTCTCGTTGATTTCCAGCTCTACGTATAATGATATCATACTTTCTGATAGAAATTAGATCCGAGAGTAATCACACCATGGACTAGTATGTTTGGCTTCGTGGGGGAAATAATTTCTTAGCACAAAGTTGGGAAGGAAGAGATATATATATGGATCATAGAGTAAGGGAAATGCCCAATGTATGTATAAAGAAAGTAATTAGAAAGGTTCTGAAAACCCCTTTGCCAAATATTTTTTACAGTATATAATTTCATACAGTGAACGGATATGAGAAAGAAAGAAAGGAACATCTAGTAGTCGTCACATCATCCCTTTTCATGATTGTACTATCCTGCAAGCGATTCTTCCGGGCACAGGTAAAAAGAAGAAGCAAAAGGAAAGGGCGTTTAACTGTCCTGTTTATTTGGCGGAACTGAGTCCGACTTTGCTCAATATCGAGCTCGAGTTCTTTTGATCGTCAAAGATCCCCAGAAGCGTCTTCCAAACCGTCGCCGGATCCTGCGATGCATCGACGCCATGCCATATGCCCTTCTTCTTGTAATAACCCACGACCGGGGCGGTTTGCGCATGGTATGTAGCCAATCTCTTCTTGAGCGTCTCCTCGTTATCGTCGGAACGTTGTATTAAAGGTTCACCAGTGACGTCATCAGTCATGGCGGCTTTGGGTGGGTTGAAGATTTTGTGATACGAGCGGCCGGAGGCAGGGTGCACGAGACGGCCGGTGATACGGGCGACTAGTAAGCCGTCGTCGATTTCGAGCTGCACGGCGTGGTTGAGCTTTTCCTTGCGGTGGTCAAGCATCTGGTCGAGGCGTTCGGCTTGGGGTACCGTGCGCGGGAAACCGTCGAGGATGAACCTAGAGGGGGAAGGGGATATCGGTGTTCAGCAACCTCTTGAACTGTGAAAGACTTTTTTTTTCTTTCTCTTCTTCTTTCCGGGAAACCAACCCTGATTTGCAGTCCTGATTGTTTTCCAGCTCGTGCTTGATCATGTTGACCATGATTTCGTCGCTGACAAGGCCGCCAGCATCCATAATCTTCTTTGCTTCCTTTCCGAGGGATGTCTTCTTTGCGACTTGCGAGCGCAGCATGTCGCCAGTGGCCTGGAAGCAGATTGTCAGCACAAATTCCACAGAAAGAGAGTACCCGGCATGCGGTCAACTGTACCAGATGGCAGACGCAGTATTTTTCCTTAATTTTTGGCGCCTGGGTCCCCTTTCCTGTATACAATCAATATCGTAAGCCCCACAATGGTCTCCTGTCCCTGGTTTGCCTTTGTTGATATCGGGCCGGTTTGGATCAAAATAAGAAGAATAAGAATAATCAAAATCATAAAAAGAAAATCATAAAAAAAAGATTTCATGATAAAGATTTCAGGGTTTTATCTTTTGGAAAGAAAGAGTTCGATTCGCCGGTGTGGCGTATTGTGGTTCCTTACCGGCTCCAGGAGGACCCATCAGGATCATGCGTAGCTGCTCTTCTGGCGTTTTGCCCTGCCCGCCTTCCAGCTGTTCTATACGTTTCTCGAGGCCAGAGACCAGCTGCCTAAGGTAGCTTATTTCATCGTTCGTTGGCGGCATGTTGAGTGCGATAAGATCGGGTGCGCTTGGTGCGAAGAAAGAGGGTGGGAGGAGCTAGAGAGGTAGAGACTGGAGGATATATTCGACGGCGGGAGGTAGCCATTGTCAGCAGCCGGACACACGACTCCGCTACGGAACAGCAGAGGCGAAGGCGACGGAAGGGAGAAAGTGAGAACAGGTGGGGATGTGGGATGTGCGCTTACAGGTCGGGAGGAGGAGGAGGAGGAGGAGTGAATTTACAACAGGGACGTCGGCACAGAGAACGAAAGAGAGAGTCGAGTCGGAGGGTGTGTGTCGGGCGAAAATGTGGGGGGTGGGAGGAGAGAAAAAGGCGGCGGCGTCGGTGTTTCTCAAAGGGAAGGGGAAAAATCGGCACACGGAAGCTAATTAATTGTGCAGCAGGAGGAGCAGTCGCTCAACGGATTTCGGGACGAGGACGACGACAGAGACGACGGGATCCAACAGAGGCACGGCAAGAAATAAAGATGATGGTGAAGTTCTTATCGAGGGAGGGAGGAGGGAGGGAGTCTATAATATATCGACGTGACCGACGGAGCTCACGCGAACGGGTCTCGGGGCCCCGTCTGCACTTCACATTTCACATTTCACGTTCGCTCGTTCGTGTCCTGTGCCGGCCGTCGGCTCCCCTTGCGGACGCGATGCAGGTACATCGCCATCGTGCCAGCTCCCTTCTCAGGCATCTGTTGGGAGGCGGGCTGGAGACCTTCCGTCCTCGGAGTCGATTCGCCAGCTCGGAGCAAAGGAGCTCGTCACAAGAGCCGACCTGAAGCCTGGCGGAGAGCCGGAAGCCGTGGTTGGCGCACCGTCTGCCCGTGCTCTTCTCCAGGATGCCATCTACTTGTACTTATATATATATGTTATACGTGCCGACGAGTCGGTTGGATGCGAGTGCAGTGGCCGCGGCCTGGCTCATTCTCGATCCGATATACAAGTACTTGGTTATAAATAAAATATAAAGTATGTGCTAGAAATGAATAAATAAACAACCTGCCGTTTTGTACATCTACACATCTGCCCCCCCTCTCTACCTCTTAGCTCCTCCGACAGCAGCTCAAAATGGCCGCGCCACACATGCCCTTCTTGATATCAAAGTACGATGCGCACCCGCTTCCCCATGATTCCAATCGTGGCAGATTTTGAGACTGACGGTCGACATCAGAGCTGGTGACCCGCTTTTCGCTGCCTTTATCGGCTCCACCGCCGCCTTTCTAAAAATCAGAAGAGAGGAGGGAGTGAAAGGCCTCCCGTCGGGCCAGCTATGGGCGACCCTGCGCAGGTATGTGCACCCCTCTCGTACCCGTTGGAGCTACACAAAGGCCTGACCCGATCCTATGTTGGCCAGACGTGCTGGCTTGGTGTTTTCGTAAACATCTGATATCGTATCGACCTTCCTGCCGTTTCGGCGCCGCATGCGGTGGTGGATGCACCTCAAGCACGATCCAAACCCAAGGCGTCCCTCGCCGTGCTCTCGATAGTCCCGTTGGAACAGCAATCCAGAATGGTCTCTAGCTATCATACATTTAGACAATAATGTGAATTACAAAAAATCCCGCCGTCGACGTGCAGAAAGCCAACGTGAACGATTGGACCTCGGCTGTCGGGCCCGTGTTGTTTTGCATCCCCTTTCCTTTCCCTTCCCGCGCCAGCCTCCTCCTCCTCCTCCTCCCTCCATCGCAAACAAAGCCTCCAATAACGACTACATCAGCACGCGGTTCCCCGTGTCTCCTCCGCATAATTTGGATTGGACTGTCCTTCTCTATTTCTACATTCCCGTAAATCTCCAACCCTCGTTCTACACTTAGCGCCACCCATCTGTATAATCATATTCTTCGATTTTTTGTTTACACCTCCCGCCGCGTCGCCTGCCCCCACGCACACATCGCCATGGAAGAACACACACGGCCACAGGGACAAGGCGCCTTCGGACTGCCCAAGAAATGGCTGGCAATGTACGAGGACTTTGTTACCAAAAATGCTGGTGCCGTGTCGCAGATAGAGTCGTCTCTTCGTTCGCTCACATACATTGTACCCGGTATGATCCTCCGTGAGAACCGCCGCGCAAAAGTCGGACACGTATACTGACTCTGGCCTGTTTTCCCTGTCCATACAGCCCGTTTTAAGGATGCAGAGATTGCTTCCGAGTCCAGTAAGTCTTGAAAGTTTGCAATTCCGCTCATATCTTCCTTGATATCGAGGCTGACCCCTCCCCAGTCCATAGCGGGATCCAACTGCTATCGTTATATCACGATTCTCTCCTTTCAAATGCCATGAAGAACCTCCCGGCCTCCGTCCCTCGGCCTCCACAATCCCCACACGCGCGCTACACAAAGTTCTGGACACAAAAGAGCTCAGCATATAAAAACATCGCCATGATGCTGACAATGATCCAATATACCGAACTATTGTGGGAAATGGCAGCGAGGAGGAAAGGCCAGAAGATCAGATGGAGAACCGTAGTAATCCTCGAGGCCGTCAAGGCAATCTGCAGACTCTTGCTGCTTCACCTCACCAAGTCCAGACCAATAGTGAGCCCCCCGCTGCCAGAACGGGAGGTTGACCCGGCGCAGCTGGAAGACGCCGAGAATATCTTCGCCAGCCCCCCACCGGAACCCGAAGCTTGGACCATGCCAAGGACAGGATTAAGGCTGCCGTCCATCCCAGGAACAGACATCTCAAACTACCTTTTGACCAAGGTACTAACAGCTGAGGATATCAAACCTCCAGCTCAACTCCTACACAAAGTAAAAGGAACGGGAATGATTGCGGAAATACTATGGATAGTTCGACCGTTGGTTTATGCGATGGCTATGCAGAAATGGAGACATGATAAGAAGAGCTGGAGGCCGTGGTTGATAGGATTCGGGCTCGAATACGCCGCCCGTCAGCTATCTAAGAAAGACCTGTCCGAATCGATTCCCGGTGGACTCAGGGGCCTCACCGGTCTCGAAAAGGAAGAGCTCAAGAGACGAGCAATGTCCATGGGATGGTGGGCACTCCGCGGCGCCGCCTACGAGAATATCACAAGGTAATTTCAAGATTCATTCCCACAAATCGAAGACAAGAGCAAATGCTAACTCGAAATCCAAACCTCACAGGGCGTGGTTCACATATGTCGCCGAAAAGCTGAAGAACAAGCCCCTCATCGGTCTCCTTGGAGGTTTGGTTGAAGATTACCAGTATCTGTGGGACAACTATTATTTCTCGAGTATGTGATGAAATATATTCAAGAACCGCAGAGTTTACATTCTGAATATTCTGTCACTGTACGACGAGAGAGACTGATTCGTGCCCTTTTTCTCCACTTCTTTTTCTTCTCCGTCCCGAATAGCTGCGACTTAATATATCCTTCCTCCGATTATACCCTGCTGGACCGGGCAACCTGCGTCACTGTTTACGACTTTTTCTATTTGAACACCACTCGGAGCGGGTTTTCTTTCTCTACGTTTCTTTTTGGGTACATCACATCTCAATACTCTCTTCCAGTTTCTCTGGTTATTCCTCCTTTTCTTCATTGCGACGTGGCTGGATTCTAGGCGTCCTTTCTTATATATTGTGCTTATACATCTGCTTCGCAGAACTCTTGCGCTCAGTATTTGTTAATATTTTGGTTGTTCTTGCCTCAACACCCCCCCTTTCCCTTTGTATCTTTCACGGGCGACGTATTCCAGGGCATATCTCGTTTTTCAATCATGTATCTATGCGAGTTATCTCCGAAGCACTAGGTAGCGAGCGACTCTTTACGCACGCTATCACAATCATCGTGACCAATGCAAATGAAATTCTTGCGGTCAAATAAGAAGAGAGAAAAGAGCCGGTGGCTGTCCCATATTTGGTAAACCAGTATCATATCAACCAAAAGTAACAGTTGAGGCTCCAATGTGGTGAGCCGGCGACAAAGTCGTAAAACACCAAAATGTATTAGTACGTCAGTCTTTGAGAGGCACCCCGCACCGGAGTACCCAGAAGAGACCAAAAAACAAAATTATCACGACATGAACGGCCGGTGGGGGTTTGTAACAGGGCGCGGTATCAAAAAGACGGCTGAAACCTTTCGGAGAAGGCGCACATCCAATGACGTTTTCTTCCTAGAGGCAGGGATCTACACAATTTTGACTCCACCTCCCCCCACCAAAGATTTCCTCGTTTTGTCCATCTACATATCCAAGTGAAGATCTCCTTTCTTGACAAGGCGGATATAGTCAAGGTAAATCTCATCTTGCTGCCGCTGCATTACAAAGTTAATCTTATAACGTCAAAGATATAATATCTCGCCAGAAATTACTCTAGGCATATCCTTTTTTTTTTTTTTTTTTTTTCTTCTTCTTTTTCTTCGGCCAATGGAGTCGAACATGGCCTCGGCTGTGAGCGAGCCGATGTCAGACGGTTCCAGTTGCGAACCACACTTGTGCAGTGTGTTTTTCTTTTTCTTTTTTTTGTTCTCCTTTTCTTTTTTTTGTTTTCGAACAGTCAAAAAGTATGCACTGTGAGGAGTTCCCAAGCAACTAGTGATAAATATCTGCTAGCTGGAAGCTTGTCTGCTTGCGTGAGTATCGTATTAGCATCTTGAGCGTAAGACAAACAATAAGAATAAATCAATTGGCAGATATCACAATGATTGATAAGGATCGGTTATTTTTTGATATTTGTATTTATCATTACCACTACAAAAGGGAATCATCGCACTATGGGGTTTTAGAAAAAACACTACAGGAAAAGACAATTGCTGCTCCTCTTTCCATCTCGCCCAGGTAAAAAACGGTGGTGACAATGAAATGTGCCTGTACAAGGGAGAGGTGCGAAGGCTTGGTTTTGGACACAACGAGGAAGCTTTGATTTCTGACTTGTTTGGATTACACACCCACATTATCGAGAGAAAACAAAGAGGGAAACAGAACAATCGCTTCTCCGCCAAAATAATGAGGGAGCCACTGTGAGTGCGAAACAATTACTATTATTACAGGAAACGCCAACACGATCTATGAAAGAGCCCTTTATGCGTTCTTCTCGTGTTGTGTCGAGACACGTTGCATAGAAACAACTGTGAATGAATAGTTAGCATGTGTACATGAAGAGTAATATGTGGAATAGAGATGATAAACTTACCGAAATCTTCGAGACTCCTTTGCTTCTGCTTCTGCTTGGGCGATTTTCCGTGCATGAGGTTATCAAATCCAACGGAACCCTGGAGCAGGTAGTAGACACCACCCATGACGCAGAAGATACCAAAGGAGAAGATCCAGATACGAACAACGGCGACAATGCTGGTGTGGGTGTGCTCGAACCATCCGAAAATGGTGAAGAGGGTGGCGATAATGTCGACGAGCAAGATGGCACCAGTCAATTCCCAGGATGGGATGGAAGACCAGAAAGGACCATTGGCACGAGTGATAAAGATGAGCCAGTTCTCAGTCAAGGAGATTTCCAAGAAGAGGACCTCATCACGGTTACCAAAGTTCTGAACGATACCTCCAAACTTGTTGTTGCCAGTAGGATCGTTGTGCGCAAGCATGGTGGTGAGAGTAATCCAGGTACCAATTGCGAGGACAACTCCGAGGAGGACGGACATACCCCAAAGTTTGGGAAGGTTCCACTTGACGGGGGTCTTGGAGAATGGAGCGTTATCGTAGGCGATGGCCAAGGTGGCGATGTCGGCGAAAATGGCGATGAAGACAACGAGGTTCAAGTTGAGAGACTCGTTAAGGATGGCGATCCAAAGACCCAAGAAGATCTCCAAGTGAAGGGACAAAGCGATACGGTAAACAACGTAGGCGTACATACGATGGAAAATTTGTCGGGATGTCTTGAGGGCATCGATGATGGCAGAGAGACCGGGAGCCAAGAAGACGATATCGGCAGCAGAACGAGCAGCATCAGAGGCACCCTCGACGGCAATACCAGTATCGGCTTTCTTCAGGGAAGGAGCATCGTTGACACCATCACCAGTCATAGCAACAAGGTAACCACGCTGTTGGAGAATCTCGACGACATTGTACTTGTGTTGGGGGAAAACCTCAGCGAAACCATCGGCAGCCTCGACGAAATCGTAAACCTCGGAACCAGGCATTTCACCACCGCCACCGAGACCGAGACGTTCAGCGTTGTAGACGTTTGTTCCGAGACCGAGCTGACGGGAAGTTTCACGGGCGATACCGACAGCGTCACCAGTCAACATCTTGATGGAGAGACCGAGAGTCTTGGCTTCACTGATAGTACGGGCGGTATCGTGACGTGGGGGATCAGAGCAAGGCATGATTCCAAGAATTTCCCAGTGACCTTCACCACGCTTGCGAGCGACACCGAGAGAACGGAAACCACGGGTAGCGAATTCAGCGACCTTGTTCTTGTAGTCCATGGCGATCTCCTCTGGGATGGGGTGATCTTCCTCGACGGTCCTGAGAACGAAAAGTGGGGCACCCTTGACGCAGATTATACGTTCACCCTGGGGGGATTCGACAATGGCGGTAACCTTCTTGGAGACGGGATCGAAAGGATGGAATTGCAAGACTTTGTAGCGGGAGAGGACAGATTTGGCACGTGGGTAGAATTTGAGGGACTTCAAGAAAGCCTTGTCGATAGCGTCAAGACCCTTCTTCTTGCGGGAGGCAGCCAAACACGCAGTAAGCATAAGGTCATCAGGATCAACACCTTCGACGCAGTAGGGTTCGGCAAGAGAAAGCTTATTCTTGGTCAAAGTACCGGTCTTGTCTGAGCAGAGGATTTCGACACCGGCAAGAGATTCAATGGCGGAGAGTTTCTGGACGATGGCCTTCTTCTTGGCGAGGTAGGCGGCACCGACAGCCATGGTGGTGGTAACGACAGCTGGAAGACCGACTGGGACACCGATAATGGTGATGGCGAGGGTGAATTCCAAGATGTGGACGATTCCGTTAGAACGATAGAAAGAGGCGACCCAGACGATGAGGAGGGTGAAGATGACAAGAATCAACAGAACAGTACCGATTCCGTTCAAGACCTCAGTGAAGTGACCAGTACCGGCGGAAGCGCGAGAGACAAGAGCAGCGGCACGACCGACGAAGGTGTTGTCACCAGTGGCGGTGACCACCATGAAGGCTTCACCACGCTTGATCGAGGATGAGGCGTACATGTTGTCACCCTTGTGTTTATCGACGGCAAGAGATTCACCGGTGATGGCGGACTGATCGACTTGGAGGAAAGCATCTTCGGTAACAATGCGACCATCAGCTGGAACAATGGTACCTTCTTCGACCTGGAGGATATCGCCAGGGACGACCTGTGGGGCTTCGATTTCAAAGAGACGTCCGTCACGGAGAACAACAGCCTTGAGAGCCAAAGTCTTCTTCAATTCTTCGACGATGGAACCGGCCTGGAATTCTTGGAAGAAACCGACGCAAGCGTTGAGCAACAAGAGAGCACAGATGACACCGAAATCGACCCAATCCTGAAGACCGGCAGCGAGAATAGCGGCAGCCTGATTGGTTGGAGAAAATGCATGTTAGCCTTGGCTGTGTTACCATAGGGTCAAACAAGCTTTGAAAGCCGACCGATATTGGATAAGGGACAGGGACGAAGGGAAAGAAGAAGAAAAACTTACCTCCATGACGAACTGAATGGGGCCAACAAAGTACATGAAAAACTTGAGGATGAGGTTCTCCTTCTCCTCCTTCATTTGATTGAGACCGTATCGCTTTCTTCGTTGATCGACTTCGGCGGTGGTCAAACCGGTGCGAGTATCCGTGGCGAGGAGGTCCTCGGGGACGGGACGAGCGCTGGCTCCGACCTCGGTCTCTTCCTCTTCTTCGATGTGCTCATCTTCAGACTCGAGATCATCGATGAGGGCGTCAATGTCCTCAATGTCCTCATCGTCGTCGATTGGTACACCTTCTTCGGCATGCTTCTCAGCGGAAGCCTCTTGCTTTTCGGGGTCGCTGAGGCCACCGCTGGGGATGTTGTGTTTCAGGTGATCCGGAGACTCTTCCGAGCCGGTGCCTGCTGGGTGAGGGGCCGACATGGTGCTAATTCCGTCCGTAGACTAGAAGTCCACTGCAAGAGAAACGAATGCGTTAGAAGTTGCTGGTGACTCGTGTGCGTGTCAATTGAAGCGAACGAACGAGGCAAGTGGGAAAGCCTTTTGCCGGGCGGGCTCGAGTGACGATGGTGATGATGATAAGGATGAGGAGGGAGTGCGGGTGGGAGTGGGAGACGGAGGGATGGGCAACGGTAATAATAACAAGAAGAATAAAAACAACAGCAATTTGAGGCAGAATGGCGGCAACGATCGATCACACACCGCACGCCGGGGAAAGCACCATCGCCAGCCTTAAAAGAAGAGGCGGGATTACGAGACACCGCGCGAGAGCAGGGCCGAAAACGAGCGGGGAATTCCTGCTTGATATTGGCTCTCGCCGGGTTACCCGCTCTTTCCCTCTCGCCCTGCTCGCAGAAGAGCCAGCCGGCCGGCCAGGACGGACACCGCCAAGACTCGGAGATGCTCCCCAAGAACGCGTACGAAGGAATGCCAGTGCGAGACACCAGCGGGCACCTGATATGGGATGCCAACGCCGGTGAGGCCTGCGATGCAGCATCCGCATCCGCATCTGCACTCGCATACATGTATGTCTCCGTGGGGGCAAGGGCCTCGGCGTGATAACGCCTTGGTGTGTGTTGAGCGCTTTTGGTTCATGAAACCCACGCGCACGCACACACCCCGTCCGAAGCCTCGAGAAAAACAAGCCATGGTTTGCTTCTGCACAGAAGGAACTCGGCTTCATGAGGGGGTGTTTTTTTTATGCCTTCATCTCAATGGGAAACATGGATAGCAGGGGGGTGGGCAATTTTTTCTTTCCCATTCACATGATTATATGACGGGCGGCTGGGGGGTATTTTTCCTTGCTGCAAGGTGACGGCGGTGACAAACGGAAACATGACCGCAACCATTGGACGCTAAAACACGTCTTATCGAAAGAAGGATGACTTTAGCTCTCAGCCCATCAACCACCAATGCTACCTCGACGACTACCCAGAAAGAAACGCCACGAGAGAGTCTCTCCGAACCGGCCCTTCACGGCTACCGGTTCGGTGTAGCAGAGGAAGAAGAAGAAGAGGAGAATCGGATGGTTGAGCGTTGAGCCTCATGTCCCTTCAACGGTATGAACGGTGATAGTATTTGTGATTGTGATTGTGCCCATGTGCCTTGTCGCCATCCTTCCACCATCAATTGCGCGGCGATAACGCTTGAAGCCTTGTCGGAAGCACGCTTTGAGTGCGAATATGCAAACTCACCTTAGACTATAACCTAATCACCGTAGTTGAAGTATTTTGGATGAGAGGGAGGAGGCGAAGAGGAGGAAGAGAGAGGAGGGAGAGAGAGAAAGGATGGAGGAGAATGGAGAGAGGAGGAGGAGGAATTGGGAAGTGAGGAATTGAAAGGAAGGGTCGGGAGGAGGATGGATGGAGGGTTTTGTACTCGAGAAGAGGTCCTCCCAGAATGCTGCGAGCTTTCCTTTCCTTCCTTCCTTCGGCCTCCTGCTGCTGCCGCTGCTGCTAACTAATGCTTCTGCTGCTGCTGCTGGGCTGCTGGGCCGCTGGTTGGCTGGCTGGCTATGATGGAAGAGGAAGCAAGCGTGGGAAAAATTAAGCGTGGATGGGGGACCGCCCAGGTACAGTGCACACTCTGATAGCATCAAGTACTCGTACCGGCGAAGCGAGCGGTTTTAGCGTCCAGACAGACCGACCGACCGACAGGCAGCTGCAGGAATATCCAGGATGTCTGGAAACTGGGAAAGACCGGCTTTGCTTTTGCTCTCTCACCGCTTGGCACGCTGGATCTCGTAGGTAATGGAAAATGCCACCGAAACTAGCGTCACTCACGTATCTTTCGGCCTGGGATGGCCTCCTGCGCTCTCTCCTCGGAAAAAGAAACGACAAGGGAAAAAAAAAAAAAAAAAAACTCTGTGGGGATGATATGTACCTTTTGCTTCCGCTATGTGTGTTTTATTTTACTTTTCGTCCTCGCGCGAATCGGTCCCGCTGTGCTTCCGTGATCAGAAATCAAAAATCAAAAAATCAAAATAGAAAACTAAAACCAGAAAAAAGAGTGTGTTGGCGCGTGCAGAGGCAGTCTCCCGTTTACGAGGGTGTATCCGGGTTGTGATGATGATGATATCGACTTGAGAGTATCGTCGTTGAAGACTCTGCTGCTGCTGCTGCTGGCTGCTGTTCCTTTCAACGGCGCTGAAGCTCGATACTTATGCTTCTCCGGATCTTTGCGAGATCTGTATCCACCGATGTCCTCTCCACCGAGCAGAATTCGCAATTTGATCTGATACATCGAAAAATCTCCTTCTCGTAATGCAACAATGTAGATTTGGGTTATCGCATACACGACCTTTCTGGGAGTAGAAGGAAGCAGCGTGCACCAAGACCGCCTTTCGACCCTTTGGCATCACCACCTGCAATTTAGTGCAGGGCGAATCTGGGAGCCGACAACGTTCAAATTGGCCCCAAAGGGAATCGGCAGGCCAGGCGCGAAGAAGAAACAGTTCAGAATGCTTCCTTTGCATGGGGTGTCCTGCTCTGTTCCAGTCTCGATGTCTCTTTCGGAAAGAAGAAAAACAAGGACCGCCCAAAAGAGTTGTCTCCGCGGGGGTTGGGAAGGGTGTCAGGGTTCGGGAGGGTTCACAATTGAGCGGTCCATCATCTCGAAATTGAATCCGAGGATCCATGAAGGCGCCGAAACAGAGCATCATGACGCCAATGGGAAGCCAGGCGACCGCCCCGTGCCATTCCCAGGCCTTTCCCCGTTTCAACATGCTCCCTCCCGGGATCTAGCCTCGGCATACTTGCTGTCCGTCCAAACACACCTACAAACGTTCAAACATGCGTGTAGACGGTGCATTCCACGCCTCGAAATCTCAAAGCAGAGACTGCTCGCGTGCTCCGCGTACTTTGGCAGAACATCTCCGACAGAAGAAATCTCTCGATATCAGGAAAAACACGCCAGGTTACGCTCCACGGGTCGGAACCAAGATCTCATCATCACCAGAGTCATCGCTAAAAAGCGAGACACTCGAAACAATCCAATAGATCCAACTGTTTGCTGCACGTTGTCAAAACACACCCAGCGAGCATGATCCGATCCGGAAACAAAAAATCGCTGTTCTCCAGTGCGTCGGCAGATGTCTATTGGCTCTGCTTGAGACTTAGTCGCTCTAGACGCTTATGTATACTGAATTAAAGCGCCGCTTCGGTCACAAAAGGAAGCTCTCAGTCAGGATGGGAAGGAACACAGCTCGCCAAGCTGAAACGACAGAGACGCCAGAGCCGAATCCAACAGGACGATGAAGAATCTTATCACCATGAAAGATTTTCGACATTGACAGCTCATGAACCCCATTCGGAGACCCGCTTCGTCCAATGGTGATTTTGTTCAGGCAACAGAGCCAATGCTCGGTGCTGCTCTTCTCAATGCAGTAGCCAGCTAAGTATGCACGACCAAGCTGGGTGTATCTGAAGATATGCTCCTGCTGGAACGCCGATAGCTACCAAGAATGCAAATGTTCCAATCGATTGCCTTTGCCCTGCGGTTCGGCGTTCTTTCAGCAAGTGTTCTGTGCTTTCGCATATCTAAGGTTGGCCAAGAGTTTATACAACGGCGATTTATAGAAACCTAAAGAATCCAAAACACTGCCGTTCTAGAAACCTCGACGTCCAATTTTGCGGGGAATTGGTCCTTCGATGATCAAATCTCCAGGGTTGCTGGGCAGGGCCATCTTGTCCAGATGCTCTGAAAGGAGAAATTGCCAAGTGATCGATCAAGGGATCTTTCATGTGCATCAAGCAGTTGGCACCCTCTGCAAATTTCACAGATCTTATGAGGTTGCAAGGAGGAAGCTTCTTGGCCGCTTTCAATCGGACAAACAATTTCAAGCTACCTTCTTCATCCTCAGGGTCCAACACAACCTGCCAAGACCCTCTACCACGATGGTCCTTCCTGCGACAACATCAAGGCGCATACGGCTGTTGTCAAATGTTCTGCCTGGAGCTCTTCTTTTCCTTTCTTTTTGACATTCGTGACCAAATGAAAGATAGAGGGCCGTCCTTTCGGGGCTTTTCTTCAAAGTCTGAAACGGACGCTCACAAGATCCGCCTTCTCTTGCATTGCATTGCTCCCAATTACAATATGTCCAAAAGATCACCAGCCAGGGTTTCCAACAAATCGCGCCAACACTGCTCCCAGTGCGAGATCCCCTTGATGAAACCCTGTCATTCTTCTTCCCGTGTCTATTCGGGAACTTTACCGCCGTCCATCGGGAGAGTCTAGTTTCAAGTCGAAGAGGGATCGAGTTCGTTAAACAAAGATCGGATGGACTGCTCGTTGTTCTAAGCTCACTCGCCACGCCATTGCTCCCTGCTTGGTGCTTGCTACTACATGCAAGGGAACCTATACTAAGCAATGCCTCATATAACGGCACGAATGGCTAAGCATTCCAAATTCATCATGCGGATATTAAACCCCATCTTGGTATTTCTCAGCATCTTACATGTACGCCCTTCGTAGCGATAAAATTTGCGAACTCTCTCACCCCCCTCGCTTGGCTCGTGGAGCAAGAGGAGATCAGTCTATTTGACCAGCATCGATTTACAAACATGAATATCTCAAGTCGACCAAGAGAGAAAAAATACTTTCATTCGAGTGAAACCAGACACTTTCGAAGATTGTCTTGGGGGTTAGATGCCTAACCACCAAGCCCACTTGCCCAGATCGATTTGCAGTCCCATCGCCGAAATTTTCTGTGATTAGCGGATTCTAAGGTTTACATCGCCGCTATATCGCTGCTACCTCGCGCCAAGAGGCTTAACGTCGGAAATGTCGCACATATTTGGTCACCGACACTGCGCCCTGCCGACAAAATTTGAGTGTGCAACGGGGTACACTGATATCATGTCGCGGCTCTCGAGCACGGCAAAATCAGAACCGGTGTTGATTTTCTCGGTTACACAGCAGCAGCCAAGGCGACGTTGAGGACGTCCCGCAGCAGGTTCGGGGAGGGCCTGTCCATTCTCACCCACGATGCATTCGCCATCGATGCATCTCGCTTCAGGACTCCCGGAACTCTTCAGCTCCTCTTCAAAACCCACTGCCTTCCGACGAAATCATCATCATCCTCTTCTTAGAATAGTGACACGAATTTCAGCCCTAGAAATCTTACCAGAAAATGGCTCTCTTGGGTTGTTTCATCCGAATCGTGCCTGCTCGCACGATGTCAACACGCCCGACAAAAGGCCATGAACGGCCGGCGAAACAAAACGCGCGGGAAATATTTGCTCAAAACCGCATATAGAAATACGTCATCATGCAGTCCGGGGCTCTCGCATCATTTTTTTTTTTCCTCTGGAGAGCATTAGCGAAAAATATGATCCCAGTTGCTTCCATCGGGAATTGCATCCATCCGGCTACCAAATTACGAAGCCGATGTTATTATTGTTATTTTTAAAGAAAAATTTGCCACCCTCAAATATGCATATGCAGAGATGTCATATTGTTCAAGGAAGATTTTAATTTTTTTTAAGGGCGGTAATGTTCCTGCAAATTTTGGCTGTCCAGAGTGGTTACTGAAAAAAAAGGATACCAAAAATCCTTCTGTTGATGCCCATGGTATAACTTTTTGAGCTACTTGATGGGCACTCCAGTGCCGACAGCCGAACGGGCAAGAGTTACCAATTAGAGGCTCAACAGGGAAAATGTCGCCGCTATGCACCAACAGAGTGAGAAAAGCCGCATCCTTCGATGCCTCGAGTCGATGTTACCAGCTGGCGCTGCACAGAATTGGTATGGTACAGGCTGCAAAAGCTTATCTTCTGTCAGAAAAGCTTCAAATTGCAAGTATCCACAAAACCATGGGAGGATTCGAATCCCGTTCAGCGAATAAGGAGCCCGACCAGCCCTTCGCGTTTTCAGCATGATGATAGTATGCACCCAGCTAATCTGGGAAACCCCATTCCACGGTCTATCCCATTAGCCAAAGGGCTCGTCAATAGCCAAGAGTGGAAGTTCCATCTGAAATCACCCGAAGTTCTCAGCGGAGTGCCCCAAAATACCACCCAGAGGGTTATAACTAGAAAACAGCCCACAATGAACGGATTGCTACTATGCTTCGCAACTGAGACTCCCCTGCCAACATCGCTCTCAATATGGTGTACGCGAAGTCACCGTTCTCCAACTGAAATATCCGATAAAAACATGTTTTCCGTTTCTGCCAAAACCCCGTTGTGGGACGTGGTTTTGCAACCATAAACTCTATGAAATGAAGGAGGGACGATTTTCGAACGGGACCATCACAGTATCGGGCAGGTGGTTACAATAACAAAATTATGTTTGGCGAAAGGAAGGACCACCAGAAAGTTTAGTTGGTCGAGAGTGCGCGCGAGGCCTTCCATTGGAGCTAAATGTGAGAAACCCAAACTGGGGAAGAGAATAATGCCCGGTCGTTGACCTGGGGAATTTGAGATCCCAAAGATGATGCATGACGAGCAATATTCAGCCCCAGGTTCGTACCGACAGATGAGCTCCCAGCTTCAAAAGATAGCTAGAGCTTAAGGTGTAACACACCCCGTGCCTCCGAACAACAATCCGTTCGACGAAGTACATACATAGCGTCTCTCCTGTGATAGGATTCCCCGTACGAATCTTTGATACCGTTGATGACCACCACCACGGAAATTAAGAGATGGGCTAAACCGGTTTCAGTAAAGTTTCTTTTCGATAGCAAAAGAATAAAGTAATTTGTCCAAAACCCCTAGCCTCAAACGATTTGCCCCCACGCCCGAAGCAGTTTAATGGCGCATTGCTCGGAGGCTGGAGGCCATGCCACCCAACATGTCCTCTGCCGGCTAACAAACTCGGGGTCGGCGATGCGATTTTCCCTCTGGTTTGGACAACTAACTTTTTTTTTTTTTTTTTTTTTTTTTTNTTTTTCCTGTCTTGCATGCCTGACATGGCGGGTGGCCTGGTGAACTGGGATTTTTACCAAGGAAAATTTGGTGAAGGAAAATTTTCGCGTGCAAGCCACGTTAACCAAGAGCGTAAATTCTGAAAGATGGGCTGAAGTGTTATCGCAGAAAAGGTTTTTTTGATATTGCATTCTCCTGTCACCAATAGCCGTTTCCAGTTAACAAATGCTGGCAGCCAATTGGGATCGGGTATATGCGATTCGACGCGATAATGGTGCTACATATGTACGATGTGCATTTTGCACCACGAGCGAGCCTCGAGCCGAGTTGGAACTCACAAGATCTTGGAAAATCGCGCGTTTCAATTCTTTCCTAGCAAGCTTAGTACGTAGTTCAGGAGTTCAGCCCAGGCCCAGCAGACCTAGCATCATTAGCTTTCGAGTTGGAAGAGTTCCTTCGAGCTCTTCTGTAATGCAACCATGCGCTTCAATAGCCCGAACGGATGTCGCGGATATAGTTTTCTGGGCCGAGTTCGTGAGCCCTTTTCGAAAAGGGAAACGTGGGGAGACCCGGCCAGGTTGGCACCGATATCCTTCAGAGTCGCGTGCGCCCAGCACTGATAATGGCCAAAGCGAAACACACACAGATGGAGCCGAACTTCACAGCCCTCGTACGGCGGTTATCGGGTTCTGGTTGACTTGCATCGCATTTCCAAGGGGCTATTCTAGGACCGGACCGATCGTCTGTTACCTCGCGTTGCCTGTGGAGGAGGACGTTTCGCCGTTGCTTCCGGCGGAAGATTAACAGAGGCCACCGGGATTACTATTCTATATCGAGCTACGACAGCTGGTTTACGAGAAGAGTTCCGGATATCCAAATGCTTCAGCTAGCTATTTCGAGCAACGCGTCGGTCACAAAGGCAGAACCGAGTTCCCAGCATCATTCTGAACCAGCTTTACGCGAGAAAAGGGAGAGAGCTCAAGGAAGCAGGAAGCCACGACCCAGAGGCAAAAAAGTGAGGCGGGTATCTCGCTGTCTGAGCTTGAGCGATTTCTCCAAGGACTCGCACCGTTTCATGTGAAGCGGCACTCGGGTGTACCGATCGTTGGACCGGCTGGGACGGTGGTTCCCCCAAGCGTTCCGAATTGTGGATCGCGAATAGAGAGAGAGGATAGAATGAATTGGACCCCATAAGCTTCCATGAAAAACCATCCCTGCGAGGTGGATTCTCTGGTCACGAAACCCTCACGGCTTCAACCAATTGTGCATTGCATTATGCGGAAAGCTTGCGGTTTGCCATTAAACAACTCAACGTGGGGAAGTTCCAGGCAGACGGGATCCCTTTGCAGGGAAGTAATTATTGTTGTTATTATTATTCATAAGGAAGAGGCGTGTGATATAAAGCTCCTTTTGGAAACCATCGTGTGTGTTGAGTGATTTTTTCAAATTTTATATCCGTCATTTGATCGGAAATCCCAGGAATATCCTGATGCTCGATTTAGTATCGCTGTAAAACATGATATCGTTGGATTCAATCCATGGAGCTCGTCTATCCCCGACGGGCCAGGGCCACCTATAACTATCACAACCGGGATATTTAGGAGCCTTTGATGTTATATCGGGGGGTTTCTCTCTCTCGTATCTTGCCTTTCGTGTTACATGTCAGACCAGTGAGTACTTAGGTCAGCATCATATACCTCCAAATGGCACTGTGTCTTAACAATTTGAAATATACACCCATTCAGTCTGAAATTGCGAGTATATCTCCTCTGACATCACGATGTTCAAACCAAAAAAAAACCGCTCTGCAAGATGACCCCCATGCTATATTGACCTATATCGAGAATCGATCATGAGGTCCACATGTATGCACCCCATACAGCACCGGCAAGGGAAGACCCCACAAAATCCCGATTCGTAGATAATCCCTCAATCAACATCTCCATATTTCCTAACCTGGTTCGAAAGAGTGAAATATACCCATTCGGAGCCTCGAATCTCCATCGCGCGATATCACCCAGGTCATTTTCTTCACGGTACCTGTTACAAGAGAAAGAGGAAAAGAAAAAGAAAAAAAGGACAAGGAAAAGGAATCAAAGAAAGCCTTGCACCAAAAACGAATTGGCTGTATCGATCAAACAATCAAACTAAACAACTCACGCTGTCAACCGCAGTTTCCCAGCTAGTATAAGCCTCACAGTTGGATATCAAGATATCACCTTCCAAGTTGCGTTAACAGAGATGCCCTAGAAGCCTACCGAAGCTGTCAAACCCAAATCATTGCGGTTGCGGCCAATGCTGCACCTGCATATTCTCCGCATTGGCAATTTCTTGGAACTGGATCGATAGGGATGGTAGATCTCCCGCCACGGAGCAAAACTTTTTTTAAGGTAACACTGAGTAATACTTATTCTGTGATCTGTAAGCCCTGGTTCTTCTTGGTTTTGCTTTAGTAGTTTCCCCGTGCATGACCTAGAGGCGGTGCAAAGGGTCCCGGTACTAGGTAGCCTATTTGATATAGTTTGACCTGCAAACTGTGGTTAATAGAGTATGCACACGACTGCTGTATTTATCTTATCATCGGACGAAAAACACTAGATGATGCGATGAACAATGCTACATACGGTTTTGAGGAGGCGTATCTTCTCCACGAAGCGCCCTGCTTCTGGAATAGTTAGCTAGCAAGTCCTACTCGATCGCAACATCACAGCCAGATGCAGCGCCGATTGTCGAGAAAGGGACCGGGGGAAGATTGATTACAACGTATTGGCGTGGGGTTCAACGACCAAGGTAGACGAGACTAAGGGCATTTGAAGTATACCGGGCCAAGATGCATGTATCTAAGATGTACCTAGGTTTTCGTCTACAAGGCTCTACCCTAGCGATAGCAATGAACAACTATACCTAATAACCCTTGGGGCCTTTTAGTTCGGTGATGGCCGCTCGCTACTAAATCAGTTCCGTCAAGAGTATTTTATGAGGAACACATACATGTGGGTTTCCGATACGATAATGAAATATCGATGATTGGTGATCGCATGTGAAGCAGGCAATCGACAACGGCTGACATGTGTGCAAATCTTTTTTTTTTTTTTTTAATGATTGAGAGATCCGCTGGGGTACATGTATACATAGACGTGGTATCTCGTGCTGAGGGGTTTTTTCTTCTTTTCTTTCTTCGAAATATCCCATGATAAATCCTAGAAAAAGTGTTATCGTCCCGCTGCAGTAGCACATGGTAGGTATATTTTCTCATTGCGGTATATAGGATCTATACCGATCTTTACAACATCATGGCAGAACTACAATGCAAGTCGTATACAATACAAAGATTCGTGTAATATTAGAATCGTGTAATATTTACCTCCACGAGGTAAGAGTAAAGGGTTTTGGCTTCTTGATATGTTAATATTGATATATCACCATAATGCCTAAACCCCCTTCCTATTTCACTAGATACATTTACTTTGATTCTGAATCCATTTCGATCATCGAGTAATGAATAATAAAACCAATAGCCTTCTATTATCAGCACACCTGAAGATATCCAATTCAGTATTGTAGTTACCAGGATAGGTTTTTACAACTATCATTTAGCATTCTTGAAGACGATAAAAACATGTTTAAAAAAAAGACAATATATACAAACATGTATAACACTAGGGTGCTGCACCATCCTCAGTCGCGTGCTTAGGGAGATGTTAACGATTAGGTGAAAGCAACCCGATTTCTGTAATACTCTGCGTAAGGTGGGAGCTGCAGGTGTGCACCGTTAGAGCGACCATAGCGAGATATCATAGTAGATCTACTTCTTTACAATTTTGATGCATCTATACGAGCGGTTCGTTTCATCGAAACATTTGCCAAAAAAAAATGTGCTTCCGCAGATTCGCTAGGTAAATTACAGAAAGATTGCAAGGGATTGCAGAAATTGGGTTTTCGAGATAGTGCTGCATGCTGAAGCTAATTGCGCACAAATATTGATGCATCGTCTGTATCAGTAGGTAAAGCCTCCGTCTTACCATAGCGATAGCAATTATTCTACGCAGAGACATTCGATAAGCTTTACCGGCCGAATTAACAAACATATATTGCTATGGTCATTACCCATCTAGGCGATAATACGATATCAATATGGTGACACGATTTTATTTTTTTATTCTATTATTATTATTTTTCTGTTAAAGAATTACAACATTCGAATTCATAATACGCATGGTTTGTATTTTGTAAGAATTTATTTTGTTTTCACTAATCTCAACAAGGTGTACAAAGGGTAAGTTTGGAAATCAGAACTGGGAGATTACATTTGTTAATAGTCATAAGGTATACGGAGAAAGAATGACCACTGGCACGAAATAAAAAAATAGGTGTAATTTTAGTAATCCCACCGCTGAATTCTCCATCTCTCCTCGTCCTCTCGACGGGGTGGTAAGGAAAAGGAGGTATATTACAGGCTCAATAAGAAGGAAAAAATCGGCAGACAAAACGCCTGTTAACGCCCCCATAAAGTTTTGTTAAAAATGTAAGCGTCATAAAAATGGACAAGAAAAGAAATATTGGCCGTTTCCATTCGTTGAGAAATATTGAAAGGGAGAACAAAGAGTCCAGACGGCTATTGGAAGAAAACAACCAAGATGAAAAAAATTAAACAGAAAAGGCCGCCTATGAGGTAGAATAATTAAAAAAAAGATGCACATAAACTCAAGGATTGTCGGGGTGCAGCCAATGATTACTGTTGGCCCGGTTGCTGATATATGAGCGGCGCGTAGCCACCTCCAAAACCACCGAATCCTGGGACAGCAGAAGAGATCGGGACAACAGTGTTGACATCATCCCTGTCCGGGCCGTTGCTGAATTCCCTCCTGTTATCGTAATCGTTGGAGTTGTCCCGGTCGTATCTTTGGAACGAGGATTTGGGACCACGTGCTCCAGCATGATCTGTTTGCATCCGTCTGCTGATGGCCTTGGAGGAGACACCTTGTCCGATTTCGATATCGGGCTCTTCAAGAACAAGGCCTCCTTCAATGGCTCGCTCACCAATACCACCGAATTCGGCGGTTTGGAGCCACCTGCGATCAGCATCCGTCAGTCTGTCGAGAGTAATCTCACTAACGCCAGTGGCGTAATCGCAGCAGTCGCGTGGACCAAAACCGACGCCCCATCTAGTCTGATTCGAATTGTTAGAATGGTATGCCGGTTGTAAAATGATTGCAGTGAACTTACTCTTAAGACACTATGCGGAAGACGGTGGGTCTCGAGAGCTTCCTTAGCCCGAGCTGCATCGCTGCGTGTCTTCATCTTGATGAAGGCATGTCGTTTCTCGAAATTGACGATGCATGATTGAACTTCGCCATGTTGTTGAAAGAGCTGTCTTAATTCTTGTTCGGATGATCTACGTGGATTAATGGGGTGTTAGCTGGAGTCTTTGAGAAAAGTTCAGGGTATGAACTGTACTTACGAAACACCGCCAACGAACAGGGTACGACTGTAAACACGAATCTTATCCGGCTTGAGAGAGTCGTCGTATTCGACAAACTTTTGGCCCGATGGATGGGCTCGCCCGTCCCAAAGCTCTTGTCGCGGTGGGCTTGCGGAACGGTCCCGACGGTATCCTCGGCCGGCACCCCCGCCTCCGCCTCCACGGTTGCCTCTGCCACGTTTATTGAAATCACGTTCTCGGCCTTCGCCACCGACATTTCCAGAGTATTCACCGTACACCGGACTTCGACGTCTGACGGGAACTTCCTCTCCGTAAACCGGGGAGCGAGAACGGGATCTTCTGAACCTATCACGGCCGGGAGAGAACGGTCCACGACGTTCCTCGAATCTCTCGTAAGGATTGGCTTGTTGTCCTGGTTGTTGCCAGCCTTGGTTGTAAGCTGGTTGTCCGTTTTGCTTCCCGGCCTGCTCTAGAGCTTGAGCGAGCTGGTTCTGGTTTAAGCCTTGCGTGAGCATCTGCAGCAGTGCGAGTTGCGTCACGACATTGGGGTCTCCCTGTTGCATGTTGAGATTTGGGAAGCCGGGTTGCTGTGCCGGAGCCGGTTGAGGAGCAGCTCCGTAGTTTCCCCCGAGAAGGCTAGGCAATAGGCTCTGGAGGTTTGCAGGTGAGGCACTCTGCTGTGGATGTGCTCCAAAGTTTGGAAGCGAGGTGGGTGGTGCGGGAGAGGGCCCTCCCAAACCGGCAAAGTTGGGCATCTGGGAGGGCGGCTGCGTCATTGGCGGTGGCGGAATGGTGATCGCTGCAGGGGCCGGCGTAGATGACGATGGATTCGTCTTTGCCATCTGGGCAAGAGCTTGGAGGATAGCAGCAGTGTTGGGAGCGGTGGACGACGACTCTGTCTGCGCCGCTGCGGGTTGGGAGGTTTGGTTTGGATAGTGGAGGGAGCCATTTGAATCTAGCGGGATTGTCAGTCAGTCATGTCATGTTGGAAGGAGAATTAACTCTGGATGCAAAAGGCGACGGGGTTGGGACTCACAGGTGTTGTCGGTCGCTGGGGATTGCTGCGGCGACGAGAAGTGCTTGGAGCGGATGGAGGCGATGAGGTCGGCGGGGAAGGTGGAGCCCCGCTGCCAGATGTCCATCAACTTTTTAATCTTTTCCTATACGGTTGCAAAAGGGGAACGTGTAAGCCATTTTTGATTCATCATGCATGTTGGGAGCAATCACGGAGCTGCGACGGTACGGAGAAGCAAGCAGCTGTATCACCTCGCTTGCCAGCGATTGATTGATTGTTATGCGGCGCAGCACAGCAGCCGGGAAACTACGTTGAGTTATTCCGTGGTGTCTTATGTCTTGAGCAACGGCATGTACGAGAGGGCAGACCTGCTGCGCAGAGTGTGATTGTGATTGTGATTGCACCGATTGGATCTCTACCGGTCGCTTCTCAGGAGCGAATATATCAAATCAAGCGAGCTTACCTTGGTGTCATCAGGAGCATATATCATTATATCGTTCATCAGGCTGGACAGCAGGCCGGTGATTCTATGAACGCCGGCGCTGAATGTACCGTCCGGTCCCTCCAGGGTAGGATCCTGACCCGCCTTACGTGCCTCATCAATGTATGCTCGAACGATAGAATCTACAGCATACAGCACGCCTAGCTTGTGGCTACCGGATGTTTTCTTGAAGTGCGTATATAGTTTCTGGATCAGAATGGATTCGGACTACAAAATACAACATTGTCATGTTAGTTTCCTGGGTTGCTCAAAACACCTCTGTAACAAATGTGTCGCAGCAGCGCTGTTGGTTCGGACCACCAAAAGTCTCTCTAGCTGGGCAGAGCTGTTATACTTCTGGCGAATGGCGGCGATGCGCACAGCCTTGCAATCACACATTCATACGGGATGATATATATATGTTTATATATTTATATAAATGATATGTTTATAAAAGGGAAAGGGGGGTGACCTACCTCGACATGTTCTATGCTGATTTCTGTCAGCGACTTAATCTTAGAGCCAGAAACACCAGGAGGTTTCAGAAGCGACATCTGGGCAAGCACGTTGCCAAATTCTTCAACCGTCTTGTTCTCCGCCATGGTGGAATGTGGTAGATGTATTGTTAAGCCACTGGACGAATAAAGTATGAGAGATCCTCCCCGTTATATCGGTTGCAACTGCTGGTGCGACCGCGGCAAGATCGGTTACGATAGTGGAGAAGGGAACGATACGAAATCCCGGAAGGTTATTTTTAGAGAAAAAGTACGTATTTCAGTACCGAGTAAGGGGTTTTTTTAATTCAAAAGGCGAATCTGTAGTTTCCCTAGTGCCTCCCAGATTCCGGTTCCACAGTACGAGCTTGGTGCGCGGCTCGGAGCGTTCAGATCAACTTCACAAGGGTTCTCGCTTTTCTCGGTGGTCAAACTCGAGTACGTATTGATATTCCAGAAGTTTAGAAGAATACGCGTGGCTTAGAAAAGCGATATCAATACGGCTCCTATCAAGTGATTTTCTTTGGACCACGAGAGGAATGATTTATGGAGAATGTATGTATGCAGTAGTAGCAGTAGTAGTAGTAGTAGTAGTATGTATGATGATGATGATGATGATAGTGGATGATGCGTAGGTGTGCTTGGTGCCTTCAGTATTTAGTGGTTCGTGTCACTCAACCTTACAAGGGGGAGTGCGTCGATTATCTCCTGTGATTACGAGAGATGCGCAATACGTGAGCTTAACGATGCGGCCAGATATGCGTAAGATTGAGAGTGGTCTCTCTTTTTCCTTCTAGCTATCAGGTTTTCTAGAAGAAAGGATCTTGAGTTTGTCTTTTTCTTTTCTCTTTAGTTCAATTTCTTCAGCTTGCGGTTGATTAACAACAGGAAAACGAAAAAAACGCGATCCCGAATTGACGAGCCAACCTCCTTTCCGAATGCTTCGTGTTGCGAGACAGCCAGGGGAGATATTGGGGAACGACCAGCGGGAAATCCAGAGAAAATCTTCGTCTACGGAGAAGGGAGTCGAAGGTGGTGATGAAAAACGCGACGGTGACAATGGAGAGGCGTTGAAGTCGTGGTAGACGGGTGTGGCGGGGTCGGAAGGTGCCGGCGGTGAGGATGATGATGGTGGTGATGGTGATGGTGAAGGCGGTGATGGGGGAAGGGAAGATGGGAAAAGAGGGGGCAGGCAATTTTTGTACTCATTTCCCGGCGAGCACAAAACTCGATTTGTGGGCTGACTCAGCAACGCATTTGACTTCGAATATTCCGCCACGATATCCATCCATCCATCCATCTACTTGATCGAGGAATAGTGCAGTCGATTAGGACGATGGGAGCTGGGAGGCGCTTGTTATCATCGCAATTTTCTGATCGTGCTGACGGTTGGACAGTCGTCTGTTGGATCCTACTATCGACATGTTGGCATGCCGTGAGACAGGTATAATCCGGCAAGCGATTGCGACAAAACTCTGATATCTCCGGCCGACAAAGTGCCTCTGCGCGACTTCAACGGCTGAATGAATGAATGAACAAAGGCAAATGCAATCTCGGACGGGAGCAGTGGCAATGGTTCCCAACCGACCGGCAGTCCGTTGGGCCAGCAAAGGTCCCCCACTCGGCCTGCCTGCTTGGTGCCCTTCTTCCCTGTCCGTTTTCCGAGCCGACAGGCATCTCACATATGCACATATTTTATCACACTAACAAAAATTTCACGGTCCGGGAGGGTACCAGCCGGTACAGCCAGTATCAAGTGAGTGGCTACAGTACCTGCCTGCACTTGTCCCGGAATCCAAAGGGAAAGAGGTCTTCGGCTTGTTTGTCCAACCGATCGAGGTTTTTCCCTTCAAAACCTTCCCTCCCGCCAACCACTCTTCTCACTCCGAGATCACCAATCCCTTCTTTTTCTTTCGCAGGTTACTATCACACCACCTCTTCACACATCAAAACAGACACACCATGGCGTCCTTGAGAATCGCATCCACCGCTCTACGCGGAGTCGCTCGACCGGCATTCTCTTCCACTCGTTCCGTCGGTATCAATGCGCTAAGATGCCTCAGCACCTCGAGTTCTGGCAAGGTACGTCATATTTTTTTTTTCTCTCCCCCTAGCAGTCGCACAAAAAAACCCAAAAAACCACAAACATCGGACGAACCAATGTGAGACAGTATTGAACTGACATTTTGATGACAACTCCAACAGTCGCTCAAAGAGACTTTCGCCGACAAGGTCCCTCAAGAGATTGAGAAGATCAAGAAGCTGAAAAAGTATGCCGCTCCATCCGATTGATCATTTTTCACAACTCAAACGGCTTACCGAACCGTCCTACACAGAGAGCACGGAAGCAAAGTTCTCGGAGAAGTTACCCTCGAGCAGGTTTATGGTGGCGCTCGTGGTATCAAGAGCTTGGTCTGGGAGGTAAGTCAACATTTCAAAACTTATCATGCCAGGAGTACAATTGCTGACGAGACCTTAGGGGTCCGTTCTGGATGCTGAGGAGGGTATCCGGTTCCGAGGAAAGACTGTGAGCACAATTTCATCCCTTTCCTGGACTTGGATCCCAAATCTAACATCATTTTAGATCCCAGAATGCCAGGAAATCCTGCCAAAGGCCGAAGGTGGCCAGGAGCCACTCCCAGAAGGTCTCTTCTGGTTGCTCTTGACTGGCGAGGTGCCAACTACCGAGCAGGTCCGCGGCCTCTCCGCTGAATGGGCTGCCCGCGCCGAGCTTCCAAAGTTCGTCGAGGAGTTGATTGACCGATGCCCCACCGACCTCCACCCAATGGCTCAATTCTCCCTCGCCGTCACCGCTCTTGAGCACCAGTCCTCTTTCGCCAAGGCTTACGCTAAGGGTATCAACAAGAAGGACTACTGGACCTACTTCTTTGAAGATTCCATGGACCTCATCGCCAAGCTGCCCACCATCGCCGCCAGAATCTACCAGAATGTCTTCAAGGGTGGAAAGGTTGTCTCGGTCCAGAAGGATAAGGACTACGGTTTCAACTTGGCCAACATGCTCGGATACGGCGAGAACCAAGACTTTGTTGAACTCATGAGATTGTACCTCACCATCCACTCTGATCACGAGGGTGGAAACGTCTCTGCGCATACCACTCACTTGGTCGGTAGCGCTTTGAGCTCTCCAATGCTCTCGTTCTCTGCCGGACTCAACGGTCTCGCCGGTCCTCTCCACGGTCTCGCCAACCAGGAGGTTTTGAACTGGCTCTTCAAGATGAAGGAAAAGATCGGAAACGATCTCAGCGACGAGGCCATCAAGAAGTACCTCTGGGATACCCTGAACGCTGGCCAAGTCGTCCCCGGTTACGGCCACGCCGTTCTCCGCAAGACCGATCCACGATACGTCTCGCAACGTGAATTCGCACTCAAGAAGCTTCCGGAAGACCCAATGTTCAAGCTGGTCAGCCAGGTTTACAAGATCGCCCCAGGTGTCTTGACCGAGCACGGAAAGACCAAGAACCCATACCCCAACGTTGACGCCCACTCCGGTGTCCTCCTGCAGTACTACGGAATGACCGAATCCAGCTTCTACACTGTTCTCTTCGGTGTTTCCCGTGCTCTGGGTGTCTTGCCCCAGCTGATCATTGACCGTGCCGTCGGTGCACCAATTGAGAGGTAAGATGGAATTGATCTAACAAAGTATATCGGATGGATACAGATGCTAACAAATCTTCACCACTCTAGACCAAAGTCCTTCAGCACCGAAAAGTACGCCCAGCTCGTCGGCGCCACCCTCTAAACGATTTTTTTCCTTCCGCGTAGCTTTATACAACTACACCTTCTTACCCCCCGTTCTCAACTATATATACCCGATTCATTCTCCGCTATCCCTGTGACCTCTTATGATTAAAATTCGCGAAACCCGAACCATTAGAAGCTAGCTCTGTGACTATGGAAGACGATTGAAGAACAAAAGTTACTGTTTTTTCTTTTATATTCCTCCTTTTTTTTGCTGCCTTCTTGTTTTCCACTCTATCATTTTAGTAATAAGACTTTACGGGGTGTATCATTCGAAATATTTTTATCCAATTTTTTTCTGTCCGAGTGAAGGACTGTTTTCTTCTAGAGATACATACGCATCTGCCGAATCGGCATCTATCGTAGTGGCACTATAGTAGTCTCGTAACAGGCGCCAGCACGCTGTTGAAGCACCATAGCGCATCACATCTACTTTTTCACATTTTAATTGAGTGGTGGGTAAAGCTCTGGTATTGTGGAAAATTTTAATAACAGCCCGGATGAATCGCGACGGCCTTCTACGTCCTAGTTATATTTTCGCCTATTTGCGTTTTCTGCAGACCGTGATAAATCATAGAGCGCGCGACCAAATCCCACACATCACAAATTTCCCCTGGCCAAAATGTAAAGCACATCATTGGGTTGAATTGAATTAAAGTATATAAAATAAACACGTCGAGAAATGTCGAGAAACCATCGGTAAGGAACAAATTGATCTCATCGCACGGCAAAATCCTCCCTCCCCGTAAAGGAAAAAAAAGATTCCGCCCCACTGATCCGCTCCAGCTATGGCCCGGAAGAAAGTTTGCTCTGGGATACGAAGTAGAGTAGAAGACGTTGAATGATGAAGGAAATCGCTTTCTTTCAAATTCTCCTACTACAATAAATACTGTTTAGGTTATATTCGTTTCCTGAAAAATGAGTAAAGAGAGAAGAGGAAAAGAAAAACGAAGTTTTCTGGCCGGAAGATTTTTATTTTATACTGGGATCTGGACAACACAAGGAGTTTTTCCGGGGGGGGAAACCTGCCTCCCACTTGAGCCTCAATGCCACGAGGATGCTCTTTGATATATATATGAGCTACGAAATGATTTAAAATTTAATATTCTTACTTCGTTTTCCCTAAAGTCTTGTATTATCCGGAAATACATTATGAATGGGTGCTTCGCCATGTCCTCTATACGAAGGATAAATCTATGCAGGAAATCCCCCATGGTCAACAGCAATCGTGATCTACAAGTCCACGTTCCAAATCACTTCTTCTCCGCCTTCGAACTCGACGTCTTCTCCGCCGCATCCTTTTCACCCGCCTCACCTTCCTTCTTCTTCTCGCCATCCTCGGCGCCTTCCTTCTTCCCTTCCTTCTCCTTCTCATTCTCCTCCGCCAACTGCCTGTTCATAATCTTGTTATCAATCAAGTCGTGGAACGCTATAATCGCCCTGATGAGCCCGCTCAGATAAATAGCCATCAACTGATCGTTCGTCTTGACGCTCATCGCCCTCGCAAGCTCGTTGCTCTCCCCGTAACTGCCCTCCCCTTCGACATCGATATCCGTAGGCGTCGACAAATTCGGCAACAGGTTGAACACGTCCTGCAAGTGGCCCAGTATGCTGTGATTCGGCTGCAATTCGCCGTCGATGACTTTGTCCAGGTATGCCGCGATGCCGCCGAGACGGTGATGCATGCCCTGTAGGGATTTCAGCTGGGCGATGATGCGTGCTGAGAGGGTGCCCTGCGCCACGTCGCGGATATCGCGGAGGAGGTGCTCTACGCCGATTTCTTCGGCTTCTTCGGCTTCGATGATGGATGGGGTGTGGACAAAGGTTTTGGTGGTGGTGGTGCCGTCCTGTGAGAAATTTGCGTGCGCGTTAGTCTGTGTATTCTTACGTACGGATATCTTTATTGAGAAAGAGAAAATAGAAAAGATGAAGAAACAAAGAGGGCAAGGCGTTTTACATCTTTGATCTCTTCTACTGCAAAGTAGGCATCCGTGGGCACGCCGACCCCCTGCAGGTCCACATCCACGATCACTAGCAGTGGGTTTGGGGTGTACCGCTTGAAAAGCTCATTGATCTGCAAATCCGACGCTCTGAGCTTCGGCCCGCTGTGATACCACCCGATGAGCTTCTCCCTCGCGTTGACCTTTTTGAACATGTCGCTCATGCTCTCGACGTAGTCGTGGTCGAGAAACCACACCGAGGGGTCCTTCTCTTCTTCCTCGAAGGGAACGGCGAAGGAGTTTGTGACGCGGACGAGACGGCCGTCGCCGACGTTCTGACCTAGCAGGACACCGACGGCGCGGTTCTTGGCGCCCTTTTGGGCGCGGCCGTAGTGATCACATACGGAGAGGAGGACGAGGGGGGCGACGGAGACTGTGGATTGGGAGACTATGGAGATGGTCTCGGTGGTGGTTGCTGCCGGCATCTTGAAGAAGATGTGAGAGGGAGGATGCTACGCAGAGAGGGCGAGGAGGGGTAAGGGACGGATCGAGGGTGGTGGTAATGTCGGATGGTGGTGGTGGTTGTATTCTTGAGCTCTGCTAGCTTGGATGTTGGAGTTTGATGCTGTCGTAATCCACGGTGACAAAGAGTTAGAGGCGACGCCACACGCGGGGTTTTGAGTCTTACGGCAGGGACAGCGGTTGCCGGAGCTTACGATATACTGCTACTTGTGCCTTTGAAGTCGGCAGGATGGGTACCGGACGGCGTGCGATGGTTATGGTGATGGTTGAGGGTGGTGGAATGGTGTCGTTGGATGCGAGGCATGTTCAAGCTAACAGCACCACCAAGATAACCACAGCTCCCACCACCACCAACAGCCAACGCGTTCAAACTACCAAATCACACTGCGTCAACGGCCGCGGCTATCAAACTCTCGAGTATTCTTACTGAGTTACATTACTTCTAGCTTCTTTTTTTGGTTTTGGTTGCTATAGTAAAAATTTAGGCGGCTTAGAAATCGCCTCTACTATCGGCTCGAGCTTGTTCCGATCGAGCCATTATATTATAGAAACGAAGGATCCAGGACTCTGGAATCTTGATATTTATTTATCATTTTGACAAAGATGTTTCGAGTTTCCCTCGTTTGAGGTTACCCGGGGCTGTGGAAAGGGAAACCGAGTGGTATTTCCATTTTTGGTTTTTTTTAGACACGTTTATCTCCTAGAACGCCTTTCCCAGTTTTCACGATGATGACATATCCGTGATCGTAAAAGAAACCCAAAGCAGTTTGTAGGAGGGAAACAGGAAAAGATGAAAAGAACCCAGGGGCGAACAAACAAGCAAGTAACGGAAAAACAGGTTATCATTTGTCGTATACACAGTTTACAAACTTCAAAAAAACCAAATTCAACAAGAAACCAAGAATTCCCCGCTACCCTGTTGACCTAACCCCGGCGTGTTTCCCCTCGGAAGCCCAAAAAGCGACGCTTGTATATCGTGATCGTGTGTCCATATCTCGCACCTGCTTTACGCGCGGATGCCGGCGGTTTCGTAAATTCAAGCGAGGTACTCGTCGCCAAAGGTGTTTTCGCCAGAGTATCTGGAAGTCATGAAAATTGTCAGCTGACGGATCAAAGGGAGTCACCGGGGTTTGGAAGAAGGAATGTAGACATACGTGATGTACAGGAAACCGTCTTCGTCCTTGTGCTCTTCGTAGATGGAGCTCATGAGGGCGGCCGTGGGTGGAAGCACCTCATCGACAAAGATGAAGATGGCTTTCTCCGGGGACAGCTTGATACGTTTGCGGATGACGTATACAAACTGTCCGACCGTGAGATCTGCAGGTACCAGGTACTTCTTCTTGTCGATGGTGGCAATGTCGGACTTTTCCACTTTCTCACAGATCACCTGTAGGGGAGCACGTCGGTTAGACAAGGTTCGGTTCGGAGGGGTGGCGGACGGTTGGAGATACGTACTGGGATACGGTCGGCGTACTTTTGCCGGATGCGTTCCGCCTCGGCCTTTCTCTTCTCAAAGGTGTGCTCGTCCTTAAACTTTGATCGGGCCATGGTTGATGGGTTTGTTGGGGAGTTTGAACGGGTTCGGAGGTTTTGTGGTGGTGGTGGTGTGGTGGTGATGGTTGCAGGTCTGAAGTGTTGATGTTAGAATTCGAAAATAAAGCTGGGAGAGATTTTGATGCGGATGTTCGGTGGTGTAATGGAGGAGGAGGAGGAAGGGAGAAGAGGAGAAGAGATGGGACGAGAAGGAAGAAAGAAAGGGAGAAAAGGGTAGATATTGAAGGGGCGATGGGTAATCAGGGAATGATGAGGGCAGCGGAATTAGTCATGGGTGGGATGGCGAGGCGGGGTCAGGGTAGCTGCCATTTGGCTGCCACAGTACAAGTACAGCTCCACGCAAGCAGCCCCGGTCGGCGGTGACTGGTCGCGCGAAGGACTGCAGCTGGTCGAGTCACAGCACGAAAGGGCGGCTTGGGGATGATGTCCTCCGGGGGAGATGACAAACGGGGGGGGGAGGGGTTCAGGGAACTTACTGGAATGGGCTCGCTGGTGCGATGAGATGAAGGAAGGAAGGAAGGAAGGATGGATGTTGGAAGATGGAAGATGGAAGATGGAAGATGGATGACGGATGGTTGGATGGGTTGGGTTGGGGCTATTTACGTACGCACTCGGAGAGGAGAAGGAAGGAAAGAAGGCTGTGACGGATTAACGTGATACGTAATCACGGGTTCCCTCCCCAAATCAACATCCAACCGGCCAGGACCACTTTCAACCAAGTCAGTACTTTAGCTAGCCGATGTAGAGCTAAGCTGCTAAGTACGGACTCCGATGATGTCGATGCCCAAGTGAATACTCCCTGCACCCATGCCGGCCTCCGCTGACCGGGGCGGTCGTCCTTCGACTAGCTCGTTCGGGCATGCAGAAAGACGACAACACAACATGCCTAACGTTAACACGCTTCATCAACATGCTTTCACGGTGACCAGAGACGTTTCCGTCCTGCCAATCCGCCCTTACAAACTCTATTACCCGTGCACTGACTGCAACTGAACTACGTTCCCTCTTCTTGTCCAGAAATCTTGTCCAGATCTGTTGATAGCTCCTCGAAATCATTCGTGTTTATTTGCCATCCGGTTGTGTGTATACGGATTCGCCAAATATATGACAAGACGAACTGAAACCATTTGCCGAAAGAAAAATGTGTATATACAAGTAGGACGGGAATCGGCTGTTTTAAAAACGCCTCGATTGCCCATTGAAAAGATTGAGTAACTCCCTGATAATAAATGCTGTTTTGTGTTATACATACGACTTCGAACCCCCCTCCTCGCCTCCGTCTGTTGTAAAATCAACAGACCGCAGACATACCTGACGGATATATCCTTCTAAATTTATTTGTATATCTTCTATAACTCGCTTGAATCGACCGGACCGGCACGGGGGCGGACTTGATATCCTGTGGCACCCTCGTGCCGTCCACCCCAGCCCAATCCAGAGGTTTCATCACTCCATCTACGACCAGGCGATGAGAGCTCTCTTTCTCTCTTCCCCGTGGATATCGTGTCCTCTCGAGCGGGCCGTTGGTGCTTCAAAGTCGACCCCCCTTTTTAATATTTAATATCCCATAATAATCATAAAAGATTGCATCGAACCTCGCGCCATGGCTGCCGACACCTCCAATTCAGTACACTCAAATTTATGAACAGTCAACCCGAGTATATTGGTCTGGTGCCGGACCTTGTGGTAACTTTGTCTTGTGGTGAAAGGGGGCAAAATATTATCTGTTATTGAGAGCCCGTTTTCACTTTGGGTGGGGATCTGCCCGGCAAGCGCATAGCATGCTCCTCGCGGGCTGTGGGTGGGCTCCGAACGTTTCCAGCTTTCCAGCCCTTTTGCATTCTGCCCTGACCAAACCAAGCCACAATATCTGCGTCGCAGGTGCTCGGTCTCGGCAGGATTAGAAAGAGGGGCTCCTATTTATCTCTCCGTCGTTGGTGTCTTTTGGAAATTCCAACAAAATTTGTGATATCAAGTTTCCACTCAGGAAATCAATTCGGTCTATGAGACTACATTGTCGAAATCCTGATGGATCTCGAGGATAGTTTAGAAAGAGAGGCTCCGATTTATCTGCATCGGTAGCGTTTGGAGTGGCTTGGGAAGCTTTCCATCGTCCCCTCCGCGCCATGGGAAAATAAAATGGAGAGGGCTTTTATAGTAAAAAGAGAGGGAGTCTTTGTAAATGTAAATGATAATGGAATGGGTTGCAAGGTGTATCTCCAGAATCAATCGAAAGAATCCAGAGCAGGACAGTGATAAGAAGGAAAATTGAAAAGATCATTTTGGACGTGGGCTCGACGGGCTCTACTTATAGATACGCGCTGCAATATGCGCACACGCTGCTGCTGTTAAATCCCTCGCCAGGTCACCGATACAGACAAAAAATGATCACCAGTTGTCTTGAGTGGAATCAAGTACCGTGCGGGGTTACCTTGCATCTCTTTCGTATCAACTAATGCGCATGTACGATGCATGCTATCAGCACAAGGATACAAGGCAGGACATCACGGACAGCCAATGGGACACCGGCGAGTGGTTCTCGAATCTTGGTTTTTTTGTTCAAAACAACCGAGCAAGAGCTTTTAGCTTAATTGATTCTCTATTTACGGCTTTCCACTGCTCTGATTGCTGTGCTCTGCGTACATATCTTATGCAACTGCGAGATCCAGACCGCGCTAGCCGCCTAAGCTGAACAGGACTGTTCTGGTGCACTCCGAGTGATCCGTTTGGTGCTTTTGTCCAATATTCCAAGCCTTGTTGTATTCTGACTCGCGAGTGCGTGTTTCCCCCAAGTGCGAAGGCCTGGACAGTGCAGGCTGGCCATGCACGGTTTGCAGAGCTGGATTGAAGGGCTCCACTGGTTGAGCTGTCGAGGACCGCTAGCTCGAGCAGCCAACAGGTCCCACCACGGCACGGGCCTAGTGTACCCTACCCGCTGCCAGATAGACTTCCGAGTACCGCTAGCACTCGCACTAGCAAAATGTACTGCTCAAGTACTCCAAGCAGTTAGCTCCGTCTTGTCAACTTTGCTCTCCGCGGACAGGAATCATGATATTAAAAAATGTGTTGCGGGTGTTGGATAATCGACGCATGTCACGCGATTTCCACGACACTCTCAACACACGACCGGTTCTCGCCGACGCCTGGAAGCTTGTGCTTGTCCAATACCCGCAGATATAAAAAACCCGGCCGACGTCCAACATTCCGATCGCATCGTTGCGACTCCAGTCCCATAGATCGACTCCTTTCCTTAGACGACCCAATCGCCGTCCCGTTGCGGCCAATCCGTCCCTTCCGTACCTGCTGCGATCGCATACCCGACCAACAGGGCCAGTCCCTAGTCAGGACTTCGTGAACATCATGAAGCCGTTTCGGACCTCGTCCTGTCTACGGAATGCGACACTCCTTCGCCGATACCCACCGAGCATATCCGGTCGTCGACTAAACTCGACGTGGGCACGTAGTGTCGATGGCGCCCTCCAATGGTCCACATCGTCAAAGTTGGCGGCCACGGCGACGCTTGGTGCCGCTGCTCTGGGACTAACATATTGGCAATACGTGAGCTCGACCCTCCCCCCATCGACCCAGACTAACAGACTAAATTGCCTAACATGTCTCCGTCTAGACCCCGCCTCGGATACAATGCGAATCGAAAAAGGCTTCTCCTCCGATCGATCAGCAGGATCAAAAGTCGGTGCGTCAAGTACCCTCCTGCCCTCTCCCTCCACTTTCCCTCGCTGGCTCAAAACTGCCACTCACACCTCAAACTGCTCATATCAGTAGAAGTACGACAACGGCGTGACTACAGACTCCCCCATGCGCCTGCGCATGGAACAATTCATCAAGGAGCAGCAAACCAGCATCGTCGCCACCCTCGCCGCCATTGACGGCACCCCGTTCAAAGTCGACACCTGGGAACGTTCCCACGGCGGCGGCGGCATAAGCTGCATCCTGCAAGATGGCAACGTCTTTGAAAAGGCAGGCGTCAACATTTCCATCGTCTACGGGAAACTGCCCCCCGCAGCTGTCGAAAAGATGCGCGTGGACCACAAAAACATCGCATCCCCAACCGGCGAACCGCTCGACTTTTTCGCCGCGGGGTTGAGCATGGTGCTACACCCGCATAATCCCAACGCTCCGACCGTCCATCTCAACTACCGCTACTTTGAAACCGTGAACCCGGACGGCAGCAGCCAGTCGTGGTGGTTCGGTGGCGGCACGGATCTGACCCCCAGCTACCTCTTCGACGAGGACGCCATCCACTTCCACAGGACGATAAAGGAAGCCTGCGACAAGCACGATAAAGAATACTTTCCCAAATTCAAAAAATGGTGCGACGAATACTTTTACGTGAAACACAGAGGCGAATGCCGCGGCGTGGGCGGTATATTTTTCGATGATCTGGACGACAAGGACCCGGAGCAACTCTTCGCGTTTGTGCAAGATTGCTTGAAGGCGTTCCTGCCGAGTTATGTGCCCATAATCGAGAAGAGGAAGGAGATGCCGTTCACGGAGGCGGAGAAGGAATGGCAGCAGCTGAGGAGAGGGAGGTACGTCGAGTTCAATCTGGTCCACGACCGGGGGACGAGTTTTGGGTTGAACACGCCGGGGGCGAGAGTCGAGTCGTAAGTTTTTATACCGTGTCACAGCCACGTCGTTATGTTTTCGGTCACTGATACATTTGGTTCAACGTAGGATTTTAATGTCTCTGCCGTTGACGGCGAGATGGCAGTACATGCACGAGCCAGTTGCCGGTAGCAGGGAGGAGCGTACGCTCAAGGTTCTGAAGGAACCCGTCGACTGGGTGTAAACTCTCTCGATGTGAACCACAAACTCCGCTGACTCGTTTATTAACTGTATAGAGTTAAAAAAGAAAGAAAAAAAGGTATTCTTGGATAGTACTGTAGCATATGACAAAAGTTTTCTTTATATAAAACAGAAAAATTCTGATGGGGAAACTATGAGGAAATGTATATACCAGAAAAGCGGGTCTGAAATATTAGACAGATAATAGAGGGAGATGAAAGGCGAATTATTACAAGAGAGGATATTGCTCTACTCTTCAAAAGTATTTTCTAGTGTGTACGCAGCAAATAGAGAAATAGAAAAGAGGGATTATTGAGAAGAAAGCGCTACTGCTATCAAAATAAAGAACTCCAATGCCCATGCCAACATCTTCATACAAAGCTATATCCGAAGAAAGGAAAGGGAGAAAAGAAGCGGGGAAAGTCGTGATTACAAAATTTCAAGGACTCGAAGGGCTAAAAAGCGGGTATTCACACCAAGGTTATAAATATCAAAAGAAAAATCAAACAACTAGCTATCGTCTCTGCACCTAAACAAAATGTCAGCTTTGTGCCTTTCCTCGGACACGAAATGTCTATCTGCTAACATGAACTCACCGGAAAATTTGCAACAGCGTGCCTCTGCTTGCCCAACCAGCTCTGAGGCGCATCTTTCCGTCTGCCCAACGTCACGGTATTGGACTGTATTCTCGACGTCATATCGTACCACGCGCTGGTCATCAAATCCAACTCCTTTCTCAGAGTTTCATTTTTAGCCTCAAGAGTCTCGTAATCGGCGCCCTTCTTGCCGTTGGCGCCCGATGTCTTTGAAGTTTCGAGCTCGTCTTGGAGTTCCTTGATGGTGGAGTTTTGTTTCTTGATGTGCTGCAATAACGGGTCACGGTTAGTTTCTTTCCTTGGAAAAAGTTGACTATATCAAAAGTTTTGCTTTTCTCTCTCGTACCTCACGGGCTTTGATAGACTTCTCACGCCTGTCCTCGAGCTTATCCTGCAGCTGCAACACCCGCTTCTCCAATTCGCCTTGGCGGCCTTCGCTCGAGCCTCCAATGGCAGCGAGCGACGTCCTGAGCTCTCCGTTGCTCTTCTCGCAATCTAGAAGGGTATCCTTGAGATCGGCAATCTGTCGCTGTAATTCATCCTTTTCGACGAGAAGTTTATTGATCGAAGCGTCACCCGTGCTAACCGAGATTGGCGGCCGGTCATCCAGCTGCTTGCGGGTTTCCTGAATGATCCTATCACGCTCTTCGAGGTTTTTGCGAAGTTGCTGGACGATGTTCGAGCTGTAAGATTGCGATAGTTAGTGACCGTTTAATGGGTGTGGTAACTGATATGTCATCTTACCCTTCATCAATCGGGGCACCCGATTTGAGCGATACCAGCTCAGCTTCCAGCGCCAACCTGTCCCCGTTCGCCGTCAGAACATCCTGTTCCAGCCGATACCGCGCCTTCTCCTTATCCTCTAGCAGATTCTGGAAAACTACTGAATCTGCTGTCTTCGACCCTCCTTCCTTGAGGGCCTGGTTCTCCCTCTCGAGTTTGTTTATACGAAGCTTGAGATCCGTCTTTGTCACCCCCTTAAAGTTCATTTCGGAATCCAAATCGCCGTGGATAGACTCGGAAACCTGTCCTAGAATGCCATTCTCCAGCTCACGGACTTTGACGTCCAGGGTCTGAATCAACTCGGTGTCTTTGTTTCGCTGGTTCTCCGCGCCCGCGACAATCTCCCTCAAACTGGTGTTCTCCAGCTCGAGCCGCTGTTTGTCCTTGAGCAACTCGGCGTGGTCGGTTTCGTAACGATCGACTTGCTTCTTGTACGTCCCGATCAACTTTTTATCACCGGTGTTCAACCGCATGACTTCCTCCATCTGCACGTTCTCCCTCTGCATCGTGGTGTTTTCCTCTTCGAGGTACTTTAATCGCTTCTCGAGCTCCGGCATGCTCTCCAGTTTCTTCTTGTAATGTTGCATGACATTTTGTTCTTTCCGGAGTTTCTCAATCGTGTGCTTTGAGGTGTCGAGTTCGTCCTTGAGCTTTTCTATATAGTCGGAAGTACGTGTGAGGTCGTCGATCTTGCGGTTGAGATTTTTGATGGTGTTTTCGTTTGTAGATATCGTGGCGTCACGTTCGCTGACTGTGTCTTCCATCTTGTGACTTTGTCGTGCGGGTGGATGTTAGCGTATCATATATTAATTGATAGATATCAGCAGATGGGCAGAAACGTACACATCTGCCTGCAGTTGATCGAGTTGTATCTGGAGGACCATATCAGCCTTTGATGGAGCAGTGCTCGAGACATTCGGGTCGGTTATACGGTCCTGCAATTGCTGAACCTCCGATCGAAGGTCTTGATTCGCAGATTGGGACTTTGTGAAGCGGTCCAGCAGCTGTTTGTGCTCGTTCTCCAGCGTTTCCTTCTCGGTGACCAGACGGCTGATCTCTTCCTCCATCTGGAACTCTGTTTCGGAGCTGAAAAGAGATAAAATAGTAGATATTAGTTAGTTTTTTCTTGTAATGTTTGATGAGAAATGAAGAGTCTGTTGAACTTACGTATGGGAAACATGTTTGTCTATACTGTCATCACCAGTATCTTGATCCATTGTCATCATCTGTTCAAATTGGATCAGCACAAGGTATATTCTTGTCAACAACAGCTCCCACCCATACACACCTGATTGATAACGAGCATGAGCTCCGTCTGAGACGTCGAGCTCAACTCCTGTATCTTTGTGATGTAGTGTTCCCGCCGTTCCGACTGCACGGCGACAATGACGACCAATTTAACTAGCTGAACGTGTAAACGCAAACATTGTCAGCGATTTTTCACTTCATCTCAAAAGGTCCAATGATTGCCAGAGGACTAAACTACCTTGACGAGTTCCCGCCGGGACGTCTCCCGCGCGATGGAGAGAAGATCCGGCGCATACTTGGAAGATGACGGAGCTCGCAGCCCGAGGGTCGAGGTATGGTAGTGCAGCAGCGCTTTGTGAATTTTTTTGACTATGAACACACGGACCAGTCCAAACTATCAGCTTTTTCCTGTACGTCTTGCAGCCTGTCTGCTCATGAAAAAAGGCTCCGGCGATACCGAAGAATGGGCGGGAGATAGTGTGAGACTGACGGTTCTGAAACTTTATGACCCACTGATCCGAAGCCGCGATCTTGGTAAGATCATCGTGGAAGGCATGGTAGTCGATATCAACTGTTACGGTAACCGACCCGTTAGCTAAAAAGAAAGAGCTACATGTAGTAAGACCTGGCGAAAACGCGCCGGCGCGCGCGGGGACCACCACCACCACCAAAACAACTAGGTGCTAACGAGACAACAAAGGGAAGATAGAGAGACGTACGGAGTAGCTTGCAGATTACGGTTCCGTCACTGAGGTCGCCGAGTTTGGATATATCGGTTTCGATCGGGAAGAGCTTGATCTGCGAGACGGCCAGAGGGTTAGGTGTCAGCTGCCTGCTACCCGAATTTGCTACGTAAAAGATAGCCCGTGGTGGTGGTGGGGGATGGTATTTTTTTACCCAGTCAAGCAGTGCAGCAGCTGCAGCAGCGTCGGAACCCATGAGGGTCGGTTATGTATGCGGAGCGGCGCAGGATTTCCGTCCGGGGGGAGCGCCTGTGAATAAGGATGGGTGGTGGTTGTTGTGTAACTTTTGGATTTTTAAAGGATAGATAGATTATATACGGGCTGGAAGCTAGGGAGCTTTCTTTGGGGGAGCTCGGAATCGGTTGCCTTGCTGTCGCTGGTTTTCGGAGTGGCTCGTATGGGCCAGTGTGTTTTCGTGTTACGAACGGGGAATGATGAGTGGCCAGCTGGGTGGATTTCGCCTTTCCGAGCAGCAGCGGATTGGACTCGGGAGGAGGATGTATATGTATATCTGACACGCCGGTGGAGGGATGCGCCCGGTTGCCTGCTGGGAGGAGGTTTATAATAAATAATTTAATTGAACCTGCCTTCGAGCCTGGCCCGAGTTTGAATGTTTGCTCCGTGCCAAATTGCCTGTTCGAGGGGTAAAGCCTCGCCTGCGACGTTATCGCAGGCATTCGGATTCCTCGCGCCGGAATGGGCGTCAACATGAAATCACGGTACTTCGTATCATCACGTTAATCATAGGGTATCAAAAATTATGGACCGGCTTGGTTTCTTGAGAACTTTTCCGCCTTTTGTTCAGCAGTCCCTCCAACCTCAGGGCTCACAATCCCGAGATACATTAAAATCATATCGACAAGCCAAAGAAGAAAGAATATAGACAAGGGTAACAGGCAAGAAAAAACCCCCAAGCTGCTACAACGTCGCCATCCACCTCATCAAGATACAAAGATCTTTAGAAATATAACCAATATATGTACTAAAACTCGCCTGTTTAGCTCCAAAAGGCGTTACTATTCCCGCTCTATCTGAAAGCTAACTCGGGCAAGCAAACCAAGCTGACGGGTGGACCCGACTAGTGCTTAGCGGTGACCTTTTCACCAGTCAGCTTCTCAATAGCCTCCTTTGCCCTGTGGTTTTAAAGTTGCGTTAGCCATCTGGTTGATAAACGGAAATGGAAATCACAGAGCACTTACATATCACCCATACCAACCATGCACACCGTCTGCCAGATTCCGAGACCGATTCTCGGGGTGACACCACGGTACAATCCCTTCAGGCCGTTGTTTGAATAGATGTAACTATTGCTGTGTTAACGAATACTCTCCCACCGAAACACACATCTTCGCACGGGGGATATTGGGGATATCAACTCACTTGAACGCCTTTGCGACAGTCAAATTCTTCGGTCGATTCGGATCAACAGTCTTACTCTGCATCTCCACCCGGATAACCTCGATCGGCTGATTCCAGGCGCTCAAACCACCACCGAGCGCCGAAGCCGCAATCTTCTCCACCGCGCTCAACGAGTCCTTCTCCCCCTTGCCCGTCAGAGTCTTGATCTGCGCTTCTGCCAACCTGCTCAATCCGAACCTGCTACCCCAGTTTGTCATCTGTCTGATAGCGACAGCGTTGACACCCTTGTTGATGCCGCGGATACCTTCACGGCGATAAATGTCCATAAACACGGCCATGGAGGATTGCGGTGCCGCGCCGGTGGCAACCTGCTTGTGACGGGTGATCTCGACCGTTTTCATGCAAGTGCAGAAACCCATCGTGGCGTAGGCTTGGGCGACACCACCGACGACACCGCCGGAGATACCAGCGAGGAATGTACCGGCACCGGCTGAGCGAGCGTAATATCTATCAAAACGAGGACAAGATTAGAACCATATCGTATCGAGAGAGGGCAATTGTTTCTTTTTAAGGAATTGTAGACGTACTCTGCTTCTGAAGAAACGAACAACAGGACGGCACCCTTGGTGGAAGCTTCGATCCAAGCCCACGGTATTAAACCTTGGTAGAAACCGAACACTCCACCTCGGCTCCAGATTTTCGGAATCGCGCTCGGTAGGGTGTCCCCTCTGTTGGCGGCCATGTGCGTCTAAACAGACGGATTGTCAGCGTTTCCGTACGAATAGTTACGAGTGGATGGCGTCCGTAGGTAGTACCTTGATAACTTCTAAGGGCTGCGAGAAGAGTTAGTATATATCAGAAATTTCGGGATTGGAGATGAAAATGCGTACCTGACCTAATGTTGTAACTCTGTCGACGGGGAGCACAAATATCAGTTTCGAGCCATTGTCTCATTTCTGACGCTTGGGGTACAAGGCGCCCGTTCACTTTGAAGCACTTACTCAAACATGTTTAATCCAGCACCGACTATTGTTCACATCATCGGTTAGTTTCAATTCCTCAGAACTGGGGATAAACCTCCTCGTAGAGCTAGCTACCCAAGCCGCGAGAGGATCAAGTTAGAAATGGAGACCTACGTAATAAATTGCTAAACGACACCGGCTTCTTCTTGATGGAAGGGGAGCCAGAAATGGCGGCCGGAGTCGCTGGGTCTACTACTGTTCCCGACATTGTGTATCGTGTATCTGCAAGATTGCCGTTCAAACGTCCTCAAGAAGCGAAAAGAGAGATGAAGAGAGATAGAAAAGATCGGTGATCTGAAAATCCGGGGGATGGTGACGAGAGAAGATGTCACAGGCAGAAGATAAAAGTGAGACCTGGGCAGTTTGACAGGGGTTCAACTATCGCGCAGTTCTTCAATTCGAACGGTTGCAGTGTTATTTTTTTCTCTGGCTTGTGAAGGAAACGGTGTTAGTGGAAGCTCGAGGATTGGAGGGAAGGACGACCCCGGCTCACAATCAGGTGCCGAAAAGGGACCTGCCGCTAACAGGAGCTTGCTCACCCAGCAGCTCCGTAGCTCGGTAACCTTATAATAACGGGGTAGCACGACGACGGCGGCGGGGATTCCGATGCTTACAGTGAGATTCAGTGTCGATTGCGTGTTGAGATTGATGAGGTGCGAAATCAAGAAATCAAGATGAGCTTCAGGAGGAGAGAAGGGAGTTATTCGTTTGCTTTTTTTTTTTTTTTTTTGGTTTCTTGGGGACGGGCGCGTTCGAGATCTGGGGTTTCGATTGCTACTTTCGGCCAAATTTCGTTGGGATGAGGACAACTACCACCCGAGAAGACAGAAGAAGCGTCGAGACGGTGCCAGAACCTGTGAATACGGAGACGGACAAGTTGAGAACGAACAGAACCCCTGGCTGATATATCACCACTCGCGAGGATCAATTTGGATTACAGAATCTGATACATATTGGATCCTCTGCGAGCTAGTTAGCGTCCCTCGCTTGGGCCGGCGGTGAGGCCGGGTTGGGGCACCACCGCTTGCGCTCCAGACCGTTGAGGCCCGCTTCACAGTCTTGGTCGGAGGCCGGCCTGCATGCCCTGTTGGGGACCGCGCTAAAAATTAGTTGGTGGTGGTGGTGGTGGTGGTGACGGTGAATTTACAACAGATCGCTCTCCATTGGATGCGTCGCACTTTCTGAAAGATACTTCTGAATATGTATGTAAATTGCGGCAGGCTAAATGCGATGCATGGTCACACAGCCTCTTCCCGTCTCGAATTAATAGTGGTTATAATAAATTAACAATACGCCATCTCTAGACATAAAAAAAAAACAAAGAAATGTTCGCTACACGTATACACACTACACTCATATATGGATACCGTTCGTGTAACCGTCGATACCATTGCCTTCGACATAACCCTCCATCGATGCCTTTTCCAAAACATCCACTCGCATCGAGAGCGTCGCTAGCTCCAGCTCACCCTTCTCCCACTCCATAAGACTCTTTCGCTGTTTCTCTTGAGCTACTCTGACCTCTTCTTCCAGTTTCACCTGGTCCGCTCTCAAACGGTGCAGCCGTTCTGCCGCATCGGGATTGATGGGTGGAAGCAATTGACCACCGGGTTTGATCGGTGGGCCAACTACGAGAGGTTGTGGAGTCTGAGCAGGCTGTCGGGGTGGAGGTGGAGGGTGTGTCATGGAGCTGCCGTGGTAGCCGCCACGGTACGGCGTGTGATGATAACCGCCTGCTCGCGGCCCGGTGGGGACGATCATATTCTTTGGTCCTGTCGGGGGTGCGAACGGCGTATCAGATGAACCTATCAACGGAGTAACAGGAGCTGGGGTTCCGCGAAGGGTGGTTCTCGGCCCGGACGGTGTGATTGGTGGTTTGACGGCATCCCTCGGGTCTATCGGTCGCGACGGGGTGTCCCGTGGTGTTTGGTCTTTCGTATCAATTTGCATGGGGCTTCTGGATCGAGGTCTCTGAGCTCGGGGTTGTCGGGGAGGGCTGTACGGTCGTCTATCCGCAGCCGGCCCACGAGGTGGTGATCTCTGTCGACTGTGAGAAGGACTGCCAGCAGCTGCTGGTCTACGGGGTGGGCTGTGACCTCGGGGTCCTCTCGAATCGTGCAACGGAGTCCTGACGCCCTGGGAGGTAGGATATTGTGATCTGGGAGGCGATAGCGGTCGCCTAGGAGTGCCGTCTCTCGGTAGCGAATCCCGGTGAGAGAGATCCCGAATTCGTTTCCCACCCATTGGCGATTGGTCTCGAGGGGATCTTGGAGAAGGTGAGTGCTGTCGGGGTGTACGGGCTGGGGGAGAGTCCGGTTTCGATCTGATCAACGTAGCTCGTTCGGGTGATGCTCGTCGACCGCTGGGCTTTAGAGGAGGTGATCTGGGTCGAGATGGTGGTTTGTGAGATGGCGAGACAGGACGGACAGGTGTTGATGATGATGTCGACGGTGCAATTGGTTGTCGGAACGGGCGGGGAGATGGAGATCGTGGTCGCGAGGGTCGAGCGGTTGAAGATGCGATGGTAGTGGAAGGAGGTTTCTTCTCAGAGCGTGAAGGGGAGACGGGCATATCTTTGTCCGGTCTCCTGGCATCACTTAGTTTCGGTAGAGGCGTTTTGGCGGACGGAGCTGTGGTGCTGTCTTTCGATCTGTCGGGGGACCTGGAGGGTCTTCTGTAACCAGGAGAGCGGGCTCCTCTAGGGCTCGGGGAGCGGTAACGTCGACCATGACGAAGGGAAGGTGAAGGGAGCCTCGGAGACCGACCGCGTCTGAGGTGAGAAGGCGGCAGTGGCGGAGGAGATCTGGATCTGGGCCGTCGTGGTGCTGGGCTTCGTGACCTGCTGTATCTTCTTCTCGATCTCGAACGGGGCCTCCCAAACAACGGACTTCGTGATCTTCGGCGGCGGATGGGTGAACGGTCGCCAGGTCGCCAGCTGCCGCCGCCGCCGCCGGACGAAGGTACGTAGCAATCGGCTCTCGGAGGCGGTGGAGTCCGACTGTGCCGCCTCCGCGCAAAGGCACCACCGGGGGTATACGAGTCAATGCCTCTACGGGGTGACGGGGATCTGAGGCGTCTCGATGAAGGTGACCTGCTGGTCCTGCGACGGGGCGACGGCGAACGATATCTTCGATCTCGGGAGGGCGACCTCCTGTCTCTTTCTCGGTCCCGCCGGTCGTCACGATAGCTCGGGGCGTATCTATTCATGGCTGCACGCCTTCTGAGGCCTTCGAAGGTCCCCGGCTATCTCTCACGATCACGATAGTGGTGGTTCCGTATGCAGAGTCGGGCCGTTTGCCATCAGCCACACAAAATAGAAGGTGTCTCAGTAGCTGTCAGATGCGCCGAAAGAGAATTCCATGCGGGATTGAATCGTTGAAGCGTGAAGCCGACGCGATGTTGATTGGTTACGTGCAGGGCGGTGATGATGTTGATGATGATTGTGAGGTCTGGTGGATGGAGACAAATTATCAAACGGGCAGCTAACGTGCAAACCCTGCAGCAAAGTACCGCCGCGGTACCTTGACACCATGGCCAAGGGTCCACGCCCACACCCACGCTAAGCGGCAGTGCGGCATGCAGCACACTGCTCGAGGGGTCTTGACATCTGCTTGAATCTACATGTATGTCCTTTTTAAGTAATATTGCCGTTATGTATATTCATCGCAAGCCGATTGCAGGTGTACCGATCCCGATGATTCCGCATAATATATGTTGGCAGCGATGACGCTAAAACCCGCAGATTCAAAAGATAGCCTGCATTATTCTGGACCTAGTTACCCTGTGTGCAGCAGATGAGTAGCCAGTGGCGCCACAGTCATGAAATGGAGCATCCGGGCGTTTCGTCAGACGGCGCGAATACGCGGGATCGAGTCCTTTTGGGGCGTTCTCGATGGGGAAGTCGTAGCAGCGATGCGTTTCTTACCCCCGAAGCGCCGGCCGTATAAATAAACCAGCTCTCCACCGACAGACACATCCACGTCACCTTCATCACCATCATCACCACCACCATACAGAAAAGTCCAGCAGCACAACAGCATACCCCATACAGCGCTCCGACAACATTTTTCAACATGCAGTTCAAATTCCTCACCGTCTTCCTCCTCTTCTTCGTCAGCTTTGCCTCTGCCCTCACCCCCAAACCCAACAGCTGGTTGGTTACCTTCCCCGAAGGAACCCCGGATTCTATCGTTAGCAGTTCCATCGAACAGCTCAAGAATGCTGGAGCCAAGGTTACCCATGAGTTCAGTACGTTAGAATTAACTTTACCATATTCTCGCCTTTGGCAGTATCCTACGTCATATCAAGCTTGCTAACATCTCCCGCTTCCGCACAGAATTTATCAAGTAAGCTCCTATTTTAATAAACCCAGGACATGATGAGTATTCTCCAGAAACTTTCCTAACCTTTGGGGGGTTTTTTCAGATCTTTCGCCTTCACAGCAACTCAGGCGATCATCGACTCGTTCAATAACCTCGACTTCCAAGTCCAGAATACCAAAGATCACCCGGAGTGGAAGCCTGAGATTGAGCAGGACAGCGTTGTATGTCTAACCTGCACCCTCGTAAATTTATAAATCATATTTACTAATCATCCGGCAATATCCCAGGTCACTATCAACTAAATCCAGCTCATAAATTGGACCCCTGTCGACGTACTGGCGAAAGAGAAGATGACGGGCATATTGGAGGGACCAGGAGTAAAATAGGAGTGCTTCATTGCCTTTTTTGTGTTTTTGTCTTTGGCTGTCATATACCCTGCGGAAAAAAAAACATAGGTAGAGTGACTTGAATGGGAGCTTCACCTTCTTTTGCTTTTTGATGTTTCTTATTTATCTCTCGTAAGAAGTTTGTTTTCGGTAGGGGAGGTTGAATCTTAACCGACCCAAATACTATTCGAGTGCTTGGTTGAAATCCTTATTCATTCCGTCACCCTTGATATAGTGGCCTAGCAATACCTTAGTCAGAACCGAGACTGCTTGATATATTGGGCATTACATTTATTAGTGATATGAATCATTATTTGCTTAAGCACTTCCATAAACGCCAGGGCCTTAGATGTTGTGGAAAGAACAATGATCTTAAAAGTCATCTCCCCGCGCACCACGGCATGCAAATCTGCCGAGAAAATAAACTGCGATAATGGTTGGCATCGGACTTTCTCGTCGTACTTTCGCCATCCACATCTCTCAATCAACAAACTCCTCCTGAAGAATAAGGTGCCCTTTTCCCGTTTTGATAACACCAGGAATATGTCCATATCAAAAAGCGTTTTCATAGCCGAAAATTTGCACAAACTTGGAATCAAGTAGCCCGTCTCTTTGAAGCTTTAAATTGAGGGGTTGCTTCCCAGCTACGTTCTTAGGACTGCTCGAGGTATGGCACCGTTCGTTGAATTTGTAGCGTTACTAAAATAGAACTTCGTCAGGTGTCCTAGGCTGTGTCTACCAACAGCCGTAGTTCATTTTCGAGATGATGTCAGAAAGTAAACCTGCGGTCTGTTTTGGGAGATCTTTTGCGGATGCTCATGCGGGGGTTTGCCAACTTTACAGGGCTAGATTAAGCTTCTTTTATCTGTGAACTTGCGATCTGCTCTTCAAATGACTCTCTCCTAAGGGCAAGTTTTGGCCCACGAGACTACCCTGTACCAAACTTTAACATGTATTCTTGTATATTATGGCATACATAGAGGAGAACAGGCGTTTAGTAGCATCTTCCTAACCGCTCTTTATGGACTAGAACATCTAAAATAACCTTGAACTCCTTTGCAAAATCGTTCCTCATGTTATTCTTGTTGCTTTGTTATTAAATGTTCGCGATATGATAAAAGTTGTCTTTGGTGGTCGCAACCTTACATGGCTATTTAATTCTTAAAGAGGAAATAGCTATCCCAACAAGGCTGTTGTATTTAGTGCGTTGCTCTTCCGAGCCAAAGCATGTATACTTAAGAATATATATCGATATCACCGTTATACGATTTATGATTGAGATCGAAACTTATCCTACTTTCGTGAACCCCCACCGAGTCTCCGTAAATTCATGTTTGCCTACACGCGAACTGTCTTCACTAAGCCCCACCGGCCGACTACCACCCCAATGCTCCGCCATAATCTCAAACCCACCCTCCTCACTCTTTCGAACATGAAAATATTCCCAAGACTTGTGCGAGTTTGCTGCGCACTTCAACCGATTCTCCCCGGACCCATCATGGCCCATAAACTTGGTCGCCGGCCCAGCATCAGTTGTGAATCCCAGCCAGCCGTTCTTGCGATGGCAGACCCACTTTTGTGCTTTCTTGGGCTTCCCGTTGAACCTGGTAAATCCTACCCAGTCGTTCTCGCAAGAGAGAGTTCTTTGTGTGTTTAGCTCATTGATTATATATATCGAGCCGGGCTCCGGTGGATCATTCTCGCTGAGCTTCAAGGGTTTATTCCCAGGATCCGGTGCGGGGCATTTGGGACATGCCAGACAAGCGGGACATTTGGGGCATGCCAGACAAACGGGGCACTTAGGACATGCGGGAGCCTCGTACGCCGGGCAATCTTCAGGCGGTGCAAATTGCGGCGGAGGTGCAACATTCTCAGGGGGTACATATTCCAACGGCAGAAAGACCTCAAAAAAGTTGTTGAGATCGATATCCATGATTTTGCGTAAAAGTTTATCGTAAAGTATCGTATAGACAATCGTCGCGCAGATCCATATTAAAACTTTCTTCTTCAGAGTTCCCTGGTGGACCCTTTGGGTATGAGCAGTCGAGGGAGCGTACGATTCACGAAACCAGCCGCCCGGTTCGAAGAGGCTGCCAAACTGAAGTCTAGGGAAGCCGTGTGGTGAGAGTGTGCGCTGTGGGGTAATGGTACCTTCTGGCGTGAGAATACCATCCGGTGTTCTCGTACCCTCGGTCGCGGTGTATACGGATGGTGCCTTTTTCATCATCTTTGGAGTCGTATCTGTTTCTGTGGTCGAGAGTACGGGGAAGGGGTTGCATATAAAGTTGCTTGATGTTCAATGCTGAAGATCTTGCCACCCAAGTGCTTTGTCTCTTGATAAGGTGAGGCTGGGGACGAGACTAGAGTAACTTAAGTTCTTATGTATCAAGCAATTCTTTACATATGCTTGTTTCTGGGGACATTTTTTTGGAGACCAATTCGTATTACATTATGCTAGCAAAAGGCGAGCACGAGTTATCATTGGTAGAAATGCACCTGATTTGCAGAAGTAGCTGTGCCGCATTTATGCATGCAGCCATCTACGATATGTTGCCTGAATTACTTAGTCTCGAAGTCACAACATTCGCCTCGCCAGATTCTAGAATTACCCTCCCCACTTCCCCAAACATTGAGTATCTCCAAGAACCCAGAGGCGAGCATAAACTCGTGCAATAATCAAATCTGCTTTCCTTTGGAACCGCAAAATCAACAGTAAAGAAATTTATACTTTGGTGACACAGAAAAGATAGGGTATGTTACGCTTTCTATCCACAGCAATAAAAACAACATCAATCAACGGGCCGGTGGTGTATCAGATGGCAAAGGACGATTCAGAACCTCCAGAGTATTCGTTCCCCGGGAACAGCACCACTCAAACCACCGAGAAGCCTGAGAGCAAACCTCAGTCCCGACCCGAAGCAGATCCCCTTACGGACAAAGCACCGAAAGGCCTCCGACTGAACAGAAACGACGCCCCGGAACCCGGTTCCATCTACATCATTAGCGAATCTGATACTTCAAAAGTAATCAGCAACGAAAACGGTCGTGTCGAACTCAAAGAGTTCAGCGGAGAACCCACGAGGAACCACAAATGGGTCTGCCATCACTCTAACGGCTGGCTCGGATTCGCCAATGATGCCGGTGCGAGTACGACGTGGTTAGGCCATGACAATAAGGGAATATTGGTATCCAAGGCACTCCGTCAGCAACGGTGGGAGTTTTTTCACGTTAGGAAGAAGGGAGACGGTGATGGGTTCTTGATAATGTCGGAGCATTATGATGGTAGCCAGCCAGTGTGCCTCAGCGAGAGCGGCTCACATCTAGAGAAGAAGGAGGTCGCGAATAATTGGTGGGGGTTTACGAGAGTCGGGTGATTTCAATTACATCTAGCCGGATTTTGCGCGATTGAGATCATTTTATCAATAATTTGAGAATGGGATTTTCGAGATTGATTTAACGCTTTCTTGATCTTTTGAGACCTCGAGATTGTATGAATATAATTATACAAAATGTTTGCTCAAGTCGCATGCAGGAGAAATGCTATCAATATACAGATCTGATCCCAAGGCCATTCGAGCCTGAAATCACGCAAGACTTGATGAATATACACTTTTGTGTTTTCGAGACGTCATCTATGCACAAATCCCAACAGAAAACAGCCTTCCAAAGAAAAACCCATTCCGCCAATCCGCCCAAACAAATCCGCTCAAAACAAACCCGTGGCTTGTGAAACCAAATTGTCAGTGAGTATTGTAGAAAGAAACCAACTTTTAACACCGCTTCTCTTTCTAAGTATAGTTTCCCTCGTTATAAAAAAAAAGTCCGAACAAAACATATAGCCAAGGTATGCAATGCAAAAAGAAGTAGAAGAGGAGGAAACAGTCTATAGCACATTATCATTAAACGATAGCTTTGGTTCAAAAGCTTCTCAACCCAAAATGTTGTTTGTAAATGAAAGAGAAATAGAAGAAAAATCATGTAGCAACCCCATTCAACTTGACCGTCACCCCGTTTGCCCAAACTTCATTCGCTTTCCACGTACTCTCTTGCTTCGTTCCTGGCAGTAACGCCGGTTCTCCATTGGACTCACTCACGCTTCCCAACACGTGGCTGCCATTCGTTGTGGCAGCTTTCTTCTCGGCCACGGCGGAATTGGTGTTCGCCGATCCGTTACCCACGCTCCCTCTCCGTGCATGATATCCTGCGCCGTTTATTTGCGGATTCACAGCAGTACTCGTTGGTTGTTGCAAAGCGTACGGCAGCGGGGCTGGAGATGTCCTCAACTTTGGGTCGGAAGAGATTGGTAGGAGTGTAGGTTGTGGGTCCATCTTTGCTTTCTCGCGGCGGTCCAGGTCTTTTGCCTTGTCGTAAAGATAAAGGCCGAGGAATCTGCGGTAGTATCCGGTACATGTCAGCGTGAAGTCTTACTCGTAGAGGTTCCGGAGATTAAAAGGCATACGTGAGTCCAATCCCAAATCCCTGGATCCTCGTAGGCATGTTGCCAAACCATATTATGGCCATGACAATCACAAAGATCCGCTTGATTAAACTCGCAACAGAATACGTCACCGGCTCCACCATGCTCAGGATAGCAAAGGCGATAATATTTTGTCCGAAATGAGAGGTGCCGTTGAAAACAAACTCCCAGGCTAGTGCCACTCCGCTGAGCTTATTTTCACCCTCGATGATGAGCTTCTCCCCAGAGTAATATTTGTGGATCAAGGTGAGTCCCTCGGAAGACAACCATAGCGGTACCGTTAAGAGTAGAGCGAGTCCGGACGAGTATGCCAGCAAGTTGAGTTTGTCGAGCTTGGCTCCCTGGGTTTTGTCATAGTCGCTTCTGGCAGAATTGTTGAATATTTTTTTGGAGACGATATTTTGCGTAACAAATATGATGGTACCGGCGAGGGCGCTGATGATTCCGATGAAGTTTCCCCGGAACTCGAAAGAGCAAGCAAACATGACACCGATGGTGAGAGGTACTAGGGATGCGTAAACGTCGCGGGGGTAACGGACATTGTAGAAGATGCGGTAGGCAAGGACGGTGAAGAGCGGAGAGAGACCCTAAGGCCGCTGTTAGCTTGCGAGTACGAAAGATGTCGAGATGGGCAAGGTGCAGTTACCTTGATTGTATGAACAAGTGAGACGGGGATCCTGCTGGTTGCAAAACTGGAGGTAATGTGACCGCCGACTTGGAAGATCGCAAGTGGAGCCGTCGTCTTGAGTATCTCCTTGGTGGGGTACTTGAGTCCACCCTGGATTCCCGGTAGGAGGTTCTTGGGAGCCAGAGTGCCAATCACCGACAGTAAAAGACACCATGCCGTCACGAATGCGAATTGAACAATAGTGAGGGTGACGGGCTGCTTGAACGCATTCAGGATCGATTTCGAGGATGTGTTTGTGAGGGCCGACGAAAAGTACCTAAACGGAATGCACTTAGAAACTTTGAACGATGAAAACGGCGAATGGGGCAAGTGTGCCCGTACCAACATAAGCAAATCGCCTAAACGGTGCAGCCAAGTTAGCCAGCCAGCTCTCCAATTGTAATCACGTCGTGCAGCAATGTCGGTTGTTTCAAAACCGACGGGCCTTTTGGTGTTCTGGTAATACGTACCACCAGCCTGTACGATATTGGAGCTTTGAGATTTTCTACTATCTCAGCGGTGGAGCCACTTCGCTTCCTGACGTTTCTGATAGCTTGTGTTATCGAGTTTGTCCGGGTGTGGATTTTTCTGTTCCCGCCGGGCGAGATTTCTCGTGCCGATGAGGTGGTGGGTCCCAAGGCGTTGCCATTGCCGTTGCTGGTGGTGCCCGGGGCGGTGGTGGGGGGAGCAAAAGCGAACGAGACGGATTTGCCAGAAGTTGCGCTCTGCGGTGATCGCATGGCCTTCGGAGGACCGAGCAGGCGACGCTCGGAGCAAAGGAGAGGTTTGGTCGGACGGTTGGCCGGTGGGATCGAGGACGCAGTGTTAAAGGGGCAGGGTCCGGCCGATGGCTAACAGTTCGTGTCGGAGCGGTTGATTATGGGAAGGAGGTTGAGGGTGAGGGTGAGGTTGAGGAGGACAGGTGGACTCGAAGGGCATAACAAAAGTCGACGGTCGACAGGGCCAGCAGTGATGAGACGGATGAGAGGGACCGGATATCGAATCGAAAAGGCGGCTGAGAGGAGACTGTAGCAGATGCCGGGGTGGATGTATAAATAAATACGACAGAAGGTTAATTGAACGAGTCGGAAACGGCTGCCGGAGACGTTTGCCAGAACTCAAAGCCGGTGGATCAGTCGACGTTGCAGCGAGCAGTATGGTATCCCTTCCGTTGGACTGTCGGCCCACTGTTGTCTGATTACTCGCGGAGGCTCGAACGACGGTGGGAGATGTGGACGTGAGGGCCCGAGAAAGATATATCTGGCAGCTTAGGTAATATCGAGAACGAGGGACGACGGTTGGATGCGAAGGAAAAGGGTAGTTAAAGGATACCTGGTTCGTAGCGCTGGCTGGTGTTCGGCTGCAAGGCACCGTTTTGTTTGTTGGTTGGCCGGTTGGGGGTCACCTTCCACTTCCATTTCCATTTCCATTCCACTCCGTTGTGATTTTATTTTCGAATGTGATTCCTCCATCGTCACCACCATCCCCAAACAACTCCACCACCACCACCACCCCACGCTATCGCCGACTTTATCGACGGCAGCCATCTCCCACCTCCCCGGACACGCTGTCGCATCTTGTCTCCCTCCGTCGCACCCGTCATGACCGAGGTTTTGAACGGCACGGCCGCTCTCCCAGAGCCTGCCGTCGCATCGGTACCTACCGCGAACGGGTCCGCTACCGCGTCTTCAACGGCCGGCAAACCTCGCAAGTTGACCAAAAATCAGCTGAAACGCGAGAGGAAGAAGAACAAAAAGGAGATCGCGCGAAAACAGAACGGTAGCAGTTTCGCAGACTCCGATACCGAATCCGTACGTCTCATCCGTCGCGTGCACCACCCGGTCCCTGAATCCGAACAGCGTGCTGACTCTTCGGAACAATCGCAGGTCGCATCGACAGCCACCCTCGCATCGTCTAGTTCATTCGCTCTAGCACCTGGTCAGAAACAGCAACAAGTCCAGTTATCGCTTGTTCCTGAAGTGACGCCTAACTTTGACCTTAGCGATCTGAATCTCGATCAAGATGACATTGCCTTTGCCGAGTACAAGAGGATCATGCAAAAGTTCTCCACTGTACGTACCCTCCCTTCCCGTCGATGACAGCCGTGCCCACTTTCTAACCCTAGTTGCAATCCAGGATGACAAGGAGAACGTGGAGGATAAGAAGGGCGAAGTCTTCTACGATGAAGACGACATTCCCGACGAGGAAGCGGAACAGGTTGATATAGAAGCTAGGCTGAGCAAAAAGGCCCGCAAGGCCCGCGACAAATTGAGTGTCGCCGAACTCAAGGTGCGTCTTGTTCGCAATCTCTCGCTGAAATCATCTGCTGACCCCGATTGATCTGTTTAGACGCTCGTCAAGAGACCCGAGATTGTAGAATGGACCGACACATCATCCTCTGACCCGCGATTACTAGTCCACCTCAAATCCTACCGTAACTGCGTCCCCGTCCCCGGCCATTGGTCGTTAAAACGCGAATACCTATCGTCAAAACGAGGTGTCGAGAAACCGCCGTTCGATCTCCCAGCCTTTATCAAAGCCACCGGAATCATGGAAATGAGAGACAATACCAAAGATGACGAAAGATCGCTAAAACAAAAGCAGAGAGAACGTGTTCAACCGAAAATGGGGAAACTAGATATCGATTACCAAAAGTTGCACGACGCTTTTTTCAGATTCCAGGTCAAGCCGACGCTGACAATTTACGGAGAGGTGTATTACGAAGGAAAGGAAATGGAGACCAACCTGAAGGATAGGCGGCCGGGTGAACTGTCGGACGAATTGAAAGAAGCCCTCAACATGCCGCCGAACGCCCCGCCACCGTGGTTGATCAACATGCAGAGAGTCGGCCCCCCGCCGAGTTATCCGTCGCTCAAAGTTCCCGGACTGAACGCCCCGATCCCGGCAGGCGCTGCTTGGGGATTTCATCCGGGAGGTTGGGGCAAACCGCCGGTGGACGAATTCAACAGACCATTGTACGGTGACGTTTTCGGTGTGCTGCAACCGCTGGATAGCACGGAAAATCAGGAACCGGTGGACAGGACGATATGGGGTGAATTGCAGGAAATCCAATCCGAGGAAGAAGAGGAGGAAGAGGAAGATGACGAGGAGGAGGAGGAAGATGAGGAAGACGAGGGCGCTGGATTGCAGACGCCGTCCGGCATGGCCACACCTTCCGGAATGGTCAGCTCCGTGCCCAGCGAATTCGACGCACCCGAGTACATTGATCTGCGGAAGTCTAGACCATCGGATAGGGACGAAGATGAAGGGCCGAGGTCACTCTACTCGGTACTACCGGAACAGGAGATCAAATCACGCGGTCTATTTGGTGGACAGCATGCGTACGATCTATCCAAGGGCGGGCAGATGCCAGTTCTCGGACAGGAAGATAGAAAGGTTTGTTGATCCGTCTACTATCGTTTGAGGGGAAGGTTATTTTTTTACTAACTTGTATTTTTTTCACAGCGCAAGAAACCTGGCGATATTGACGTTTCCATTGACGCCTCGGCACTCGAAACTGAAGACGGTCTTAGCAAGGATGCCATCAAGGCGAAATACGAGCGCGAGATCGAGCAGCAGAGGCGTGACAAACAGGGATTCCAGGAAGATCTCTCAGATCTCATCGCCTCGGAAAGCAGGAAACGTCAGAAGCGTGAAGAAGATAACGCGCGAAAGAAGAAGGAGAGCAAGTTTAGGTTTTAGGAGGGCGTGGTTACCGCAGGGTGTGCTTTTTTTGCTTATATAATTGAAATTTTTCAGAGAACCGGGGCTCAGACACTTTTGCTGGGATGGTTCCAAACCAAAAAAATAAACTTGGGCCTTCGGTGGACCTTTCTCACCGGGAGGTCAATATAATTTGTTTCCTAGGTACATTTTGTGTAGCTGCTTTCATGCATTGTTACAAGGAGTTTTTGAGGTATACAAGTTTTGTATATATTTGCTTTCACAAAACTCAGCATGGCAAGGCATTATTCGAGAAGTTTCGAGACCTCTACGTTAATAGTGCTGTGAGAACTGTTTAGACCTTTAATACCGACGTCATGTCTAAAATACAACGTGCTCAACTCTCCCAAGCAAAACGCACCCGTCCTTTGATAAGAAAATCTCCTCGAACATACAAGTTGATTATAAGATGGCGAACCCGGCAATGACCGTCACGCTAGATAAATACCAAATACCGGCGTATGATAAGATACCCAATACTTCGTTGCACAATGTCCCATTCATACATTACAAATCCGCCTTTTCCGCCAAAACATCGGCGGATACTGTCGAAGAGGTGAGGGATAAGTCTATTTTATATAAATTTGGCTTTTACTTTAAGACACTACTCTCACGTGCAACCTGATCATCCCAAATACTTTTGGTTATAACACGTAAGGAAGTCCTGATACTACAGGGTTGACCGCGTTTTTTTTAGATCCTCCGCGAGAATTCATGGAAACCTAGCTGGCGCTACACAATGTACAAGGAATCGCATTTCCACAGCACCACTCACGAAGCGCTGGTGGTCATTTCGGGGTCGGCGGAGATTCTGCTCGGAGGGAATGAGAACCCACACGGGTTGACGGTCACGGTGGATACGGGAGATGCGATGTTTGTGCCCATCGGTGTGGCTCACAGGCTCGTGAGAGAGATTGGCGGGAGGGGGTGGGGAGGCGGGGAAGGGTTTTCGATGGTTGGGGCGTATCCGGTCGGTGGGGACGCGTGGGATATGTGCTACGGGAAGAAAGGTGAGGACGTGGAGGGGAGGGTTAGGGAGGTCGGAGGGAAGGAGGTGACGGATCCCATCCTAGGAGGGGTGTTGGGTGGGGATACTTGACCGTTGGACGACGGTATGGCGCAGACTTTTGGTTGTGGTCAAGATATATATGAAACTCTGATGTTTTCGATAAGTTTTATCAGAAAGCGACGGATTTCATCACCGCGGCCAGATTTATGTATTCTTTTCTCTATCAGATAAAAATAATGGAGCTTGAGATCCAAAAGATTCAACGATCCAACAAGAGAACTCGCTTTACTTCCGCTTGGTTCCACTGGATGGAGTGCCGGGTTTCTTGCTTGACGACCCAGCGAGGTAGCCGGCCATATCGAACCCTTGGAGAGGGTTGCTCTGAGCGCCCGCCAGTGGAGAGCTCTGTTGCTGCTTTTCGAATTCGGCACGTGTTTCCGGGTCCACTGCAGAAAGATTGTTAGTTTCCGGACATATGAATCGGGATTATATTTAAAGACGTACTGTTCTCCATCATCTTTGGCATGAGGGTCATGCCTCCGACGGCCACGATGGCGATGAGAATCATGGGGTTGCTGAGCAGCTTCATGGGATTGAAGCCTTCCCGGGTAACGTAAAATTCGGAGGTTTTGGCGGGGTACAGGTCCTACGGTGGCCGGAATCGTTAGAATATATATTTAAATTCCTACGGATTGAAGATCGAGATACTGACGATTGGATGCGGCTTCCTCTCGCCCCTGTTGCTCCATTCGTTCCCTCTGAAGGTCTGGAAGACCTCGACCAGGCCATCGGTGCTGACGTCAACTCTCAGCGATGGGAAAACATGGGTCCTGCAGTTGACTTCGAGCAGATACGAGCCGGGCTTGACATCTTGGAACCTGAAGGTGCCGCTGGCGAAGACGTGAGAGGAACGGGAGTCCTCGAGGAGGTCGCCGGAAAGGGTGACGGTGGTGGACGACGGGAGGAGGGAGATGGAGGGTAGCAGGGCGTTTGGCTTGACGCTCCCGGAGATGGTGACGGCCAGGATGAGGGCGGGGAAGAGCAGGAGGAGGAGGCTCATGAGCCGCAACAGTGTGGTGGCCATGATGGAGAGAAGCTTGGTGGAGATGCTGTTTGATATCTGGCGAGAGGTGCGGTTGCAGGCAAGCAATCAATCAGGTGGGAATGGTGGTTAAGCGACAGGCCAGCAACCACAACGGCCGATTGGCGGGCATGAAACTCTGTAAAAGCACACTCAACGGCAGATGCAATATTTATCACCAGCCTGCTTTGTAGATACATGCACATGCGTATACAAGATGCAGCCTTCCTTGTACCCGGTCTGCCGTCACCAAGATAAGGTGGGCGCCGGGGAGCGGATGTTGTGGTGTTTGGGGGTGGGCGCCCGCCCGCCAACCGCAAAAGTAAACAAACCAAACAAACTTCAGCAGGATCCGCCATGATGATATCTGCCCGTTCCCTCGCTATCACCCCACCACCTCCACCTCCACTTCCACCTCCATTCCTTTCCATCTTATCATCCCCCTTCCTTCTTTAATCTCCGACCCTTCTCCAGTGCCGTTTCTTGGTTCCGCGATCCGTCGCCATGACTCACAGCACTCGCGAGCGAAAGCGAAAGCATTCCGAAGCGTCGTCTCTGGCTTCGTCGTCGCATCATCACAGCCAGTACTCGAGCGTCCCTCCTCCTCCTTCTGTCCGCAACCCACACCCTCCTTCTCAGGCCGGCCAGGATCCCAGATATCTCTACAATGGCTACGTAGAATATACGACCGGTGTCTCGCCTCTTCCTGCTCCTCGTTCCCGGCACACGAGATCCACCCGCGATCCGTCCCGTCGCCACTCCGGTTCTCATCAAGAGGTAACCTCTTTTGACAGTCGCAATCACAGAATAGATACGGCAGCTGACTCGTTCGCTCAGGCACCGCAATACCGTCCCGATCAGCCGGACCCGTCGGACAGACCCGGCAAGCGACACAGACCGGCCCGAGAATACGCCCTCGAGGACGCAAACTCGGATGGAGATTTGTCCGACACTGGCGCAGATGTCGGCGAAGTATCCTTCGATGACACCGCCGACCAAATCAGCGCAAAGTTCAATACCTTCAATGCCACCCTGGCAGACCTGCTCTCCACCGTGGACTCGAACCCGGAATTCTCATTCCCTCTCCTCGACAGAGTTTTAGGCAGGGAGAGGTCCAGCTTTGTCAAGACGATGAAGGCCATGCAGCTCGAGGGAACCTTGCCGTGGTTGGTTCAAGCTCGCAACTCCTCGCCGGATCTCTCCATGGCGCCGCCTCCGAAAGCTATCCAGACAACCGGCGGTCTGCTCCTGGAACCCATCAAACCCCGCCAGGTACGAGCTGGTAGCCATGACCCAACATCCAGAAAGGTGTCTGCGACGGGTAGCATCCGCTCCGTATCATCCTCCAGCTCCGTGCCACCGGTCCCGTTCTCCACCCACACGGCCGACCCCGTCAAGCGGGCCAAAATCTGGCCCCCGGAACTCCCTCCGATCAAGAATGAGGAAATCCGCAAACAGGTCTTCTCCCATAAATCGGTGGTCGACGGTGCTTCCTCTATGATTGGCGAAGCGGGTCTGCACAACGAACGTCTCGAGTTCCTCGGCGACAGCTACCTCGGAGCCATCGTCACCCGCTACATCTTTTCCCGTTTCCCCACATTTCGTGAGGGCGCCATGACAAACATCCGCTCCAGCATCGTCGGCAACAAGAACCTTCACGAATGGTGTTTGATGTACAAACTCGACAAGGAACTGATCACTGGCGAAGGCAAACATGCCGAGCTCATCGCGCGCACGAAAACCCTCGCCGATCTGTTCGAAGCATACGTTGGCGGCGTGCTCCTCGACAGCGGTCCCGAAGTCGCCGACGAATGGGTCAAAGACCTTATCGAGCCTCGCATGAAGGGGGTCGCCGAAGAGTACAATAAGGAAAAACCTCTCAACAAGGCGGCCAAGAATGAAATCGCTAGCATGATTGGTGGCAAGAACGCTACGATCGAATACCGCTGGACCGAAGGTTTGGGCGGTAACCAGGGGGGTTATTGTTTCACCATCTATTTCACAGGATGGGGGTATAACGGAAAGGTGCTCGGGAGCGGTTGGGGGTCCAACAAGACGTAAGTATTCGGCCCTCCATTCGAATGATTCTTGAATACGAAATGCTAACATGTTTCTACAGAGACGCGAGCATCAGAGCCGCCATGAATGCACTCGACGAAGGTCACGCTTTACGAGATGTCAAACGTGCCAAACAAAAGTGGTACGAAGAGAATCCGCCGCCATCTAGTGTCGCCGGTTCCGATACCGGTACCGTTATCCGTCACGATACCTCTAATTGATTCACGTCCAACCCTTCTGGACGGCTACGCCAATCGATAATATTTCATCTTCTTTTCTATTCATTGATTGAGCTTTTGGAAGCCGCCGTCACCCCAATTTTTATTTTGTTTCTCAATTCGATCATCGAAATCATTTTGTATATGCCGGATAGACTCTCGGCTTTTTATGTGACACGACGCGGGGTAGCAAAGGCGGTATTTTGTGATTTTTTTTTTTGATCTGAAAAATTCGACGGCGTTAAGAGTAGGAGTAAACGGAGTCATGGGAAACGATTTTCTTTGTATTTAAGTCTTTACAAGTGCCCTGCCTAATTATTTTGGCGAGTCCGCATTTCATATTTCAGCTGTGCGAACCTTCTCGCCTTTTTTCCCCTCTTTTCAGCCATCACGAGTTTGTGTAACGATAACTGTAGAGTCAACACATAATCCTTACTGCGAAGTGCAAAATCCAACAATGCAATACACGAGCAAATTTGTGCCTTTGCAATCGTATAAATATAATCTTCTAGTACAGCACTACCTAGCTATGCAACCCCAATATATACAGATTGTGGAAATTGATTCAGATGGAACAAGGATAAAAAACGCAGATATATCTATTTACACGAAGGCGTACACCTCAAAGGCTCCAGTTCCCCCCAAGTTGATCACCGCTCCCTTACTCTTCCCTTCCATCTCGGAAAGAATTGACTGGCATCAAAGCTCATTCTGCCAATTTACTGGACGCACTGAGAGTAGTATTCGTTGGTCTTGTTGCACTTGTAGGGCGAGACGCAAACAGTTGGGCCAGTGTATCCGATTCCGCCGCACTGTCCCCAGGCGGTTTGGGTCGCGCCGTTCGCCGAGGTGGTCACCGAGGCGGTGGTAACGATGCGGCTGGTGGTCGTCGTCGTACGGGTGGTTACCACCGGTGTGGAGGTGGTTGTGGTGGTGCGGGATGAAGTGGTGGTGGTGCGGGAAGGTGTGGTGGTCGGGTTGGAACCGCCGCAGGAGACGGGACGGGGTCCGGGAATGGTGTAGCTGATGGGGGATTGGTACAGGTTGAACTTGATTCCAGGGTCGGAGCCAGAGTACGCGCCTGGAAAGTTGACGGTAGCCGGGCTGAGGGAGCCGCCTCCGGTGATGTTGATCTGGGCGCACTCCATGTAGAGCTGGGCACCCGGGTAGTTTCCAGCGGCGTGGAGGGCGATGAGCTCGACGCGCAACAGGTAGTTTCCTGGAGCGACGCAGCTGGGGATTTTGAACTTGTAGCCGCGATCAGAGATCAGGCGGTCGACGGCCCATTTTCCGGTGGAGGAATCGTAGCCTTCCTCGTGGATTTTGAACCAGCCGCCGGAGGGGATAGCGGCCGTGGCGGCGTTGGATACCTTTGAGAGGTAAGCCATGATGGGACCCTTGTGGGAAGCATCAATGATCATGCCCGTTCGCCAGTCGGTATCCAGGGTGTGGATCCATCGGGCGGTAATCTCAGCACCTGCTGGGACGTCGATGACGTTTGGAGAGAACTTGACTAGTGGATTTGGACCACCGTTACATGCGACGTACGGGCTGGTAACGTCTTCGATGGGGCCGTCGTAGGTGGGTAGTCTCAGGCCGTTCTCCTTGCCCGCGCTAACACCGTTTACTTCAAACTCCTATATTATAGTGTTAGATATCGTATTGCCAACCAGTAAAGATGGTTAAGATGTGGGAATGGACAGTGATTCAATATCCTCTCCCTAACAGGTGCATCAACTTACGGCGAATATGGCGTGACCAGCGACCAAAGTGGAAAGCGCAGCTACAGCTGCAACACCGACGAATCCCTTCATTTTTCCGGTTCGATATTCTTAAAAAGAAATAAAAATTATATAATAAAAATGGATGGGATCGTTCAACAATCCAACGAGCAAGTTTGAGCAAGATTATGAAACGCTAGAGAATAGTGGAGTGCAGAGCAGGAGATTGGGGGGGAAACAAAGGTTGCAGGAGCGTTATATATACCCTTTTTACGCTTTATAGCAACATGATAACCTGGTTCCCCTCGATCCCTCAACCTGGCTAGAATCAATAAAATGGAAGAGCATAATTCCTGGGATGTTGCATCTGTTCCGTCAGGATAACGTGCGAGCGGCGTGCTGAGAAATCATGGCAAAAAGAAAAAGGTCACCGGAGCATGCGCGAAGCAAGGCCCAATCCAGGTAGTTTCTTGCATCGGAACAATATAGTCTTGTCCCGCCTACCAAAGTCTTGAGTCGCGCTTGGAGGCGTACCATATAGAATGCACCGCACTATATATCGCCTCCCGAGGGCATATTTGGTGGCCATCCTCTCAGAGATCGAGCATGGTATATCGCCTTTCCGTGGTTGCGACCCCCTGGCGCCAGCGCAAAGGCCAAGAGCAAAACATGGTAAACGGTACTTTGGATATATCGGAAGGCTCCCTGGTGACAAGATGGGCTTCTGGAATAGCCGCAGCGCGTCGTTCGGTTTCAGTCAGAAAGGATCAGGCCGGGGAGGAAGGTTATCGTACGTATTTCTGACTGCGTTGGGTGGTGTTGGGCTGCAGCCTGTCACTTGGCAGCTGTGATTATTGGCCGCCGCCGCACCAAGCAATGGCCGCGACGGGCTTGGAGACAGCATTGGCACTTCTTGGGAGCATGGCCCGTGTGTTTCAGCATCTGCTGCCGGACCGCATTCCCATTATCGTATCGGACACCGCTCGACGAGTGATGCATTGATTTCATTGCGCGTGTTGGATGTCAAAAGTCTGCGGTTGGATTATGCCGGGCTCTGACCAAAAAATCTGAGATACATATCTGAATCTAGATCTCGACCACGGTACGGCGAAGCATAGTTTTTATTGATCCTCAGATCAGAATGAGGTCTCCTTGCCACGATCATCTTTAATATATGTATTGCCACGAGCCTTTAAACTTTGCTGCTTTCTCGAGTCCTTCGGATTCTAGAAGTTCGATCGCTTTAGGCTCATTGGCCGAAGCATTCATCCAAGCGGAATTAAATGCATGCCCTTTGAGTTCAAGATCCCATCTTCCCTCCCCTGCCCGGGTGCCTGGCTCCATTCGATGGTCGGTTCTTCAGAAAATAGCAGGCAAATATTAGGGCTAATACTGAAACATAACTTTATAATTATCGTCTGATCATAGCAGGTATCGGATCCTATTGAGCCGGTGGAACCTTCGATTCAATATGCAAGTCCGGTTGTTCTCCACACCAAGGCTATGGTTTATTAATTTATATTATTCGTTAACCCGCTGGTGGATTTAAATTCTAAAAAGATCAACCCTAAAAAACACCATTACCCATTCAAAAGCCTCGTGTTAACGCCATGGGGAAAAGGATATCAATACAAACACAAGACGCTTAGGGAGTGGGGGTGGTTGTAAAAGAAAATTCACCAAAGACGCTGATTGGGACCGAAAACACCGTGGAAGCAAAAGGACGTCATCTTCCATATATTGCACCATCCTCGGGGCTTAGTACCACCTGCCCCGTTCTTAGCAACTCCCTGGCGCGCTCAACACCGCTAACCTCCTCTTCCGCTTCGGAGGCAATGGGTGCGAGCATCGACCTATCTTGCACAAATGGTTCTGGCGGACCGTGTCGCCCCAAGTAGGAGAGTAAAGTCGCCTTCCCCGTGGTTTCTCCAATCAGGAGAGAATCGCCGTCTGGCGAAAAAGCGCCGCTCATCACGGGGTCATCAAAAGCTGCCAAGTCGTACAGGAAAGGGTCGGATCTTGTTGGGTCCCACACTTTGACGAGGCCATCCGAACTTCCCGTGACGAGTAAGCTGCCATCTGCGACCCAAGAAGCAAACGTGACTCCTGTGTCAGCTTCTTCACGATCGCGGTCAGGGCTCAATGGCGTTTTGGAATCTAGCAAGTCAGAAACATTAGTTTCTAGTCTGTGTCGGATTTTGCGTACAACTTACCACCATGTTCCAAAACGTGGAGAGGCTCCGTCCCTTTTCTGCTATCCCAAAGATAGCTCTTGCCGTTTGTTCCTGAGGAGGTGACATATCTCCTACAAGAACTATGCAGATATACCGTTAGAAAATTCCAAAATAGGTTCAATTCAAGTCGAGCTTACCTTATAGTCACTTTGTTTATATCCCTGTGTCTACAGGTGAACTCCTGGGTCTTACGGCACTGTTGTCGCATATCCCATACCCGTACATAAGAGAACGTATCCATCGTTGGCCCTTTGGCCGGACCGCAAATAGCCCCAGCGACCAGAAACTGTTCGCTTTCATCAAGACACATATCAAACTGTCTCGTCGAACCTGGTCTTATGGTACCCACTTCTGCGCCATGGACAGCATCGAACACCCTCAAGTCGCCAAGGTGAGCATTTGGCTGTCGTTTGTCGCTTTCCTTGTTATCATAGCCAACAAAAACCCACCCTGTCCTTCCATTTGCGCTGCTCCAGAGGACGTTGGTAGGCTCGAGGTAGCTTTCATTACTAGGGAAAACCAAGCAAGCATCTGCGACATCGCTGCGGCCATCAAGCGAAGGGCGAAAGATCACCACATCGCCGTTTTGCAGACAAGCGGCGCCTGTGTTCTTAAACTTGCTGCTCATCTTGATTCGAACAACAGGGGCATTGAAAGCAAGAGACCTCTTTAACTGTCTCTCCTTCACATCCCAAATCTTGATAGTTTTATCAAAGCCACTCGAATAGAGTAGACCGTCGGAGAAATCGACAGAGGATACGGTGCTATGTAAATATGGGTCAAGAATGGCACCATTTCCCTGATTGAGAGGTCTGCGGGTTTTGTGCCCACACAGAAACTTGATCGGACCGTCGACGCTGCCCAGCATCAGATTGCCCGCTCGATTGTACATATCATTGTATGTCGTACAAGCTAGGGCAAAGGTCTCTCCACTTGGATCCCATGCGCAGTCGACAACGTCACTTGAACCTTCGGTAAATGTTCGATAAGGGTGTAGAAACCGGAGGGATTCCCGACATCCGATAGTCCGAAGTTCCGCATAGCTACTGGGGAATTGTTTGCTTGACCTCTCATCTGCTAATTGCCGAGCTAGAATTAATGAAGGCCAAGGTAGCCTTTCTTTAAGCAAGCTAGACTTTTGGAGCGTAATCTTCCTGACATTGACTGGAGGATTTACTCTCGATTCTATAGCGTCCGCTATATACCGAGAAACATCCTCTGCCGTTCGGCCTTGGAGTCCTAGAGCTGCATCATTTGCAACAGAAGCTAGCACCTCTTCCTTATCCCTCAAGGAATAAGCCAACGATCCCAAGAGATTGCGTAATGCTTTGATCGAGTTTTCGATAGAAAACGGTTTCCGTATAAAATCCGAGCAAACGGGATAAGCACACAACCAAATATGTCTAGCTTCGTTTTCAGAAAAAGATTGATGGATCGAAAGACCAGCTATTGATGCGTTAGAACTCGAATACTCGCAATTGCATGCAGGTGGTATACTCACAGAGAAGGTCGGGGAGAGGACTGGACTTGATGTTCCGTAGATATACCCTTGATTCATAAGATAAATATGGCCGACGCGATGTATCAAGCTTTTGGGTTTGTTTGAAAGTCATCCGTCTAGGTCTATTTTGGGTCGTTCCTGACTTTGACGGTTTCTGAGGATTTCTACTAGTCATTTCTAGTTTTTTGACAGCCACACGCAATTCATCTACATCTTCTAAAGGATCGTAATCCTCAAAGCAATCGCTTTCGCATCCATCATCTTCGATGGAAATTTGTGTTTTGTCGCTTGGATGTTTACGGCATATTGCTACTGGAGGTTCTTTCAACACAGTGGTTGAGTTTGTAGTTGATTTCGTATTAACGAGAGAACTCAAGCATCGTCCCTTATTTTCAAACGCTAGACGTTGTTCTGAAATTTCTTCCACGGACATTGACTCCTCGAACCACACCTCTTCGTGAAGTGGCGAGAAAGCAGGATAGGCCCTCTCGTCAGCGTCATTCTGTATTGCGATAAGGAGAGGGTTGAGATGCTTCAGATTATATATGAGATCAGGATCGCCATCTGAGCTAGGGATGGATTCCCCGGTACTTGGCTTAACTAAATTTGTAATATCCATATTGAAACCTATTCTAGCAACCTAGAGATTGTCAAAGTTAGAACCTGAAGATCGAGTGCCTGTACCTGTATAATAGTAAGAGGAGTTTGTTTAGTAACGTACTTGACCGTGCTGGACCTTCGGCTTTCTTTTGATACCGCCAGAGCCTGTTTGCTGCTGGCGAACAAGTGCCTTCCCATTGTCCATAACTTTCGGACCATTTGGGGTTGGAACCGAAGCTGGGAGTTGACCCCTAGTCATTTGGACTTCCTTTTGAGCACTCTCGGTAGCTCTACTTGTTTCCTCAAATGGAGCGGATGTGGAAATTGAGACGCGTTGAGCTGGTATTGCCGGCAAGGGTGGCTTTTCTGTCGAAGGTGATGCCCCATTCTCCAAAAGTCCGTTCCCATGGATATAGTCGCCCACCTGCGCATCTTTTGTTATCACTTCAAATTTCCGTTTCACAGCTGGTGTACTTGAAGCTTCGGGTTCCTGCTCGTTCTCAAAGAGGTAGGGCATGCTTGGGGCTCCAGTTATCGGAACAGCGCCTTGAGTTTGCACCTTATATGACGGATTGGGAGACTGGCTCTCAATGGTTGTCTGCCTCACGAAACCAGGTTCGCCGGGTCTTTCTGAGTCCGAACCGGTGGTTACCACTTGCCATCTGTTGAATAAGTTGTGGAGATCTGATGTAGTCAGGACCTGGACAGCTAGAGGGGTCGAGGATCCGGGTTGCTGCAGGTTATACGTGCTTGACGCGTTTTGGCTTGATAATATCGGTTCATCGGCTTGTCCGTGGGAAGTCATCGGGTTCAGTGTAAAACGGTGGGTGAGGACGTGCGCCGTGATGATTAAGACCGAAGGGGTTGAATGAAGAATATTATCGGGAGAAGCGGTAGCCCAGGCGTCCCCTAGCCTCCACCACCATCGTCTGGCTAACGGTTCTTGGAAGCTGTTGGTGAGCTTGGTTGGATTGGTCGTCGAAGGCAGCTTGTAACCTGTGCGTGTTGGTTGCTGATACTCTTCCAAATAAAGCACATTGAACTACTCGAGTCTGCTTAGTCATATCTTGGCGGTAACCTTTGCTTCAATTTTCAACACCGTCCCCAAACCAACGCCCAGACGGCAGACAATGCATCTCAAGACGCCACGATAGCCACCCGACCACTGACGATACGTACTATGGGATGGCGACCCCACGATCTCGGATCCTGGATCTGATGCGGGTAGGTATCTCTCTCTCGTATCCGAGACCCAATGGCTCATAGACAACCGATAGGTTTCCTGCAGGATTTTCAATACAACCTTTAATCCGACTGGCGAGCGAACCGGAAACAAAATTCTGCGAGAACGCTTAAAAGGCCCGGCCCTGCTCGAATATTATCCCAAGCAACAATTCTCAATTCGGGAATTCATTAAGGGATTCCCTGATCTAGCCATCAGCGACGAGTCGGAGGAATACCGTGTACAACAGGTCGAGGAGTATGTGAGCTTCGAAAGTTAATTGTAATGCAAAACGGGATCTAACGCTTTGGCTGTAGGCACAAATTACGAGGAAAGGGCAAGCCGAAAAAGTACAAGCTGGGAAGGGAGAGGACCGCCGGAAAGAAGAACAAGAAACGGAAGTAAGCTGTCAATGGCCAATAATCTCTGAGAGCTGGCTACTCGGACAAGCGCTCCGTCACGTCCTTCTGGTGAGGTTTATTACATAATATACGACTTCTACCGTGCTTGGTGGATATCTGCACAGATAGCAGGCGCAATGCCTGATGTACATATTGTATGCGATACCAATTAGCTACGATCGTATTTCCAACCGCTTGGGCTGACTGTATGGGCTTAATTGACCACCCAACTGAGTATCGGAGCCCTGTAAACATCCTACTAAACCCATATATAACCCTAGAGAGGAGATACTTCGGTGACTACGTCTACAGAGTATGTGATAATGTGATTACTGAGAATCTGATCCCCTTGAAGGCATACCAGTTTCCTGTCTAACCTCCACATGTGACCATATTTCACATGCGAGCGGTCAACCCGTAAAGATACCAATGCTAGATCCTGCCATTAATGGCCATTTGATATCGATATCAAGACATTGGTCCTGGTGTTGTATTCGCGTTGTGTTGGCCAATCAGAGCCCTTGCATTTGGGTGAGGTAAACTTGCCGCTAAACCGTTGTCAGTACAATTTGGCTGGCCGACGTTATTGACCGCACCCCGTTCTCGCAACTTCCGATTGTCGACCCGCACCGATTGCCCCGCGCCGAAGCTATCCCTCGGACGTTTTACCGCCATTGCCGGTAGAGTTGCAATACAAATTGCAGGCTACCGGAGGCCTCCCGATCCCGCAATGATTCGACAGACCGTTACAAGGTCCCTTCGGCGGACTGCCAACTTCAAGAACGCAAGAACCTTCTCCGTCACGCCACGTCGAAGCGCGACTCAGGATGTCGAGATTACGATCGGTATGGAGGATACCTACTGGGTGGGGTTGAGTTATTGGCTGATGAGAATGTGAATCAGATGGCATCAAGGTCTCCGTCCCCGCCGGATCTGCATTGATCCAGGCGTGTGAGAAAGTCGGTGTTACAGTACCGAGGTATATATTGATGGGAGAGAGACGGTGTTTGAAGCGACTGCAGCATCGGAGGCTGATCGAAACCCCTTTAGATATTGCTATCACGAAAGACTATCTATCGCTGGTAACTGTAGAATGTGCCTGGTGGAGGTTGAGAGGTCGCCGAAGCCAGTGGCTAGTTGTGCATGGCCAGTGACTGTACGTTGCGTGCTCCGGTTCGTGTCAACTTGATATGACAGAATGAGATACTGACGCATCACAGCCGGGAATGGTTGTCAAAACGAACACTCCGCTGGTTCACAAAGCTCGAGAGGGAATTATGGAATTCTTACTAGCAGTAAGTAGGCATCTTTATCATAGTTATGGGTCGATACTAACTCGGATGGTAGAACCACCCACTGGACTGCCGTATGTTATTAAATTATCACTCCCTACGACGACGACGGGCTCTTACTGATATCATTCACTAGCAATCTGTGATCAGGGTGGAGAGTGCGATCTTCAGGATCAGTCTATGAGATATGGCGCTGATAGAGGAAGATTCCATGAAGTAGGAGGGAAACGTGCAACTGAAGACAAGAACATCGGCCCACTAGTTAAAGTAAATACTTTATCGCCTTCCAATTGCATTTCACCAATGCTAACCAGATAGACCTCTATGAATCGATGTATTCACTGCACGAGATGCGTCCGATTTGCGAATGATGTCGCCGGAGCACCGGAATTTGGATCGACAGGCCGCGGCAACGACTTACAAATTGGAACATATCTTGAAAGGAACTTGAATTCTGAACTGTCTGGCAATGTTATAGATCTCTGCCCCGTTGGAGCCCTCACCTCGAAACCATATGCATTCCGGGCACGTCCTTGGGAGTTGAAGAACACTGAAACAATCGATGTTCATAACGCACTGGGTTCAGCTATCCGAGTCGACACAAGAGGTCTAGAAGTCATGAGGGTCCTCCCTCGTCTGAACGAAGACATTAACATCGAATGGATCGATGACAAAACTAGATTTGCCTGCGACGGCTTGAAAACCCAAAGGCTGACCACGCCTTTGATCAAGAGGGAAAACAAGTTCTATCCAGCAACTTGGGAACAAGCGCTAGTGGAAATTGCCTCGGCATATCAAAAAATCCAACCCACTGGAGAAGAACTGAAGGCAATTGCCGGCCATTTGACTGATGCCGAATCGATGGTTGCTCTAAAAGATCTCTTCAACTCCCTCGGCTCGGAGCACCTCTCAGTCGATCAACCCCAAGGACATCTTCCTCCTGCCCACGGCGTCGATATCCGGTCAAACTATATCTTCAACTCCACTATCCACGGAATCGACCAGGCAGATGCCATACTTCTTGTAGGAACCAATCCTAGACTTGAAGCTGCCGTTCTTAACGCTCGGATTCGCAAGAGATGGCTGTACTCGGACCTTGAAATTGGTCTTGTCGGCGAGAACTTTGATAGCACATTCGAGTACGAGCATTTAGGAGACACAGCGGCGCAACTCACCAAGGCGCTAGCCGGCCCATTTGGAAAGAAACTGACAAGCGCTAAACGGCCGTTGATTATAGTCGGCAGCGGAGTTACAGAGCACCTTGACTCAAAGAGTATCTACGAAACCATCGGCTCTTTTGTAGACAGGAATGCTGCCAACTTCCTTACACCTGAATGGAATGGATACAATGTCCTTCAGCGCGCTGCTGCACGTGGTGCTGCCTATGATATTGGATTCGTGCCTCATTCGACAGCACTTTCCAAGTCCATTCCAAAGTTTATCTACCTCTTGGGTGCGGACGAAATCACTTCCCAGGATATACCACCTGGTGCATTTGTTGTGTACCAGGGCCATCACGGAGACGCCGGTGCCCAGTTCGCCGATGTCGTGCTTCCAGGAGCGGCATATACAGAGAAGAGTGCCACTTATGTGAACACAGAGGGACGGACACAGCTTACAAGAGCAGCCACATCGCTACCGGGAGCGGCGAGGGAGGATTGGAAGATCGTTAGAGCGATCAGTGAATTTCTCCAAAAACCACTCGAATACGAAGACCTGCCATCTTTGAGGGCTAGAATGGCAGAAATTAGCCCAACATTAGTTGTCTATGATGAACTCGAGAAGCCAAGCAAAGAAATTGCAGGGTTGGGTCTTAAGACATCGCTGGTGGAGGCAAACAAGGGAACGAAGGCCCTCGGAGAACCCATCAAGCGGGTTGTCCATGATTTCTATTTTACCGATGTCATTTCTAGAAGGTCAGTTTGCTCTTCCCAAATCAAACGAATGTTTGTGCTAACTTCAATCGAATAGTTCCCCGACAATGGCAAGATGTTCGGCAGCTAAACTGGCACCAGGGAGCGAATCAAAAGCCCTGGCTTCGTTTGCTTAACTGCGCGGCCTGTATCACTTTGTACAAACCAAAATTTTTTCTGTTTTCAGTTCAGTTCAAAGCCGTTCATACAAACTACTGGGTTGAAAATTCTTCTTCTAGCGCTTATTTTGGATCCAGCTCCCTGAAGGACCGGGTAAATGTTTATATTTTCAAGTAATTCAGTTGTACATTCTACAGAAACACGGGAGACGATCTGTCTTGCGATTCGTTCCTAGTATTTGGTCCGAGCAGAATGGCGAATGTTTTACGGCGGTATGCTCGTCATCGCTTTGCGGTCCGAACCGCTGTCTGCAGCGCCTTCAATAAACGACCCAATTCGTCGGTAACAGTGTTGTATCTCGAGGATGAATTCTTTTTTCATAAATCTCAAACTTCCATCCCACCCTCGAAGCCCGACATGCTGCATCGGCGTGATGCTAAAATGTTTGGCTTGGGATGTGTTGAGCCTCTCATAGCCAATTGTTAGCCGCCGGGCCCCTGCACTCAACACCGAACCACGTTTTGCACCCGACCAATCGAAGGGCAGAAGTCGCCGGACCTGCCTAACCGCCCAGATCTACCAGAAATGTCATTCCGTGTGCTCTAGCTATTTATAGAAGCTCATTCGAGGTGCAGGTACATGTGCCATGCTCCACGATGTGCGAGAGCATTTCTCAAAGATCCTCGATGTTAAGCGGAGAAGATGAGAACAGCCGCGAGATGAAGCTTCGCAGGCGATCGCAGACGCTTTGAATATATACCACAGTGAGGAACCTCCCCCAAAGGCGACGCTTTGCAGGTCAACAGCTACTCATCGTGAAGGCAGAGGTGTGGCGCATCCTAAAAATAACCATGTCGACCAGGGATTCCGGGCTCAAGGGCCCCATGCGGAATGCCGCATGAGTGAAGGTACAGGCGAACCAATACACACTCGCTCGAGAGCACGTCGCTCAGAACCTCCGACGAGAGTTGGGGAATCCATGCTGGGCGCTAACGTGCATAGGACCTGCATCCTTCAACCTCGCCATATGATTACTGCTAAGAGGTCTCATGCAAACAAGGTTACCTTGAAGGTCGAGAGAGAGTCGGAAAACTCGACCTGCCAGTTGCATGTCGCCACAAGGACGTGTCTGATGGACGGTCCATGGCATGAAATACCGTTTAACGGACGGTTCCAGCTTTACAGACGATTCGCGCCATGGACCGACGTTAATCGACCGAGCAGCTCAGCTCCTGAATCCGCTGGTTTCATTAATCCCCACAGGCATAATATTGTACATAGGTCCCTGATGGCATGATTCAAAGAAAAAGCCATTGTTCGACGGGATGACTGACACAAGCCCTCGAAACGGTCAGTTGCTCTGGACTGCCAGCCTACGGGTGGAGACAACCAGACCCCTGGTACTCCCAGATGTGGACGCAGCCCCACCCTTCGAAAAAAATGCAAGAGAGGATTGGAACACAGATAGACGGGAGGGGACTTGTTAACTGGTACATGTCTCTTTGGCCAATCACGACCTTTCGTGCAAAGCCAAAATGGTCCCCAGAGACCGGGAGCGTGTGGGTGGAGTCAACGATTGGCTGCGGGCTGGCTAATCATTGGTGCTTCTCTTGCCAACGCCTTTAGCTGGCCGACCTAAATGTCCTCCCTCTTTTCTCGAGCACGACTTCCCATCTTCTTGGGTCTCTTGTTGTCGACAATATCTCGTTTCAACGTTGCTCTCCCAAGCAAGCCAATTTTCTTCCCTCCAGTTGTCGGCACCTGTCTCCTGTTGTGTGCGTGGGTCAGATTTTCTTGCTTGGGACCAGTGATCGAGATTTCTCAGTGGAGGTGTGTTAGACGCTCTCGTATTTTTTCTATGTCCCCTCTTTTTGGAGTCGCAGGTTTGCTTACTCTTCTCCCCGCTGACCTCAATAGAACTTTTCGCTGGAGTCTCTACACTGCGCTTGATTGAGGATTAGGCCAGTCCTCCCGCAAAGCCGTCTTTCAAAGTCCGTACGCACTTACGGAACCTGTTGTCCGTCCCTTGGGCTTGTTCGCGCATCCTTTCTCGAAGACACCAAGTTTAAACTTGACCCGAGTCGCGAATCTCGACTTCAATTCATAAACTGCGTACTGCCCGTCGTAATTGCCTGGGAACTTCCAACATCGCATCCTCGAGACTTTGTCTAAGTTTAGAATAGTGTCGACCTGTGTATCGCGCCCCTTGACAACACCACCAAACATCACCAACCGTACCAAACATTTGATCGAACAACAGGCTTGGCAGTCATTCTAACGCCTCTTGTTAGCGTTAGGACTACGTTGGTGTCCGAGTTTATCGATAAAAGATACCATTCAACCTTCGACAATTTGGTTTTTCGACGGATGTATTGAAGTATCAGCTCAGAATTCGGGACCTCATCGTCTTTCGGAGGGATATCGTTCAGCCGCCAAGATGTCTGCACAACCATACTACCAGCCGCCGAATAGCTATGTCCCGCGTCCACAAGCTGGTCAACGGCAGACCATGCAATACAATCCTGGAGGTTATAACCCAGCGGTCTACCACCCGCAGGCGCCGCCATCTCCTCCAGTCAATATGGCCTCACAACAAGCGCATTCCGGATACAATCCAAATATATATATCCCGTCGCACCCGGTTGGGCCCCCAGGACGGATGGCCCCTCAACCAGCTGTTGGAGCGGGAGGATATGTACCGTATGCAAATCTCCAAGGGGTAATCGGCGGGGTCAATAGGAGTTCTGCCTTGGAGCAGCAGGGTAGCGGCGAAGAAGGTCAGTGATACACTATCGCCTATATATTGCGAGGACGATGACACTCCTTCTAAGGTTTTTGATCTTAGAGGGCGAGCCATAAGTCCTCAAACACGAACCATTGAGATATTCGACATGTCGTTATTTCTATGATTGTTAATTGAAATTCTTACTGACTATCAATCAAGCGCCCCCACCGTATTCACCTCCTCAGCGCCCATTCAATAGACAGATGCAGCCTCCGAATCTTCAAGTACCAGGTATTGAAAACCCACCATGATTACAAGTAGTCGCACCGATTACACAGCCTATTCTGACACAAACTAACTCGACATAAGCAGTTAATGTCCAGAATAATATGTTCACTCCGATAACTCCTAGTAATTCTTATCAGCCTCATTCTCAGTCGCCGCTTAATGCGTCCATTCCAAGGCAAATGCCCCCACCAACCCAGCCTGTTACCGGGCAGCCGCAGCAGCAGCAGCAAGCAGCAGTGCCCCCCGGATATCCTGTTCAAGATCAGCGGAGAGTAGCAAGTCAACCTGGGGTCTATCATCCGACACAAGTGACACAGCCCGCTCCAAGCCAAATGCCCGCTTCGGCCCCGCAGAATGCACAATATGCCCCACAACGGCAGTCAGGTGTACCTGTACAGCAGCAGCAGCAGCAGCAGCAACAGCAACAGCAGCAGCAACAGCAGCAATCATTTCAGGCCGCTCCCCCTATACGCTCAGTAACTGCCCCAGTTAACCCCCCAGCAAGATCACCGGATGACCTAGAGCCAACTTCTCCGCCGTCACAACTCTTGGCTCAGCCTTTCCCCGCCATCGGTTCTGCGAGAGAGCGGGATTCATTACCTCTCCGAAGGGCTCCCATTCCCAGTCCCAATACCGAGCCTTCGGCACCAAGCAGGCGAGCAACTATGCCAATTCCGCCCCCACCTCCTGCGATACCTCCACCGCCTAGTGGACCACCTCCTGGTATTGCGGCTCCCCGAAGACAGACGTTGGACTCAGTGCCGAATCCGATTGCCCCGGTCCAGGCACCAGCTGCGAGCAGCAGTGGCCCCACAAGCCAAACACCGACAACCGGCCAAAGCCAGTTGCAAACCGGGATGCCTCTCCCTCCACCTCCTGGCCGTCCACCGCCACAAAGCATTATGCTTCAACCAGCTCCGCTAGGCAAAAAACGTGATAAAGGTAAAGGTGTTAGTAGAGGTGAGGTTACCCCTAACACCATGAGTGATAGAGGAATTTCAAGTCCTCCACCGTCTGCTCCCTATAGTGCTGGGACTCTTCCGTTTCGCAGAAATTCGCCTCCGAATTCCAGCACTACACCGCATAGTTCTGCTTTTCCAAATTCTGCAAGTATCCAGCCGCAATCAATTATGAGATCTCAGAAATCCTCAGGCGATCTTGCCTCCGGGGGACTGAGGACTACAACCCCAAAGGACGTACGATTTGTGATACCCGATGATGAGAGCGAGTATGAAAGCACGGCAGACGGGGAGTCGCAAAAGAATAGTGGTGTAGAACCAAGCCCTGGATTTACAGCAGCGGCAGCACCTACGACCCCAAGGACGCCCGGAACGCCCGGACGACCGCGTGTCAGCTCACAACAAATCCCCCTGTTTGCAAGCATTGCAGAAGAGGAGGGTACACAAGACGATTCAAGGTTGAAAGCTTACTCTGGCAATTGGCCAAACGAGAAGGAAGCCTTCAATACGAAACCGATGCCTTCGAGTGCACCGGCAACTGAACTGCGATTTCATTCGACTCAAACACCCCCATTCTCCCCAGAATCTCTCAAAGGGGAAGAAAAGGTTTTAAGTATCAATGGGCAGATAAATGCACCAAAAGTCAATGCCATCACGCCACCGATGAATTCGGCACCGCTTGGGGAGTCGAAGGCGGGATCATCATCGAGAGTGTTTCCTGACGATGAACCTGACGATTTGGACCTTCCACCGTTTTATCACGAGGCAATCGAACGACACACTGATATGATTCTCTCAGAGGCAACCGCACCAAATGACGAGAAGCGACTGAACGTCTTTGTTGATTTTGTACTGGAGGAAGCACGGATGCGAGGGGAATTATATAATAGCGCATTGGGTATGCTGGGACCCGGGTTGTCTTTATTCCCGTCAGACGACCCGCAGTTTATGACGCCAGAAGAACAAGTGGCAGAATTCGAACGGAAAGAATACGAGAGGAGAGTTCTGGATCAAATCGCATCAACTTCGAATTCATCGTCCGGCGGCAGTTCAATAAAGCGAAGACAGACGATAAAAGAACAAAAGGCTCGCGCCGGCGAGTTTCTCGAAAATAGACGTTCGAGATCCAATCCTTCGACTCCAATGGAACCGAAACGCGCAAGCTGGTTCGAGAATGCAGCCGCAGATACAAAGTCAGACGGGTCTCCAGAGGCTGGGTACCCCCCCGAGAAGGCGGATATTCGGACGTCGCCTGTTATTGAGACCTCCGTTCTTGACATACAGCCTCTTCTATCCATTGTACCACCCTATCCTCGTCAGTTTCCATCCAGCGATAATTCCCACCCAAGTCTGCAGAAGACAAGGAAGGCTATTGCGGATCTAAAAGATTTGAAGATGATCCATAAGCTCAAATTTGACTTTACAACATCCGTCCCGCGGATCCAGGATGAGAATGCAGCAGGGACTCGGACTCGGAAAGCAGCACATCAAGATTACATCCAGAGGCTATTTAACGAAGGGAGGGTTACGTACGAGGAGATGGATAGGCTGACCGCAGATTTCGAAAGGAAAGAAGGCAACAACAAGGCCGACGAGCTACAGTTAGAATTCGAACGGTTTCAGAAGGAAGTTGTTTCTCCAAGCCACACTGAGCTTATGGACAGAATTGACAAGGCGACGTCAATCATGGATAGCATCCAGACTGACATTTCCACTTCTGCAAAAGCGAATCTCAGTATCAGAGAAGGACCCGAGTTGCTCGAAAAGTTGAACATTATGAGAACACTTTTCGAGACTCAGGAGATTCTGTATGGAGAAATCAACTCCCTAATTGCCGACAGGGACAGCAGATATAAGGAAGTCACGATTGCGCCGTTTTTGAACGAAGGCGACACCGAAGGTATCAAGGAAGCCGAAGAATTCTTCACCGACGCAGCGAAACAAACGAAAGTTACCGCCGACAAAGATGCTGTCGGTAGAGCCAAGTCGTTTTTGGATAAAGTGGAAAGAGATGTTACTACTGGTGTGGAATGTGAGGTTTCCAACTTTTGGGATGTGGCGCCAACTCTCACAGAGTTACTGGATAAAATTCCGAGCGATTTGTCGAACTGTAGGCCTGTCATCCCCGAGGACGAATTGCATGGCAATCCAAAGTATCGAAAATTCCCATTGCTCTATCTAAAGAAGAAACTCGACTATGTCGGAAATTCGATTTATCAACACGCGCAGGCTCAGATGCGACTTTTAGACTTCTCGGTGGAGATTACACTTGTGTGGACGAATTCAAAATGGGCGCTCGGCGACAGTGAGAGAGTTCTCGCTGGAGAGGAGGATCAGAGGGCCGTTTGGCAGGTCGAAAGGCAAAAGGAAGAGGAGGAGGTTAAGCAGACTAAGAACTGGGAGGAGAAAGTCAAGATCGTTCAAGAAGAGTGGTCTCAGAGCGTTGGCAATAGGCTTTCGGAGACGAAGAAGAGAATAATTGACCAGCTGGCGCAGCTAGAGGGCTGGACGAACGAGGTTAGTTTCTAGAGAAGCACACGCTCGAAGTTCGGGAACGTCGCTAATACCCGTGCAGTATCTATAAGACATCAATTTCTGACGTCATTCATTCATTTGGTGTTTTCCTTTTTCAAAATCCCTGAGCGGTGTACGATTTTAACGACTTTCCTTGCGACTTTCCATCTTTTGATAGAAGTTTGAACATCAATCTCAAAACTTCTGATCAGTTCTGTACTTGTTTTTTTGACGGCCGAAATACGGGGTTGGATTAGGTTTATCCTTTTACAAATCCTCCTTCTTCGCAAATCTATAATGTTTTTTCTCTACAACTTATTTGGGCATTTATTTTGAGGCCCAGGGCAGTTCTTATGTTAGCGAATGTTTACCAAGCAGAGGAGGTTCTACTCTTTTTCATTCAAGAAATTTCTAAGCAGGCGTATTCTATGGATTCAGCGGTCTCTCAACCGTTTTTGTATATACAACTTCATTTCTTCAGACATCTATACCTTGGTAAGAATGCTGGAGATTTACCTTGGGTTTTCAAAGACATCAGTTTATTTCCTTCTTATATTGGTAATCTTACTCGGCTAAACGCTTATGGAAAAGAAGTTCGATGGTGATAATTGGATAAACCGGCTAGTTTAGTGGACCATAGTAGTCTCGATTCCAGGCGAGCACCTACCATAGGCCGGCCATCTGTGCCAATGCAACATAGTAATCTTCCCGTTAGGTGCGTACAGCAATTCCTGTCGGCAGACACATTTCTGCATTGGAAACCAGCTCCACCCTGGCACAACGGGAACCAAGCTCCCAAAAACTCTTTGCGCGATTTTTCCGAAACGTCCGCGCAAACGAACGAAAAATTTTCTCTGATTTTAAAATTGCCAGAAAGGAAAATTTGGTTTATTAAAAACGCAAAAGTTTGCTTTTTTTGGTCTCGATGGATGTCGCCAGGGATCGCATGGTTCCCACCGCCACAGCGTGGTTGATATTGTTCCGAGTTCTTCCGATAGTTTGGCGCAATTGGCGGTACATGCAAAGTAGCTCGAGGGTTTAGCATAGAGCATAACGAAAGAACGGATTAATTCAACGAATTCCTATCTTCATCTGCAACACTTGAGAGAAAGAGAGAGGGCCGAGGGTTGATAACCAAGGTTAAAGCGGTTGAATGTTCGAAATTTCTCAACAATCTCGTTGCGTGTCATCCATCGAATTGTAGCTTTGTAGACACCTACAGCTTGAAATACTCCTGCGATGCACGATATGACAAGAAAACAAGGCCAAGAGATAGGTGCAGAATCTACATGTGAAATATTGCATGGGCGGTATGTAAGGTTATCCGGTTTTGCAGCATTGGCTTTGCCCGATGAACCGAAAAACTCGGGCATATTCGATGCATGCAGTTCGACCTACATCGGCGGCGCCTGTACTTCGTAAGGACATGCATACCATAGTATGCATGTCGGCTTTGGAGGATCAGGTTTATGAGACGACGCCTATCTTTCACAATTGGGGGTTGTAGCAAAAAGCAGATAACTAGATGCTTTTAAGATGAAAGCTGAAAATTTTTTCTTCACTCTATATTTCACGGCGTAATTTCACAAGTCAGGCATATATTGCGTAAGAAATTCCCGCGGCTTCTAGAATAGCCAGAAATAAGATGCAGCGGACATGCCTTCGGGATATCTCCAAGGGGATACAACGCGTGGATGGGATGCACTGTAAGCGAAAGACTGAATTGAGGATTTCGAGGCAAGGATTCGCCGAAGCTAAAGTTTCAAAGCACCTTGAAACACCGAAGTCAATTGAACAAAGAAGAAAGTAATGTCGCCGGAGTCACCAGACTACTGATACTTAGCCAGTGGATATTTCACGGTGATTAGTGAGAACATTGAGGTTTTTTCGGATTGGATTGGGCAAAAGAAAGGAAGTGGATACGCAAGCTCGTCCAGTTGTGAATGAACCCTCGAGACGAGTTTCCAACCAAAATATCGTCGGCAAAACGACGAGGGCCAAAGCTCCAAGTCGCTCGAGTCACAGCCAGGCCAACAAACCAGATCTCGGGGGCTTTGCTGCAGGCAGCGTGCGAGATCGCAACAGCTTTGGTAATCTGTTACCTAAATATTGGGACAAAGTGTGACAGTCAGGTGGATTGAGAAGAATGCCATCTGTATTCGTTCGGGCCATTCAGTTTTGGGTTCGTCTACGCTCATCCCTTGCAGGCATCGGCTGTAGGGCGCCCGGAGCAGGCAACTGGCCTACCCAGAGCGTGGGAACTAGTGCTGTTGCCGTGGGATTTGTTTTTTGATGCTAGTTTAGTCCACGCCAGCTGAAAAGATGAAGAAAAAGAAAGAGCATGGGAGGGAGAAAGTCGTATCCTGTGGTGCCCGTGTCCCCTGTTTGCCAGCGTAGTTGTCGTTCAATGGCGGTAGCTTTGCAGTCGTGCCGTCGAGTCGGCAGTCGTAAATCAGTCGATGGTTCGAAGATACCCTCGCTCAGAGCAGCAAGCGGGGTACATCTTACTCAGCTTCAGCCCGACTTTCAGCTCTCACTTCACCTTCTTCCTCTTCTCCCTCTCATCATCGAAAGCCACGTCTTTATAAACTCCTGCTTGGCCTTCAAAGGTTTGCTCCCGAGTCCTAGATTCTGCCGTCCCCGTCCGTCAAGACATTCCTGAACAGTTGCCACAACTTTGGTCCCGCTTAGCGTGACGTTTTTTCCAAGACCAAGACGCCAACATTTAATATCTCAAAGCACAAGCCCACCACGACAAGCACGAAAGTGTGCGAGCAAGGTACGTTGCCAACATTGCACCCACCCTGCCCCCCGGCTGTCCTTGTATACCTTCGTTTTTTTTCGGAGACCATCCTTAGAATCAGCGGTCTAGCTGCCCAGGAAGATCACATTCCAAGCTCGAAAAAGCAACAGCTGACCGACTTCCCCTTCGCCATTATTCCATTTTGATATCTCATAGGTTCCAGTCATAGTCTTCCGAAACAACTTTGCAAGGATTGCAGACCTTCAACGCGGTTTTTTTTTGACCGTTGCTCCACTGTAAACAGCCCATAGGTAAGCAGGTACCTTGCGACCATCGGAACAGTTCGTTTTCGAACCCTTCGGTCTTCGCCAGTTTCTCCTTGCAGAACACTCACAAGCCTTTCCGAATATCCAGTTCTTTTTCGTACCCAAGACAATCCTCAACAGATTTGTTTTAAATAGTACCGACACGCCAGATCATTCAAAATGGCCCTCCGACTTCCAGTCTCACTCTCCAGGAGCCCATCCGCCCAAGATTTGCTCAAGTACAGCAGCGCCGACGCCATTGAAGGCATCGCTAGAGTAAGATCAAATCTCTCAAGTTGCGGCTTTATTTAGCAGCTCGAAGCTGTTGGGACTCGCAGCCCGCTGATAGCACCTTGGTCGTGTAGAATCCATCTCCTGACCATCAGAAGAGAATCACCGCTGGTCTCCCTCAGCATAGTATTCCCAAGAATCCAATCACGTAAGTCGTTTACCGCATCCGTGAAATGTCTGGTATTGGTTTTGATCGGAAAACTGACTTGACCGGATAGCATGTCGACTCGTTTCGATACCTCGTACGAGTCTCAATTGAGGGACAACCTTCACATCAGCGGTCTTGTTCCCCCAGGTGAGTTTAATAAATTTTCGGCTTTTCCTTTGGTGCAACGGGCCAGCCGCTGACTCCAAATCAGTCATCGAGTCGTATGACATTCAGATCAAGAGATGTTTGAAAGCAATCGGTAGCAAGAAGACTGAAATCGACAAGTATGTGTATTTGTCGCATCTTCGAAACTCGAACTTCAATCTCTTTTACCGTCTCTTGATTGATAACATGAAGGTATGAGAGAACCCGATCCGAAGCCGTTGAAAGAAAAAAATTCGGCTCCTTGAAAGAACCGTGAAATGTATGAGAAGCAAGCAAGCGTTCCGAGAATGGGACTTGAAAGAAGGATGGCGGTTCCTTTTAAGTCTGGTTCTCGGCATGGGTATCGGGATGAGCCCGCATGTGCTTCTTACCGAAAAAATCGGAAAAATGGAACCCGTTCCAGAGAATTCGAACGGGAGGGCTAACTTAGTTCGGGTGCCGTGCAGGAAATGACACCCCTTGTCTACACACCCGTTGTAAGTGCAGACGTTCCGATTCAGCCTACCAGGGCGGTATTATGCATCCGATTTGCTAATGAAATTTTCATGTAGGTTGGCGAGGCTTGTGAAAACTGGAGTCACATTTTCTCTGAGCCAGAAGGTGAGCTCCCCTTGTATTGATTCTCGGCATCCCGAAACACCAGCCAGCCCCGGTCCGGGACGTCAGCTAGCGTTACACGGGGCACAATCCTTGGTCCGCGGCTGACCTTCTCGGGCCGACCTCACCTGGTCAAACATGTTCCAACACATCCAACACGTAGACTCGTGATGTCTCTCACTGTTGTTGACCTTCACCATGTCTCGCATTCATCTTGTGATGTTTGGTATCTTGCACTCGAACTCTTGCTGACAAAGCATTGTAACCTATAGGCCTGTATTTGTCATGGCAGCAACGTGGCAAGTTGTCGGAAGTCATCCACAATTGGCCAGAGAGGGAGGTTGACATCACCGTTGTCACTGATGGTTCTCGGTATGCATGCTCCGATCCGGTATCCTTACTTCTTTACCTTGCTAATAATCGGTACTAGTATCCTTGGGCTCGGTGACTTGGGCGTTGGAGGAATAGGAATCTCCATCGGAAAGCTGGCCTTGTACACAGCATGTGCCGGCATCCATCCCACCAAGACCTTGCCTATCGTCCTCGATTTGGTATGTATCCTTGTGGGTAGCTCCGTGTATTGCCTCAAGTATTAATGTATGTCTTAGGGTACTGATAACGAGAAGCTTCTTAATGATGAGCTGTACCTCGGCACCAAGATGAGGCGCCTGGGTGAGAAGGACATGATGAAATTCCTTGATGAGTTGATGGGCGCCCTTAAGACAAGGTGGCCAAGCATCATCATTCAATTCGAGGATTTCAAAAATCCTTTCCCATCTCTGGCCAAATATCAAAACGTCTACACTTGCTTCAACGATGATATTCAAGGTACTGGTGCTGTTGTCCTCTCTGGTGTTATCAACGCCGTTCGCGAGACTGGTATCGCACCAAAAGATCAACGTTTGGTTTTCCTCGGTGCCGGCTCAGCTGGTGTCGGTGTCGCCCGTCAGATCATGGAAATGTTCAAGAAGGATGGCCATTTGGCCGAAGATGATGCCCGCAAGCTCTTCTATCTCGTTGACTCTAAGGGTCTCGTTACCAACGACCGTGGAGATAAGCTCCAAGAACATAAGCTTATCTTTTCTCGCAATGACAACAATGGTCAGCAATACAAATCCCTCGACGAAGTCCTCGACTTTGTCAAGCCAACTATCCTCATGGGTCTCTCGACTATCGGCGGAGCTTTCACCGAGGGCATCATCAAAAAGATGGCCTCGTACAGCGAACGCCCAATCATCTTCCCTCTTTCAAATCCTTCTTCTAAATCGGAGTGCACTTTCGAAGAAGCCATGAAGCACACCGATGAGAAGGTTTTATTCGCCTCCGGCAGTCCATTCCCTACCTATGAAGGTAAAGACGGAAAGAAGTATGAACCCGGCCAAGGCAACAACATGTATGTCTTCCCTGGAATCGGCTTGGGAACTATTGTCTCTCAAGCCAGTTTGATCAACCAAGACATGATCTATGCCTCTGCCGAGTATCTTGCAGAGTCTTTGACTCCAGAGGAACGTGAAGATGGCCTCATCTACCCGAGGATTACTAGAATTCGAGAGGTTAGCGCCATAGTTGCTCTTGGTGTCGTCAGAGCTGCAGAAAGAAATGTGCGTACAAAATAACGAACCACTTCCATTTTTAAAGCCAGATATACTAATCAATCTCAACAGCACCTCGCCCGAAACCCTGAGATTGTCGGGTTGGAAGATGACGATCTCCTTGAATACATCAAAGGAAAGATGTACGATCCTTCCGCCGTTCCAACTGAGGCTAAGGAAACCGACCCCGGCGTAAGTCTATGTTACTTTTGGCTCCACATTCTCCTCTTCGTATCGTTGCTAACGTCTTTGATAGATGTGGAACTGGCTTACTTCCAAGCTTTCTCTCCCATGGAGCCACTCCAAGTTGTAGTAAACTTGTTGGACCTTCATCACTTGTGCACGTCTCCATTTTCATCCGGTCTCTCCTGAAAATCTTTTTTTTTTACAGTCTTTTAATGTTTCCCCCTTGTTTTAGACATAACGCATGGTTTTTTTCACATGGATAAAATGGTGGAGGCGATATTTGTCTTGTCTTTTCTCTCTTAGAGCGGGGTTTCTAACATGGTGGAATTTGCACTTTCCACAGGCACTGCTTTTCGTATAGCTTGTTTTTTCATGTCTCACCCTTACACTCTACCCACATCCGTATTCCCATCTGGCATCTGCCCTATTACAATTCCGTTGACCTCATTATTTGATTCCCTCCCAAGCACAATCCACTTTTTATGATTCACATGAAACCCTTAGTCATAAGACAATAGTGATAGCAAATTATGAAAACAATACAAATGGTTGCATAAAAAAAATATTACAGTCTAGATCTCCAAATGGATAATAGGAAATCAGGTTTGGAATTCAAAAATTTATGTGGGTGATTTCATTTCTACTCCTACTACGCGACGATCAAATCATTCCTTACAACATGGATAAACATATAAACTTGAAAACTGTTCGTAAATTTCGCTTGAAGGCTCGATATATCGACACGTCGCCATAAGCATCCAGCTGAAATTCGAATTTTTCAGCTGTTGGCTATATTCTCGGTCATGAAATTCACGAATGTTAAGATATCAGTATCATAGCGGAGAGAAACCTGGTAATGTAATGGCCACTAATATCCTTCATTGGATTTCATCAAGCTTCGCTCGCTATCAAAGAATGAATAACGCTTCAAGAAATATCAAGAAAGGTCATCAGAAATGTTTCTCAACACCACCCATCCTTCATTTTGTCCAAATCGTTCATATGCCCCTCCAAACCCTTCATAAACCCGCGAACTCTGCTCTTAAGCTCATCGGTGCGTGCCTCTCTCCTGCTTTTACCCAACTTCCTGCCATTCTCCCCCGCGGGAAGAACGCTCGACCAGTACTCTTCAACAGGAGACTCTGCCAACCAATTTGCGATTGACGTTGAAACTGGATTCTTTGAGCGATGATGTGGTGTTGATTGTTGCAATGCCAGTATCTCTTCGGTAAGGATGGTGAGGTTGGGTTTTGATGATGTTTTCTGAGGAGGATTTAGAGGAAGGGGAGGGGCAACTGAAGTTCCTCGCCGAAGAATCGCAACCGGGTTTTCTTGAGTTTGAGGAGCTGCCGCTTGCTTTTTCTCCCGCCATCGTTGACGGCGTTTTGTTTTCGATAGGTTCTTTTTGGGGCTAGCGAGTTGAGTAGGTGCGGGTTTATTTTCCTTTGCTGAAAGGGGAGGGACAGCCATTGCTGGCGCTGGAGGTGAAGGTGGTGGTGGTGGTGGTAAAGAAGGTGATGACAAGACTGGAGCTTCCTGCTCCGCTTCAAGTTCGGATTCCGAATTCTCCTCAACCCTCGGTTTGCGACGACGGCGACGGATGTATTTACTAGGTGCGCTCGATATCTCGGAATCGTCTTCCTCGAGATTTTTTAGCATCGCCGATATATCTGGAATTTCTGTTTGCATTTGATGACGACTTGCAGAGTGTTGGTTTTGTTGCACTTTTTTCCGGCGGCGGACTGGCGGTATACGTAAGTGTATGAGGGTTGAACAAATAAGATGCGATAAGCCAAAAGGAAATCGATAGTGGTAATGTACGGAATATCTTGTTTAACGATTGGTTGGCCGTCGTACGCGTATATGATATTTATGTATACTCGAATACGTAATAGCAGAAGTTTTCGCACCAAATGATCGCTCTCGATATTGTTCATAAAAATGATATCTGAAGGCTGCAAAAGGCAACTTTTATTGAATTGCGAGCTGCAGAATCTGATCTATGTACACACACAAAAAAAATGGGCGTGATGAACGCCCCGGTCCGGTCCCTTCGTTACCCAATCCCTCCGTCCGATAGCATTAAAATAAAATAAAAACTCCTCTTGTAAAATACACCGGTACAATGTTGAATACCCCTTGGAAAAGAGAAAAAAAGGAAACGATAGAGTTTCCTGACGAATATAGGAACAAGATGGATGGCTTTTTTCGTCGCAATATTAATCTGGTTTGGTTTTGTTTTCTTACCATCTCTTGTTCGTCTTCTCTCCCTTTTCTATGTTGAATGACTCTCTTCGCCGCCCTTGTAACCTCGCAAAATGTGATGTAGCTGGCAAAGAAATGATAAAATATAAAAAGACAACCGCCCAATGTTGAAAGTGGCATTAAAACTAAAAGGGAAATTCGTTCCGGTTACGAAATAGAAGGTTTTTGCTGTGCAAAAAAGTTTTTTTGGTTGAGACTGTCGTCGTAACAACAAACAGAGGGAAAGAAAGCAGATATTCTAGTTGAGAAAAGCTAGAATGTTTTACCTCTTGATCAAGTTCAAGAACTCCTCTCTCGTCTTTGCGCTCTGCCTCATCCTTCCGAGCATACAGCTCGTCGTCGTAACAGCGCCAGATTTCTGGACGCCGCGCATGACCATGCACATGTGCGTGCTCTCCATGACGACAGCAACACCCTGAGGTTTGAGAATCTCAGAGATGGCGAGAGCGACCTGTTTGGTCAGGCGTTCTTGAACTTGGAGTCTGCGAGAGAACATTTCGGCAATACGGGCGAGCTTGGAGAGGCCGATGACCTTGTTTTTAGGAATGTAGCCGATATGCATCTATAGAAGAATCATTGCGGGTTAGGAATTGATTTGGCCTATAAGGATAGGATTTGTGGAGAAGAAAGGGTACCTTTCCGGTGAATGGAACGAGATGATGCTCGCACATGCTGAAGATATCAATGTCCTTCACGATCACTGTCAAAGACATTTGTCAGCAGGGATCTGAATATGATAATGGTAGATTCAACTTACCAAGTTCGTCATGATCTTCTGTAAAGACAGCATCATTTACAACCTCTCGGAGGTTCTCCTCGTAACCCTTTGTGAAGAAGAGCATGGCCTTAGCATATCGCTCTGGGGTTGCAAGAAGGCCTTCTCTCGATGGGTCTTCGCCAATGCATTCGAGAAGCGTCCTAACGCTGTACCGTCATTGAAATACAAGATTAGCCTCTATACAAACGTAAAACCCACGAAAGGAGAACTTACGCTCCGGAGAGCTTTACAATCCTCGCAGCTTTCTCTTCCTCGGTTTCATCCAATCTCGCTCTGGTTCCGATACCTAATAAAATATTATTAACAAAAAACTCCATCTTGTACCCAAACGGAACCGAAAAGCTAATGAGAAAACATACTAGGCCACGATAACCCGTCATAGTCTACGGGAGTAGACAGGCTGAAAGGACTCGCCGGTCGAGAAACAGCAGGCGTGTGCGCTCCGTAAGCGTTCAACGCACTCGACGCTGCCGGTGTACCGTTCAGCTGGAACCTGGCTTGATGCTGGTATTGCCCGTTTATAGGGATGAGGCCGCTCTTGTAGTCCGATGGAAGATCGTGGAGCGGGCGAGGATGCAGATGCGGGTAAACCGAGGTGCTGGCAGCTATCGACCGGAACAGCGGATTTGTTTCGAGATGCTGGGGTGGTGGAGGGAGGATTGTAGCTGCTTGGCTTGGGCTGCCGTCGATCTGCTCAGCTGGCTGTTCGGCAGGCTGCGATAGAGGTGCCGGAGCTACGGGATCGTTCAGAGTCATTTCGGCTGACTGAGGTAACGAGCTGTTGCTGAGGTTCTGTAATGGGTCTGTGGTAGCGGTGGCGATGACGAGAGGTGGTTGAGAGGAGGATAAAGGGTCCATTGAACGAGAAGAATAGGTTTTGGATAAAATTTTGATAGGTTTCTATAGTCTATTCGCGACTGAATAAAGGTGGTTAGTGCCTTGTTCCGACAGCAGTCTGCAGAGGGTTCCAGAGCGGACGTATATGTATTTCTTTGCGTGGAGAAGCTCGAAGGCAGCTCAAAAAACGACAATGTTTTGTTGGAATGATCATACCTTATGTGCTACGGTCCATCGTACAATATTGCTTCCAGAGTTGCTCAAGCTAGGGTGTTCTGGATCGTAGAGCGGATTGAGGAGAGTGAAAGGCGGGGAGTGGGAGGATATCGAGGTTCGATCCGATCATATGTAAGTGCCAGGCATCTGTCTGCCTGCGCACGTTATGCACCGTTTCGGCGGTCGGCTTTTGCAAATTGCAACATGATGAGCAACGACGCCTTCCTATTCGCCGCCGGAGCTGGGCTCAATGGACAAGCTTCCTGTCCCGAAAATTTTTTCATCTGTGAGACCTGTTCGGACGAAAAAGAAGGGACCCGAACTTTAGCCGGCGGTAGCGCGCAGCCCAGTCGAAAAACGGCGGTGTGTCAAACCGTGCAGGGTCTAATGCCGACTTCGCCCAATCGATGCCTTTCCCGATGGAGCCATGGCTTTCTGATTACATGATGTATGGGATGCATACGGATTTCACACGCTGCGTGATGCCGAATGCTGCTATCCGAATTGCACATTTACATTTCGTTCACAATTAGAGTTCACTTTCAAAGGTTGTGGAGATTATTTTCAGACACGATAAAGACTGGTAGAAGCTTGATTTTCTTTTGGCTACGAAAGATACACACGGAACGAACGGAGATCACAGCCGGGCGTGTACAGGCTATGTGGTACATGTTTCGACGAGGGAGCACAAAGTGCGACAGAAGCGAGCGTATAAAACAAATCAAGCCCTCGAAAGACGATAGGATACAAAAGTCTGCATGGACCAAGTATCACCATCCGTCAGAGCAAAGCAAATAGGTGGGGCAGTAAAATCAATGACGATAAAGAAAGAGAGAACAGGAAGACCTATTGAGGAGTCGTGATTGACGAGGTCTTTCTTTCGCTTAGAATTCGTGGAAACCAATGTTCTTTCCCAGAGGACCGTTCCAGTCCTCGCGCTCGTAGTAGCGGAACACGAGGTCGTAACCCTCGAGATCATGAACGATCCGGTCGACCCTTCTGTATCCCTTAATCTTATCCATCTTATTGGAACGCTTCAAGGTCGCTACGTCTTGGAATCTGGGATCGAACAACGGGCGGGCTTCGAAGAGGGTTACTGAGAATTTTCCGGGCTTGAAGATGTCCACAACGTGTTGGATAACATCTACCGTCTCGCGGCCATTCTGGCTACCGGGGACGTTGGTCTCGAATGAAGCGTAAGAGCAGTGAGGCTCGGGTGTAACGTGAACGGTCCAATAGTGCGTATCAGAATCCGTCGGGATGACCGCGTTCGCAGAGAAACCGCAAGGCGTGAAAAGGTACGAGTCGATGCGCGCCTCCGGAAACTTGGCTTTCGGATATAAATCAACCAACCCACATGCCTCGGCGACGACGGTTCCCAAGGCGTGGCCTTCCGTCGTCAACTCCTCCGGGCACTCTCTTTCCGTTTCGGAATCCGAGGAATCACAGTCCTCGAGACGAGATCCATAACGTTCCGAGACATATCCCTTTTTCTCAGAGTTGTCCATGCCGAAGAATTGTTTATGCGCGACCGCACTCGCGTCTTCGAGGTAGAACTGTCGAGCTTGTTTGAGATCCAGATCGGTCATCAAAATCTCCAGCGTCTCGTCTTCTCCCCTGATGCTACCCGGAAAGAACATGGTTTTGGTTTCCGTACCGTTGTGGTGTTCAATCTCGATCGGCGACGCTGGAGGCGTCAAGTCTGGAGTTGGAGACGTAAGGTACAGATACCAATGCTCCCCGTTCATCTTTCCAACCATGTAGGCGCTTCCTCTGTGGAACATCTCATCGAGGCAGGCAACTTCATCCTTCCAGCTTCTGTGAGGATGGAGCTGTTTCGTTGGAAACATGAATGCCTTTCGAGAATAGAAGACTCTATATGGTGTAGCGGCAGCACGTTTCCCAACTCTAGCAGGAGAGAATGCGAATCCAGCTTCGAGAGCAGCGATTTCGAGGAGGTCGGGAAGACCTTGCAATAAGGTTGTGGTTCCACAAGTTTTGAGGATTAGCTTGTGGGGGAAGACAAACATGCTACTCTCACTGAGGAGATAAGCGTCGACATCTTCCGAAGTAACAATGGACAAGACCTTGCATTTGACAAGATCGAGCATCTCCTTCCAGCGGTCTTCGTGGACGGCTTTGAGACCGCCAGGAGCACAGGTTGATGGAATGTCCGCTGGAGAGGCTGCAAACCAGACCTCTAGAAGCTTTTCAGGACCTGGTGCCGCGAGTTGTTAGCATGAATCTTCCCAGCGCGGTCATAAAACCACATTTCAACATGAAAGACTGTGTGACAAACCTTCAAAAGCATTGGTAGAGTCCAAACCAATCGTTGCTTCATGATTGATTGACAAGTGTGTCGACTCATGGTGGTAATCGGCAGGCTCAAATTGAACCATCTCTTATACGGCAGAAGAGGTGACTTTCTTTTTCGGTATATAGAACTGAGGATACCAGAGAGTTCTCAGGTATCAAATAAGGAGTTGTTGGAAGTGGCGCCCTTGGGAGGAATAGATGGTGCGGTATCTACCCTTGGAGGGATTGAAGGAATGGTGGTTTTTGGCAAAGAATTGTGGCGATTAGGCTGCCCCGTCCTCGCCGTCAAGAAGCCGATATCGTGGGAAAGCGATACCGGTCAAGAGCAGACGAGGAGGTCCTCGTTCAGTTTAGGGGGAAAATGTTGATGGTCAGACGGGAAGGGTGTTTTGATATCGAATGCCTTTTGGCGGGTGTTATCTGGGCCTGCACATAATTGTGAGTAAAGGCTGTACGGTAGAGCACGTTCGGTCGGATTGACATACTTAGCTGGCTTGGAAAGGTAGCGGAGCAGGTCCTTCGGGCTCATAAGAGGCGGACGGTTAACAATTGGTGTCTGTTTTCGCGAGTCTCAGTCCGTAGGATTGAAGACCCGTTGAAGTTTGTGTGGTTGAGGCTTCAAGCCTTAAAATCAGGGCACGGTATGGTAGCCAGAACTGTGACGTTGAAGCTGACCGTGTTACGGGCCAGTAGTTTTATATCGTTGTTGTTTTTTACGATTTAATATTTTGTTTTTCAACAGCTTTCTCCGGTGCTACAATTCAACGACCAAACCCATCTGTTAGACAATTTCCTAGGTACTCAAGTTATAGACGATGTGTGTGTTTCTGCTGTTGCAATTGCAATCTACAGGCTAAAACTAGCAACAAGACGACCGCCGAATAAGGACTGAGCTGAAGGAAGGGCCAATGGTACCTACAAATCCAAAGAAATGCTACTGAGAGATACTGGTTTACAGAACGCAACGGAGGAGGAAAAAATATTTTGCAGTTTAAGTTCGAGACAGCTCGCTAGACAATCGCTCCTTTTTATTTTGCGGCGGAGAGAGAAAAAACAAAGGCTGCGAGACTTTCCAAACCAACAGGCTGAGGAGCGAGTCCGTTTCTTGATTGAGATAGTGGTATGCGGTGAACCGTGGACAGGACTCTGTTTGATTTGTGCGGGAAAAAGTTTTATATGCGGTATTTTCCCTTGAAGAAATTCAACCAGGCACACCCACGCACTAACCTTTTTCCCCAGCACAGGATAAAAAAAGATTTTTTTCTTTATGGTGGGCTTCCGTGGAAACTCTGTATTCTACGGGGGCGCGGGTAGTGACGCATGGCACGGCCACTCTTTCACGGAAGGAAAGACTCACACTGTTGGCAGTGCCAGTCCTTGAAGGCAAATCAGATCGTATATACCTGTCGCTTGGGAAAACTCTGCCCGCTGCTGCCGAGGGCCGAGAAATGCGTTGATTCAAAGGTTCGGCCAACGACAGGTTGATCCAGCCTCCGACATGCTCGCTGACGACGCCGATTAGTCGGAGAGCCTTCTGACATCAGGCTCTCATGCAAGTCTTCTTGGTGTGACAAGAAAGTAAACCTCTAGCTCTGTTGCTGGTTGCTGGTTATTTTTTTTATATGGTCATCGCCTCAAACTCCTCCACAAGGCACATTGCAGAGCTTTGTTACATTTTATGCGCGCAATGCAAGAGAAGAAGGCAAGATTGCTTCCATGTACGGCATTCCACTAGTTCGGGTTGCACACATGCACTTTGAGAGCTCACGACGCCGGTGATGCAACTGCAGGCCCATTCTTTTCTTGCGGGGTTTCTACCAATCAGAGCATTTGTCCGCATTTTAAGCTCACCCTTGTGCATCTCACAAATGCAGCCAGCCCTGTTCGTCTGGACCCGCTCCAACGGCAGATGGACTATCCAAATACACACACGACGGTTTGAGCTTATCGACCTGATTATATCGCTCAACCTCACAGCGGAGGTGGGTCAGATCCATCAGCCAATCCTGGACTTGGTGTTTATTCTGGAATGTTTTGAACTTGTAATCGATGTCAATACAAATATACGATCATGACAGCTTGATTAGATCCACCCGACAGAGCATATATCCATCCCTCGGATCCCAGCTCGATCTCCGATTTGAGCTCATCTTGGACGGCACAGCAAACGAAAGACAAAAAGCGAAAGGTATCTCTTTAGGTTTTAGATTCCTCAGCTACATTCGCATTGGCCCAGAGACAGCAACCTTCCGGGCAGGGTTTGGTTTAGGGTTATGCACCAAAAGCTGTCTCTGCGTTGTGTGTTCCGTTCCAACATCAAACCAACACATGCGGCAACACATATTTTGGTCTCGCGGGACGAAAAATTCTGTATGCGTCATTTGGGTTCGACTCCAAGTACCGTAAAAGGCAGAGAACCGACACAAGTCGCCCACTTGGCGCAATGGTTAGCGCACCTGACTTCTATCCAGATGTTCATCAGGAGGCTGCAAGTTCGAGTCTTGCAGTGGGTGGTGGTATTCAAACCTTTCTTTTTGCATTTTTGGGGTGCTACCTGCTGTATGAGCTGCTTTGTTCGGCCATCCGCTCCCTTTTGAGACTGGGATCATGGTCTCGTCTTTTTGTTGGTACAGTATTCATTCCCTTGGCTTGGTTCTTCCTTGCAAGCTGAAAAGAGACCCGATACTCCCTTGGTGGTTTTCGACATGGCAAGGGATCGGGCAACCAAGGCGCGGACCAGATTTTTATTTCAAGATACCTGAACATGCCGCTAAGACTGCTCAACGAATCGTCTGCGCCCGACTGCCTTTCCTTTTCTCGTCCACAATATCGTCTCTAGCTGCAATTCAAACCAGAATTAGGGCGTAAGATATGCCGGCTGACGGTGCGTTGCGGGAGGTCGAAGAAGCTGCTCGGAGTTTATGCAGCTGTCCCAGCCGAAACGGCAAGCTCCTTTCCCATAAAACTCCCAAAGCTTCCAACCGCCAGCGAGCTCCCAGCGGAAAAATCGTTGTCCAGAGAACAAACCCGACCTCCTCGATGGGTCGCGCAAGTCCTCTGCACACCTCGCGTTTGATCGATGGACGATTGGGCAACAAGCTCTCCTTGGGCTGAGACGACAAACGATGACGACGATTTCGCCGACTTCCAGGCGTCGCCGCCGCCAACCGCGAATGGCGGAGAGAAAGGGGCGACAGGAAATTCCGCCCCGGCTGCCCCGGCTGCCTCGGGGATGAACGGAAACTCGTCTTTCAAGGCGAATAAAGAGCCGTTCGCGAATGGATGGGGATTCGGCGGCCATGACGGGTCGCACGACACGGATATACACGGCGGATGGAATTCAAAATCCGACGACGCGGTTGTCGCTGCCCACGTGGAAAAACCGAGCACCTTACCACCTAGTGATGACGACAAGCTGAAGCCTGCAAAGAGTAATTGGGAATATAAGAATGAATGGGCCAAGAGTGAAGAGAGTTTGGTTCCTCCGGATACTCCGAACGTGTGGAATAAGAACGGTTGGACACCTGAACCCAGCCCGGTGAAAGTGCCGGAACGAAAAGAGCTTGAGGAAGTGCCAGTTGTCTCTATAGAACACGAAATAGAACCGATTCCGTCGCCCGTTCCGCCCGTCATAACTGCTGTTGAGGTTGACGAGCCGACGCCAATTGAACTAAAGGTCGAGGAAACGCCAGCTGGGACGGCTGAATTGGGAGAAATCATTACTTCTACGACCTTAGAACCCGATCCATCAAATTTAAAAGCCATTGAGCGTGTACCCACCCGATCTACTACACCCATATCTGACTTTGGAGACTTTGAAGACGAAGACACATCCGGCTTTATCGAGGTTGAGGAGCCGCCGCCACCACCTTTACCTCAAGTTCTCCCACCCTTCGACAAAACCAAACTCAACATTGACAACTTTGCAATTGGGAACCTTGGCGTGTTAGACTCTTTATACGATACGAAACCTGTTCAGTTCCATGTGGACTCTGATACCTCTGATATCATCACGACAACTTCGCAGTGAGTTAGCAGTCTTTTTTTGAATCCCGTTCCTCCTCAAGTACACAAGGAACTAACTTCAAACTAGGCGGAAGACCTGGTACAAATTGATCCGAAAGGAATCAGCCCGGAACAGCGTACAAGGAGAAGATGTCTTGCGAGTTAGATGGTCTAACTCTGAAACTCAAAAGAAAGTACATGATGTCGTTAAACGATGGATTTCGGAGGACCGTAGCGGTGGCCGCACCATGATTGGAAGCGGAAGAACTGCTGGTGGAATGTTCGATTGGAATTCAACTTCGCCGAGATCCAGCACTATGAGTCCGACGAAATCGAATTTCCCGCCACCAAAATCCCGTTTCGAACCGGCCAAACGAGCATCAATGGGTCTTACCTCACCGACCACCCCTCGTTCGCCTAGTTTTGGATGGAGTTCTGCTCAAAGCCCGAGAAGCCCTAGTTTTGGGTGGGGAAGCGGTGGTGGCGCGAAGCCCTCGACGCAGCCTCCGAGTTTGGCGAGCCCTCAAAGTATTAGCAGCCCAAGCAGTACCGCAACTTTCCCAGGGCCTCCCAAACAACAACCCACACCATCAAAGCACGCAGCAAGCAGTTCTGTGGATATACCGCGGCCAAAACCAGCCCCTGCCGGAAACCGCCCGATGTCCATGTATATCGGAACCGGCCCAAATAATTTATTTGGAGAACTCTCAATAACCGCTATGAAATCACCTCCAGCCACTTCAACACCCAAGACGCATTCAGCTCAATCTAGCATGGACTTTTCAATATTTGATAAGCCTCCTACGAGGTCTTCTGAAATTACACAACCCGAGACCTCGTTCGACGATGACTTTGGCGACTTTGAAGGGCCCGAGCTTCAATCTCCTGCTCCACTGCCAGTGAGCAGCCTTCCCATGTCCAGTCTTCAGTTTACTGCTGCGCCACCTTCTCAACCCAAGAACGTGCCACCAACATCAACTCCTCGATCTCTCATCGGTAATACTCCAACACCGGTTGCATCGAAACGAGTTACATCAAACCCAGCTGTATCTAAACCAGCTGTATCAAAACCGACTGTTGTGAGATCATCCATTGACATTGCCACGAGACCTATTCCAACCAGCAAGATGGTCTCTTCAAATCTCAACCAGGTAGTCACGAATGGCAGTTCGACTTCTACGGCCGCTGCCACTCCGACTGATCCCTGGGGTTCTTTTGATATGTTTGATGATCCAAAACCAGTCCAGTCCGTGCCCCGACAAACCTCTCTACCAACGTCGCCTCCGAGTCGAACTTCAATCTCGTCCCAGAGGTCCTATGGGAAGACGCCTCTGTCTCCCCAGGCCAAAAAACCAGCGTTGCCCGTGCTATCACCTCCCAGATTGACCCAAACATCCGCCAATGCCAGCGAATCAGCAATAGCCGATGACGACTTTGACGACTGGGGTGAGATGATAACCACACCTTCCGCCGAACAAAAGATGGAATGGCCGGCATCCGACGCTCCGAAACTCTCGGTCTCTAGCGAACCTCCACCGACGGTTCGGCGCCGTTCGTTCACTCTGGACATGTTTGGGTCTCCTGATGAGAACATCACAAGCGTCGACCCGACGCAACTCTTCCCGGAACCCAAGCCAGGTAGCGCGTTTACCAAAAAGGTGCCCTCGCCGCTCTCCATTCAGAATATGGGTTCGATGCCTACGATTCCGGCTACCCCTTCTCCGGGCGCCACATCACTCTTCTCGCCGGGCATTCTTGTCCCACAACGGACCGGTACTCCAACGCCCCCTTCCAATATATCTTCCACCCAGGGCTCCCGGGATGTGACAAGACAGAGCTCCCCACCACCTCGTAACGAATCATTCGCATCGTTGAAGTCCTTGAATTCCTTGAACTCCATGGGTGCGAAGAACGTGAAGATCGAAGAACCGGTGGTGAATACAAAACGGCTCTCCACCCCAATCTTACCCACGCAACAGTTCACCCAACCGCCGCCACCAAAGAAACCCAGCCCGCCGCCCCAGCAAACCGTCCCATCCCCGTTATCCGCGGGCTGGGGCGACGTTGACTTTGGATCATTCGAAGAGGCTTCGCCGAAATTTGAAGCGAAGCCTGTAGCGGCTGTTAAGAGTCTGGGTCACAGACCTACCGCGTCCGTTGGGAGTATCTCGATGCAAAAGACGCCGATGAAGCATGCGTCTAAAGAAAGCGTGACCATGTCGCCCATTGTGGGGAAGAAGAGTGAGGATATAGCATTCAGGGAGATTATTGATTTACTGCCGGATATGGGATACATGTTGAAGTGAAGATTATGCAGCTCCAGCAACAGCTTTTATTCTTATTTGGGTGTATTAAATATATTGACTTCTTGTAGCTGGGTTTAGCGAAGCATGGGTCTTTTATTATTAGCGTGGGAATGAGGTTCACGATCTCAAAAGATGTGTTTATTTCTGGTTTGAAGAAAAACTTGACGATAGCATAGTAATTGAAGCCTGGTGTGATATAAATATTCGAGCAATCCAATTCCGTTCCAATAAATATACATTTTAGATGACATATGTACATAAAAAGTTGGGTCAAACTAAACCCTGTGTCTGTAACTCCAGAAACCACCAGCCCCTAGTTCGTCTCTCCAAACCCCTACCTCCTCCCGGTCATCTGTTTTCTGATTTCATCCTCCTCCTTCGCCCTCTTCTCGTACTCCTTATGCCTCGCCGCTTCTTGGTTCTTCCTCAAATGCTGCTTAACCCCTTCACCAACTCCGCCTTTCGCTCCCATCGCCGCGGAAAGAATCCCACCTTTCGATTCTCTGGACCGTCTTTCATTCTCGGCCTGAAGGATCGATTCGTCCGCTTTTATTTTTGCCAGAGCTTGGGACGAAAGATTGGTCTGTTTCAGCGGTGCTGCTATTTCCGGTGGTGCCATGCGGTAGAGACCTAATCTCGCTCTTAGAGCTTCGTTGCGTAGAAGGACGGCCTGAAGGCAGGACCAGACGGAGGAAGTGGCAAAGTAGAGGGTTAGGATCTAGTATTTCATGAATAGCGGTCAGTAAAAGGGTTGCTTTCTTCAAATCGATAGGATGGCGGGTAAAGTAAAAACTCACAGCAGGCATGGTAGACGTGACAGCGAGCGAAAGCAACGGCAAGCCAATCCTGATGTACTGCATCATTTTACCGGACTGGGCGGAGGGCATATCCAAAGCGCCTATGCGCATGCTCAGGTACAAAAAGGCGGACGAAATCACGGGGAGTATGAAGAACGGATCGGCGCTGGTCAGGTCCGCGAACCACAGGGCCCCGCTGTGATCGAGTGCGGGGACGGGGAGGTAGGCCATCTGTCGCAAGATGATAAAGGAACCGAACTGAAACGGGATTTGGATGAATGTTCCGAACGCCCAGAAGGGGTTCACGCCGGCTTGATTGTACACTCTCGTGAGTTCCTGACGGATCTGCTGCTGCTGCTGGAGGTCGCCGGAGGCGAGGGCTGCGCGTTGGCGTTCGATGTAGGGGAGGAGGAGAGGTTGGAGCTCCCTTGTGCGAGCGGTGTTGTCGGACACCCGGACGAAGATTGGGACGAAGAGTGTACGGAGTGCCAGGGTGGAGACGATGACTGTGACCCACCAGGGGCTGCCCAGGGTGACGTGAACGGTTTCGAAAAAGTTCTGCATCAAGGTAGTAGGACCCCAGCCGTTCTGGAGGCCGAGGGCGGCGAGGTAGCCCATGGTGTCCGGCGCATGGTCGATGGTATCGGACAGGGTGGGAACGGCGGGGAGGAAGCGGTCGACTATGGAGCTTGTGTGGGCTTCATCGACTCCTGTGAAGGTGGTGGTGGGGGCGAAATCAAAGGAGGGTGGAGGGGCCGTTGGGTCGGTCGACACACTAGCATCCGAGGATGCAAAGCGGACGGAGGGTATGACAGCTGCTCTAAGACCAATTGAAGGCCGCGAGAGAGGTTGAATGTATCTTGTGGGCGCCCATCGTGAGGTCGAGTTCTTTATGGATGATGACTGAGAAAGCTGCGAGAACTGTTGTGATGTTAGCCGTGATGATTTCGATTGTATGGTGGGGGAAGCGATTGAATAGCTGCGCGATCAATGGTGTAAAATACCTGCCTGGGACTCGATCTTAGTCCAGATTCTATTCGTATCGACGGCCTCGGGAGCCGGGCCTGCAGCGGCCGGCGGGCAGCCCTCGACAGCATTTGCGGTGGTGTAGCTGGGAGTGTGGTTGGTGGCGGTTGAATCCAAAGTTGTAGTTGAACTGATGTTGGAATCTTCACGTCAAATTTTCGCTTCCCGCATTCGCTTGAAACGGGCGGCATCCGCGCACCAAACGGGAGCCATGTAGTCAGCTCACATCGCGCATCGGAATTATTGGGAAAGAAACCTCAAGCAGGTGAAATTGTCTGTTTGTTATGCATAAGAGATGGGTGGGTATTAAGCAGCGTGAAAAACATGTTCTTCTCCAATTTGTCGCAGTAGCCAGGAATGTAACGAAAGCAAATCTATAAAATTCCGTATAACGCCGTCGCGATGCAATGTTGGGAAATAAATCGTAGGGGAAGAAGAAGGAAAAGTCCTGCGCGATAGTCAGGACGTGATGTGTCTTGAGGCGGAGGGGATCAAGTGGAAGGCTTCATTTGAACAACTTCCCACCCATCCCGCCAACGACATTCCTCCTGTTCCCGTTCTCCATGGCTGCAACATGATCCCCAGCGGTCTTCCCACTCTCAAGCCTCCACCTTCTCGCTGCCTCCCTGATATGCTCCGGCAGCAGCGGTGCCCCTGGTTTATCATCCCCCCATGCTTTCTGGATCTCCTTCGCTCTCTCGACCAGCTCACCCGCAAATATCTTGGAGAAGCCACCGATAGCGGATGCGACATTAGCGCTGATGGATTGTCCGAGAACAAGATTTGCGACCTTCTTGACTGCGGACTTTTGTAAGGTTCCACGACGGTATGCTTCGTATCGGGCCATCTGGTCGGAGTCAAAGTGGTCCATTAGGATGCTAAGCCCGACAGTCAGCCATTGTACTGCTACTTTTAAACACCGTGACCGACGTAAGGAAATAAAATACGTACTTTAATCGCCTTTGCTCCTCTTCTTTCTGAACTTCCAGTTCTGCCATATCCCCCACCCTCATGATCGTGAGAAGCTCATCTCCAATATCTTCGTCACTCCCCTCTCCCTCGTCGTCGCCTCCCTTACCACCACCAGCACCACTTCCCCCAGCGTCGTCCTTCCCACTACCACCGGGCGGCGGAACCAGCACTCGATCGACACTATTCCCTCGAGTGAAGCTCGTCGTCGCGTTCGAGGTGACACTAACACTTCTCCTACGACGTGCGGCATCTGCGTTCTCGGGAGGAAAGGAGGTTTGTCGGAGAGGATGCGATTTTGACGCCGCCGCCATGGAGGATTTCCGCGACAAGGAAGGCGTGCCGGAGACCTTTGACTTTTTCGTCGAGGGGCCTGGGGTGGACGCGCCTGGGGTAGCTGGGTTGGAGGAGATGCGACGCTTGTTCTGAGGCATCGAGAGGGAGCTACTGGCTGGCGGCGAGCCGGCAGAAGGGGTGGACATTGCTGCAGCTCGTCGATAGAGAATAACTAAAGCTGTGGAGTTGGCGGTGGAGCTTTCGCGTGAAGGCGGTCGATCTGTTAGCGCGGAGTGACGGTGAAAGAGGAAGGCGAAATGGCGGCAGAGTGACATAATAAAGAAGAATCCCAACAAACAGTTTAGCCGGCTTCCATCGACAGCCTCTCTCTCTCTCTCCTCCTTACAACCAGAATACCAGATCCATCGTCACGGCCGCTTCCAATTCCGATATTCGAATCCGCATATGTCGCAGTAACCAATAAATTATCCGTCATGTCAGACGACGACAAGTCCACCAGATCTTCGGAAAGCAACCCCTCCTCCACCTCACCACCCCGCCAGAACGACAATCTCCTCTCCTCTGTCCGCCGTTTCGCCGACGAACACATTTCCGCCGCCCTGCACTCCGTATTCGGCATTCCGAGCTCTCTTCAAACTCCCGCCAGCTCGAGTTGGATCAGGGAGGACATTGAACGGAGCCGACTCGATAATAGCAACCGACGGGAAGGCGCAGCGGACGAACCAAAAAGCAACAGCAGCCGAGAGGACGACCAAAACAGCGGTGGAAATGGCGGGCCAGGGGTATCAGGGTTCGGTGGGAGCTCCGGTGGCTCTGGGCAGCAGGGTCCGCCTCCACCATCCGACACATCGTCAAATCGAAGCTCTAACGATGACAATAATGACAGCTTGAGACTACCTCCCTATCTAATGCCGCCACCGATATTACTGCCAGAGATATTGTTCAATTTGGGTGTACACACAGTCGATCTAGTGGATCGCGGTTTCGGTACTCATGTGAAGCACCTGGAAAAATATATCGAGGAAGAGATGGAACAGCGGAAAGCAATTCTGGCCGCAAAGCTTCGAAACGACTTTGGGCCGCTGAACAACGAGTTCCAGAAACTAGTCGAGCTGGAGGCTTCGTTATTGAAGAAGAAACAAGCGCCCGAAAACATTGAAACCAACAAGATACCAACCTCGGAAACGATAGTCATAAGAGGTACTCAGAAGAACGGCGAAGAGCCCCAATTTTCAGTAACGAGGAATTCACAACGCTCCTCGATATTGGAAGAACTATTTGGGGAAGAAATGTACGGTTCACGGAGAAAACATCCATTATTTACTAGCCTGTTTGACGAGTTTCTCCCCGACGGCAACTACAATCAACGACCGGAGCAACCCCCAAGCATTATCGGCGGACAAAAGTCGCCTTTGGAATTGACTACATCCCCTGTCCTCACAAACTCCTTTGGACATGTTTTCAAGCTTATGATGGGCCCCTGGATCCAAAAAATAAACGAGAGCTCGGATCCAGCTTACCTTGACGTTAGAGGCAGAGTTATTAATAGGATAAACAATGAAGTTTGGAACGATCAAAGAGATGGTTCACCTTCAACCGAGGAATTCTATCGTATGATGCACGAAGAAAGAACAAAGATGACGAAAGAGCGGATGCAACGGTTGACCGAGAAGCGACAGGAGCTCGAGAAACTAATAAAGGAGGGGAAAACGTCTGAACCACCGTCAAACGAAAGTGTGGATGAGTTGCTTGAGAAGATAGCGAAGCAGGCCCGGCAATTTGAACCGGAGACAGAGTTAGATATGCATAATTTCATGGTTTCAATGGCACAGAAGGATAAAAGTACCGACGGTAAGGTTCTTGTTTCACGATCGATATCAACCACTTCCTCGACTGGTACGGATGGGATCACAAGAGTGAAACGAGTTCAAGAGAGGAGGTACTCGGATGGCACGGTGGAGAGGGATGAACACAATGAAGAGAACGTTAGCCCGTCAGCAGCAGCTCTCGGAGGTTTCGCGGAGCACTATAAAGTCCCAGAGGAGCTGAGGCAGAGGCAGAGGCGAGAAAATCAGAGAGGGTATATTCAGCGAACAATTAAATCGAAGGAGGTATCAAAAGATGACCAATCTGAGATTCCTGCGACTGTTACCAAGTCGTCAGAGAGCAAACGAGATGATGAAGACGGTAATAACGGAGGCTGGGGTAGTTGGCTCTGGGCTTCAGGGAAGGAAGATTGATCGGATGTTTAAATGGTATTTGTGCCGTCTTTCAATGATGGCTGGTGTTCTTGTCTACAAACAAAGCTTGAGGTTTTCTTCAGCCACGCTCGCTCTACTCTCTGTCGTTTGGTGTTTATCGGCGAGAGCAACGATCCTTACGAATCCACGATTATTATTCTTATATATTTTTAGTCTGGGACCAAACGTCCTATCTGTATACCTTTTCTCTTCCCCTTTGTATTTCGATACGCAGAATCCGTGTTTTTATTGTCTTTTGTCGGTCTACCAAAAAAATGAAATTGAAAAGGATGCTCACTACAAACAGTTTTATGTACATAAGTTTAACTTCAATGTCAAATTTGCTTTCGCAGAAGAGCAGTGTTTCTTTCGGCACTAAGCCTGAGAATGGTCTCAGTATATATACTTGAGTATACATATGTATAGACAGATACCTTCTTCACCAGTGTCTGAGCTTCCACGAGACCTCTTCGACAAGAGGCCTCCCCATGAATCAGTTCATATGGTAGTTTTATTACACCGCTTGTTCACTCCAAGCTGGTCATATCCAGCAGGTCTCCTCCGCCTCTCCTCCGCTTCTCGAATGAGTTTTCGACGACTTCGACGCCCGGAGCAGCCGCGTGCGAGTGAGATCTTCGTGTCAGAGGGAATATCTGATAAAAAGCAATATATTAGCATTGATTCCATCGTTCCGCAGAATAAATACAGCCACAAGTTTGGGGCGACAAGAAGCTCGTACATTTGTCCCGCTCCACCCAAATCTGAATGCGAGTTCATGGGCGAACAACTCGCCAAAGCCCAGCATCAGGCCGTTGATGAACGGTAAAAAGAGGTTTATGGCGGCGGAGCGGGCCAGCGAGATGAGCGTGGGCGGGGTGTAGAGTATCAGAGGAGCCGAGGAATTGGACGGGGAGGTGGCGGTTTGGACATTGTGAGTGTTGCCTGTGGATTCAGGATCGGAGGAAGGGGCGGAGAGGACGGCTGAGGAAGCCATAGAGGACGGCTGCTGCGCCGACATTTTGTAGCCGTTCGATGATGTCTTTTGTGGAGAGAGAGAGAGAGAGAGAGCGAGAGAAGGACGGAAAGAAGGTGGTGATGCCGCGGTTGGCGTCAACAGACAACGCAACGTGCTGTTGCAGTTGAAGCTCCAACCGGACGACGCAGGCAGAAAGAGCTTCTATCCGTCCTGCAGATGATCGAACGGGAAAGGATACCAGAAATCGTATCAAAAAGGTTGGCCTTGTCCGCGCAAGATGTATCGAGGCTTCTCGCTATTCTGTTTGCTTAGTCAGAAGACTTGGTGTTGCAGAGGGGTCGAGCTGCCTGCGTCACTCTGCCTCGCTGCTCCAAACCGCACTTTATAATCCCACCGACGCGTCACTCTCGCTCTGCTTCAGAAACACCGTTCACTCCTCGCAAATCCACTTGCGCCATATCATCATATCCCTTCTCGATCAAAATCAGCTTATTTCCTAAAGCTCTTACTCGCTACTAGCTTGCCGACACAGCTCCGCTTCCCCGCTACCCCGCCATCGGTATCAGCCACCGTCGCCACACTTTTCGAAATCAGCTCCATCACGTCTACAGAATCTCAACTTCCGTTTCCCTCTCAAACTTCATAATGGCAGACCGTGATGAGATGGTTGCTCACTTTGTCGAGCTAACTCAAGCTCGACCAGAGAATGTCCGTCCCGTACACCCTTCTTCTCTCTTCGAAGCAGCATCTGACTATACAATCTAGGCGAGAACTATCCTCGAAAACTCGAACTGGCAGCTAGAGGTACGTTTTCCTATACCTTACAGCTTTGGATAGAAAATTACACCTTCTTACAACCTAAATTTTCCAGGAAGCCTTGAATATTTTCTACGCTGCTCCGGAAGATGCCAATCCTACTCAATCGAGGCCTTCAGCCGCCCAGGAAGTCGAGGAAGACGACTGGGAGGCGCCACAGACTATTCGCAAAGCCACCCCTCCACCAGTCAGCTCCGGATCTGGTCTTGGAAGGACGTTAGCTGGAGGGACCATTGGTGAACCGTCGGCGTCATCTGAACCTGCACAAGGAGCTGTACAACCACCAAGGAGACGCGGAGGGTATGGTCCTATCCGTTCTGCTATATATCTTTCGGCAGCTGACTAAATTCTCTTTAGATTAATGACACTAGGAGATCTCGGTCGAGCACCACAAGGTCATGGACACGACGACGACGATAGCGACGACGAGGAGGGTCATAATCTGTTTGCTGGCGGTGAAAAGTCGTAAGTTTTCAAGGATGCCACCATCTACTCTAAAGACATAGTAGCTCACTTTGAATATAGCGCTTTGGCTGTTGAGAACCCTAACAAACAAGGCAACCGCGGAGGTCTAGACAGCGTGAGGAATATCCTCAAGCAGGCCCAAGAGTAAGTGTAACCCGCGACCATTCACAGTTAGCTTTAATATTGGCAGCTAAACAACCCTTTACGTCGGATTAGAGGAAGCAAAGCTCGCCAACAAAATCCTGAGGATGATGAGGAAGAGCTACCAAACTCCCACTTCTCGGGTCGTGGTCAAACCCTTGGCTCCGATGACGTTGCCTCTCAGGTAATCGAGGACCCCAATGCAGTTGTTGCCAAACCTCCTCCAAAGGTGACAAGAAACCTCTATTTCTGGAAAAATGGGTTCTCTGTCGAAGATGGTCCTCTCATGCGATATGATGACCCAGCGCACCAAGAAACTCTCCGAGGCATAGAAGCCGGCAGGGCGCCGCTGCACCTTATGAATGTTCAGCCTGGCCAGTTCACCGACGTCAACGTCCACCGAAAGATGGATGAAGATTACGTCAAACCTAAGCAGAAGTTTGCGCCATTCGGCGGTTCCGGACAGAGGCTGGGTGCTCCCACTCCAGGCTTCGATAGTGCCCCGGCTTCGTCGTCAGCCTCTGTCGCTCCTGCAGCTCCTGCAGCTCCTGCCGCAGCTGCCTCACCAGCTGCCCCATCGGTGTCTCTCGATACTACTGCTCCAGCCACCAGCTTACAAATCCGCCTGAGTGATGGCACCAGACTCGTTAGCAGGTTTAACCACACACACACCATTGGCGACGTTTACGGGTTCGTAAATGCTTCGAACACATCCAGTCGATCGAGGAATTACGTGCTGCAGACTTCTTTCCCACCTAAGGAGCTCAAAGACATGGATCAGACTTTGAAGGATGCAGGACTGTTGAACACGGCATTGGTTCAGAAGTGGACTTGACTTGCTGCTTAGAATTTGTTTTCATTGATATCTGTTCTTCTTGCAAACGTGTGCATGGTTTTGTTAAAGGGCGCGAGTGAGGATGATAATTGATATTTGGACAATCGATTGCATATAATCTTCATGGTTAGATGGAGTTTCATTCAAAATTTACATCAAAACCGGGGAGTGAGCACCCCATATGGGACCGTTCATCTACACAACTGAAAAATATGAGCCGCCACTTTAGAAGGTGAAAAACTGTCCCTTTCGAATGCTAAAACCTCGCATATGCATGGGTTTGACAGGCTCCCTTTCCTTTCTCAACCTTGAAGGCTTCCTTCGAATTAATCTTCGTTGCTCTCCTCTCGTCTGATCGTGAACCTGCTTGGCTAAAACAGTAGACATGAAATTCTGTATAATAAAAAGAATGAAGATAATCAGGAAAATTAAAAACGCCACCACCACAACCATAAAAAAACTACTAAAAATACATGTTAATTTTCCGAGAGTTTTCTTTCCCCATCCTTTTCATCTCCCACGTTTTTCGAATTCATTAGTCTGCAGGTTCATAAACTTGCATCCGTGCTTCTTCTTTTAGTGCAGCTCCTCCTCCGCTATCTCCTCATCATCCCGCCCGACAATGGCGCCAGCGACCTTCCAGACCTGAAGCAAGTTATCTTCAGCAGCAGAAGCCATGACCCACGGATCGTTGAGGTTCCACGAAAAGTCCGAGACGCGGTTAGTGTGTCCACCGTGCATGAAGAGCCTACCAAGAATATTAGCAACCGTAAAAATCTTTTGAGATGGAAAACCAAACGCAATGCAAAAACATACAATTCCGGCGGCCCGTCCTCCTGATCCTCAGGCGTCTGCTCCTCTCCGATCTTTGTCAAATCCCAAAAGATTATCCTGCGATCCGTGCTGCTGCTGGCGAGTATGGGCTCATCGTGCGGATGCCACTGCAAGTTCAAAACATCACCCTGGTGACCCTCGAGAATGTGCAGTTTATGCTTGAAGTTCCGAAGATCCCACAGCGCGACAGTCTTATCCGCGGAACCGGAGGCGATGATGTACTCGCTGGCTGGGTGAAACGCCAAGCTGTTGACGGCGTCCGAGTGGGCCACGACCGAGTAATTAGCTTGGTCGCCCGTTCGGGTATCGGTGAGCTTGAGAGTGCGGTCGTCGGACGCGGAGCCGAAGAGGGATTCGTGAATGGGGTGCCAGCGGACGTCGTTGACGATAGATTGGTGAATGCTGTAGGTGTGAACGGGCTTTATGGAGTTATTGGAGCGGGAGTAACTGGTGATATCCCATTCGCAGATGGTGGCGTCTTCGGAGCCGGTGAGGAGGCGGCCGTCGACTTTGGGACTCCAATCCAAACCGTAGCTGCGTTAAAAATTACATGTTAGAAGGACTCTCCATTGCTGGGAATGTTTCGAGGAAACAAGAACAAAACAAAAACGAAACCACTCACCCCTCTTTCTTGTGTCCCTCAAGTAGGATCTGTGGCTTAAACTTGCTTCCTTCCAATTCGTGCTTTGTCCTGTCAAAGATGTAGACTGTTCCGGAGACAGACATAGTGGCGATCAGATCGGGCTTCTGTGGCGAGTATCTAGCCTTGTTGACTTCGCCCTCGTGCACAATTCTCTGCTTGACCGAAAACCTGGTTTCGTCGCCGCCATTGTATCCACCAATTTCTTCACGGGTCTCGTCGTAATCCCGAGGATCGATATCGGCCATGGGCTTGGGCAGCTGAACTTCCGCAATCTGCAAATAGTTGGATCGCTCGCCCGATGTATGGGTACCGATGAGCAGGCGGTGGGTACAGAAGTTCTTTCCTTCATGTCTGGACGGGAAATGTTAGGTTCGCGGCCCGCAATCGTGTTCGCGACGTGAGGAGGACGTACTCTTGTTTGTCGGGGAACCACTGGGTTGTCAAGGTTGGCCATTCAAGAGCGGTACTACATTTGTTGTCAGCCTTTTGTCTTTTGCGTAAATTGGACGGTGAGTTCTCGGTGGATACCTAAGTATCAAATCGTAGAGGAAAGGGGCGTTCTTCTTCCATGTTTTGTATTCTGCGATTCGCGCGCAAGTGTTAGCGCATAAGCCTCCATATCGCACAGCAGTATTTGACGTCTTCGGGGGAGTATACCTTCATTGATCAGCTTTTCGGTGACAATCTGCTCCTCAGCGTTTCCCTGCTCGCCTTCGACTAGATGGATTCCGTTAGCGACAACTGTAGCAATGCTGAGAGAGCGTAAATGCCTTCAGGGCGTCCTTACCCTCTTCATCATCGAGGATATCTTCATCTTCGGAGCGAGGCATCTTGGAATATTGTAAACGTCAAAAGAAAGAAGCGACGGAGAGTGTTCACGTCTGAGGGATATGCCTAGAGTGAAAGGAGATGCGGTGGTGGCGTGGACGCTGGGGAGGGATGTCGAGAAGAGCGACGGGATGAGGTTGGCAGCACGCGTTGCAAACGAGGTCGCGCAAAGGTTAAACGGAGGCGAGCTAAAGCTGGTCCCCACAGACGAGCAATCAACCGACCAAGTAACAGTCATCGAATCAACCAAAGACTCCTCCTCCCCTCCCCTCCTTCTCCTCTTCCCCCATTCCTTTTTCTCTTCTTCTTCAGTCAAGCTTCACGATAACATTTTGATTCACGGACAGGTAAGTCCCCTGATTATTGCACAGGCGGTTACCCGTCTCCGCTCCCGTTTGCATTTTCACCCAAAAAGCAGTCATAGATGTATTTCTGTGTGTGGGTTACGGTGTTCTGTCGGCTGACCAACGACCTCTCAAACTTCCGAAGTTCGCTCCCGCCTTGCGACTGTCGGCACGGTTTAGTTTTTTCTTTCAGATTGCAAGTCGCATTTCTTCGACGAAATTTAACAAGTCGCGACCATGGGTGTCCCAAAGTTCTTCCGATGGATGTCGGAGAGGTATGTAGACAGCTTCGATACCGGTATCAAACACCTCGTTTGCTAATTATCACTTGCCGCAGATATCCCGCCATCTCTCAGCTCATTGCCGAGAACCGGATACCAGAATTCGATGCGTTATACCTCGATATGAACGGCATCATTCATAACTGCACCCACAAGGACTCGGACAGTCCTACCTTTCGAATGTCGGAAGAGACGATGTTTATCGCCATCTTCAACTACATTGAGCATCTTTTTGGTAAAATCAAACCAAAAAAGATCTTCTTCATGGCTATTGACGGCGTCGCGCCTCGTGCCAAGATGAACCAGCAGAGAGCTCGAAGATTCAGAACCGCCCTGGACAACGAAAAGGCGTATCAGAAGGCCCTCAAGGATGGCGTGGAAATGCCAAAGGAGGACCCTTTTGACAGCAATTGCATCACTCCGGGTACACCCTTTATGGCCAAGCTGTCTCATCAGCTTAGATACTTTATCAATAAAAAGGTGTCGGAAGACGTGGATTGGCAGGGGGTGGAAATCATCCTGTCCGGCCACGAGGTCCCTGGTGAGGGTGAACATAAGATTATGGAGTACATTAGGTTGGCGAAAGCGCAGCCAGGATATGACTCGAATCTTCGTCACTGTCTCTACGGATTGGACGCCGATCTTATAATGTTGGGCTTGCTCAGTCACGACCCACATTTTTGTTTACTGCGAGAAGAGGTTACTTTTGGTCGTAATAACCAAAAGAAATCCAAGGAGTTGGAGCACCAAAACTTCTACCTCATGCACCTTAGTATCGTGCGTGAGTACTTGGAGTTGGAGTTTCAAGAGTTGAAACAACCGGGGGTACTCTCCGTCCCTTATGACTTTGAACGAGTTCTTGACGATTTCATTTTATTGGCTTTCTTTGTGGGGAATGACTTTTTACCACATCTCCCCGGTTTGCATATCAACGAGGGCGCTTTGTCCCTCATGTTTAAGATCTACAAGAAGGTCTTAGTTCAGGCTAAGGATTATATCAACGATCACGGGCAAGTTAACCTTGATTCGTTGGATCTTGTGCTCAGAGAGATGGAGGAATTTGAATATCGACTTTTCGAAACGGAGGCCGCGGATGCTAGCTGGTTGAGAGGGAAACAAGTGAAAGAATTGGAGGCACTTTCGAAGTCGAAAAAGGCTGGCAAGTTGGTCATGACTACTCTACAGAAGGAATTGTATCGACAAGTTCGACAGTTCATTGAGAATCGAAAGCAAGAAGGAAGCGACAAAGCTTTCGATCTGCCCAAGAATCTCAAAGCGGCAGATAGAAAATTTATTGAGGATCTGGCCCAGAGCCTCAGGTTACAGCACGCAACTATCACGGATGATAATGGAGATAAAAATCTGAGATTATCCTTCTTCCCCTCGCTCGCAGGGGATGATGACGATGATTTTGATGACGAGGAAGGAGATGCAGCTCTGCAACGTGTATTCAAGGCGTTCGAGAAGGCATCTATTGTTGATATAAGTGCCGATGAAGCAAAGGCGGAGATAGAACGTCTCTATCAAGAGAAGTTCTTCGGCTGGAGAGACGAATATTACCGGGTATATCTGGCCGAAACTTGACAAGACGTTTGAATAGTTACTGACTAACAAATAATAGGATAAATTTGGCTGGGGTCTCGACGAGGAAGAGCCTATCAGAAAGCTCACTGAAAACTACATTGAGGGTATTCAGTGGGTTCTCTTTTACTACTACCGTGGTGTCGCCTCCTGGGGATGGTTTTTCAAGTACCACTATGCGCCAAAGATCTCGGGTAAGTGTCATCGCTTTTCGAGGAGAACCTCAGTTGATATTAATTAGAGACACAGATGTGAGGAAGGGTTTACGTGCGGACTTGAAGTTCCGGCTTGGGTCTCCATTCCACCCCTTCGAGCAGCTGATGGGTGTGCTCCCCGACCGTAGCAAAAAGATCGTACCGGAGCCATATCACGTAAGTTGGGGCGACCGGACTTCTTTTTTCTGATCTCGCTAACGGAAACTCTTAGATACTGATGACGAGCCCTGACTCCCCTATCATCGATTTCTATCCTCGTGATTTCGAATTAGATATGAATGGCAAGAAGCAGGACTGGGAGGCAGTTGTTAAGATCCCATTTATAGACCAAGATCGCCTCCTTGCCGCAATGCGAACAAGAGAACATCTCTTGACAGCAGATGAAGTCCATAGAAACGATTTCGGTATCACTCTGAAATTCACCTATTCGGAAACAGCGGAGTTCTTATATCCTTCATCATACGAAGGGGTATTCCCGGATCTCGTCCACTGCCACTGCATCACAAACGAATTCGAGCTCCCGACCCTCGCAGGTGGTCTCAACTTGATCAAGGGACTCTGCGAAGGAGTTCGAATTGGCCCACATGCTCTGGCTGGATTCCCCAGTTTAAAATCTTTAGACCATACCGGTCAGCTTTTACACCATAGTGTTAACGTCTTCCAACAAGACAGCAAGAACGAAAGTATGGTTGTCACTCTCATCCACCCGGCGCAGAGTTCCACGGTGGAAGGCATTGCGGCTACCAAGATCAATCAGCGAGTCTATGTTGGGTATCCCTTTTTAGGAGAAGCCAAGGTTACAGCTATTTCTGATGAGCTGTTTACTTATTCTCTTGATGCTGGGAATCAGGTCCAAAAATTCCCTCATGCCGATAAGGAGCGGGATTATTGGAGGATCAAAGCCGATCGTATCGAGCACAGTTATAGCAAGCGAATGGGTATGATAATTGGGGGAGTTGATATTATCCTCCATGTCAGCCATCTCAAGGGACTGGAACGGACAGATGAGGGTGCAATGGTGAAGGAGTTTGAAAATCTCCCAGGTCAGGATACCGACTACGCTTTTCAAACTGCCGTGGATCCAGAAATGGTGTCGGAAGACGAGCGGTTTAAAGAAAAGGCCGCTGTCGATATCGCAACAGAATTCCCTCCCGGCTCCCGATGCTTCTTCTTAGGTGATTACAACTATGGGCGTCCACTGGAAGTTACGGGTCATCGTGGAGACAAATCCGACATTTTTATCTCTATTCTTGTAAGTTTCATATTCGGAGTACGTTCAAGTAGTTTTATTCTAACAGCCCCACCAGAAGAGCAAGGAACCAGATTTTGGCACCCGAGTTGCCTATCTCATCGATCAAGCGAATCACTATGTTCCGTCATACGCCGTTGCTAGAAACCTCAGGTTGTCGAGTTTGGTGCTTAGCAAAATATCCTCCAGCTTCCAAGTTATGATTGATGACCAGCGACAAAACCTCGGTTTGAACCTCAAATTCGAAGGGAAGAAACTCAAAGTCCTCGGTTATTCTCGAAAGCAAGCTTCAGGATGGGAATTCAGCCAGAAAGCCATCGACCTTGTCCGAGAGTATATGGGCAAGTTCCCCGATTTCTTTAGAGGTATCGAACGCAGGCCGACAGCCGACATCTACACTGCCGAAGACTTTTACCCGGCTAGTGTTGCAAAGGCAAAAATCAAGGAAATTCAGAATTGGTTGAAGGAAATTGAGGCTAAGAGTTTTGAGAAAGTGCCTCTTGACGCCGAGCAGCTGGACTCTGAAGCGGTCGGTCTCATTGAACGAGAGGCTGACAAGTATGTTCAATCGCTTGGTGCCGACACAGACGCCAAACCGATCCGCGGTGTCCCTCGCCGAGCTCTTCTCAAGCCCTCGGATGCGGAGCACCGCCTGCATAACCAGAAGTACAGTCTAGGAGACCGTATCGTGTATGTACAGGATTCCGGAAAGGTGCCAATCGCAACCAAAGGAACCGTCGTTGGCATCACAAAAACGGCGAGAACCACCTTGCTCGATGTTGTGTTTGACGTCTCTTTCATGAGCGGAAGTACGCTGGGAGACCGGTGTAGTCCGTTCAGGGGGATGACGGTCCCGTTCTCGTCCGTTCTCAATTTGACGAACCGACAGGTTGTCGCAAATTCCAAAGCAAGCGCTAAGACTGTCACACCAAATGGAACGCAAGGTGCAAATGGTTCTCAATTAGTCCCTGCATCTGCCCCAGCCCCTTTGCGGGGGTCTTTCAGCGGTGCTATCGGCGGTCGTGGAAATGCGAATGGCGGTGCGGCAAACGGACGCGGAGGTTACAGCAACGGTCAACCAAATATACGTGGCGGCCGTGGAAGAGGAGGTGCTCCAGGTCGCGGAAATCTCAACGGCCAACAAACAAACGGAGGTCCGCCTACTCAGCCTCAGGCTTTCAATCATCGCGGTGGTGCTCAAAACGGAAGCCAACCAGTTATTCTTCAAAGACGGCCTCACAATGGGCCAGGACATCAACCACCGCGTGCTCACAGTCAACAGCAGCAACAACCGACACAATCACATCACGCGGTACCACCGCCGGCAAATATCAATGCATCACGCGGAAATCGAGGCCGCGGACGAGGTGGCAGAGGCAGGGCCATGCCCGCACAACCTGTTGCTAACCAGTAGACTTGGCAGCAATTGATGATTATGCAAGCTGGCTATTATCTTCCGCCTCCTTGGTATGGTAGACCCGGGTACTGAAGGAAAGAGCATTATTTATAAAACGCTCTGTTCTTATTTTCTCAAGGAAATATTCTCTACTTTTTTTTCTTACGTCTTATCTGCCCCAAACTTTTCTTCTCCTCTTACGCCATTTGAAAAGACCTCGTTGATGTGAACCGGTATACTATTCGTGTACATTACAAAAGGTCCTTTTCCCCCCTGATGTCATGGCGTAGGTGTTCCCCCCAGATGAGATGGTTACTATAACCAAATAAAAACTAGTGCTATAACCCTTTCGGAGGGCACCTTTTGTTCTTTTCACTTGTTTCCAATATTTTTGATGAAATGCCCAGCCTTCGGTTGTAAAAGTCCTGTAAAAAGATTCACGATAGGAGGGTGCCATTTCCAGTTATGGTCCACCGCATTCTTTTTACCCTCAGATGTCATAGCTTTCTCCCTACCAGGATATACACCGAATACAAAACCACACCGACATTCTCTCTATATTAACATTCACTGAATAAACGTATGATATCTTAAGCTGATGATTATATTTTGAATCTCTGTAAGCGTTATTACAATGCCTGATGCCTCCAAAAACATATGCTCCTTGACCCGATCTTCCGCATCACGCATTCCTGGCCTTCTCGTGCGGAAACACAAAATTCTCGGACAAACTATCCTGCGCTCCCCACCTAAGCGCCCCGACGTGCGGCTGCACGTTCCAAGATAGTTTCAATGTGGCGTTACGATGCGCGTATTCCCCCGTTATATCGTGAATGTTATATTTGGCTTTAAGATTCTTGTAGGATAGTTTTTTCGATCTGGCGGTGTGGGGGATAATCTTGTCCCAGATGACGGCTTCGTTTGTCGGCTTTTGAAATAGAAGAAACTTATTAGTACTTTTCTTGCTTTTCATCTCAGCCGGAGGATCCCCCCCCAGGAACGGAAGTGGATGGAAGGGGAAAAGAACGGGAAACGTACATATCGATCACCCCCGTAACTGGCGCTGACCCATACGAACACCTGCTTCGTATTCCAATTGTAAAGCGAGTCCAAATCGGCGTCCAGGTCGAATTTGACATTGGCGTATTCGTTCAGGCGGGTCGAGTAGTACCCTCCGGAGCGGCGCTTGACACTGCACATCCACAAATAAATTTTGATTAGTCTTTCATTATCTGGGGGAAAGTTTTGTCGGTTGTTTCTCTCGCGCGGTTGACGACGGACCCCCCGCGGGTATGTGAAACGGGTGAGGGGGGATTGATGACGTACACGGCGATATCATTGATCTTTATCGACGCTGTGGGGTTCATGGGGTATATGTAGGATGTGAGCGCGATTGCCGTGGCCAGCGCGAAGCTGACGGTGGTGAGGAAGCCGAAGACTTGTTGGAGGCGGACTAGTCTGGGGGTCGAACGGTTAGTGAAATTGGTAAAAAAAACCACTTTTTTATTATTTTGGTTGAGGGGGAGGGAACTTACGAGCTGTGCATTTTGGCAATGTATATTATGAAGAGGATGAGGAGGAGTGGGGTGTGAGAGAGACGGGGGAGGAGGGCGACGGAGAGGGTTGATATCGTGAGCTGGTTGGTGTGATAGAGTAGACTTGTCCTTTTGGGGGAAGCTGTCTGCCAAGAGCTGCTTTTTGTGGCGTCAGGAACGCGGCAGCCACAATGTGTTGGATACGAGGTTCGATGAACGAGGTTTCCTGGGGTGGATGTGGAAGGTAGGATGACAGTTCGTGTTCGACTGTGATAGAAGCCAGAGTTTCGTATTAATGCCAAAATATATGCACTGATACTGTAGAGAACCTTCAGATTCTCAAGTATCGTTCTAAGAATAATACCACTAGGTTTTTGAGAGTCATACGAACAATTATAGCTTGTGAGGCACCAAAAACGAGTGAGCTGGGTTCATATCTCATGATAGTTAACCCGCAGCTCGCGAGTCAAACAATTTGAACACAAGAAGTATAGTAATGGAAGTTGTTTGCTCGGATTAATTATTCATAACGAGGGGTATCACGATGCTCGCATTTCTCATAGCTCCACAATATAAAAAAAGGACAGAACAAAAAAAGTATATACAGAACAAGAGTCCCCCGCCGCCGTAAAAACCTCAAAAGACTTTTTGTGTTCCTATTGAAGAAAGCCTAAGATGTTTTCCCTTTTGACCTTGATGCATATACATTGAAAACCATATGAAGAAAGAAAAGAGACTAATGAGACAATGATCCATAAAATGAATGAAGAACGCCAGAGTTGAGCATGATGGATATTTTTAGGCAGCAGAGATGCAAAGCAATAGACAAGGAGTTTTTTGGATATAAGTTTTGTGCAGGTAAAGGGAAAAAGAAGAGAGTTATTTTTTTGTAAACCCGGGAAGGAAAATAGACATTACGAAAAGACTCATACCGGAAAAAACAGACGCTACTTTTGGAATCGTGATGATACATTACTAGGGGTGTATTTTGGTTGTAAAGAAAAGATAAAGAAATGGTAGATTATAAGGGTAAAGGGAAATGGGAGAGTGTATCAAATCGATCGTTCAAAGGTGCTCTGAGTTCCTCTAGAACAGAAGTGCTGCCATGGCCCTGTCGATATCGTCCTCAGCCACCATCACAGTACCAGCTCTGGCCGTGCTAAGATACGACATATCAACCGGATTGCTGCGTTCCAAGAAGCCACCTGTTTCACCACAAAGCCGGCCAGCAACGCCACAGACGATACCGGTCGATTCCACTGGTAGTTCGCGCAGGTCGAGCATGATAGGTATTAGTACTTCGTGCTTGTTGCCGAGAAGTGTATCTTCGGGTCCGAAGAGGTGGAGCATTTGCCGTTCTAATAGGAATGAAGGTGGTTCCGTATCCGTAAGCGTGACGGATAAAAAGTCCGGTTTGTTAATCAGACATTGTACTAGTCCCAGGTGCATCGTTTCGTCCGGCGTGAGACTAGTACTTCGGCGACCCGCACAGAGCAATAGCTCCGACTCCCGGCTGACTTGCGGCGCCACCTTGTGCTCCTTTAACAGATTGAAAGTCCGATCCTGAAGCTCCGGGATGGTGATTGTTGGAGGTGGGGTGGGCGGCTGCGATTCGCTCGGTGTGCGGTGGTGAGTGGTGACATATGCGTCGACGTGCTTCTCGAAAACAAAACCTCGTCGTTGTAGAGCTTTCGTCACATTAGAACGATTGCGAGACGGGACGAGAATATAGTCTGAAAAGTATGTCGTGATGAAAAAGATGGATCTATGGAGCCCAATATTAGTAATCGGAGGCAGAGGTCAACCATTGCCCAAACGCATTATGCTTACACTCCAGCCAACGCCAACGGACTCGTCAGCTCGAGAACTCTCTGCCCGGCATCGAAGCCTTCACCGTCCACCTGAATAACCACGTACTCATCCTCAGATATCACCACCGTTTCCCTTCGTTCGGGCTCCAGAGCGTCCAGAAGAGGTTGAAATAGCTCCTGTGCGGTATCGTGCGCGCAAACGACGGAACACTCCACGGGCGTTATCGAAACGTTGACGAAGACCTGGCCCACGTCGGTGCTGCTGTTGCTCGGTTGATATCCCGTCTCCGTTCTCGAATAATACCTGTCCTCCTCCTCGTCCACCGTCGGTAGGTGTCCGTTCTCATCTTTCCTCGAGCCTTGGATCGGTAACACCAGTTTCAGAATCGGTTGCAAAAAGTGAGGGTACAGGTCGCGCGGGATGTGGATTAGGCTGAGCCGACAGTCCTGTGAGAACCGCACCGTAGTTCGTAAGCTTTCCACACTGCTGTTGTAGTTGTTGTTCGAAAAGTAGCTTGAATTATTAACGCTGCTGCCGTTCACGCTACGCTTCGCTCGCCATTCGACGACATCCGAGGAAGATGTGACGGATCCGGCACCCGCGGAGGCGGAGTTGAAAGAGGAGGGAGAAGCGGGTGGGGTGGTTTCATGGATCGTGCCATGGACTGATCTCAGGGAGAGTTTCCTTAGAGACATTGGAGGCCGGCTCATAGGGATGGGTTGGGAACTACCCTCGCTCGATGAGCCGGACATGCTGCCTCTGTCGCTCCGCGAACTCCACGGATATGCCTCGTGCAAGCGATTGGGGGAAGAAGGCATGATGCAAATGTATATGTGTGTGTATGCGTGTTTGTATGTGTGATGCTATGACAAGAGTATATGCGATAGATGAAAAGAAAGAAAAGAAATACTCGATTGGGGGTATATGCGCAAAAAGAAAGACAAGAGAGAAAGAAAAAATAAAGTGGGAATTCGCCTCAGCAAATGGGAAGGGTGTCAAAGAATATATGTATCAATGTGAAAAAGATATTGGGGGGTGGAAGAATCAAAGCATCTGGTGTGGTCTACTGACAAGGAATCGGATCGACATGTTCAGACCAGGGGTGGACCGCAGATTTCACTGCCCCGTCCGCCGTCAGACTTGATTCTTGAAGGATCCGACGAGAAGAATATGCGCTGTTCGGTACCGCTGAGATGTACGAGGTGTTCCTGGAGGTGGAGTCCGAGAGCGGAGAGCGGAGAGCTGGTTGGAGAGAAATCCGACTCGACCGCGTTGACCCCGTTGCAAACGACAGAAACGACGTTTCGCTAAAGTGGAGGAAGCGTGGTTGACGGGCAGCGGCGGGCGAGGATGGGCTAGCCGACGGGTTGGTGAACCTCTCTCCACACGCAAAGGACTGCTACCTCCTGGGACTTTTGTATATATCTCTCGCGGTTCGCCTCTTCTCGACAGTTCCAACAAGTAATAACTCTGGCGGGTCGGGATGGCTAATGGGAAAAAAAGGTCGGCGTTCTTGAAAGAAGCTCTCCGGTCTGATACTCGAATGTAGGGTGCCAAAAGGGACGGGATGCTTGAGTTTGATCGATTCGCCTTCCCCACGGAAAATCAGTCAGCGAGCAGGAAAAAAAAATAAAAACAGAGAACAACGACAAGCAGAGGGGGATAAGGGAAGGGAAAGGGAAAATCTGGGGAAGGGATGGGAAGGTATAGTGAGGGAAGAATTACTTAATCGAAATTTGCAAGAGCGGTTCCTTTGCGATTGGGTCGAGCGAGGGACAGGCTGACTGACCAAGAGGACGAGGGAAACGAGCTGTCCTTCTTTTGGGGGTCTGTGGAAGAAAGGTTGTCAGAAGATCATTGGCCTTTAGCGCCAACAGAATGTCGAAACCGGACGACGACGCCGCTGCTTCTGCTGCTGCGACATGATGCAGGCCGTTCGACTAGCCCTCGAGAACAATATCCCACCCTTCTGCCCTTCGACGTTGGAAGCTGACCTGCTCTCCGCTTTTTCCGTTTAGGAAAGGTGGGGAAGTTCGAATGGGTTTGTACCGGATTCGTGGATCGCTCGCTCGCTCGCTTTGCTTCTTGTCGTGACGAGGGCTGCATCGAACGGAAAGATTGGGGGGCTCGTTCCTTACCGGCTGCTCAGACTCTGGGACTCGGAAGCGGGACCGTCTGTGCTGCTGCGCGACAGTATCGCTGTCCGTCCTGGGAATCAGACCAACTCGGTCTCGATATCAGAATACAATAATACGTAAAACATCTCCTCCTCTCTCTCAACAAAAAAAAAACCCCTTCGAGCTGCAAACCGGCTGGCAACCTTGGATCTCTCGTCTTGCTTCCAACTCGGATATGCAGACGGGTTATGCAGGTCCTGTCGACGAGTACAAAACGGAACCAGCCAACCAACACGAACAGCGGCTCGCGGCCTTGTATCTTTTTTTTAACTTGTTGACAAAACACAAAATGTGGAGAAGAAGGGAAAAGAAAAGAAAAGAAAAAAAAGGGCAGAGAGGTGTCGAAATGCATGGATGTGAAATCAAATGCCATGGATTAAATGTACCATGTGTGCATGTACAGAGTAGGTACTGGATGTACTCACCAGCTGCTGCGAGTTATCAGATATTATGTGTCTGTCTCTGTGTCTACAGGAACACCAAACAATGTTGATTCATTCAGCTTTTCCCGCACAAGATCTCTGGCCTGCCTTTAAATTCGTGCTTGGGAACATTCCTATGACTCTTTCCTTCCTCCGAGCTCGCACCGTTGTCGCGCGCGATAAAATCCGTCCAGACATAGTGATTTCCCAGACCCCGGGCAAGAACAAATCTTAAGCGACAACCTTGATAACAGCCAACCGATAAGCTTCCTTGCGAATCAAAAATATATATATATATATGTATACTGGAATCAAAAAGTTACTGCACAAGCCGCTATTTGCCTTCCGTATCCTCTAACACAAGGTAAAGCAGGGAAAGGTTTGGCTATAGCTGCCGCCAAGTTTAATGATGAACGGGTATTCTCGCTTCAACTCGTGGGGGCCGCGACACCCCGTACAGGCAGCCTGGCAACATCATGATCATATTTCACCTGGAGAAGCTCAGGCCAGCATCAACCAACAAAGATGTTTCTTGTTCATTTTCAACACTAGCGAGTACCAAGCCTTGGGGACCCTGAAAGCGTTTCCTCGTAGCTGAGAGGATAAATAGGATCCTTGTGGTGTGTGGGTTCAGAATGTGCGATTCGGATATTGTCCGGGATGCTCATTTTCAGTTGTGAGCAGCAGCAGCAAATGTGGGGGCCGGTTTGTTCAGATCGACTGGATCAAAAGGTGACTTGCATATTTCCCCCTTCGTGACGGAACGACACAAAAATGTGGGTTCTCGTCGATTTATTTCTTCTGCGCCTTTTTTTTCGTGCTCGGACAACATTCGTTGATGCCAGGTATAAGTTTGATGTCTTAGATCGTGCGAATCGAATCAGATGTGACGGAATTTTTTAAAGCTAAAGAAAGAAAGAAAACACCATCTAGCTCGCAAAACAGAGGAGCGAAGTCGACATCTTGTTGCGAGAGATCTCGGGGTTTTTGTGTCATTCATCACGAGAGAGCAGGGTCCCATTGCGACTTTTTGACAGAAAGGGCACCTCCCATCCAGACTGTCCGTATCCTGGTTTGGACCACGCTAACTAACGTTGGAAATGTCAGAAGCAAAAGTTTTTTTGTAACAGCGAGACCCCTGCTTCATTCGTTGCCGGACACCGAAACGCTCTCTCCAGCTATGTAATATCAAGGCGAGCTGTTTTTTTCTTGAAAATTGAACCAGAAAAAAAATACCCTCGAGTTTTTGACATCCCAGGCGCCAACAGACCTGCGATACGTACGATCATCCCAGATTCCTATTCTAGGCCCCTTGAACGGCAACCTAGCTTAGCTCCCTTCTTCGACTCGAGCATCCTCTTTTTTTCGCTCGTCCACTTTACCCTCGAATACCCGTGCCGTACCTCAAGTGGGGGGCGCAACCGCAAAACCGTCGATTTTCTAGCTCCAAAGCTTGTTTTCTAGCGCATGTTGGTTTGCTCTCTCGACGAGATGAAACACGAACGACTGAAAGAAAAGGACAGGTTTGGGTTGCAATTGAAAAATAAAAATATGGTTTTTTCTGTGGGTGCGCCGGTGCTAGGTTTTTTGAAGAAGGTCATATGACTTTCAAGCCATCTCACTCGTATCCTTTTCAGCCAATCGAGGCTGCAGGTGGTATTCTCGGAGTTTGAGCAAATATTATAGCAAAGGTGCCCGATCAATAGCGGCAGATAAAGGTCTTGGTTATATTTAATGACCAATTGCTCTTTTAACTTGGCATTCGATGCTGTAAGACGAATAACCATGAAATGTTTGGAGTGTCCAGCTGTTGTCATCCGAGGTGTTGGTCGCGCGCAGTCCCCGTCGTCGGAAAAACATGAATCGTTCAGCTGGGCGCAGCCAATGAACGAATCGTGACTACGTTGCGTCCGAAATCGCCCGACGATCCAATGCAATGATCGTTCTCTTCTAGGGGCTCTTGGAAGCAATAAAGCGATCTCGCGTATCTATAGCGGGTTGAACCAACACCCGGTAAACACACCGCTGTGGACAAAAATAGTCAGTGCAAAGCGAGCAAGCATTCGCTGCATATCGACCGCGCGATGACGATTCACAGAGAGAGAGAAAAAAGGCCAATGGGTTACACTTTGGGGATTCGGCAGCATTTCCTACTTTTGCGATCAACTTTCCCCTTTCCATGGCATTATGCAAATTCCGCCGACTTTACCGGACGTGCATTTACATGTACGTTGGCCGGTCGTTAACGCTTAGCTGCAGCGAAAGATATGCAGCGAGAAAAAGTAGTTCGGAGAGCTCACACACACACACGCCGCATGCATTTTTTTTTGATGTCGCACAACATTATCTGAACGTCAAAACCATTTCTAATCCGAATTTCTTAGATAAATTTTAGATTGGCAGGGGGGAGAACGGGACAACTGTCTGTCTACGGGTGTACCCGGGTAGGTAAAGCTGGAGAAAATGTTCTCGCACAAGGAACCGCGATAATTTTGGAGTTTTTCATGGTGGGTTACACAAAAATGCGGGGAGGACGTCACTTTACGTTGAATCCCTGGCCGTGGGTATTCGGGAACAACGCCCTTGAGAGAAGAATGTCCAGGGGGGAGATCCTAGCTTTTTAATATACAGATGGCGTGATGTGGATTCTTCTTATGCGGCATCTGGATATCATACTTTGCCAACGGTTCGAGACAGGTCAAGGTAGAGATCGCCATTTGGTGGTGGTATTGCGTACTCGAAAATTATTAATATCAGCAGTTAGTAGAGCCTATAGGCGAGGAATAAGGCGAGAACATTGAAGCAGCCCACAGACGAAAGAAAGTTAGGCGGAATCTCGCATCGACTAAAGCTATACCTTGAAGATTTTCCGACTAGCAAGTTTATTTTCCGCGTGAACCTAAAAGGCACGTCGCCAATGAGGGTGAGGACTCCTACGCTTCGCCTTAAAAGGTAATCGCCCGCTTGTGGAAGATTGGCGAGATCCAACAATGTAATTTTGTGTTGTGATGTTTCAGGGAATATCAAAATATTATACCGAGTTCGAGTAGCCTCGAGACCTCGAGGGGCTATATCGAGGCACTGGAAGCCTTCAATTCTGAGGAATAAAACAGCCATCGTGTTTGTCGAGATCCTATAGCTTTGATTAGGTCATCTTCAATGCTCCCTTTAGGAGTTGGGCTGTTTGTGTGAAGGACTGCACGCTTTTGTAGTAGTAGTAGACCCGACAGATGTACGAAGCACCACTGATATATATATATTCGAATTTGAACATCAAACGAGATGGACAGATGTTATTGTCCAATTGCAAAATAGCGAGCTTTGGCGATTGTAGATGGTCTTGCGGTGGGATTGGTTGCCCTGTATCGCCAACAGCAGTGTCAGGTGCTGTCAGGTGCTGTCGCTGAACATGAGGCCGATCTCAGTCTCACAGCTAATTGGATGGTAGACGTGATGTTTGCGAACCGCAAAGGCATGGCATATAGACACCACCAGTGATATCATACGTCCATCTGTTATGGGGACCAAAAATGGAGTATTATACTGTGGGAGTGGTTGGTGGAGGCCATCGGCGTTGACCATCCTCTGCGTGCTGAGCGCATCCCACAAATATTAATCTTCAATATTTTTAATGCTTCGAAAAATAGAATCTTGCCCTCCACCAGATGCCCTCCTTCCATCGCAACATCCTCCACTATCACAACCATCACCGCTTCTCTCAATTGTTGATTGACCCGTCGATTAGCATATACCCCTTCAGCTCTGCCTAAAGACTCTCTCCCTCTTCTCCTCACAGCAACCTCCCCCTACCTCTGTCGATTGTCGCTAGCGACATCGGCTTCGTCCCTCACCGCTATCTCCATTCAATACAGCTGTACAGGTACGTTGTCATGCCTCATCGAGTCCCTGTGGCGTCATCGGCGCATTCACATCATGTTTTCGTACTTTCCAAAAGAGAATTTCAATTTCCATCGAGTCCTTGATCTATCATTGATATTTTAACTGTCTCATGGAGTTGGCTCTCTCACATCCCATTACCATCGGCATCATCCTCGTAGTCGCTGTCACCAACTCTGGTTCAAATCTTTGGGGCCAGCCTATCCAGCTGTTTTCGCCGAGATTTGGTACTCTACTGTTGCTGAAAAGTCGTTTCGTTGCCATTTCACCACTCCATCTCCAGCATCAACCTCTCAGCTCCTATCGTTGCAAAACCGTCACTGCTATTATCCCAAAACGCTTCTAACACCCTTTCGATAGAATACTTTCCTGTTTCTTGCATTCTTCAGGATGCAGCAACCGATCGAAAGCTTGCCTTTGAAGCCCAATGGAGGCAAGCGGCTTCCTCCAACCGAGAGAGAGCCGCAAAATGACAAGTTGATGGTTCACGTTTCGAACATTCCCCCAATGATGCCGGAGGATGTGATCAAGCAGACTGCTATCTCACAATTCGGTAAGTTAGAAGCAAGCCCATTCTCAGATCGAACTGGACCGTTAAACGTTCTTTCTATTTTTAAAACAGGTCCCGTCAAGGACTTTTTCAAAGTCAATCGTCACTATGAGAAGGCTTACGAGTACAGTCCCTGCTTTGGATTTCTTACGTTCGAGGAAGAATCCTCTGTCGGGCTTGCTCTGCAAGCTCAAATTATGCATGTTGGTGATATTCGCCTGTAAGTTTGATGTCCCCTTGATACCACAGTTTGAACGAGAGCTCACCTCTCGGTAGGAATCTCAACCCTCGTCGCCCAAAGAACGAATTTCGAGGATATGGTCAGACTCGCTCTGGCACTGATTTCCGTCCTCCACAGGGCCAGGCTGCTGTTCTTCCAGAACGCCCTCCACCTGTTCGCAACCAGGCCCCCTTCCACGCGAAGAGACATTCAAACAGCTCCCAAGTGGATAATAAGGGTCCCGTTACTATTCCGCCTACCAATCTTGCCCAACGAGGCCCTCGATCTGGGAGTTCTACTTGCACCATTTATGGCTTGCCTGAAGCCTTCAATACTCATGATCTTACTGGCCGAGGCAATGTCTCTGGACGTGTTCTCAATGCTCATATATTCGAGAATAAAGACCGTGAAGGTCGTCGATTCGGTACCATCAATTTTGATTCTTCCACTGGTGCCGAACAGGTAAGTTGGCATGATTCTCTAGAGATTTCATGATGTGGTCAACGGTGCTAACGAAGCCATATAGTTTTACAAGAAAGAGAATGGCCAAGTCTGGAATGGAAGCACCGTCAAGGTCACGTTTGAGCCCTTCAATGTTGCGAAGAGGAACAACGCTCCACCATTCCGTTCGGGAGGGAACGGTGGTCCTCAAACCTTTCAGCGCAATGAGCAGCGACAATTTGACAACCAAAGGGCCTATGACAATCAAAGGCGTTACCAGAATAATTATCGTGGGCAGCGTTATCCTCCCAATGGTCAAGGCCGTTTCAATAATAATCGCGGTCAGTTCCCTCAGAATGGAAACTTCAATAACGCTCCTTCCGCCGCCTTTCCTATGCAGCAACAGTATACGCAGGAGCAACAGCAGTATTATTACGATCCTCAAATGATGGCCTACCCTCAGTATCAAGCCCAATATCCAGCCACCATGAACCACCCTCGACAGATTGCCAGTCAACAACAATACGGACAAGTCGGTATTGGCTACGGTCAAGCAGTCAATGTTCCAGGTATGCCAGGGTCCTTCCAGTCCCAAGCACCTGTTCAACAGCCCACGATGCACCTTGCAAATGGTGGAAGCCAGCTTGCCTACTCCAACGCTTCCAACTATCCACATCGTTACGATGGTAGAGACCCCACCCTTGACGTGTCTCCAAACAGCAAGAGCTCAGCTCGATCGCGTAACACCGCCGGTGTTCGCAAGGTTTCAGGTGAGACTTCGATCACAGTCCCAACCGCGAGTCCGGAGAACGGCATGGCTTTGAAGAGATCGGTTGCCAATAGGCGCCATCCGCTTGTTGTTCAACCGCATCATTATCTTCAAACAGCCACTGACTATAGCCATAACTATGGTAAAACACTGCCAGAAAACACACATCCCATGAATTCTCATCCCTTAAATGCTCATCCGCAACAGCAAGCTCAGCTTGTCGAGGAGACTCCAGCTGAAGATGTTGTTCCTGTTACAGTCCCGGAAACTAAGGACCCCGAGGATCCATCTAACCTCTTCATCAAAAACCTTGATGATGATGTTATTTACAAGCCAGAGCATCTCGAGGCGCACTGCAAGAAGTTTGGAGAAATCGTTTCCATCTCTATGCCCACCTACGAGAACGGATTGATCAAGGGATGGGGTTTTGTAAAATTCACCACCAATGAAGCGGCTCTCCTGGCGAAAAAGGGACTTCATCACACCATCATTGGCCGCAAGAGAATATTTGTTTCATTCGCAGAGACTAGCGATCTCCGCCACAACCGTCTCACGCTGTTCTATGGTCAAAATGTTCCTCAAGTTGATGGTAGTGACACTGATAAATCCAAATCCGTTCCAGACCCATTACTTCGGAAGTCTCCGGACCCGTTGCTTATGAAGACTCCAGATTCTGCCAAAAAGGAAGAAAAGAGCGAAGAAACTCTTGGTGACTCTGATGTAGCTCCGGTTGCTGTCACGAACGGTGATGCAGCTGGGGATGTTCCTGGCAAGACAGAGGAAACTAACACAAAGGTAAGTTTTTGAATCTTCGGCCGATATTCCAACAAAGTCACATCTGCAAATATAAGCGTTCTTTGCGAAAGATTTAACTAATTTTTCTTTTTTTCTTCTAGACAATCGAGATCATTGAAGAGAAGACTGAGATTCCAGCTATTAAGGATGCCGGCGCCTCGGGCGTTGTCTCTGAAGTTAAAGAGACCACAGCCCAAGACACCGAATCTATTTACCCCCCTATCTCTCATGAAAAACAAGAACTCAACAAGGTAAGTTCCACTTTCCAAAACTTATTTGAGACCAGATGTCAGGCTATTAACTAGATTTCTCCAACAGCAAGCGGTTAAAGACATAGTCTCTGAGCTTATCAAAGAAAATAATCTCAAGAAGGCTGTCAAGCCAGCAGAGCTTAACACAGAGAAATCTTTGGAGCGGGTAGGTGCTTTCGAAAACTCGATTTCTTTGGGCCATTATAGCTAATCATATGTAGGATCCCGCCACCCAGGACCTCAAAAATAAGATCGGAGTTAGAGCTGGGATTGAGATCTATAAAGGGAGAAAATTTAGTGGAGAGGAGCTAATAAAACTGGTAAGTTGATGACTGCTGTCCACTTTTCTTTGATGAGTCTAACTAGCAGCTATAGGACTCCGCTATCCAATCAGTTGGAAGGCCAATGTCTACAGGCCGTGCCATCCTCTCGACCGGAGCTCCCACTCCACCGACCGCCTCTGCCCCAGGTGAATATTCAACTGCGCTCAAGGTAGGTTTCACAATATCCTTTCAATGCTGTCATAAAGTCTCGTTCCACAGGAGGCTAATCATCATACAGGCCGAGCGACTGAAGCAGCTCTTGCATGGTTTACAGAGTAGCGATCTGACCACTTTCTCTGGCAGTTCCTCCGCAGGAGATGCCCCCAAGAAAAAGGACCGTGACAACAATGCTCCTGAAGTCAAGGGCAGCACTGACAATGAGAACAATCGATTGAAGGAGGAGATTCTCAAGGCTTTAGGTCAAGGTGTCAACAATGAAACGACTGATGAGAAGCAAACTATCCAACAAGCTTCAGAGAAGACAAAGGTTGAAGGCAGTCCATCAAAGATTCTCTCGCGAGCAGATACTCGAAACTCGCATAGTTCTTCGGGTTCACGTGTAAGTCGTGAAGAGTTTTCCGAAGCTCTGAAGGAGAAGTTTGGTACCAAGATCCCATCAACCATCCGAGCCACAGAAGTTCTCGATGCGGTTGAGAAATTTGTGGAGTCCCGAAATAACACTCGTGGACCATCTCCGAGCACCAAAGCTGAGGAAGCGAAACCTATCGAGGGGGGGCAAATGGCAAAGCAAGAAGATGCCACCGACAAGGACACGAGTAATATTATTGCTCCAGCCCCATCACGCAAGGTTTCCCTTAAGAAAATTGACCCATCCGAAGCTCCCAACGAGGAGTCAGCGATTGTTCAAGATTCAAACGTCTCGCAAGTTGAAGCACAGCAATCGATGGTGCTAGGTGTTCCGGAGAAGACTCAAATCACGTCGGCTACGAAAGATGAAATCCAACCGGTTCAAAGTACTATGGTTGATGTTGCTGAATTTGAAAGCAAGCACGAGCCGTCAGCTGTCGAAATGCCACAAAACATTCCCGTGGTCGACACTGAGGATCAGAGGAATCGTCACCTCGAGAAGGGAACCAATGGGAATTCAAAACGTAACAGCGGACCACCCAAGCAACCTTACGGAAACAATGGCAACTTCCAAAAGCACCTGCGAGGAAGCAATCCGAACCAAGGCCAAGGCCTAGACTCAAATTACAATCACGGCTCCAACCATGGCATGTTCTCTCCCACATACACTCAGAATCAACGTGGTGAACAGCCAAACAATTTCCCACAATTCCTGGGCAACCACAATGAGCAGTTCAACCCAAACGCTGGTATGCATTATCCTGGCTTCCCACCCCAAGGTCCTCACCCTCCCACGATGATCTGTGATGGTCAGTGCAACCAGCCACAGTGCCAGCCGCAGTTCCCCCGGTACCCCCCTCCGGAGATGCAACAAGGCATGTTCCCCGGTCAAATGCCTGGTCAATTACCTGGTCAGATGCCTGGACAGATGGGACAAACGCCTTATTATGACCCGGCCATGTTCCCTGGTGCACCATACTATGGAATGGATAATAGAGTCCCACCTCACATATTCAATGGGGTTCCAATGTATCCACATCCACCACAATGGGGCAACAACCACAACAACAACGGTCAACAGAATGCAAATGTACCTCCTGCTCCTCCCACACCATCTGGATTCGCGATGTTCCCTCCAGGCTCTCGCTACTCACCACCAAATCGCGGACATGGCTCACGCACTCCTCCCCGCATGGCAGGCGTTGAGCAGGGCAACCAGGGTCGTGGGTTTCCTGAGCATGGTCAGTACCCACCTCAGCATTATAGCAACCCCGTCTACTACGAGGGGATGCACAATGCTTCCCATCCTCAAGCTCCCCATACTCCTCATATTTCTCATGTCCCCAATACTCCCCATGTTCTGCATATTCCTCATACTCCTCATATCCCTCAAACTCCTCGATTTCCTGGACACGGGCAACATCGCCTTCCACAGCCGCAGCAACAGGGGAGCGTTCCTACCTTTTAAATAGAACCATCTCTTTCGTTTGATGGGTTTTCTGCCCACGTAACTATATTAAAAGAGAATGCACATGAATGCAAGTTTGTGATATAAAATAATGCAAGGAAAAGAGGAGGACATATATCAACTGATGAGAGGCAAAAAAAAAAACAAAATTTTATATAAAAAAACCCCCCAATGCCTTCTCACCATTTCTGTGCTTTCGATTTTGTTGTCCTTTTTTTTTTTNTTTTTTTTTTTTTTTTTTATTTATTTCCTTTTCCTTATGTATTTATTCTCCGGGTTTCATGACGCCCAACAAGTGGCGCTAAAGGAGGATGGCGTGTAGCCTTGTGGTTTTCTCTTTCTTTTTCTTTTCTCTTTTTTTCATGTTTAGGGCGCATGTGTCGGCGTTCGGATTGTGGGAGCATACGGGAGGCGTTCCTGCGGTGTACTGAGATTCATGATTTATTCTTCTTATAATACAAATAGCGGGGGGCATGCTTGCCCCAAAAATAACATTTTCCTATCTCGGATTCCTTTCTTTATTTCCCTATTTTTATTCTTTTAAGTGTTCTCTCGCAGAGTTTAACGTACACGCAGGTTTGTTTGCGTGTATGTTAGACTCTGCGGGAGAACATGAGAGAGAGAAGAGGGTTGACGGATTCCATGAAAGAATGAAATGGGAAAGTCTAACAATGATAGCGATGCGTGCGTATCGTGACGTAGAGACGTGGAACTGCCAGTGTGATATTAATATACGTAATAAACCCTGATGACTGGATTGTAGGGAGCAGGAAATACGAATCGATTTAATAAGCAGACTACAATCTTAGGAGTTAAAATGTTTATAGAACGGTCCCCGTAGGTAACGGATACAGTATGACTCAAGATCTTTAGACGATCAATCATGGAATATCTACTCAATATATATTATATAACTTGATATTATAAAACAAAACGAAAGACTTATGAACAGGATCGAATTGGTGGTATTTTTGCAACTTGATTTGCTTGTCCTAGCAAGCTTGATCGTAAGATATACAAATGCAGTTATTGAATGTCAAAATAAAAGTATGCAATCCTCGCGAAAGAAAAGGACACAAGGGAAAAAAGAAGAAGAAAACCCAGGCAATCAGAAACTCCAAATATTCGCCAATCAAGTATCCAAACCTCTTCCAAAAAAAATTATTTTTAGCCATGCAAGTCCTATCCTTTCGTCGCTGTCGTTCGTATTACTTTCGCACACTCAAATTCTCCACCCCAAATCTACCTCCCCCCAGAAATTAAATTGGAAAAGAAAAGCATCTTAAACCCTTCCAGGTCCGCTCTGCTCCTGCACGGTGCCGTAGCCTCTGACACCACCGGTGTTGACCCTGTGCGAGTACACGCCCGGTGCATCGCGATGCGGTACCACACCGCTCAGCGCTGCCTCTTTCCGTTCGTAGTAGATGTATATAATGTAGAAGGCGTGGACGTGGCCGGGGAGGTATCCGAGGATTGTTAAGCAGATGTCTATCGAGAGAAGGAAAAAAGGTATTAGCTGTCCGCGTGTATTTCGGCGTGTATTTCGGATATTTCCGCGAACAGGTAGGGAATAGAAAGAGGGACTTACTGATGAGAAAATCGGCACCGCAGCCTGCGACTGCCAGGACACCGAGTGGTGGGACTATTTCAGAAATGGCATATTAGCGGGTGGGTTTCTTCTGGAAATTTTTGGGAGACGCTGGTGGGAGATTGACATACAGAGGATGGTGAGGAGGATGAGAAAGACGGTGGAGATGACACCCATTTCGGCGGTTCTATGTATGCGATTTGATATATTTTTCCTTGGTGCGAGTTTTTGGAAGATATTTCCGAAGCTGCCTGCTTGTTCTTTGACACGCTGTAGACTTATCGGGAGAATGAAAGCGGAGTTTTGGTTTTGTGAGGTCGAGTGAAAGTTGTGAAAGTTAAAACTTGGCGAGAATAAAGATAAGCTCAAAGTGAAAGAAAAGGCGGAAGACACCCTTTTATACCAACCACGACGAAAGATACGAAAGAAATTTAAAAATATGATTCAGATACGAGAACCCTGCAGGTAGGCCACTCGATTACGTGTATTTTCCCTCCAGGTACGGAAAACACGCATCATGTGTGCAGGCTGGGCTGGGTCGCACTTTCCGTTTGGCGCACGAGAAATGTAAGAACGGACGTCTGCGACTGGCCTGGCGCTGGTCCCAGCTGACGTCACGAACAGGGGGGGAAGACTCTGATGGTGTGGGGACTAGCGGGGAGTGCCTATTAGCGGAGGCGAGCGAATCGGAAAAATCGGCGCAGTCCTTTCGAATTTGACATTTGTGGCGGCCCGAGTGGCACAGGTCGGCTCGCCGAATGTAGAAAATTTCCTTCAAATTGGAGGAGTTCTGGGAAGAAGAATTTTGAAAAAAGTGGTTCAAGTAGGCGTCAACTAAATTTCCGTGTGAAATATCGATGCGGCTTGTACACGCTTTCGGATTTCTCTCCAGAATTTCTGCGAGCGGATGCTGGTTCGACGCCCGTGTTATCCAGCTTGCTCTCTGGAATTTTAATACCACCGATTTGGAATTCTTGGAGACTGTTCATGGTGCGTTGCTTGGTATTCGGCAGTCACTTCTAACGGTAGATTTGCTGCTGGATCTAATGCAAAACCTCAGAGCTCTATTTGTCAAGGTACTGAACAAACCCACTCGACCAAGAACCCCAAGCAAATAAGAAACCAAACCCTCCAGAAACTTGAAAACTAACCCCAATTCAACAATACTAGACAAAAAAGAGGCCCGGTCACTTTCACCTCGATATAAAGTTTTTGCTTGTCGGTAGGATTTAGGCAACAAAACAAAAACTCATGCCTTGTCAAAAAGACCCAAGTCTAAAAAGAAAAGCCCCAAGAATGAAAATAACAAGATGAAGGGGACTAGAGCTCGAGAAATACTCAAGTCTCGTCATAAGACTCCTCCTCAAGCCTATCTTGCATCGTCTCACGATACCCAGTGTTAAGCCAAGTTATTACTTGCGCCTCATGTAGCAAGTTCTCGTACATCCCTCTCATGCTCTCTAGGTCCCTGTCAACCGAAATATGACCCCGTTCCCACTCCATCGGAACGTAAAGAGGACCTTCTCTCACTTCCTCAATCATCTCTCTTCGTCCGCGAGGATCTCTTCTGTGGTATTCTCCTCGCGCACGTTGTTCTTCCAGGAACGTGTACCACCATTGTGACCCCAGCGATCTGATAAGTGGCTCCGGAGCATCCCAAGGGAACCTTCCGTTAATACCATGCTTCCCCGCCTTAGAGCTATCGTAGTCTTCAACAAACCCTTCTTCATAATCTCGGGCCATCTTAACCACATGCTGGCTGTGTTTCTTGTCGAAACCTAGTCTTTTAGAACTCCAAAGTAACGAAAGAGGGTTCGCTGGAAAGAAATCAATCTTCCTCTTCTTCTCCAGTGGAGGGATATCATCCTTGAGCAGAGGGATTCGGATGTAAACACGAGTCGCAATAGCCTCGCAAAGTTCGGTATTCGTGGGACCGAAATCAAAAAAGTATTCTGCTTGCAAGTGGACGCAGATGCGTCCATTATTCAGTACCGAAGTAAACTGCTTTGCAGAGCCTCGAATTATGCCTTGAAGGCATTTACTCTCCTCATCCCATTGAAGCCACTGGTTTTCCGGGGTAACTGTATACTTGATAGGAAGAAGGTTTTTTGAGCTGCCGTAACGGGGATGCCATACGTCGGGCAAGATTGTACATTCGAACCCATCGTCCTTCGGCTTGACAGTTGACGTGATTAGGATATGTGCAGGAAACCGGCGTAGCCTATACGTTTCACCCGGCAATTTTTGAAAGGAGAGAAGATACATGGTCTGCCCCTCTCTGCCTGGTTCGTTCCGCGTAAGATCGATGGCGTTTGGTTTGAAGGAGTAGGGTGCGACCCGCAGCTCGCATTGTGCTTCCACGAACTTGAAGATGTCCAGTCCGTAATAGGTCCAGATGCGATCAATTTGTACGTTTTCCCACCCTGCATTGTGGCAAAGACCCATCACAAAATCACTAGGGTCGAGCCAAACGTTCGTCCAAATCGAAGATTTGTTTGCGCGACTACCAACTTTCTCGAGAATCTTGCTGAGCTCAAGATTAAACGCACAGAATAGATCACGTAAAAGACGAGCGTTCTTCTGGTCGCAGTTGATCCATGTCTGTTGGAAGGTGTGCGGCGTACCTAGTGTCGAAGGTGAGAACCACGCATCTCGGTCGTCCGGCGATATCTTTTCGAAATCTAGAGTTCGAGGGAGAAAAACGTCGGAAACTTCCACGACCGGGTTCATATAGGATTGATACTCAAATTTTAAGCTTTCATATGCCCGAGCGACTTGCTGATTACTGAAGAGAGACAACGGCACAGAGATACCGAGCCCGTCATCAAAGTATTGATAACCAGCTGCAGTTTGGTCCGTGTCCCCAAAGAAGCTGTCTTCGAGGTATTCCTCCTCAAAGCCATCCTCATGCGGAATCGATCGAGTTTCATGGTTTTCTAAGCCAGCCAGTTAGTACGACTTTATGCACTGTTCGATATAACGAATTGGTTTCATTCTCACCGGTCACATTAGCGATATCCGAGACTGGGGTCTTCGGACCTGTCACGGGTGCTAATTTAATCCAGCTTTGCGAAATAGACTTCGTCGGAGCTGAAAAGGGATCTTCTATCCAATCCTCTTCGAGTTCATCCTTGTCGCTATCATAAAACACAACTTTCTTGGGAGGGCTCGAGGGCGGAGCCGGACTTTTCCCTTTCTCCTTTACGGCGGGGGCCATATACTCGTAGTCTGCGATCTTGAGATCGGTTGTAGGAACTTCGGAAGTAATCTGCCGGTTTTCGTCGGTTTTTTCGTTTCCCTTTCTGTAAGGAAACGATGCGGAAGTATGAAAAGAAGCCGGTGTTTTCCCCGCGGACGTTTGAGTTGGGAGGATTGGAATACCTTTGAGAAAATTGACCGTGACGGTAGAGGCCTTTGCAAAGGGGGTGGCGGAATGCGGGCGTCTATCGTCAGGCCAGTTTGTCACTATTCTTGTTTTCGAAGCGACAAAGGGGAAGATCCGTACCTACCTTTGCAAAGATGATCGAGAACGAAGCGTGGCAGAAACGAGGTCTCGATTTTTAGCCGCAAGCGAGGACGGAGGAGTATACGGCCCCACGGGCTTAACTGAACACTCATGGCTATATTTCAGATAGCTCAAAATTTGAGTCGGCGTTTGTGAGCCCTTCCCAGCATTTGTAGGAGACGGCTTGGGACCGAGATCGGGGAATTGTTGGGCAATTTTGCCCCGGCCGCCCTTGCTGGCTTTACGTTGGGACGAGGATAGAGTCGGGTCTCTTACGGAACCGCCTTTCGGTGTGATGACTGATGGAGTTGCCATTGTGCTGCGGATAATGTCCTCGACGGACGACCAGTAACGGTAGAGGTAATTAGTGGGGCTTTATGAATGGGAGAGAGAGGATATGGATTCGGATGGAGATGAGATGGATAAATGTATTTCTAAAGTACTGGTAAGTACTAGCTATGGGGATTATTGTCCTTCATAATCCTCGGTCCACGAGATGATGATTATAATAATTATAATTATGATTATGATTATTATTGTGAATTTGAATCATGGTGAACAGATTTGGTGTTGAGGTGTCGTGTTGTTTTTGTTGCAGTGGCGGTGGCTGTCCTTTTGGCTGTTAACTTTGGAGGGCTTCCACGACGATACAAATGACAACCATCCTCGACAATTCATCTCACAACGACGACGTTTCCACCCACGTCCGTAAACACCACCATTCGACCTCTTCAGCATGGCCGCTAGCCATGGCACCGCGATCGCGAAAGCGAGCTTATCCGCCTCTCTCCTCCGGGCCGATCCAACCCCCGTCGTAGGCGACGAGATTGCGCGTCTCCACAGCCTCCTCGATAAATGTATCACTATTTGCTCGCCTGAGAATATCAAGGTACCGTCTAAAACGTGAAACCTCAAGCCTCCTTCGTGGAATGAATGAAAGATTTATCACTTTCTTTTTTTGGCTTTTCCGAAAAGTCAATATCATTCTATTCAAGTAACTCCCTGGACGGCCTTTTTCTTTCATCCATCCAGGAATCCAACAAAAAGGCAGACTGTTTACTTATATTGATGGGTTCTTTGGACGTGATCTAAATTATAGACCTGCAAACATTGGCTTCTAGAGCATTTGGGCCGATCCGACCTGAGAGTCGTGGCGTTTGGGAAATATCTCGTCGCGCTATCGCAATCCCTCAAGTCGCAGGCCGCGGACACTCTGACGCCCAGCAGCCGGAGACGGCGGCTTCACATCCTCTATCTACTCAATGACATCATCCACCATGCCACCTTTCACTCCAGCCCCGCTATATCCATCGGGAAGACCCTCGAACCCTTTCTTAAAGACTTGTTCAGTTTAGCACAAGATCCGACGCGCAAGAAGCAGAAGGCGAGGCTGGAGAACCTGCTCTCAATCTGGACTTCAAAGGGCTACTTTCCGGACGACGAAATATCCGAATGGCGGGACGGAATCAACAAATCTTTTGAACAGCAGCCGGAAACCGAGGAGACCCCGGCGGAGACCAAAGATGCCAAGGCGAAAGACATTCAGGTCCTGCTACCCGCCCTTCATGGTGACCCCGCGGCCCCGTACCACGACCTGCCTGCTACCACCATGCTACCTCTGATGCGGCCAAACTCTCCGACCCCGATCAACACCCGTTCTGTTAAACCGATCCCCTTGAATGCCGGTCCGCCACCCAAAGCACTTGCGGATGCGGTGGACACTTTTATCAAAGGTGTGGATAAAATGTGGTACGGAGGGGATATGCGAGTGCTCCCTGATGTGGACGAGCTGGGAGTCGATATCATCACACCCTTGAATGCTCACGACGACGACATGCTGGAGGAACAGGAGGACATGAAGAACGGCGAGGAAGGTTACTACGGCTGGTCACGAGGATTCGCCATTCGGATGATGAAGAGAAGGAAAGGCGAGCCCGAAAAACCCGTTCCACGTTCGAAGGAACGCGGCAGGGCCCGAAGCTACAGCAGGAGCGGGAGTAGGGGTAGAAGCCGCAGTCGAAGTGGAAGTGGAAGTCGGAGCCGGGACAGCAGGAGCAGGAGCAGCCGTAGGAGCAGGAGTCACGATAGATATCAGAGCAGGTCCAGGTCCAGGTCCAGGTCCAGATCTAGATCTCGATATCGCTCTTCCAGAAGGCGGAGACGGAGCTATTCTCGGTCCTACAGTCGATCGCGAAGTCGGTCACGCTCGCATACAAGGCGGAGACTCAATTCAACCGGCTCCTCGCAATCATACTCGCCGAAACTAGAAGGCACATCCCATTCGAACGATCATCACTCCCCGCAACAGCAGCAGCAGCAGCAGCAGCATCAACCTCCTCCTCCTCCTCCGCCTCCGCCGCCGCCGCCTCCACTTACCCAACCCATAAGCGGGAACCCACCCTTCCCTTTCAACCAGCAATTTCCCGTCCCGATGCCGATACCGCCTGAAATGGTGCAATTCTTCCAAACCGGGTTACCGCCTCCGCCCCACATGGGTGCAGCACCGCAGCCGTGGGGTATGAACATGCCGTTCAACAACATGTCGCCACCACAACCGCCAGGAGGGCAGAATTTCAACCAATGGGGCGCGCCGCAGGGGCAGGGGAACAATATGTACGGCAACCAGCCACCTCCGCCGCCACCCCCGGGTTCTGGTGGGAATCGCGGGGGATACGGGAATCAGCAGCAGTACGGACGGGGAGGGTATCGCGGTGGGAGAGGGGGTTGGAACAATCGAGGGCAGGGGTGGTAGGATCGGTGATACCAGTTTGGGTACTGGCAAAAAGAAGCTAGAGGACGGCTATTGTATATACAAGACCATTCGTGCTAGCGAATATAACATTTCCGTAGCTTTAAATATACATTATCGGATGGTATTTTGACCTCCGTAGTCCGTTGATATCCGAGCTCTGAGAGCTTGAGGAACCTCACTTTCAACACAAAACTTGCAACATCCCACCTTGTAAACATCCCACCTTTTGTGCATCCCACCACATTGAACATCTTTGAAAAGATCGAAGAGAATCTATATCAACAGATTCCATCCTTTCGACGAGCAGCCATATCAGAATCATGGCCTCATCGGAAACCCTCCGCGTGGGCTACGTCCCAGGTATACCCCCCCCTCTCCCAATTCACCCAAAACGCATACCCCGTGTACTAAACCCTTCTTTTTTCCAGAGCACTTTTCCACCCCCCTCCACCTCGCCCAGCTCCACGCCTACTACCCCTCAAACACACCCGTGACCTTCCACCCTTTCCCCTCCGGCACGGGCCACATGATCCAATCTCTCAAATCCCACTCCATCGACATCGCCATCGGTCTCACGGAAGGCTGGGTCGCGGGTATAAAAGGCCCCACCAAAGCGGACTGGTACAAAGTCATCGGACAGTACGTGGAATCACCGCTCTGCTGGGCCATCAGCGCGGGGAAGGAGAGTCGGGTCGAGGTGACCGATCTGGAACGAGGGGGCAAAGTGGGGATCAGTAGGTACGGGAGCGGGAGTTATATTATGAGTTTCGTGCTGGCGAGGGAGAAGGGGTGGACTACTGCGACGACGGAAGGGGGAGAAAAGAAGGAGCCGTTTGATTTTGTGGTTTTGGATAATTTCAAGAAGTTGAGGGATGCGGTTAATTCTGGGGAGGCGGATGTTTTCATGTGAGTGTTCAGTCTTCTCTCTGCTTTTTTTCGGTTTATATTATAGATAAAAGGTGGGTTGCTAATGCATAATATACGTCTTAGGTGGGAGCATTTCACTTCGAAGAAATTCTATGACTCCGGGGAGATCAAGCGTATCGGGGAGATCTATACTCCCTGGCCGTCATGGTTAATCACGGCGCATTCCTCGCTAGTGGAAGCCAAGGACCCGAGGTTGAGCTCCTTTTTGGACGGCGTCAACAAGGGTATCGAGCACTTCAAGGCCAATCACGACGAGAGCATAAATTGGATCACCAGCAATCTTGAGTACAGCGAGGAAGATGCCAAGGAGTGGAAGAAAGGAGTACAGTTTGTGGACGATGTGAAAAAGGTGGATCTCGAGATGGTGGAGAATGTGATTGAGATTTTGAAGGACGCCGGGGTAGTCGATCGCGGGGAGGACGTAGAGGGAGTGGTTGTTACTGTTGATTGGAAATAGACCCTTCATACCCATGAAAAGTTCTCATGTTTTAAGCCTACGAAATGATAGAGACGCAAATTCTGATATGATCATGAAATAAAATGGTATTAATCGCTGCCGCTCCGCCTACCGACGAGGACCGCCCGGCCCACCGCCACCAAACATTGATGCCATCTGCGACATCATCTTGTTCATATCCATCCCACCGGCACCACCGCCCATACCGCCCATACCACCCATCGCTCTCATCATAGACGCCATATCCATCCCACCAGGCCCTCCTGGTGCGCCGGCCCCCATAGCTTGCATCCTCTTCTGCATCGCTGCCAGCTGCTGCGGATTCGGTGCCCCTCTCCCCATACCTCCCTGCTGCATAGCCTTCATGCCGCCCTTCATCTTCTTCGCCATCTGCGCCATCATCTTGTGCTGCGTGAGCACGTCTTCCACCTCCCGTACCGAGGTGCCCGAACCTCGTGCTATCCTCGTCATCCGTTCCGGTTGTTGGATAAACATTTTGCCGTCCGAGTCGAGTTCCTTGGAAGTCATACTATCCATTATGTACATCATCCGTTTGAGCTTCGCGCTGCCTTCCTCATCGCCCACGTCGCCCATGAGGTTTGACAGGCCGGGAATCATGCCAGCCATTTTAGAGAGAGGACCCATCTTCATAATATTGCTGAGCTGGTCGCGGAGATCGCGGACGGCTGTTATCGTGAATATTAGCTCGGTGTCTTTCTCACAACATTGATTCAGAAAGCTTACTGAATATGCCTTCGGCAATGTGCTTCATTGTATCCTTCTGATCCAGCTTTAACGACTGCACGTGCTCCACCAGACCCTGCATGTCGCCCATGCCCAGCAGTTTCGAGATGTACCTCTGCGGCTCAAACTTTTCCATGTCTAGTATGTGCTCACCGGTACAGATGAAGACTATAGGTGTTTTTGTCGCCGCGACACTGCATCCGCATCAGCATTGTACTCTATACGGTCGTCGAGCGAAGAAGAATCGTACTCACGCGGATATAGCACCACCACCCGCGGCGTTACCGTCTGTCTTTGTAATGACGATGGCACCGAAATCCGCACTCTCCTTGAACGCCTTGCTCTGAGCCTCCGCCTGCTGTCCTATGCTGGCATCCAACACCATGATTGTCTGGTCCGGCCTCACCGCCTCCTGGATCTGCACCATCTCCGCGAACAGCTCCGTTTCCTGCCGATGTCTACCCGAAGTATCCACTATGATAATCTCGAACCGCTCCTTTTTGAACTTGTCGACGCCGGTCTTTGCGACTTTGACGGGATCCGTTTCGGTGTAGGAGCCGTAGTATGGGACTTTGGCTTTCGTGGCGTTCTGCTTGAGCTGATCAAAAGCACCGGCTCTGAAGGTGTCGGCGCAGACCAGGCATGCCTTGAACCCTCTGGCGGCGTACCATCTCGCCAGTTTCGTACAGGTGGTGGTCTTGCCGGACCCTTGCAATCCCACAAACATGATGACGTTGGTCTTGCCCTTCTTCGGCTTGTAGGGTTCGGAATGGGAGTCAACGAGACGACAGAGTTCGTCAAAGACAGCTTTTTGGATTATTCTCTTCTTGTTGACACCCTGGCCGAGTTCTTTAAAGTTGACGGTCTGGCGGATGGATTTGCGGAGGGAGGCGACGAGCTTGACGTTGACATCGGCTTCGACGAGGGCGTTTCCGATTTCTTTGATCATGCCGTCGAAGGCCTGCACAGTATCTTTAGAATGCCGTCTAGGGACTTAAGGGTTATGGGTAAGGGGTACCTTCTCGTCGACGACATTGGACTTGGTGAGGTCGTGGACGGCGGAATTGATCCGCCGTCCGAGATCTGCGAGAACCATGGCTGCGAGCTAGGACGGCTAGTCTGTATTACGGGATGTGACGATAAAGCTCGAGGTACAGTAGCCGCGATGCGGAGAGCGATTGTAGGGATGAGATGTTTGATGACGGTGATGAAGTCGAGGTGTGGCAAGTTGTCGCGGAAAGCCGTCGAACGTCTAAACGAGCAGCTCAACCACCACCAAAATGGAGCTACTAACGTGAGGATTTATATAGATATATATTAACTAAGTATTTGTATACAACCCTAACTTGCATATATTTGTTATAAGTTTAATTGGTAGTTCTATCCTTTTGAAGTAGTATATCCTGTGCGACTGAGTGTCCTTTTATCTGGGTGCTTCAGAACAACCGGCAGGGAGTCTGGTAAGCCCGAAAGCATGGGCCAGGCCCGAGACTTCAGAGCCTCATTGCATTGCATTGTCCCCATCAAATGCTCATTTAAACAATGAAATCACAAATTCGAGCCTGGCAAGAAATTTACGTAAGATGACTACACTTTGGAATTACCGTCAATCATGATCATATAGAATATGTCCTCAGACCATCCGGCGTCTTGTTCTGTGGCGGTGAAGGGACCTGCGCCAAACCTTCGCCAAAAAATCTCAACCTCCCACAACACCGCCACAAATTCATCGTCGAGATATGATCCAACCTCGAACTTCATCAATCCGACGATGATGACGATATAGGACGACCCGAACTCCCAATCAAGAGACACAGCACCGAAGCATAGGCGGTCCATTGGCCGCACCGTCCTCCCCACAATGGCCTCCTCACTCTCCATATGCCGCTCCTGCCTGGCCAGAACGTCCATCTCGACACTCACCCGCCCTACACCCCTCCTCGCGAGATCGCGGCCCTCCGACATTCAACGCCTGCTACCTACCGTCTACATCCCCTCAAAACTCTTCTCGACCACTCCTCCGAATGCCGGACCTCTCAACCGCGCCAAAGCACGCACCTCCAAAACCACAAAGAAGAAGAAAGTGAAAACTCACTTCAAAATCTGGAACCACGCCGACAGTCCCAAATTCGCCCTCACGGATGCCATCCGCTATATTCGCGCCTTTGAGGTTGGCAACGACCAGCGTCAGATGAAATTTGATCTGGCCGTCAAACTGTATACCCTCAAGAACGGACCCACCGTGAAGAACAGGATCAGGCTGCCCAAGGCCGTAAAGACGGATCTGAGAATTTGCGTGTTCGCGGAGGGAAAGCAGGCCGATATCGCACGTCAGGCGGGAGCGGTGGTCGTGGGGACGACGGAGATTTGGGATTCCGTAAGATCCATTTCCCTAAAAAGATAATTTACAACATTGCTACGTTCGTACTGACATGGGAATTCCCTCGATAGATCAAAGCCGGCGGCGAGATCAACTTTGACCGCGTGATCTGCCATTCCAACACCTACCCGGCCCTCCAAAAGGCCAACTTGGGCCGCATCCTCGGTCCCAAGGGTCTCATGCCCTCCCCCAAAACCGGCACCGTGGTCGGCGACGTCAACACGGCCATCCAGGCCATGATTGGTGCCTCGGAGTACCGAGAGCGTCAGGGCGTCGTCAGGATTGCTATCGGTCAGCTAGTGTTCACCCAGGAAGAAGTGAGGGATAACGTCAAGGCTTTCGTCGAGCAGCTGGGTAAAGATCTGGCACGGATTGAGGATTTCGACAAGAGGATCAACGAGGTGGTGCTGAGTAGTACGAACAGCCCGGCGTTCAGTTTGAGCGGTGAATTTAGGAGCGATGTGGGGAGGATCAAGGAAGAGCCTGCCGTGGCAGCTTTGCCAGAGGTAGTCCCCGAGGCTGTGATTGAACAAGTTGTCAGTGAAAGTTTGGCTGTTGCTTAGGGTAGAGATCTCTGAAGGCTGTACTTTTGCAGTCGTGTGTATCATTATCATATGTCTATATTGGGTATCAAGAGAAAGAGAAAAGAATTGTACATATACAAAGTTGCTTCCAAAGCATCCATAAAACCGCTGGACCAGTAGATCTATAAAGATTTCAAGCTCGAGATCCCTGCCTCTTATCCTTCAACGCTTTAATCGCACCCTCAGTCTCTCCAACCTCACCCCACAACTTCAAAATATCCACCAACCGCTTCTCGAGCTCCGTTCTCTCCTCGTCCGTTAATTCTTCATCCTTCAGCTCCGCTCTGACCTCCCTCAGCGCTCTCGACAAGTCATCCGATATCGTCTGTCTGGCGTTCTGTATCCTCTTCCCCTGCGCCGTCACGAACGGATGTGAGGAAGGAATTTTCGAGACCACGTGCTGAAGGTACAGAAACGAAGTAACCAGCTTTTGAAGGCGCGGAAGGGAGGTCAGCGAGCTGTTTGAGGTGTCGTCCAGATCAAGATTGTAAAGAAGCGTGGACATTGTGTCGTCTTCCCCCTGTTGTTCTTTGAGTAACAGCAGCGATTCGAGTTGTGATAGTCGGGTTTCGAGGTTGAGAAGGTTGCGCGCCAGTGCCTGTATCACAAAGATAGATATCGTTGTCAACCATCCCGTACTCTATCTGCCAACCCAATTGGCCTCCCCGATAATAAGGAAATCACACCTTCTTCCTTCCCACCTCCTTCTTAACCGCCATCTCCCTTTTCATCTCATCCGCCACTTTTGCCACTCTATCCTTTACGCCTTCGACCTCGTTCGCGAACCCCATGACCCCGAGCTTGAGATCGTTGACTTTACCCTCCCCGCCGCGAAGGCTACTCCCCAACCCCACGAAATCGGCATAATCGCGATTGACCAGCTCCACCAGCTCGCGTTCCAGATCCTGGCTCCGGACGCGCAGCTCGTTGCGGAGATCTTCGAGCGTTTGGTGCCGGTGGAGGGTGGAGAGGTAGGTCGAGGCGGAGAAGGACGGGTCTGTGAAGGCGGAGCGTGGGAGAGGTTGCGGGAAGGGGAGTGAGGAAAAGTCGTCCAGGTTTCCTTCATCTTCGTCGTCGGAGGGGATGAGGAGGGTGTTTCGGGGCTTGTATCGCGTAGCCATTGAGGTTTTGTTTTGGGGGTGGTGTGGGTGTATGTGGTGTGGGCGGTGTATGTGGCGAATGGTTTAGGTGGTTCGGAGTTTTGGGGTGGGAGAAGAAGGAGAGAAAGCAGCAGGGGCAGCTAAGCTCGCCGGCTGGACGGTAAGCTAAAACCGGAGCTCGACGTCGGGTTTCATCTCTGCTTTTTATGATTTCATGCAATGCACGATTTCGCTTGCTATCACGGAGCGAATAATCTGATAATTCTATAATTGTATATTGCAGTCTATCTAGCTATCTATCTATCAGTCATCATCATAGGCCGTCACGATAAGCATCGGGTAAAAATCCAAGCAGGAGCGAAAGGGACAAAAACAGTGGGAACGAAAGAGGCAAAGAAGTCCCCCGGGCGCCGAATTGAAGACCATCGCGGATCTTGAAATGCAGACGAGCAAATTTGCGGATGAATAGAGGAGGACAGGATGTAACTGATCTAAGTGGTATAAAAAGGTGGATTATAACGGCAATCTGGTATAAAAGCAAGGGAAGGACAAAAATTGTAGCAAAAGGAGCAGGCTATGAGAGAGCAATGGATATGCTATGCAGCGAGACGAAAAAAGAGAAGAAACCCTAGCGAACGAACATTCGGAGATATGCAACATGCAACAAAGAAAGAAAGAAAAAAGCCTCATAAAAAGGCCAAAAAAGAAACAGACAAAACGGATAGCAAACCCGAAAATGAGACCAGATGAGAATAAACAAAAGAGCAAGATGACAAAAAAAACCCGAAATCTCCATGCGAATTCCCGTCTAAATCCCCCATCGTGAAAGCAGAGTATGCAAGATCAACCCAACCGAAAACCACCCAAAAAAAGGAAAAAAACACCCTATCGTAACGGACCAAAAACATAAGGAGGGATATCACAAACGTGGGCACCGGTGCCCGGCGAATATTGCGGTGTTGGAATGCGGCAATGTGCGTGCTCCGGCGGGCCTATTTGAAGTGTTCGCAGGAAGGACTGTGCAGGAAAGGGAAGACGAGGTGATTCACTCGAGATTTGTTCGGTGGAGCCGGCGCCATATCAGATGGAACTGGAAGATGCAGCGGCAGCGGAGCCAGCGGATGCATCTACCTCATCTGGTCGTGCCCACCAACGACCACCCATTGGGTCGGGCGCACCAGATTCTGCAGGTAACCTTGAAAAGTGAGCTGTAATTCTCTAACAAAAGTTTGGGGAATGGCTTTCCGGGGAGATGCAAAGTTCCTCTCGGAATCTTTTTGCTCTACCCCTCTTGAGTTTTGAAGAAAACTTTCTGATATTCTTTTTCTTGAAAGAAAAGATTATAACTCCTTTCTGCTTCGCAAATACCAACATATCGCGTAACAAAAACATCGTATAACTTTGTTGTTTCTGAAGAAGAAAATAGAAGAAAAAATCCAGTTCAAAAGACAAAAGGAATTTCGCAAAAGAGGAGATTCAGAAAGGGAAAAAAAGACAGGACAGTCTATTCTTTGCTTTCATGCTGCCCCCCAGAGAAAAGCCAGAACAGGAGGAGTTCAATCAGACAGGATTGATGAAACTAACCTTGAAACTCAAAATTCTTTGCCTCTCCGACCCAGTTCCTCAACTTTTGCTTGATGAAAAGATCAAAATCCCACTCGGCCTCCTCGAGGTACTGAGTTCCCGCGGTCCAAATATAAGTCCCCGCCCTGAGAACCTCTTTGGTCTCCCGTCCGGAATGGTTGGTATCCAACGTCTTCTCATCCGCGATGACGTTGACTTCAACGTAGCGACGGTCGTATTCGGTGCCTTCGAAGCTGTCGAGACGTTCAATGTCCATTTTGGAGAGACCCTCGACGACGGTACCGCGAACGGTACAGCCAGCTTGTGGAATCACGCCTGGATAGTCCAAGTTCTTGACACAGTGACGGCAGTGGTCGTGCAAAATCGCTGGGCGGATTCGCAAGCGATCTCGCTGCCATGGGTCTGGGTGTTGAGTGCCGTAGATGACTCGGCTGAGGATGGGGAAGGCCATCAATGTTCCTGAGGGGGCTCGTTAGCAGATGAATAAATGATACCAGACGGTAGAAAATGATGATTTTGAACATACCGTAGAAAAAACAGGTGTAGGTCTCTTCTTCCATGTTGGTCATTTTGTTGGTATCAGTCAATGATACGATCCGAGTCGATTGTGTTGTTGGGGGGAGTTGGGGACGTTGGACGTTTTGGGCTGTTCGACTGTCAAAAGGCTGATATATTTATACGTATAACGGGCAATGAAGCTTGCGACGAGCTCAAAGGTTGCGACGAGAATATATATAATGTGCTGGATTTATATGAGAGAATTGGCCTGATGGGTATTTTATATTGGATTGGGTGGTGAGTGTGGATTGGGAGGAGGAAAAGGGAGCGAGGAAGCCTGGGAGATTTATATTCCTGCGTCCTGAATCGGGGCCTTCATCGCATGTTGAGACATCCCGGGTTATCAGAACCAGGGGATTTTTTTGACTCAGGGCCACTTTTCTCTTAGCCTTGTTGGCCTGCTGCTGGCATGATGAAGCGGACTGTCATGTTCCACAGTGTTTCCTTCCGCTAATTTCGCACTGGTGCTCTTCACAGCTTCCCGTAACCGTACCTCCGTACCCGGGAAGAAGAAGAAAGGAAAAAATTGGTGAACCCGACAGAGCCCGGCTGGCTTGTCAGAGCTAAACATCCAAACTGAACGCCTGCTTCCACGGCTTCTCGAAAATAAAGATGCACACATGCCAGCATATTACTTTTTTGCTCAAAAAGAAATTCCGCTTTTTAACAGACGAGTCCTTTTTTTTTTTTTTTTCGAGGCACTATGATATCAACGGACCCAACTCTTACCATGGATTGGCCTGGTTTCCAACTTTGACCGTGGTGATCGGGTGACCCAGCCTTATCGCCCCGTCGCATATAGCTCCTTCCATACGAATATGCCCAATTTGCAAACTGTGCAATTCACCCCCGGGCTTATCTGAGGTCTGTAAATATTTGCCAATCAGAAGGGTATCAACAGATATCGTCCCATGCAGGCATACGTAAACCCCCAACCGAGCTGGTAAGTTTTCGAACATTCCAACGTCTCTCTCTCTCTCTCTTTTGGTAATTTTTATTTTTGTACTTTTCTCTTTCTACAGGAATTATCTTCAACAGAGATCCCCCATTCGGCGTCGCAACGTTTCGAAAAGCTTGTGTCAGACATGGGGCTAATCCGTGTTTAGTCAACCTTCTTTTGCTGCCATCCAAACGACGATACGCTGGTAAAACACCGCCACTTAGTTCGCATCGCTATGCTCAACCGGTGCTAGTACCGTGGTTTACCTACGAAGAACCGACATTTTAGCGGTATTTTGTTCGGTATCGCGGGTCCAATCCCAGCTGGAGGTTTGTGCCCGACAACCTGGGAAGGAAACTTTCTGTCTGAGGTCGAGAAAGATCATGCTTTCTCCGATCGTGCATGGGCTGGGTTCATGCGAGGTCATCCGATATGTATGTATGCTGGTGCTTATGCAAACTTCGAGAAGGAAAAATAGTAGAAACTCACACGCGCAGCATCCCCACATTGGGACAGGAGGAAGCAAGGGTCCTTGCTCCCAAATTTCGATATTTGGGTTTTGTTCCCTGGTTTTAGAATATAATCGAACGGTCATGGAACGCTACCGCGCCGCTAAATATTTGATTAAACCAATCATGAGGGTTGATTTTCAATTTCTCGACTGAAAAACGTGTCAAAACGTGTGTAAACGTGTGTAAACGCAGCCCTAAAAACGGTCGCGCAGCAAGGAGGAAGAGCCCCCCTTCCGGGTTCTGATTACTCTGCCTAAGCGATGCAGATTGGGATCCCAAACGCCTGGGCTCTTCGCGGGAGGCTTCAGGTCATGTACGATGCGCCGAATATAATTCGGCTAGCAAATCTGAGGTCGCCGTCTCCGCGGCATGAATCGATAGGAATAATCACAGATACCAAAAAAAAAAACTGTCAAAGATATCTGCACAGGAGCGGATGGGCAACGGCTTCGCAGCGCCGATCTGATGCGCAAGAGCTGCACGGGGGCGGATACGAATGCTTTTTCGACGATTGTGGCGATATAATCTGTGAGGGTAATACTATACGCCTCGATGTTTTTAATCATGTGCATACAGCAGCAGCAGCATGCCAGTACCAGCTAATCGGATGCGAGACCAATATATCGATTGCTATATCAGCGCTCCGATATATGCCGCATCAAATAGCGAAGGCCTTGATGTGGATGTTTGCGAGCTGCAGGCCTGAGTAAGACGGCAAACCGGCAGCTCGAAACTTCAAGCGATTTTGGGCTCCGACCAGCTGGGTCCTAACGATGCATAAGCTCGAGCGAGTTTCGAAACTATCTGGGGGATAGGATGGGGGGGTGAGGCGCGGTCGCGGCTTGCTCCTTGTGGAATTTATAATTACTAAGATTGGGTACGATTCGATGCTGTTCTTTAATAATCTCTTGCAGGTGATACCGTGGGTACGTGGTATACGTAGAGGTGGTGGCAGCTGTCCACTAGCGACTCATCTCGACACACGTATCGGATTTGGGAACGTGTGTGTAAGTATAGCAGATGATGATATTAATGCCATGCGAGCAGGAAACGAATCGCGCTGAATGGTGCGGCTTCTCCCGGGATTTGCCTTGTACGAGTGAATGCGAAAAAAATAAATAAATTGTCACCCGATATGTATATCGATGATGAGATGAGATTTCAGCGATCTAGAAGCTGGCCGCAAAAGATGCAGCATCGAAAACATGGCTTGATTACAGCATGGGGGGGAGGAGCCTTAAGAGGATGACAGGTTGGCCGACGGGAAGAGCAGGCCGGGTGCGGAAAAGAAGACGGCCGTTCCGGAGATGGTGTGTCGCGAGATGGCCATGGCATGAATGCGTCTTGTTGGAGACTGACGAATGCATCAAATGCGGTGAGGTTGACGTTGTAGTCAATTGGCTGGTGTTGTCGAGTTGAGGTGTGAGACAAGATGTGCGGCATTGTGTTGTGGATTGTGTTGTGCGTGGCGGTGATCCCGGGGTGGGGATGGGCGTTGCTGTGGTGACCTGGAGCGCAACGGGTTTGTTGTTGACATCTCCACCGCCCCGCCGGCTTCAACTGGGCACAATATTCATTCATATGGCGCCCGGGTTCCCCAATTCGACCAGTCGTCACCCTACCACAATCTTATTATTATTACAATCATCATCATCATCACCATCATCTTACAGCATATCGCCTCGTCGAGGGCTGACGTACTGTCCAACTATTCTTTTCGACTCGATGCTTCGCCGTTGCGATCAACATCTCGCCATCCTCAAGCATCTTGAACTCTGATAAGGGTTCCCTGCTATCGCTGTCGCAGAACATCAACCACGCTCGCTACTTGGCCACTTTGTTGCCAGCTACCTTTTGGGATAGACTTTCCAATCGCTCGCATCGTCACTCGATACCAGCTTCGCCTCTCTCTATCTAGTTCTTTCATGATCTAAGTTATCGCTGCTGCGCGGGATACACCTTTCTCCCGATATTATGCCGGGCATCCAGCCTCAAGCACTGCCGACGCAGTTTCCGTGCTGGGTTAAAGCAATCTACTCTTGGGGTGGAGAGGTATTATGCCCGCGCTCCTTTGCATATTCTCCTGCACCTCCATCACTAATCATGACGTACGGTCTGTTTGCTAACCTCACCTCTCGCTCTTTTTTTATCGGCAGACGAAACGCGATCTCGGATTCGTAGAAGGCGACCTCATCGAATGCATCAATGCAGGTGACGGCGCATGGTGGATGGGAAGATTGAAGCGGGACCGCCGTCAGGTCGGCCTCTTCCCCAGCAATTTCGTCGAGGTCGTACCCGACAATCGACCCGTCACACCCGTCGCTTCACCGGTGAAGCAGCATTACGATTACTCCAACTCGAGACCCTCTTCGCAGGCTTCCTATCGAAGCAATGCAGATGCATATGCAAACCAGAGAGGTGCATCGCCGAATCCATATCAGCAGCAGCAACAGCATAGAGGAGCCTCGCCGAACCCGTACCAACAGAATCGAGGTGCTTCGCCCAATCCATACCAACAGAATCGGGGTGCTTCCCCCAATCCTTACCAACAGAACAGAGGAGCCTCTCCCAATCCCTACCAGCATAATCGAGGAGCATCTCCCAATCCTTACCAGCAGAATCGAGGAGCATCTCCCAATCCCTACCAGCAGAATCGAGGCGCCTCTCCTAATCCCTACCAGCAGAATCGTGCCGTATCACCAAACCCGTATGCTCAGAACAGAGCAGTCTCACCGAATCCGTACGGCCAGAATCGCGCCGTCTCTCCAAACCCATATGCGCAGAACCGCGCCGTTTCTCCCAACCCGCATGGCCAAAATCGAGCGGTGTCTCCAAATCCCTATGCGCAAAACCGTGGTGCCTCTCCCAATCCGTATCAACAGCAGAACAGACCCGTAACCCCAAGCGGGTTTGACAACTTCAGAGCGATATCTCCAAGACCCCCTTCCAGCCAGCAGCATCGCGGCGCATCGCCTAACCCCTATCAGCAAAACATGGGATACCATCAAGGTCGTCCTACGACACCAAATACACAGGTGCGCCAGCAGCAGCACCGGCCCGTATCACCCAACCCTCCAATATCTCGATCCGGCACTCCAAACCCTTACCAAAACTCGATGGGTCAAGGACCGTCACCCTCGCCGTTCCACGCAGCTCAGAAAGCAAAATCCCCAGCTCCGTTCCGAGCGGTGTCACCATCCCCAATGAGACCTGTGACACCTTCGGGTTATAACCAAGAGACTCCTCCTCCTCCTCCTCCCGCGCACTCCAACAATTACTACCAGAGAGCAGCATCACCCGCGCCGTCGTTCCAGCATATGAACGGTGCTCGATCCCCTATTCCATCAAGAGGATCAACCCCTCAACCATCCCCAAATATGATGGCCAACACACCGAGTCCGTTACGTAGCGCTATGGACGACGTATTGTCGAGCCTAGAGGAAATGAGTGTAGTCGATGGCGGTAGAAAATCTCCCATGCCGTTCGGACCCGATGACTATGATAACAACAGCGGATCATCAGCCACAGTGATGAGAAATCAGACTTCACAAGGAATGAACAACAATAATTATGCCGGGTTTGGCAGCTTTGACGGCATCGAGATTGGCGCCAATCCTCGACGTAATGAACAAGGCGTTTCAAACTTTGTAGAGCGTATGGAAGCGAGCCTCAGAGATCAGAATACGGCATCGTATTACGGTTCGAATGATGAGACATTCGACCAAATTAGGCAGCTCAAGCAGCAGCAGAACATGGCACGACCCAGCTCCGTCATGGTGACGGGGCGACCAGGTTCGTCGAACACATCTGATGCAAGCGCAAAGCGTCGATCTGTCTGGGACATTGATAGACGGCCGAATTTGTCCCGACAGAGCACCCTGCAGTCGAACGCCTCGTCCGCAGTGTTCTCCGCGACCAGCAACTCTACTGCCGCTACTAGCGCTAGCATTATGAGTGGTATGAGCGCCGGAGGGTTCAGTGCTACGAGCGCAGGCAGCTTTACAAGACACAAGCACCGTGCCGCCATGGGTATGAATGAAAACAACAGTCCGCACCCGCTGTCAAATCAAATTTTGCACCAGACTGGTCCGTTTTCTGCTCTGTCGCCCATGGAGTCGCAGATGGTGACCAACGGGGGCGTTGTATTCCACTCTGCGGGTATGAGCCCGGATAGAACACCAAGGGCCCAGACATGGGGCAATTCCGTGAATACCGGAAACGGACTGGGTGGGTTGTCAACTGTGAGCATGAGCCCAACGAAGAAGAAGGGAGGTTTCTTCAAGAAAATGTTGGCGACTGCCAAAGCATCGACGGCTACTGCTCGGTCGATGACGGCTTCACCAGCGCCGGAGTCCGAGTCCGGGTACGGTGGAGTGAGGATGGTCGGTTTCGCGGGCGGCAATATCCCCATGGCACCGCAAGCGCAAGATTGGGTGCAAGTCAGAAGGGATGTCGCCCGTTCGAATACGATATCTAGGAATGAGAGGATAGAGCGGCAGGAGAAGCAGGAGATGATGGATCAGATCACTCTACGGCCGGTAGATTTCTTGGAAGAGGAGTGCGAAGGTGACGAATCCTTGGACGGTGGCATAGTAGAGCAACCTGCGGATTTCACTACCGTGAATATGATGCAGGTGGATAAGGCTGCACGCTTTATCGGTTCTCTACCGTCGGGGACGACGCCAGCGATACTGGCCAATGGTCATATTTGCAGACCGCACAGGTCAGACGTCCAGCGGCTGAGAGCGATGTTCACATGGGTAGCAGAAAAGCTATCGTGGGAGCGGCCAACCGGTCTGGGTGTCGATACGCCGTCGGACAATCTCGACTATAATAAGGACTGTAGGCGGGTCGTCCAAACTCTAAAGGCAACGACGGAAGAAGTGGCAATCATGTTTATGCAAATGTGTCATTCCGTCGGTATCGGCTGTGAGATCATCCGTGGGTATCTCAAGGTTCCCGGGGAAACAGCGGAGACGGTGGATGCCGTTCCCCGACCGAATCACTATTGGAATGCCGTTGTGGTTGAAAACGAGTGGCGGATAATAGACGCTTCTTTGGCCAGCCCGACGCATCCCAAGAGGGGACTTTACAGCTCCGCGCCGAACAATATGGCTGACTCGCACTACTTCTTGATGCGACCCATGCACGCGTGCTTTACGCATATTCCTCTGCTTCCACAGCAACAACATTTGGTACCACCAATGCCACATGCAGTGTTGATGGCTTTGCCCTGTGCTAGCGCCGGATACTTTAGGAACAATGTTCAACTCATCAATTTCGATACGTCGCTTTTGCGAGTTGAAGACTTGGAGATCGTACAAATCGATTTCCAGGTTCCTATTGATGTTGAATGCTTGGCAGAGGTGGAGGCCAAAGGATTCGCAGTTGATGCTGACGGCGACTTCTTTGAGAGCGGTGATACTGTCAAGAAAGCGTCCCTGGCACAAGTTGCCTGGGAAGGACCCTTGGGGCACATTCAAAAGACTTATAGAGTCAAAGCTGTGCTACCCGGGGACGAGGGGCACGGTATTCTGAAGATATACGCTGGGCCAAGGGGCTTGATGGTGAGTTTGGAAATCTTGTTTCTCCCTTTTAATGACGAAAACAATTCTAACAATCGTTACAGCATTCAATTAAAGATAATCCGCATCCGCTCGCTTTCTCGCTACCCATCTTCCACACGGGCACGAACCCGACGTATAATTTTGTAACCCGCCATCCGACCCCCCACGCCCAAAGACACGACTTGTATATCGTTCAGCCGCAAAACTTACGGCTGGCGTTCGATAACACCTACGTGTTTTCGATGCGACAGCACTCTTCTACGATATTGACGGCGTCGGAGATGGCAATGTTTAAAGGAGCCAAACTTGCCATTCAGACTCCTAGCGGGAAAATAATGAAGATTGGTAGGAGGGCGGATAGTTTGGGGAGCGAGCACGGACAGGTGTTCGAGCAATCGATCAAGGTTACGGAGAGAGGGCCCTGGAGAGGCTTGGTGCTAGCGGATAGGAGTGCTAGGTGGTGTGTTTTCGCGGAGTGGGTAGCTGTATGATGGATGAGTTGAAGTTTGATGAGGTTGATGACAACATGTCCATGAATGACTGCTTTTGACGTTTCTTAGACAAAAAAGCTGGAAGGCGGGGGACTTGGGACGGAAACCAAAAATTGCATGATCGGGTGGCGTTATAACTATGGATTTCGGTGACTTTTTTCTTTTCTTTTTTGGAACGATACTTTCGATTCGATGTACATCTATGACTTGATTCCCCTTTTTGTCTTATTTTTCATGAGCAGTCAGCGTTGCTTTTCTTGTCTGCAGTCCGTTTTTCATTTGTTCCGCAGGATTGGTTTCTCGCATTTTCTGATAGTATACGCCTTTTATAGCCGCGAGCGCTTTTGGGTATTCTCTTGATGCTTTAGTTTATGCTCGTTGTACACATACGTACGAATTCACGGCCGATATTTCACACTATCCGTTTTACCTAGTTACTTCTTATATCCGTGAATCATCCTTTTGGTAATACTCTTTTTGTGGTGTTTGTTATTACTATACTATATACATAAATGTCGATTTTCAACCGTACCCACTGGCGTACATTTTTTTCTTGCGCTACCAAGCAGAAAGAACTGTGCTTCACATATTCCTGTAAGTCTCATTGACGAACTTTGTGCTTTTTAATCAGAAAAGCCAAAACGAGTATGGTAAGTAAAGCAACCTCTAAACATTTCAACAACAAAATACCACCCACAATTGTCCTATTTAAACCTCATCACCTCAGATTATATCCTACAAAAAACCGCCACTGTCTAGTGCTACGTACGCTTCCCTTCCCTCGCGTCGTGATTCTGGAACGACTCGAGAGCTTCGAGGTACTCCAGCACTTGTTTCACGCTGGAAACTTCGACACCAAGACCGCTTGTGTTTAGTTTTTTAACAACAGTGCCGAGGTCGGCGTCCATGAAGCGTTTGTGGCGGGAGAGACCTGGTAAGACATCGTTAGCGTAGTGCCTTTAGAAAGTCTAAGGACTGGTAAGAGTGGTGGGTTTATTCTCACTCAGATATGCATCGCTACAAGGTATATACGTCCCCGCGGACTCGGAATTATTCGTTAAGACCGGCGGAGAATCCTTCATCTCCGTGTCTTTGGTGGTGTTATCGTTATCACGGCCGCCGGAACTACTTTTATTACTGGCGTTCTTCCCGCACGCCGTACCCCCGCAGCATACAAAGCCTGCCTTCTCATCCTTCCTACCACTCCCAGAATTGCTACTGTTCGGCGTGGGGGTCCTTTTAGTCGCCAGAGTCCTGCAGAACAGCGTGCTCATCGGGTCGCTCTGGCACTGCGCGCAACTACCCGGTTCGCCGGTGCAACCGCTAGGTTTGCCCTTAGATGTGGGATCCGGAAGTCTCCTGCTGCTGCTGCTGTCGTTATTGCTGCTGCTGTTGCTCAACCGCATAAAGGCCTCCCGTGCGATATTCTGCTGCCGCAAGCGTTCGGTTTCCCGTTCCATGGACTTCATCTCCGCGCAGACGCAGGCCGTACCCTCGGAGCAGAAACCGCAGGATTCGTCCGGGTGGTTGCTCAGGCCGTCGAGCGGGGAAGGGGATACCGCGGACGAAGGTGGGAGGGTTTGGTGACTGGCGGTGTTCGTTTCTCTGTTGCCGTTACTATTATTATTGTTGCTGCTATTATTGTTGTTCCGCCGGTTGCTACTGTTAAACATGTTTGTGAAATCGATTTCCATCTCAAGGTGCTGCGATTCCCGCCGGGACAGCGGGACAGGCGAGAGCGTGGATACAGTATCCAGATTGTTCCGGCAGGCCGTGCCGCCGCAGCATTTCCGTCCGAACGCTTCTTCGAAACACGGCACGGCTTCGGAACGGGGACTCGGCGCCGGACTCGCGATCTGGCTGACGACAGAGTTGGCAAAGGTGCTGGCAAAAGTGGGAGCCGTGGAAACGGAGCTGAAGCTGTTGTGACTGGCGTGGGAGCTGATAGAAGCTGCGAACCCGCCTCTTTCAGAGTCACGACGCTGGAGAGCCTCGATGTCCCGACGGAGTTCGGCTACGGTGGCGCGGAGGACGTTATTTTCGACGGTGATCTTGGATACTTGGTCCATCAGGCAGATTTCCTTGACATCATCGCGGTGTTTGATCTGATCTTCGAGTTCGGTGAGGCGAGCGGCACGACGTTCGCGAAAGGCACGTTGGGCGGCGCGGTTCTGGGCTTTGCGCTTCTATGTATTGGAGAAATTAGGAAAGGCTTTGTACACTTAGAGGAGGAGAGGAACATACGGATGGCGGGGTATCTGTAGCTGGCTTTCTGCCCGGCTGTAATGTGATTGAGATATTAGCATCGTGTCCGCGATTTATCAGAGGTATTGGAGAGGGAATACCTTTGGCCTGGGCGGGATGACCCAATCCTTCTGGGTGACGCCATTGGTACCCGTCGGTGAGAACTGCACCGGCGAGTCTTCGAACATGGCCTTGGGAGCTATGGCGATGATGCTGGGCCGGGGAGCCAGAGGCTGGGAGACCGGGGTGGGTGGGCCGCCGGTGGAAGGAGACGGGGAGAGGACTGTGACGCCATTCCGCGAGAAGCGAGTACGGTCAGCCTTCTGCCAAGATGAATGCGTGCATGCTTATATATTATGCTATGAGGACTATACGGTGTGTGCTATGCGCGAATACGGCTGGAGGCGGGGCATGTATATATATGAACTTGAAGTGTATGTCGACGTCTGAGAGATATCCAAGGGGCGAAAGGCAGGAGGAATGCGTTGTGTTGTGTTGTACCTTGGACTACGCCGCCCGCCATGTCTGCGGTCTCTGCATGCGCCTGGGAATTAATACGGCCTCTCAATTCCCACGCAGGCGAAGGAAGGCGAAGAGTTCCGAACGATAGAACGGTCCGCAGGCACTATCTATCACTGGGCAATCTGTTCTCAGCTTCTGAAATTTTCTCACCACGACAAGCAGCTGTTTGCGTGGAGAGTTAAACATACCTGAGACCTGCTCCGTTGGTTTCGGCGGGCTGCGGCGGGAGAAAAGACCCAGAATCAAGATAAAAAAAACTTCTTGGTAGAGCGAATCGATATGATTTGTAGGCGGTGGGCAGGGTCCGTGGAGAGGTTGAGCGGGAAGAAGGAGCATCTAATCTCTCGGGTTCGATCAATCTGATAAATCTCTTCTCTTCTTCTTCTTCTTCCGAGGTGGTGTGACTCCCGCCAGGCCTGTTGGCATCTGATTGGTCCGATACCGGGCAGGAGCATATTACTTGATTATCTCCGATCTCAACGTCGGATATCGGCGCGGCGTAGTCCGGGCAGCTACAAACGTCTATTCCTCTACAAGATATAAGATTAAAGAAGTAAGGAAAAAAGAATCTATACGCTAATAGGCAAAATATCAATCTCGAAGCGAGAGATTCTACGCAGGACAATATCCATCTATCAAAAAACCCCGATGCCAGTGTATATCTAAGCGCAGAAGACGTGAAAGTCCCACTAAAACACCAATGCACCCAGTAATATAAGCCTAGTCATTCTCCTGTTCCTCATTTTTCTCTAGTCTATTCATCAGAAACACCCTGACATCCAAATCAATCCCCTTCCACCACTCCCACAATTTATTCACATATTCCACCTCCTCAACACCGTACTCTACCGGCGGCCCTTCGTCCTGCACCACCACCATCTTCTGCGTCCCATCCGCCGCTCTCTTGGGCCGCCAGAAAACCCAACTCGAGCTCATATTCGAAAACCCTGCCCGCCGGCCGTCCACGCTCTTGATCTGTATATTCCTCAACAGTAAAACATCCCCAGCCTCAACCCTCGTCGGCAGCGCCTCCCTATAAGGCCGTATCAGAGATATCATCGTGCTCCTCCCATCACCGCATGAAGGATCGATAATCGATAATTTCAGCTGATAAAACTTGGGAAGCTTGGGTAGTTGCTCCACCTCCGCGTTTCGAACGTTGACCGCGAGTATATCCACCTTTGTCGCCCACGTGAGCCTGTGCAGTAGTTCTAGCGCTACGAATTCGGATAGCGATGTGATGATACCGCCAGGGAGATTCGACTGTGACACATATTTCTTGAACCATTTGATCTCTGGGGGCTCAGTTTTGGATTTCTGCTGCGGTGAATTTTTCTTTTCATCATTTTGCTTTAGCTGCCTCCTGGCCATCTCTATGATCTTTGTGATGGGTGTTGATTGCCGTCTGGGTGATGGCGTGTCCTGTGCCTTTATGGGATCTGTATTTGGTATCCTTGCACCGGTTGCTTGTTTCGGGAAAGGTACCGGTTGCGGAGTAAACCATGGTAGCGTTCTTTTCGTCCTTGGTTGAGCAGGGGTTTCATCCTCATTATCACCAAGGGTGTTGGCGGTCCGCGAGGATCTAGGTCGCGGTGTCCGGTGGCTACGAGGACTCTCCACAATCTCGAATCCATTACCTTCGAGAGTGGGATCCCGTTTACCGTCCTTCGGGGTCATGGAAATGGGGATTTCAGGTGATGGTAACCGCCTAGGCCTTGTGATGATTGGTACAGAAGGAGGAATACTCGAACTACGAGGTTCCGAGGAGCTGTATCCCGGGAAACGTGAAAAGACGGATCCCCGTAAGCCTGAAGCTGGCGTAATAGGAGATCGTCCCTGTACCGGTGACGGAGAAAGCGATATCCTGGGGCTCTGCTCATCACTCGCTCTGTGTGATGACGGCGATACGTGAGAAGTTGATCTTTGGGTAAACACTGGGGAATTTCCCACTTTGGAAACTTCGTCTTCGTCTTCTCCTTCTGAATCTTCGTCGTACGGCTCTTCTGATTCCGTCACCCGAGGCGGCAGGGCAGTGGTCTCAAATTCTACGCTTGTTTCAAATTTACGCTGGTAAGCCAATAATGTTCTCTCGTTCCTAAAAAGTCTTGTTGTTTTTCTACAGGATATCAGAGAATCGCACCTTCCATCTCAGCGTATTCGATCTCGTTCCTAATACGCTGCTCATCACCATAACCTCCATCATCTGAGTCTTCTTCTGATTCTTCGTCATCGTAAGCCGCTTTTTCCGGGTATTCGTCATCGTCATCGTCCTCCTCTTCTTCTTCCTCGATGACTTCCGCTTTTACAAACTCCGCTTCGTCGAAATCTGAACCGTTTTCCATCATGGCTCTCCGAGCACGGTCGTTCGGGTCGATTTCCTCATAGTATTCCTCATATTCCTCCTCCTCTTCCTCCTCATACTCCTCTTCCCCACTTTCATCCTCTCCAGGCCGTCCCCCCCTTGGCGGCCCTTCTTCTTCTTCTTCCTCTTCGTCATCGCTAGAGTCTAGGATTTCGATGACCTCTGGGGTTTTGGAAGGTGGCCGGGTTTCCCTCTGGCTGATTTCCACGCTGGTTTCTTCTTCCTCAACGGTAATATCCTCGGTCTTGACCACCGAATCTACATCGGCGGCCTCATAAAACGAGGGAGACGATGCATGTTCCACCACCGTGATTGTTTCCAGTTTTACTTCCACGGTCTCCTCTATTTCAGATCCTTCGGCGTCATCTAAGGACGTGAACTCCTCTATGTGCTCAATCTCCACTTCCTGCTTGATAAGTGTAGTTTGATCCATCTGTTCAAATACAGCTTTGGCCGTCGCGGGTACGGCGTCGATCTCCTTCTCACCCTCGGGTTCCCCTGTTTCTTGCTCAGAACTGGTAAAGCTCTGAGAGAGTTGACTCGGGAAAAAAGAAAAAGATCCCTTATCGAGCGCCGCGCTCGGGAAAGGTGAGGGGAGCGGAAGTGCAGGAGACATTGCGGGTTGTATTGTCGGAGTGATTGGATCTGTACGTTCTGAAGGTGTGGTGTCCAACCGCGGGAAGCGTCGCGGCTGCAAAGGCGGCGGCGGCGGCATATCGATGAATGCAGGGCGAGAAGGTGCCGTAGATAACTGTGAGTGATCCAGGGCAAAGCTGCTCATTGGTTGAGAATCGACCTCGATGGGATTCAGCGGAGTCGGGAAAGGGGGAGTGGTGGATGTCTCCATTGAAGATAGAGGGGGAGAGTCATCCTTTGGAAGTAGAGGCGTACGAGTAAATGACTCTGCCTGCGTGGAGCGCCCGAGTGTGTGATCTCTTGATGCTAGTGATTCTACATCTTGTGTTTCCGGCGGATGTCCAAATATAATCTGGTAGATATCGTCCGCCGTTGAGTCGTCAGACCCTTGCGTCAGGGGCTGTTCCCCCAGAGTGCCCTGGGTAAGCGTCTGAGTAGTATTTTGTGTATCGGGCCGGATGAATAATTTCGAGCTTTGCGGTTTCTCCACGAGTGCGGTCCTGAAACTCTGCTCTCCCACAGAAGTATCACCGGGCTCATCAGGCCGTATGTACATGCGAGAACCTGACTCTCTGAAACTTTCGCGAAAACTGTTCTCGTCGAAAAACTGGTCCTCCGGCCGCTTTAGTGTTTCCGATTCCTCAGGTTCGTCGTCGCCGGGTGAATCGGATACATAACGAAAGCTCTGATGGGGCTCGAACAATCGCGGTTTCTTGGTGACCCTCCCGGATTCAATATCGTCGTCTTCGTCATCGCTGCCGAGAGAAAAGAGGCGGCGTCGGCCCTGCGAAAATATATTTATTGGTGTTTGTGACCCAGCTACGCTACCGAGGAACGAGGTGGACCATGATCCCGCGGATAACTGGGTGTTTGGCTTTTGTGGTGTTTGTGAACCGATCACGTCGTCGTCTTCTAATTGGGATTCGTTGATGATGGCTTCTGCAGCGGCAATCTTCTCGAAAAGGCCAGACCGCCTGGCCCGATCGAAAGTCCTGTCAACATCGATGTAGGGTTCCGTGGCAGATGAGGATTTGAAAACCTAGATTGTAGAATGAAACTGTCAGATAGCGTCGATGCGGCATATGGATCGCCAAACCTACCTTTACTCGTAACCGCTCCTCCCACTTCAATTGCCATGGTACATCCTTCTCCTCAGCATTGGGGAGAGCTTCCCAACTCGCTCCCTCCAACGATAACTTGACCACATCACCGATAGTGAGAGTCTTCAGACTTTCGGCTGCGTACCCGGTAAACGATACCTTGAGCTCGCCGCAATGCTCACGCTTCCGATGGTCCGGTTCAGCGATGAGGGCGGTAAGTTTCAACGCCGAACTGCTGTAAGGCCATAGTGATGCGACAGATGCCGTGATTTCGCCGACGAGTGTTTTGGACGGGTCGAGGGATGAGAGAGGTACTGGATCGAGGATAGAGAGACCGGGTATGTTCGCCATTATCGAGAGACACCCCAGGTCTCAGGGTCCGTCGAAGGGCGTTTGCAGAACCTGGAATCGTCGTGCCGTGGGTTACATGCGAAAGGTTGAAGTTGGTTGGTGGGAAGCGCGTGAGATGCCAGTGGCTGAGATGTGGAACCAACACGACCTGAACGAACGACATCATTCCACCGCGAGAACGACCAATCTTCCCGCTTCAATATGCAACATTACTAACACATTTTATTTTTTCGGTATTTATTCTTATGCAGGGGAAAGAGAAGCCGAGCAACTTGTCTTAGACATTTCTATACAAGCAGTTGATTATTGCTCTCGATTTGGGGGCGTCCAATAAACTTCTGGGCTGAAGAGACGATCTGGGTAAACGTCAGTCCACTTCGATTTATGCGATACGACATTCAAATCCCAAAGACGGCAAGGGCACAGCGTCCCGGTTTATTCCAGAGAAAACAACAGAAAAATGGAAGATAAGGTGAGCATGAGTGAATTGTTATTCTTGGAAACTACGCCGATATGCAGATACATATGACTGATATGCATATATGCGGTGGTGACTGCAAATGTATCAATTCGTCAGGAAAACCTAGGAAAACCTCATGGCTGCATGTTGCTGTTGCATGCGTCAGAATTCTGGCAAGTTTTGCAAATGGATAGATGTACCTGTGGCAGGTCGGTTATTCCTCCAACATTGGCTACCTTGTGCAGTGCTTTTAAAAAATATCTCTCAAAACACGCTGGAAGCTGCTGATGCATTTCTCTCAAATTGAGAAGAAAAACATGCCACCTCGTGTATCCATGCATCTTTGAGAAGTCACAGCCTCCGTGATATGTATTCGCCCATGTGCATGAGATAACAAACGGAAGAAAGAATGATGTTCTTGTCATTATTCATAAGATTCGTCATAGGCGCGTTGGTAAATTCCCTCGTTCTTATACCAATCCAAGGTACAGAGGCACTGCAAGAAATTTCTCCAAAGGATTGGGAGCTCTACCTCGAACGGAATTGGTCGGTGTACCGGGATATCCTTGACGCTATCGGCGAGTTCAAAAATCACAGGTATCTCGACTGCTCGATAGGCGGTCCGGCTGACCACACCGCTCTGGATCCCGAGTCTCCAGGGTCATTACACTATGGCATTAGATCGATATTTTTGGTTCTTGATGCCTTAACCGATGATATCGCTACGGCAATATCACTGGAGAGCGAAGGTATCAGCCCCGAGTTGGCCCTTGGCAAATACGATCTATCAGACAGCCTGTCAGCTCGATCGATCTCTTATAGGCTGACTGCCTACCGCAGCATGATGAAAGCACTAATTAAAGAATTTCTCGAGTCAGGGGAGATAATGGACGAATTCCCGAGTACTGACTATCCCACTTCTTCGGAAAGTTACAACATAGAGAAGTTAGCTCTGTACATGGAAGATGCCGTGGCACCCGCGGCTGATGCCATGGAAGATAATGTCCAAGTCGACACTGATGCACGAGACCTGGTCATTAGTTACTGGCTGGTTCTCGGTAATCAGGCTCAAAAGTCTGTAGAGTACCTCGAATCAGCTGTCTCGTTTTCCGAAGAGTTCCTTGATACGCCCGGAGTTACGATGATGATCAGCAGCCGGGATTTTTTGACGATGCAGGCGTCGGATACTCCTCCGTTTACCTTCTCAAAAGTCTTCCAGAGGCTGCAAGAGTTTTTTTCCTGTTGGGCCGACCAATCGCGACTAGTTCTGACCGAGATCGGGAGACTTGATCCGCTCCCAAGTCCTATTACGCAGCCAACGTGGATTACGATGGTTGAAGAGGCCTCTGAATATGACGATGAAGAAGATGTTGTGTCATCGTTTCGGACTAGAAGCAACGATTTTGATGATACTGGTGGTATGTACAAGATTTAATCTTTCTTGTAGTCCAATCGAAATGTGAAGATCCGAACGCGGAAAATAAAGTGTCCAGCCGCAAGGACACCTCCCAAGACAGTTGCGACTGCGATTTGATTCACTATGCAGACGAGTTTACTGGATGCATATCCTGCGATTTCGAGAATAGATATATGCCGTCCCGTGCGTATATATTTAGGCTTGAAGCGGGATGTAACATGACAAAATAATTTTTTGCGCCAGCAGGAAAGGATCCAGTCTTGAAAAGTTGGTCTCAAAAATATCCCGTCACAACCAAAAACCTTAAACTCGTGATGAGATTGGCATTTTGTGGGGTTTGAATCCATTGGATATTGTTCTCAGGATTGAATTATAAGCAAATTCACCGCGATTTTATTCTTAGCAGTAATGTAACATGGTTTAAGACATTGCAAATTATACGCTCCGTCTGATAGCGGAGGCTCCAGCACCCGCGTCTAACTGATGTAACCATTGGCCGTCAAAGCTTCCGCTCCGAACAAGCTTGTACGGTCTCAAGACCGGGTTATAGAATCAGGCACTGACCGCACGTGGGTCCGATTCTTATAAATGGCTCACCCAGGGATATTTCAATCATGGCCTGCAACCGCCTACCAGATTGCGACCTCCAAACGACCAATTCGGCCAATTTTTTTCCGATTGCGACGAATTTGTTGGATAAATTTCCTGCAACACACTTTCTGAGTCAGTTTTAACGGCTCATGCTCTCGTACTACTCTTGAACCGCACATTTAAATACTCTTTGCGCGAGCTCCTTACGATGATTCCACAGATCACACGAGTCGCGGTGTTGGGAGGAGGGCCGTCCGGTGTCGTCGCGGCCAAGTGTCTTCTGGCAGAAGGCTTGAAACCTTTGATATTCGAGCAACGGTCCACTTTCGGCGGCGCGTGGAACTATACGGCGGAAACGATATCGCGTTTGCAAACAGTTCCGCAGGAGGATCCGAATCTCGAGGATGAGCCGGTCCTCGATCGGAACCCTCGGGATCCGGTTTTCATAACGCCAATGTACGATGCGTTAGAAACGAATATTCCCAAGGATCTCATGGTCTTCAAGAATACCCCTTTCGGAAACGAATTGCAACTTTTCCCAAAGCACGAAGACGTCAATCGATACGTGCAAGAGTTCTCAAAAGATCTGGAACCGCTGACGAGATTCAATAAACGGGTGGTGAGGGTGGCCAGGGAAGCCAATCAAAAATGGTTGGTCGAAGTTCAGGACGTGGTTTTCAAGCAGGTGGAGATGGAAATATTTGATGCTGTGGTGATTGCGACGGGTCATTATAACGTCCCATATATTCCGCCCATTACCGGCATCAAAGGGTTCGAGGACAGATATCCTAGCTCCATAATGCATTCAAAGTACTTTCGGACGGTGAAAGAGTTCGAGGGAAAGGTATTATTGATTTTTCCTCTTGTTCTTCCTTTCAGATATCTGAAACTCACTTTGAATTTGACTCTAGAAAGTAATCGTAGTTGGAAACTCGGCCAGCGGAATCGATATCGCCATGCAAATCGCAGAAGTTTCCCAAACTCCTCTGTATCAGTCTTGCAGGAGCACAGGTAGTTTCAAAGAGTTCCCTTCACTGGCTGGGACCAAGATCAAGATTGTGCCTACCATTCAAGAATTCATCCCAGATGGCAAGTCTGTCCTCTTTTCTGATGGGACTACGGAGGGGGATATCGATATCGTTCTATTCTGCACGTAGGTGGAAAATTATCATATACAGAGCTACACGCTATTACGAAAGCCTGCTAAATACTCTACAGTGGATATCTGCACTCTCTTCCCTTCGTCGTCGAATCGACCGATCCGGCTGAAAGAATGGTCACAGATGGCTTCTACATTCACCGCCTCTTCCAGCATCTTTTCTATATACCATGTCCGACTCTTTCCATAGTTGGGTTGCCGACCAAGGTTATTCCTTTCCCGTTCACTGAATGCCAGGGAGCTGTTGTCGCCGGCGTGTTCTCCGGTCGTCTGGCGCTGCCCTCGAAGGAAGATATGGATGACTGGGAAAAGGATTTGTTGCAGAAGAGGGAAGGAGATCGACACTTTCATTTCTTGAATTTCCCGCATGATGCGGACTATATGGATATGCTGAACAAGTGGAATGGTGAAAAGGTGGATTCGGAGAAGACTCTGTACGGACCTACTCAATGGGGCGAGAAGGAACGGTGGATCAGAAAGAGTATACCCAAGATCAAGGCGGCATTTATAAAAGCAAAGACGGACGGAGAGTTGGTCAAGACTATGGGCGATTTGGGATTTCATTTTGAGGAAGGTAGCGCATGAGAGTATCGAATTCTTGGATACACATATCTGATGTGCGGGTAGGTCTTACAAGGTAGAGCGAGCAAGTGGTATCTTTGAACGGATTTAGTTAGATAGTTTACCTGTATCTTGCCGTTAGCTGGGCAGCAATAATAATAGTAATAATATAGTATTTCTTAAAGACCGTTTGGCATTTCGTTTCTGGTATTTTTCTTATATATTCTTAGCGTCCCGGCGGGGTGGTGGTGGTGGTGTTGCTCAGTGTTTCGGCACGCTCACTTAGCAGCTATTGTCGTTTTGCTTGAGGAAAAATTCCCCCATAATTTGGGAGCCATAAACCAATTTCAGCAACAGAACTACAACTAACCCTCCTCCATCTTCCCATCAAGCGGATCGATTTCTTAAGCTCCAACCGTCAAGGAAGACGCCTACCATACAGTTTGTTCCTTTCACCTTTCACGTCCTCCTCCTCCTCCTCCTCTCAACTCCTTCAAACCTCTGGAAAAGGCTTGCCATATGCCCCGAGTTGGGCAAAACTCCCCCCAAAAGACCAACCAACGCGACCAAACCAAACAACATGGCGCGACGGACAAACATCCCACAGAGCCAAGCCCCATACCGACCGGGTCACAGAGAACCAGCCATCACAGAGCCCCCCGAGCTCAGGGAAAGATCACCTATTGATTATAAGAGTGCAACAGAAGATGAAGGCAGCACTCAGAAATCTAGTTCTGATGCAGGCCAATGGTGGGAGGTCAGAAAGATCACCGCTGAAAAAGGCAAAGGAAAAAAGAAGCAATATCAGATTGAATGGTCAGGGACAGATGATAATGGTCAACCTTGGCCACTCGAATGGGTATGTTGCGGATTGTTGAAAGTTGAGACTCTCGATTCTAAAACTGGGTTGATGGATAGAAAAAAGCACACGAGGTAACCGAAAAAGTGGTTGAGGAATGGGTGGAACAGAAAAGCAGAAAGCGAAATCGAGAAGAGTCCTCAAGTCCTTCTCAAGCTCCTCCATCCAAGGTTGCTAAACCTGTGAGGATTTCCAATACAGATCTTGAAAGATATCGGCGTGGGAGCAAGAAACACAAAACCACAAAAGACAAACCGATTGTGATATCTTCTTCTCCTGAAGAAAAAGCAGCAGCATCGCCCAGAGATGATATATTTGATCTTACCAGCCAGAGCATTGCTATTAATCCAAGACCCAGAGCCCCTCGTCGGCTCATAATCGACTCTAGCCAAAGCGTTGGCAATCAACCAAGCATGCAAGCTGAATCAGCGAGCGAAGAAGAAGATGAAGAAGAATTGAATGACATCCTTTCATCTAGCCCGGCTCGACAGAACTTAGTCGCTGTGGAGATCCTCATTCCTCACGACTTACAACGATCCCAGTATATAGTTTGCTCTACGCCTGATCCTCTATCGCCTGAACTAGGTGACATAGGAGGAACTGTGCCCTACGAGGGTGCTGCTGAATCAACTCACAGACCTCCAAGCATATCCAGTCGAGAAGATATTGGAGAATTTGAAGAGATGGGTATTTTTGGTGCTTCCGAGGACGAACCTCCTCCAGATGAGGCGGAAATACAAGTCCCATTCACTCAGAGCTCGATTATAGGGCGAAGAGAAATTCCGGACTCGCAGTCTTCTGAGGCAACTCCTATCACCATTACTCCAGCTTACCAGCGGGTGGTACCAGAAACTCCTCTAAATAACCCCGTCAATATAGTATCTCCATTGGATCATCTACAAACTATCGAAGAGATAGTCACCTCCGGAGGAGCCACACATCCCCCATCTTCTCAGCTCGACCCTGACCATGACTTTGCGGATATTCCGGACTCGTCCAATCGAGTGTTTTCTCAAGATGTGAAAGAATTAAAAAGTCAGGAAGCTCAATCGCAGAGTGCGAGTTCTGGTTCTAATCACAAGGATTCCCAGAATACGGGTCACTCGCAAAACTCGATCCCTTCGGCTCAGCTGAGCTTTGGCAAAATCGGGGTGACTCCATCTTTCCAAAGTTGTCGAGAGAAAGAATCAGAAACTCAGTCTGGGTCGGAAGAATTGGGCGCCAATAACAAAGCTGGTGGCGGCGCAGTAGGATGGACGGGCAAAAGTGTTGCGTTCAAGGCTGCACATTCACCTCGCTCGGATCAGCAACCTTTCGAATCTCAAACACCTCGTAGACCTCAACCCAACTTTCCACATCCTGACCCGGAGAGCGCTACTGCTTCTGATTCATCGTTTGTGACTTCAAAGTCTGCCCTTGAGCATTTGCTTGATATCGACAACGCAGGTGCTGTTGTAGAGGGGCCATCAATATCGCATCCATCTCTCCAACGTTTCAATCCTGACAGCGTCCGAATTCTACAGCTTGCTGTAGAATCGCGTCTCACAACAGGCATCGTGGAGGCATCCGCAGACCCAGGAGCTAGCCCAGCTCAGGTAAGCCAGTGAAATGATATCCGATAAAATAATATCTTTTGATACTAATCTTGCCCCTATTTACATACAGCTGGGGATTCTGCAGTTGCAGAACCAGGGACGAGGCGAAGCTTCTGAATCAATCGATGCATCGTTACCTCGCAACTTACAACCTTACGACCCTGCATCCCTTGGTACTAATTTTGAGACTTTCCCTCCACTTTTGTCACCGAAGACCCCGGTAACAGAAGATCTGCTTCAAGATCGCTCCGCTTCTTCTACCCCATCGGGCCCAATACCTGCGAGCGCTAAACCCGCTCCTGTGACGGTATTGGGCTACTTCCCATCGCAAAGAAGCAGCCAACAGCCTCGCCAGGACGAGCAAGCTCCTTTGGCTTCTGAAGACAATATTGTTGAAAGCAGTGCTGCTCTCCAACAAGCCATCTCAGACCATCCCCGGGAGCAACCGTCTCCATCACCATCAAGGGAGACTCGTGCTAGTAGAAGAAAGAGACTGAATAATTCAGCTTCTGGAGACGAAATTATGTCTGCTGCACCACTTTCGCCGATGCTCGGTGCAGCTGAAATTGCCGTAGCACCTGATCACCGCCTAAGCCCGAGAAGACAAGGCATGGTAACTAGATCAACGGGCTTGCTTTCGTCGTCTCAGCCATTGGCAATTCCACTTGATGAACCCTTTAGCCAAGAGAGTAAACCGGCGGAGCGCGATGAAGCAACTATAGCTCCAGAAGGGTTTCTTTCGATTGATGACGAACACTCGGCAGCCTCTCAGGCTGTTAATCTGCTTCAAGCACCTGTTAGGTCTACATCAACCGAGATATTTTTGGGCATTCCATTGAATGACAATCAAAAGAAACTTTATCTAGAAACTCTCCGCGCGAGTTACCGAGATTTCGAGGCTTTTGTTGGATTCCGAAACACACAAATTCACGAAGACAGTGCTTCTGATTCTATCGAAGCGATGGAAAATCTTATTCACAAACTTGATGCAATTTCTAGCCATCTGGACCTCACTGACAACCACAACTACACTTTGGCCGGACCGAAGATTGTTAGCTGGTTCTGCAAACAAAGCTCCAAATTTACCTTGCTCTCTGCATTTCTTGACAAACTTAAGAGTGTATCATACACTGTTGTAATAGTCGCCGAAGATGGGATGTTGATGGTAACTCGAAATCATGCTCCAGCCAACCTTGAGTATTCCAGACTAACATTTATCAGAATTATTTAGATGTATTCTTGAAGTCCAAGGACTACAACCATGTCCGATATGATAGTACTCTAAGCTCTGAAACCTCCTCTGACGAACAACAGAGTGAAGGATTAAAAGTTGTTTTGTTACCATCTAAAGCAAGCGGACAAGCTACCTTGGTACCTATTCTTCACCCAAATACACAATGAATGACTTCGTCTGATACTTTCTTAGCCTTCGGTAAACCTTATCATAGCGATTGATTCAACACTTGATTCGTCGGCGCCGCACATTCAAGAGCTACGAAAGAGTGAAACATCCACAACGACGCCCATCATCCATCTTGTGGGTATCAATACTGTCGCACATATCCTTTTATGTCTTCCCGACTCCATCAAAGTCAATCGCCAGGATCATATCAATCCCGTTCTCTTCGCAGCCTATCTCATCCGTGAAGATGTTGGCATTCTCCCACAGGCCCTTCTTGATCACCTAGACTTGCTGTCTACAGAGAATCCAATCTCCTGGATTGAGAGCTTGCAAAAGACACAAGAAAACCTGCTTCCTCCTCTGCGCTATGACTCGCAAAGCACCCAGGCCAGTAAATTGGTTGTCCAGGGTCCGGTTTCCCCCGCACGGAAAAGGGTTCTCGTACGTGATGATATCGTGGCTTAGCTTCCTCTAATTATTTTCTTTACCAATGTACTAAGAGTTATCGTTTCTTATAGTCTTTAAGTACAGTACCCACTGCAACCAGTGTGAAACATAAAAAAGCAAGAATAGATCCATCTCAAGCTTCACCTCGACGTCGGAGAGATACACCGATGGCGGATTACGAAGACAATACCGAGCAGCTGCAAGAAGTTACCGAAATCACCGAGTCTAAGTTGGTACAGGAACAGGAACCATCACCTATTGCGTCAACCACTACTGCGCCCACCGCTGATTCGGGCGACATCACACATGTGACCAGCACAATTCCTGAAGATAGCAAAAGCGAGAAAGTAGCAGTCGTTACCGCAGAACCTATCAGCGAAGAATTTCGGGAAATCATTGCTGAGGTTAAACCTGAAGCTGGTGAACAAGACAAATATACCCCGCAAGATGAATACTTAGAGGAGGAGGATGAGGAAGAAGAGGAGGAGGAAAACATTGAGGCTGAAGACGAAGAGATTCTAACAGAGATGGTAGGTTGCATTTTACCCTTTTTATTGCGCCTTATTCTCGGGGAGCGTTTTGGCTATAGCTGAAACCTCGAGAAGTATAATTCTAACGGTTAGCTTATAAAATCTTATACTTCGGATTGCTAACAAGAATTCCAACAACAGAGCAAAGAAGATCTAATCACCCTTCTTCGAAGCTATCAAATGGAACTTCTTCAAAATAGGCAACAATCCGACGAATGGGAGGGACACCTTGAAGAACGTGAAATTGACTATACCGAACAAAGGGACAAAATCCGTGGACTTAAAGAAGAGCTACGACAACAGGCCGAACAAATCGTAGCTCTGACGAAGCAACGGGACAGATCAAAGGCCGCTATGGATATAGCTATTCAAGAGTCCAACCAGGTCAGAAAAGACCTAAAGGGTTTCCGAACGGCTCTCCTTGATACTTCTGAAGGCAACGCGGAAAGGAATAGGCTTATGTTTGATAATATGGATCTGAATACGAATGTCATCACCCTGGAGCGTAAAAGACGGACGTTGGAGCGTGAGATCGATTTTGTACGCGATCAATACCAGATCGCCTCCCAGGGAACCACTGTTTTGGTTCAAGAAAACACGGAGCTCAAAGCCGAAAACGAGTTGCTCCAATCAAGAGCAGACGAAATCAAAAAAGATCTCAAGAGTATGAATATGGATCGCGAGAGGCACAGATATCAAACCCAGATTAAGGATTTGAAAGCGAGATTAGACAGGGCGAACAGGCAGATTGTCACTTTGGAAACAGAGAAGAAGCGGGTCGAGAGGTCGAGAGGATTACAGACACGGGCGTCTAGTATCCCTCCGAGGGGAGCTCAATCCAGTCCGGCTCCAACCCGTCCGGTGAGTCCCTCGCAGGTAAACCACCGTCACATGTTGAGAGGGATGGATGGGCCTTGACCGGTCAACCTACGAATCTTCCATCATATCTTTCAACCAAAAACCCTGGCACATTGATACCATCATTAGATTCTCCATCGTCGATTGAGGCAGATGACGAGACCAAGATACACGCCCAAAGCTGCTATTTTCTTTATATTCCAGCCCTCAGATATCCTTCCCAGTGCTGATTTTCATTAACGCTCCTTTTATGAACGAATTTTGTGGAGTTAGGGAACTGAATCCTGTTATGCTTTATTTTTTTTATTTTTTAAAGCTGAGTCTACCGAGCTTGATCTCGTGGGCCGTTCGTTACGATGGCATTGGTGAAATATCTGTTTTTTCACTATTCTTCTAACCTGGCCGCATTTTCGAATTTTTCTTTTATACCTTCGACTTATGGATATACATTTGTGTACATAATCATCGTGGGGAGATTCTAGTGATGATTTACGCGGTTAATGAATGGATGCATGAGAATTAAAAGACGGATGAACCCACTTCGCAGGGGACGAACTTAGTTTAAGGACATCAAAGATTGTGTAATTGGTGATATTAGCATAAACTTCTCATTATTCAACCGACTGGTATTACATCTGAAACTAAACCACCCATCGCTATGAAGTGTACAATCTTCGAGTTATAATTTCAAGTGTTATTTCCCATTTTCATGGTCTAGTTATTGATTGAAGCTAAAATAAACGGCTAATAATACAAGCATTTTTTAAATCGTTATGGGAGTATTTCCCAATAAAAAAGTAAAATCGTATAAAGGACGACAAATATAAAACAGACCGATAATTCCCACACGCAAAAAAAATATAAAATATAAAAACCGCTAAAATATAAGATTGTGATATCGAGCTCCAAATACGCACTCGAATCGGTCTGTTAGGGATTTGCTGTATTATTCACAGTTTGTTGCCCTTATGAGAAAAAAGTCGCTGAGCGATTGGAATAGTAAAAGAGAGTCATAACAGGTCGTTATGGGATGAATGAGTTTGATAGAGAAAAAACGAACTCCAGTTAAACACCGACCAGTTGGGGTGGGGAAACCCGGGACGGAAATTTTTTTGTTTAAGGGAAAAAATATTTATACAGAACAGATTGTAGGAGTCTAATTCCTCTCAACCCTTCATGATAACGTTATGGTTTTTTTTTACTTTTCATGTTATTTTATTTTTTATTTTGTCACATCCCTAATTCGAAGCGGCGGAAAGATGCTGGGTAGGATAATGATCCATGGATAATGTTCCTCTCGACTGGGCGTCGCGAGCAAACCTCTCCATCTGCTTCATAGTGTGGTCGTACAGAATTCTAGCGTACTCCTGACGGGAGGCCGCCGTGTCATGATCTTCATGATGGTCTGTAAACGACTGAGGAGATGTTGGAGTGTGATAGCCGTTTGTGTATTCTGTGGTTGAGGAAGCGCTGTTGGTTCTAGAGGACGCCATTTTGATGTTTTTGGTGGTTTGAGAGGGAGGTTGAGTGTTATTTGGGGTTGGGAGAGTGAGATGGATAGTTGTAACTGGTGGGTATTGGAAAGGATTTGGTTCAGATCGTTGTCTTCTGGAGATTCGAAGTCTTCTAAGGGCTCCTGTGATCATATATATGATACTAGGCTAGGTTGTAATGCTGTAGCTTGCAGATGATATATTATGCAAGTTTGGATGTCGGAGAGGATATTATACTTTAGCGGTAATGAAGAATGGGAATGAAGACCTTAATAAAGAGTCGGTGGAGTGTATTTAATAGTCGGAATGGGAACTGTATTGAGAATGAGAATAAAAACAATTAGGATGGGGCAGCCCCGAGTATTCTTATATCCAGATAAGCCCCCCTAGTTTGGTTTCCAAGGTGCATGGTCAGCACGGGGAAAGCGTATGGGGTGGGCAATTACGGGCACGAACGAAACACTAACGATCGGAGGGAAATATGATATCAGACACGGGCCCAAAGTTCACTTTTTCGTTACAAGAAAGAACAGGCTCAGGAAAAAGCTGGCGTGGCAGGGTGTGTAAGGGCCACACAAAAGCAAAACGGCCTCTCTGCTCAATCCCCTTGCTCTTGGAGGCAATTTTAAGCTTCGAAAGGTTATACGGGCGAGGAAGATCTGCTCGAGCCAAGCTCCACCCTTTGGCCTCTTGTTCGTTTCGAGTCTATCTCACTGCGTCCGCTCCTCGAATATCCTGAACATCTGAAGGTGAGAAAACGGGAAAAGAAAATCGCCATGTATGTCGATAAACGGTTTTCCCTCGTTTCCTTCTTTTCCCCCGCACAGCCAAAAAGCCAGGCTGCCACCCATTCCGCTGCTAACGGCGGTCAATTACGTCTTAGGAGACGGCTCATTTCTGCCGGGGTCCTGTCGTCGATCCTGCTTTTCCAGTTGAAGATCAAGATCAACAACAGCTGGGGCCCGTAATATGCGAATTGCCAGTGTTGTCGGCTCATCAAGCTTGCAGGGGGCGGCAGGGCAAGTCTTCAATCGCCTGGGCCAAAAAGAAAGAAAAAAGCGGCATCATGGTTGGATTCCATGAGGCCACGATGACGGCAAAGGCCGCCACATCGTAATCGTGCGCGAAAAGTTGCTGTGGTTGTTTTGCGCTCGTCCATTTTTCGCATTTGGCATTAATATTTCCAAGTACACGCGGGCTGGGGGTTCTGATCCGCCTGTCATAACAAAAACCAGGACAGGGTAGCATCCGGCGTGCATGGCACATCTGGTTGGATAACTGCTGTCAACCTTTTCTGGACCTTCGCCATTATCGGACTTTTGGTCTAACCTATGAGGTATCGTGGAGTCATTGGTTGTAGTCACGATAACGAGATCCTTCGAGACATTTCAGCTAGGCCTTCGCGATCAGGAGCTAGAGGGGAGAGGTTGGATGGATGCATCATCCCTCAGGGTTGGGCCGCACTGTCGTCACTAAAAACCCACAGATCCTGATCTGACGATGCCGTAACTTGTGAGGTCAGATCCTGATACCATTGAAGCTATCCGAGCAGAATGTCATGATAATCCTGATGGGATTTCCGATTTTCTGTCTCGTATCCAGGTGGAGGGGACATTCGGAGATATCCAACATTTTTTTTCGTTTCGGGCACCCTGCTGGCTGGCGCATCATTGGTGCTGCACTGTTCGCCCCATATGCCGTCATACCTCCTTGGCGGACGAGGAAGCGGCCCCGGTCAGGAAAGTGGACTCCTTGGTCGGACACCCCTGCCAGCACTTTCGTCAGGATGTGCATGAGATTCAGGGTCCTGACCAGGATTCGATTCGACAATGTTTTCGTCAATCGAGGAATCAGCAACATTACCGCTCGAGATGCCCTTGTTGGGTCCTCGGTGGTTTGCTGCTCACGGAACTCTGTTGTATTTTGTTTTTATTTTGTGCGACTGTGACTGTGCGCGAGAGAGAGCGAGAGAGAGGGGAGAGCCCGTGTCGTAGTCGATGATATCAACCGCCAGGCCAACGATTGCCCATGGGCAAACTCCCACTCCTCGATTCTCGCCATGATGGGCAATCCGCACAATTCCCATGTTTGTTCGAACTGATGCAAGATGAGACAGAAATGCCCCGGAAGCGGGTCCCCCCTTCGAAAGCAAGATCTCCAGCCCTGTATCTTTATCGTTCCTTCTTCCTTCCTTCTCCCTCTGCCTTCCCACTTCCAAGTTTCTTTTTCGTTTCACGTCTTTTCTGAAGTCTTCATCATCTAGCGGACAACGTTAGCATGTGCGGTCGTGATACCAAGGTTGCTGAGGTTGTACCTTCCCTCTGAATGGTCGGAAATGCGGGTTCCGTTAGTTATCCGGAAGGGGGCGTTTTGGCTGTTCGTGCTAAGCCCGTCGGGATCTATGACGTCCAGCGTGACCACCGACGGGTTTTGCAAAAGTCGAGTCGAGTCTACAACAGGGCAACACAACCCTTCTACACAGAATCCCATATATTCTTTCATGAACGCAAAACTTCATAGCTACAACGTTGGAATAAAGCCATGCACCCTTGATGGCTTGCAAGTTATTAACCGCCAGCTTTGCGATACCGATCGTGAGAAAATCGCCATTTTCCCCTCCAATATCGAGCAAATCACGTGAGACGTGTCATTGCGGCGAAACCTCGTGGGAGGCAAAACACCAATTCGGATCGCACCTTTGACCTGCGGGGATTTTCTGGAACCTTACTTCAAAGGAAAGCTACTGAATTACTTAAATATGAGCACATCTTATTTCCCTGCATTCAGATATACCGTATGGGGAAAATCCCTTATATCATGATGGATAATTCAACTCTTGTTTCGTAAAAGGGCATACGATCATTCCTCTCGCTCCAGGATGGTTTCGGGGGGAGGCGCTCGCTAGGCCAGTGGTGATATGCTTGTCAGCCCTATTGGCCGCCTTAAAAATCATGACATACTGAATTTTAGGCTGACGGTGATGAAATTGTGATATCCTTCCTGATATTTTACGTATCGAAAAGAAGAAAACCCATGGTATCATCATGTTTCTTGCGCAGCCTATGCCCAGGCATTGAAGAACCTTATTTGTTACACATTCAGTGCTTATTTTTTAAAATCACATATAGGTACGCGCTACATTTGCTCCTACATGGCGTAGGATCTGGATAATTCTGTGACGAGGATACCAACTTGCCACATTGCCTCACAAGGGTATCTGCCCCCCAAAGAGGAAAAAGAACTTGGGGCAGCATTGATATACAGGTATAACGCCGGTTTGTGAAATTTTATCTATTTATCAGAACTACAGAGCGGCGGCCGCTGGGATCGATTCTCCGAATATCGGAACTCCCGAGCAATAAGCTACAGTAACGGACATTCTCAGTCGCTGTGATGAAATCGCCTCCCGAATGTGTGAGCGCTTTATGACAAAACCTGATCGAAAGCCAACAATGACAAAGAACCGCATTGCCCCATAACACCTTATAATGCCCGGATCTAATGTATACAAAGGGAAAAAAACACAGCAGGGGAGCAAAAAACGATGATGGCACACGTATCCAACCGGTAATGACCAATAACAGTTGCACAAGAAAAAGGGAAAAACTGAGCGGCAGGCTAAAATGAAGAATATGAGCGGCACATAAACCTTTCGCTATCTGTGCTTTTTTTTCGGGGCGGATTTTTTCTCATCCGTCCAGAAAACGTTTACGACCTCAGGACGAGGAACTGTGATTGGCTGCTCGTGCTAGCGTAACGGTTGCTAAATAGAGAAACAGTGAGACGAAGATATAACAACATGTCGTTAAAAATCAAAAAAAACTTGATATCGCAATGACTGATTACGATTTACTTGTAGCCGATGATGACCGAAGACCTGTTCGTTTCGGTGACGACTGGCTATCGAGTACTATCGGGTCATGAACTGTAGTGCCGTTGCCCTTTTTCCGAGTGGGCGTCTTGGGTATTTTTTGGTCCTGGGATGACGGAGGGTCATCAACGATCCTGTCATTTGCCAGCTCGTGCGTTGATTTACCTCTTGCTCTGGATTTACCTCCGTACGGCATGTTTTTGATACTGAGACCAATGTCGTCGAAATCCTCAATCTCTTCGAGTAGCTTTCGAGGTTGAATGTCTTTCATCTTTGTGTCCCCGTCAACATCAGTAATATCATCAGTTTCAGGGTCGACCGAACTTTCCAGATTATTTTCTATGCTCAAGTCGCCAAACGAAGCTGCTGCATCAATGGAAGGGGTATTAAACCCATTGACGAGCTTCGGTGGTGCTTCTGGTGGGTCGACAACGACAACAAAATTACGGCTGCCGAATAAACTCTCAGTAGCAGGCATCTTCTTCTCGAGACCTGATCCTTCCGCCTGATCTTGGAATATTTTTTTCATCATTTCGGAGCTTGGGAAAAGATGGGAGTGGGAAAGGCCATTGGCGGCGACCAAAGGTGTATCCGAATGCACAAGTTGCAAAGGGTTGCCTGTTGACCCTGCCTCCGGCATCACTAAGTCTTCGAACGCATCACCTTCCTTCATAGCCAGGTCTTCTAAATTATCATCCGTGGATATAGTAGGCGGATATACCATCTCGGGCGAACGATGCGGAATTCCCGGTATAGCAACCCGATATATTGGCACTATCCTTTCATCTGGAGGATCCGACTTTGGCTTTTTAGGAGGGTGGTTGATGCCTGGGCTGATGGATTTCGGTCGCTTGGTAGGTGGAATATCCTCGGCCTGTCTACTAGACTTTCTCTTAACCGGGGACGCGGCCCTCTGGATAACATCCTCTACATTCGATCTATCGACTTTCTCGGATGGCTTGTGAGGATCTTTGATGTCCCGGTTGACGGATTTAGGTCGCTTTGCAGGCAGGATGTCTTCAGGTTGTTCACTCGACTTTCTCTGAGCTGGAGAGGAGTATCTTGATGGCACAGGCACATCATCCAGATCTAAGCTCATCGCTTTTGGTGACGATTTCGAAGTTGGGTCTAGAAGCAGTAGTTCGTCCTCGTCGTCCGCATCAAGACCATCAGTAGTAGTAGCTATAGGCGTTTCCGGGATCTCTGGAAACTCGGTACTGGGCTCATTTCTGAGAAATTTGTCGTACTCCTCCTTTAGTCTCACGTAGTAGCGCCACATCCTATCCCGCTTATCGACAACCTCGGATATTTTCCACAGCTTGCGAGCCCCTTCTTCCGAACCAAGATGCCTCTCGTAGAGCGCATCCTTGATCTGAGAAGGATTTTCGAGCCATTTTTCAATGTAGTGTAACATGAAAACCCCACAATCCGAAAAGTTGTCTTGCCCCGGGATCTTGCGAGGTAATAGGCCTGCGATCTTACTCACATCGAGCTCCATGCCTTGCTTCCCCATGTATTCGGATCTCAGGTATTGCCTGACTCCTTTGAGCGTGCCTTGGTGCATCCCGTTCATTGAATCCAGAACGACAACTGCACAGCTCTTCGGAGGAACCGGAGGTTTTCCACCTTTTCTAGGAGAAGGCTTTGGGTTCTTTGGCTCAATGCAAACCAAATCGTCTGTATGGCTCTCAGCCTGATCTTCTTCGTTTGCTAGTGCTGCTGGTAAGTTACAGACGACAGCGAGATACCAATGATATTTCTCGTTGACAGGGATGAAAATGAGGTCTTTTTCAAATATGTTCTCCTTGGTCCATCTTTTAACCTTATCGTAATTGAACTTGCCTTGGTCGCTCTGGCTCGTGAAAGCATCGTACAAGTACGTATTGAATATATGGACTCGCTTCGCGAGGTCAGGGTTATCCCTCTTTAGTCCTTCCCGTATTATTGCAAGATGAAAATTGATAACTTCGTCGTTCAGGAATTGATCGTGGTCTAAGAGACGCAGGTTGGTGCTTTCAAGTATGTCTCCGCGTCCATCTTTGAAAGGAAATCTCAAAGCCGCGTCCCATGTTTGAGTTGGATGCGGTTTGGGTTTTGGTATCGATAAAATTGGTTTGGCGGGGTTCCTTCTGGTACTCCGTCGTACCGGCCGATAATCTATTTCAATCCGAGATAGAGACGCCTCATCTGCCATATCTAGCAGTGGCGTGTGAATGTTGGACGCATCGTCGTCTTGGGGGTTCGGCTGAGCTCTGAGTCGGGTTCTATTATCCTGTGCTCGTGGCTTAGGTGTCGCGGGTCGCCGTTCTACTCTTCTTGTCCCGCCCGCCCCGATTGGGATCGTGGGGGTATCTATCCAAGGCGCCGGAGCGTTCTCAACAGATGGCAGTACAGGTTTAAAGTTGAACTGCTTTATATCTTCCAGACGAGCTTCAAAATATGCACTATTGCTAAAGTTAGTCAGTGTATCACAATTATTACTTTAAACGATAAACAACATACTCAGTCTTGTGTTTAAACTCGACGCCCTGACTTTTCATCCATTGAACAAAGCGCAATGCATCACGTTCTTTACCTTCCGGTGAAGGTTCGGGCAGTGCCTCGAAATGAAACATGACAGAGGCAGGAAGCCCTGACACCGGTTAGATGAGTAAGAATTCTGATCGTCAATTGTTCTAGATATATTTTCTTACCATTCTCATGATTTTTTAGCTTGAGATGGACGTGGTGTCGGTATTTCTCACTTTCCGAGTACTTTATTAGAGCGATTGATTAGTATGCCAATTTAAAAAAAGCTTTGCAAGATGTCTCGAAAGCATACCCCAGCGAGCGCAATGTTATCGAACGCAATCTTGAAATCCGGACTCTCGTGTGATTCGTCAAATATTGTTAGGTATTTGTATTTTTCTGGCTCATTCCTTTCTGTCTTTTGTTTTTCTATTCTCCTCACGACAACCTTAAATCCGTCGACACGAGTCCTGCCCCTGGTTGCTGACTTCAATTTGATAGTAGTATCGGACTTTGCTGGTGGCATTTCGTCTTGAGGTCGGGTTTCACCGGTGGACAACGCTTGTATTGGCCTGGACTTGCTCGTAAAGGGGGTCTTGGTCGGATCGTTGTTGCTGCGCAAATTCCATGACTCGCCCTTTCCGGCCGGATCGGGGGCGGTCCCTTTGTGTTTGGTTCGACTTTTCTCAACCGAGCTTTCGAAGAGTTCCAGGCCATAATGAGCATCGTGTTCTTGAGCTTCGGGTGTGAATTCCTGCGGAGAGAGCACAGGGTGGCCTTTCGATAACCGTCGTGTCCCCTTTGAAGCAGTGGCAGACCGACCCGACCTGTCCCCATCCAAGCTGTGCCGTGTGGAGTCTTCTGCAAACATAGCATCGTGTTCCAAGCTTATAGCTGCCTCCTTTACTCCATGTCGAGATTCGGAGTTATCTGCATGCCGGGTCCGACCACTGGAATCTTTGTGAGCGAATTGGATCTGCGCTTGGCCCGGACGTTTTTTCGGCGGTTGCTGATTTTCTCGAGGGCCACCTCTGCCTTTGTTGAGGTTATTCTGCGGCTGAAAGCCACCAGGCTGTTCCGTCGTGTTAGTTGTTCCAGCAGCGTTTGTCAATCGGGATGTTTGATTCCCTTACTGTCATAATCTTTTTGGCACCTGGAGGGTTTCTGTACACATTGTTAGCCTGGCGCCAGGTGCCAAGAATAGAGGGATTTGAATGCACAAGTACCCAGTGCGATGTCCTTGCCACGCGCTGCCATAGTTCGTCGACTCCGCCTCCCCGGCCTTTCTGGGAGACGACTTTGGGCGCTGCGATCCCGTCGAACTCCTCCTAGCCTCGATTTCCTCTTTATCCCCATTCAAGGGCATACCGCTAGAGTTTCCACCCGTCAGGCTCGCGATGATCTTGTTTATTGTTAACATGTGTTCGCTTTAGAGTTCGTAGTCCCTGGCGTATCGAGATATGGCATTTCGTCAATGTGTTATCAAAGTCATCGAGAGACTTTTGTTATGGCTCCTAGTATCTCCTATCTAGCCGTAGAGCGAGCGTTCTTTAACCGGGTAGACGCCCGACAAGGCTTCCGATGGTAGAGTCAAGTTGATACGGTCCGAGCTTGCTAGTTGGGAGGAGGATGTTTGGAAACGCGAAACGGGTCGAAACCGGTAGCCAGGAACAGAACGTGTCTCGGGAGATTTTGGAAGGGTCGGGACGAAGGCGAGGGCGAGATTTCGAAGGACGAGGTCGAAAACCAGCGAGGTCGGATCGCAGGCTAAATGCTGTGTCGCTGGGAGCTGCGGGCGTGCGATGGGTAAAGAGGTGTGGAGTCAGGTTGGGGTCGGGTTGAAGTCCGACTTGGGTGCAGATGCTTGGCTGACTTTTGGCGGTTGTCTGCTGCGCGGCACTGCATCAAACTTCCCCACGGCCAGTCCCGCAACACACCGCCAGAATTGAGAATTCGGGCACCGTACGAACTACGCTGTTGGATACATGTTGGCATTACGACTAAAGGGAGTGCTCAGTAATATTGGATTGCTTTTCACCTGGGCGTCCAGAAAAGTTGGGATTTCAACAGTTAAGCGTAGACAATCAGCACGTTACGCAGAATTGAATTCATAATTGATTTCTGTAGATGTCTTCAAAATTCCTAGATTGTTTTTATCTTGAAATATATGCAAGGTCTTGAAATCACAGCCTATAGCTATTGTGAACTGATCCTTAGCTCGCTATCCAATATTCCTGTTGCGAACTTCGAATACTAATTTTATACATAGAAAAGCCAGTGGATTTCAAGCATCGAGCCGAAAACGACGGAGTTTACCAAAATCTAGTCTGATAAAGCAAATTCTCCCCCACTCGCTGGAATCCAAAGATACACTTTTAATGAAAGACATTTCCAGAGCAAGCTTAAGCAGCGGCTGGTGACCATTTCTTTATCCTGCGGATGTTGTCTGCACACTTCGTGGCCAGCTGTCATCCCCGACGGGACAATCCACACGAGGGCAGGAGTATCCTTCACAGTAATAATTACCTGATCCGTCTACCCGAAAGCTCTGAAATTTGCACTAACCGGATGGGATAATCTCGAGATGCAAGTTTGAAGCTATACTAAATCCGACTTTAGCTACCAACGGTCGGCATGCAAGCCTAAGGCTGGGCGACACTTAAACATGCAAGCTGACTGCAAAGATGCAAAGGTAGAGTCCTACACCCGGACTATATGTCAAAAGATTCGAGACACGCAGCTAGCTTCAGTTGCACATATTGAGTATACTTTCTCCTCTTCTTGCGAGGAATTTTTTTTCGCAAGACACTTAATCTTCGGCTTTCTCCCATCATCTTGGTGATTTCTTCGTCTGGACAATCTATCCGAGAAATTCTGAACAACAGAAGTCATCAAGAACTGTGATTCCATCGAGCTATTTGGACATTATTGAATATCTTTGAAATACTCAGTTAGTTTCACCGACGATATATCCTTAATATATTAGCTAAATACACTCGCTTTTACTCGCCAGCGTGCAGTCCGTCCGCGCCACATCACCCAATATACGACCCAAATTTAAACATTGTTGCATTTTCCGCGTTGTCCCAAACTACCGCCCCGAAAGAACACAGAAGCCACTCCATCACCCTTGTTCTTAGCTTCCACCGTCTCCCCCTTCGAAACCTCGAAATATATCAAACCCTCATCGAAAGCAACGACCCGCATCCTTCCCTCCTCCCCCCCCCCTCTCCCTCCGCATACGCGTGCACATTGGCACAACCATCTACTCTCGCATAACAAACAATGGCACAGTCACAGTACACCTGGCTCCTCGCCGCCCTCCTCTCGATCGTCTACCTCGCGCGACCAACCGTGGCAACCGCCCTGACCTATAAGCTCGCCGCGAACGAGCAGCACTGCGTCTTCATCCACAATGACAAGAAGGGCGTCAAGGTCGCCTTTTACTTTGCCGTACGCCTTCATACCCCGATATTTTTCATATATACACACCACAATAAGGAAGAGCTAAGAAAGAAATTGTCCGAAATTTAGGTACAAGCCGGCGGCGCCTTCGACGTGGACTACACCGTCAAAGGTCCGAACGACGTGATCGTACTCGACGGGCACAAGGAACGCCAGGGCGACTACGTTTTCACCGCGAACGAACTCGGCGAGTACTCCTTCTGCTTCTCCAACGACATGTCCACGTTTGCCGAGAAGCTCGTCGATTATGAGATTGCTGTACGTCAACTTGGAGCTCTCCCCCCGTTCTCCACCCCCACAAACCACACCGATTTCAATTTAGATGCTCTATATATTAAAACAAACCAAAAAAACAGGTCGAACACGAACAACGTGCCGAACTCCCCACCCGTCCCGGCACGACGCCCGAACAAACCTCGAACCTCGAGGAATCAATCTTCAAGCTCTCGGGCCAGCTGTCCACCATCTCCCGCAACCAGAAATATTTCCGCACCCGCGAAAACCGCAATTTCTCCACCGTCAGGTCGACGGAGCAGAGGATATTCAACTTCTCAGTGATTGAGAGCTTGATGATGGTTACGATGAGTTGTCTGCAGGTGTTTATCGTCAGGTTCTTCTTTCAGGGGGCCAGGAAGGGTCAGTATAATACATATACTCTGAAATTTGCTTTTTGAGGGGAGATAAATGGTGTTGGGGGGAGGCTTTCGTGGTGCGATGATGCTAACCTGTGCGTGTTTATCGAATAGGTTACGTTTGAACGAATTTCTCAATTGGACGGATTTCTCGATTTGGTCGATTCCTACGGCATTTTTTTCTCTATACACCTTTTGTTAACCCCCTTGAACCCCGGAGTCCACTACCCCGTCATAGCACTACCCTTAGGCGCAATATAAAAAAACCCCTGCTCGTCTTTTCGACGATCTCATTTATATAAAATCGTAATCTTTTTCAAGTTCAATTTTATTTTGGAAATGTGTATAACGAAACGGGAAAACTTTTTAAAACAGTTAGAGAGTTATCAAGTCCATTATAGAAACGATGACAACAAATGTTCCTTATATTCAATGCTCACCGGTAACAATTTTTGTGGGCCACAAAACTGGAAATGACTCGAAGAGGGAAAAAAGGAAAGCCATCGCGCACGCATTACGGAAGAGTGTAGTCATAAATGGCGAAAGCAGGACTCATATCCAGCCATGTAGACCGCAAGTTCGTGCGTACGAGAGTAGCTACCCAGACCCGCCTACAACAAACCAACGGAAAAAATAGACATCTTGATAAGAGGACCACAGCGGATTTTCAATTCTCCACTCCCAAATGCGATAACAAGGGGATCATCTTTCCCCACCTCATCTCATCTCTGTTCAAAGCTACAGCGGTAGGGGAATTCGGAAATTAAAAAAAAAGAGAGAAAACGAGAAGAATACAAAAAAAGGTCGCCATCAGGATACAAAAAAGGTATATCGAATCTTCTTCTAGTAAGCAAACCCTATAATACCCGGCCGTGATTTTTTTCGCCCATACACAAGACAAAAGTAATAGAAGAGACAAAAAAAAAGCTGTGCAAATTTGGGGGGAATCCGCCCAGTAGAAACAAGAGCAAGCCTGTCTCAGCGAATGAAAATTGACTGTTCTTGTCTACCAAATAGCCCCCCTCGGGGTGTCTTGTCGGGGTGGTCGAGACCTAATAGGTCATCGGCTTCCATCGCAATATCTGATAGGATATCCTCTGTTGTAGAGAAAAATAATGTTAGCTATAATGCATGAAAGACTTTCTAGCGGGAGATATGGGTGGTCATACCATCGTTAATATAAGTAGGTTTTGAGTAAGTCGACTTCTTGACAACTGCAAACTTAATCTTCTCAAAATTCTTGCCTTTGAGTCCTGTTCGCTTTTGTAGTCGTTGTTTTGTCTCCGAGAAAATTTCTCCCTGCAAAATTGATCAGTCAGACTCCCACCAAATCCAGTCAGGCGTGCGACGTACCTCTTTGACAACAAACTTGAACGGAACGCCATGCGCCTTGCTTGGCTCTTTCGAGAAATGGAGGGCCTGGATTAGACGTTCGGTGGTTTCGTCCTGAGGTATACTCTCCTCCGGATTCACTTCTGCGTAAAGCTGAATAAAGTCTTGAATGCCAACCACGCTATGGTCGAGTGACAAATCCTTGTGGTGCTTGCACGCGTGGGCTTGCCAAAAGTGAACCTTTTCCAAGTCTTCCTCGGAAAGGTTGATCTTTTGTTGCAACCCCTCGAGGACATCTTGAACTGTGCCGCTTTTGGGAACCAGAATTTCAAGTGTCTCCTAATATTTGAATTAGTAATTTGCCAATTCCCTTTGATAAGCAGGAAAGTGCCATACCTCTTTTGTTATTCCTTCTGATATCCAGATCAATTTGACCAACTTTTTCGTTTCCAATTCGCTCAAACTCATATCCAAGATTTCATAGTATAGGGCATCCTGCTGAACCTGCTGCATATAAGTTGACTGCATCATCTGGGCTAGCGATACTGCATTATTTCCTCTCTTAATTATTGTTTTTGGAAGGCCGCTGGCCGCTGCAACCGTTGTGAATCGGAGATGAGTCGGTGGGACACCAAGATGATCTCCAACTTTGATTGCAAACTATAATGTTCTATTAGTACTGATAGGTGCAAGGGACGGTGATTGACTCGTACCTGATCATAGTTGATTCTCCTATTGATCTCTAGATCAAACGGACCTTGTTCGACCAACCCACGCTTAGGGAGCAGATGCAAGACAACCCGATTCAGTAAGAAGTCGTAGAATTCCTTAGCATCAGCATATCCTCCGCTCGGGACCTTGTCAAGTAAACTAAAACATTGGAGTTAGAATATACGGAAAACTCCCCCTAAAATTTCAAACGAAACCAGCTTACTCTTTTTCGGGTAACTGTCTCTGGAAACATATGACATCACCGTCCTGGATTTCTGCTTGGGCAAATGTTTGCTTCGATTTCATGGGCTCAATCATAGAGGGTTTGATTTCCTAAGGATTTCTTGTGAGCGCCCATCTCAAAAGAGATTGTGGATGATAAGCCTACCTCCCATAGCTTGGCCTGGGTTCCTGCCGGCCATCCCATTTCGTTCAAGATGACAGTATTCAGCTCCGAGACTTTGTCGTTTTTCTTCATGTAAACATGAGTGACACCTTTGAGGGTCTGTGTTTCCGGGTCAAAGTGTTTCAGGAACAAAAGGGATTGAAGGTCGGCATTATATGTGTAGCTCTCGAGCCAATTGACTTTGGCAGCATCCGGGCCGTTAGCGACTTCACACCACAGTCTGAACTCCTGTCCCTTGACTCCGTATTTGCCACCGGCTTCCTCCATCGCTATATTCAATCAGTACACATGACAGTATAAAGGGTGACCGGTTCGCTTACTCATATCCAAGTTTGACAATGGGTGGTCCGGTCGTACGGTTTTGTTCTGGCGGTTAACCATTATCCACAGCCGCAACTTCTCAACAGGTTGTTTGATATCGCTGGCGATGGTCGTTAGGAAGGATTTGACAGTGGAGGTTTTGAGCACACGGTGTTGTTTAGGTGCATCTGCAACTTGAGAATTTTCCCAAGACGCGAGATCGAATCCTTGATGCGCTTTGAACTGTTCGTTCGAAATGACTTTCACCATCATGTACAAATGCTGTTCCTCTCGTTCTTTCCTCCTCTGTTCGCGTACGGCCTTTTCTTCGTCCAAACGTTTCTCTTTAATCGCACCGTTAGAAATCGTACAATTATTGGACGGTCTGTCAGAGAGTCTTACGCAGATGAGAGGGAGCCGGAAAGTTCTCCGCGGGCAAGGTGTCGTTCATACGCGTCTTTCGGATGTAGACCAACATGTAGGCGCTCATCGACCGCTTTAGGGACATAGTCCTAGTATATGGATTCCGTAGAGGGCCGAGGAACTGAGAGTTGGGGATCTCGCCACCGAAATTGTCCTCTAGAACCTCCTTGATAGTCGCGGGAGTGACCCTGTCATCGTCAAATTTGAACCATTTGCCACCTGCGTCGGGTTTGATAAAAGCGTAATAGTGGCCGGCGTTGAAATCGCCGCTGTGGACTAGCACACTATGAGAAGAGTCAGACAAGATGTTGATCGGACGTGTGGTTCCCGTCATCCTGGCTTACCCATGTAGCGCATATTCATATGATTCAGATTTGTCGGCATCCTCGGATAGATAGGGCGCAGCGTCAAACTCTTCCGGAAATTCATACAAGTCGTTGACCTGATGATCGTGTGTAAGCCTCCCGTCAAACAAAAGGTTTTAGCGCATCCCATACCTTTGTGATTGCATCTCTCATGAAATCGTAGTCAAATCGTTTCAGATGAACGTGGAGGACTGGAGGGAAAGATTCAAAGATAACACCCTTCTTGGCATCTTGCAGGCCGTGGCCTTCGGCAAAGTACTTGTTCTCTCCTTCCATGGTCTCGTAGGCGATATAGTCTCGGAACGACTCGTCCAGATTCTTCTTGCCGCGCACGGTCAACTGGATATCCCAATAATCTTCTATCCGAGAGGATTCGTATTCGACATTTATACACGAGATGTAGGTTTTCGTTTTTCCGAGGAACATTTTGGCGAGGGCGTTTTCCGCCTCGGAGCCTTTCATCTTCTCTTCGAGTTTTTCCATGAGAATCCTGCACAATTCCTGAACATCCTGTTGCTCAAAGATATGTTTGGTCTCCCATCCGAAGGATTTGGTCAGTTCGTTCGTTCCGAGGGCGTCGTTGGACGTTTCGAGGAGGTAAAAGAGCCTCTGCAGCGTGAGTGCGCTGTTGTCGGTTTTCTCGTTCTCGGTTGGAATTTGGTAAACGGACTGCGAATCGGGTTAGATTTATTGGGTGTTGGTGATTGATAGAGGGGTTTGTTGGGTATACCTTGCGGAATGCTTTTGTGAAATAAAGCGACTGGATCAAAGAATTCAGGTAACAGGTGGCACCCTGGTTCTTCAGTCCTACATATCCCGTTTCTTTCTTCGAGTCGTAGCTACGTTGCGTTCCGGTTAGCCCGGTACCAGCCTTGAGGGGCAGAAATAGAAGATGGACGCGTACTTGACAAAGTTGTGCCATAAAACGCCTGTTGGATCCTTCACGATACGGACGAAGGCTGTGATCTTTGCTCTGTCTTCTTCAATCATCGGCCTTTCCTTGTCACCATCTTTGACCCTAAGTTTTCGAAGTTCGTAAAACCGAGTGAAACCCCAATCCGCTTCGTCGATATGGAATCGATGGTGTGCATCTATTGTCAGGATTCCGGTTAGGGTTTTTACTTTTTTGAAAGAGGGGTGTTCTTTGTCAAACAGGCTTACGGTGTGGGAAATATATCGTGGGGTCGTTGGGGTTCCAGAGAACGAGGGCGAATTGTACGCATCGGTACCAATCTTCGGGAGGCTTTTCCTCAAACCCATGCTCTAGGTATAGTGAGGCGTAGTCTGCGTTATTGCCATGAGGGAAGAATAGAATTCTCCTATGAGGAAAGGTGTCAGAGTGGAGGAGAGGAAGTTGTGAAACAGACGGAATGATGGGATGTACCATGGAGTGTCGCCAACGTTGAAGACCGGACCAGTTAATCGCTTGGGTAACGTCGACCAGTTATCGACATCCCAGGTGAAATGACCTTCGGCGAGGGTTTCCAGTTCGGGGAACTTTGGTAGGTGCCGTTCTAGGATCTTATCATCTATTCGTAGTGGCAATGAAAAGTTAGGGAAGTGTGACATATTGTTTTAGACGGTCCGGCTGAACTCACAGTCGTCGGCGCGTATTGGAGGTTCCTTCTCTTCGGGTTCTAGCTTGTCGGCCTCTACCGGTGTGTCGATGATGGCAACATCCTTTTGTTCCTTCTCGTCAAGCTCAGGCTCCAGGATCATATCGGTGTCATCAAGTTGCTGAGAAACGTGTCAGCATATGGATGAACAGCGACCCAACTTTGGAGGAGAATAGCTACCTCGTCCATGATTGCGCGTCGTGTGTGGAGGATCCAATCTAGGTGGGGAATCCCAAATTTTCGGGTAGCGACTGGCGGGCGGTGATGGATGGCAGCTAGCTAGCCAGGACGGATGGCGGCGAGTAGGAATATCCGAAGAGTTTAAGGAGCCGACAGAGGTTATACCGAGGGCTCCGGCTTGCAAAAAGATGGACGGCAGAGCTAAATGTTATGGGGGGTTGGTATGGTGTGGTAGGATGGGATGATGGAGGTTGTGGAGGGATAGGATGAGGATGTGGAGGTGGAGGTGGAGGAGGAAGTGGGAGGTTGTGAGCTTTAGGGTTGCAAGCTCGTGTTGCCGCTCTGCAGGACAGAAGAGGGCTGATATTAGCAGACGGCGGATGCGTTTGATGCCCTGGGGAAGATATAAATCGGCGGAGACGGAGACGGGGAGGGAGGGAGGGAGGGTCGAGATGAATGAATGTGGAGAGAGAGGAGGAGAGGTTGCGGTGACGACAACGGCGGTGGGAGGAGAAGACTGGGAGAGAAGAGGAGCGTGTGTGGCGGGCAGCAGCTCTCAACCTCGCCGGCAGTCGGTCAGTCCAAAATAAGGCTGGCTTCTTTTACTTCTCGATCACTAAGCTGCTGCTAACGGCGTCTGAAACACCAATTAATAATTGACGTCCGCGTATTGATTATCATATTATGATTATAGTAGGATCGTGGCAGCAGCCGTCGGCTCTGGCGAACCGCGGCTTGGTATTCTGCTACGTTACGGTCTGCTAATTACTTCGCTACCAGCTAACTACCAGCTACCAGCTATTAACTGCAAGTAGCTATCGGACAGCCAGCAAACCGGTGATAACATGATCCCGGCCTGCTGCTGCTGGTTTCCCAAGCGAGTGTCCCTCGATCCAATGACACGATGCTGCCTCCACCGAGAGCAAGCTGCGGTGCATGCGTCCACGTCCTCGGATCTGTCGTGTCCTCCATCCAGTCCGATCTCTCTCTCACGGTAGGGCTACTAACTAGCCTCCCGGCAGCGGGTCCGCCGTGCACTGCTCGTCCGGGTCCCATGGAGCGGGCGTCTGCACGAGCCACATGAGACCCTTATCGATAACGACCGCCGTTTCCCAAACAGCAGACGAGACAACAATGTGCCCGGCATCCTGTTATAAGATGAGCGGTTGTGGAGATTGTGACTGCGGCTCTGGCGTTGAAGCCGAGTGTCGGCCGGTTCCAAGCTGTCCCAAGCCGCCCAGGCTGGCGGGTAATAATTAAAATAATAGAAACCCACCACCACCACCACCTACCCCACACGGCCCGCCTCGAGACCTTCTCCTTCTCGATAATGCCTCAAGGCCGGCTTCCCGACCTGCTCAACAGCTGAATCACCCCCAGGCATGGGACGGCCGCCATGTTGAAGACAAACCTGCAGGTACGTATATTTTCACATACATGAGAATCTCTTTCATGTGCTTCTCTTTGCAGCTGCTGCTGCTGCTGCCGCCGGGATCAGACAATCTTCGAATCCGTGCTAACGCGAAAGAGGCCGCCGCCAGTTCACCCCTCCCGCATATATACAGACATCCCTCATCCATCCACGTTCCTCTCGGACGGCCCGATTCCAAGAATAATAAATTGAGAATTACCCTGTCCCAGTTCCACATTCCATCCTCCTCGTCATCATCATCGTCCATGGAGGATAGGTTCTCTCAATGTTCAAACCCGCCGCATCCTCTCTGCCCCGGTTGACCAGGCGGTGCAACGCATCCCGCCCGCCATCCTTCCATAAGATTCCCCCGCCGCTATCGAGGTCGATCTCCATCCACGGGCCATGGCGACCCTCCGCCGCCCTCGAGGACCACGTCGCCCGTGAGGCCCGTCCCATCTCCCTCCGCCAGCTCACCTTCTTCGGCCGTAACCTCACCCTCGAACGCCTCCTCGACTCCGCCAACTATGTCCGCACCGAACTCCCCACCCGTCTCGCGCACCGGATACGTGACATGCAGCGTCTCCCCTACGTTGTCGTCACCAACCCAAACATCTCAAAGGTCTACGAGACGTACTACAACTCGTTCGAACAGCTGAGAAAGACGTCCGAGGTCAAGTCTTCGGAGGAGAACGATAGGTTCTGCACCCTCATCAGTCGCATGTTGACCGAGAACCTGTCCGTCATCCCCGATCTCGCCATCGGCGTCTTGGAGTGTCGTGACTTTGTACCCGCTGCCGAGCTCGACAACTTTTTGAAAACCATGCTGAAGAGTGTAAGTTGTACTCTTTTTAAATCTTTCGGTTCAGTCGTTGACGATGGTGTGTGTATAGAGAATTTCCCGCCGAACGATAGCTGAGCAGCACGTCGCCCTGACCGAGACCTTCAACTCCCCCTTCTACTTTCCCCACGGCGAAGGCGGCGGCGACCACACCAACGGCGTCGATTTCGTCGGCGAAGTCTTCCTCAAATGCAACGCCCGCGAGGTCGTCGAAAAGTGCGGCAAACTCTGCCAGGATCTATCCCGACAGGCCAACGGGCCAAACACTCCCGTTCCCGAAATCATCATCGAAGGACACCCGGAAGCTACTTTTCCCTACATCCCCAGCCACCTCGAGTACATTATCGGAGAACTCTTGCGGAATTCGATACAGGCGACCATCGAACGGCACGGAAGCGATCCCAACGCGAAGCTCCCGCCCATCAACGTTCTGATCTGCCAGACACAGCAGTACGTGATCTTTAGAATATCCGACCAAGGAGGAGGTATCCCGCAGGATATCTTCCCGCACATCTGGTCTTTCAGCAAGGGTCCCAGGAGACAGAAGCAACTCCAAAACATCTCCCTCGTCCCGACAATGTCTGCTACGCTTCAAGAGTTGTTTCACACCGGAACGGGAGAAGGCGTGGACAAGGACGGTAAACCGCTGATAGGTACATCTCTGGCCGCTCTATCCCACCGGCCACCCAATCTGAGGCTGGGATTGGGACTCCCTCTGAGTCGAGTGTACGCGGAATACTGGGCCGGGAGTCTCAAGCTACACAGTTTGGCATCATACGGGGTGGATACGATTCTGCAAATCAACAAGCTCGGCAATAATCTTGAGAGACTCGTCGAGAGGCGGAATCTGGATGGCATTTAGCAATCAATCACGGCGGCAGCGCCTGATATAACTACTACTTTTACTACTACTACTATCACACGAGCAGCGGGTTGATACACATCTTTTGTTAGCGGGTTCAGCGTTTTTGAACGTTATTTGGAAGGCTCTTTTCCCTTCTTTCTCATTTTTGGGCCTTTTGTATGATACGAAGAAACCCGACGGTTTCCTTTTTAATTTCATTCCGCTTCATCTTGAACCATCATCGTTTGCTCGAATCCTCGTAGTCCAAGTATTGCTCATGTGAATTGTTGCAGGTCGTGTGAGTTGTGTTGCAAACGCCAAGGCCCGACTGTTTTTGGCCGTCTCGAAAAATGACTGACAGTCATCTTCATCTTCATCTTCACACCCTTCAACCTCATCGCCGCCCTCCCTCCAATCGACCGCCCTTCCAACATGGCGACCATCACCAAATCCCTCCTCACCGCCTTACCGGCACCCAAGCAATCCTTCTCCAACGATGTCGCACCTCCCTCGAAACCCTCCGGTCCCCGAATCGTCGGTGCCAATAGCGCTGAATCACAGCTCGTGCTAAAGGTAATTGCCCTCCCGTCTTCCCCATTCACCTCCCAGATATCACAATTTCTAACAAAGCCCCCGTGTGCCCAATCCAGCGCACCGGTCCACCCCCATACGGCCAACGCGCCTCCTGGCGTCCCAAATCCGTCGAAGACTACGGCGACGGCGGCGCCTTCCCCGAAATCCCCATCGTCCAGCACCCGCTCGAGATGGGACGCAAACCCACGGGCTCCAAATCCAAAAACAATGCTCTGGCCCTCGAAGTCGACGAGAAGGGTCTCGTCAGATACGACGCGATCGCACGACAGGGCCACAATGACAAGCGTATCGTCCACGCGTCGTTCAAAGATCTCATCCCCCTGCGACAACGTGCCGATGTCGGTGACATCTCGCTGGAACGACCTTCGGAGGAAGAAGTCGCCGATCAGACGGAGAAGACCCGTGCCGCGCTGGCCAAACTCGTCGCGGGTGCCGTGGCGGCTCAGAAACCGAAAAACATAAAGGGGACGAACCGGCCGGAAGCGACGTTTGTGCGGTACACGCCCGCGAATCAGATGGGGGAGACGGGCAAGAAGAATGACAGGATCATCAAGATTGTGGAACGGCAGCAGGATCCGATGGAACCACCCAAGTTCAAGCATAAAAAGATACCCAGGGGTCCCCCGTCGCCACCGCCACCCATCATGCATTCTCCGCCGAGAAAGCTGACGGCGGCGGATCAGGAAGCGTGGACCATTCCTCCGCCAATCTCCAATTGGAAAAATCCGAAGGGTTACACGGTTCCGTTGGATAAGCGTTTGGCGGCAGACGGAAGGGGATTGCAGGATGTGACAATCAACGACAAGTTTGCCCAGTTCTCGGAAGCTCTGTTTGTCGCGGATAGGCACGCCAGAGACGAAGTCAAGCTGAGGTCGGCCATGCAGCAGAAACTGGCGGAGAAGGAAAAACTGGCAAAGGAGGAGCATTTGAGAAAGCTGGCGCAGCAGGCGAGGGAACAGCACGCGGGTGGTGCCAGAGGGAGGATCACGGACCGGTCGTCACGGTCGCCATCCGGATCCGAACGCTCCGATAGCGGTAGTAGGAGTAGGAGTAGGAGCAAAACACCCAGACGGAGAAGGTCGAGTTCGAGAGATTCGGGCTCCGAGGAGGACAGGGCGATCAAGGAGAGGGAGGAGATGAGGCGGGAGCGACGTAAAGAAGCCGAACGAGAATTGCGTATGAAGCGCATGGGTACCGAGCGTCGTGTGCAAATGCTAGCCCGTGAACAGAATCGTGATATCGGCGAGAAGATGGCGTTGGGTCTCGTGTCCAAACCCACGCAATCCGCGGAGTCCATGTTTGACGCCAGATTGTTCAACCAGAGCAGCGCGCTGGGTACGGGGGCCGAGTTCAACGAAGACCAACATTACGACAAGCCGTTATTCGCGGCTGCCGAGATTTCGAGAAGCATATACAGGCCGTCGGCGGGTCAGCAGGACGACGATGAAGGGGAAGGTGATATGGAGAGATTTTCGAAAGAAAAGAGGTTCGATGTGCTCGGACGGGGTGTGTTCAAGGGCGCCGCCGACCAGGAATCCAGGGAGGGACCCGTGCAGTTTGAGAAGGATACCGGGACGTCGGTGGATCCGTTCAACGTTGATGCATTCTTGGCGGATGTCAAAGCCGGGCAGCAGAAGAAGCACGGTCTGGAATTCTCTGACAAGCACAAGGATGCAAAACGAGCGCGCGTAGATTCCGATGATGAAGACTGATTATGAAGATTTTCTGTATTTCCGGTTCTACAGCGTGGTATTCTTTCCCTCTTTCCTTGTCGGACGGTGTTTCTTTGGCGCAAAATGAAAACTCGTTTTCTGTATTAGTCGTGTATAAAATTCTATAATGTATACCAAATTGGCTCATGCATATGAAAAACAACATCACGATCCGACGGCCAATCTATCATACAAAACAACCTTCACATGTATAAAAAAAATCACAATTCCGCCTTCCAAACCACCACCGTCCCATCCACACTCGCGGTAACCATCTCCTTCCTCCCATCATTCACCGCCAGCGCACTCACAACTTTGCCGCCGTGCGCCTTCTCCCTGACCACATTCTTCCCCTCCAAGATATCCCACGCCCAAACCTCCCCATCCTCGCTCCCACTAACCACATAACTATCCACCATGGCAAACGTACTCGCCACCCTGAACTCCGTATTCTTATGTCCCTTATAACTCTGCAAACACCCTCCCTGACCCTTATCCATCAACCTGATCGTCCCGTCCAAACTGCTCACCAGCACCGCGTTCCCATCCCTCGTCTCAGTCACACTAGTAATCGGATACCCTATAACATCAACGTACACCCTCCCCATCCGCAAATCGTACCGTCGTAACTTCCCATCCACGCATCCCGTCACCACCTCACCGGCGGAAGATACCGAGAGCGAAGTAATACTATCCTTCCCATCATCCCACACCATCAACGCTTTCGTAGCGTTACTCTTCACATCCCAAAGTCTAACCGTAGCGTCAAAACTACCCGTGACCAGCACGGATGCGTCGTGGTTGAACGCGCAGGCGTTGATGCGGGCGTAGTGACCGCTGAACCGGCGGAGGGTTTTCGCCGTGGATACGTCCCAGAGGAAAGCGGACTTGTCGCCTCCGACGGAGGCGAAGCGGGAGTTGTCCGGGGAGACGGAGAGGGAGAGGATTTCGTAGCCGTGGGCGTCGTAGGTTTGGATGTGCGAGGTGGTTGTGGGGTTGAAGAGGTGGATTTTGCGGTCTTGGCCGCCGGTTAGGATCTTTTTGGGAGATGTTAGAGAGAGGGAGGGTAGAGGGGTGAGGGAGGGGGAGGGGACGTACGTATTGGCCGGCGCCGGCGCTGTAGGTTACGCAGTGGACGGGTCCTGAGGATAGGTTAGTATGGAATCATGTTTTTGTGAGTGATGATGATGGAAGGAGGATGTCGTACCAACATGACGGGTGATGGTGGCCGCTTGGTGACTCGGAAAGAGGACCATGAGGGCGCTACATTAAAGAGCTGTGCGATGGAGAGGTTGATGATTATGACATTGGTGGTTGGAATTAAGGTTGCAAACAGGCGAGGAAGAGGAAGTTTAAGACGAAGATACCACAGCTAAGCCAAGCAACACGTTTTGGGACGTATGCCACATGGGGACTACAGCTTCACGACTATGATTTCTGGCCAACTTTAGGGTATAGAAAACTAAATACGGTTTCCCTTTGTACACGACTTGTAAGCTTTGTAGATAGTATAGCAAAGCTCTAAAATCAACCTTCTACGCCTATTCTTGGGCATCCGTCAAGATGTATTTATACCTATTATATGTTAGCTCTATATCATCCAATATCGACGTCTGGATTAAACTTACGGGTTCATAATGCCCTTTGGATCAAATGTCCTCTTCACCCGCCTCATAATCTCCAACGACACGGGATCCCGACTGTACTTGACGTAATGCCTCTTCGCGAACCCCAGCCCGTGCTCCGCGCTGATACTACCCTTCCTCTTCTGAATCCACTCGTAAATCCACGGCTCCACCAGATTCTCAACCACCTTGTCGTACCTCCTCACCACCACGTTCAGATGAATGTTCGAATCCCCCATGTGACCCCACCCTACGATCCCGACCACGGGCTTCGAATCGTCCCCGCTATCGGGTCCGGCAATCAACCCGGCCTCTTCGAACCGTTCCCTGCAGTCCTCCACCACCTTGTAAAAGTCATTCAGGGGGATGGAGACGTCGTACTTGTAAGTCCCTCCCCAGTGCGCGCAGGCCTCGGCCAAACCTTCCCTCCAGGTCCACAGCGTCTGCGCCTGCGTCTCATCCTGCGCCACGGTTCCGTCCGCTACAATCTCCTCACTCATCACCTCCTCCAAGAAAGCCTCCAATTTCGCGGAATCGTGCTCCCCGTTCGAGCCGCTGGTTTCGATCAGTACGTGGAAGGGATACCGGTCGGCTAGAGGGTAGGTTTTCCCCGTCACATTATGGAAGAAGTCCTGGGTGAGCCCGTCCATGAGTTCGAACGCGGACAGGATCTCGCCCAGATCCCTTTTCGCTTTTATAAACATCTTTTGCACATCTTCAAAGGAGTTCAGGCCGAAATAGGCGGTGTTGACGGCGTTGGATCTCTGCGGACAGAGGATGGAAATACCCGTGATGATACCCACCGTACCTTCCGCACCGATAAAAATCTGCTTGAGATCGAAACCCGTATTGTTCTTCCTCAGAGTCTGAAGATCGTGCAGGATGGTACCATCGGGGAGCACGGCTTCGATACCGAGGACTGTGCCGTGGAGACTTCCGTATCTCAACAATCGTAGCCCTCCGGCGTTCGTGGAAACGTTACCGCCGATTTGGCAGGATCCCTTGGCGCCCAAATCCAGCGGGAAGATGTGGCCCTGTTCTCGAAGGTACGAGTCTGCGGATTCCAGAATCAAGCCTGCGTCGACGACGAGGACGCCGGAGACTTGATCGAAGCTGCGGACCGTGTTCATGGCGGAGAGGCTGATTATAATCTCGTCAAAGACGGGGATGGAGCCGCCTAGTAACTTCCTTCAGGATTGGTCTATTTAACGTTAATTATAGGGAGGAGGAGCGTACCGACGAGTCCGGTATTGCCACCTTGAGGCACGACCGCTAGGTTTCTTTTGTTACAATACTTCAAGATCTCGCTGACTTCCTCCACAGATTTCGGTTTGAGTACGAGCTGGGATTGGCCGCGGTACTTGCGCACCCAGTCGGTGTTGAAACCTTCGAGCTCCGAGGCATCGCTTACGACCGATGAAGGGGAGCTCAGAATGCTCTTAAAGTGGTCGACGTCTTCTTTGGTCAACTAGAATTATGGGGGAAAGAGTCGTCAGAAACGGTTGCGTTTGAAGTTTTTATTCAAGCTGTTACCGACTTGCGAGAAGCGTGGGTCCCGTTTAACATTCGGGTAGCTGTAATCCTCAATTGATTAGACTTTGAAAATCTCTTGAGTATAAGAATGAATTTGGTAGCGCATACTTATCGGCTGTAACTTTCACTTGCTTCGAAGTGGCGGACAGTTTTGGCTGTTCAGAAGCAGCGCGAGGGGGCGCGGACGATACATCCGACGAATACCATCGCGAAATCAAATGACCTTGCGAAACCCTGGCCAAAGTCGGTTTCGAGTAATGGAGGCTCCGGAGCGCTCTCAGCGACCTGCGACCGACGGCCTGCATCGTTTGAAGCAATTGTTGCAGCTGTTGGATTTTTTTCAGAAGGAAGAATGGTAGCGCACGTCCGGGTGGAGCTGTGCGACTCGTCCCAGCTTGATCCGATCTCGCAGTCGGGCTTCGGAAACTAGTGTGCCAAATCCTCGTTCGAATGATACCATCAATCTGCTGCAAGGTACGCTCGTCGGCCTTTTGCAGACGAACTCCCCGCCACAAGCGCCAACAAAAACAAGCGCGGTAGACGCCGGGAAGCTTGGCGGGACAAACACGTCGGACGTCGACCAACACCCAACGCAGACGAGAGCTTGATAATGGTGGTGGTGGTGCTACGACGCTCCTCTCCATTACGCATTCATCCCTCCTACCCATCCCACCACAACCAACCCTCCTCGCTCCTCCTATCCGCTTGCTCTATCAATCTCCCAATTACCTCGCATCAGTCCGTCCCATATCCACATTATCCATCATGGCCGGTTCCTACGATCGTGCTCTTTCAGGTACGTCCGAGCTTCCCCCAAGCTCTTTCTCTAGTATCACTAGCTAACATTCGAGCTCAGTCTTCAGGTAAAAACCCATGTATCCCATCAATTAAACATCCGATCAGTTTCTAACGAAACGACTGCTCCAGTCCGGACGGTCACGTCTTCCAGGTCGAATATGCCCTCGAAGCCGTAAAACGAGGTACAAAAATTCATTACGCGTCACCCCTCACTCTCGAAACCCTCCAAGCTAACCATTTCACCTTATTTCCGGCAAAAAGGCACATGCGCAGTCGGCGTCAAAGGCAAAACCATCGCCGTCCTCGGCTGCGAAAAGCGTTCCGCCGTTAAACTCCAAGACACCCGCATCACCCCCTCCAAAATCGGCATGGTCGACCAGCACGTCTGTCTCGCCTTTGCCGGCCTGAATGCCGACGCTAGGATACTCATCGATAAAGCCCGCGTCGAGGCCCAATCTCACAGACTCACGGTTGAGGATCCCGTTACCATCGAGTACATTACGAAACACGTGGCCGGCGTGCAGCAAAAGTACACCCAGAGCGGTGGGGTCAGGCCGTTCGGAATCAGTACTCTGATTATCGGGTTCGATCCGAAGGATGATACGCCCAGGTTATACCAGACGGAGCCTTCAGGGATTTATTCCGCTTGGTATAGAATTCCTTGCTATTCTTTGCTCCGATGGAGGATATAGGAAGGTGCTAATTGTGGAATATATAGGAAAGCGAACGCTATCGGAAGATCGAGCAAGACTGTGCGCGAGTTTTTGGAGAGGAACTTCAAGGAGGAGATGGACCGTGAGGAAACGATCAAGCTCACTGTAAAGTCGTTACTGGAGGTCGTGCAGACTGGTGCCAAGAATATCGAAATCGCAATCATGGCGCCGGGGAAGAAGGTCGAGGTACGTGTTGACACTAGGAATACAAAATTTGAGATTAAATATACTAATGCCATGTGATATATAGTACCTGGAGGCTGAAAAGATAGAAAACTACGTCAAGGAGATCGAGACCGAGAAGGCCGCGGAGGCAGCGAAGAAGAAGGGAGGAAGGGGAGGCGCTTCCACTTCCGCCGCCACAGGCACCAGCACGCCCACCACCCAGGGAGGTGTCACGGGATCGTAGACCGTACTAGTTGAATTGTCAATATGTAGTAGGCCTTTATCTATCATCATTATCAATATGAATAATGAAATAGAACCATGAGGATATATCTAGGAGATAGGATGAATCAAGAACTTTGCGTTCTACATTGGGGATATAGAACCTCCCCCCTAAAAAAAAAAGATAATGCAAACGCCTGCGCGGATATGAATGAGAACGCTTAAGAACTTTGAATATGCCGGTAGAGCGAACAACAAATAAGTTTACGATGCGGAAGAAAAAACCAATGCTACTACTGTATCGCACACCCCAGCTTTTATCCCAACCGATCCGCCGTCTCCCCCACATCGAACAGATCACTATCATCAAAGTCCTTCAACCTTTCATCCCGTATAAATCTATATACCCAATAAAATAAAAAATATCAGTATTCCCATCACCCAATATTCGTTTAGAAAGGAGAAAGAAATGCCACCCACCGATTATCCATTCTGACATCCTCGCTCTCCACCTTCAAAACAGCCTTTGGCGTCTTGGCATCCAGGACGTAATGGTTATCGCAGTGCGGGCAGTACTCGTCCGCCTCCTCGAATTCCTGGGAGTCCTTCCGGAACGCCTTTTTGCACTTTTTACAGATCAAGGTGAGCTGTGCGTTTTTGAGGAGGGGGTGGCTTTCGGATTCGGCGTGGCATTCCGGGCAGTCGAACCATTTTTTGCCTGTATATATACCGTGCGCGTTATGAGTTTATGTGATGCCACGGTGTGGGGTGGTGAGGGGAAGGGAGGGCGTACAGCAGGGAGAGCGGATGGAGACTTGGGCGTTCAGGATATGTTTACTATGCGGATCAGAGGAGCGTTTAGCTGGTGGGGGTTCTCTTATGCTAGAAGCTGAGGAAAGTTATATGCAGCATACCACATGGTGGAGGTGGGTACCAGCAACGGCTGAAATGAGGGTAGGTTTGTTGGTTACAGCTTTAGAATCGGCTCTCGTGGGATATTGTATCAACTTTGGACACGGATATTGAAAATCTTACAGACTCGTTCTTGTACAAAAAGGTTGCTGGCAGAAGAAAGATCGAAACTTGGGAACTAAGGCCGGCAAGGGTAGCTACTTGCTTGTGATCACGTGAGTTCGAAACATGCACAGGACTTTTGCAACATCTGCAACGCAAAGTTGCGAGTTGGATTTTCCAATGGTGCCTAGAATCTAAGTCATGAAATTCATACATCAGGATATTTATTTACGGTAGAGTCACTTTTACGGTTAAATGCGATGGTATGTAAAGAAGTATTAAGGTGTATTATATTAGAGCGATCAGCCAAAGCCCTCAGACTTCCACTCCCTCAGAAAACTCCGTTCCGCTATGCGTACATGAGCAGTAAAAGAAACATTGATTACTCAAATCCAAAGAATAGAAAGAAAATGCCAAATGAACAACTAAATGCAAAAGGGTATTAAACAGCAAGAAAAAATGCTAGTAAAGCAGTAACTTGAAGGAAAGTTGTTGGTATTAAATCGTCCGCCCGAGTACATCAAATTCAGCATGCTATAGCATCGAAAGCTGCTTAAGCGCTGAATCGTCTGGCAACCTTGCCGGTAGGAGCCTTATCGGCAGTAGTAGTCTTATTAGCGGCCTTCTTGACAGTCTTTGTCGCATCAGCAGCGACTTGCTTGTTGGTCTTGGCCTTGTCGGCACCGGCACCGGTATCAGCCTTAACGGTATCAGCACCAGTAGCCGGAGCGCCTCCGATATTCTCAACTCCACCACCGAAAGAAGCGGCTTTAACATTCGCGGCTTTGTCTTTAGCGGCAGCTTTATTGTTACCAGCAGCTTTATCCTTAGCAGCAGCCTTCTTGTCAGCAGCGGCTTTATCAGCGGCGGCCTTCTTATCAGCAGCGGCCTTGTCGGTAGCGGTCTTCGCGGCGGCATTCTTAGCTGCAAGCGCCGCATCCGCAGCCGCCACTGCGGCGTCCCTGATCTGAACCGGAACGCAACCACCGAAGGGACCCGCGCCCGCGTTATTCTGACACCGGACCATACAGATCCCCGTCATATCACCAAAAGTACCCGTGCACCGGGTCGCGGGAGCGAATTTGGCAAAAAGGGCGTTGAGCGTCTTCTCTCTCGCCGCGTTATTCCCTCCCGCGCCCGCGACCTGTTGGGATACCAAGAGCGGGACGAAACTGCCACCGGTACCCGTGGTATCCACCATGCATATGTAGGGACCTGCACCGTCGGCGTTGACCTGGTGGAGGGACATGCGAAGCTCTCCGCCCGGCGCGATCTGGGGGATGGTACCCTTTGCGGCCATGGCGGCTACGAGCGCGGCGACGTTGTTGGGACCGCCCTTGGGGGTGGCACCGCAACCTTTAGCGGCGGCCACGCTGCGCTGGTTGGCGAAGACGGTGGTGTCCTGCTGGAAGGGTTGCAGGCCGGTTCCCGTGCGGGGGATGGCTTTGTCTTCGCCCAGGGCGGTGCCGACGGGGCCGCCGCCGTTGCCGACAGCTGCGATGATGACGGCGTGGGAGCGGACGTGGGAGACGAGGGTGGAGAGGAGGACGGTGAGGATCAGCTTGGATTGCATCTTGAAGTAGTTGTTTATTTTGAAGTCTCTGTGTTTTTAAGAAAGATTGGAGTATTAGAAAAGTGATATCAAGATATTAGAGAAAGTAGTTGAGAGATAAAAAAAGAATGCTTTGATGTATGAAATAGAAGTCGAAAGAGTTAAAAATGGCAGACCGTCAAGATCGATGCCTAGATAAACAGTGAAAGACTTAAACCACCAGGGTAAGGAGAGAAAAGATGCTGAAGAGAGCTGAAGATCGAAGGCTTGCTTGATGATCGATAGAGGAGGGAGCGACGGTTGGGGGGATTATATACAACTTTACTCGCTACTTGTGCAGGCATATAATCGGAGGGGCTGTACTATGCATACTGGCGACCCTGCATCGTGAGAAATCAGACTGATTCCACAATCAGTCTACTATCCATGCCGAGGTCCGGTGTAGTGTTTGCTATAGCTAGTAAACCTTTGGGATTGGTTTAGTTTAGTTTAGTTTTCCCATGTACCGTGTGATGTCGTCTGGTCTCAGATGCCTCAAACCGCCAGAGTACGACCCTGTCTTCCACGATAAAACGCACGAGGAAGAAAAGAAAAAAAGAAGAATTACGGGAAGACTTGCACCTTTCCCATTTCTGGATTTTTTCTCACCAGGGATTCTCGGATGATACCGAAAATATACAAAGCAGCGGCATATTTTATTTGAAAAAGGTCAAGTCTGGTAAAATATAAAACCACCAACACGCATCGGATTCCTCGATTCGGATATATATCGTGGGCCACCCCCAAATTTAATCTATCACGATCCTTAAAAGGGACAAGTGCCAGGGATACTCGATTCGTTTTACCTGTTTTTAAAAAATCTGTTTAGTTTAGTTTACCATAAACGCGGACGAACCCCCCACCCCCTTTGCAAAAAAGGTGTGTGTGTGTCCCAGCTGCAAGGCACCACATTTTTATTTTATGGCGTGTTTCGAAATGTGTTCTGTCCCAGACTCGGAATGCGGCACCCAGCACCAAGAAAGAAAGGAAAAATAAAGGGTGTTTCCATGCGGTCTTGGAAATACCGTCAGGAACCGGGGGATTTTTCCAAGGAAACCAAACATGAGGCGTCTGAGAAAAACCCTTTTTGCGTGTAGGCCTAGCTGTAAAAACATCAGATGCAGATGCATATATTCATGTGGCAGCGCCAGCTCAGCCACGACCTACGGAGAGGAAGAACAGCATCTGATGCGGTGATATATATACGAGTGTATCTTTTTTTCAATAAATACAAAATATTGGGGTCGATTCTGCTGCGAGCTAGTACCTACAGCAAGGAGTGCCAAGAACCCCTTACCAGTTTATACTCGAATAAATTCAAATCGATCGCGATAATGAAAACTGCGCCGCTGCGGCAACATCGGTACTGTTGTATTTTTGGAAACAACACAAGTCTTGCGAGATCCGAAAACGGACTGATAGTTTCATCAGGTCGCTTGCTATTAATTCTATTTGCACCATCGCGATATCGACTAGCTATCTTAGTAATCTAGCTTCCGCTCCTAGGACGCCGTTGCACCAATAATGATCTTCAAGGTATGTTACGTCATAGTTCCTGAATAAAAGTCGTCACATTTGGCAAACAATATCCCAAGAAAAGAAGAAAAAAAGCCCACCGTGGGTATCTAGCAAGTAACCAAACTATTCCGTATTCATACAATCCCGTGCGGTTAAACACCGTCGGTACCATGGTTTATATACAATATTCTTCTAGCGCCACCTGGTGGGTACTTAGTGGTTAATATACACAGCGAGAAAAAACACAACTCATGCAAAAGGTACTCCCCATTGTGTGTACACGTGGTACAAATTCGACCTCATGCCAAAGATCCCCCAAAAATGATATACACAGAAAAAAAGGGTAAAATGTACACTATATAAGTTTTAGTCCGTTACCCGGTATTCTTCCTAAACAAGTACTCGAAGCCCTCCGAGGCCGGGTTCTTCTTCTCCTTCTTCTCCTTCTTCTCTTTCAGTTTACTCTTTGGCTTGGACTTCACCTTTGACGCTTTACCCGCAGGGCTGGTCTCCAACAGATGGGTGTTGGGCTTGGTGACAGGTTTTCCCTTTGGCTTTCCCGCGGTCTTAGGAGCCTTGCCGTTACTCTTAATATTCTTCTTTTTCAAATACGGCTCCGGCTCGTCATGCGTCTTGCTTTCGAAAAACTTTGCTCCCGGATCCGGTGCGAGCGGGAGGGAAGATCCGTGGTCTGTCTCATCATTATCCGCGGTATATTCCTGAACCTCATCGTTTTCATCCAGCCACTCGTGGAGTTCGGCCATCACTTCCTCCCTGTTATACGTTTCCGTGTTCCGCGGTTTCTTCTTGGTAGGTCTCGCATCGCGCTTGTCCGAGGATGCCTTGGCACCCTCCCGGCGCTCCTTTACGAGACTTCGCAAATGGCTAAAAGGACCACCCATCTCGTCTTCCATGCGCCCGTCGCCGTCCGTTTCAAAGTTATCTACCAGGGGGTCGAAGAAAACGTCCTCGCTCGGGCGTTGGGTATGCACTTTGGGATTATTAGGCGGCAAGTTGAATGAATCCAACAGCGGCTCTCTCTTCTCCTCAACTCGCCCTCGTCTATCCTCCCGCGGTTTCAGGAACTCGTTCGTGTGGTTTTTCTTTCCCGAATTCTCAGTCGAGTACGCGCCGGCCGCCGCGTATTCCCAAGGGTGCTGAGGGTCCCGTCTGAATCCCTCCGGAATGGCGTGCCCGCCCATATTCCTGCTGCGTCCCAAACGCTCTCGGGGCCTCTGAGCCTCCGGGTCTAGTTTGTGCTCTTTCCGAGAATCGTGGATGAATTGACTGCAATGTTCGATAGCAGCTTCCCAATCCTCGGCAGTGTCGGTATCCGACTGTTCGCGAGACCGGGACGCCATGGCCCTTAGGCCGTTCATATACCCGCAGCTCAGTGCGTCGTAAAGGTAGCGGTATAGCTCTGTTAACCGACGCTCCGTTTGTACGGAGTCGTTGCGGTGGAACCAGTTGATATCGATCGGCGCGGAGATGGCGGGGTTATCGGTTACTGGGTCGTAAAGGGAGAAGTAAAGGGAGTTCTGGTAGGCTAGTAAGCCGATGATGGGACAAGACCTTTGAAGGATCTCTTGGTTGTAGTAATGGCACGAGATCGATTCGGCGATCAGCTGTGCCTTCAAGTCGTCAATGGCGGGTGGTGGAATCTCCGGGTCCGTTGGGTTGGCAACGTCCAAGTGAACTACCACGGGACTGTCAAAGACGGTGTAAACGGTTTGCTGTTTCACATAGGCATGGCGGCGGTTTGGATCGAGATTTATCGGCTTGGATTGCATATAGCCTACCCATGATAACAAAGCATGGTCTATCGCCATGGAGAAAAATTGATGGTGCCCACCAACAGTATCGGCGATGTCATGCGTCATCTGATAGTCGACCGCCTTGGCCATCACATCTCTCCGAGAAACAAACTTCCCTTGATAGTAAGCCTTCTTTGCGTCCAGAAGGCTAAATGTATCGGAAGCCGCGGAGTGCGGAGCAGCTGAGCGGAACAAAGGTGCGACATCCTCATGTCGTATAGCGGGGAAGTGGAAAGGTAATTTTGTACGTTGTAGCCGCTCCTTCATCCTGGTAGCCTCCGCCCCACCGAGTCCATCCCGCATGAGTTTTAGTTTGTCGAGAGAATATTGGTACTCATCTCGCCCGCCACCTTTACTGTTACTGCGGCCGTTTGTAAGGGCGGATAGGAGGTTCCTAGAGCTTGATATTCGGGTTGTTCCGAGTGTCCCAGGTTCGACGGAGTCTGTTCGAAAGGGACTTTCAACGGACAGGCCGCGTTTTGTTGATGGCCATGTTAAATTTAGCGGTGGCTGTTCATTTCCATACTGTGTGAATATCTTTGCCGTGTTGAGACTTGCACCATCTGTCGGGGGAGGTTTAGTTAGAATGCTGAAGAGGCTTGATGGAGGTGTAAACGGTTTGTTAGTGTCGGTTTTGGTGCTATCTCTCGAGGCAGCTTTGTTAAGAATACTGAAAAGGCCGGATACAGTCGTGTCTTGTGAAGGATTATCTTCTGGGAAAAGGGAAAAGCCGCGGCGGCTGTCAGCATTCTGAGATCGAGACCATCCGTCGAGGGTCGCTAACAAGTCGGTGGCACCCGTAAAATCTTGGCTACCCGATTTGGCATCCTGCTCGTTCCAAAAGACGCTTGAAAAGTGTATATTATTAGAGGTAGGGTCTGCGGCCCCCTCCATTCTGCGGATGAGCTGGGAGGTTTGGTCCTTGCTAATCACAGCATCAGCCCCTCGGTCTCGATTGTTTACGTCTTGCCCTAACTCGGAGAAGCTTAGATAATTTCCACCCTCGTCGTTTTCTCCCGCAGTTCGGTCACGCGGGAGCTCCAGCGGGGCCATGATGTCCGGATGAGACCAGTGTTGTGTTATACGAGGGGGCCTGGCGTTCGTAACATTTTTGCGACTCGTCGCTTCCATATCAAAATGTCTTTGACTTAAATCTGCATTAATCCTATTATCAGACGTGATCCAACTCCTGGGAAACAAATCGCTGGAGCCTCCGAAGTCGATAGCTTCTGGAGCATTGCTTTTCACAGATCGAACGAGTTGTCGTTTGGTTGGAATTTGATAGCTATCCGGTCGGTCCTCAGGTGGTCCCGTTGGAAGATCAGTTCCGAAGAGAGGCCGCCTTGCCGTATTCTCAGTCTTGGCTATCGAGCCGAACGGATAGTCGCTGTCAACATCAGAGAGGGTTTGAACTGTCGAACCGAGGCCGTGGCTGTTGTTAAAATGGGAAAGGTTCCGACTGCTTGCAAGTATCGAGCCTGTCTTCCGACTCGGGTTCAAGAGAAGTTGCTGGTCGGAAGGGTTCAAGATAACTTGCTGGTCCGCAGACTCGGATTCGAATTCTGTGAGCAGATTCATTGCATCCTGCGAGAATTCCGCCTGATTCGATTCGCTCGTGGCCTCTGATGGTTCACGATTACCTTGCTCGGGCACTTTCTCGTTCGGAGCAGGATTATTCTGCTCGGAAAAAGGGAACCTTTTCCCCTGTTTGAGTTTCTTGGTGAATTCGGCATCGCTGCGAGCTATGGCTTTATTGTTTTCTTGCCATCGCGCGAACAGCTCATCCAAGCTGAGGGCATTCCCAGATCCTGGAGTGTGCTCGCTCGCAGGAAGTGTGATTTTTTCGGTTGGCAAATAGTCGGATAGTGAGGGCTTGTCTTGCTGACTGTCGTGGGAACAAAGCCCGGTTTTCAGTAACGCAGCATCTTTATGAGTTTCCGACGACTTTGGTTTCTTCAGGTTAGCTGCTTTCGGGCTGGCCTTTGGCTGCTTGCTTCCTTTCGGCTGCTTTTTAGAGGTGCTTTTCGTAGCAGGAGGCTGTTCGGTTTCTTCGACTGGTGGGATCTTCTGTGAATTGTTAGGGTCCTTCTTCGGGGTAGGTGATTTTGCAGTCTTCTTTTTTGGACGAGGTTTCTTGTTGGCCTCTTCGGTCTGTGGAGAAGGTGTCCCGGTCTCTTCAACCGGGAGAGAAGAGGGTCCTGTGGGAGCGGTTTGCTTCACAGACGCGCTTGCATTGATGGCAGGAGCGGTGGAAGCAGCATTGTCACCGTCCAGTGGAGCTTTTGGTGGTTTGTTGAGGTTTCGTTTCCGTTTGGCCAGCGGGGGGACGTTTTTGAGATTGGCAGAGGTGAACAGTCGGACGGTGTGGCGGGGAGAGTACCTCTGGAGGGGGAGCCGGAGGGCCCTGAGGGTCGACATGGACATGGCGATAGATGTATAGCGGGCACATGTACCTGCGCGTTCGAGTCGGCTGCGGGGGGGCTACCGGCGACCAGACAACAGCGGAGGGACCGAGTCAGCCATTGTCGTCCGAGGAGAGACCGGATATCGCGTGTACAATCGCAGCTAAGCGTGCATGGCGGGTATCATTGTCGGTATCGGTATCGGCGTCATTATCGGCGAGATTGGTGTCTCGAGTGTGTGATATAAATTTATAATGTCGAATTGAATATAAAAATAAATAAAATAAAAATGTGGTTGGAATTCTGCGTTGCCGGCGAGTTTTTTTCCCAGCAGAAGAAGAAATTATACGGCGACCGGGGCACCAGAACGAACATCTTCGCTGACGTCGGCTGCTAATTTCAGCTGCATCTCCAAATTCCCGCCAAGTTGTACACAGTATCGCCATCGCATAGGGGTTACACCTACACGTACTGTGTAGACGATCTTATCGGATAAGGCGACCTGCGACAGGCGGCTGTCGAAGCATGTCGTCGCGTCGGGGGGATACTGGGCGATACGCACTGCAGGCCGTTTCCGACAGCGACTGAAGGAAAGGAACCTCGGTTTCAAGAATTCAAACCGACCAACAGGAACCGAAGCAGCGGACGGCCGTTGGGACGGGTGTGTGATTGGCTCGGACGCAGGAACAGGCTAGTTTCTTTCTGATGCGCAGTTTGACGGCCAGGCGGAGTTGCCAATAGCAGCAGAAATACGACTCTCGCCCCGTTCACTTTGCCTATTTCTGGCCCGGCCGTCGTAACGTCTCCTCCTGAATTATATTCTTGTTATAGTCGGGGAATGTGAGACTACCGTTCCTGCCGGCGAATGGGCAGCATGATTTGCATTCCTGCAGATTGTGAAGGGCCCCCCGATTTATCCAAATTGCCTGCGATTGCGCACTTTTTTGTGGAGGGCTGCTGCTACGTAGGAAATATGCATCTGCTGGCGAACGCTAGTCGATAGTTGGTGATGGTAGTAATAATAATAATAATCTACGGTAATAATAGGACGCCACATATCGCCCGGTCGTCATCTCTTCTCCTTCTCCTTCTAACTCTTATTCTTCAGTCCACTGGATGTGCATACAGTATTTTAATTTGAGATTTGAACAGTCGGATCAGCACCAACTCGCCTGCAATTTCCATCGCCGCCTGCTTCTCCTGGTGAGCTAATCAGCCCTTTTCCTTTCTCTCTCTCTCTCTCTCTCTCTCTCTCTCTCCTCCCTCCTCTGTGCCCCCGTAAGCCAACTCGCCAACCTCACATGCTCGATTGCTGACCGACTCGCCGACAGTCTCTCACCCTCATTTTTAATACCGTCGTCGCCGTCGCGAATACAGCTGGTCTGGAAACGTTCGAAATCGGGCCCATCTCATTCGCTTCTACCGCCTCTTTTCACTCCGACCTGGCAGAAACCTCCAAGACCAACCACGACACCGCATACCAAACAGCAAATCCTTCAACGTAGATGTGCCGGTCTCACGCACGTTCGACGCCGACATCATGGACGATTCTCCTCTGGTACGGCTGCTCTTCCGATCGACTCGATGTGGGGAAGCATACCGCTAACTGATCCGTACGAATGCAGAAGTCCGTCTCCAGCTTGCGATCCCGCTTCGAGCAGATCACCGTCAGTAGCCCGTCGACCTCCAGTCCCACGACACCGTTAGCCAAGGAGTCGGATGCATCGACACCTGTGGAAACACCTCTTCGTTCCAGGTTCGACCAGCATCAAGAGTCCAGGGCCGGCCGACCTTCTCTGGACATTCGGAGAGATACCGACAAGCCACCACCCGTAGCCTCGAAACCCGATTCCACCCTCAGGACACCTGCGACCCCGGGCAGATCACGTCCCTTGTCGATTGGCGGCTTCAAATCAGCTATCCCCCCCACTGTGACTATAGACTCTCCGAAATCTCCTGCACCGTACAGTAATGGCATCACAATTCCACCCCCTGTTCCCTCCCCTCGAGGTTCGAAAAACCCTTCGCCGTCCAGGACGCCACCTCCTCCCGTAGCACCTCGGCCCAAATCCCTAGCTGCCAGACCGGACGGATATTTCACACACGAGGCCGCGGCGCCAGATTTCAGCATATCGCAAAAAAAGGCGCCGTTGAGTCAGACCATGCAAGCTTTGAGAGATTACCCCACCCCGAGTGCCTTGAACGCTCGAAGAAACGGCGCCACCACCGAACCCGTAGCACCTATACCTCCTCCCAGGCCCGCTAGATCTCGAGAATCGCTGCTGAGTCGGAGTCACATCGAGCTCGTTTCGGAAACAAGCAAAAGCCCCGTGCCTCCTCCCCCTCCGCCTTCGAGATTATTAGTAAAAACAAACGGTACAAGAAGCCTGGCCCCGTCAACCGGTAGCGAAGACGAGCGATTATCGCCTTTCAGCACTCCTCCTAGCGAGGATGAGAGTGCCACGGATGTCCCGATCCCCGTCCCGACGAATACAAACCGACTGTCCAAGCAATTCGAAAGTTATTCTCCATTCTCAACTCCGCCAGTTCACCAATCGGTAGCTGACAAGCGGACAAAGCCTCCCCCTCCAGCTCCACACGCACCACGACCGGCAGCTCCAAAGCCTTCGTTCGTACCGCCGTTACTGTCCCCTCACGACCCACCGAGAAGCATAATCTCACAGGCGAGGTCAAGATCGGAGGACGCCGTGGCTACCGAGCTCAGGCCTTCGCTTCCACCACGCCCGTCTGTCGATTCAGGCAAGACATTCATCATGCGAGGCCGAAGCTCCTCGCCTCCAAAACCCTCCATGGTTGCCTCTCCGAACGTCGACCCTAAAGAGCTCCTTAAAATGCCACCTCCGCCGAAACGGATACAGTCCAACCTCAAGTCCATCAGTCCTGCCAGAGGTTCGACCAGCCATACACACAGCTACTCTGTGGATATCGCCGTCAGTCATCCCGCGTCCCTCGCACCATCGGTACGGAGTGCATCAATCAGTTCCACAACGACAGCGATGACCTCTCGAACTGCAACTACAGCTTACACGAGAGACGCGGACGATGACGATTCCGACCCCGGTGCTTCGAGTTCCGAATCTAACGAATACCCAGACTCCACAGGCGCGAACCGACGAAGACCGGTGTTCAAAACGGGACCTCAATCGGTTCAGTGTAAGCATGACGTCAAGCTATTCGCTGTTTGCGGGCAGTATCTGTGCACAACATCTCACGTCACGACGGTATGGAACCTGGAAACCGGAGAACAGATCATGGGGTTGAATCACGGCGAAACTTCGAGAATCACGGCTATCGCGTTCAAGCCTTCCGCGGATATCGAAACTGAAGGAACGGTGCTATGGCTCGGCAATCAGTTTGGAGAATTGATGGAGATTGATATTCGGACGCACCGGGTCGTGGAGTCTAGATCGAGCGCTCATACGAAACGAGAGATTGTGAAGATTCTCCGACACGGATTCGAACTGTGGAGTTTGGACGATAGCGGCAAGTTGCAGGTTTGGGCTCCAGACGCTGCAACGGGGGAACCGAACTTGAGGGGATCGCCTAGGACGTTTAGAGTTAAATCCGGGCACAGTTATTCGTTGGTTGCTGGGTCGCAGCTGTGGCTCGCATCGGGGAAGGACGTTATGGTATACCAACCGAGTGCGGATCCCGGAGTAGGCTTCCACTTGGTGGATCGTCCGATCACGCAGCCAAAGCATTGCGGTGACATCACATCCGGGGCTTTGGTAAATTCGGCGCCGGATAAGGTCTTTTTTGGCCACAGTGACGGCAAGGTGTCGATATACTCCCGGAAAAGCCTAACCTGTCTCGAAGTCGTTAGTGTGAGTCTGTACAAGATCAACACCATGTCCGGGGTCGGTGAATATCTATGGGCGGGATTCCAGACAGGAATGATATATGTTTACGACGTGAGCTCGCGACCGTGGAAGGTCATCAAGGACTGGAAAGCGCATGAGAAGCCGATTACGGAGCTCATCGTGGATAGGAGCAGCATCTGGAAGATTGATCGGTTGCAAGTTGCGTCGTTGAGCTCGGAGATGGCGATCAAGGTGTGGGATGGGATGATGGAGGAAGATTGGCTCGGTAAGTTGTTTTTCGCACAGACTTGAGATAATTGGCCGTTAACGGGTTTTGGATTTACAACAGAGGAGGAAATGCAGAAGCGCGATGTCGAGTTTTGCGAGTTCAGACAGCTAAGGACGTTGGTGTGCAGCTGGAACGCGGGTGCTTCCAAACCGTACGACCTCAGAAGCTACCGCGACGACGACAAGTACATTGCGGGTGTTTTGAGTTCGTGCGATATCGATCCGGATATCATCGTCTTCGGCTTCCAAGAGCTGGTCGACCTTGAGAACAAGAAGCTCACTGCTAGTAAGTGCCTCGAAGAACGATAAAATAGTATAATAATTAACAATCTGGTAGAATCCATCTTCAAGGGCAAAAAGTCGGAAAAGCATCTCAACGCTGGTGTTCAGGAGCACATGAGTCGGCAGTACCGAGTCTGGCAGGAATACCTCGCGGAGTGCATCGACAAGTACATGCAGGGAGAAGTAAAATACCAGATGCTGCATTCCGCAAACATGGTTGGGTTGTTCACCTGCATCTTTGTGAAAGCATCCGAGCGGGGCAACATCAAAAACTTTGGAGCTTGCACTGTCAAGACGGGGTTGAAGGGCATCCACGGAAACAAGGGTGCGCTCGTGACACGTTTCTTCCTGGACGACAGCTCGATATGCTTTGTCAATTGTCACTTGGCAGCCGGACAGTCGGGAACACGGAGTCGAAATAACGACATTGCGGATATCTTGGAAGCTAGCAATCTCAACGTCGAAACCGATCCCAACATCCGAGCTAATAGCTTTGTGGGCGGCGGCGACGGGAGCCGCATTCTCGATCACGAGATTTGTGTTTTAAACGGTGACTTGAACTACCGGATCGAGCACTCCCTCCGCGAAAGTGTCATCAATACGATCAAGGGTGGCGAGTATGAAAAACTCCTGGACCGTGACCAACTTCTCCTCGAACGCAAGAAGAACCCAGGCTTTCGGCTCCGATCTTTCCACGAAGCACCGATCACTTTCCCGCCGACGTATAAATACGACGTGGGGACGGATATTTACGACACAAGCGAGAAGAAGCGGATGCCGAGTTGGTGCGATCGTATACTCTACCGCGGACTTGGTAGGATCCGACAGCTAGATTACAGAAGGCATGAGGTGCATACTTCGGACCACAGGCCTGTCAGTGCTGTGTTTGAGATGAGGGTCAAGACGGTGGATAAGAGGAAGAGAGCGCATGTGATGAAGAGTGTGGAGAAGAAGTATGTGGAGGTTCAGATGATGCAGGAATTCGAGGCAAAGTGAGTTTTATCTTTTGGTTCTTCTATTTTGGCTCTTGCCAGGGTGGAGCTTGACTTATCAGAGAAATTTTGAACGTTTTTGCTGACAATGATGCTTTGATAGGGTGGACTATCTGATCAATGTCCGCGGATATCCTGAAGACTACGCGAGAGAAAGTTTGGCGAGTCAAGCTTAGTAGCATATAACGACATGCTTTGCAAGAACGGGATGGTACGAAACAGAATGATTTACGAGACGACCCCTTTTGACAACCACGACGAACGAAAGGAGTCGGGTACATACACAATCATACGAAAAAAAAAGAACCACCGTATATATATATATTTTCCACATGAAAAAAAAAGGGAGCTACAAAAAAGGCATAATTACTATTGATTCAACGGACAGGTGGGCGGGGATAACAAAAAACTAATTGGCGTATCGGATGGGGAGTTTGCTCCTTTTTTTGTTTTGTTTTTGACTTTCGCATTCATCTATGCTATTTTGGTTTATTTTTGGGGGAGGCAGGGGTACGATTGTGTACCCTTTGTCTTCGCTTTTGTTTATTGGAGTTTTTTTCACAAACATCCTCGATTTCCTTCGCTTCTTTTTTTTTTTCCTTTGTTACTTTTGGTGCGGACGAACGGACTTTTTAATCCTAATCACTTACTCGTTCACTCATTATCCTGACACATCTCCCTTGATGGTGATGCAAGGAAGGACGTGCACTTATATACTTGAGTCGTTTCGAACAAAAACCCCGAAAAAAGGAAATTGGGCGAAACATTCATGGCAGAAAAGTTCTTAACGTTGTATTTCTCTTCAGTTCATGTGTGCTTGCTGGCATTCTTTTTATAGACTATTGACACCTTTTTTGTAGTGTGCCGGTTTGGGATTTTTTTATATTCCGGTTGGCACTTTTTACTACCAGTCTAATAGAAATGATAATTGATATAATGTTCGAAGCTTATAAGTTAGTTGTCACAAGCTATAGCTATATAGGTTTATTTGACGTGTATGCGTATCCCGGGTTGATCGTTCGCCGGACCTTTTGATTCCTACATGCATTCGAATGTCTTCTGCAGAAACACGCACGGGGACTGGATCGCGAGGTATGTTAAAAAACGTATATAATCATGTAATATCTACGCGGAGATCTCCTCCAAAGATACATACATCTATACTCTACTCGCTATACCCCATCTAATCAGAAAACCGCAAGACCGCAAGATCGAAAGAAAGAAAAGAAAAAACCCCCCTCAAATCCCCCCCTTGGATCGAGGCTTTTCTAAATCTTACTCCCCACCACGGCCGGCAGGTGCACCCCACCCAGCACCACCGCCTGAATCAACTGATTCGCGATTGCCGTCTTTGGCGGTAACCGCAACCCGCCTTCCTTGTACCCCTCGGGGGGAGCCTCGTACAATCCCGAGGTGAAACTGAGGGCTTCGATCACCTCGTCAAATTCGAACCATTTCGCACCCTCGAGTTCCGGATCGTTGCCGAGATCGATCACGTCCTTTTGGGGGAGGGCTTCCGCAATAGCGCCGATCCTGAAAAAACACACAAATTTTCGTTAGTAACACGAGCGTATAGGTGAGAGAGAGAAGTGGGAGCGGGGAATTTTTGTTTTTTACATCAAGCTGGCGGGGTAAGGCCAGGGCTGCGAGCTGTGGATGACGACGCGGCCGACGGATACGCCGGATTCCTCCCATACTTCGCGCCTGACGGCTTCTTCGATGGATTCGCCGGGTTCGAGAAAGCCGGCGAGGGTCGAGTACCAGCTTTTTATTCAAGAGGTTGTGTCAGTATTGTTCTTCTATCGATAAAAGTGTACCTGAAAGCAGGATAGCGTTGAATGGGAAATAGAAAATAGTGGACAAGAGGGAAGGAGATTTCTTCGCATACTATTTCGGCCATTTTTTCTGCCTCCCCAGCAGAATCTTCTTCCCGTCCGTGCTAATCACCGCCATGATGACTGATGGATCGGTTCGCGGAAACTTTTATCCTCACACCACCAGTTAGCATACTTTCCTCAATTCCGTTATATCATCTTCGGGTATAAAAAATTATTCTCACGTTGATGTTATGAATTCCCTCCCTCACGGCGCACTCTCCCCTCTCCACCCCCTTATCTTTAGCCGGACACGCCCTCTTGGTCCCCGCGTTCACGCTCATCGTCTTCCTCCCGCAATTCGCGCAATAGGGTGCGGTCACGTTCCAATTTGTCAGACTGCGCGCGTTGGCCCATATAGCCGCGTGGTCCCTGGACAGCTGCAGATCGAGCCGTGATTTCTTGAATTCGTTGTCGGGGTATTTCTCCTTGAGCGTTACCAGAAGGGATTCCGCCTGACCGTTATAAGAGAGATGAGGGCGAGGGGTAACGTCGATGGAAAAGTAGGCTTGACCGGAGTGTTTGCCGTCCGGGGAGGTTACGGAATCGGAAGGCTGGGCGGTTTCGTCGACGCCGAGAAAGATTGTAGTGGGGCGGTCGACATCGCTGTCAAAGTTCTCCACGGAGGTCTTCTCGTCCGGAGTGGTGAAGGGGTTGGATATGAGGGGTTGGACGTCGGAGTAGGGTACAAAGGCGAGGGAGGTTTTCGAGGAGGAGTACGGGTCGAGGTTGTTGAGGAGGAGGAACCGGGTGGAAGGGTGGGTGAGAGCGGCGGAGAGGAATGGGTGGTTGGTACGTAAGAAGGCGAGGCGGTTGAGCGGGGAGCCGGAAAAGTAGTTCTTTTTGTTATATCAATTAGCATATATTCACATCATATCATATCATATCATATCATATCGTCATGAGAATGTTTGAAGATGTCGCAGATGTCGAGAATGGAAAAGACTGCGTTGGGGTGTGTGGTATTTTGGAGCTCACATCGACGCCGTCGCCAAACTTCCTCGTCAGGAAACCCTCGTCGGCCATTTTATCGATCGAACGGAATCTGATGCCTGAAATATGGAGATGTCGTGGTGAGAATGCGGAACAGAAGCGGATGCGAGGTCGAGGTCTCATTCAATAAGCCCTCGCGGGTATATAAATTGATTATATAACAAAAGGGCTTGCAGGGCTGGACCGGCTGGACCGCGGCTATTCCTCTCGAAAAGGCGGGCGCTGCTTATAAACCATCTTTTTATCTGACATCACCAACTTTTTTTCACCACCATCTAATCATCATCGATAACAGCATCAGTATCATATCGCATTCGAACGGTCAACTATGAGATAGCACACCCCGCTTCGGCATCGCAGGCTGCTCTGCCGTTAAAATAAAATAAATACAATACACACACAAATGGCGTTCCTCCTTCGCACGTCGAGACTACTCACCCGTCTCCCTGCCACCAAAATCATCGGCACCCGCTCCTTCCACCTCCACCCCGCCCTCCACCACCTCCAAATCCACAACCCCCAATCCGACGCCCTCGGCAACCCCCTCTCAATCTCCATCACACCCGCAGCATCCACCCGCCTCTCCCAAATCCTCACAAAGGAAAGCAACCCCTCGCTCGCCCTCCGCGTGCTCGTCGAATCCGGAGGCTGTCACGGTTTCCAGTACTCCATGTCCCTCACGGATAAAATCGACATTCAGGAGGATACGATATTTGAGGAAAAGGGAAGCGGTGCTAGGGTGGTGATGGATCTGCCGAGTTTGGAGCTGTTGAATGGGAGTAAAGTGGACTACGAGAGCGCTCTGATCGGGAGCCAGTTTAAGATTGTGGATAATCCGGCGGCGGTTAGTAATTGCGGGTGCGGGACGAGTTTTGACGTCAAGTTTTGAGCAGGATGAGAAATTTATCTTTTTTGGCGTGTGAGAGATGGTGTGGGACGGTGAAACGGTATATCGACTTTTTTTGAAAAGCCCCTCAGGGTTGGATTATACCACGGATGGAACTTATCAACTGTTCGAGAGGGATAGCGGCTAGGAATGACGTCGCTCTGTGGTTTACCACCGGTGCTCAATATTGGGAGATCAGTTATTACCGTCGATATCACAGTTCTCGAACGTATGTTACCATCCATGAGCAACAGTATCTACGTCAACATGACATGGATCACAAATCCTCACCCAGTTTGACGTTGAAGCTCAAGATGAGGGTAAGGGTAGTTTATTCCAACTAAACTTTTCACATCAATCGTTAAAAGTACATTGCGGCATACGAATGCGAGCATCGAGTGTACTGGAAGAATACAAACCCTTCTGAGAAAATGGAAGACTCTCCACCTTTTTTGTATCATAGTGTGTTTTTGTGTGAGGCTGGTTTCGAGACCAATCATAGCCACATCCATAAAATAGTAAGAATGATAATAGTAATAAAGTATAAGAAAAATTTTGCCCATCAACCGTTAAGAATAATAATATCACACTAGATGAGAAACGCCATTCAGATGCAAAGTAATCGTAATCAAAGGTAACCGTTCTTTTTAGCCAACTTTTTTTTTCACCATCCCATAATCTTATAAGCCATGTCCTTCCCATTACACTTCCAAAATGCCCTTCCACAATCCCGACGAATCTACGAAATCATGGTGGATAATAGTAACCAACCAGATCTTATTCTTCAGTTCATCTAGCAGCTTTGACGTTGCTGACGAGAGTGGGTATATTCTCTGCCACTCGCTCCAGACGTCAAAAGCCTCGTCCTGTATACTTTAGTATTAGCCTTCTTTCCAGCAGATAAAAGACGAGGGAAAGATGCATACCCTCCACGCTCTAAACGACACCTCCTCGATGATTGTCGGCGTCACAATCTCCTTGCCCGGAAACGCGCCCCAGGTCACAGCGTTTATCGCGGTGTCGGACGGCATGCTGGTTACAAAGTCACCCTGTGTTTGTATTCTGTCAGTCCCGTCTATCCCCGCCAGGATACCAGAGGAAACCGGAGTACATGTATACTTACAGCCTTGTTCCCCGCATAAAAGGACACGTCCTCACCCCCGCTCTCCAGCTTTTTCCTCAACTCCTGCCAATCCTCGTCCGGGATGAAAAACTCCACAAACGCCTTTTGAAAGACAAACCCGTTCTTGGGGCCCCATCCGAACGTCGGGTCGGTGCTCCTGGCGCTGTTGACCGCCGGCTGACTGGCCACCGTCCACCATCCCTTCGAGTTCATCCTCACGAGCTCGTCCCTGATGATCAATGACTCTGGGTTGAGCGTGTCCTCGCTCCAGGGCATGGCTTCGAGCTCCCCCTTGACAGCCTTGACAAAAAGCTCCGAGATATCCCCCGCCGACGTCGGTTTCCCCCACAATCTTAGCGCCTCGGTGGGCGTGCGGTGCAGCGAGACCCCGTATCCGTCAATTTCGCCAAAGGCTTGAGAATTAGGATTTAGCTAATTGCGACTAGGAAACAGAAAATAAAATGTACTCACCAGGCGATCTGGCATCCCCCCACCTACCGTTCGGGAAATCGTCCCAAGTAGCTTCCCTCCCGAGCGAACCTTCACCCTCAGAGATGGCAAGATTCCCCTCCTGGCTGCCCGGGTCCAAGATCTTGGGTACCCCTGCCTCGCCGGCCTCAGCTTGCAGATCGCTTCTGGCCGAGGAAACCGTGTCCACGACGAGACGGTTGTGCGGGTCCGATATTATCGAGCTCGTTCTGCGGACTCTAGCCAGGCCCGGTGCACTGCCTGCCGTGCTGCCGTTCACGGTCAGGGTTCCCGGGAACTCGTCATCCACGACCGCAAAGTCATCATCATCATCATTGCCGTCACCACCTCCCGTACCGTTCGTTGTTGTTGTAGCAATCTCAGGGATCAAACGGCACCGCTCGACGATAAACGCAACCGCCTTTTCCAGATTGAGCGTGTAGAAATGGAACCCCCTGGGCGTGGGGCTCGGCGTGGCTTTGATCTTCTCGATGACCTCAGTGACAATCTTGATGCCCCTCTCCTTCACCTCCTCGTCGTCTGCCTTGACTTGGTCGAGCTGGTGGGATATTTCCGCGGGCACGTTGACGCTGCAGAGCTTGGTCGTCCGCCTGAATATCTGATAGGACTGCACGGGCATCAAGCCCGGGATGATGGGAATATCCTTGAACACCCCGCTGTCGTCCTCCCTCAGCAGCTTCTCGAAGCGCAGGTAGGCGTCCACGTCGTAGAAAAACTGCGTCATGATGAAATCCGCCCCGGCGGCAGTTTTCTCTCTCAGATAGGGCAGGTCGAGGGCGGTATTTTGCTGCAAAGGGTAGGCCGTCTGGGCGTAGCCTTCCGGGTAGGCAGCCACCCCGACGGCGAAATAGTCGGCGTACTGGGCTCTGATGTATCTGACCAGGTCGATGGCGTATACGAAATCGGTCTCCTCCTGCCCGCTGCGGACTTGTTCAGTGACATCCATGTATTCGTGCTGCCGGGGCTCGTCGCCGCGGAGGGCGAGGATGTTTCTGATGCCCATGAGTTTGGCGTTCTGGAGGGCGTCGTCGAGGACGGATTTGGACATGTTTGTGCAGGTGAGGTGGAGGACGGTGGTGAGGTTTAGGGATTGGCAGAGGGAGGCCAGTTCGAGGGATTTGGTGGCGGTCGAGCCGCCGGCGCCCCAGGTGACATTTACGAAGAGGGGCCGGAGGCCCTTGGACATGCGGTCCAGACGGGCGTGGAGGTTTTGCAGGCCCTGTTGTATTTTTTATATTCGTTACACAGTCAGTGGGGGGGTTGTTAATGTCTGCGATAATGTGATGATGAAAGATTGGAAAGGAAGAAGAAGGAAGGAAGAAGAGGGAGAACGTACCGCATGTGTTTTAGGAGGAAAGAATTCGAGGGAAAAGTAAGTAGCATCCTTCGGAAGGGCTCTGATCTTGTCTGTGAGTTTCTGCTGCATGGTCGCGGGTGCGGCAATGTTGTATGTGGGTGGGAGGCGAAGAAGTTGTGGATATGTTGGATTTTTTAACGATGAGAGAGAGGGAACGATCGGACGGACAGACAGAAAGACTCGACCGGCGACGGATTTACTTTATAATAGGCGACGAGGGCCCATCGGAGTGGAAGGATGCGATAACGTAATAATTGGGGTGTCTACGGAGGGACTGTGGGGTTGAATCTTGGAGGAAGGCTTGGTGGGAGAGCGTCCTGCATGTACGTGCATGCAGATGTCGCACGGGGTTCTGCGGTGTTTCCGAGGGAAGGGACGGAGAGATCAAGAAGGGCAGTCAGAGTGTATATATATAATTTTATTATCGATTGGGCACGAGTGATATAATCAGATACAATGCAGATGTATATATAAATATATATGGGCCTCCGGTACCGGGAGCGAGGGGTGGAAAGAATCCCGACCAGTCGGCGGTTGGTGGGGTTCATGAGGACGAGCATGAGCAAGGGCAGGAATGAATGATGGAGGGGCGCATCACTTTCCAGCGGCCTGCAGGTTCCCAACCGTCCCATTGGATCGCTCAATCTCAGGAAACGTGACTTCATCCGATCATTTTTTCATTCTATTGTCTGCCGTTGTTTTTTTTTTGTTTTCTCGATTAGCATGATCGCCGGTTCCGCCAAAGTGGCATATTTTAATGTTCAAGGGGAGATGCGAAATGCGATCGGGTCAGAAAATATAAATTGTGCCTACGGTTCGACGTCATGTTCAACCACGCACGCAAATGTGCAGGCTGAGTCGGTTTACCATAACGAAGTGTTTTCATCAGATGAATGAGAGGTATGAATATACATAGTATGAAAATATGGGAAGAAAAATAGTGCGTGGAGGTTTATTGTGCGTAATAAAAGTGTGGGGGACGGGATGAGGAGGCAAGCTCACCTCCTACGAGATTGAACGATTGATAATATTCCGGCAGAAGACGTATTGTATTGTATTCATGACATTTTGATTTGCAGACGCGGGTAATCTACAAGGACGGAAACAGGTCTCGTGCATCATGTCATGTAACGACAAGGTAAAAAGGTCGCGCGAGGGAGCGGAGATATATATGTTCTTGATAATAAAATAAATGTCCATCGCTTCAGGTCGTCACCAACTTCATGGCGTCTGCGAAGTTTATTCGCGACACTCGTAGCAACGGTTTTAAGGAGGGTTTCTACAGTTTTTATTCATCTCGACACCCAGGCGCACACATGAGAGTGTCCGTCGGAAAAATCGTCGACCGAGTGGAAGCGGTGTTTCGTGAAAGAAGCCGGGCTGACGATGGTTTTGAGTCGGGTGTCTTGTTTGATGGAAGAAGAGAAGATAAAATAAAACGGGCAGAGATTTCAATTTATAGCTGGCCTTCAACAACACGGGAGGACCTGCCGCCCCGAAAACTAAAATAAACCACATTTCTTTTGTAATTGTGAATAAAATATACATACATTAATGACGGTGATAACCAGTCTGGCCGGGTGGTATCTTGGTGGGTCTTACCTGACCGGCTTATTGTGGGTGTCTGTCTGTCTGGTGGTTGTGGCCGTTTGAGAAGGTTATTTTGCAAAATGCCTTCAGTCTGCCCTCCTCCGTCTTCTTCTTCTTCCTCTTCATTCATCATCACCACGACCACCATCACCATCACAACCACCACCACCGCTGTAGTCCTACCCTCCGTATCATCGCCATCGCCACGACCCACCGACTCTGTATATACAATCCAATCCATCCGACAATTGACCCGAAACATACCCCAATTCTCCGTTGCGTCGTCATAAAACCTGCCTGCAAAGGCCAAACGGGTCGCCTCTACCTAGCTCATCGTTAGCTCCTCCTCCTCCTCCTCCCCGCACAATCGATCATCCCCTCGACCCCTGGATCAATCAATCACTCCCCACAACCAGGAATACCGCTTCGTGCTCTCGTGATCGGAAAAGAAGACCGTCCTTATTTTTTTCTCCTCCGTCGGGTTGGGATCCCACGTATCGTTTCGGCCGTAGCCACTCCTCTACACCATCTCCACTCGGACCGTCTGTCGCCCATCCGCCATATCACGCCTCCGCTGCAGCACGCCAGGTGCCTTCTGACCCAGCTGCTGTCGACCGGGGACAAGCTCTTCTCGAAAAACGCCAATCATCTCGCACACCTGACCCATCTTCCAACGACGCCCAACACCATCTACCTTTTTTTTCTCTTTCACAATATTTCCCCCCCGCCATCTCGCACGAAAGAATTCCCGTCATCAACAAATACGAGTCGCTTTCACACCCTCTTCTTCCTTTAACTAGTTGTTCCCAAAGTCATCCATAGATCGAGCGTGCCTTCCGATTTTTTTTCTTTCTTCCATCCCAAAACCCTACCACTCTTGCTTCCTCTCTTCCGGCACATTACACCTCGAGTGCCTTTTTTTTTTNGATACAGGAACTTTTGCATAGCTTTCGTCCCATCTTACAAGTCCTTTTCTCCCTTGAGAGTTATACGACCTACCGATTGTGCTATTCTCTCCCCTCCTCACAAACACCATCCGGCGATCTCTTCCTGGACTTCGACCCACCCGCGATTTCTTGATACGAGTTTTCTTTGATTCAACAATCCAAAATTCTTTTTATACGTCTTTCTCCAGCATACGTCATCCGGGTTTACGTCTTTCTTCTTTTTTTAATCAACATACCTGCCTTGCTTTCAAAAGCCTTTTGATATTTCCCTGTAAAACAAATGAGTTCTACGCTATGGAACCGTCGACCAACGTGAGTCCCCCTCTCCCGCTCTTCATCTTCAAAACTCCTCTAACCTTCTTTTCTTCTCCAGTCCCGGAAAGCTTTCCTTACCGTTACCTAACCCCGCTACCAACGACGAAAACACCGGTCCCTCCTCTGCCCGAGGTTTTGGCTCGGGGAGGGGTAGGGGGGTTGCCAGCAGGGATGGCAATGGCCGCCTCGACCCTCTCAGCGCCGTGCCTCCGTTGAGCGCCGGCGGCACCTTCAGCTCCCTCGCTTCTCCGAGCACCGCCTTCAGTCTGGGCTCCGGAGCTTTCGCTTCCTTCGGTTCCGCTGCGAAAACACCTACCAAGCCTACTGGCGATCCAATCGCTTCCGCTACTCCCACGAGGGAGCTACCGGGTCCCTTTCCGGCCAGCTCGACGGCGGTCACTCCTGGTATCAACGGCCCCACATTTGCATCCGCGGCGGCCGCTGCCACTCAGAAGAAACCCCCTCTCGAGGTGACCAAGACTCCTCTGCGTTATACATGGGTCATCTGGTATCGAGCTTCGGGGACCAAATTCCAAGACTACGAAAAGTCGACCCAGAAGATCGCTGCCTTTTCCACCGTTGAAGAGTTCTGGATGATTTACTCCCACCTCCGTAAACCTCGAAGCCTACCCCACGTCTCCGATTACCACTTTTTCAAGCAGGGCATCAGACCCGTGTGGGAGGACAATGAGAACCGCAAGGGCGGCAAGTGGATCATCCGTCTCAAGAAGGGCGTCAGCACCCGCTACTGGGAGGATCTTGTTTTGGCGATCGTCGGGGACCAATTCGGAGAAACCAGCGAGGAGGTCTGCGGTGCCGTCCTTAGTATTCGCAATGCTGAGGACGTTCTGAGTGTTTGGACTAGAACGGGCACCGCTACCACCCTCAAGATTCGGTATGTATTTTTGATTTCCGGACTGAAAACCCCAAATTCTAACGGTCTTCGCAGCGAAACGATCAAGCGAGTCCTCGCTTTCCCTCCCGAAACCATTATGATTTTCAAGAGCCATGACGAATCCATCGCCAATGAACGAAACGCCCACCAGAACCAGGGTCAGAACCCGAGCCAGCCTCATGGACAGACCCAACGACACCAACCTGGCCAATATAACAAGCAAGACCGCCCACAAAATAGGACTCTCCACCATCATCAACATTACAACAACACCGGCCAGCAGCAACCGCAACAGCAAACCCAACAAACCGAAAAGCGAGAATAAATTTCCGTGTTCCCCGAATCAATCCAAACCCATCATGGACAGACACCACGACCAATATCGAATTATTAAACCCGACTTGTCATGCTTCTTCAAGTAACGTCATTATCACGAATCCCCTTGAACGTCCACCTCTCTCTAGAATCCCGGATGGGAGTTTATAAGCCCCGCAAGGTTTGGTTGACCCATTCCCGGGATATCTCTCGATACGATCATCTCCATTCCTCTATTATTTTCCTTGTCGATATCCATTGCCTTTTTCTTCTTCTTCCTTTTAACTTGTCGTCCTCTTTTTTCAGCTATTGAAGCGAGTTTCTCTGGTATTTATCTTGACCTCCTTTCCAACTTACTTTTTTTTGATCAAAACTTTTGGGGGCTTTCTACTTTTCTTTCGCTGTGGAAGGGTTTATTCCCCTTTTCTATTTTACGTACTGTGTACTATAGTCCCTTCATACAAAAATCGGAGTTAACTGATCTTTGTGAGTCTTTTTTCTCTATTCCCCTTTTGCGCCTTTTTTCTATCAACCTGGTTTCTTTTCTGTTTCTATTTTATGCTGTATCTATCGTTTTTTTCGTTTTGCTTTCGGATCTGGGATATGCTTTCCGTTCTTTTGAAAAAGAGAAACGGTTTCCTCTGCACCTATGCTCTAAATCTCTCAATGGGTTGAAGGAAGCTTCTGCTCACTTGGAGGGTTTCTATCTTGAATAGAAAAAAAGGCGGGTGGGTTCGAGATTATTTTATCGGAAGGCGAGAGAAAGAAGCGAACGAGGCTGATTAATTGAGACTGGTTGATGGTTCGGTTTTGCATTTTACATTTTATAAGGTGAAAAAAGATAAGGAGAGAAAAGGTGGAAGAAGTAGGAGAGATAAAAAGAGGTTCTCAAGCTCCTTTCATATGTCGCATTTTACTGTTCGGGACAGTAATGCGAAAAAGAGTGAGGAAATGTAACTTAATACTTGAAAGGAAAAAATCACAAAAGGAGCTTTACGGTCTTCTTTACTCAAAAAATACCTCTGTAGTGATGACCCTATAAGGTGCTCTTACTCTAAGGGTAGCTCTCACCCCAAATTCCTCAGCTACTTATATAACCTGTATTACCAACCACCGGCCGCCCTTACTCGATAGTCCCGAGCACCCCACCTCTCTCCCTAACCCTCCTCAACCCCTCCTGCACCCCCTCCCACACCTTTTCCGCCACTTCATCCACCCCACCACCGGCATCCACGACCCACCAATCTTCATCCTCACCCCTCAACTCCTCAAAAAGACCCCTAACTTTCCCCTGCAACTCCTCCCTCTCGTACCTCTCCCCGCCGAACCCTTCCCTCCTCTTGGCTTCCTCCTGCGAGATGTTTAAGAATATGACTATATCCGGCCGCGGCAGACCGATATCCGGATTCTTACACCACGTGACGGATAAAGGTTGCGGTGAAGGGAGAGGAACGGGGGGTTTCGCGGCGGAAAATACGATGCCGGAGTAGACGTAGCGGTCGAGGAGGATGGTTGTGCCGGAAGTTAGGGTTGTTTTTAGGGATTCACTGTGGTAGTGGAGGGGGGGTTTGTTAGATTTTGTGATGTTTATATTGGGGAGGGAGGATGAGTTACCAAGCTTCCCAGCGGTTTGCGGAGAATAAAAGGTGCACTGCTCTGTCGTCCAGGTTTGACGAGTTTTGGAGGTAGGAATTTATCATTTGGCCGATGGGGGTGGTTCTATCTGTATTATCCTGGCGGGGTATTCTGTTAGCAATTGGAAAGCATGGGATAAGGAAAAGTAAAATATGAAGAATTTTTGAGATGCAATGATGATAACGATAGTATAGTATATATATATATAGTGAGACAAAGGTGTAATCGGGTATCTTTTTTTTTTTTGCTTACCAGGAAACTTTTGAAGTTGAGCGGGGATGCCTTCATTTTGCAGGCGTTCGAGGAGGAGAGCGCATTGTGTGGATTTGCCGGCACGGTCCAGGCCTTCGATCGCTATCAATGCACCGCGCGGAGTGAGAGGTTGTGAGGCCATTTGGGGTCAATCAATCGGTGATGGATGGTTTTTTGAATTTTGAGGTTTGCGGAGTTTGGGTTGGTAAATGTTGGAAATGTTTTTGGAGGTCGCATATTCGTCGGCGTGGTCAGGTGATTTATAGCTTGAAATGTAGACGGACGTCATATCTTTACATTTTGGGTGATAAGGCCCATTGTTTAGTTAATTGTGTTAAGGACTACTTAGCTAGCTAGAGATAAGTATTAAAGAAGCTATTATTTAGCGTCTTTTACAAAACAGAGGAAAAAAAGAATGTCGGAGGCCGACATGATATTCTCGACAGCTCCGTGACGGATTATCACCGACTGCGCCTAACCCCGAGTTTCTCAACGCAGATTTCAAAGGTTGGAAATTTTTATATCCTTCTTTTTCCCCAGCTTTTTTTCTCTTTCTGCTTTTTTATCTATCTCTCCATTGAACGGCTCCTCGGTTTACGGTTATCTGGTGGTTTCGAAATCGAATACCCATTACAAAAAAAAGGACAGGATGCCGCCCCGTGCGCCTTCGATATTCCGCCACATAACCCCCCGCGGCGGCGGCCGTCTACTATTACACCCAAACAGCTCACCCTCACGATATCTGATACGGCCGATATCTACCACCACCACCACCTCCACGATACCGCCAATCAACGTACGCCCGCATGGCCACAGCAGCAGCAGCAGCACCCCACATCGCCCTTTCCTCCTACCCTCCTCAATCTCACCCACCCGCCGCCGCGCCTTCAGCACCACCCTCCCAAACGCCCACAACGCCCTGACCCCTCCGAAACCGGGCGAAGAAGTGCACGTCACCTTTGTAACCAAGGAAGGCCAATCCTTCACGTTTGAAGTGGCGGAGGGGGATAACCTGCTGGATATAGGGCAGGCTCACGATCTGGAGATGGAAGGGGCGTGCGGGGGAAGTTGCGCTTGCAGTACGTGTCATGTTATAGTGGAGGATCAGGGGGTGTACGATCTGTTGGAGGAGCCGGATGATGATGAGAATGACATGTTGGATTTGGCGTTTGGGCTGACGGAGACGTGAGTTTCTTTTCCATTCCCTTCTAATCTCTGGGTTTTTATGATTGTTTCTTTCCAGGTGGAGTTTGTGATGTTGGGGAGGTTTTGATTGTTAATTGTGAGATTTTGATAGGTCGAGGCTGGGGTGTCAGGTCAAGATGAAGAAGGAGATTGATGGGATGAAGGTGCGGTTGCCGTCCATGACGAGGAATCTGCAGGCTAGTGATTTCAAGTGAGAGGGAGTGGTTTCAGGGTACCTTCAATAAGACATCTACAGTATAAATTTAAAGGCTCGCAAGGAAGAGCCTGTGCATATATAGTAATCATAGCAAGCGTGAGGATATATGGCTCCCATCGGCAGATGAGCCATTTGTTTTGTATGATAGTATACATTTTGGAAAGAGGTAGTAGTGTATGTATTGTATATATATAATTCCAACCAGCTCCGGAGTAATCATTGGGTATATAAGAGATCTTCGGCCGCTGGGAGGGGGAATTATACTAGGGATGATATACATCGGAGCTTCGGAGGTAAGTTGAGGGTTTGGTATCGAGACCAGGAAGCGCTGCTCCTTCCGTCTCTGCATACTTTGCAAAATCAAGCGTAGTTGGGCAAGAGAAAGTCGCTCCATTATCTACCAGCAAAGCGCTTTTTTCGAGATAGCTCTCTTGTGAGACACAATTCTCAAGTGATACACCGTCGTCTATTTATCTTTTGCCTTGGAAATCATATCCAAGAAACTCTCCTTTGATATTTCGGTCACTGCGGCAGCTTGTTAGCACTTACTCCTACCTTCCAGAAGGAACGACAACTTACCATTTTTATTCCTCGTATCGATACCCAGCGTTCCCTTAACCTTGCTATCTTTTCTCGCTTCCTCACCCTTCACCTGTGCCGCTCTGACCGCATTGAACAGCTTAATCACACCCCTCTGTGCCACCTTTCTCAGCGCCTTCTCCTTCTCCAGCACCGCTTTAACTTCCTCTCCGCTAGCGTCATCTTTCGGAATAACTTCCTTCACCCTTCCTTTCTCTAAAGCCTCACGTTTCTGCTGCGTGAGCAAATGTTTCGCCTTCGCTTCCAATTTCTGGTCATCGATCTTGTGGGAAATGTTTTTGGATCGGACGAGGATAGGGTCTTTGCGTGCAGCGGTGGTCAGATGCGACGAGAGAATTTTGGACATGGAGGTGGCGAAAGCGGTGGGATCGCTTCGTTTTCGTTTTTTGGCAGCGGCGGCGGCAGATGAGGTTGATGGGTCCGCGAGGGCGGAAGGGAATTCGTCGGCGGCTTCTTGATCTTCACCCTCGTCTCCGGATGAGTTTAGGTCGTAGTCTGAGGAGTCGGAGGCGGAGTTTTGAGCATCGGAGACGTCGCCGTCATTGTCGACGGAAAAGTCGGATTCATCATTGTTCGATGCGGCTTCTTCGTCGTCGGCTGCAGGCCTTGTGGGTCGCGGTTTGGCGATTGAAGATTTTAAACTGGATTTTAAGGGCGCAGATTTGGTGAGCTTTGCACCAGCGGCGGCAGCGCCTCCGAGTTTCCGTTTCTTGGTTGGGGGTATGGACATTTTGGGAGTCGGCATGTATCTTTGATATCGCGGGAAGGTTGAAATTTTCGAGGTTTGGAAGTTTTTCGGCGTTGAGTTTGATTTGGGACGGGAATGCCAAGCCGCGAAAACAGAAAATTGGCAGCAGAAAGCTGTTTTCCTGCGTTTCCCTCATCTCCTCTTCCTTCTTCTGCAGTGCTAAACACGACCAGAAAGACCGGCGCATTGGAGGAACACAAACAGCATTCTTGAACGTTCGAAGCAGGCGAGTTCTGCAAAGCAGGCGGAATAGACGGTGCTCGTCAAGGTGGAAATATGGGTGTTTGTGGGAGGCGTCACCGCAGAAAGCCTGCGTCGCATCGGAAGTCGGAGGCTCACGCTGGGCTCCTCGTCGAAATCGCGAATAGTCGGACCATGACGCCAGAACAACGGCGGCGGCTAATCTAGGACATTTTGAAAATTTCCCCGGAAGACGGGGGCGCTTTGGCAGCACTCTCCGCGTCACCAAAAGTTCACGAGACAATGTTATTGTTGTCTCCTTTGAGGCATTGAAGGTAGCGGCGGAGGAACAGGCTCAGGTTGCCTGCTTGCTACAGCTACGCGGAACCTCCGAAGTTCTTGCTTCTGGACCCCTTTCATACAGGACTTGTGCTTGGAGCGGATGGCGATATTCTCGGATTGGGTTTATGTCACCTTCTGCGAACCGTGGGAAAGGACACCCAACCTGGGTTGGTACCGGGACATCATCACAGCCGCCCGCTAGATGCCATCACTCAAAACGCACCTGTCGTGCCGGCAGGTCTCGTCACGTATGGCATCAGGCAGAGCCGCTCGGTCGTATGCATCTCGGACCCGGACGGCCATAATTATTATCCCGAAGTGCTTTCGGATCAACATGAAACCTTGTCGTCCTCGTTCTCGAGGTGCAGCTGGGTGATTATCGGCTATCATTGGGCTGGGGTACACCATCTATGTCGGTGCGAAACCCACAAACACGTGTCCCCGGAGGTCTCGACCAGCCAAAGAGGAGGAGGAGCAGCAGCAGGAGAATCCCGTCGGCTCCAAGTGCAACGTCCTGTAGATAGTAGCTTTAGTCGTGATTACGTGCTGTAAACATGTCCGGCGGGGGGGGACCGAATGCCACGGTCGAACAGGTTGTTCGCCGAACAAATTATCGTTCTTGTTCGGCGAGCAGCGTCCCGGGCATACGAAGCACCTGCGTTTTGGGCTAAAGCAAGTCGATTGAGATACGAATCTCTCGCCCCTCAAGCCAGCAGCAGGCGTCTTGGAAAGAGGAGATCGGAGAACTGACAGAGCCGCAATTTGAGCCACCGGGAATACCAACGCAGGACAGTCGGGGCAGTTCTCAACGGGCCTTCCGGGCAGCGGGGCTCGGGTGCCAGGCCCGAAAAGGAGGAAGCGAAGCAAACGGAACAAATTTCGAGAATTTCCTGGCAGGCCAACCCGCGACTTCAAATTTAGCATCGAAAACCACCCGTCCGACTCGAAACCGACAACGACTTGGACTCTCGGGACCTCAGGCCGCCAAGTTATTTGCCTGGCACACCTTCTTACGACCTCCCAAGGCCACCTTTTCACCTACGGACTGCTGTCATCGGTGCACACTTCTGGTCGCGCGAGAGAAGGAATCCTGGAATCTTGGTCGCGGTCTTTTCGATCGTAAAGTCGAACTAGGACGTGAGAGTTCCGTCGGGTACTGCTCGCTCTTCCCTATACCACCCTGCGAAGCCCAGCACTCAACCGCACGTGCAGACAAGCTTTTATCAGTTCCCACTAGAGATACTGACGCTTTACATCTTTGTTTCGGGTGCGTATCTAGATCAGTCGGCCACCCGTTAGCAACACTCGCCGCCACCGTCGACCTATCATACGTATCTAGCAGCCTTACTCCCACGAGCGATCCAAATCTCCCTCCGCCTCCATTTCGCCTACAGGCCGTGGTCCGGACCCCTTCATCTCGAATCTCTGGACCTTTCCCCGATGATGGTATTGTCGACGTCATTGTTACTGTGTAGAAGGAATTCTGGTCGTTTGTGACGTTCCGGTCTCTTGAAGGAAGAGAAGAAGGAGGTTGTTGGTGTCGAGAGCACCATTTTTGTTCGCATAGGGGCAACGTCGCCATCGCCGCCTGTATTCTACACGGTAGCCAGTATCGCCGTTTATCTGGACGGACGACACCAGGCTCAGAACTCGGACCTATTCTCTCCTGCTGACGGACTTCTTGGTCGGATTGGGTATTCGTGGGGGGCAGAATATTTTATATCGGGGTTTTGTTTGTTCGGCCAAAACATCATCACCGTCATCGTCCTCACCAAAAGGGCTGCTGCTCTTCTGCACGCACCGCTGCACGCCATTTTATCCGTCTCCTCTAACCATCCTTCCTCTTCCTCCTCATCAGCATCGTCATAACGTCTCACCCTCACCCTCACCACCACCCTCACCATCATCCACCAGCCGGGACCTCATCACAACCAGACTACGGAAAGGCTGGTACTCAGGGCGACGACCTCGAGGTAGCAAGGTTTTTTTTTTCTCTAGCTACTCGACCGGTCACGTCTCGATTGGCCGTCTTTTGAAGCTCCTCTTTTTCCACTCCTAACGACAACCCAAGAAACCCACCAAACCATCGCAACAACAGCTTTGTTTTTTCACCATCACCTTTTTGCATTCATCTCGTATCTGTCATTCCTCTTTCCACACCTAGCATCGATATCGATCTCCTACGATAGTATCAATTCGATACGGAACAGTCCATCCGTCTTTGATATCTGGAATCGTTCAGTACCACCCTGTCAAAATCTCGTCTTTGTCACCTATACAAACCCACAATGACGAAAAACAAGTCGTCACATGATACCTGGCGTCCAGGATCAGGTAAACCACCGCCCGGCAATGAAGAACGAACCGACAGACCGAAGCGACGATACCGAAGCAGGTCACCAAGCAGGGATCGTAAACGGAGCCCTCTGAGGCACCCGTCCACGCGAAAACGTAAGGGTCCCGTGGATACCTACATTCCCGGCCAGTCTCCATCCAGAGAGCCGTCCAATCCCTCGCGAGACCGAGAACGAGAAAGTGGCCGACATGGCCGAAGCCGAGATCGTAGCCGGGACAGAAGACGCTCGGCATCTCCTCGTCGGCGGTCGGCATCTCCCATTCGACCAAGCCGGGAACGCCACCCGAAGCAGAATGATAACGTCGCAACGATAGACTCGGTAACAAAGTCAGAAATCCGCGGAAAGTCTCCGAAGAGGATCAGAAGCATATCACCTCACAAGTCCTCCAAAAGATCTCGACGTGAAGGTCGCTCAAGATCACCGAGGCGTCGCTCACCGGATTCTCGAGCCCCTCCCAGCCACCGACACCGATCCAGAAAATCGAGGTCACGGTCCAGGCGCCGCTCCCCCGAAGATTACCGAAGGGGTCGTCGAGATTCACCAGAGAGGAAAGGCAAGAGAGATCTCATTGATGATACACGCCGACACCGGTCCCGTTCTCGCGAGCATGATGACCCTGGACCTCGCGGACCTCGTCGTTCTCCCGGACCCAACCCCGATAGACACAGCAAACCATACGCGAGCAGTAAAAGTCGCAATTTCTCACCTCGACGCAGTCGCTCTCCGCCCTACCCCAAAGGCAAAGGAGACAAGAGACCACGCCGCAGGAAGTCACCGAGACGTCGAAACCAATCGCCAGGCTCACGAACTAGTCTTTCACCGGTCCCGCGAAGAGAGTCGACCCAGTCTTCGGACGATGTCATCTCATCACTTGCCAGTAAGAAAGCAACGAATGCACCCAAAGATCGGGAGAAGAATTTTGGAAACGAAAGACGACTGTTCGACGAACAGGTTTCGGGAAGGCCGGAAATCTCTTCTGAGATTGGAAACGTCCCTCGCGTCAGAACCCAGTCTTTGTCTCCGTATTCCAAGCGTTTGCACCTTGCGGATGTCGCAGCATCTAGAGAGGGGCGAGGTAGAGACGGACCGAGGGGCGGACCAAGAGGCGGACCAAGAGATGGACCAAGAGATGGTCTGAGAGACGGACCAAGAGACACGTTTAGAGATGGACCCAGAGATGGACCCAGAGATGGACCCAGAGATGGACCCAGAGACGGACCCAGAGATGGACCTAGAGATGGACCTAGAGACGGACCCGGGCCAGGTCGTACGACTGGGCCCCCTTTCCCAAAAACATCACGGGCTAAAGAATTTGATAGCCGTGGACCACCGAGTAATGCCAGATCACGCAGACGAAAACAAAGAAGGCTTGCCGACTCTTATAGTACGAACGATGACAGAGGACGCTCTGCTTCGCCACCTTACAGGTCCCATGGTGGTCCAAATGCGTCTTCGACTGGGTACAAAGGCCAGGATCTCTTCGATGATCATGAACGCCCTTCTTCGGCTTCTAGCGACGGCTCGAGAAGGAATACGATGCATTCTCCGGAGCATACACCTGACCCTTACAATCGTGAAAATGATATGGCTCCCGACAGCCTAGAAGAACAGACACCACAAAATCCAGAACCGGTGGGCTCCGAGCAACAACCTCCTGCTTCACCATCACCGCCTCCCCCGCCTCCCCCGGAGTCTCGTGCCGATCGAGATACAGCTCTTATGCCGCCGCCAAATGCTCCGCGTGGACCCCGAGGCGACGTTTCAGCACTTGACGCTCCGGCCAAACCCGCTCCAATCGATGCCTCTAAAACAAAGATTAAATTCAGCATTACGAGCACTACTCCGAAAGGACGACTTCCCACCGGTCCGCGGAATCCAGAGTTTGGCTTGGTACGTCGTGCCTTGGGTACTTCATCCAACTCTGTTCCCATCGCGCCAAGGAAGCATGCCACTTCGACCAGCACCACACACCGCGAACCCCCAGCACCCAAGGTTGTTGCCAAACCCGCGCTTCCAACTCCACGTCCTATAATTTCCCGGAGGACGCCGTTCGATCGGATCGGCCTCGTCGGTGAAGGAACATACGGCCAGGTTTACAAAGCAGAAAACTGGGTCACAAAAGAACTCGTCGCCCTCAAGAGAGTCCGAATGTCTTCTGAAAAGGATGGCGTAAGTTTCCTTTAGTGTCTGTTACACTTGAAATTGTGAAATAGAAACTAACAAGTGCTTTTAGTTTCCCATCACAGCCGCACGTGAGATCAAAATCTTGCAGCGTCTTAGCAGAGGCAAAAACAATGACAAGATTATCCATCTTTTGGATAACATGGTTGAGCAGAGTAAGCCTTTGTGCTATCATAAAAACTTACTATATTTTTTTTTGCTAACGTTCTCTTTAGACGGGTTTTACATGATTTTCGAATATATGGATCATGACCTGACGGGCATTCTCAACCATCCGACATTCCGTCTTACACATGCAAATATCAAGGATCTAGCATACCAATTCTTCAGCGGTCTCTCGCATATCCACCGCCACGGAATTCTCCACCGAGATATCAAAAGTTCCAACATATTAATCAATGCGGACGGCCTTCTGAAAATTGCAGATTTCGGGTTAGCCAGGCAGTATGATAAGTTCAGGGAGAACCAGCACTACACCAACCGTATTATCACCTTGTGGTATCGCCCGGTCGAAATATTGCTCGGTGAAACCCAATACACTACCGGTCCCGATGTCTGGAGCGGAGGATGCGTCTTTATGGAACTCTTCACTCGCAAGGCAATCTTCCCCGGGACTAATGAGATCTCGCAGTTGGATTATATTTGGCACATCTTGGGCACCCCGACGAATTCGAGTTGGCCTGGATGGAAAAGGACCGCCTGGCATACTATGCTGCGACCTGAAACTCATCACAAGTCGATTTTTATTCCGAGATTCAAAGAGTAGGTCACCCCGCGACTGGGTGGTAATAACATCGTTTGCTAATTTACTGTACAGGCAAGTTCCAATGGATGCTCTTGAGCTTGCGCTGAAGATATTCACTTACGACCCCAAGAAACGTCTAACTGCGGATCAGGTTCTTGCGGACCCGTACTTCGCGACAAACGAACCAAAAGCGGACAGGACTACTGCGTACGTTCACACTTCCACGATTTATTTTAGAGCTTTTGTTATCGAACAGCTTTTCCTAACTTTGTTTTACAGACTTAGAGACTTGGGAGGCGATTGGCACGAACTGGAGAGCAAGAAGAATAAGAAGAAGGAACGCGAACGACAAAACGCCGCCGCAAAGGCAGCCAAGGCGCAGCCTTAGAACGGCTCGCATAATGGTACTGCCGATTGTTCTGTTTCAAAGCAGGGTGATACCTATATTCATCATCCAAGATACAATGTGTTGAAGGAGACAAAGCTGAAAGACGATCGGAAAGTTAAGAGTGAAAACAAGAAAGATGATGACACAAATCCCACTACAGAAGTCAGAGTGAAACCTAAAGAAGAGGTTAAGATTGGGATAGGGCCTAAAGTCGAGTCCAACGGCGGAACGAAACGAAACGAAGACGGTCACAATGGAGGGGGGATTATACAGGAGATCAATGGTGGAATAAAACGCAAGCTTGATAACGACGGTGGAGTAAAACTAGAAGGGGAAAGCGGGAAAAAAAGGCGTAGGCAAGAGTTCGACAGGAGGGACAAGCCTTCGGAGGGCTTTCCACACAGAGTCGAGCCCAAGGACGAAGGTTATAACGCAACAACATCCGAGGGAAAACCCCCAAGCACCAAAAAGCCCAGGTTTTGGAAAAGAGCGGACAGCCACAAGCTGGCCCGCCAGGTAGCAGCAAACCGGTTTATACAAACTCAGAAACGGAAGTCTACCGAAAATGCAGAAGAAGATGACAGAGCGAAAAGGGCTCGGCCGGACGGTCCTACTATGGCACCTTGGCATGTTAAGCCGGTTGCTAATGTCGAGGTCGGCCCGGCTGGAAAGCGCAGTATTACAGAGGTGGACTTACAGGAACGAGTTGAAACAGAAAGAGACGATGGAGGCAGGCCAAAACGAAAGAGACTGAAGGATAAGTCCAATGGTGGGTCGAATCCGCAGAATAAGGGATCCGGTAGGAAACCTCGACGTAACCCGGAAGGTGGTGGAATAGGATGAATAGGACAAAAAAAGTGGTCTTCGGTTGTGAATTCCTCCTGGATTGTATATTATAGCAACATTTTCTTTTCTTTTTCTTCTTCTTCTGATTTCCGTGGAAGCTCATTCTACGTTCTAAAGGGATACATGCACAATTTTTAGTGCGGTCACGGTGAATGGAGTTTAGGAGTTTCTTTTATATTTCCTGGGATATGCCTGTATACATTTCGAGATATTAGGATAGTTTGAGAGGCCGAGAATAAATATGGACTCTATATAGTTTAACCAAGACTGTGCCATCTAAACCTCCGGTGATTCATTCTTTTAATGTACTTTGGCAGGTGGATATATATATTCTAGGTATGGATCGCAGTAAAGGGTTGACTTGATGTACCAGCGTCATGGTATGGAATCTTGAAAGTGATGTATACCAAAAGGATGCCTTTTAAATTGTACCGTATACACCGTCTAATAGACACAGAATATAGAAAAAATATCGTACACTACCCTAGCTTTAGATGGTCGCCATTATATGACAGAGTCTAGATACCATATGGTGATCATTCATCATCGCTGTCACTGAACCCACCCCAGCCCGCACCTTCAGCAGGCGAATCACCATTCATCTGCACGTCACCGTCTTCGCTGCCGTCTTCGCTGCCCAATTCACCACGTGCCAGTAGCAATTTCGATTTCGATTGTTGTTTACCTGAAGCTTTCGGGGCTGCGAGGAGGTAGTCTAGGGTGTAGATATTGTCATCCGCTCTGTGATAGACATACATTAGTCACATGTCCCATAAAATCTACGGAATTCGAGGAAACTCACAATCTCGCCAATTCGCTCTGAATCCCCACCACGCACTTCTGCACCATCCTCAGCTCGCTCCCAAATCTCCCCGCCTGACCCCTCAGGTATCTCCCGTGCAAACTCAAGACCGCCTCGAACCACAGGAGGTGAAACTCCAAATGGGGGCTCTCCTCCGAAATCTTTGCTATAAACGTCAACAGCCTCGATAGATACACCACCGGCAACTCTTTCACTACGAGTTTGATATCCCCCGCGGGTATAGCCTCGTAGACCTGATGAATTAGGTATTTCTCGTTGAGCCTGAAACTCATCACCAGAGCTTTCAGGTACTCCTTCCTTCTCAGGGTTCCAAGAATCGTCGTTGGTGTGATATCGATCTCCAAATCGAACGGATCAAAAGTATGGTAGTTGTCCAACGAATATATCAACAATCCTTCTGTCGACGCCGCAGCGAAGGATCTGCCCGTCGGTGAGAATGCAACGGAAGAAACCTTAATTTGCGGCCTTACCCGCCGTGCCGATGCGTCACCCCTCGAAGCACCGGGGAGGGATCTATCAATCCTGTCTTCCAGATCCGAAGCTTCACCTTGATCATCGATGAGGTCTATGGGTCCGGCTTCGGTCATATTTTTGCTGTTTAGCATTTCTTGAGTTCCGTCGATGGAGAGATTTGTAGAGACGCTGAATTTCTTGAGTAGCGAGCCAGTGTCGACGTCGTATAGGACGATATACTTGCTATTCCCTCCGACGAGAACGCACGTACCATCCGCGCTGTAGCATATGGTGTTGAAATTCTTGCCGGACGAACTGTTCGCTGCCGTTCTCCTATCACCGATCCTTCGGCCGCCGCTAACGTCGCGCTGACCATCCACGTGACTAATCTGCACGGCATCTTCGACAGACCAAAAGCCGACCTCGCCGTCGAGAGTGCAGGCGGCGATTTGCTTACCGTCCGGGCGAAACGATACAGCTAGGACGTCGGATTTCATTTGTAACGGTTCAGAGAGCTGGGTTCTGCCGAATATGCTCCAGACTCTGACGGTGTGGTCCCAGCTACCGCTGACTAAACCGCTGCCGTCGGAGGCGAAGGAGAGCGATGAAACGGGACCTTGGTGGCCGACGAGGTTATCCAGGAGCTGACCGGTTTGCACTGACCAGACGTGGATATCGAACGAATCCAGCGAACCGGCGCAGACGACTTCGCCGCTAGGGTCGATCGCGAGGGATGAGAATTGTAACCTCGAGGGTGCGGTGAAGGTTCGGAAATTTCGGTAGCGGATCAGATCCCACGCTCTTATCGAGCCGTCGAGGGATGCGGTGAAGAGGACATTTCCGCGTTTTGCAAACGCGCAGGCGGTTACACCCGATGTGTGTTCCGTGAACGTGACGATGCAAAACCCTGTTGTGATGTCCCAGATTTTGATCTTGCCGTCATCTGCGGTGGTGATTACTCTCTGTCCGTCCGTGGTGTATACCAGTGAGTTTATAGAATCGAAGTGGCCTTGTTGTTTGAGAATGTAGGATTCCGACTGCCACTCCCAGACGAGCAATTGGCCCAATTTTGATGCCGCGAACGCGAGCCAGTCTCCGGTTTTGTTTATTGTCACAAAATCAATTTCCTTTTGTGAGATGCTGAGGGTATGGATCATGTTAAAGTCGGGCATTTCGTAGAGGCTGAAGACTCCCGTGGAGAAGCCAACCACGAGCAAGTCGGAGGCGGTGTGATATGTGGCGCATTTCACAGAAGCTGAGCCTTGCATGAAGAAATCCTTCTTTACGATTCTCCAGCGTTCCTGGGAGACGTCCTCCTCGGCTGGGTCGTCCTCGAGCTCCATCTCCTTCTTTTTAGGGCCGGTGTATTTCCAAGTGAAGACAGCCCCATCTCTACTGACAGAGTATAGCGTCTCCTGGTTCGCCGAGAAGTACGTGCCCACCACGGATTCCTTGTGTCCACCCAATGTCGTAGGGACGAACCCATCCGTCGGATTCAGCGACCATATCCTCGACGTCAAATCCTTCGAAGCCGTCAGAAAGAACCTAGAATCCGAACTCCAAGTTATCCCGTTCACCACGTCGAAATGTCCCGTGTAGACCCTATGCTTCACAAACGGTGCAAACTCCCGATCCTGAGAAAACTCTGGTGTCTTCCATACTTCTATCGTGCGACCCGTGGCTACAGCGAAATGGCGTCCGTCCGGAGCGAATTGGAGATCGTGCACTTTGGATTTGAAGTTGAAGTTGTAGAGAGGAGTTCGGCGGATAAAGTTTGTCAGGATGGCGCGGCCGTCTTCGTCAACGGAGAGGAGGAGGGTGCCTTGAGGCGAGAGAGCTATTCGGGCGACATTTTTGCGGTGGGCGAAGGAGAAGGAGAAGGATTTATTACTACAAAAGACCGAGGTTAGCCACCAGGAGGTATTGTGCGAGAGACCTCCAGGAATTCAGTGACGTACTTTGCGAGATCGAAGCAGGATACCCGATTGCCTACGGGCGACAGCAGGGAGGCGCCATCTGGGGTGAAGACTAGGTTGCCCTTGCAGTAGACCGTACCTAGCAGGTTTGAGAACTTGGCAAATCAGTAGGCAGCTCTATCAGATTCAATTGCAGCGAATGGGGAGCCGGGGGTTGGGTGGGTGGCTTACATTGAAGTCGGTCTTCATGGTTGTGCTATCTTTCCATCATGGTGGTGGTTTGTGAGGATGGAAAGTTGACGCCGCAGATAACCTCGAAATTTTTAAACTTTTGCGACAGCCGCATCCCTGCAAACCGAACCTGCGCTAAGAAAACTGCAACATCAACGCACAACAACCAACATCACAATATTATATTCTACGTGTCTCACAGCCCTAGATAAGGCAGCGTCGTCCGCATAATAATAATTAAGCCAACTAGGCTTACGCGAGAGCTAAAATGTGTTCGAAAGTCCTTATTATGTGTTTCGCTGATAGTCGTAGATATAATAGATGTTCAAGACAGGTTGTCGAGTATGCCTTAACGATATCACGGACTATTGACTGTCAGTATTTCAAAGAAGAACAGTACTTCTGCATGGATATGGATGGTTAGATCTGATACAGTTAGAGTGCTGTGAGCAATTTTGGGGGAGTTCTAGGTCAAGGATTCGTGGGCGACACTCTGGGCTGCGGGGCAAAACGACAGCGCTCTCGTTCAACCAAATCGCACTAAAATGAACCAAACCGGGCCCCATCATCAGAATGTTTCGGGGGAATGAAGCAACCTCCGCTACGGTCAGTATGCGTGTCAATAGGCGTGATTATAGTGGTACTCAGCAGAAGTGGAAGTATGATGTAATGCTTGTTGAGGTTCCTAACTATTCCAAACTAACTGAGAACGGTAGTCTCAATTGGTCTCGTTGTACGACCACTACACAGTGAGAGTCTTATTGTGCGAGAACAAACATCCATATGTTGTTCCGGCTTTCACGGGTGCGCCAAAAAATTGCCTGTCCTGCACTTTGTGATATCACATTTTGTTGGAGTTTCCCAGCACGATGGGGTTGGTCAAGGGGGAAACTCCCAACACCAGGTCACTTTATTATTTACGAACATAATAGTTTATCTTTCATATTCTCGAAAGCAATCGGAAGATATTGGTTCGCTTTTGTATCTTGATTCCGGATCAAATCAAAGCCATGAATTGGTGTTATAATTATAACACCATCACATTTTGCATGATGCACAAGGCTAACTGCGTTGGCGCTACGGATCGAAAGCGGCACAGCACATATGGTGCCTGATAAAACACGAAATCGCGCAGCCTCCAATGCACTCCAGCGAGTTCCAGAGAAACCTTTCCAAGCAGAATTCAGGTGTTTTTCGGTGTGGTTTGGGTACGAGATCAGACCCTTTAAAGTCTTTGGTCGGGACCATTTACCACCCGATTTTCTCCCTCTTCCTCCAACAAACATCTTCCAGGTACCATATCACCTTCAGACAGTCATTTAGTGTTATTTTGGTTCTGGATCAAAAAAATTATTTACCCAGAGAAACCTTCCTTCGTAACCGTCTCCGAGCTTTCTCTGTTACCTTTCTTCAACAATCCTCCGTGTTGCAAGATTCTCGATACCCAATTGTAATAATCTAGCCATGTCGTCTAAACCCGGCCAATCTCCCATTGGGGGCCAAGCTCTCATTGGGATTCCGGATATCCTCCAAAAGATCAAAGAAGTCATTGAGGCTCAGCTAAACCGTCTAATACCCGATGAAGGGAAGGAGAGTCCCTGGTTCACGGAACTCAAGTCAGTAGTCTGCTTTAGTTAGATACCATTCCCGTCCTCTCAAACACAAGGTTCTAACGAGATATCAAACAATCTACAGAAAAATCTGCAACGATATATACGAGCTATGCAGGAGACACCCAGACCTTACCAGGTTCATATTCTTCACAGCCGCAGGGATGATCACAATCCCAATCTTGCTCGAAATCGCGGGGTTCAGCCTCCTTGGTCCCGTCGCGGGCAGCTTTGCCGCAGCCTGGCAGGCATCCATCGGAGACGTGGCTGCCGGAAGCCTTTTTGCTTTCCTACAAAGCATGGGGATGTTGCCTGCGACCGCCGCCGTGACGGGCGCTCTCATCGGGTTTGGGGCATTCGTCTGGGTAGAACTGAAATATTACAGTAGCCCTGGGAGAGGGATGAAAGACAGCAACCCTTTGTATTATGGTATAAGAGCTCTTATGGGTAGCGTGCGACATCGATTGTAACGAGGGTTTCATAGATTAAGCATCAGCAGCACCCACTCTTTGTAGCTTTCCCCCCCATAGATAACCTTCGAGCTTTTGCTAGTAGTTTACTTTCCGCCATATATCGAAATTATCCAGTCGGTTGTTTCTCTAGACATGCATAGATTCAGGTGCATATTGATATTGCATTGTTGTACGAGGCTTGAAAAATGGGTTGAAATTCGAGAGATACCCTGCACCGCCACCGTATTTGGGAAAAGCCTATTTGCTATCACCTAATGAAAATACTTAGTGTACGCGCGTCTTAGCACTTATAATAGAGCTATTGGGTATCTTCGAGTTGGTGCCAAAGTCTCAATCGATCTAAAGACCATTTACCTTAATATTTCTTCATATGTGCATTTTTTTCATTTGAAAATTTCTCAAGCTCATGGCGGAATCAAGTACTATAATTACGTATATAACGAGCTGAGATGAAGAAAATTGGTCAGTGGTTATTTCATGAAAGTCGGGAAGTAAAGGCAAAGAAACTATTCCCGTAACTGCGCAGCACGAACCTGCAGAGTGTAATCACTACAGTCACTGCTATCACTACCACCTCCATAATTATCACCAGGATTACTATTCAGTATCATACTTCGATTAAAAGGACTCGAATTGGGTTCCTGAAGATTACTTCTCAGCAGTAGATTTCTGGCAAGGCCGGCTCTAGCCAATTCACGAGTGGTTGAGGAAATTGGGATGACCTTAACAGTTACCACACGGAAAACGAAATCAATTTACTTAGGTAAGTTCTACTGGGCAAACCTAGTAGCAGTAAATCAGCTTGTTAAGAAGTACCAGTAGTAGAAAAGCTAAACTTGTTTTCAAGGCTATCTCAAACGAATTGCCAAACAGTTGTTCCTTCTAACTCGATATAATATAACTTTAGGCTTTTATGAGAAAGCTATGGAATATTATTGCGCAAGGAAAGCAGAGAACCCTCTATGCATAGATATCAGATGTCTTACCGATTTACTTCGTCTCAGCGTGTAACAAAAGCCTAAGGGAGGTAATAAACTATCTGTGAGACTCATAATGGGGGACATCTAGGTGGAATCTCTAATGGCCAATTGAGTTTATCTCCTGTGCGCTCTATATGATTGAATGGTACGAAGTTTCGGCTTCTTTTATTATTTAGTTTGTAGGACAAGGTTCGTAAAACCTGAAAGGGAAATGTGGATGGACTGCTTTCGAGACTGACTGGAGGATACAATAGGATTGAAACTAAGAGGCGTGCTAGATAGATATGCTGGCTGGGTAGTGATTTTAAGAAAGCCCGATCCAAGCCGCTCCAAGCCATTATTGTTCCCAAGGTGATCATTATGTAGCCTTCCTGGAGAAGTATATATTTCCCCCCATTACACACGTGTACATCAAATCCGGAAAGCAGGAATTCGATTAGAATTTGATTGAGGCATTACTGCCTTCTCGGGGAGATAGTCTTTGTATGTATATGTGTGTGCTTTTTCCGTTCTCCTGCCTGGCTTGAACTATCATAATACTAATTCTCAATAGTGATGCTATTTATTCCGTAATTATGTAAACTTCGAGCCTCTCAAGATCTAGAACACAGACATTGTCATTTTCTCTTAGTTGCAGCATGGTTCAGGTGGGAAAACAATATCCCGTGCAGGTTCCTGGAACACTATCTATTACTTTCCTAGTGTATATTTCCTGGGACCATGGCTACGATACCAGCATACTCCATGTTCCTTTTTAACGACTTAGTATTTTAATTGCCCAGTTTTTGTTTATCGGCTGCCCTGGGAATGCATGTCACTTTTATCAATGATGATTAGATTTGCCGGCTCCACCTACCTATAAGGAGTGGGGGTGCGTAAAAAAAGTATTGCAAGCAGGTGGATGCAATAGCTGATGGCAGCGATCAATCAAATATCCCAAAGATTTTTATCTTCAACTGCCACTTGAGATCAAATAGAAATCTGTAGACAATACTGCGGCACCGAAACAACCTTTTGCCCCTCATTGCATTACCCAAGTACTTACTATAAATTTTTAAGTTGAGAGGACTCTTGGTCTTAGTTTGGATCGCTTAAAGCTTCCAATATAAGTAGGTTATTTTACACAGTCTTGTACAGTTGCTAGGGTATGTGGTAGCTAGTTAAGTTTCCCCAACCAAAAATTGAGACTACCTGCATGCCTATCTGGGGGGAACTTCGTGCATGATGCGGCAGCCGCACACAAAATGTTTTCATATCCATGCTGGTTAGTCCTGCATGACACTTTTGTAAAGGAGTATACCGTTGCTCACAAGGGCCTATGCATGCGCAACTGGATGTCGTTCCGTGGAGGCAGGTTGCAACACAGTTTTCCCAACAGAAGTTATCGATAACAGTATTAACGGTCGCCAATCGGAAATTTGTCCAGTTGCTTGACTAAGCTTGCCATGTACCTGCACATATACTCATCAAAAATAGTCAGTCGCATAAATCGGCAAGGCAGGAGCAAATCTAAAGCCCACACTCGAGATGTTCGGATCCGGCATGCATGCCTGTCTGTCTACTGGCAATTGGTGTTGGACGTTAGTGTTTCGAGACATAGGCTCTATGCGCGCAGTTGACAATTGCTTCGCCCACTCTCAATCGTACGCGCATATGCATATGCAGCAATAACGTTGATGCCGAGTTCATAATGTCTCTCGCTAACATTGGCACGGGATATCCGCCTCGCTTCAGGGAACTTTAATCGAATACGCTTCAAACTACTATCCTCACATCCGGGGAATGACATTTGACCTTAAAACATTCGATGGCTTCGGGGAAACACTACAAATGCAGGCCCTTATACTGAATTCCGCAAAGTATTTAGACTTTCAGGTGATCTAAATTCACAAATATATACGCATGGCTTCAGTTGAAGAGCTAAGCAGATGTATACCGAGGACTGCTGGACTTGGCTAGTCAACCTAGACCAGGTCGCATATATATCCCTCAGTATAGCAAATGACTCGTGGGCAATCGTCTATGATGTAAAAGCACCCTCCTACCATATTGAAATATTCTTAATTCCTCTGTTATAGGTCTGCGGGTCAAGGACTTCAATTAAATCCAAACAAGTGCCCCAGAACTAGCTATTCCCAGCCTGGGGTTAACTATTGAGCGTTTACCGATAAATAGTGAGCAGAATAGGTTATCACGAAAGAAACACCCTCATCAATGTTGTCTGATCATGGCCAAGCGGTCGAAAAAAGGAGTTCCAAAGATTCCTAAATTTTCACCGGCAAATGTTGTACACTATAGAGATTCTTACCGGCTTGAGATTATCCAAAAAGCCAAAATCGCCTCAAGCGGGCTAGGACTGATCAGCTAAAGCGTTCTGGGATGGTTATTGAAACCCTTGACAACAAGAACACTGAATGCAATCTCCAGGATCATAGCGGTTATGATTAATTCAAGTTACTTAAAACTGAAAAGCGACATGGATACTCTCTTGAGAGACTGTGGGGTCCATAGTCGGAGGCTACCGATGTCGTACGACTGGACTGGTATTGTGACCTATGTGAAATTCCACAAGATGGCAGGCAGGTAGGACTAGAACCAACGATCATAATCAGAAGGTAGAACTTGAAAAACTTCCTCTAATATATATCCTAATAACAAAATAATACGAGATTACGAGAAGAGAAAGGTATAAAAGGAGGAGTCTTTATCCTGATCGCTGAAATTCTCTTCTCATCACCACCACCACATCATATCGGATCACAATACCGCTCACTATACAAGTCTAAAACACTAGCCAGACTTCTGCCGTGTACCATTTTCACCATTCAACCCCTTAACTACGTGGTAAAATGTTTCTCAAAGAAATTGCCCTAACGGTCGCTTTTGCGGCTACTGCACTCAGTGCCGTTATCCCAGCTGCTGGTAAGCTTAGGAATATTCGGTCCTCGTACAACCTCTGTAGATGATGACTGACCGCTCCGAATACTTTCAGATTCAGCCAATAAGCCCCACGCACACAAGAAAAGAGACCACGTCATCAGCGAGGATATCTGGCAAACCGCCCAGACCGCTACCGAGGAGTATTCTCGCAAAACCGACGATGCCTGGACTCAAGTCCATCTTAAGTTCCCAATGACGATCTACAATAAATCAAGCACCTATGTATACTTCTCTATGAACGGGCTTATTTCTCTCGACAAGCCCACCAAGGCCTTGTCAGTCCCCACTAAGGACTTTCCTATTGATCCTGCTAGCTGCAATCAAGCTGGTTCGTCTTGTATCCCGGAGAACACTGTTGCTCTACTCTGGCAGGATCACTTTATGCCAACGAATGGCTCTTACTCCGTTGGCCACGTTTACCACGATGCAGTCCTTGCACCAAAGATCCGCCGCCATTACCACTTCAGTTGGTCTGTCTGCGATAAGACTGTGAACGGGGTTAGCGCCACTGGAGAATGTATCCCTGATGCCATTCGCTACTTCACGATGAACTATTATCAAAACGCACCAGGTGTTTTCCATCTACTTTACTACAATGCACCCAAAGACGGAAAATACCCCGGCATTGTTGGTGCCCAATCTTATCCACAATTTCTCCAGGTTCAAGATACTCCGCATACGGTTAGCGACCAAAATAACTTTCGCACTTCATGTGTGACCTTGGACACCAATACCAATACCGTCAGGTATCCTACAAAGTATGAGGATTGCTGATGATAAGTCAGAGTATATTTATATGGTAGGGAGATGGGCATTTTCTTAGTTTAAGAAAAAGAACCTATGTACGAAACCATTGCGATGAATCTAGCGAGTCACTTCACGTATGACGTAAGAAGGACTACGGGTTGGTCCAAAGCTGTTGTTTCCGTCTCTCTATTTACTGTCATATTCCCAATCTCTTCTATTGCATCTTCCTTTTCCTTTTACTTTTTTCTCTTCGTCTTCTCTAGCTTATCTTTTGATATCTTTGGCTTTCCTTTTTGCAAATTGGCTTCCTTACTTCAGGGCTAATACGCAATGTATATATTAACATCCCACCGGGATTTCAACATTTATTATCAAATTTTTAAACTTTCGTATACCTAATGAGCTTGTCTAAGAGTAACCACGTAGCGTGTAAAGCGTAAGCCACCAAGTTTGTCTTTGTAGTAGGTTAAGGTAGTAGAGTGACTAAACAGAAAAAGTGCGTCTAGGAATCCGGAAGCCATCGGACACACCAGATAACGATAGACCAGACGAGCGTCCTTGGCCGCTCAGAAAGCAGTCGACTGCCAGGACTCATCTAAAACAGGTTATAGGTAAACAATATCGCAAAATCCAAGTCACGATTGGCGCCGCCAGCAACTCCGGTTAGCTTCACGGAAAACCAACAAATCAAATTCGCATTTAGCAGGGTATCTTATAGTTGTACGTAGTATTGGGAGTTGTATCTTAAGTAGCTACTGTCACGAAATCACGAGCGCACAATATAATATTATGAGAGTCACACGCCCTAAAATACCACTAAGAAGTATCTAAGCAAAGTACCTACCTGAGTGCAGGAGGTTTTGTGGTCTTAAATGAAGAAGGTGAGTACACAACTACTTGGGTACCTGATAAAGACTCAGAGTCGAGACTAACAGCAACGAGCTCCACTTGTGTTGAGATGCATCCCGATATTTGTCACAGTTCGTCCGAAGACTGCACCGATGACTAAATATATCCAATCATCTAACCTGTAGCCAACGGTGTTTGCCGTATATGTCTTGGCGGTTGGAGCGGCTGAGTTCAAGCCGCGCAGGTGCATACTCTGTAACCCGTCGAACTAGGTTACACCGCGCTCAGAGTTTAAGACTCAAATTCCAACACGTCCACGCGCATGACGCCGCGAAACTAATGGTCAACTTCGATTGGTCTCGTCGCCAAATCTCCTTGCTTGACGCATTCATGATTCACGTCGGAATGACAAATCTTCTCCGGCTTTAAGCCTTTGCGCGTAACCGCGTGCAACCATCAGAGTTCCCGAACAATGAAAGTATGCGGCTGAACAAAGAAAACTTTGAAACTTTGCTCCTAGCTAGTTTATCGTTCCAGCATTATGCGATATTGAGGTCCGAAGTGCTATCAGAAAAGTATAAGTAGCACCCGATCTCGCCATCTACATTAAGTTTTTGATTACCTAAGAATTGCAGAATCAATAGACTCAAACCTAAAACTCCAATAGATTCATCATATACCCACTATACAATGTCTGGATACAGAGTTGCCGGTGTTGTTGTCGCACCAGCCATTGTCGCACCCGATTCCGCTCTCGGTATCGCACCAGAATCATGTGGCCAGTACAATGGCAAGACCAAATACTGCATCAGTAACCCCACCGAGCCCGACACATTGAAGAGCTGCGGGACCTGGCTTGGTAACAGCGACTATTGTTGCGTGGCTTATGTCTACCAAGGTACCGGCTTCGACAACCCCGCAGCTCAGCCATGCGATTTTGTCCCTCAGCTCCAGGGGAAAACCATCGATAATGTTGGAGATCCGGCTTTCAATGTCACGACGGCAAATTGTCCTCCCAACAGTATTCTGGTCGACGACAGTTTCGAGAATGGTGATAAGTCTTGCTGTTCGGGCACCCCAAGTGCTTTTCTATCATTCTTTCGAACCAGTGCAGATTTTGATGGCATTTTCTTTGTCAATCATTACTGTGGGGAATTTTCAATCACCAGTATAGTTCCTACAGATGGATCTTCCGGACCAAGACCGAGCCAGACCTCAGCTGCAGCTAGCAGTGAGAGTAGCTCGCCCGCGCCTACCTCTAGAACAACCTCAAATGTTGCCAGCACTGAGAGTAACTCGCCTTCCTCTACTCTTGACGCTTCCTCCTCAACGAATTCCGGCAGTTCACGTTTAAGCAGTTCACCTTCACCAGCACCAACTTCCGAACCATCTTCCTCCAGCCCCGCCTCTAGTGCCAATCCAACAACCACGAGGCAACCGAACTCAGCTTCAAAGTCTAAAATGACCGGATCTTCGAAGATTGCATCTTTTGTAGTGGGATCGGCCATTTTCGCTATGTTTATCGGGGCGCAGATTTGAAGGGAAAGAGCCAAATTGGGTGCTATATATAGTTCCCCTTTCACCGGGAACTGAAATGAACCTTTGAACTGGAGTTAGCCTCCCTTGCTATCTCGAATGTATGTATTGTTAGTTATGTTATTAGAACTGGAGCGTACAAAATCATACTAGTATGGAAGAGCTACCATTTCTTCAATTGCCAAGTAGGGAAGCTATGTCATTCATTATTTGCTTGTAAATTCCCGGTAACAAACCGAGACATATTCCGTGAGTTGGTGATGATTCGTTTGTCGGATATTATTGGTTGGTGGTTGATGAGGCTAGTGTGAGCTTTGGCGAGCTATCGTCCCTGGGAAATAGGCGAGGGCATTTTGGCGGACCCCTTTCCCTTCAAAATTGGCACCAACACCATTTCCACCTTCTCCTGAAACGAACCTGCCCCCAGTTACCTCCTCGACCTTCCGCCATCTAGACATCCTTAGAACCCTCCGTCGCGTCGGAACCTTCATCTACAGCTCCTCTCCAGTATCGCCAGTATCGAGGTCTTCGAATTACTCTCGCTTAGTATATTCCCACACATCCACAATGGCTCCCGCAACATCGGAATCCGCGAACCTCATCGGTATCGCCAATGTAAGTAGCTCCCTTTTTCGGACCTCAAAACGCGTTCAATCAGGACAATGGTCGCTAATTCGCCCATTCACAGTTGCCAAACCAAAGGTACGCGCCGACATGGATATATTTCTGAAGGAGAATCGCCGTGGAGAAAGATCCGTTAACACTAGGTACCTGTTGGTAGGCACAAGATCGTGGCTAAGCGCGGAGCTGCTTTCACGATAATGGTAAGCTATCTCCATCTGACAGCCTCACATGGTGGTATTTTGCTGATTGCGGGACGTTTCAGGTCGCTGGTGAATCCGGATTAGGTTCGTTATAAGCTCGAGGAATGTACAGTTCAAGGACATCACAGCTTATCAAGATTCTTCCTCGAACAGGCAAGACCACATTCATCAACACACTGTTCTCCACCACCATCAAGAACTATGCCGACCACAAGAAGAGACACACCAAGCAGGTATGATCTTGTAGTGAAATGTTATGGTTAGGTGTTGAACTGACCCCATATTCGCAATCAGGTCGATAAGACGGTCGAGATCGAAATTACCAAGGCCGAGCTGGAGGAGAAGTTCTTCAAAGGTTCGCCTCTAACGTAAATTTTCTCCACGAATAGCCATTCCTTAACAACTCTATTTAGTCCGACTGACCGTTATCGATACCCCTGGATTCGGGGATTACGTTAACAACCGCGATTCCTGGATGCCAATTATCGAGTTCTTGGACGACCAGCATGAATCTTACATGCTTCAGGAGCAACAACCACGCAGAACCGACAAAATCGATTTGCGTGTCCACGCCTGCTTGTACTTTATCCGGCCAACTGGTCACACCCTGAAGCCATTGGATATTGAGGTCATGAAGAGATTGTGCACTCGTGTCAATTTGATCCCAGTTGTTGCAAAGGCCGACACGCTTTCCCCTGCAGACCTTCAAAGATTCAAGGAGAGGGTACGACAGAACTCTAATACTCAATTTGTGCTCGCATTTTGGCTAACACCTTTGTTAGGTTCGCGCTGTCATTGATGCCCAAGGTATTAAGATCTACCAGCCACCAGTTGAGGAGGATGACGAGGCTGCTGCTCAGCATGCTCGCAGCTTGATGGTAGGTTTTCAAATGATTCGCAAAAGTGAAAGTTTATGTTTTAACTCGACCTATAGGCCGCCATGCCATTTGCTGTTATCGGTAGTGAGAAGGACGTCAAGACACCCGATGGGCGTGTTGTCAAGGGCCGACAGTATAGCTGGGGTGTTGCCGAAGTCGAGAATGAGGACCACTGCGACTTCAAGAAACTCCGAAGCATTCTTATCCGAACCCACATGCTGGATCTCATCCACACCACCGAGGAACAGCACTACGAAGTCTACCGTGCCCAACAGATGGAGACCCGCAAGTTTGGCGAGATCAAGCCCAGAAAACTGGATAACCCGAAGTTCAAGGAGGAGGAAGAGGCCCTCAGGAAGCGTTTCACCGAGCAGGTTAAGATTGAGGAACAGAGGTTCAGACAGTGGGAGCAAAAGTTGATTTCCGAGCGGGACCGCCTCAACAAGGACTTGGAGGCCACACACGCAGCGTATGTCTCTTTCGTACTGCAGATCCATTCTCAAAAACTTACTAACATACCATATGGCGCAACAGTATCAAATCTTTGGAAATGGAACTCGAAACGATGCAAGGCTCTGCAGCTCGTACTGGGAGACGAAATTAAACTCGCTAGTTTATCGAGTTCTATTTCTATGCTTGAAACAGCTTTCTTGAGAAGGATTTTTGACGTGGCGATGTGGGCTTGCTCTTTTTCATTCACTTAAAATCTATTTATCTAATTCACTTTATTATGAATCGACACCCCTCTTAAAACAACCACCCATACAACCTTTTTCTTGTATGCTCCTTTTTTATTCCGAACACGATTCTGGGGCGCATATTCTGCTATGCAAACAGGAATTCTGCATTTTGTTCCAATTTTTGTAACCCAACTTTCCTTCGCTTTATTTCTTTTAGCGTCGATACAAGTATTTTAATCCAACAATTGACTTGAACAAAAATCAAAATACCGGTTCTGGTAAAGCTACCCGCTGCGCAGATACGCTCCATTGTTGGAGCGTAGGGTAAAACTGCAGAGAATCACACGAAGAACGTTGAATGTGCAATTATAATTTAAAATTTTATATTAATTCTTAAGAAAACAATCCTATCATTAGAATTACGAAAACTAACGACCAACCTTGCGGCTTGTAAACCGTAACCTCGATGGGCGCCTTACGATATCGAGTTGACCCGTTATTCAGACTTGGGTTCTCATCCAGCGCCGTATACCTACTAGACCCGACCCCGATAGTCCTATTATCCCGCAAAGCCAACTTCTCATCGGTTAGATCTCTAACCCCGCAAACCGACATTGCTGTCCCACTCTTGAACGGTCCGTTCGTGCAGCCCTCCATCGTCCCGTTAACGCACAGAAACTGCGGGTCATAACGTACCCACGCTGGGCTACCGGATGCGCCGATACGATATGCCGGCGGAGCGACGCTGAACTTTGCGCTGACTGATACGCCGCCTTCAGCGACTAAACGGCCTTTATTGTCTCCGTGTTGACTGGTGTCGTTTGCGGCGAGTTGGGGGGTGCATGCTTGATAATCTGATATTTGGATGGGATTTGCGCCGAGGAAGCGGTAGCCGTCCTCGCCGCTAGGTTTTATGGACCATGTGTCGTTTGTGACGAATCGACTGCAATCTGCGAGGGTAGTGTGTATAAGGAGAACGGTCGGGAGTAAGACTAGTAGTGTGAACGCCCCCATTTTTCTACTCCAATCCAAATATTTCAGCGGATCGTATGGACAAGTACTAGTATGTACGTTGGAGATGTGCGCTTGTGTTGGCTTTGTTGTATTTTACGCTTACCTACAACCTGCCAAATACCTGCGAAAATGCCTAAGATTTCATTCGACTTTAAGTGAAAGACAAAAAATATATATCTGCGGAGTAGATGTAGTATAAATACAACCGTTAATGCGCCCTGTCTATGGAGAAGGCCTGTATCTGCCATCCTTTCATTTACGTTTGGCCTTGTACTGCCGATCTTTGGCTGACTCTACTTGACGTTCATCTGCCGGGTCGCTGCCATAATATTTAGCATCCATGCGACTTGGCTCGTCACACAAACAGGGGGTGTGGGGACTGCAACGTCATGGCCGGGTTCGTTTGCACTTAAAATACAGGATTCGCCAGTGCTTTAAATATAGTCAAACCCCGGAGAACCTAAAAGGATGCGAGATGATCACAAATCATATTATTTTTGAAGACTCGAAGGCCTATCGGGTAAAAATGTGGGTCTACTAGAAAAGTCGGAATGATCACCACCCTCACCGAGACCAGACCGCGCGGACTATGTGGGATGGAGTAGACATAGGAAAGGGCAGTGATTGTTAAGGCTAGTTAAAAGGTAGTTGATCCGCGCGAAACAAAAACGAATAATATCAGACTTACTTTTACCTTTTTACCTTTCAATGCACAACACCTCACGTACTCTCTTTACTCATTCTCTACCCTGTCCCTATCAAATGAACACCAAGGCTAAACTTGCCGTAAGATATCGGCTTCCCATTATTTTGAACCTATATTAATTATATCCTTTGTTGTCTTGGCCTGGGCACGTTGCATACTTGTGTTGCAGGCTGATTCCTCGCTTGAATTTTAAGTAGTCTTGGGATGCTACTCGCGCCGTTCGAGACTGATCTGCCTGCAGGAATTTGAAGTCCGTGGACTCGCCCAAAGAGCAAGCCCAACAAACCTTGTGAGGACCTTATATCCGCATCTTTGTGTTCAAGAACCATTCCAAAGGACTAGTAGTAGCTGTTTAACACTTTTATCGGCTGTCATATTCCCTTGTGATTATCTTTCCACTGAATCGTGTCAGAGCTAGCTTTAATATACCGTCGATTTTCGTCCCGAAGCTTGCACGTTTCTCGTCCTTCTTGATAGTATTGGATATTTGATCATTTTAAACTCTTGTTTACTGTAATACTATGAGCCATCGTGACAATCATTCAGTAGTGAAAGAAAATCTACACCTCGGTTCAGACTAGGAGACCAGCAAACCTCCTTCATAATCCATGGATGGTCCCAGATGACTCGGTTAATCGACAGCGATTATTTTTATTAGTAATTGTCATTCCAACCTATAAAGTGAGGTCAAGGTGATATTGGACATATAATTGAGGAGACGGATGTAGTTTGATATCTGGACTCTCAGATACAACATTGTACTAAGCGTCCTGGTATCCGGAATTCGGAACTCGGAGTTAACTGAAGCAAGGAGGTAGATTTAAATTGGTTTTTAGTAAATTCCTTTGACGTACCCGAATAATCTAAAAATATCCCCTTAAAATGCAACAGAAAATTTATGTTGGAATGTGACCCGTCTGGCCTGGCACTTGAGTTTCAGGCCAGGACGGCTATCACGTTTGACGGTTACAATCAACACGACGCCCTGCTACTGAATAGGCCATAAAAACGTTTAAAATTCGGCTGTCAAACTTTTTTTCTATTATCGGAGTGAACGTGAAAGAGTCGGAACGAGCATTAACTACTTAATTTATATGTGGCTATAAATCTAAGCCTCCGCTCAGATTTTGAGAGAAAATGATCCAATCGCGATTAATCACCAAGTCGAGAGTATTGAAGGTTGCAAGACCTTGAATTCTAAGACCGATTTCTACCCCCACGACCGACCAGTAGATATTATTTCGTACTCAAACTTTTGAAGACGAATCCAGACTGTAATTTCCACTTGACCTCAAGGCAGTCGCGGCGCATTGACCACAAAAACCCCACCCAAGAATTCTCGTTTCTTTTAGTCACGGGATCGTCCCACTTTCGTTCCGAACCTCCCCGCTCCTCCGTGCTGCACTCGGCTCACAAAGAGCTCCAGCTGCATCCTGCAGAGCGATGATCGACTCGACAGCTCAGCTGTTTTCATTCTCCAAAAGATTTTTAACAAAGTTTTAAAGTGAAACCCGGTCGTAGACAGACATATGCAACATTTTTTCAGAGAAAATCCTGTATCCTAGGAACTTTGGTCTTCCCCACTTACGAATGCGCCGGCTCGTCCGGTTCCGTGATAAGAGACAAAAAAATAGGCAGGTCACCAAACATTGCAGAGCGAATCAGAGGGATTTCCTCAATGAGATTGCATCGATTGATGCATTCGGGGTAGATTTCAGCCAGTCGCTTATCTCGATCTCGCAAGGTAAATACCCTGCCCAATGATGGCGAGACGGGGAGCAGGGGACGCTCCATCCCAGCCGAGGGCGGCACAGAAGGGAGACCCTGATGTCAAAAAGTTGAGCGACATGTAAACACCAACTAAACTGGAACACAAAGATGTGGAAACGCTGCATTCAGCAGAAAAACGGAAGGTATGAGAAGACTCATGATATCATTGTATCGCGAGGCGTCTTTGCAACAAGCTCTAAACGGAGCAGACCGTTAGTCCAGCGATTAAAACGTTTCGACAAACGCCTGTATAAACTTCGGATTGAGCATTCAAAGTCCTTGCTTCAGTAGTAACGAGTCAAACCTCGCGAGGTGATCATATCTACCTTGCATGCAAATATGTGCTGCAAGGACGATACTTTCCTTATCCTCCTGTCAAAATATCCCTTCAAATTTCCTGAGCACCCATCGGAAGACAAGCCGAACTAGGTAACTGAACGTCCTTGCGATGGCGCAAGCCCCAGCATTTATCTCCTGGTTCTTATCTTTTCCAAACATTCCTTCAGCCCCATCACGAGATCAACTGTCTAATCCTGCAGGTTTTTCTCGGGAGCCCTTCAATCTTGCCTTGCATCTGAGAGAAAAAAACTTGTGATACATTCGATTCATCAGCCATCGGTACTCTCGTACCGAACCAATTGCAAGTGCAATGTAGTCCAAAAAACACGAAAAAGTGGCCGACTAGGAAACAAGAACGCTGTCGAACTCCCTCGCCTTGCAGCTGTGAAAAAAAAAAAGGCGTATGCATATGCAAGCTAGCTCCCTTGCTTGTTCCTCTCAAAAAAACTCTACTGATTTGATGAAGAATCCCTCTAGTTGTGGATCCCCCTTCCTGAAAAGCAACCATACCTCGCATCCCCGATCGCGTCCCACTTGCATGAGAAGTAATAATGCGATTTTTTATTCCTCAGGTCCCGCGATCACCCCCAAGGCACCCGGACAGACAGACACAAGGGATTCAGCCAGCTGTGATAGCGCTGCGCGGGGTCAGTGTTCGGACCGACCTTGAAAGGTTCTTGGGGGGCACCATGGACTCAGTATATATATAGGAGTAAAATGATCCGTTACCCATACGATTTGATTGTAGGATTTTTTTGCGTTCTATCCTCATATAGCTCATCATTCTTCCCAAGCTTACTCCTTTAGCTCAAAATTACCAGCTTGAGACCTCGACTGCCCTTCCCTGTGTAACAAACATTCGACGTCTACCACAACACAAAAATATAACTTCTCTCCTGAAACCTCCCATATAATAACCCCAGAGATTGTTGGTTGCCGGAAAATAAATAAGAGCCTCCTTCACCGTATCAATAATATTGCAACCTCTATCTAAAAATAATACAACTGATATACCCTTCCATCTAAACTAAAACAACAAGATGGCCTCCCAAATCTCCACCCCAAGCGTCGAATCCCCGATGTCCTACGAAAAGAAACTCGAAGTCGAACCAACAATCCTCGAAACCCAACCCACATTCCCAGAAACCAAAGAATCGGCCAACCAAGAAAAAAAGAGCGGCAGCGGGGGCAGCTGCTGTTCCTGCGATATGCACAACGGCTGTTGGAAATGGGTCGCTACGTATCTGTTCTGCCAATGCGTGTGCATTGGGTTTTGTGTGGATCAGGTTCAGGAGACCGACTGGGATTGCTGCGATTGTTGTAATTAAAATCGGTTGAGATTGACGGAGTTTAGAAAAGGGAAAGGAGGGAATGGGAGGTGCGGGGAGTTTATCTATCATTGTCCTTTTAATTCAGCAAAGGACCGGGAATTGGGTGGGTGTTTATTTCTTTGTAAATATAAATTCGGAGTTATTATTGTTTCGTGGATTGAAACAGGGAGTCAAATCAAAATTTTAAGAAGCATATCGTTGGAATCACTCGTATTGAATAAAATGGTGACACGGAACCGGGTGTAGCTCGCCGGGAAACCGTGGCATCGACAGGTATTGGTGATCTTATTTCCATGTTCGACTTACGACACATATCCTTCATAGCCTCACGAAACCGCCTTTCGAAAAACCTTTGGTATGCAACCTGTGTGTATACGAAATCACAATTCCGTATCACAATTCATCAAACTACCACTTAACTCCATCGTAGTTTGGTAATAGGAAGCATACGTATTAGAGGTAGTAGAGTTTTATATGTATGTGTACAAATCAAGAACCCGCCTCTCCCCTCTCATCACCAGCAGAATAAGAAAGAAGAAAAAAAACACCGCACCCCCAAAAAAAAGGTATTAAAAAGGAAGACGTTAGAATTAGTTGCCGCAACTGGAACCAGAACGAAAATCGGGATATCACCAAAAAAAAGCACAGTAAAAAGCCTTTCCCTTGAGTTAAAGAAAAAAAAGAGGAAAGCAAAGGAGATAATTTCTGGAAAAAGCCGAGAATTTCAGACGATTGGTATCATAGAGTAAGAAAACCAAGCGAAGAACGAGAGAGATATCAGAGATTTATACATCACGTTAGAGAAGGTTTGGACTGGAATCTCCGCTACAAAACACCCCTGTTGGCATGAATGCAGGCGAAGCGGAAGAGAAAAAGAAAAGGACTATAATATTTTCGAATAGAAAGCAAGAAGAAACGAAAGTAACACAGCATTGGAAGTGAAATAAAAGAGAAAGGAAAAAGACGAAATCCCCAGATCGGACGCCGTTACCTAAAATCTAGGGATATAGAATAACCAATACCATATGCAAACTGTCGTAGAATGCAAATAAAACAAGGGTTTTCATCAGTAACAAAAAGAAAGCTGGGCTGCTGGGTATAGCTCCCTGTAAAAAAAAGAAGAATCGTGGAACACGTGAATATATTATCCAAGAGCAAGCGAGAGAGAGAAAGAAATACGGTGATTTATGCTTGCCCCGCCGCACTAGCGGAAGAAGTGGTCTCCCCTTCTTCACCATCATCATGCAAAGTCGAAAACTGCTGCAACGTCAAAGCCTCGCTAGCCGCCTGCTGTGCTAAAATCGCCCGTTCTGCTTCCTCAGAATTTGCCATCGCTCCCGAAATATCCTTCATAAGAACATCGCTAGGTTCCTGGCTTCCGGACGCGGCATCAAACTCAAACATGGCACTCATCTCCTGTATCTGTGCTGCGGTTGAAGGGATGAGTTCCTGCTCAGGGTGAATTCTCCCCGGTATGAAAGGCACTGGTGGTGGCGTGGCGCTGAATATCACTGTATCGAGATTACGACCTCGAAGAGCGGTTCCAGGTTCCATGTTTCCTTCGTGAATGGAAGTATTGTAAGGCGGAGATTCTCGCTCGCTCATCTCATAGCCACCGCTATAGTCGAATTGTGGGTGATGGATCGCGGATGGTGAGGTCGAAGAGCCCGGAGAACCGTGTCTGGGCGCGGGTTTAATATTGGTGGGTGTCTTTTGGGATGGCATATCCTTTGCTTTCTTGAACTGGTGGGCTTTGGTCCTTAGAGGAACGGGTAGATCATCTGGATTTTCGATCCCGAGGGACATCATGAGCTTTTGCTGCTTTGTAGGTCGCGGTTTACGGGTGGAGAGAGAGGCGGACAGAACCGGAGGCGGATCCGGTGCTATCGGCATCCAACGGTGCAATTCAGCCCGTAAAAAGTTGTGCTCTTGCGCGAGTAGCACCTCCGAACCTTCGATCTTTCGTAGATAGAACCTCATTGTCGGAATTTCCGAATGCGTAAGTCCAAAAGCGTTCTGGCAGAACGGGTTGAGGTGGTCTCTGAACTTCATGGCGATCGAAATTATGCGAGTTAGGCAGGCTTGCTCTTCAGGCTGGAATGGCAAATCGACAATCTCGGATTCCCAGTTCTGCAGGTCTTCAAGTTTTGGCCGCGCGGCGTCTCTCGGGATCTTAACCCGGTGATCGCAGATCGGGCACGTATACTTGTCCTCCTCCTTTACTTTCCCCCGAGCAATCTTCAAACACTTGCCGTGATACCATTCATGGCATATCTCGCACTCGATCATCATACCGGCCTCAGGCTGACGACAGATGCAAAAGATCTCGCGAAAGCGGCCAGACTTGGACGAGTCTCCTCCCGCCCCGGATGAGCTTGCGGTGAACGGAACCACAGCGGTATTAGGATCCGGGCTCTGCTCTCGGGACGAAGGTTCAACAGGCGTGCGAGGTCGATCTTCGAGCGCAAAGCAGGCACTATTCCGTCCTTCGACATACATCATATGGCTCAGCAATATGTGCAAAGGTGCATTTGCTTTACCAAACAACTTTTTTCCTCGTCTCATCCAGTCTTCATGCCTTTTCAGCTCTTTCTCAAGATCAATCGTCCCAGATGGCTTGACTTGTCCGGCGGTGAGAGAATCCATGACATCTCTCGCGTCCTTGTAATGGGGTCGCTGGTGTATGAGATCCGCCTTCGCCTTTTCGACTAGATTCTGAACCTGACGTTGCGCTTCCCTCTGCTTGTTCAAAATTTGATCCACTTGATCCAGGATTTCCTGCTCGTAAGGGTGCAGCTGGGCCATCCGAGACAACGAATCGAGCTGCGCGTAATGAATTGGTTCCTGCGACATGACGTCTCTCGCTTTGCTGGACCACAGCTGACCCGCGCTCCTCTCAGACTCGAGCCACCCCAAAAGTTCATTCTCCCCGGTCGGCATACTCAGTTCGTAACCCTGGTCGATGAGCGTTTGGCACTCCTGCAACGTGACAACCTTTCCCGTATATTTCATATCTTTAATTTCCTTTATCCACCGAAACTGCTGAATGACCTTATCCAACTGTTCCGTCTCCACTAGATCCACATTAAAGGACCTTCCCGCCTCCGCCAACTCCTCATACTGTTCGATCGTCATACCTCCGCCGGGTTGAGCATCCGCAAGCGCATACCGTGCTTTCTGCTGGAAGTCGCTGATTGCTTCAGCTCGCTCGCGGAGCTGTTCGATCTCAGGAGCCTCGAAGGATAACTGGTCGGCCTCCTGTAATAGTCGCACAATGTTATCAACCTTTCTGAGCTCTTTATCGCGTTCTTCTAGCTCTGCAGCCTTGGCATTGCCTTTTCTCCACACTTTTTCATTCTTCCTGCGGTTCTGCTGCTTTCGTGAAATATAATTTGTCGCTTCTTCGACCCATTCATTTGCGCGTTCCACGAAAGACTTGAGGGCAGGCAGCTCAGGAATTGTAGCAGGAATCTTCTCCCCTTCAGCTAGAAGAGATCGCAAAGTTTTCAAAGCGGGTCTTGGGGATTCTAACATAAACTTTTGGAGTTTTGCCGTCCATGCCTTGGGCATGTTTGCCTTATCCCTAACCTTATCCACCAGTTCCTGCAACGCGTCGTCGGTGTGCTTCAGGCGAAGGATGAGCTTGTCCGATGAGCAGTCGCAGATGTCTTGGAAGTGCTCGGTGCATCCGACATTGGTCGTACAATCGCAGATGACCTGGGATAGATAACAATACGACTTGCATACTATACATTGGTATTGCTCCTCCGCAAGGTCGCCTTCCACTGTTTGTTCGTTAATACCTGGAACGAGCTCCCGGATATTGCTACGGTTCTCGAGCTCGGTATCTCGAATCTTCTCTAATGCAGGTGCCAACCTATTCCAAAAAAAAAAGATTAATATTTCCGTACTCTCCGGTTTGTGTTGTGGAACTTACCAAAGCGCTGTTTTGATTGACGTGTCTCTGGCGGCTGCGGTTAGTAATAGCTCTTCATGGGAGAAAACAGGCTGTTTCCTGAATTCGTGATAGCGCTCGACACCAGCTCGACCGTAAGGTTCCCAGTCCGGTGGTGCAAAGTTGACAGCTTCATTAAAGTTGAACTGTATATTCAAGTTAGCATGTTGTGTTCGGTTCGAAATCGAATGCAACTTACCCCATGATTGAATCCCGCATGGTAAGCTTGAGGGAAAGTGATGACGAATTGGCCGGCACGTTGATCGATTGCATATACTTTAACGCCAGCCTTCGTCAACGCGGATGGAGTGAGTAGCGTCACCAACTGGAACAGTAGATCGGGTTGTTGTTCAAATAGCTCTGGCACCGCCTCCTTCATCGCGTTTTCAAACTTGAGAGCGTCTGAGCACGGAATTCCGTACCAAGTCTTTGTAGCCCCAAAATGCTGATAATTTGCAGAATAGGTATAATGGTCTTCATTGTGCCAGCAGAAAGTCGAGAAACACATGCCAACGTATAGCCATGGAACGGTCATTCCTGAAACATCCGACTTGATATGTCGGAACAACGACTCATTATGTAAAGGTAAGATATTGAGGTTCCAAGGGTCGTGAGCGTATTTATTGAGGGGGTCTTTTTCGATAACTGGGAATCCACTTCCGTGAGTTGTAGAGTGAATGTCGGCACCATACTCAACTTCGACAGTTTCGTGTAAGCTTTCGACAAGACGCCAAAACTCGCGCTCGACGTCGTCCTCGGAAACCTGGCGCTTGGAGTTGAGGATGGGATCGTACGACATTTTGGATGCGAAATAGTTCTCTTTAAAATTGTTGGCCTTCTCCTGGAACTGTTTTAACGAGTACACCGGGCCGTCCTCGAAACCAAACTCGCCAGTGCCAACTAAACATCTGTTGCAGTACCAGTCCCTGTCCGGGATTGTCTTGACCGGTGGGTCCAAACAGTAAGTATGATATCCGTGATCGCATCCGTCACATAACAGCAGGGAGATGGCATCGTCGCCACGGCCACACTTCTCACACTTCTAAAATCTCAATTAGTGTCCCCGGTTCACGTTTTCGGGGTATAAAACTTTGGTACTCACCTCTCCGGGTTTTGTCTTATTAGGTCGATCCGGCCTGGGAGTGGCTGGTCTGTGGAAAATCATATTGGAGCCAGCAACAGTAGGCGCTAGAAAATGTATAATGTTAGTACCGTACCGTAAGCGGCGATATTTTTTTATACGTCGCAATATATCATACCTTTCTTAAGCCTCTTGCTGCGACGCTCACCGGACTCCTTCTCTGCGTCGGTTCCACTGGGGTCTTTTGGCGGGGTCTCGCTGTTCTCGCTGAGTTGACGTTTCGAACTTCGGCTAGACGGTCGCGGGGTCTCATTCGGTGCCGGTGTAGGCGTGGCATCACTTTCCTTCTTTACAGAATTTAATGCCGTAAACCCATTACCGTTGACAGCAGTGAATCCGCCAGAGTTGACTGCTGTAAATCCGCCCGCGGGAGCGGGGGTACTCGATTCTCCAGCTTCCACAGGCGCGGCATCCGGCATCGGCGAGTCATTATCAGAGTCGACGGGTTTCTCCCGCATCCCGGAGCTGTTGGCGGCGAAGACAGGACGCGACAGAGGCGACTCCTGCATGCCTCCTGGTGATCTCATCGCCGACTTGCCACCCATCTTGCCCGCGGGACTACCGGCGGGGGAGGGGGTCAGAGGTCCTCCATACTCTGCTTCCAATAGTTGTTGCACACCGGGCTTAGCGGTTTTGACGTATTCCTCGTACGGATGCAGGTATTTCTGATAGGAGTTCTTGAGCGAAGTCGACAACGACGACATGATTTTGCCGCTGTACCCCAGATCGCGCCCGATTTCGGCCCATTTTTTACCCTTGCAAACTTTGTCGAAACCGCCTCGGATGTCAACAGCTTTCTTGAGTCGGTAGAGATCGAGTGGTCGTTTGTCGACGCTTGGGTAACGATTTAGTGTCATGCCATGTTGGGAATGGAACTTGTTAAGTTGATCAAGGTAATTTAGATTTGCTCGAGTTCCTAATCATGGGGGTTGCAAGTTAGCTTGTGGGTATCATCAAGTGCTGGTAGAGAAGATCCGTGCGTACCTCCTTCAACACTGTTGAGTTCTTGCCGTCGAGTTTTAAAGTGAAATCGCTGCAAAAGACAATGTTAGAAAATGCGTCTCGGGTAAGCAATCTTTGAAATAGACGTCGTACCTCAGTGTCGATACAGAACGGTGGGTTCCACGTATCCGGAGGGATGATTTTGACTATTCCGTATTTCCGCCCTTCGTCCGCGAGACTTTGAATATACTTGAACGGATCTTTAAATTCCTCCTCTGTTGGACGATACGTCGGCGCTTCTGTGACGCCGTGTGGTCGAACCTTCTTCGGTTGCTCTTTGACGGATGGGATCTGACGATGTTCTACCGAGCTCATGTCGAGTCCCGCCGCTCTCCTGGTGCTCAGAGGTACCCCTTGCACCGGAGGAATCAGGGGATTCGGTGCAACTGGGGTACTGCTGCTGTTGACGGTGTTGCTGCCGCCGCCGCCGCCTTTCATCCGTGTCGTCGGAGTGCTGCTCTGCGTCGGTGGCTGCAGTCCTTGGGAGGGCGATTTCCGTGACCCATTGGAAGCCGACTTGGGGGTACCTTGAGCGGTAGCAGGACCGTTACTCGAGGCACCCGCCATCTTTTAGAGGTCGTGTAAATCTTTAAGCGGACCAATTGGCAGGTCGAGGTTTTAGGGAACCGCGAGGGTTTGTCCGAGGGGGTCGAGCGTTCGAGTCTCCAGTTTTCCTTGTTCTTTTTTCCGCTTGAAAAATTGCCGAGTTTATGCTGAGATTGAGGACATTGGCGTGGTGATGATGATGGAGGAATCGAGGGTATCGGAGGGGAATGTAGGTCGGGTTGGAGGAGGAGGCGATGTGAAACGACGGAGCTGGCTGGGAGCCGGGAGGGCTTTGTTAGCAGAGGTGTGATGGAGTTTTGGATTTGAGATTGCGGGTTTGGGTGGTGAGGGAAGGATAGGATGGGATGGAGGTCAATCAGGCAGTTGGTTACTTTTTTGTTACCGCACAAATCAGCCGGGCGATCTCGATTATATAAAACCGGGAGCCGCAACAGAATGATAAAAAAACCCACGAAGGACGGGATTGTCGGAATTGCTGTAGACGGGATGGCGATGGGAGATGGGCCCGCTACGGAATGCTATTTACAGAACGGATCCAGGGGCGAGACTCGTGGAGAGAGGAAGAGGTTAGGAGGAGGACGATGGAGGAGGAAAGGATGAATGGGGAAAGGGAAGGAAAATGGACAGAGATGCTTTCCTCCTCCTCCTCCAACTAGAACCACCATGCTATTCGATTCTACTGCTAACTGCTGCTTCCATGCTCCCATGCTATCCTATCACCCCTCTAACGATCTGGGTCCAACCTGCTTTCGCTAGCCTCGTATCATGTACCTTACTCGACTGCATGCGATAGAGACGGATATGTGCACCGCTTGGGACATAGCTCGCACACCCTCTCGACCGGCCTCCATCAAAAACCGGACCGCGCATTTGCGCCCGAAAATGGATTCGAACAGTCGGCTTTTAAGCGGACGGACGGTGCATGCAACTAGCATCCATCCATGGACGAGCTAGCTTTTCTTTTATACCACCACGGCTACATACTCTGATGGTGGGGAAAGCTGAGACCTGCTCTCTCGATTCCCGTGCACTGGGGCCCTCCCCTGCTATTTTCGTATCATATCATAATCGTACTTTTTCTCTCTTTCCTTCTAGTTCGCGTGTGGTGCACATGGTCGGGACCGAGGCATTTTTTTAGATCATTTCCATCGTTTTTTATAATCGAAAGCAGCCGGATCGCGGAATACTTTTTTTTTCCTTCTCGCGAGAGAAAAAGTTTGAAGTTTAAGCAAACCGGACGCCACTACACAGATTAAATTCGTCCCAAGAAGGCGAAAGCCGACGTTTGACTGCCGGCCGAAGTGGCAGAAATGGCGATGGATCCAGATCCAACCTGCTCCTGATTGGCTTTGACCCTCAGCTCCAGCCCGGGTGGCGGCAAGGTCGCTACCAGAGTACCAGACTACTTTCCTGGCGAACGAAAATGGAATCAGTCTAGACGACAGGTACAGTCCGGGTGTCCGGTTGCAAATATTTAAAACATGTCCCAGAGAAGCAATCATATTTAAGTCCGTCAGAGTCAACGTCCGTGGGTGCATTACGTATATGCACCCACGGTTTCAAAGAGAAAAGGCGCGATGCGGGGAGATGAGGATATGGAGTATATGGGATGTGATCTGCCGCCAGAAATTTCTTAAAATACCTGGCGGGTGGAATTTTTAGCTCACGATATTACTTACATACATGATCCCGACCAGAAATCAGGTGCCTGGGCTGCATTCCGAGCAGGAGCAGGCATTAATTATCAGCATTAATCGGCCAACATTGCATGCTGCATATCATCCATTGTATCCTGGTTCCCTGGCCGTTCTCCAATCTCGTTCACCGCGAACAGCTCTCCACAAATCTGCTTGCAAATTTTTGGCTTGAAGGCTCTCTATATATTTTATATCATGGTCAGATCATATACTGGGTATCAGATGGCCTTTGTAGATGCTGGAGATCGGACGGTGGTGTCCCGTCCGTTGGATGCGACAGCCCAGCGCAGAACCGAAAGGTGTCGGCGGGTGGCTTATGTAATCTACCAACGACAACGCAACGCATTTTGCTCCAACACCAGAAAAAGGAAATCCGTCGCATGTCACTGTAAATCCCGATAGCTTCACTGGCACCCTCACCCTCCCCCACCAGCAATGTCCCGCAGGATGGCTACCTTTTCCAACCTCCAACAGTTCCTCGAAGGGTCCAAGAAGGCCTTTCTCTCCGCCGTCCGTAAGAATCACCCGGTCAAGCTCGTCATCGGCAACGAGTCCGCAGGTTGGTCACCTCACCTCACCTCCTCGATATCAAATACCTTTCCATCAAAAGCCTAACCCCACAGACCTCGACTCCTTCGCCTCCTCCATCCTCTACGCCTATCTCGACACCATAGTATCATCTCCTGCCATCAAAAAAGAACGCTTACGCTCTCCCTCTGAAGAACGCGAGGCCTTCTTCAGACGTCTCCCCGCGCCCTCCCTCCCCATCCTCAACATCCCCCGCTCCGAACTTTCAATCCGCCCCGAACACGCCCATCTGATCAAATCCAACCTCTCCTTCACCCTCGGTGACGTCTTAACCCTCGATGATATTCCCCAATCCCTTCTCCCGCAAAACACCTCCATAACTCTCGTCGACCATAACGTTCTCCAACCGCCCTTATCTCCCAAATTCTCGTCCAGCGTAACGTCCCTGATAGACCACCACGTTGACGAGCACAAGTACCCCACCGCGGAACCTCGTAAAATCCAAGTCTGCGGCAGCTGCGCCTCTCTGGTAACCAACCATTTCCGCAAGGGGTTCCCTGTGCACTGGGAGAACATTCCTCCCACCATCCACGCCGAAATCGCACAGTTGGCGCTGGCACCTATACTGATCGATACCGTCAACCTAACGTCTAGAACTACACCTATGGATGTGGTGCAAGTCACCGAGCTTCTCGGGCTTGTCGGGGAAGATTTTGACAGAAACGCATTTTACGATGGGCTTCAGGCAGCAAAGACCGACCTGTCAGCGCTCAGTATTGATGGAATGCTCAGAAAAGACTACAAGCAGTGGACAGCGGATAATGGGGTCGTGCTCGGTGTTGCCGCGATCACCAGGTCGTTATCGTGGGTTGTGAAGAAAGCCGGCGGGATGGATGCGTTTACGAGTGAACTAGCGACATTCGCGAAAGAGAAGAAGGTGGATGTGGCGGTCGTTATGACGACGGATTCTGTTCGGGGGAGTTTTAGAAGGGACTTATTGATCTGGGGGCTTAATGAGCGGAGCAAGGGGTTCGCACAGCAGTTTGAGGATGCGGTGAGCCAGAAGTTCAAGTTGGAGAAGTGGCCCAACGAGGAGGACGAGTTGGAAGAAGATGTGCAAGTGGACGGGATGAAGGCGTGGACGCAGAAGGAGTTGGAATCGAGTCGGAAACAGGTAGCGCCCGAATTGAGGGATGTCGCCGGTAGATTGTAGAAGATTTGATGATGGCGATTGAGGTAAACGTTGGGTCGTAGGCAAAAGTCTCCCTTCTATTCGAAGCTAGATGGAAGGTATTACGCGTAATAGACAATCGGGTTTCTAGGAAGCGTGATTTATAAAGTGATGCCCGAAGCATCCTAATCTATGGTATCTATACACATTCATCCAATGGATCCTGATCGCTACTCTTCCGCCACCTTTGCGAACCCGGTCTTCTGCAATTCCGCAGCATCAACCTGTGGTATATCATCCTCCTCAGGCGCCGGCGCATCTAACGACCTATACGCCGTCTCGTTCAACTTTTTATCCCCTCCCACGCTCTTGTACTGGTACCCCCTCAGCCTAGGCCCCTCTCCCGTCCCAATTGGCAAGCCTCTCCCGTACTCCCTTCCAAACCTCTCCTTTCCTTCTTCCCATGTCCCGTTCTCGATACTCTTCCTCACATCCCCGAAAAATTTCTCCAAAACCCACAAATTATGAATCTGCAATAGCACCCAAGCTGTCATCTCCTTAGCTTGCAGACAGTGGTGCACGAATGCCTTGTGATGCTTTTTACACGAGTAACACTCGCACCCTTCCTCCAGCGGACCCAGATCCGTCGCGAAAGATTCGTTCCACATGTCCGTCGCTAGAGGTAGTTGATCGAGCAACACCCCGCCTTCATCCGCGCCCCCGCCTTCACTTCCAGCGGAACCGAATTTGAAATGCAGCGCGATCCCCGCATCCGTCGCCACCCCTACGAACCCCACGTTGAAAACATCAACACCCCGGTCAATCATATCCAGTATCTCGTGCGGTCCTTTGGTACAATCGCTCTGCAACCTCACTAGATCCCGCAACTCGTCCGGTAGCAGATGCGTAGGGAAGACATCGGAGTGGGAAAACACCAATCCCGTGAGCCTATCCGCCTTTTCCGCCAGATCCTCGATATACAACCTCTGCTTCTCCCGTTCCAGTGGTAAGAAAGGAGCAAACACCGCCGGGTTATATTCTTCCTTCTCTCCCTTCTCCTCCTCCCCTTCCTTCGGGGTCCCGGTAACGGCAGAATCCCCCCTCTGCAACCCATCCAAAAGCTCAGTCAACCACAACCCCGTCCTCCCCACCACTTTCCTCTCCCTGTTTTTCCCCACGGTACCCGCTTCCCTCCCGTTCCCCGTAACGTTGGGAACATCCTCCACCCCGACCACTATATCCGGCCGTAGCTTGATCACCGCGGAAACGTAGTCCTTCACAGGCAAGTCGCGGAAACCGACGGATGTCAGTATCGAGATTTGGGAGTCCGAGTTTGCTTTCGGGCACTGAATCGCGGGTGAGCGGCGCGGGGAGAGGAGGAGTAGAGTTGAGGGGGAGAGTGAGATGAAGTCGCGGAGGAGAGGGGAGGATTGGGTGTATATCGGAGGTGTGCGCTGGGGTGATTTTTCTACGACTGGTGGGTGTAAAATAGATTTGTTAGCTCTATCATTTGAATATCTCTTATAAAAGTAGCATGTCAATTGATAATTTTCGAACACACGTGAGGCGTTGGGGGGGAAATGGAATGCGATCTTTGGAAAGGATTTTGGGATTAATTACGTACAATCCTCGAGCGCAACGTATACCCCGAGCACACCCGTATTCCTCTCCAGGTTATCCGGCGACAGGTGCGGTACCACCCCGCGCGAGGTGGGAGCGATGTAGTTCGGAGTCTGCAGGGTGAAGCCCTTTGAGAGAGTTAGGACGCCGATGCGCGCGCCTGCACCGGCGGCGGCGGGTGGAGCGCTGCCGGCCGCTGCTACATCTGTTACGGCGGTTTTGAGGACGCGGAAGGTGTTCATGGGGAGGAGTCGGGTGGGAGGGGCGGTTGGAAGGATTGTTTGTTGATTTGTGGGGTTTTTGGAGATTTTCGAATGGGGGTTTTGGGTTGGTGGGGTGCGAGAAGGAAAAATTATATTGAAATCGGATGGCCTTGGATACAAGGATGGGAAACTTCGCAGCCTCGATTGGATACAGGCAGTAGATGCAGCATGCGAGATCAAGTGGACTAAAGGGGAGGTTTGTTGGATTTTACAAGGCTGATGCTAGGAGATGGAGAAGCTTTTTGTTGTAAGGTGTCGAAGTTGAGGGTGTAAAATTTGGATGATAAAAAATGATATCTGGAGGATATATGAAGCATTGATGATATGGTTATAATCTCGAGGGCATATTGCAGGTGGCTAATTTTGAGGGGTAAACACAGTTCCGAATTGTCATTTTCAAAACTTTAAATGTATATATCACTTAGATGTAGGGAGGTCATATTTGTCATGAAAGCTTTTTTTTAATTTGTATTCCGGTCATTCTACCGAATAGAACCCAGTATCGGATGATAGATTGTGTTCAAAGAAAAGGAAAGATCGCGGGATAGCAACATCTAAGCCAATAGTATAGTTCCGTTTCCTTCCTTCCGTCCTCTTCATTGTCTTTACAATTCAATCTCTCCAACAAGTACCCTTAGAGGGGCAATCTACGGCTTCTCGTAAACCCAGTTGAAGATGGCGGAATCGTACTTGACGATTTCGGATTCCGTAAACCACAGTCCGATTTCGTGCTCGGCGCTTTCGACAGAGTCGGAGCCGTGGCAGACGTTACGGCCGAGGTCCTATTTTCGTTGATTAGTACGGGATATTCCAGGATGGTGATATGGGGGTAGAGGAGTGGAACATACGATGGCGTAATCACCACGGATGGTGCCTGGGGCGGAGGCGAGTGGGTTGGTAGCACCGAGGAGGACTGTTTTTGAGAGATACGTTAGACGGATACTTTTTTTCTTTTGTGACAACGACGAGGAGTTGCTTACTTCTGCCGGTCTTGACGACCTCACGACCTTCCCAGATCATGGCACAAATTGGGCCGGAGTTCATGTAGGAGATCAAACTGTGTAGCAGGGTACGATTAGAACCAACTGGGCACTGCGTGGCGAAGAGGTATTTTTTTATATGTGGGGTAACATACCCCTTGAAGAATGGCTTCTCAGAGAGGTCGGCATCTGTCAGAGTGAAAATTAGAAAAAGTCTGCAATTTAAAAGAGGTGAGTAATAAACGGAGAGGTTAAACTAGACGTACAGTGCTTCTCGAGGTGCTCCTTTCCTGGAGTGGTGAGCTTGATGGCAACAAGCTTGAAGCTGCGGCGATTTGTTAGCACCGTTAGAGGTTGGGTTGGAGCGGTGGGAACTTACCCCCTCTGCTCGAAACGAGAGATGATTGGGGCGATGAGTCCTCTCTACCGATACCGTATTGATTAGTGCTGTGATCCGTTGTGGTCCCGGAGATTGTTCAATCTCGTTCTGGGAACGATTAAGCTAACCTGGACACCATCTGGCTTGATAGCAATGAAGCTATGCGAGACACGAAAATGTTAGCAGTTAATCCCTCACAAATCGATGACTGTTGTTATAGAAGAAAACTCACGTTCGTTCGGTGGTCATTTTGAATGAAGATTTGTATATACGAACTGAGACAGAGTCAATTGATATTGCGGATGGAGAGTTCTGAGGGTCTGATGGAGGGGTAATAACAAGAGGGGAGAGAGGAAGAGGGCTAGCTGGCTGAAATTGATTTTTTTTTTTCTTAGCGAGACTTTCGGAGGGGAGCTGAGGAACAACACATTCTTCGTTCCCTTCTCTCTGCTGGCACTGCAGGCCGATATGGACACGGACATGGACAGCTGCATGCATCTCGCATTTCTCTCATGGCAGGGCTCGAGCTTCGATTGCAAGCGTCGACGACAGCGTCCGCATCCGTGGCACAGCAGCCGTATACCATTCCGACTCTGATCCTATCCTACTTTGCTCTGTTTCTGTTCTGCTCTAACATAACAGCGTGGAAGTTACTGCCAACTGACCAACCGCTCACGCTGATAGCTACAGCTACTCGGAATGCTACGTCGAATCGATACCCGTATTAGAGCAGATCGGATCTCTTAGCTTCAAGAATAAAATTAACTGCCATATTTCCAAGGCGTGGAATTAATCTCGTCAATTTTCACCGCTCGTTCGGTTACCGTTGCCTCTCTGGATGCTTCGATATGGAGAAAACTTTCCCCTGCGCGCCGCCAGCTAAGCCGGCTTCCACCCAGCTTCCTCAAGCAAGCTCTGGTAGCTCTCAATAATAGCAAAGAATGCAGGTGGGAAGGGGAGAGCTCGAAGCCGCTGCTGTTAGCTAAACACCTCGTTACAGACACTGCATGCGTAAGCTCTGGATCCATCGGCTCCTCTGATTGGCCCAGCGCCGGTTTCAAGACCAGCCAATACACACCCATCGACACCCAACGAGATCAATACCAAACTTAGCATGGCCTTCTTCATGCACGGTAAAAGAATTTTTATTTTTTTTCTTCTCCGGATGACTTGCACTAGTCTCGGACCGTCATTGCACAGGAACCGCAATTTCCGCTGTCGAGCGCGTTCGACAACACCGCAGTTCCAACCGCTCCCTCTGGAGCTTCGCAGCATCAGCTCTCCTCTGGTGGGCATCGCGAGCGAGATGCTGTGACGGATTTCGCATGCCTATGTAAAATGCAAACGGGCGGGAAACTCATCACAGTGGGGGGTTGATATCGAGAAAAGCACAGAGCTTCACGAGGCTGTGTGCGACAAGCCTAGCGAAAGAACGAGCGAACCCTTGCTATCATTGCGAAACTCCTGCCAATCTCTCGCCTCGTTCGCCCAGGCTCCCGCAAAAAAGTAGCTGATGTTTGACGTCCCCGGGCTGCCCTGCTGCTGCTGCTGCTGGCACCACGCAATTATATTACCGTTGGGGTTCTCGTAGCGGCTGTTTCCAAGTGGTTGCTCGGAGCCGGGGGCGAGTTCGCCAGGTAAAATTGTGCAGCCATCCCTTTATTGCTCTAGCCGTCGAGAGCTTACTGCGGTCGAAGGCCTCTCCTTTTCCTCAAAGACCCTTTCCCTTTAACCCTTATGCTCTTCCTCTTCCCATTTACATCTCTCCTCCTCTTCTCTTATTGACCAAAGACACCTCGTAGGGCTTCGCTTGCTATCCTTCCAGCAAGCGGTCTCTCCCTCTCTCACAATTATCATTTTTGTACCTGAACGCCCATATCACGAATTCCCTTTCTGTCGTTTTTGACTTACGCAAGTGCAGCGCTATCCCATCGTCACATTGATCACACATCGTTTATCACACTCTATTAATACGCTCGTTCACTTAATGCGCTAGTTCGTGATTATCTCTCGCCCGACGTCCTTTTTTGTCCTTCAGAAAAACATTTACCGCATTTCTTCCTCGTCTGAAATCTTTTACTGTACCACTATATATCACATTATTGTATAACAAATAACCAGCCATGTCGTCAGCGGACCTCGTATCTCTGGAAGATACCCCCTTGGCCCTCGAGAGCCCTAACGACCACAAGAAAGAAGGAGAGGCAGAAACATCTCTCCTTGACGACGACGACGCCATGCAATCCGAGATGCAACCCGAACAGCCCCAGCCAAGCACTCCAGCTCTCCCCGTTCTCCCAACAACCGAAAGAGCAGCTCTGCGACTGAAAACCTCCCTTCAGCGGAGGTCCGTCGACTGGCACCCTACGCTCTCCTCCACCGCCAGCAGCAGCCCAATGACCCCCCGTCACGCCAAAAGACAGTCCATGAGCTTTCCCGTCAACGTCGCCCCGTCGTACTACCCTTCAACACATTACAGCCAGCTCCGAAGCCCCATACAACACACCAGGACTTCATCCGAAAGCATCCCTGCCACATCAACTGTCATTGAGCAAGTCGAACCGGCCAGCGACCCAATAACCTTCCTGACCGTTCTCGCCGGTCAGGAACGCCGCGTCCTCGAGCTCAAAGAAGAACTGCTCAAAGCGGACGCTGAGCTTGAAAAGTTGAAGAAAAAATGGGCCATGCACGAAGCCACCGGCAAGAGAACCGACACTTCGACCGTCGAGCAGATGAGGAATCTGGAGCTCGCGGACGAGAAGAAGGTGCACGCGCGTCGCCAGTCTATCGGTGTTGCCAGGTCGTCCAGAAGGACGACGACGTTCAACGATAACACAAAGCACCAGCGCACTTTATCGTTGCTGTCGCCCGAGAGGACACATACCCACTCTTTCCCTCAACCGGCGGACGTGGACGAGCCGCTGAAACCAAAGAGGGCGAATACGGTGAAGGAGACTTCGCTGAATACGTGGGAGAGCGGGTACGAAAAATCGGTGTACGAGCCGTTGAGGCACGGCAAGAGAGTCGGTCACCAGGAGGCGCTCATCGCCACCGGAAAGCAGATGGCCGAGGATTTCAAGGAAGGGTTGTGGACATTTATTGAAGATTTGCGACAGGCGACCGTCGGAGAGGAAATGGCTGCCGCCGCTGCCGCCGCTAACGGACAGAAGAGCGCGGCTGGTACGCCGAATACCACGCCGTTGAAAAACAAAACCGGCCTGAAAGGCTCGCCCGTTGGAACTCCCACCGGAACAAAGCCCAAGACGAAGAAGGCGGCGAAATCTTCAGGACCGAAAGCTACCAAACTCGTCGACATTGGTGATGATTTCTGGTCCGAATTGGACCCAGAAGGTCCACTAAGCAAGAGCAAAGAAGTTGAGGAAATGGAGTACTTCAAGACGCCAGCGTTGCCCACATTGTATAAAAAGGGCCACACAAAACCGGAATCCGTCCGGTGGTCCACTAGCACCATCGTTTCCGAGATGGGCAGCGATCTCATGTCCCCCGGCGGTGCGTTTAGCTCCCCTCGCACCAGCACTAGGTAAGAATATATTTTTCGTTTTGCTTGATGCATTTCTTTGATTTTGCTCACCCCTGCATACTCACGATCAGATAACTAACGAATTTTTTTATTGAAACACAGCTCCCGCTCACGTTCCTCATCCCCTCATCGCAAATTCAGCACCTCAGAACTTACGTTTCCGGAAAAGAATGCCGCGGAGCTGATCCAGTCGCTGGCGGATTCTCAGCAAGCGCCCTGGGGAATGATTGCGGCTCCGTTGGGAAACTTGAAGCGAACGGCTACTGCGGTTCTAACACAGATTGAGAAGGGGTTGGCGGCGCCGCCAGCGAGGGAACAGGGTTCCTACTTTGATTTGGAGAACGCGAGGAGTGTGATGGTTCCTACCGTTGTTTCTGGGGATTTGAATAAGTCGAAGAAGTTGCATTGAATTTGATTTTTTTAAACAGGATGAAGGTGGACGCTAGATGTATTATATAATGACGGACGACTAACTGCTGCAGAGATGAAACTAACTTTAGGGTGTTTTTTGTTTTGTTTTTTTGTTTTTGGGTATCCATTTTACCTGACTTTCTTCTTCTCTATTTTCCACTTTTACATTTTCGACAATCCTTTCGACAATAAAAGCATTCATACAACCAGATTTTGAGATGTGCTGGGAGGCTATATATTCGGAACGCGCAAGATGGCGTGATAGATCAAGAAAGATTGGACTATTTTCCGATATAGCTTCTTGACACCAAATATTTTTTAAAAAGATACCATTTTTCTTATTGGTTTTGTCTTCAACTTTTTTGATTTATGTTAGATTATACCTTGTAAATATAGACTGTGGTCTTAAATTAATCAGCAATACTGTGCTTGCTTGGCCAAGGAACTAGAAAGGGAACGATAGGCGTGAAAACAAGATTTCTGTGTAAGGTTTTACCTATTTTTCTAGGATCGTCGCTAACTTAGGAATCAACTTAAGTACTTGTGCGCAAGCTTCGTTAATAAACATCCAGTAATTGCGGTGATGAGGGCTTCGAGATACCTGCAAAGGTACTCCCGGATTAGAACTCAATATTGAGAGAGTCGAAAAATGACTCCCGTTATCTACTCAGCTAGCGGAATCCAATATGATATTTGAAAGTCTTTTACCATATCTGCTGTTTTCTCGAGCTTTATAACTACCTTAATATATGTTAACTGATTTATGAGGGGGCCACTACACATGATTATGATGAGGCCTCTTAACTTTCAATTAGTTTTAGTACTGCTGATCAGAGGGGCATTCAACCACGTTTCTAGCTCCAACTTGCGAGAAAATGTGCAGATGCGTACTCGGATCTTCCTTTTTTTAGGTTTAATTTCCAGTTCGGATACTTGAAGATTTCCGGATCGGCGAGACAAGACAATGCGGATTAATTCCCATAGCACAGCACAAGACAAAATATCGAAAATATCTTCATCCTTTATTCTTGCTGTAGCCCTATGCATTAACCGGACCGAGATCATTTCCTAAAACAAATTCCTTGAAATTACAAAACCCCGAGCTAAACATTACGATGGAAGATACGCCGGAGCTCCCATCATCCAAATCATCAGTTCAAGATGCCGAGGAAACCGTGCAAGTTTCCCAATCGTCAGCCCTCGCGCAAGTAGCCAGCTACTTGGTCTACTCTAAAGTCATTACTCTTCCCGCCTATCCTACGGTTGCTCAAGCCATTTCTTTGATCGAAGAAACTCTCCGGAATAAACACGATAAAATCTGGCTCCTTCCCGATAATCAAGTACAAACTCGAGCTGAACGTGATATAATCAGACAGTTAGCTCAGGATTCCATGTGCAAAGGCAAAGAACCACCTGCAAGGTTCTCCGCATCTGATATAAAAATATGTTCACGTCGAACGCGAGAGCAAGCCAACATCTTTCAAACCTTTAACAGACAGAGAAAGGGAAGCCCTTCGAAAGCTTGCCAAGAGCCTTTTGAGTTTAGAGAACCATATATGAGATCACTACCTAGTCTGACGGACTAATACATCCTGGTACTCAAAGAATGATCGTTTCTGGTCGGTGGTATTGACGCGGATTACAAGAGGCAGCAAGGATTGTTCACCTGTGGCGCTATATTTGATACCGGCGCCCACTATACAATCATACCAAAGGATCTCCTACCCGAGGATATGGTCCAATATCTCTAGAACAACGACGAGAACAAACCTTATCGGTATACCACTAAAGAGGGATATACGATGGCCACAGTACAATTGGACGCACAGATAAGAACCACCAACGCTGATATCTTTATTAGAGGGATGGCACTCGTTTGTGATCGCGCTATGATACCGAATGGGGTTAATGGAGTTCTTCTCGGTCAATACACTTTCATCAATCGAATGAGATTCGAATTGATTCCGCAATCTATAATTGAAGCATTGGGTACGGAGGGGAAAGACGATATGGAGCGGAATAACTGGGGACAGCTGAATGTGAAGGGGATTGTTGAGTTGAGCGCTAAATATCGGAATCTGGACTTCTAATAATTTTATCTTATAACCCTTGGTGTATCCTCCTTTTTATGCTCGAGCTAGCGTTTAAACCAATATTTATTATTTGCCCTAGTTTTGGGACAGCTGGTTACACTTCATGGAGGCATGGAGCTTATAATTCTTGTCTGGCATAAATCTTGAGCTTGATAATAGAGGTAAGTATACCAGAGTATATATACAACCGAGCAGACAAACTTATTCAATATTGATCTTTAAGATTCTGATGAATAAATAGTGATCAATTAGCTCAAGACTACTAATGAAAACACATGGCTCGTTTCGTCTCAAGGTTATGCTAGGCACGCACAGTAGGTACGGCGGTCTGGTAGCTCGGCTACATCATTCAGGCAACCTTCGTCTTTGCGATAACTTTGCCGGCTATATCTGCAAATAGCGGACACAAAGCATTATTCTGATACTTGTCCACCAATGACCTTTTTACTTCTTCTCCGTCCTTAACTTCTTGGTCCCCACCTTCAATCATCATTACAAATGACGGGTCGATCGGTATTGCTCCAAAGAAATCAATCTCGAACTGCTGCGCCAACACTTTTCCACCACCTGAAGAGAATACATTCGTGCATTCCTATCACGAGTTGACGTTTAGCCATTCGTGACTACTCAGCGATATATAGAGAGGAGAAGTATACATACCGAACAATGCGGGCATACGAACCCACTCATATTCTCCACAACACCTAGAATGTCAATCCCGACCTTTTTGCAGAAGTTCACTTCCTTCCTGACATCCGCTGTGGCTACCGCTTGCGGCGTGGTCACTATCACCGCGCCGTCTACGATTGTAAGAGAACGGAGCTGTTCTGCCAGAGAGATGTGCTCGTCAGAGGTTCCTGTGCGATTCAGCGTATCATTAGCCATCTGGTCGCTATTGAAATCCCTGCTGGTGGCAGTGGATTACCACGGAGAAAAGTGAATCAGTACCAGGCGGCGTATCGATCAGCAGATAATCCATCTCCCCCCACAACACATCCGTCAAAAACTGCCTAACCATTGCTGTCTTTTTCGGTCCCCGCCATACTACAGAATCTCCTCTATCTCGTAATAAGAATCCAAGACTCATGCACCGGATGCTCCCACCGCTTTTTTTAAGAGTTTCGCCACCGTCCACAGATACAGGGATCCATCCACCGGGCGCCGAGAGAACGGTAGAGGATTCAATGTTGAACATGCGAGGGATGTTTGGCCCGGTGAGATCGATGTCTAGCACGCCGACTGAATGGCCGAGGGTGGCAAGGGAGAGGGCCAGTTGCGTTGTGACGGAGGACTTTCCGACGCCGCCTTTGCCGGAGAGGATCTGAACGATAACGACACGTTAGCGAAGTTGCGTAGATGGTTTGGACATGTCGTGTGTGATAACGTATATGGGTACGTACGAGGACTACGTGCTTGACTTTACTCAGCGACGTCATGGTTGATCCTGTGAAGAATAATATGTCGTGTGATGCGAATGCGATCCGATATTTGATGCTGGAGAGCTGTGAGCTGCGTAGACTACATGTTGCGACGTCTGTGAAGAAAAGAAAAAATTTGAAGACTTGAAGCTGTTCCGCAAAGCGAGAGCTTGTAGCTTATCAATCAGAGCTCGACGGGAACAAGCGCATTACACACACTCGCTTTCGTATGTCGTCGGGCTAGCTGCTAATAGCAAAGCTGCATTCGGCTCCCCGGTCGACGAGTCTCGTTACGAAAGAGACGACTCCGAGGAAACGCCCCGTTCCAACGTGGGGAACGCCAATCGAAAGAGGCATTCGGTGTTTAGCTGGCCTCTTCCAACACAACTGACGACCCAAACTCCACCACCACCACCACGCACGCGGGATCACGTCGAGGGATCACGACTTCAATTGAATCCTCCCTTCGGTCCCTCGCGATCGCTCAACCATCCTTCCGCAGCTGACCTTCTCCCAGCTGCACTTTTGGACCAGCTGTTCTATATAACCGGGGGACTCCCAATTGATAGCCTTTCTGGTTGGGCTCACCAACCACGCACAACACTTCCATGCGAGTAACCCTCCCAGCATCCTCCTCCTCCACAGCAGGCGGCCTCGCGATCCTCCTGCTCCTCCTGGATCTTATCCCCACCGCCGCAACGGTCAAACACGAGAACTTCAAAACCTGTTCCCAGTCCGGCTTTTGCCGGCGGAACAGGGCCTTCGCCGATCATGCCCTCTCCGCTGAAAATGCGGAAAAGTGGGTGTCGCCCTACGAGGTCAAGGAAAACACCATACTCCTGCAGAACGGAATCCTCACGGCCGAGATTTTGAAAACGGTACCCGGACAGACCGATAAAGTGGTCCTACCGCTAAACATCAATTTTCAAAAATCGGGTGCGGTGCGCGTCACAATTGATGAATTGAAACGGCAAAAGGGTGATATAGTGCTCAGAGGGGAGAGTAAAGCTCGCAAGGAACGGTACAACGAGGCCGAACGGTGGGCGTTGATTCCCGATTGGGATGTGAGGGATGACAAGGTCGTCTACGATAACCAGAAGGGACAGATCACTCTGAGCTTCGGACCGGAATTGAAGTACAAGGCTGTCGTCAACATTTACCCGTTCACGGTCAAGTTTGAACGAGATGGGGAAACCCACGTGGTGCTTAACGACCGGGGACTTTTGAACGTGGAACACTGGCGGGCTCAGCCGGCCGCGCCGGAGGAAGGGAAGGAGAAGAGCCCCGAGGATCTGGACGGCGGGTGGGACGAAACCTTTGGTGGTAACACGGATTCGAAACCACGAGGCCCTGAAGCCGTGGCGATTGATATCTCCTTCCCGGGGTACGAGCACGTTTACGGAATTCCGAGCCATGCGACGAGTTTGTCGCTCAAAACTACAAAGGGTGGAGAGGGCGCGTACGAGGAACCGTATAGGATGTATAACGCTGATGTATTCGAGTACATTGTGGACAGTCCGATGACGCTGTACGGGTCTATCCCGTTCATGCAGGCGCACAGGAAAGGGTCCAGTGTCGGCGTGCTGTGGTTGAACGCCGCAGAGACTTGGGTGGACGTTGTGAAGGAGAAGCAAAAGAAGATACTCCCTATCGGTGGGGCCAAGACCGATACCAAGACACACTGGGTAAGTGAGTCCGGATTGCTGGATGTCTGGGTGTTTTTGGGCCCGGATCCACAGACTCTGTACGCTTCCTACGGCGCTTTGACCGGGTTCACCAAGATGCCGCCGAGTTTTGCGATCGCCTATCACCAGTGCCGTTGGAATTATGTCTCGCAGGAGGATGTCAAGGATGTTGATCGAAAGTTCGACAAGTACGATATTCCTTACGATGTTATCTGGCTGGATATCGAATATACGGACGGCAAGCGATATTTCACATTTGACCCATTGACATTCAAGGAACCCGCCAAAATGATGAAGAATATCGAGAAGACGGACCGAAAGGTCGTTCTCATCATCGATCCGCATATCAAAAACGTTGATGGTTATCCCGTTGTCGAAGAGCTCAAATCTAAAGACCTCGCCGTGAAGGATAAATCCGGTAGCATCTACGAAGGTTGGTGCTGGCCTGGCTCCTCCCACTGGATCGATGCGTTCAACCCGGCCGCGATCGAATGGTGGAAATCCCTCTTCGCTTTCGACAAGTTCAAGGGCACAGCAAAGAACACATATATCTGGAACGACATGAACGAACCATCCGTTTTCAACGGCCCGGAAACCACTATGCCAAAGGACAACATTCACTTCTCTGACTGGGAGCACCGCGACCTTCACAATCTCAACGGTATGACCTTCATGAACGCCACGCATCAAGCTCTCGAAGCCCGTCAACTCCCCAAAGGGAAAACTCAACGAAGCTTCGTCCTCACCCGCGCCTTCTTCGCTGGCGCGCAACGTCTAGGTGCCATGTGGACCGGCGACAACGAAGCCAAATGGGAACACTTGCAGGCCGCTTTGCCAATGCTTCTATCTCAGGGAATCGCTGGCTTCCCGTTCTCCGGCGCAGATGTTGGCGGATTCTTCGGAAACCCGTCGAAGGAACTGCTCACCCGGTGGTATCAATCCGGTATCTGGTATCCTTTCTTCCGTGCGCACGCGCATATCGACGCCAAGAGAAGAGAACCGTATCTGGCGGGTGATCCGTACACCGGGATCATTCGTGAAGCTGTGAGACTGAGGTACTCTCTCCTTCCGGCCTGGTATACAGCCTTTCACCGAGCATCGCAAGACGGTATGCCCATCATCCGACCCAATTTTGTCGTTCACCCGGAGGACGAGGAGGGATTCGGAATTGATGATCAAATTTATATTGGTGATACTGGTATCCTTGTGAAACCGGTGGTACACGAGGGTGTCGACAAGGTGGATATCCACCTTGGAGATGGAGAGGTTTATTACGATTACTGGAGTTATAAGGTTTACCAAGGGAAGGGAAAGAAAGAGTACGAGGCGCCGCTAGACAAGATTCCGGTGTTGATGAGAGGCGGACACATCTTCCCCAGGAGGGATAGGTATAGGAGGTCGAGCGGGCTGATGAAGCACGATCCGTTTACTTTGGTGGTAGTGTTAGATAGCAAGGTGAGTTTTAAGACCTATATATCTAGATTCTTTATAGGATGATACTGACATCGGTATTCACAGGGAAATGCCGAGGGCTACCTCTACCACGACGACGGAGAAAGCTTCGACTACAAGAACGGCCACTACGTTCACCGTAAATTTACCTTTGACAGCGCCACCAAAACAATCTCATCTTCCAACCTCCACCCTGATCCTGCCGCCGCGGCACCTTACAACAAGGAAGCCAAACCCCTCCAGATCGAAAAGATTGTCATCGTGGGTATAAGCAAAGCCCTAAAGACGAGCACATTAGCAAAGGGCAAGAAAACCAAGGTTATAGTTGTGGAGGACGGGAAAGAGAGGTCTGTAAGCGTGGAGTACACGGCTGCGGCGGACGGTGGTAGCGCGGATACGCTCTTGGTGAAGAATTCGAAGTTGAGAATTGTGAGCGATTGGACTGTGCATTTGGAGAAAGTAGAGGGTGAGGTGAGGGACGAGTTGTAGAGAAAGAAAGGGGTTTCTACTTAATTATGTCTGGGCATGTGTAGAATATACGAGAAATCTAAAAGTGATCATTTGATAAGTAATTGATGGTATCTCTGGGGGCACAATCCCGGTCCTATGGACGTTGCTCCGAAGCGATTATGAGTAAAAGAGAGCTCGAAAGCCTTCTAAATATTAAACGAAAGAGCATCACATAAACTAGCTTCAAAGCAACATTCCATTTTCAATACTTTTTATTATTATTCAAAAATGGGTAAGAAAATTCTATAGATGGAATACTTAGGAGACTAAAACTATTATGCTCATTCCGTGACATCTACCTGAGGTCTCTTAGATATCAAGCGTAATACAAGTCACGTGATCTCCTTTCACATTTTGGAGGTATCGAGACTAAACACAACACTAAAAATGCAACGTATTCGATCTGAAACGTTTCCTTGACACAGCAACCACTACTGATTCTGGTGGAGGCTGCTAAACTCTGATATCATTAAAACGAAAAGATTGTTGGTGAGTAATAATATTATAACAACGGGTTAGCAGGATAAATGTATCTAGCTCGGGATGAATTTTTATATACTCTTTTTTTGCTGTAGTCTGTTCGAGGTTACATATATACCACGTTTCTTTGCTTTGGAGGTCTCAACACGATCAACCTTCTCGCGCGGATTGTAGAACATCAACCATAAATAAAACAAAAACATGTCATCAAAACCGTCTAGTAAAGTATCCTAGTTTTCCGGTCACTTCAACTCATTGTTATTTGCTCTAAACCTGGATACAATCATCCATCACGACCCATATCTAATTGATACCGACTTACGCGGCCACATTCACATATATTAGTTAGTCGTGATAGTTGCTACATAGCGTTGCTTAGTTCTAAACTCGGAGGGTGAGTCCAAAGATCCTTTTAGTAGTGCCTTCTTTCAAGCAGTCTATTCACATTCGGGAACCATGTTTAGAATCTCCGAATGCAAGTTGCAATGGCTTCGCATTTTACACTTGGCTCGCCTAAGACCAAATCAAATGAAAAGACGGGCATAGGGAGCATCTCTTCATCTGAGAAGACGGATGGTGCTGGGATGCTATTTACCCCTCCTGCTGAACATACCCAACTGGCACGGATGGAGAATGGCCACCGCGAAGACGTATCGGCTGAGTCCCAGCAAACTATGACAAGGTCACGGACTCCTCCAGAGAACAACCTATCTAACAACGAAAACCCGTCCCAGTATCCGGTGCAGACCATCTATCACTCCGTTCGGGCACCCCGAGAACAGATCACTCTCCCACCAGTATCTCAGCTGTTGGAAATGATTCCTAGCAGCGATCATCCAGAATACTTTCCCGAGTACATCAAATCAGAACCTCCAGTTAGCATGTGCCAGCCTACCCAGCACTCGCAGCTCAATTATCAAAGTGCGCATACCAGCCAGGCATTCAATTCAGACTACGTGGAAACCGACGTGAACCTTCACATTAGTAACAGAGAAGCTCTTTTGAGAAACGACTATCTCCTCCGAAAGAGTCACAGAATTATGCAAATACTCTACGACATCAATCACCCGGATGTGCCAGTTGCTCGCCTTCACGGTCTCCCTCCACTGCCCCATCAATCGGAACACCGTGCTGCTTTTGAACCGGCGCTTCGGGGTATAGAAAGAGCACTTGCAGCGAACTCTGCAGCTTACGCTTCTAACGAAAGATGCTTGAATCCGGATCATAATCACCGCGGCCAAGATTACAAGGAGCATAACGCAACTGTCCGAAATGAGCAGTGCGGAATGATCCGGCCAGAGGATTTTGAGTTTACAGGAAATTTCAGTTCGGGCTACGCTGTTCGTTCAGTTCAAACCCCAGGAGAACGGGCAGAGCAGGCTGCATCAGCTTTGGTTCTACTTTCTGAACCTGGAAGACAGATGGACGTTGAGGTTGGCTCTTTGGCTCGAGGAGCTGGTAGCGCTGGTTTTGACAGCAGTTATTTGCCGATGCAGGTTGATAGGGAGGAGCACCAGAATGGGGACCGGAAAGAAGTGCAGTCCCAGAGCTCGGCTGAACCGGACGCCCGTGTATTTTCTGAAATTTCGGAGGGTTCTACAGATGCCACAAAGACGGATGAGGACTTGGAAAGGGATGTTCCGATGGGGGAATCTCGAGATGGAACGGAGAAGGCAGACTCTGAAAAGGAGGATTTGAAACCACAGCGTGGTCCGAGATTGGGGTCTAGAAGAAGCACTAGACTTATGAGGTAGGGATCTATGTCTGGCTAGGTTTCTTTTGACAAAGTTTTTACCATATCTCGGGCTTTGTTTGTGAGGTTTTGGTTGAAGTCTGGTTTTCATACTAGGCTTATTTTTATTCGCTTGCGCTTGCAACTTCCAGGAGAAGTTACATTATCCTTCTTTCTTCTCTCATTCGTGGCTCATTGCCTTATTGCGCCTCGGCGTTGAGGCTATTTGTGGCTGTTAAGGTTATGGCGAATGTCTTTCCTGCTCTCTCTATCTATATCCCTTTACCTCTTTCAGCCTCCTGTTCTTTTATCTCTCTCCCTACTAGAATGCTGTGTTATTACCACATGGTATCAACTGCCTGTTTGAGTCATTCTCCCTGTTGTAAAAAGGCCTATTGATAGGCAGCTTCCTTACTAAGCTTATAAGTTCTTGGTCTATCGCTGTGCGGATTTGGTTATTGTGGAATTCCAGGTGCCTCTATCCGCGTATTCGAAGCAAACGGCAAAAATCCGATGCGGCGACCGGAAGTTGTCTCGTCGAAGACCGGAAGCTGGACACAAAGACCGGAAGTGTTTTTAATTTTGATTGAAATCACCTATCTATCATGAATGTCTAGAGTGATATGACTTAGCTTCAATATTATTTTGTTTCGTGCCCAGACCTCCCAGCCTGCTCCAACGGCCCTTTGCAAATTCTGGTACTGCGATGTGCTGGTTTGAAATAGGCAAATTTATAAATTTGTAGTTTCCCTACAATTAATCGTGGTAAGAAAGAGCAGATTATACATGTGAATTACCCGATAATCGTATGTGTGGTGATTATTTATGCGATGATTTATATTTAAATTTATAAACAATATTTCGTTCCTCATTCATGGCGTCGAAAATTCATCCTCAGGCTCCGGATCCTCAGGCTCTGGGTCCTCAGGCTCTGGGTCTTCAGGCTTCAAAGGAATCATTCCGTCCATCGCTCGTCCGAGAATACGCACAGCAGTTAAATGACCCCCCTTGCCCGCCCAAAGGTAGGCCGTCAGATTGTTTATGTTGTCCCTAGCGAATAGGCGAGCTTTGCGCATAATGAGAAGCTTTATCACTTCTGTATGACCGTTAATCGCCGCAAGTATCAGTGGTGTCTTTCCTTTGCTATCGGTTTCCTCAATGTCCATTCCGAGGTCCAATATGACTGATACCATATATGCGTTCCCACAGTTAGCAGCTACTGCTAAAGGTGTCCAAGATGCAAAATCAGCACTGAGATCTTTGGTTGCGCCGGCGTTAACCATGGTTCCCTCTAGCTGATCCTGAATCCCGGGGTACATCTTGAAGAATAATGTTTCCTCGCCGAAATCATATTCCATCCTTGTCAAACCTAGTTCGACTAAAAGCTTTCCTATACCGTCACCTCCCTTTGCCGCTGCAACTTTCCACAAGATTCTCTCTGGTGGGTATATCCTGAATAGCATGCTGGCCTCAGAACTTAATAACAGCCGGAGGACCTCAACTTGCTGCTTTTCTAAAGCGAGTAAAAGGGCCCTTGTACCATTTCCCCTTTCAATTGAACCTTTTCCCTCTCCATGTAGATGGGATCTTTGATCGACTTTCATCAGCAATCTCACGATATTTGCATGTCCGGCTATCGCTGCGAGAGATAGTGGGTCATTGCTCGCAGCAAATGGCTCCACGTCTCTGGATTGAGAATCCAAACGTGCACCCTTTGCTATCAAGAGCTTGAGGATCTCTTCGTTTCCCATTTCCGTGGCACACATTGCGGGAGTCATACCAAGAAGATTCCTCCAGTCTATAGGACGGTCTTCCGTGGAAGATGAATCCCGGTCTATCTGAGGCAATCCGTAGTCTAAAATCAACTTGACCATATCCAGATATCCTTTTTTGATTGCATATATCAGCATCGTATCACCAGTAGCCTTCATCCTGACTCGATGTACCGCGTATCCACCCTGCGTTATTAGAGTTCTGAGGACTTTTCCGTAGCGATAGTCAATTGCAATGAAAGCAGGTGGCCTGCCAACTACGTCTGTGACAGAGGTCGACGCTCCCCGATATAATAGGAGTTCTACGATCTCGCCGTTTCCGAGTGTCGTTGCCAAAATTATGGGGTTGTCGCCATTTGTCATCGCGATATTAGCGTCGGCGCCATTCGAAAGCAGTATTTGTACCACCTCTACGTGCTGGCCGAGCACAGCGAGTATCAAAGGTGTCTTGCCCCCATAGGTTGTGGCGCTGGAGGATGCTCCACGCTTAAGCAACAACTCCACTAATCTAGCATTCCCTGCGTGTGCAAGGATGCAAAGTGGCGTTCCATCAATAACTCCGTCATAGTCGTGCTTGCACTCTGGATCCACTCCTCTTTCTAATAGAAGATCCACTATTGCAAAGTTGTCTGCTGTGATTGCAAAAAACAAAGAATTCCGATTGCTGTTATCTTTGGCCTCTATGTCCGCTCCTAAGTCAAGAAGCAAAGATACAATCTCTGTTTTCTCAAGTCTTACGGCGTAAATTAGTGGAGTGCAGAATTCATCGTTTATCGCATCTATATCTGCCCCAGAGTGTACGAGTTCTGTTATGGAGTCGAGGAGTTCAAGATGTACCGCAAGATGTAACCCTGTGAGACAGGGCCTCCAACCACGCCGAAGGATAACTTGGCGATCCATGACCGACTTGATTGACTGGATATACATCATATGGTAGCAAGTGGATACAAGATTGTCGTCCGCGAGAAATGCCTGGATTCGGTCTGTGGTGTGCTTTTGGTATCTAGCATGGTAACCCCAGTGTTCCGCGGCATATCTATAGAAAGGATATTTAGCCAGTCGCACATAATAATCATCTACATCGGCGGGAACAGTTGCGAATTTAGGTTGTGACATGAATTTAACGCAAGTCCCCGCGATGTGGTTATGAACTCTGGGGCCTAGTAGAGATGATTCTAGGATGTATTCTCTGGCTGACTGGTGTACGAAAGTAACGGCAGCCTCACGCACGACCAGAAAGTGGGTGCACAAAGAGAGCATATGATCGATGTGCGGCTTGTGGTGTGATGCGATCTGGCGGGATTCATTTTGCAGGGCTATTGCAGCGGTAAGAGCGTTGTCTAGCTCAAAACTTGAAAGTGATCGGCACGTGTACGCTACCCAGCAGAGCATCAAATTAATGCATTCTGCCACTGAAGTATCGTTGTTTGCGTGAATCTTTTTAAGGGCTTCTTCGTATGTGATTTCGGCGTTGTCCATCGCTTTTGATTTTTTCTTTCGACTTCTATCAATTTTCCTAATCCATTTTGCGGTAGAGTAGACCTTAAGCCATTTTTGAATTGTTGTAAATCTTGTTTTCTGTCAGTGTTAACATCAAAAAAAAAGAGAAAGAAGTCTAACGTACGTTCCGTCAGCATGTTGAAGAATTCGGTTTACAACGGCCGCTTCCAAACCCGAATCGCGATTGACTTTGTCGATATCGCGTAGATGGAATTTCAGATATTCTTTGATGTCCTTCTCCGTAGCATGTATTTTCAAGGAAGTACAGTCTGGATATGAGTCTATCACCCAGTTTCCGATCTCCTCATTGGGTCTAAATGTCATCCAGGTTGTAAAGATGGTGCCTCCTTTCGTCTGGAGCTGTTTGATCGCGGGGAAAAAGGCTCCTTTGTGAGGGGCTGGAGCGTCGATTTCGTTAATGCCGTCGATAAGAATGATAACATGCTTAAAGCAAGCCATAAGAGATGTGAGTACCGTTGTAACTTCTTGAAGCGATAAGAGTGTCCGATCCTTCACATGAGAACTGTAAACTTTGTGCAGATTGTTGATCTGAGGAAGAGAAAGGTATGTGGCTTGATTTTTCGGAAGCCGACAAATCTCCAGCAGCTGTCCCAAGATACTAGCAAGTAAATTTGCAGCTGTCTGTTCACGTTGGCGACTCTCTTTACAATAAAGAAACGCGAAACCAAGATTGTCATGACCACTGTAATCCTTGAGAAGGTTATCCAATAGTACCGCTGTAGTAGCAGTTTTACCTGATCCGGCGGCACCTTGACACATTACAAGCCGGTTATCTTTCCCCCTCCCCAACTCAAACATCTCCTTATAGTTTTCTATCCATTGGATCGAATTTGGTCGGCACGATTCAATGCACTCAGCTTGCTCGGAGCAGAAATCTACTGGCACTAGCCAATTGATAACCCTATTCAAGGATTGATGTCCCTTTAGAACTAATAGATTCCGGGAGCGTTCAACATCATATTCATAGCAAAGATTGAGGCTCTGGTATATTCTCATCCAAGAAGTGTCTTCATCGTTATAATCTGGTAAAGCAAAATCTTGGGTCAAATGGTTCCAAATATGCGCAAGCCTTTGATCCCAGGCGTTTTGTAGCTTATCGTCAGAGCCGAATTCTAGAGAGTAGTCGCAACTAGGCCCGAACCTACAGTGCCAAAATTCCGGTAGACTGCCGGTAAAGTCATCAAGATTAAAATGTCTTTTGGCATGATCAACCCATTTATCGTAGTCATAGGTTATGAAAGGGCAACTTATCCAGTAGTATATACACCTCCCTCCCCCGTAAACGTAATTTGAAGGGTCTTGCTTGTAATCGACTTCGGTTTCCGGGTGCCCCGTTGCCAGTTTCGTTATTGTGGGGAGAGTTTCTGTGATACCTTTCGGAAACTGATCTGACTTGGGTGCGAGGTTAGGATCTAGAAATATTAGCGTCTCTGTCTAGAATCGCGTAGGCTTTGAAAAGTGGGTTCGAAGCTTACTCTGCTTCCAATAATCAGTAATAGTAAGCTCTTGGCTCAGATCATCTTCTCGTAAATGCTCTAGTAGCTCCCTGGCAAAAGCCGCCGCCGCAGCGGAGGCAGGCTCCTTCCACCCACTGTTGTGGGAGTCCGCATAGTCACAGATCCCTTGAACCAAAAGGAACGGGAAAGAGCCCGATAATGTTTTTACAGTTGTTCCAATGGAGAGAAATCTATGTCCGAGAGAGCACCTTTCTCGTTCTGCACCCGTTGTCACGGCTTCCTTGACACATCCAATTGCACCGTAGTGAATATTGATTTCATTTGAGCGTCGTACCCGAACCTGTTCTTTATCGCAAAATGAACACGCAGGAAGACTTGAATCTTCTTCTTCTTCTTCTTCTTCTTCTTCTTCTTCAAGAAATGGATTGGCGGCCCTATAACTAACATGAATTGCACTGGATGGGAACCGGAGATCCCTTAGCTTTTCCGATCTCTGGTATGGTAGACCCGCGGTTGGAGAATTGACTAAAATTTCCTTTACATATTTGGGTATTAGCGAGGCGTTTTTGTCATGGTGCTCCCGGAGACGTTTAATGGCTGTGATGATAGCGCTCGGGGGATCACTGAAAAGCGGTAGATCTTGAATAATTTAAATGATTAGATCCCTGAGACTATGAGGACAGTTTAGGCAGCAAACCTTTGTCGATGACAGGTTCATAGCCCTCGCATATGTAACCCGCTCGCCCACATTCAGCACCTAACCAGGTTGATTTTAATCAGCAGTGATCTCAACCTGACTGGAAATTATTCTAATCTTCGAACTTACATTCGGGAGTCCCTCCATCACACTTCAAACGGCGTTTCTTGCATGTTAAACATGTCAAACTTGACGTCATAACTGAGGTTATGGCATTTTCGAACCTTGAGCTCGTGCCAACCACTACATCACCAAGATGTACCGCATACGAAATACCCCCTCCGACTCCTAATATAAAAATGATTTTAATGGAGGGGAAATTGGCGATTATTTCGTTGGCGCAGTGTTCTAGCGGTATATTGCCTGTTACGGGGGTGGCTAGAAGAACCTTGTGCTCTCCAACGATACGGCCTGCGTAGATATTCAGGTCATATACATCTGGAGCATCTCCAACCCTCGAGATACCGGCGTTTCCTCCCGTTGTCATTCCTTTGGCAGCAAAATAACACTCCATAGTCGTTGCGAGCCATGCAACTGCGTATATTTCGTCGCTGCTACGCTTAGTTTCCACGGGATGTTCGGAAAGGGGTTCGGAAGAGGAATCACGGGGGTTCTGGTTGATATCTGAAATCCAATCTTGGATCTGTACACCAACGCTTCGATCCGATGATCGTATCACAGCCTTCAGGGCATTTTCTGTCAGTTGCTCAGATGTTTGATCCCCTGGTTCGGTAGCTTCGTAAGTTAGTTCTGGCAGTCCTTCTGATCCTCGTTCGTCATCTTGCGACAAAGAAACCGTATTTTGTGAAGTACTATGTTTTGAGTCAATGTCGAAGTAATTACCCTGCTCGTCGCCCTCATCTGGTGCTGGTAGAGATCTCAAGGAGAAATCATGAACACACTGGGCTATGTGCTCTAGTGATTCTTCTCCTTCACCAGGGCCAACACAAAGGGGACATCCAACAGTTTCAACCGGTTTAGTAGAGCAAGATGCCTCTACAAACATTGTTATTTCGTCGTCATCGACGGCGTCTCGATGCTTCGCCTTTATGTGATCGATAAGGCCGTTCTCTTCATAAAATTCCGCACTTTCGCCCGACTGCTCACAGACGATGCAACCCCATATCTGGCCATGATCTGTTCTAATATGATTTTCCCAGTCTTTGCGAGTCAAGTAGAATTGCAGAGGTCGCGCACAGTTCTCGAACACGCAGGTGTACGGTAGGATGTCACCTGCCAGGTGTTTCCTGCGAAATTATCAGAGACAATTGTCGGAAGCATTGCATGGAAGGAGAATTAACCTACTTCCATTGGCTGCGCTCTGTGAACGCGATGGGGAGTGACTGGCAGCAGCACGGGCATCTGAAAATAGTTTGGAATCGCGATACAGGTGGTGGTCGAGGGTATGCAATCTTCCCAGCTATCCGTGATATGACTGTTGCTGGAGTCCTGGTTACCTTCTTTTCGCTGATGATAATCGTCCCTTCGATGGCAGATGCAACTGTTTCAATTGTTGGCGCGATTATGGATGGCGCAGCTTTTATCAACTCCGGCGTTTGTTCTTCAACATGTGTGATTTCTTGTCCGTCGAAGACACTCGTAAGTATTCCAGTACCAGATACCTCCAGTTTGATATCTCTAGGTGGTAGATGTGCTGTGCTAGCTTTCTTCGGCTGCGAACTCACTTCCCCTGCCAGCTTTTGTGAATGTCGCTTCGCGTATGAGAACCGATGGCGACGCCGTAAATTTGCTTCTATCAGTCGTGATTGTATGGAGCTCAACTGTCCTTCTGACTTAAAGCCCCGTGGTGGCACAATTAACTCCAGGAAGGACTTTAAATCCTGTATTTTGGGGTCTTGAAGGTCGAATGATTTGTCTGCTCTTTTCAGTCTGGCACCAGAGCCGGCCTTCCGAATAGCGACCGTAAGTCTGATGATTTGGTCTAGTGTAACCTCGACATCCTTCCTGGCCTCGATTTCCGGATCTGATAACTCCAACAATGAGTGCTGATTCTCTTCTCCGACATCTACAGTATCAGAACCGGTAGGCTCGTTGTTGGCCTCATTTGCTGCGTTTAGACAAGAATGCGTGTATGTGTCAGTTACCTGTAGCTTATCCCAACTTTAGAGTAAAATTAATACCTTGTTCCTGACAGCCATCGACAAAAAGTTTTAGCAGCTTCAATAAGTTAACAACGGTGTTCTTGATTTCTGGTTTCGAAGAGAGCCGTTCATCCAGAGAAAGCTTTCCCTTAGCAGATACACCAGCACCCGCAGACCAAAGGTTGAAGTCGATAAGCCGGTTCTCTGCCCAACCGTTCTCTTTTAAACGAGGAATATCAAGGCCTCTGTTCAAACTTTCTTGACAAGCGGCTGCGGCCTGAAAAATCGGGTTCGTTTCCGACATTTTAGTTTGGTATTATATCTCGCAGAAGCTATCCAGCGCGAAATAACAATATAAATTAATCAGAGGACTCGCCAACTGCGGCAGACGACTGTAGTCGATCAACTCGTCTGTCGGTCTGTGATTCCGTGAAAGGATACTGAGAATCAGACCATCAAAACCTTGGATTCCGTATTTGCATGCATCTTGTGCGGCTGTCCGTAGCTAAAACTCGAGATTCCCCTCATCTATCTGATCAACAATCGATTCCTTCTGGTGGGGCGCCGACAAGGAATCTCGGACGCGACGACAAGTGCAAGCGCCACCACCCCGAGTTCCTTTGGCGTGCATAAGCTAGACCATGCATGAAGCCCCGCACGTTCAAAAGCTCACTTTCTCGTCGACTGCCTGAGAGAGCCGGTAGACATCTCCGACTTCAAACGTGCTTCTTCATGCCTCATCTCAACCCGAGTCGATGACTTCAGTGACAGTTCGACGTTCGCGAGGGAGACCAACGGCCTAGACTCATCTCTCCAGCTCGATGTATGACGAGCACCTTACGCCTCTTGAACTCGCTCAAGAGGCCTTCCCAGCGATTAGTAATGTCGCGCTGAAGCTCGCCGTATCGACGAAAAATCGCGCTTTTGGGAAACTTGGCAGTCTGTTGTATATTATTGTTTTGAAAGATGTCACAACACTTTCACACAGGCAGGCGGAAATTTACGAAGCTAAAATCGAAGTCGTTCTGCAGCAGGTCGAAAGAGCCTGCATTGTAAGTGCGATGAAAGAAGTCGAGCATCTTGCAAGTTGAGTGGAGCTGATATACGCGTGATAGTGGCCGAAAAATGCGAGAACTAAAGGGTACCCGACATTGAACGGCCTGGCCCAAGGGCAACCCAATCTCAATATTGACCAAGGCCTCAAGGAGTTTTCTGAAAGAACACATGAGTTCGAGACTTTGTTGACAAGCCTGGAGCGAACACAAACTATCAAGGACCTCACGCCAGACGACATGGGGCTGGACTCAGCTCCCGCTAGTAAAAAGGATAACGTTCCTGGTTATCCAGAACATGTCAACGAGGCGCTCTACTTCACCCTGGACCTTCATACTTCTTGCGATTGCCCTATTCAACATTTGAAGCTGGCAAAGTTGAGACTGGACGCTGTTGAAGAACATGATGATCCGAAAATTCCGTTTGAAGTTCTCTTCCCGGCATCTCCGGCCCACCATCTCGATCCAAAGCCTGGACGCGAAATTTGGCATGAGACGGTGGTGTTTGTCTCCGGGTAAGCGTTTCTCAATCTATAAATCTATTGTTATTTGATCCACGGAGAACTGATAGCTTTCGGACTAAAGCAAACGTCCTGTGAAGAAAGTAAGAAAACAAAAGGCACGTAATCAGCCAGCGATACACATCGAGGGCAAAGAGCTATCGTTTGGCGATTTTTGCAAACACCTCAAAGCAAAGTTGGGATATTGTCTACGATTCAATCTAATTTTCGAAAGCACTGATCCCATCTTGAGAACTGATGAAGCTACTGGAAAATCTCTCCGGAACGTAAAGTTGATTAAAAGTTTATCGTTATCAAAGATATTGCAAAAGCTCGGACACAAAATGACGACAAAAGAAAAATTTCACCTTAGTTATGTGCTTGCCAAATCAGTTTGGCAGTATTACGGCTCAGACTGGATGAAAAACCCCTGGACACACGATGATATCCAATTCTTGGAAGAACGAGGAGCAGGGGATAAATCGAGAGGGCCTCTTCTTTCTTCCTACAACCCGTATTTCAATCCTAATTTCGGCAAGGAGAATAGTATGAATTCTGATATGGGAGAATACTGCCCTGAAGGTCTACTAATCCATCGATACCCGGGAGTATTAGCTCTTGCCATTATGCTCATTGAGGTCATCCAAGGGAAACCGTTCGGAGAATACGAAGACAACAAGCCGTATGACTTTTACAGGGTCAAAAGCTATCACAAAATGGCTTGGAATCTAGTGGCTGGAAGTGCCTTAGACTGCAACATAATTTATAAAGAGGTCATCAAAAAGTGTCTTGATGGAAAGCTTTTTAAAGAGGCACCCTTCGATAACGAGAATCCCCGAAGCGGCCTTGATATTCGACGTTCAATCATATATAGAGAGATTGTTTTTCCATTAAAGCATCTTTTAACCCTCTCCAGCTCATCATCACCCTTTGATGAACCAATGTTGCAGGTACGACCCAACACAGACCCCGAGCCATTGGAACCTGTAGAATCGAAGAAACAGAAGCGGGTTCTATGGCAAATCGATGTTATCGATCCCATCACTACGGTTTCCCCGCCCCCAGCTCCTAGCCCAGAATACTTATCGTCACCGTCAATAGATGATAATCTGGGATACACGAGCATTACAACACCACCAGGACGTCGTAACCGAGTTGCTAGCCCTCCGTTACGATCATATACACCAGATACTTCTCGCAGGGAGCTTCGAACTTCAACTAGTATTCCTCGCCCCGAAAGCCGCGACGATTTTGAGATTGCGATAATCTGCGCCGTGAAACCCGAATACGACGCTGTAACACTTCTTGTCGACGAATTCTATGACGAGGAAGGTGACACGTACGGTAGAGCAGCGGAAGATCAAAACACTTACCTGACCGGAAGGATCGATAAATATAATGTTGTGCTCGCCCTATTACCTGGAATGGGTAAGGCGAATGCTGCAAAAGTTGCGGCCAGTTTCCGGTCCAGTTACAGAGGTATCGAGCTTGCTCTCTTAGTCGGAATTTGCGGTGGTGTGCCAAAGAATAGCGAGGGGCAGGAGATCATATTGGGTGATGTGGTGATAAGTGGATCTATTGTTCAATACGATTTTGGAAGACGTTTTGCGAACAATGATTTTCGACGTAAGAGTACTTTCAACGAGAATCTCGGTAGAGCAAACGCCGACGTCCGAGGCTTCATAGCGATGTTGAGCACATGCCATGTTACAGAGCGTCTGGAATCAAGAACCGCCCACCATCTTTTGAGCCTACAGAGAAGGGCATCAAAACGGCATCCTGGGAAATATGATTACCCGGGTGCGATCGAGGACAAGCTCTTTGATCCAGCATATCGGCACAAGCACAGTCCGTCATTTAACTGTGATCTTTGCAATAAATGCTGCGATGACTCGGATCCTGTGTGCGAGAAGGCAATGCTTGGAGCCGTATGTAGCGAACTGCAATGTGATGAGAAATACCTGATACCAAGAAGAAGACTGGATGAGAAAAAACAGAGCAATGACCCGACAACTGATACTCAACAGCCAATGGTTCATATTGGAGCTGTCGCATCTGGGGACACGGTTATGAGATCCGGCCATGACCGAGACATGGTCGCTAGAAGGGAGAAGATTATTGCATTCGAGATGGAGGGAGCAGGTGTCTGGGACAACCTCTCCTGCATAATTATCAAAGGAGTTTGTGACTACTCGGACTGTCATAAAAACAAGAGATGGCAGAACTTTGCCGCAGCAACCGCGGCTTCCGCAATGAAGGCGATTCTAGAACGGTACAATCGGAGAGATAGATCTCCGAGGCCGTCTTGGGAAAAGCATGCATCCAACGGCTGGTGAGGTAAGCTACAAGTTCCAGTTTATTTTTTCCGTCCACCTCAAAGTATCGTCCACCTCAAAGTATAATATTATGTAAATGTATGACAGGCGTAGTCTGTTTATACTTATGAGGTCCCGGTCTTCCCGGATCGCGGCATACAAAACTAGCCAGATCACGGCCCGAGACCAGGGAGCGGAGCTCGCGTGTCTGTTTTAGACGACTCACGAGTAAGCCAGTTGCGTTAAGTTGCAGCGCAGCCGCTAACATAAGGTTCTGATTACTCTAACAAGGGGCCGCATCACGTTAGGTTGCCCGAGGCTTTTCCACTTCTCCTTGGAAATCGTCGACGATACGGCCGAATAGTAAGCCAATGCATCTAGGCCGTCGACATTTTCATCACAAGCCCAAATAAAGACTTGGCATAAAGGCTTCAACACAACAATGAAATATCGAAATACCAACCTCGACATCTTCGAGCTCTATCAACAGCTCTGTATAAAAGCAGCAACTACGCGCCATGAATGTCAGAAATTCAAAAAACAATACCCCAGCACCATCATTGTATAACAATACTCGGAGAAATATATATATCTTCAAACAAAATGTCTTCCCTTCCTGCAACTATTCGTTCTCTCTCTCAGCCCGACCCTCTCAAGGCCGAGGCGATCCTAACTACAGTTCCGCTCCCAACCCTCAGTTCACCCAACGAACACTTGGTCCGGGTGCATGCTACCTCTCCGTGCGCTGGTGAACTGCGCTGGCCGACGTTTGCCGGCGAATATTACGGTACAGAGATCGTGCCGTGCTACGACCTCTCAGGCGTCGTCGTCACGGCCCCTTCCGACTCCCCATTCCCGGCTGGGACTGAGATCTGGGGTCGCACCGCGGTCTCGCATCCAGGAAATGCACGGGAATATACCGTGGCGTATACGAATGAATTAGCGCTTCGTCCACAATCTATCGACGCCGTAACTGCAGCAAGCGTTCCACTGAGTGCCATGACCGCTTTTCAGATTCTTTTCGACCACGGCGGGATAGCCAGGTTCGATGCCGGAGAGGAAGGCCGTAAAGCGAATGCGTCGAAACGGATTCTTATCATCGCTGCCAGCGGTGGAGTTGGCGTGTGGATATTGCAACTAGCAAGAGAAGCTGGCGTTGGAAGCATTGTCGGGGTTTGCGGACCCTCGAATGTTGAACTTGTTAGGAACCTCGGCGCCACCGAAATTATCGATTATAGCGTCCAGAGTCTATCAGAATGGATTGCGAAAGATGAATCCCGCAAGGCGGACCTAGTGATTGACTGTAAAGGTGGGAAGTCATTGGCGCAGTCATGGAGCTGCGTCAAAGACGGCGGGAAACTTTTGTCCATAGTCGAACCTCCAGAAGGCCGGAAACCCGAAGGCTGCAAGGCGCAGGATGTCACAAATTATTTCTTCATTATGGAACCAAGAGGCTCCGATCTTGTTGATGTGGCTCGCTTTTTCGACGAGGGCAAAGTGCAGACAGTGGTGGATAGTGTTTTTGAACTTGAAAATTACCAGGAAGCCTTTGATAAACTCGAGGGAGGGCATGCAAAGGGCAAAATTTTGATCAAGCTTTGAGTATGCCTGCTGCACCAATTGCTTACGGCCCAAAGCCGCTTTATGCATCTCGAGCCCTGCATTACCGACCATAACGTTCCTCGAGCGATGTACATGTACCCTCCACTTTCAGTAAAGTCATTATGCGCACACGTGTAAATAATAAATAAAAGGAGCAGACGCTGGGTCAAGCAAATGAGCCCGCTTTGCAAACTCAACTTACGAATCAGTTTCATATCCTAGGCGCTTTGGAGCGAATACAATTATCATTGGCTCGGAACAACCAGTTGCCCCCACTCGGCCACACCTGGCGCGAGTGCGCGGCACAGTCGTAAAATTATCAACAGGGTACCGACGCATCTCCAAACATCGGGGATCCATGACTAAAATGAAAAATACACTGATTGAGGCATGGTTTCTCGCCTGAAGATGTTTGCGAAGAGGCTATCGAGCGTAAAATTTTTCTAGATTTACTTGAAGAAGAAGGTTGAGGTGGTTGAAGCGGCTATCGAGTCTTGGGGGTTGGTTAACCCGGGAAATACCACGCCGCCAACGCAAGACAACGGAGGCAGCGGAGAGGGTGGGTATTCCAACATTCCACTTCGGACAAAAATCATATCGAGGGAAGAAGCAATATGATGGCCCGTTTTCAACTAAAAATCCACCCTAAAACTTGGTTAAACTATCAGAAGGGATGTATTTTAGACCAATACGCGCCAACTCGCCACTTGTGCGACATGGTGCTCTTGTTGTTTCTTCCGAATAAATTCCGTAGATCGCAATATGGACAGGTTCTCTGCCATCCCACTTTTCTTTTCGACATTCGAATATTCAGAAGCTGCTTTGTTCTCTTCGCTGAGAGAATAGAATGCTTCATATAATGTTCAACTCATTCTCGTCCACCTTTCCCACCCAGCCGCACTCGATGCGACGCTCCCTCCGCTTCACAGTCCCTCTCGTAGTATTCTTGTTGGTGCTGGTGTTTCTTATCATCGGAACGTATCGGGCTAATTCAGAAGTCAACATCCGGGCGGCGGATGATCCCACCAAAGCGTCATCAAACCCGATATCTCACCAAAAGAATTTCCACGGTCATAGCGGAACGAACTCTTCGAAGGATATCGATCGCGCTACAGAAAGTGCTCTCAGTTTCAAACCTCCCACACCATCTGTCCAGCAAAGCGTTATCCGCGGCGATAATGTAATCTGGACGTCAGATAATGGAACGGTCTGGCACTCTGTGGGTCGCCCTCCGAATCGGCACGAATGCTGGACCTACAACGACCGTTTCGGTGTCTACAAAGATCTTTCTAAAAATATGGCAGACCTTATATCCAAAAACAACAAGAAAAACAACAGCAAGAAAGCTGTTATTTTACGGCTGGCATCGAACCAAGTCTGGAAGTCACAGTTTATCCTGCACGCAAGATCGTTGGTCCTGGAGGCCGGATATCTTGGGAAATGGGACGTGGTTATATTGATCCATCTGGATTTAAGTGGGACAGCGAGGGACTTATGGCTGGCCAGAGTTCCGACTGAATTTCGGCCTCTAGTACAAACAGTTTCGACCAGGCAGCTGAAAGACTGGATGTCGCCTAACGCAAAATTCAAAAACTTATACGAACACAACCATCTGGCGGTCCAAATGTTCATGGCTAAGAACCCAAAGTACGAATTTGTTTACACAGTCGAAAATGACGTCCGGCTCATCGGACGATGGGATACCTTCCTCGCCGACATCGATAACGAATACTCTTTCCACCGTCAGCACCAAGCAGACGATCAAGACATGCCTGATATTCCCGACCTAGTCTCGTTCCAATCAATATGTCGTCCTCGAGACGAATGGGTATGGCTCAAGTCTGAGAATGAGTGCGTTAGACGATTTGGCGGCAAGAGCCGGATTAGATATTCTCTCGGTGTTGTGTGGGGTTGGTCTCGTCGAATGACTGATTCGTTAACCCAATACAATACCGAAGAAGGAATCAATTGCTACTTTGAGTATTTCGCCCCCTCAGTGGCTTACCAGCAAAATCTCACGACCTTTTTCTATCAACACCCGCTGTATTGTCCGAATAGATCGAGTCCATCCGAAAGACATTCGCTGGTTGTGGCGGACCTTGCCAAGAACGATCCGAGATTAGTACAGTTAGATAATGTTGCTGTAGGGTGTACTGTAAGTCCTCTCAACTCAAGCGTTTCCTTAAGCTGTATCCAACCTAGGCATATCTCGCTGACCGATTACTTTAACTTTTTAGTATTACTTTGTCAATATCCACTCGCAACCATTCTGGGAAACCTGGTATCGAAATCCGGAAGCATGTCGCCCACCCGCGTTGGTACACCCTATAAAAGGCGATTTCTTCAACTAGGCTTCCGTTGATACGAAAGCTGTGTTATCTAATTTTCGACTCGCATGTAACCTCACGAGGAACAAGATCCGGGCTGATGAGTTCCATGGCATTTGTACAAATTCCATTTACATGCTTCGTTAATTTGTAATAGACTACCGACAACCGTGTCTGCTTTAGGAGGCGTTTTATTTCGAAAGTACGGCTACAAATGGCGTACAGGGTCTTGTATTTACGGAGATATCGATTGACATCGTTCTACGAGTTCATTCTCATCAGTTATATCTGATTCGTACTGATTCGTACTGATTCGTATGATGAGCTTTGAGTGCCATAACTTTGGCCCACGATTGCTCAAAAGCCAGCTCGCCCGCCTGCAGGCTTACCGTTGTACTGCAAGTATGTATTTAATGTAGAAATTTTCTAGCTACGACACAGGCTCTCCTTCTTAAAATAGCTTAATGCAACCCTGAAAAGAATCAACGCCAACATTCGACAACACAATTTATGCAACATTTTAATGTTGAGGTGCACTTTGCAGTTAGCGTAGTCTCGTGAACAGATGCCAGCACACTACCGTTCAAAAGTTAGCGTTGATCTAGAATCCAAGCGCTTGAGGCAAAGAGTCAGCATTTGCTCTTTTCGTGCGCTAGATATGCGACCAAACCAACCAACTTCTAGCTAGTATGTAAGGCTCCAACTAGTATAGGTTTCGCATTGTATGTACATTTATGACCTGTATAATTGATAAACGGCTTTGGTGGCAATTACTGTGGCAGTATCTGCAATGGTCATTGAAGCTGCTCGTTGTGCCATTTCCAGCAAATATATTGATCAGCTTTATAGAATTGTTGCTAGTTGAATATATAGTAAGCTTAAATAGTCTGGGCGCAAGGGTGGATTTCGTTCACGAGACCATGGTTAAATGGATACTTAAGTATACATTTATATACATACACGTATACAGAACGCCTATCAGCAAGCGGAAAATAAGCCGAGAGATACTGCTGATGTATCAGTGCTTCGCCTTGAGCAGCGCTTTCACTCCAGCCTTTGTTGCACAAGATATTGGCATCTATCCATCCATATCCTTTACCTTTATATCAACTTTATTTGTCGCCAACAGTGCTCTCACCACTGTCTCTTGTCCTCTTTTCGCCGCCCACCACAGCGGAGTCCGTTCTTGCTCGTCTTGTGCAGTTATATCGACTTCGCCCGTTGCCAATAGCATCCGCACTATCACCTCGTGACCTCCCTCCGCCGCCCATGATAATGGTGTGCGTCCCTGTAAATCCTTTGTATCCGCCTTCACCCCATCTAGCGCCAAGAGTGCTTTCACTACTTTTTCATGTCCTCTCTCGGCCGCTACCAACAGCGGCGTCCATCCGTCCTCGTCGTTTGAGTTTGCATCCACCTCGCCCGTTTCCAACAGTGCCTTCACTACGGTCTCATGTCCTCTCTCAGCCGCTATTAATAACGGTGTCCGTCCCCACACATCTTTGTTATCTATTGACGCTCTGCCCGTCGCCAGCAGTAGCTTCACCACTCTCTCGTGCCCTTGATCAGCCGCCCACGACAGTGGCGTCCATTTACTACTGTCTTTCGCATTTATATCCACCCTAGTGGATGCCGCCAGTAGCACCCTCACTGCCCCCTCGTGTCCTTCCTCAGCCGCTATTGAAAGCGGGGTCTGTTTGTCCTTATTACCCCTATCTGCTTCAACGTTAGCGGCTAGTAGCATATTTACTATCGCTTCGTGCCCTCTTTTTGCTGCCCACCATAGCGGTGTCTGTTCCCTATAATCGTGGTGATTCGCGTCTACACTATCCGCTGCCAGTATTATTTTTACCACCCCTTCGTGCCCTCTCTCAGCCGCTATTGACAGCGGGCTCCGGTATTCGTTATCATTCTGTCCCACCTTCGCATTGGCCGTTAACAGCGCTTTGACTACCGCCTCGTGTCCTCTATCCGCTGCCTGCCATAGCCATGTTCGTCCAAATCCGTCCTTCCGTTCTACATCAACCCCGGTTCTCAACAAAACCTCCGTCGCTTGAGCAAACCCCCTATCAACCGCAGCACGTAAAACAGCGTTTCGAAAGTCCTCTGCGATGCTGCTATCTTTGCGACTCAGAGACGGTTGGCCTAAGTGCGAACTACCCCAATTCTCCAACAGATAAATGGCTCGGGTACTATAGAAGTCATCAATAAACTGGGAAGCAAGACTCAAAACACTACTATCGCCACGGCACTTATGTATGTGGTCTTTAAGATGGCTTAGGGCGTAGGCTAGAAACGGCCGTTCGTCGAGATATCGGGCGCAATCATCAAAATGCCACGAGGTCCATGATTCGGACTCTGGGAGTCTCGTTGCTATACTTGCCGCGCAGAGCATAAGATACCGAATGCAAGTCACGGATATATAAACATGCGCGTCCCTCTCGGTCATCCTGAACTCGGATTCCGCTACAAGTTTATCGGGACAGAGGAAAAACTCGCGAGCGGTCTGGTGCATGAACTGCACCGTCTGATGATCTAACGATGCGACTCCGGTTCTCTCCGCATTAGGGGTCGATCGAATTTCCAAAAAGTTGCCACCGCATGAAGTAATACGTTGCAAAGGCGGGATACGTTTCTGGAAGGAGGAATCATCCAAAAGGATCAATGTCGCACCAGAGTTGTCTGGAACAGCGAGAGCATGGAGCAGTTCGATCGCTTTGAGGGGACGTCGTGCCAAAAGGACGAATCGGAACATCTTCGGCCCATCCAACAGATTTCGCCTGTCCCTATTCATTTTATCGAACATGCGCACGTAAAAGGCCTCCAGCTCTGTTGGAAGCTCTTTGAGAAAATCAAAGACAGCTTCCTCAGAGTAACCCTCCTCGTGATAGAATAACAGTTCCTCCCCGACCAGCTTTACCCATATGAATACACCCTGAGCGTTTTGAACAATGTATTCTGTTGCTTGGGTGAAGAAATACGTAAAATCGAGGCCATCCAGCAGTGATTTGGCAAACCGGTAAATGTCGGGTTTCGTTTCATCTTGCAACCTGATAAAGCTGTGGAATTTGGTTCTGTAGACTTCGAGTTGTCCTACTGGTCGGCTTGCGATGAATACCTTGAGGCAGCACTTCGTCTCTGCACATAAGGTAAACAGCAGTTTGATAATATTGCGTCTATCGTTGTCCGTGGACTCGTCCACCGCATCAATGACCAAGTATAGTCGCTTTGCTGAAGCGTAATCCCGCCACGAGTTTAGAACTGTCTTTAATGATTCGTACTCCCAGTCGCCGCGAATACCGCGATGAGACTGCTTCCGGTACTCGGTTTGAAAGCGGTGGTAGAAGAAGAGTTCATCTTGTTGTAGGATATCATATAAAATCGATCGAAGCATATAGTAATGATCTCTTTGAAGCTCGCCTTCCCTGTCACTGTAAAAGAATTTGGCCACGATAGCCGATTTTGCAGCGGGCTCCCGCTCTAAGAGGTGACGGCTGAAATATTTTGTGAGGGTACTCTTTCCGCTACCTGGCTTGCCTTGGATATAAAGAAGCCGAGAGGCATCCGAGCTGGACCAATTCATGTACTCGCCATGCGTCCAAATCCACCGAAAGGTACCTTCGTACTCTCGCGAAATCTTGCCGTACCGCGTATTCTCGAAGCGGAGGCTATCCAAGCACTCTGCATTCCTTCTTTCCATGTTAGTTTTGTCTAACGTCAGGATCTATGATGCAGAACCCACCTTTCCGTTCCCGGTCATATTCGATACACGGGAATACATCAAAAATATTTGTGAGATGAGAGAGCGGTTGGCTTGTGAGTAAAATCTTAAACTTTGAGGCCCGCTCCTGTAGACTTTCCACAAAGCAACGGACGCCGTTAAGGACTCCATCTCTATTGCGCGTACGATTTAGTCCATGGAGAATAATAGAAAACCCTTGACCCCGCTCACGGGCGAGGACTATCCCCAGAGCCTTCCAAAGCTCATCAACCGAAGCACCCAAAATGACCGAAATCTTTCGCTCCAGGGAGTCTGTCTCTCTAAAGTGCCTTGTCCAACCGTGAGCTTCCTCCATTCCAAAACGTAGTTCAAGAAGGTTATGGAGGAAACTTCGGGCGACTAATATTCGCCTGTCCATCGGTGAGTAACGGATTATCTGATTGAGAAGTGTATCAATGGCCGTTCGTCCTTCCGTGATTTCAGGTGACCAGAAGAAGTACAAAACACGGTACTCTTTCTCCATAGCTCGGGTTTTCGCTTGGTCTACAATATACGATGAAACTTGGCGTATATCACACTCGGGCGATCCAGACAGCCACAGTACTTTGGACTGGCGGGCAGAATCCCATTCATTATAGTCTATATTTTTAAATATCCAGTGAAACTTCGGATCACCAGGATCTAAAGACTGTTTTGATGGGTTGTAATTTTCTTGATCAATTATCGATAGAAGTGGGAGAAATTGGTCGAGATCTACAGTATCAATAGCGGATTTCAGTTTTTTCTACGTTGATGAAGTGTCGGAAACCTTAGCTCCAAATTTCAATATATCTTTGAGCAGTCCACCTTCGGGAACACGACGGGGTATACTAACATATAACTCGATAGCCTGACCGCGGCCAGTGGCTACCTCGACAGGAACAGCGGATAAGAACTCTTTCGCATACGCGGCGGCGGCAGCAGCAGCGTAAGACTGCCAGTTCTTATTCTTATGCGAATCGGCATAATCGGAAATGCCACGAATGACAAGGCACGGGAAGTTGTTCATCAATCCCGCCGCCTCCATTTCGAAGCAGAGGACGCCGCTGAACTTCAAGCTCAATGCATCCCTCTCTCTCGCGTTCTTGATGACACGGTTCCCAGAAGCGATCGTGCCATAATGGACGACAATATCACTGTGCCCGCGTGGCTCCCGGCCTAACTTTTCTGACCCATCGCATTTTATGCACGTCTCTTCCCCTTTTATATGGTCGTACGTGGACTTGAAGAGCACATCCGATTTAACTCTGGGCCGCCTGAAATAATCGTTACTCTCAATAACGGCAAGATTCGTTGATATGTTCTTGTCCCCACGAAGGTGACGGGCTTGGAGATTCGCCAAAGCCTGAAGTAGCGATTGAGGCGGGGCATTGAGAAAGCCCGTGTGGATGAAGCCGTCTGACATGGACTTGCCGAAATCATATTGAATCACGCCTCCATGACCAGCAGTCGGCTGGCTGACTACAACATCGCCAAGGCGAACGTCTCCGTTTCCTGGCACTCCGCCGCCGATACCAACCATGAGGCCGAATCGCAAATTGTGGAACTTTACGCGCATTTTTGCGGCAATCGTCGCGGCTGAGCCGGTGCCCGTCTGTCCCGCCGAAAGACATCCTATCACGATATTATGGTTTCCGATGCTTCCAAGGGTGTAATGAGTATCATCGATAGGGTCGTAAGGTAGGTCTCCATGTGTCTTGTCGAGTAGCAACTGCGCCGCAGCGAGCTCGACGGGTAAGGCGCAAAGCCATCCAACAGTGTAATTTCCTAAATCGAGTTGACGAGATGCCATCAATACACACGTGTTGGAGAAGTAGTTAGCTTTACTAGGATTAAGTTTGGTAGCGCGTACGACGTACAATATGGACCCCCCCTTTTTTTTTATAAAAAAAAATTAAAATTAAAAATAAAATTAAAAATAAAATTAATTGCCGCACAACACCAAAAATCAGCTAGATCAGCTATCTCCACTTTCTACTTTAGAATTCTCTAATATGATCATAGCCTACCTATTACACATTTATCCTACCGTTTATATAACCTACCGATCAAGTAATATTTATATATTTTATATAGCAGAGATTGCAGAGGTTATAGAGATTGCAGAGGTTGCAGAGGTTGCAGAGGTTGCAGAGATTATATAAATAGTAGAGATAGCAGAGATTGCATAGATCGCAGAGATTGTATAGATCATATAGATAGCAGAGGTAGCAGAGGTTATATAGATAGCAGAGATCGTATAGATAGCAGAGATAGCAGAGATCACATAGGTCGCATAGGTAGTATAGGTAGTATAGGTAGCAAAGATCATTAATATAATTATAATAGCCTCTCTAGTCTAGAATTTTCAGCTAGCCAATTTAGTATACATGGGCTTTGTAGCAAACAACTCTTATATATATTTAAGGTCATGTCACGTTTAACAGAACATCCTCAAGCGTTTACCCGGGGTTCATTGGATCCGGGATTGTTAAGATATTATTAATATGGAGATTACTGAAGTTATATATCTAAGGAGATTCACACTTCTTTCCTTTTTTTATAAATAGTAGGGTTTTATTAATATAAATAAGGGAAATATTGAGTATATAATAATCAAAATAGTGAATTTATATCATGATTTAGAAATCCCTTATTATATCTTTTGTTATTTATATTGTTAATTACCTAGTTATTATTTAATTATTAAATATTACCCTGATTATATAAATTATTAATATTATATTTTAACAATACCTTAATATTAAATAGCTTATTTAGAAAAAGGTAATAAAGATATCTTAAATTAAAAAGAATATATGATGTGTGAAAATATCTATATTAATCACATACAAATATTTAAAATTTTTTTAGGTAACTATATTATTTATAATTAGTAATATACTATATTCTAATTAATATATTATCTTAAAAAATAATTAAATAATAAATTAAGTTGGAGATTTACTTAATTTTAAAACACCTTATAAGATTCTTTTTTATTATATATTCTTAATTATCTTATTAGTTAATTTAGTAATTTAAAAAAATATTAAGATAGTTTTTAACAAAAAATACTTCTATAATATTCTTCTTAGATTTATATTGGAATTTATTAATATCCCAGAAATCAGCTGGAATAGTAGTAATATAAATAAGATCTATTATACCAATTATTTACTAATAATTAACTTAAATTATATAATTTATAAGAGATATAGTATAATAATTTTATATTAATCTAGCATTTATAATATCTTGGATAAGCTTTTTGGGTCGGTAAGTTATAAATATTATTATAAATATTTTAATTATATTTACTAAATAGATACTTCTAAGGTTTTATTAATTTAAAAATAGCTAATTGGTTTTACAAATATTATTTAAAGGGTTTGAATAGGGTGGTAGGAGAATAATATTAACAGGAATTAGATTTTAAATTAATAAAGTAGTATATAAGATCAGAACTATATTTATAATAAGGGTGTAATTATAAAATGAATTTAATCTATAAAAGTGGTTTTATTAATAATAAAATTTAATAACAACAATATATATATAAAAGATAATTATAAAAATAAATAAAAAGAAGATTAGATGGGATATAAAAGCTATTTATATATAAAATAAATCTATAATTAAAGATATAAAGTTCTATAACTCAAAAAAAAATTACTTATAAATAATTCGGATTAGCTGGTTCTTGAATAAGCCTATTTTGAAGATTTTAAAAAAACATCTATATTCTATAAATTATAGTTATAAGTTTTAAATAGTATAAGAAGTGTAATTAATATAACTTATATTAACTATATTATCTAGGCTATTTATTAGAGTTCAATGGTATTAGTATTTTATTGAAACACTGGATTTTATATTATTTTTATTATAATAATATATGTTATTAGTAGCTCTTTTAAAAAAACAAAACATTATTTTTTTAAACCAAAATAATATCTAAAATTGCTTAGAGTGCTATTATATCAAATTATTAAATAAAGAGATTTATTTAAAATTTATAAGATAAATATCTATTCTAACTATAATATAAACCTTGAAAACACAAACAAATTTTATTAAATAATTACAGGTCTAAAATATTCATTACCAAATTACTCTATTAATAATTTTAAAACTACTATAAAAACTATAAATTCTAGAAATAAAGCAAAATATACACAAATATTGGTTTTTATTATAAAAGTATTATTTAAATTTTTTACACATTTTTTAACATTAAGAAATCTTATAATTGATTTTGAAATTGATAACTTATTAATAAAAACCTTCAATAGTATTTTAAATACCAAAATAAATAAAAAATAGGATTATATAAATATAAAATTATTTATCCCACATATTAATAAATCTAAATTTAAAATAAAGAAATTAGAAATTCTTTTAAAGCTGGTTTATATATAAGTGGTATAAGGGGGTATATTATAGATATTATTAGGTTATAACTAATTAATATTAAAGTTCTTTATAAATAAATATATCAATAATATTAATATTTTTTTTAAAAAGTAGGTTAAGATTTTCCCTAATTAATCTAAATAAAAAGAATATATTATATCACAGATTTATAATAAAATCTAATTAGATTAAATATCTTATTTGAAAATAATTCCTATTTAAATCCAACTTCCTAAATCCAATATACTTTATTATACTCTAATTAATAATTTTAAGGCTAGCTTTAATCAGAAAGATAAGAAGATAACCTAAATAATTATTATCTTTATATAAAAAATCAAAAATATTATTAAAATAGAGGATGATTATTTTAATAATGGTTTTTATTTGAAGTTTAGGAAAAGTAATTTTAATTTGTATATTATTAATAATATAGGATATATAAGTTTTACTAAACATAAAGTTAATATTAATATGATCAGGATTAAGTAAGAATAGTTAATTAAATAAGAAAAATCAATTGAAGGCTTCTTTAGACAGTTAGTAAACAGGATTGTTATTATAATTATAATTTCAGTCTTACCAATACCTCCTACCCTACCTTTAAATATGCCAGTATTTTCTATTTTAATAGATATTACCAGTTTTATTAATATAACTAGGATTAATAATAATAATAATATTATTATTTTCTTAAATATCAATTTTAAATCAGTTAACACTCTAAAACCATTTATTTTAAATATTTAAATATCCCAATCTTTTAAATCTAAATCTCCTTTTTTAATAATAAAATTAAATAGTGAAAAAGAAATTAATATAATTGAAATTATTAATATTAATATAACTATCCCCCTTTATTCTTTTTTGTGTAGTAGTAAGAATAAAGAGATTAATTATAAGGTTTAAATTATTTACCAGTTTTATACCTATTTTTTTATAAATTATTATTTTCTGATTTATCAAGCTTTCTTTTATCACCATTTGTTTTAATATTATTTTTTCTATTCCTTATTATTTCTTCATTATTTTCTAATTTATATATTGTTTTTTCATACACTTATCTCTTTAATTTTAAAGTTTTTTCTATTTTTTATTATAATTTGTTATTTTCCTATTTAAAATTATTATATTATTATTATCAATTGCAATCCAGTTTTAATATATATAGATAAGGAAATTTATTACTTTTTTTTTTATATGATTCAAGTTTTTTTTTTAAAATCTTATATATTTTAATATATATTTCATCCTGTTTTAATATAAATATAATTTTAAAAGGCAATTTATGTTTTTATAATATATTTATATAAAAAATCATAACCTTTAAATAAAAATATTTATTTTAATCCTAATTTTTAAATCCTGCATATAATTCTTTCATTAACCCAGAAGATGGGTTTTAAATATAATTTATCAGAATTAAATTTATATACATTAGTTCAAGGATATTAATAAATAAATATTACCTCTTGTTTTATTTACTAATAATTTTATTATTCCAGGTATTAATAAAGTAATCACAATCCTTCCAGATCAGATTTATATAAATATAGTGTAGAATTATTAAATCATAACAGTTTTATTTCTAGAAATAGTTATTATTAAAAAAACCTTCAAATATACAGCAATAAATATTAGTTTAACCATTCCTAAATTATTACCATTATAATTTAATATGTATATTATAAATATTAAATCTGAAAATATAATAATTATTAACATCTAGTTCATTACCTTCCTCTACCTAATAAAATATAGCCTGGTTTAACATTATAAAAAGTATTTCCTTTTTTATATCAGTATAAGTAATACAAGAAAATCCAAAATCTATTACAATTATCAGGTAATATTTCTGGATTATTAATTCTATATAATTAGAAATGTTAATAAAGAGATATAATATACAATAAAAATAAATATTAATAATTTTATAAATCTGAAAATTATAGAAAAATAATTTATTATAACCGTCTATAACCCATATTTAATTGGGATTTAAAATAATTATTTTACTTCTTATTTTTTATTTTTTATCTTTCCTGAATATGATTCCTTCTAAATCAAGTTTATGTATAATAACTTATACATGTTCTTATTTTATAAAATCTTTTATAACTTTTTTAACACTTATTAAAGTATTTCGGATTTTATAATTTATAATTATATTATTTTAAAACTATGGTTTTAGTAATTCCTTAATTCTTTTAATAATTTCAGCTACCCCACCATTAATATTTCCCAGCTTTATATTATATTTTTGGTAGAATTTTTTAAATTAACTATCTAAAAAATCAGGTTATTATTCATTTCTAAATTGTTTCAGAATTTTTAAACCTGGCTAGCTTTGGTATTAAAGCTGAAATATATGAATCTTAAAAAGGTTGTCATTATAAAAGTTTATAAATCTCTTATTCTTACCCCTTTAAGAGCAGTTCTCTTTTTTTTTATCATCATTATTAACTAATCTGAGACCCTATTTTTAAAGTTAGTTATTTATTATTGAAATTGAAGGCATAGCCTTTTTGTTTATCTATCATACTTATACTAAATAGATCTATATCTTCTCTACTATTAACTTCTACTCTATATATAGATTAACAATAAAATCCTTTATCTTATCAAAGCGTATATCCCTTGAATATCCTATTAACTAAAGTAATTTAATAAGCTTAGTATTTTAAATATTATAAATTTATATTTAGATTTACTTCTACTATATTTTAATTATATATTTAGGATAATATTCTGATAAGATTAACAATCTCTGCTATTTCTGCTATTTTTATTATTTCTGCTACCTCTACTAACTTCGCTACCTTTATAATCTTTATTATCTCTGTTACCTTTGCTACTTCTACAACCTCTGTTATCTTTATGATCTCTGCTACCTTTGTAATTTCTGCTGTTTCTGTGATCTGTGTTATTTCTGTGACCTTTATGATCTTTATAACCCCCGCAATTTCTGCTATATAAAATATATAGATATTACTTGATCGGTAGGTTATATAGACGGTAGGATGAGCGTGTAATAGGTAGGCTATGATGATAGTAGAGAATCCTGAGGCAGAAAGTGGAGATAGCTGATTTTTAGTGTTGTGCGGCAATTAATTTTATTTTTAATTTTATTTTTAATTTTTTTTTATAAAAAAAAAGGGGGGGTCTATATTGTACGTCGTAAGCGCGAGAGCTAGTCTCGGGGGAGCGCTACATTTGATAGGTAAGAGAGGGATATCGATAGTGGAAGGGGTATAGAAAGGCACATGCGGCTCTCGAACTAGCCAGTCGATTGATGCGCGGGGTTAAAGGATCTCGATTATTGGTTCGAAATGTCGCGCCCGCGCCCCAGCATCATGTATCATACACTTCGTAGGCTCTTACTACGGCCTAATCAGTGCCCCCTCGACCCCTTCAACCGTATCAAACCTCAATCCCGTATTCCCGCATCTTTCCGATATCTCTCATCTCAAGCACCGTCGCAGCCAACAATCTCACGTGTTGAACGCATCGTCGCAAGATGTAAGTTCTCCCCAGCCTTGAACCGGAAAAATCCGCTTCAATGGTATAAAATTCCGCAAGTTGCATTCCTATTGACATCCCACCAACGCCAAATCGCAGTTCCCCGCTTCCTCCGTCCCTACGCCTCTACGGTCCTCCATCGCCCGGGAACTCACCTCACATCATTTCTTATCCTCCATGAAATCACCGCAGTGATCCCGCTCTTCACATTCTTCTATATCTTTCAGACCACGCGATGGAATCCGGCAGACCTGCTGCCTAAGGAATGGATCGATTCCGGGTACGAGAGGTTTAAACGGTACATTGACCGTAAGGGGTGGGGGCACAGGATAGACGGCCGCGGGGTCATGGATCTGGCGACGAGTTACGCTGCGGTCAAGGCTTTGGTGCCGGTGAGGGTTGTCGTCAGCTTGTGGGCCGCGCCGTGGTTCGCTAGGGTGGCTATTCTTCCTGTTGTGGGGCTTTTCAGGAGAATAGCAGGTTGGACGGGTCCCAAATAGCTTCGAAGTTGCTGATTCAGTGTATACGGTTCTTTAAATTCAGATCCACTAAAGTGTAAAGGCCAGAGTTTGCTTTACGAGATTGGTGTATAATAGGTATTAGCTGTGACGAATGGTAAAGTATGTATAATAATAGTATAGAATCTCCCAGGATACTTTCGTTACTTTGGTCTGGTATGGTGTCTGAATTTGAAAACAATTATGGACGGGGATAGAAATGATCTCGTACCATGTAAACTAGACAAAACCCAAGATATACGACCAACTATTGATTCAAAGACATCCAAGCGAAAAACGTACCTGATTGGTATCAAAGTAACAAGTTATACAGTAGAATGCATCCAGGCTTCCTTCACAACCAGTATCTTGTATTTTTTCCCCCCGTAATCTCTTTTTAAACACTGGAAAAGATCTCATGTGGTAGACATGGGATTGAAGCTTTACAACAGAAGATTTCCATCATATTAATACGGATCTTCATCTGTTTTATCTATATATACAACCCCTCAAATATATACCACCGCTATATACCCCCTTATTCACCAAAAAGGTGAGAAGCAGTATGAGAAGAGATCTATAAATGAAAAAAGCATCCAAAACAAAAATCTATACACCACCCGAAGGAAAATGAAAAGTCGCCATTTATCTGCAAAGAGAAATCCACGAATGAGGGGAGAAGGAAGGAAGGAAAACGCCATGATATACCCCGAGCAAAAGAAGGAAGCCAAAAATGCTAACGGTATTATATACAGATGGAAGAAGAATAAATAAACAATCCCCAAAATGCACTTTTCTTTCCTTTATGTAGTTCGGGAAAACTGAGTCGTATATCGTGATTCAGAAAGTTTTGCAGTTCGGAGTAACTATTAGTATTGTTGTACCCGAAGCGCAACCGTATCGACATTCTCTAACCGTGTCGCATATAATATTCGATCGCTGTACTAAACTATACCACCCCAAACACCCCAAATTAGCACTCTATCTCATCCAAAAAAAAAAAAAGGAATTTTTGAATCAAAAGATAATAAAAATAATACTCACAGCAGCAAAACCCGCGCACCCGATAGCAGACGCCTGCGGCCCTCCGCTGGCCCCCAAAATCCCACCCGTGGTGCAACCCGCGAGTATCGGATTGACCAGATCGTTCTTGGCCCTGTAGCTTTCAATCACGCACTCGGTGCCCGCGAACAGGGCGCCCACCATACCGAACCCCTTGGCCGACCCCCAGGACCGGGTGCCCATATCCTTCAGGCCGACTCTGAGCTGTTGACGCCAGGGTAGGTCGAGGACCTTTTGGGAGGATGCGGTGGAGAGGGAGTCGTATGACATCTAGTTGATTTTATGAGATCAGTATGGGTATTGGTGGTATGGTATTGGGGCTGAGTTTAATATGGTAGAGGGGAGGGAGGGATGGATACCGAAGCCATGAATAGTCCGAATACACCGCCTAGAGCGAATCCCATGCCGCCGGATATTACGGTTTTGATGGGGCATGATTCCATCGCTGCTTGCATCTATCAAGACAATTTACAGATCAGCTTCCAATACTAATAATATTTGATAAAGATTGCAAGTAGAGGTAATAGTACCTGCTTCACCATGACCATCTGCTGCTGCTCCGGCGTTAGAGAGTTGTAATCCGGACTGCTGCCGCCGCTTCCACCGCCCGCTCCTGGTCGTCCGAAGGGACCCATGCCTGGGAACGCCATGGTGTAGCTCTAGTTGCTGTTGGAAAGCTCGGGGACCCGGTGGTTATCGAAAGGTTTGAAATTTTGGAGAGTTGGAGCAGTATAATTTTCGGGTCGCGGAAAATTGTTGCCTTTCCTTTTGTCGCAATGCATTTGAGCTCGGAAAAAAAAGTTGTTATCGATTAGCGCGGACCGGGAGGAAGGAAGCGTGCAACGCGGAGGCCATCAAATCCCCGGACTCCGACATGAGATCCCGAGAACCAGGCACGAGACCACTTGCCATTCTGTAATCTGTAACAAGTGTTTATTCTTTCTATAAAAAAGTACTCTGATAATGCTAGATATTAAAAAAGAGTTTCTCAATCATCAATCGCCAAAAAGAGAAAAAGATAAAAGAAGAAGACCCCAATTAACCAAATCGCTATTCATTCCAAAATTCTCTGCCGCTTCCCGAACCGATCCTGAATGGAAGCTCCCGCGTATATACCCAGTACATCCCGTGTATAATACAATTCAACATTGCAGCCTGTGTCGCTTCCCAAAACTCTTCGTGTATATATGTATAATCACATCTATTAACCGTAGTTGTTCCAACACTCACTCGACCATCTCCAGATAGAGATAATCTAACCCATCGACCTCCGCTTCTTCATCTCGATCGCTGCCTCCTTCTCGCTATACGCCCAGTACTGGTACCCCAGCGTCAGATCAAACATGAACTGACACAACCCACAGAGCTTGAAAACCATGGGCGTTTTGCTGTAAGTGAAAAACACCCCTTTGAGTAAATCACCCAGCAGCCAGAACACGATGACAGAAACTCGGAAACCCTTGCAGGATTGGTTCTTGTAGTTGGCAATGACTTGCGGGATGGGCAGGGTGGCTTCGATGCCGAGGGCGAGGTAGCCGAGGATGGAGACGAAGAAACTGGAGGTGCCGAAGAGGAGCTGGAGGACGCCGACGGTGGTGGTAAAGTACCCCAGGAACTGTATCACCGTCAGCGACGCATTTGTAAGAAGTGGAATAGGAGATTGAAAAATACCTCCCAGTACGGCCGCTGTTGCCGCCATTGCCAGAAATTGTAAGGGCGTTCGAACTCCTGATTGTTCAAGCTTGAGAAGGGCACACCAGCCTCAACGGACTTGTTTGGTCGGTGGTCCAGGGCCACTTTGAGCAGGAAAGTTTGCACAAACACCATGATCACGCCTGCCCACACCGTTAGCTTCCTAGTCTCCGGCAGTATGGTAAAAGAAGGAGAGGAGTCGCACTCTGGACGAGGAGGGAAAACTCAAAGTTTATGCCGAACCAGTAGTATATCCGGAGTATGGAGGCGACGAGCATGATGAGGGGGATGTCGAGGGAGAACCCCAGCGAGGATTTCTGGGTGTGAATGCTCCATATCTGCCTTTCCGTCAGCGTGTCGTCCCAAATCTTTCGATGGGAGAGAAGTGCAGAAGTACCTGGTCGGCATAGCTTGTCACGGGCGAGGTGATGAGAAAGATGGGAGCAATGTACTCCACCAGCAGCTGGACCACTCCCATTTACACGAACGTCCGTTTTATTTCTCGGCGGGCTCCCGGGATGGATGTATTACAGCGGATGGGACGAGAAACCCTCGAACGGAGAGAAGCTGGACGGACGGCGGCGGTGACTTTTCTGGTGGTGACGGCAAGGGGGTGGTCTGGTCAACGGGTATCCATGGTCTGCCGGGTGGTTGAGAAGAGAGAGAATGAAAATGAAAATGTATCCGCTCGCGTGGGCTTCAAGAGAGCAATCTAATTTGGTCCGAGGCCGCTAAAAGGACAAGTAAAAGATACTTGGTAACTAAGAGTTAGTTCAGATTCCCGGCATCAGCCGCCACTGATTCTCGATCAGGTGGCTGATGCTGTCAGAGCGCGTCGCCAAACGGACGATTCGGGCATCGAGACGACATGGAAACTGCCACTTCATCGTGCGCGAGACATCCCCGCCTTTGTACCTCCCTCGACGCTCTCGCCGGGAGGGTACGACCGGACGACAGGACGACAGGAGACATGCAGCTGATCGAGATGCCCATCTCTTCTTGTTTACATTTATAATTATAATTATAGATATAGTTAAAAGGATGCCCCTCCTCCTTCTCTTCACCCGGCCAGTCCTCGAGTCGCTGCTTTCTGACAATATACTCGGTGTATATTTATAAATAAGCAAGTGTATACGGGCGAGATATCGCGACTTCTTCCCCGACAACCTCATCGCCGACATGAGCACCGGCCCCTCCCGCGACGGCAACAATGACAGCACCGACGACCACGGCTCCCACCGCCGTCGCCATTCCCTCCCGCCGGCCAACAAGCTAGCCTCCATCCTCTCCTTCTGGTCAAACAGCTCCCACGACTCCCTCCGTCTCGCCGGCGAGCGTCTCTCCCGTCCTCGCAGCCAGCAGGCCTCCGCCAGGCCCAACCGCCGCACCAGTCGCAGGAACTCCAAGTCCAAGTCCACAAAGCCCGTCGTCACCCAGCCGGTTCTGGTCCGGGCTTACTCTCCCCGTCCCGAGAGCACCGTCGCCGCCACCATCCCCGAGCTGGATGAGACGGAACGTGTCGACCTGCCCCCTGTCGATGCCTTTTCCTTCAACAGCATCCTCAAAGCTATTGATCCGAAGGGTACTTTCTCCATGATCAAAGTATTTGATATATATATATATATATACGAGCGATATCTAACATAATTGATAGTGACACGCACTCTCTCGACAATCTCCCACCTCTCCACCACCTATCGCTCAAATCTCACCCACGAGACCGAAATCCTCATCACCTATCAAAAGTCTATCGAAACCCAAATCCTCAGCGCCGACAAACTCTCCACCCAAGCCCTCAAAACCACGACTTCCCGCTCCGACCGTCTTCGGTCCGAAAACCTTTTCAAAAATGGAAGCGGCGTCGAGGATCTCGCCCAGAGCGCCGAGACCGCCTATTCCGCCGTCGAAAACATTATCGCCATGTTGGAGCTCATAGATGAGATGCTGCCACCCGAGGAGAGACTGGGAACCACCGATTCGGCCCATAAACGCCATTTCCCGTATACGCACTCCCTCCTCGCCGCCAAGAACGCCGACAGCACTTCCGGCAAGCGGATGAGCCTGCAAACTTCCGGCATATCCGCAACCTCCCCTCTGAGCCCGCGCATGACCAACTCCAACAGCTTCTCCAGCAATCACAATTTGATGGGTGATACCGCAACCGTCGGAAGCGGCGGTGGTAGCTGGTTGTTCAGACGGCGACAGCAGGCGGCGGGCGGCTTACCGTCCGCTCTACCCTATCTGAGTCCGAACGGTCCCCCGATGACGGCGGAGGAACGGAGGCTGTCGAGCCCGCCGAATCTGCTGCTACGGACGGTGCACCCACCGCCCAGCTCGGCCACTTCGGCACGGGAGGTGGCCGGGGCGCAGGTCACTTCGCCTTCGCCGTATCACATCCGACGGCAGAGTCTGGTGACAAACATCCCGGTTAGGGAGAGGGATAGTATGAGTGTTGCTAGTAACGCGGGCCAGAGCACCCGGAGCAGTTTCAGCTTTAAGAATCTGTTGTGGGGAGGCGGGTGGAGAAAGGGTAGCAATGCCAGTGCGGGGAGCGGGGTCAGCGTGGCAGGTAGCGAGGGAGGTGAGACGGCTGAGGAGAAGCTGAGGAGGATCATCCAAGAGCAGACCAGGAGGAGGTTGCAGCTGGATAAGAAGGGAGCCGGGCTGTCGAGCAGCTTGCCCATGTGAGGAAATTTTTCATTTTGAAGAGAGAGGCTAGATTGAACGGATCGGTCAACGATAAGCAATATGGGTGGACTGGCGGCAACGGTATTATGGGTATCACGACATGTTAAGATGGATTACGATATTTTGAATTTCCGTTAGCGCTTGCTTTGTGATTGTTTGATATGATTCTCAGCGGGAGCGTGTACGATTGCTTCGATGCTTCAATTAAAAAGCCATTTGCTGGTCAACCATCCCACTCTTCTAGAAATCGCTGTAGTCTTACGACTAACTGATTTGATCAAGTAAAAAATATTTATATGTACGACCTTTTGATATATTTACAAGCACCTACAGATTGCTCACTCCTTCTCCGCCTCCAGGTTAATCCTATCCTTCACAACATCCTCCGGCTTGCCCTCCAAATCTTTCGTATACCAGTCATTCAGATCCTCATACGCCCCCTCGTAGATTTGCATCCCCACCCTGTCGGCCTTGCCTTTCTCCGTGGCGATGGGCTTCCACTTGGCCAACGCCTCGGTCACCAACCTACTGGCCGCCGGCAACCACCTCTCGATCTCAGGATCCCTCACCTCACTCTTGTGCAGCACTGTCTGCGTCCACTGAATCGCCTGTAGCACCGGGTCCCAATCCTTGACCGCATCCCTCGCGATCGCATACGCGGGTCTGACCTGTCCGTTCTCCTCCCCGGCTCCTCCCGCCAACTCCTTGTTGACCGCAGCAATCTCCTCCTCCGCCGACCCCCAGCATTCCATCAACGCCCTCACATCAGACACGGTAGTCAACTCCTCCTTACCTTCCTCCGCCACCTCCTTCCCTTCATCCCACCTGACCACTTTCCCCGCCTGCAAGAAGAGCAAACTACCCCTCACCACAGGATCGACCGCCATCCACTCCGGCGCCCGCTCGTCAACCCTCCTGGTCTCCCTCACCCCGTCAAACTGCTCCTTCCACCGTCTGGCCAGGTTTAGCACCCCCCTGGCCCTGTGCACCGCCTTTTCCGCATCCTTTTTCTGCGGTAACAGGAACCGGACGAATTGCGCTCTGATCATTTCCCGCAGGTTGGCGAGCGTGTAGACGAACCCGTTCCTCCTGTGCACCATACCGTCGTGCACGATCCGGATGGCCACACCCGGACGGCCCGCTAGCCCGCAGGCTCGGATGAGTTTCCTCCACTGACCCGATGAGATGTGAATTTTGGAGAAGGCGAGGGCTTGGACTAGCTGCGGGAGGATGTCGTATTCCGCGGGTGTTTTGAGGAGGTTTAGAGTTTCGGTGAGTCTTTTGGAACCGTGCAGGGTGCGGTTTTTAATGGGACGGAGGGGTAAGGTTTGGCCGTCGAGGGTTATGGTTAGAGTCGCGGCGGAGGGGTTGGTGCCCATGGCGAAGGCTTGCTGGGAGGCTTGGTCGGCGAGAACGTGGTGGCGTTTGGTGCGGACCACGAGGCGGCGGTAGTGGTCTGGGAGGTGGTCGATTAGGAACTGCTCGCGGTGGAGGGAGAGGAGGAGGGCATCGAGGGGGGCGTTTTGAGTTTTTGGGAATTCGGGGAGGGGAGCTGTCATAATAAAATATAATAGTTAGTATGTGGGTTGCATAAATTGAGGATGAGGAGGTGGGGGGGGAAGTACTTTTTGCGATTTTTTGATCACGGATTTGCTGTTTCGAGGCAGAGAGTGATGAGGAGGTGGAGAAGAGTCGGGAGGAGGTTGCAGAGCTAGTACTATCGATCTGAAGGGGCAATTGGCTCCCGCATACCGCTGCTCGTGATGCTGTCGACACCAGGCTCGAGTGGCATATATCGTGCACCGACGGCCGCCGGCTCCTAAAAGCGCGGGAGAAGCTTTGGACGGACATTGTATTCGACGGGCCTCCTCTGTCCGAGAGGTATCGAGTCTTGATGTCGACGTCGGAACTTTTGTGATATAAAATGAAGGTTGGTCGGTGTGGTGGAGCAGTCAAAGTGAACGTCGTCGTCAAAAGGTTTTTGAGTTGAGCCGCTGCAAAATCTTTGGTGTAACAATCCAACGTCCGACCTTCAAAACCGACCACCAGCACTACCCCCACCACCACCATCCCCATCATCATCACGATACCACCGCATCACCTATCCGATCAATGCTATAGACCCCGAACAACTCCTCTTCCCGAGGTTTACCTTCCGCACAATGTCAGGCCCGGTCCGCACGGGTATATCCCGTCTCCGCGACATGCTCCCATTCGGCGCCGGTCCCAAACCGAAATCCTTCCAACCCACCGCACCGGGCGCGACATCCCTCCTCGCGCAGCAGCAGAAACAGCAGCCTCTGCCGAGGAATATAGACCAATTGCTCGCGCAGCTCGGGAAACATAAACAACTGGCATACGTACGGGATCCGAAAAAGTCGAGTACGTGCTACCCTCCCATTCCCAACTCCCACACCTCTCATATCATAAAACTAACTCCTTCGTGTGAATTGTATAGAACCTAAAAAGATACGAGTCCACCCAGGTCTACCCCCACCCCCCAAAAACGCCCTCTCCCTCTTCACAACCTCCGCTCTCAAAAAGCTGGACCCTAAAGCCCATCGCCAACGTCTCTTCTCCCGGCACAACAAGGACGCCATCCTACCGGGCGACATCCTGCAGATCCGATTCAAGGATAAAAACACCGAACCCTTCGCCGGAGTACTGATAAATATCCGACGCCGAGGGCTAGATACGGCCTTTTTGTTGAGGAATCATCTAACCAGGGTTGGAGTGGAGATGTGGTATAAACTTTACAGCCCAAAGATTGCTGGGGTGGATCTGGTGGAGAGACGGGCGAGACGGGCAAAGAGGGCCAAGTTGTATTATCTCAGGAAGCCCAAGCACGATATGGGTAGCGTGGAAGGCATTGTTGGGAGGTGGAAGAAGAATAGAATGTTGTTTGGAGGTGGGGATTTGGATGTGGGGAAGAAGGGGAAGGGTAAAGGGGGGAAGAAGTAGAGTAGAGGAAGGGATGAGTGGAAGTGTATATAGGATTGTAATATATAGATATGTGATACCAAGAAATCTATTCGATATTCAAGGGCATGTCTTCTGTGCCAAGGTGAGGCATCTCGTTACTCAAAAAAGGTTATATTGGTAGGAATATCTCGGCTAGTTAAAAATAGCAAATACCTATGATACATAAAGAGTAGTCTATCATCCCATCCGATGGGGATGCGGGAAACGAATACAACCTAAACTCCCGATCACTGGTGAGCGTATTGGTCGCGTCCTTGTCAATCCAAAAAAAGGTGCATACGGAATGCTACATGATCATAATCACGACGATGGAAAAAAAACACTCCGAGTCTCGTCACGAAAAAATAAAAAATAAAACGCCATTCACCGCAATGTCCTGATAAATCCATCGCATACATACTATACTGTACTGTACCTTTCTCTCTCTTCACGCTATTCATTAAAAGGTATTCCTCCTCTTCCTCATACTATTCATATATCAAACGATCAGAAGATATCTCTCTTGCGATTCCTCTGTTCGTGCAACCACTTCCCACTAGCAACCACGCTCGGTGACGCATTGGTGCCCATGTTTCCGATCAGACTGCCCTGACCAATCATACCCGGTCGTCCACCGTTAACCATCGGGCTGCTAAAGCTGTGCCGCTTCTCCAACCCGCCGCCGATGAGCTTCAACGGCGACGGGGTGCCGTACACGGGACTCGGGGAACGAAAGGAACCCGGCGAATTAAACAGATTCTGACCGGGATTGACGGGCGAACCGGCGGATGTCACACGTGGCTGTGTGGACATTCCGCTGATGTTTGCGAAGGGACGGGTGTTGGGGGTGGTGGGAGTGGGTGTCGATGCACGGTTCGCAGGCGAAGGGTGCGGGGAGGAGCGACTGTAGCGGGGAGGGGTAACGTATTGGGAGACTTCGGCAGCGGCGTTAGGGACTACCGATGAGGGAGTCGGGGGGAGGGAGAGGGAAGAGCGTTGGTCGGCTGTTAGGGGTATGTCGGTCATGGCGTCTGGGCCACGAATGGTGCCGATAACGGCTTCGACAATATTATAAGCGAAGAGGAAGCGCAGACCGTTCACTATTGAATGTTAGAAATGGTTTCAGAATAGTTTCAGGAGTGACAACTTACAGCAGTACTGGACGGCATAATAGACGTAGTTGAAAACGTCGTTTGTGGGAAGTCTCGAGTAGATGCGCCTAACAGAAGTCATTTGTCAACGATAGCCCCTTCGCGATACGGGATGATACAATTCGGACATGACGTACGAGTGGTAAAAGGCATAGGATATGACGAAGGATACGGCCAACGCGCCGGCGTTCTTCAATGCCTGGGTGAGGCGTCGGTCGGAGAAGGACCGGGCTTCCTGACGTCGCAGGACCTCATCAAACTTGGGGTGTTTCCAGGAACCGGGTGTTCCGTGGCCGTTGGGCGTTCCTCTGGAGGGCGTGGCCGGTGCAGGCATGTCGATGTCGGTTTCGGTGTCGAGGTCGGTGTCGGTGTCGTAGTGATCGTGGTGGCGGGTGATGCGAATGTCGAGGGCGTGAGGATCGATGTTGACGTTGGCAGAGAGGAAAGAAGGAGCAAGTCAAATCGCGACTTGATTTGATTTGGTGTTGTTTTTGCGGTCGCCAGGTCACCAGCCACAATATTCTCACCAGCCACAACCACGGCATCTGTCAACGTCAACCTCCAGCCACTCCCCTCTCCGAACCCATCAAAGGACAGCTCCAAATAAATTGCACCTTTACAAGATCAAAGTGAGAAATATAACTACAGTCGATCATTTCCAGCAGGTAGTTTCAAATTCCGACATGCGACCGGTCTAGCAGCCCGTCCTGTCCGCTAAACCACGCCGGGCAGCCGGTTCCAACAAACCGCCGCTGTGCTTCGCCTCACACAAAGAAGTACAAGCCAGACTGAAGCTAACGTACGACCGGACTGCTTGCACCCTCTCATCCTCCCCAGCTCAAGACACCGCCTCTCAAATTAGCTGCCGTTCCTCCCTTTCAAAAGGAAACAAACAAGGTGCACGTCATATCATCGCTTCTTGACAGCTGGCACAAAAGGAGACTCCTTTACCCTTCAGTCTTTAATTCTACCTATCGCCGCACTCGCACTCGCAGATGCTCTGAGAAACCGGCTATATTCACCCACGATTAACCTGCGAATCAACAACCTCGGCAGCTTCCGGTCGTAGCTTGAACGCAACATCTGGACCATCCGGACCAGCATGGGTGCCGCCGATTCAAAGCTCTCCTTCAAAAAAGGTGTCTTTCGCCTTGCCGAGGAGAAGGGTATACCCGTCGATGACCCCTACTGGCGTCAGGTTGGTTCCCTTTTTCTGTCTTTTGTTGATCGGATGCTTGTCGTTCTGTCGCTAACTAGCCGTATCATCAGTTTTGGGAACTCCCAGAGACCGCGGAGGATGTCTTTACTCTATTCTCCCCGGCGGATATCCGACGGACGAGGGATAGCTCCCTCGACAACCTAGAAACCCTAATCACTGCCCTCACAAACAGACTGTTCGCCCTGCGACACCACCCCTCCTTTCCTGACCCCGAAGCCGCTCCCGAACGAGAAGCGCTCAACTGCGTCCGTGTCCTCACACGTCTCCTGCCATACCTGTACGAAACGGACGCTCTAGAATCATGGGAGGACAAGTTCTTTTGGACCCAGAGGAAGAAGAAGGTCAAGCGCACGGAGGTCATCTTTGACGAAGCCAACCCGGATGCGCCACCGGAACCACCCAAGGTCGAAACCATCAAACCTCTCGCCGAGGAGCTTATCGATACTTTGCTGGACCTGCTCTTCTACTCTGGATTCACAATCCCCGTAACTCCGGTCACCGGAAAGACAAAGGTCACATATGCCATCTGGCAGAGCGGTGTGGGGTGTAACACCTCCATGGCAATCACAAAGGAAAGCGAGTCGAACCGGATCGAGATTCTACGTCTATTGATAGCGGTCACCAGCAAGGCCATGTACATCCCGTCCAACAACCTGCCCGTCAAAGGTACTAGAGGACTCACGTATCTCGTCACGAATACCGACAAGCGGGCTGTACTATCGGTACTGTGCTCACTTTTGAACACCACACTAAAGTATAACGCTGCTTCGTGGAGACTACCATATGATCACGTCGTCTTTTCGGATTCGAGACAAGTCCTGGTAACCTACTCGCTGCACATGCTGCTCATCTTGCTGCTTTATCCCATTCCTGAAGGCAAATACCCTGATCCGCAACCTAAAAACAATTTCCGACACTACCTCGGCCGTCTACATAGAACTCAAGACTTTCAATTCCTCGTCGACGGCATGACCCGAGTACTGAATCAGCCCATTCAAGCCAACGCATCATACCTCCCGGGCTCCCAAAAGTCGCTAAAGTGGGCCCCTGAGATCATAATGCTATTCTGGGAAAGTTTGCAGTGCAACAAGAGATTCCGGGCCTTTCTGATAGAAACGGATAGGTCCCTCGATTTTGTTGTGCTGCTGATATACTACGCCCTGGAGTATCGTACCGATGCCTCAAAGTCCGGCGTGGTGAGGATGTGTGTTTTCGTGCTGCAAACGCTGTCGTCGGAGCCAAAGTTTGGCAAGAGCCTCAACAAGAAGTTTGAGAATCAGAATCTTTTGCCGCCGAGCGTTCGCATTTCTGGTTTTAGTGGGTCGTACGCGGAGTATGTCATCATTGTAAGTGATTCTTCTTCTTCTTGGATAGCTAAAGACGCCGCTGATAATGTGATCAGTCCATATACAACCTGATAACCAGCAGCAAAGGCAAGTTTGGGGCCATTTACCCGGCGCTTCTGGCCGTTATCAGCAACGTTTCCCCTTATGTCCAGAACCTGTCTTCCGCTGCCAGTAACAAGCTCGTTCAGCTCTTCACTTCGATGAGCTCGCCATCTTTCCTCCTAGCGAACGACTCGAATCACGACCTTCTCCACTCGCTGCTCGAGGCTATGAATAGCATTATCGAGCATCAGTACTCCTGTAAGTTATCATCCCATAATACAACAATTGTCATAATCTAACAACTCCCAGCAAACCCATCATTCATCTACTCCGTCCTCCGCTCTCACAAACGATTCGAAACTCTCCGCTCTTTCACCCTCGAAAGCGGGAAAGAAGAAATCGAAAAACAGCGAAAGCTACAAAAGGACAACGCCAGCGACATCATGGTGGTACCAGAATCGCCCGTCGTTGTTCGCCCAAGCACAATTCCGACCTCAGATACCCCCGCCGACCCGGAAACGTTTACCATTGGCGACTCTGACGATTCCGAAGCGGAAAGCGTTGCTCGTAGGAGATCTTCCGCGATGGCAACACCAACTTCCACGACCTTTGAGTCTTCAAGAGCCAATTCTATCGATGATGCGGTGCCGGTTCAATTGAGGGGTATGAGCGAGAAGGCGAGGGGGAAACTTCCGATGGGACATCTTTCGAGGCAGAATAGTACTCTGAGTATCGCAAGCGCGAGTAGCATGGCGTTCAACTCCGCAGGGGAGTTTTTACCAAGTCCGGAATGGGTCAGTATATCCCTTCCATCCACGATAACTAGAATTCATCACATGAGCTGGATCGTTTGCTAATGTACCTATGGGATATAGATTGAAACATGGCTGCCCCTCCTACCCCTCCACACAATCCTAACAGTGATCCAAGAACTTTCGCCACAGCTCCGCTCGGTCCTATCAAAGCACTCGAGACAAAACTCCGTCGCAACCCCGACGTCTGCCACCACACCCACCGGGCCACCGTTGCAACCGGCGGAACCGCCCACGCCCACAAATATATCGATGCTGGAACGGATCCGTACGACGGAGATACCCGGTATAGAACCTAGTCCGATCAAGTGCTTCACCTTTGAATGGAGTTCCATGGCGTTGGGGTGGTATGAGAGTTTGATGTGGGGATTCATATTTGTGAGCGAGATGCAAGTCGGTAAGGGGACCGTCGGGCTATGGAATGGGACCGGAGTGAAGTTGTTCAAAGTGCAGGAGACTGCACCGGAAGGGCCGAGTTTGAGGGCGCCAAAGGTATATTTCTTGACTCTTTCCCTTGAACACAGCATTCTTTTTCGATGCAGGAGAAATATGCTAACCTAGTGTGTTATAGGGAGCTGTGGACGCCGTGGCTACGACATTGATGGATCGGTTGAGCAGCGTGAACCTATCAGCTTTGAGCGGTAGTGGAAGCGGCGGTAGTGGTGCCAGCGCTCCTGCCGGTAGTGCTGCTACCGCCGCGAGCAGAGGCGGCAGCGGAGCGACTGAAGGGCAGGGCGTGAGATCCGCAGTGATATAAAACAAAAAGACACACCAAACATACAGAATCATCAGCGGCTTGCGGATCGGAAAACCCTGTAGATGTTACCACCGTCCCAGCCGTCGAGGTTGCTTTTTTTTTTTTTTTTTTTTCAAAGTGGTTTGTATACCCTCGGGCTAATGTGAAGTTTGTGGGTTTCATTTTTTTTTTTTTGCGCAACTACATACTTTTATTGCGAGTGGTCTGCTATAGGTAGAGCTTTCTCATTTTATTTCATTTTCGGTTTTGTGATCGCGTGTGTCAAGTGTCGACGGGCGTTTGTATTTCTAGCTAGCAAAGTATATTATGAGCCGGTGTGATGTATTTTCACGTTTATATATCATCAATAGTATACTTAAATATTATGTATCCTTAATCCTTAAACTCGAAGCGAGTGCATTCGAATAGACTTACCCTGAGATTTGACTAGTTATAATCTTTTAGGTTGATCGGAAAACTTTTATAGAGCAAAACTGCACCCGGGTTCCAAAAGCTAGATATACATTCGACTTTTGGATGTTGACAGTTTTCAATTACCATAATCTCTCCGTGAAAATATATCAAAACTGGTTAGCGGGCATCCAGTCAGGGCAAACCGACTTGATGAAAGCCTTTTGGTGGTTAGAATGAGGTCATGCATTAGTCAGCCCGTCTACCTGTCTTTGTGCAGTATAAAAGTACCACACAATCAACAAATTGTGGAAAGCAAAAACCAACGATCCCGTTAACGAATTAAATTCGTTATCAAAACGAGGTTTAATTACCAACATCTAAATCTAGCTCACGGACGGTAAAAGTAAAAGGAAACTCGATCATCCCAAAATATGACGAGCTTGAAAGGGAAGGTTGTGCTTTTGGTGAGTTACTTTCTGATTTTCTTTCCTTCTAAACCATACGCATCCTGGAATCTTAAAATGCATCAATAATTTGTCTAAGGCGGCTTTCCATACAAGTTCTCGTTCAATTGGTTCAATTCAAAAATTACTCCAACTGATAAGATCCGTAGACCGGGGCCTCAATGGGTATCGGTGAAGCGATCGCAAAATCTCTCGCAGAAGCACAAGCAAATTTAATCTTAATCGCTCGTACAGAGGTATAAAATCCCGTGATTATATACCCTCTTGTATCATGTTATAAATTTCAAAGTTGACAATACAACCCCCCCAAGGATAAACTGGCATCTTTGGCGAAAACCCTCAGATCGTCACACCCGGATTCTAAAGTGATATACAGAGCGGTGGATATCGGGGATCATAAATCTCTTGACGAAGCTATAGCTTCCTCCGTATCTGAAATTGGAGATATCGATATTCTCATCAACAATGTACGGTAACCTGCATTTCATTCCATCCATCATCGCCGTATATCTCCGTTACGCAATCCCCAAAACTTCCTGAGTATAAACTAACCCCTTCAACCCCATTTACCCCGCAGGCCGGCCTCGCCCTCTCCGCCCCCTCAACCTTCCCAAACCTTCCCATCTCCTCAATCCTAACCATGAACGCCACAAACATCTCGGGCACAATGTTCACCACCTACTCCGTCCTGAACCGGTCCATGCTACCAAAGAAGGCGGGTACGATTCTAAACATCACATCCGTCACGGGTCTGGAACTCCCGCCGTTTCCGGGGGAGAGCGTGTACCATGCGAATAAAGCCTGCCAGGAGGCGTTCACCAACGCTTTGAGGAACGAGCTGAGCGGGACGGATATACGGGTGCTGGCTTTGAGACCGGGTTGTGTGGCTACTAATTTTCATAAACAGAGGGTTGGGGGAGATGAGGAGAGGTATAAGGGGTTTTTTGAGGGGTTCGAGTAAGTCGCTTTCTCTATAATTTGAATTCAAGGAGGGAGGGATTTTTGTGGTAATGGATGAAGATGAGGGAATGGGGTGTATGATTGTGGAGGATATGCTAACGATTTTATGGCGGAAACACGTAGACCGCTTTCACCTGAAGATATTGCTCCATCGGTGATATATATGCTTAGCCAGCCGTTGAACGTTTCGATAAAGGCGTTGGATATCGTTCCTACGGGTGAGTTTGAAAACTAGAACCTCCTTTGCGTCAAATTAGTTATATGCGGTTGCTAATCTTTAACCACATCATAGCACAACGGTCTCTGAGCGTCTTTGATCGAAGTTGGAATGAGCGGAATGAACGGAAAGCATAAGTAACCATTCAGATAGTGATGATCTGGGGTAAGATATAAACACTATAGCTTTTATTCTAGATAACTGAGTCTTAAATGATATACTTTCTTCATTCCGTCCTCTCAGGCTACAATTCGGTAGCCTCGCATCTGTAAAGGCGGTCTCTTGGTAGTTGACGATCCGGGCTCAAAAATGCAACAAAAACTAAATTTACGCCTTCACTTTTCTGTCCTCCTTCCCTGTCGGAATACTGAAAAACACCGGCTTGACCCCCTCCTTCCACGCCACATCGCACCTATAATACCCCTTCCTCTCAAATTGTATAACTTCACCCTGCTGCACCTCCTTCACATTAACATCCGCCACAGCTTCAACCCTAAACTCCGTATTCTCGTTCAAAAAGTCCTCCATCTTATCCTCCTCCTCAAGCTTATCCTTGGTGATCAGGTAATCGAAATCCACGAGCTCGACGTTCACCAGATCCTGACTGGTAGCCAGCCATGAGATCTTCTTCTCCGTCTTTTTGAAATCGCCCGCGAGGTGGAGTTTGAGGGTCAGTTTTGTAACCTTGTCGCCGTCCTTCTCAATGGTATCCACGATGGCGTTACCCCAGTCCATCAGGGTGAGCTCCTCGCCTTGCTTGAAGGACTGGCAATCGACCTGATCGATCAGGATTTTTGGTCCGTAGTGCACCTTTTTCAAGCCGACGCTCGGGTTCTTCTTGTGCTTCGGCTTCTCCTCCACGCTATCCTTCGCGTCCTCGCCTAGGACATCGACTTCCACCACACCTTCCTTCCACACAGCCGTGAACCTCGGGGCTACAGGATCGATCGCCTTTTTGTTGATCGCCCAAATCAAAGTCCAGTCCAAGTTTACGATATTCTTACTTGGCCCCTGCGAGATGATGAAATCTCTCAGCGCTTCGATAGTCATACCCCTTCTCCTAATACCCCTCACAGTGGGGAAGCGGGGATCATCCCATCCCCAAACTCGTCCCATATCCACCAGCTTTGTGAGCTTCCTCTTGGACAACAAAGTCTTTACGAAATTCAACCTCGCGAAATCCCAGATATCCACCTTGCGAAGATCCAGAGCGTTGAGCATCCACCAGTACTGATCGTTTCGGTCGCGGTATTCAATGGTTCTCAGGGCGTGAGTTACACCTTCGATGCTATCAACGATCGGGCAGGCGAAATCATATGTCGGGTAGAGTTTCCATGTCGTGCCGGTACGATGATGCGGGAACTCGACATTGCAGCGGTAGATGACGGGGTCGCGGAGGGCTTTGTTCGGATCGTCGACAGAGATTTTGGCACGGACGCAGAATTGGCGGCCCTTGTCGGTGGCGTTGAACATCTCTTCGGTGAAGATTTGGAGGTTGGTGGCGACGGAGGCCTCGCGGTTTTTGGAGGCGATACCGTTAAAGCGCTCCTCACGCATCTTTATACAAAGAAGTTGTTAGTGTCCAAAAACGATTTGAGAATCTGCTGTTGGAGTGCGTACCTGCTCCTGAACGGTATCGTCACAGTACGCCTTGCCCTCCTTGATCATCCGGATGCCCAAGTCGAACAGTTCCTGAAAGTAGTCACTGGTATACGTGATCCGATCCCCGTGAATACCCAGCAGACTCAAATCCTCCAGAATGGAATCTTGATACTCTTGCTTCTCCTTGCTAGGATTGGTATCGTCGAACCTCACGATCATCTTTCCCTTGTACATGTTTGCGAAATACTGGTTGAGCATGGCGGCTTTGGCGTGACCGATGTGAAGATACCCAGAGGGCTCTGGTGGAAAACGGGTGACGACGCCCTTGTCGGTGTTCTTGAGCCCAATCTCGAAGTTTCCGGATTGCGTCTTCTTGCCAGTAGTGGAGCTCGCACCGGCATTCTTCTTGGAAGCCTCGGCGGCTTCGACGGCTTGAGTGAAGGATGGGATCGATTCCAAGTATTTGGACCAGCGGTTGACGTTGATGTAGGTTGGCTTTCGAATGAGGGCGTAAAATTGATTGTTACCGCGAAGGGCACCGTAGACTGCAATGTCGGCGACAGAGGGGGTGTATCCCACGATGAAGGTACGGAGGGTGAGGTGGCTGTCGAGTTCTTCGATAGCTTTGACGGCGGCGCGGTAATCGACACCAATGAGGCGGGTGGAGGCAAAGGTGATCCATTCCTCTTCCTACGGAAAATGTTAGCTTCATCGATTCAATCCTTTGGAACCGGGATTTGGAACGGTACCTTTCCACCCTTGCTGTTGACTCCCCTCAGCACGCTACCGTGCGAAGAGAGAAGCTTTCCGAGAATGGCTTCGGTTCCGAAGATTGGCTCGTCATTTTCAATCTTGAGAGCTACTGGTTGAACGGTCTTGTCCGCGCTCACGAGGTCGGCTTCGACGAAAGTGGTACCGATGACAGGATTGACTGCCTTATCGATAGAGTGATTGATGTAAGAGACGGTGATGAGGACTGGGTAAACAGCACTCGATGGCGCCTTGGGCGAAATATCAAGCGTGTAGGACATTTTGGTAGACTTGGTAATGTTTGGAGGAAAAAGGTTTCGGACGGCGGGGCAACTTCTATTTAATGGCGGGGCAACTTTTCGGCTCTGCTGAAAAGAGTCACCAAAAATGCCACATCAACGCACATTTTTCATCCGGCAAGTATATCAGGCCACAGATTTAGAATGATCCGGCTAGCCCATTTCGGAGGTATCCTAGACTAGAAATCGATTCTGTTCACGTCTCTATCGAAGGGGAAGAAGGAGAGGGATCGCCTAAAATATACTGACGGTATGATATTTTGGAGGTGTTAGCTATAGCTGGCCTACACCAACAGGAGGCACCTGGCCAGTCAAGAAGGCTAATAATGAATATTGTCAATTCGGCATTGCAAGTAAAGTATCAAACAGGGTACCGTAGTATGCAATCTGAATTCTGATGCTTTTGATCCGTAGCAAAAAGATTTTTCCATTTCAACAATCGACAGGTGGTGGGGAAATAATGAGGACAGAGAGAATATATATATAAAGGAGGCGGAGTAAACAATACAAAAAGCTGGAGATATGAACAGGCGCGAAAAACAGATAAACCAAAACCCTCCACGTCCATTAAAGAGCGACTAATACTTGCGGATGTACAGCTCCGACCTCTCCCGTCTCTAAATATCATCAATTGCGGCATACGCTCCTCTCAATCATGCAGCTCAAAAACAAACAACAGAAATGCCAACAAAACCAAGTTCATCAATAACGATTGCTGGAGTTTCTGATAGTGCTAACAGAAAACCATAAAATCGGTTATCCTCCCAAAAGAACTGTCAACTTTTGCAAGATAAATCCCTAACGATTACTTTTTTGTTGTTCATCTAAATACCGTTGGCAGGTTCTGTGCCGTTGAGCTCTTCTTTCCGTCGGGGAGAACGAAGAGTCAATGGGAAGTGATACTCATCTGGATCTTCCTCCTCTCTGTAAAGCAAATTCATATTAGCACAGGTCCGGATAAAAATCAAAATTAGCAACAAGAGCACTTACGGAAGTTTCCAGTTGATATAATCCTCCGTGTTCAACAATTCCTTTCCTTCCTGCAGGGAACCAAAATCTCCAGGTGTCATCATGCCAGACCTATCTCTCGGGCTACCAGGTGCGGAGAGCGGCCGGGACACCTTAGTCTCTGTGCCGTCAAAGAAGCCAATCTCGCTCTGCATGGAGTCGAAATCTTGTGGGTACGCTCGTCTCAAGGCCAGTTGCCTAGCCTTGACGTATTCCAATCCCATTCTCTTCCAGTCCAGGAGATCGCTCAATCGCTCGGTACGATTTCGCTGGTTGATACGCTGTCGTCGAGTCTTGGTTGTGAAGTCATACATGAACTCTGTCAACTGGTTTACACTGTCGTCGACACCCTTGCTACGGCGATCAACGATGTAGATACCATAGTCCGAGGCGTTCTCGATCAACTCCTCCATGTAACATCCGAATCCGGACAAATTTGTTGTGATGGATGGGACACCCATGACGGTGCACTCAGCAGGTGTGTAACCCCACGGCTCGTAGTAGGACGAGAACACACCCAAGTGGGTTCCGCGCACAAAGTCGTCGTAGTCCAATGGTAGAACGGGATTCGCGGCGTTCAAGAACTCCGGATGGAAGATAATCTTGACACGATCAGATGGGTGGTTGAATAACTGGACTCTTCTGATCTGATTAAGAATCGGATCTGCGGAGTCATCTACCATGTTGTGAGTAACAATCGGAGGCAGAGAGTTTCGCTTGAGACCAAACACTCTTCTCTTCAGCATTATTCTTTCCTGAGAGCTCATCAGCTTGGCCTCATCCGGGAGTTCGTTGCCCTCATGCCACTTCAGAGCACGCTCAAATAGTCTTCGGCCGATGCCTTGCTCGATAACTTGGACAGTATCTCTGAGAGCCTTGATAACGGCTTGGCCTTTGAGGGCTTCCACGGTGAGTGACTGAGTTTGGGCTGGCATGATGATGAATGCGACAACGGTCATCTTGGAGCCCGAAGTCTTCATCTTGTGGTTCAGCCGTGCCAAGGATTCGATGAACATATCGACACCTTTATTCCTGTACTCATATCTACCAGCAATGAAGAAGTAGAGCGTGTTTTCAAGGTCAAAATCGTTGTGGCCGTAGAAATGTCCCCGGATGAAGTCGTGGATCTTTTCTTTGGATTGTGCGTGCAAGTTTTGGAACTCGTGCATAGCCGAGAATTTTACGACGTTGAGACCGTTTGGCAGGACACCATCGGGCTTACGCTTGAGCAGATGCTCGCTCTCGTAGGCAGTGATGTGGGAGACGGTTGTGAAGACATCGGCGGAGTGGGCAGCGGCACGCTCTATGCAATACCGGTGATAGATTCCACGTTTTCCGGCCTCGGCGTCCACATCAAAGTATTGCAGGTTGTTGTAGAAATCCACAGAGCCGGCGCAAAGATATCTACCGAGAAGTGTGGCGTGCGTGGTGAAGATCGTGGTTACATCGATCCTCCGGTGCTTGCAAAGAGGGATACCCACACCTGCGAGCCATTCGTGAAAGTGCGCTACGACAGCCTTCTCCTTCTCGTGCACGACAAACTACTCCATTGTGAGCTGGTGCATTTCACATTGATAATTGATATTGAAACCTACCTCGCCTAAGAACCACGAAACAAGGTATCCGAAAACGACGGCCTCGTTCGTCTCTAAATCCCCTGGAGGACTCGGGATTCCAGCTGTGGACCACAGATCTGTTTTCCACTCATCCAAATGACCGTACGCGCTTCCGGTGTCGAACAAGAGAACTCTGGGAGCTCCATCAATAAGCCATCTACCGTACAACCAACCGATGCCCCTCTCGGACATGGACTTGAGTGTTTCGGCGATGGGACCGGGAGGAGGGTCTAAGGCTTCGACTTCAACAGCGGCCTAAGATAACATTAGAATGAATTGGTTGGATCCCCTTGCGATAAGGACGGAAACCTACCGAAGTGCGATTGAGAGGGCCGATCAGGGTGTATCTGCCGCCATATTCGTGGGTGGTGATTGGCGCTTTCGACTTGATCACGGAGTAGATACCACCAACTAGAGAAAGAGATCGGTCGAGTCAGCAAGTGTTTGGCGTGGCGAAGCGACCTAGGAAAACGTGTTGAGGCCGATCTACGTCATGGAGATGGGATGGCTTACCTCTGTTTGCAACTTCGGTTGCGATTTCGAAGAGAAGGTGGTTCTTGACGTCTCTTTTCGGTGCTTCGCCCATTTTTGCTGAGGTGGACTGGAATGTACGATTCGGAGGAAAGGAACTGATCGCGAGATGTGAGTATTGTGGACGTCTGAGAAGCAGCAGTTCTGAGGTGAGGTGAAGTGGGTTGAGCGAATTTACCTGATAAAAAGGTGCTAGGACGGGCGGTCGCCTGAGGTTCCCGGTCTATTCTTAAAACCAAAATTTCTTAGCACGGCTCGTCTTATCGGGCGGTTTCTCGCTCTGCGTCCCTTTTTGGAACGGCCGGAAAGGAGAGAATTGGGCAAGCTGAATCGGGATCGAGCAATCGGTTACTTTCTACAACGAGAAGCAGGATTTCCAAACTGCTTCAGACTAGAGGATATAGAGGAAGGATACAGCGAAGGTGCAGCAATTGAAAATTCTCGTGGGATCGATTGGCTGAGAGAAATTTCAGACTTTGGATTCCAACCGAGCAGAATGCGGGGAGAGGCGTGCTAAAATAAAAAAGACCAACGGCAGAAAAACACAAACTTACATGTGTACAAGTTGCAACGATCTCGTCCGAGGGATGTACCGTCTATGGTGTTATCGGGCGAGGATTGGCAAGCACTGAGTAGCGCGGTTTGTGCGTCGGGATTGAGGGTTTTGAAGGCAGTGATGCAGGATGACGTTGTTAAGCGGCAGGGTGGAGCTCTTAGCACCAACGAACCGTTGGGAATCGCAGCGCCGGTTCACCTTCCCTCGCTTGGGCCGCGATGGCAGGCAGACTTGCAGGGTGTCACGGCCGTAGCAGTGTTTGTACTAGGCTGGAACCGAGACGTTGAGGAATGACGGGTAATATATCGGGGACGTTTTGACGCGGTGATTGATCGATTGCAGGTGAGCAGTGATGTTTTGATGAGATGGTATGTAGTAGAGTAGAGGCGGTATCTGGTTGCAGACGGTCGTCGAAGAGGAAGACAATGTTCGACTCTTCAAGCCGGTCTGATCCTATGATTAATGTGTATATATGATGAAAGACGAGGAGAGTACGGTCGAGAGAGAAGCTTCCGATAGAACGACCACCGGAAAGACGTCGAGTTTTATACAATCTGAAGATTCGGCGGCGTGCTTTGGACGGTCCCTGGCGGTATGACATGTCTCTCAAATTCAACAATCCTCACGACAACCTCGCATTACACCACCACCACCAACCAACCAACCAACCAGCCGCTACGGCTACTCCAAGGCAAAAGAAAATACGAATATCGCGCACCCACAGCTGAACATCCTTACTTTGAGTACGTTTCCGTTGGGCTGATCGTGACAGTATGACGATTAGTATGGCCCCGATCTCTGCAGCCTGCTCGCCAGTTGCCTTCTCCTCCTCCCGACGCATATCAGCGACCCAACCGACGCTAGTGTCAACTCTCTCCCTGTCAAACTTTTTCTCTTGGCCTCTATCCGAACACGATACGACAATCTGCGAGTCTGCAAAGCCACTGTCGAGATGACCGATGGTCCGGCCGAAATCGAACCCTGAATGGGATTCTAAGAAAAGTAACGGAAGAATGCTGGCTAAATTGCAAGCCCGGCTACCTTCCAGCATCTTTCCATCGCGAAAAGAGAGAAAAGAAAAATTTAAGAGACCTGCAGTATGCAGCCCATCCTACCCTGTCCTGGCTAGCTCCCAATCGGGACGAACCTGCTATCGATGACCAATGGGGACCTTTAGACACCTATTAGTGCCCGAGCAAGATCCCTTCTCACCATATTCAGACCCAACAGCTTTTTTTTCTTCCTTTCCAGTGGCAAGAGCTCACGATTGCTTGAGAAGCCTTGAGCTTCCTGATCAATGCAAAGATGAAGGCCTGACCGACTGCCTGCTGAAAGACTGCAGGTTGTGAAAACACAAAAAATATCAAACGGTAACTGCGATGTCGCTTCACGCTCGCCCATTCATCTCTGAAATCCCCCACGACACTGCGCTTGCGAGCACCCTATATGAAATGTGCATTCCAGCACTCGTGAACTTCCTCAAACGACCAGGCACTTAAGTATCGAGCCCCAAGTAAGGCCCTCTGAGACCAGCGGAGCCCTTTGGAGAATTTCTACTTCCCGATTCCTTACATCAACTCCTTCTTCGGCATGCCGAATTCCGGCATTCCAACGCGTGTCTTCTCGAACAGATCCATCCCATATCTCGATTCCCGATCTTCGCAAATCCCACCATCCAAAGACCGAAGTCTCGAAAGAACATCAACTGCACCCGTTCTACGATACTTGTCTTTTTCTAAATTCGCAACGTGTTTCCCGCATTGTCTCCGAACCCTCCGAGTGACAGACTTGAAGCTATCACCGGAACCCGTTCCTCTGTGTTGCGCTTACCCGCCAAATTTCACCGACATGTTTCCAGATAACTCTCCATCAGGAACGACTATACTGCGAACACGCGACTGGCTCCGCGATAGATCATATGAGCTTCAAGTCTCCGAGTGGAAAGCGCATTAAAATGGGGTATTCTTCCTTCCCCCCTCTTTTACAATTTGCCTTCTCCTCTTCCTTTCTCTATTATCCAATTCGAATTTCAAATCGATCGAAACAAGAGCGTGGGGAATGCGAATTCGCAGAATTCCTCGACCGAACGACGGAGTAAAACCACCCCACGTATATCCACGAAGGAGTTAAAGCATTGAACTTTCGAGTTTTCCCAGCGCCCTGGTTAAACATTCGCATTCCTCGTCGGCCTGTGCTTGAACATCATTAGCTTCCCGGAAACCTGAAGGAGGTCCATAAACACATTTCTCAACAAAAAAAAATCAGACGACGAATTCAAAATTCTCCAACACCAAGTGTGGCGGCGTTCTTCCAGCTCTCTGCGAACCAAACGTGCCCTCGGTCGGGACCTCAGAGGCCTCGGAAGAATACTAAGCAAAAAAATAATGGTGCCAAAGAGGACCTCTACATGGGTAAGTAAGCTTAACCAGCAGAATCCTTATTCTGACCACACCCTTTCTGAAAAAAATTTTCATGTATGCATGGAAACGTAAGAGCTTGCATGTATCCTCGGTTACTCTTGCATTATCGATAAAAGGACCCTTTTTTTTCTCTTTCTTGGGAGAAAATGGTCCCCGAATGCGGCGCAGCTGCGCTTTGTGGGGGTGAAGTCATCGCCCTCGACCCCTGCCACTCAAATCCAGAAAACCGACATGTTTCTCCATGAAAAAATCATCAAGCTGACAACAAACTCTCAAAATGACACAGTTCGACGGTTCCGTTGAGAAGCCGCTAAATCGTGAACCATCACCGGAAGTACTTATTGAAAAGTTTATCTCCGAGAAGGACGTCTATGACCGAAATCATGGGTAAGTTGCGGTTACCCGATTCAATCTTCCAACAATCTGCAACGCATAAAAGAGCGATATCGCTTCTTGATGTACCCAAAACTTCGTCAACAGATCGGACACGAAAGCCCGTATCACCTTTAGCTAACTCACTGTAATACATGCAGTCCGATTCCTCACATAGATGCCAATAACCACCACCTCCGCGTCGATGGCTCCGTCCAAAAAATCCTCGACCTCTCGGTCCCCTTTCTTCGTACCCTCCCGCAACACAGTGTGGTCTCAGCCCTCCAATGCGCCGGCAACCGCCGCCACACGATGCGCACCAAAGAAAAAGAAGTCTGGGGTATTGACTGGCGTAACGGCGCCGTCATGAATGCCGAATGGAGCGGTGTTCTTCTCTCCACCGTCTTGCAAATGGCCTGCCCGACCTTATCCGCCGACACGGAATCGCACGTCGCGTTCTCCTGCTATCAAACCGCTACTCAGGACGACGGGTACTACGGCGGCTCCATCCCCTTATCCCGAGCTCTGGACCCGGAAATGGAAGTCCTGATCGCCCTCAAGATGAACAACAAGCCTCTGACCCCGGAACGAGGTTATCCGATCCGTATGATAGTCCCCGGTGTGGCCGGTGCCCGTGCCGTGAAATGGCTGGATAGGATCACTGTTCAAAAACAAGAATCGAGTAACGCCTACCAGCAGCGGGACTACAAGATTTTACCGCCTGAGGTAGTGAATAAGGAGCAGGCGGCGGGGTATTGGCACCGTTTGCCGAGTATTCTGGAGATGCCGGTGAACAGCGTGATTGTATGTCCAGAAAACGGCGCGGAGGTGGAAGATCCGAGGGTTGAGCCTTTGGTGATAAGCGGGTATGCCTTACCGCAAGGTTCGGACGGGCCGGTAGTCAAGGTCGAGGTATCGAGGGACGGGGGAAAGAGCTGGACGAACGCTAAGATTGAACGGGACGGTAGCAGGTGGAGTTGGGTGCTGTGGAGGTTCGAGTACAGGGGGGAGCTTTGCGAAGAGGATGGGTTCCTGTGCAGAGCAACAGATAAGGGAGGCAATAGACAGGAGGTCGGGAAGGGCCAGTGGAATCTGAGAGGGGTAGCATACAATGCCTATGGGGAGGTCACCGGGTTGACAGTGAAGAAGAATGGAGAAGGAGGAAAATCGTGAGGGGGATCACGATGCAATTGATTGCATGACAAAAAAAAAAAGTTTTTATGGCGAAACCGGTCAGGCGTATCATCTGGAGGTTTATTATCGGGCGATGATGGCACTTTTCTGTACGATTTTTGAAAGCGAAAGTTTTTTTTTATTCCCTTGGAGTTTTCTTGATTTCCGTCATATCAACTATGAATCAGCATGCATGTATCACACCGCAAAAATAAATGTGGGGTATATTAAACATATAACACTATGTGTGAATGGCAAAATTTACAATAAGCTGGCTTCGGAGGCTACTCTCATAAGCAATAACCTGGTCTATAAATACCTAGAACTACCAAAGCGTCAAACAAGGCTTCATTAATTGTAGAATCATCGCCTCCAAGTCGTCTTGGGACAACGATATATTTGTCTCGTTGAAGACCAGAAGCTAGACACAAAGACAACGATATATCAATATCGGATAAAACCAAGAAAACGAATAGAAATGTGACATTCATCCCGAAACCCGCACATCTTCAATATTTACCTGTCCATCAGTCGAATAATACCTTCTAAAAATATGTTTACCGAATTCAATGAGAAAAGCAAAAACAAGCGCTAAAAGTAAGATTTCAGCCCAAACCGCATATGTGGGTGATTTCTCAGTTCGAGTTTCTGCCAGCCGCAGGTTATATTCAATAAATTCGCACAACGTCTCATTCCTACGTTTTAAATCTTCCAGATTATCATGGACCACCTTTTGCGTGTAACCCTCAGCAATTTCCTCTTCCAGATCATCAATACCAGTCAAAACTCGTTTGCCCCAGAAAAGTGCCATGTCAAAGTCTTTTTGTATATTGTAGAGGCAAGCGATTCCGCTCATTATTGATAATGAATAAAAGGTCTTTTCGCCGCGTAGTTGTTCTTCAAGACTTAGCGATAGCTTGTACCAATCTATAGCTTTGTCATATTTCCCTTGATTATCGAGAGCAGCCCCAACACCAGCCAATATACTCTCTTTGATTCTCAAAAATGAATGATCGTTAGGGAATCTCTCGACCACCTCCAGTGCCCTTCTCAGCCATATTTGAGCCTCGCGATATTTTCCTTGGCGGTTTAGGCAGTCAGCGGTATTTACAATGGCCCAAATTGTGGTCGAGTCTGCTTGGCTTGGCTCGTTTGCATCTATAGTATGTGCATCTTCCACCAGTGCAAAATATCGGAAGGCGTCTTCGTACAAACCCCTTCTCGCCGAAATAGTACCTAGGTTGAGAAGCTGCCCTCGAGTGATTCCGTCATTTTTATCTAAATCTCGTTCCGCGCGAGATATTATATCCTCGTATATCCGCAGAGCGCTATCCGGTTTCTCCTCTAGTTCATAGGCTTTCCCTATGAGCTCCATCGTGGATAGTACGCGTCTCAATGACTTCTCACAGTCTGACTCTGAAGGTACATCTTGCGAAGCCGAGTCGCCGCAACCGTTGGCGTAGCGGTCCTTCAGTCCGCGTAATTCATTCTCCTCAGCTTCGAGTACCAGATGGTACAGCGGTAACCCATCCCCCGGTCCGATTTCGTGTGTCAGAACCATCGCCAGCCCCAAACAGAGCTCCGTGGTTAAGCTTTTCCACATATCATCTTGTTCATCCAGCATGCTCATCATCCTGTCCCAGTAGCGAACTACCAGTCCTGCGCAGTATTTGTAATGGGTTAAAACTTGAATCCGGCGCTTTCGGTCTTCTTTATACAACTTTGCATCGATGTAGTCAATTCTCGGTCGTTCGCTTATCGGAATCGCATTGGTAAGAATTATTAGGACTGTAATGAGCAATTCGATGAGCCGCGGCTGTTCCAAACGCTCGCGCGCCCACAGATGAACAACTGGGTGAATTGAAAATACTCCCAAATCGGTCATTTTAATTAACGAGTACGACGCTAGAAGAGAAGCCGTCTTCGGTACTAGAAATATATACCACAAGCTGTTAGTTTGATACTTAAGATTGCGGAGCTCGTGTGATATATGCAAGTGCCTACTATCTGGATAAAGGAGGTTGAGAAGATCAGCTATTTTCGTCGATAGGAAAACACCAGATTCGTTCAAGAGAACCTTCCGGGGTATAAAATCACTGAACCGTATCTCTGCCGGATTCAAGTAAGAGCAGATTGTCAATAATAATGCCGCCCTCTCGTTCTGCTTTTGAATCTCCGCGAAGGAGATCTCCCACGTCGTGGTCGCCGTTTCGTTCCGGTATGTCCATCCGACTTTTGGTCTTGCGGATTGAACTGATAGAAACGCCTCTTGGTAATGTGCGAGATACACTTTTGGTGTTACTTTTGTTTGGTAGATATAGGAGCCCGCGTGTGTAATTGCTAGCGGCATGAAGCCCAAAGTATCGACAACTGCCTCAGAGTCCTTTATCGTTTCTGCACAATTAATTATCTGTCAGCTACCGATGAAGAAATACTTCAAACGTTATTTCGCTTTGGCTGACCTTCTGACGGATATTTTAGCGAGGCAAGCGTTAATAGGAGCTGGAGGGCATTCTCTTTATCCAGCCCGTCCACGTCAATTTGGTGTCCGGAAAAGTTGAATTCGGGCCGCCTGCTCGTGACGATGATCGAACCTCCTCCTGATCCAGTGTTCGGGATATATTCTTGTATTTCGATCCCTTCAAGATCGTCAACATTGTCCATTACTAGCAACCAGCTATCGTTTCCCGGAGAATCCAGCCAGCTGAACAAAGCCACCCGAATCTCTTCAAATGTCGACTGTTTCCCATCTTGAACGATCTTCCCTTCGTTATCAATCTTGCCACGAAGACCTAGTCTGGTACTCAATATCCCATAATCAGGTTCTTCCTCTGGCCATGTAATCCTCGCTTGCTCGTCCACAATCCACTGCATAATAGCGATGAACGAATTGCGTAGAACATCCTCGGTGATTGCAGATGTCCAAAATATAGCGCTGTAGTCTTTTCGGTGGATATATGCGTACTGGAGCGCGATTTGGGTTTTACCCATTCCGCCGGTACCGACTAGGGCAAGCATTCGTGGGGGATCTCCTACCTCTCCACTTGATTTCCCCAGTGAGTCTCCTGGTGAAAAGTATTCCTCCATTTGCTGTATATGGTCCCCTCTGCCTACAAAATTCCGATTTTTAGGAAACGGTATAGGCATCGGAACACACAAGTTCAAAGTCTCAATCTTTTTGACCTAGAGGCTTTATTAGTTACCTTATGGGCCATCTTAGAGTTGATCGGTTCAATTTTCGATAACTCACCCGCTTGTCCTTTCCAGTAGCTTCGGCGACTGGCATCTGGACCACCAGCTCCCCGGCATATAACGCAGCTACCAAAGCCGCACGGGGCTGCCATTGCTTATTCTTATGCCCATCCGAATAATCAGAGATCCCCTTTATCACCACGCAAGGAAACTCATCCACGAGCCCTGCCGCTTCCATCTCGAAACATAATGCATTTGTTTCGCCAGCAATTTTATCCCGTTTCACCCCGTCTCTCATAACTTGGTTCCCGGATGCGATTATTCCATAGTGGACGTAAGGGTGGTCATATACCCTCTCATTTCGTTTTACTATCGCCGATGCATCACACGATTCGCAGCCAGCCCCCGGAGCATGATTCGAGTCTGGACGAAACAGTCTGTCAAATCCGCGACCCGGGTCGATGAACCTTTCATCTTGTCCAGCGATCCTCGTCGCAGCGACAGCTATCCTCTCTCCCAGCTCCCTTTCGCTCATCGTTCTCATCGCAGCCAGACCGTTCAGCAAGATCACCGGCGGTGCGCTCAAACATCCGGTACGTACAAACTCGCCGTCCCCCATCGCTTTCCCAAAATCGTATTGGATAACGCCTCCCGACCGACCCGTGGGCTTACCGACCACGATATCACCGAGACGTATATCATCCGACTCGCTGGGCGCACCACCTCCGACCCCGACCACCAGTCCGAATCGGAGCTGACGGAAGCAGAAGCGCATTCTCGTGGCGACGATGCTCGCGCTCATGGTGCCGTAACGGCTTTCGGGCAGCCAGGATATTACTACATTGTGTCGTCCGATCCTGCCGTATTTGTAAATGTTCGTGTCGCCTTGGACGTTGCTTAGGGTCGGGTGTACCTCGTCGAGTGTGACGATGGCCGCCGCAGCCTCGATCGGGAGAGCGCATATCCAGCCGACCGAATAGTCGTCCCTGGTGTATTCGGTCGCCATTCCAGGGTTTTATCGCTGCCAAGTCGACCAACGATGCGATGCGTTAACTATCACGTAATACTCTGGAGAAGAGCTCCCCTGCATATGGGCATACGTTTAGACATGGAAGCGGGGTTGGACGGTTAAATTCAAGGCTCTCCAAATCCGGCAGCCTTGCGCAGCAGATGGTTCATGTCTGGATGTTCGAGATATTTCCAAGTATTTTCCAATGCAATACCTCGTACACAGTTCGATGCAGAATAAGAGTTTGACTTTAGTGTCTCGGTAAGCCCGTTAAGCAAGACTATACTCTGTATTAAGGTTAACTTTGACGGAAACTATCCGAAGATTATACACCTTAAGAGTTTAACAAGAACTGTAACTATAGCAAGGGCACCGGACCCTTATTATAAGCTATTAAATATCCCTACAAGCAACCTACTGTAACAGCCCCTCCTTTCAAGTCAGCTGCAGATAGATCGAAGTCGGAGGCAGCTAGTCGCAGTCGGGGTTACGTACTACAGCAGTAGGAGGGTCTTTTGCTAAATTGTTGTTTTCTGGACCTTGTGCAACATTATTGTCGTCTCGTTAACCAGGAGCAGGGTCACTTTGAGACTAACCAGAAGCGTGTTACACACACTTTATTAAATAGCTAGTCTGGGGGACGTTACCCTACGAGCTTGTAAAATAGCAATGAAACGGGAACTCTAAGAACATCAGCTCCGAGCATAATTCTACAAATATCCTGGTAATGCTCGCCAGAAAAAATGCAACAGGTTAACACCACATTTTGAACCGCCTTCCAATATGTTTACACCAAAGCTTCCGTAAAACGATGGGTGAGCGCGGGCTCGGGATGAGTGACAGCTTGATAATACTAGTTGCGGGTCGGCGTCTCTGTTTCCGTTCCGTCGACGTCTTGTACTTTTTTCATTTTTTTTTTTCATTGCGCAATCGCGTCAATGATGGCTCTACTTCAAACGAAGCATACTGTCTTTAGGTGGCTCTTCCGCTCACAGGTGTCTATAAAAGGCTGGGTTCGCGACCATGAGTAGGGCAGGAGAAAGACACAGAACCAGCCCAATATCCATACATTCCATCGGTTATATCCTACACAACAAAACAACTTTCTGAGAAGAAAATTCTTTATATTCTTTACAAAAAGTCTTTATTTTCTACAAAGATGACTTCTACCGGAGAACTAGTTCCAGTTGTTCGCACACATGCTCTAGATGAAACCTCTGAGGGGCCATCTGCCAACGACACTGTCTCAGCAGTCGTCCCAAAGACAAGGCCAAAAGTAGACTTAGCATCTATCAAAGTGTCACCCTCCGATTTGTTTACCAAAAAAGAACCCAAAAATAAGCTCGTCAACAATGCCAAGCAGGGTAACGGAGGTCCCTGGGAGGACGGCAGTGAGTCTAGAATTCACCAAAACTATAAACCGCCCGCCCCCCCTTCGGATAGCTAATCATACAATCTACGAAAAAATATAGGAATCGGAGAAGCCATCCGTAAAATCCTGTACGAGCTCTTCGAGAGCTACAAGGACTGGGAAAACAACCAAGGTGACTTTGTGAAAAGTCTCCTCAGCTCTATCTTACAGCAAGAAGACGTCCAGAAGTGGAAACTCAGCGTGATGATTTTCTCAAACGAGAACGCCGAGTACTTTTTCATCAACCACGTGCAGTACTACGTCGATGACTCGGCTTGGTGGGGTATCCTCGACAAGAGCTATGATATCGTCGTATTCGAAGCCGGGTGGTTCGTAAGGTCCGGCAAAGGAGGGTTTCAGAATTGGGGATACGGTTTCTGGACCGGAAGCAACATTCAGAACGAAGCCGACGACGGCCAGAGGGTCGCTATCACTTACGTTGGCGATACCTACATATCTTCGCCGGCCGATGCTCCTGCGAGTAAGTTTTTCTTTTTTTTTTTTTCAAGCCTTCCCCCCCTCCCCCCTTCCGAGTCCGCGTAAAACGTGCGTTGGTACAGGCAACATTTGACTGATATCGAAAAACTCTCTTTTAGTTTTGGCGGAGGATCGATCTAGCAATCATAATTTCCCCGTGCTCAGGAACATGGTTATGGAATCTAGCAGCGTCGCGTCTTGGGATACCATTTGGATCTCTAGTAACTGGGACACTACGGATTATCACGAGGGAAGCGGTGACCCCTACTAAGGATGCGTTCTGGGGTTGAGCAAATCACCGCTTTCATGGAAAAACTAGATTCGGAAAGGGGATCGATTGTGCCAAATATATGGACGGTCCCACCATATATATTGATTCACTCCCTCACTATTCCCTCTAATTTCATCATCTATCTTTTGATCTATATACAATAAAAATCTCACAAAAGAAATTTTTTTTTTTCGCAATACCTGTTGTTTAATTACATCTACTGGACCTGTATCTATTCGATGGAACCGTTAACCGTGTAAAGCGCAAATCAGCACAAGAGGGATAAGTTTACCGTGGACTGTAAAATACCACAAAATCCAATGGTAGCTACTGCATTCTGGCACAAGTCATTTTTATCACATCTTTGCCAATCCATGACACCACTCGAGTCTGTGATTCCGGATATATAGACAACTAGGCGTTATTGGAAACATAAGATTTGATTGGATATTGGAGATACAATATGGCGTCATTTATAATTATGGTAATGATATTTTTTTTTCTTCTTTCCCGGGTGCACTGTATTTAACTAGTGTTGATGTAAGCATGGCAGTCAATCGTCTGGGACGGAAAAGGCCAGTCCCAATTTCGACACTCGACCATTTTTTGCTAAACCAGTCCGCATAAATCCCCTTCTCTCTTTTATCAAGAAATAAAAATTATGAAATCAGCAAATGTGAAACGGATATATATCGATAATTTAACGCCACAGAATTTTTTGTTGCAAATAACCAGGCGGAATTCCCCCTCCAGAACTATATGGTGACATGATGGTAAAAAAAAAGACGATTACCCGACCCAGAAAACAAACAAACACGATATTATGCCTCCCTGACCGCAAATGCCCCTCAACCCTTTCCCTTTTACATTAATTTTGGGTTTTTTGTGAAGGAGTGTCTTCCGAGTAGGTATATGTGGGACCGAAAAAAAAGAGGACCTATATGTTGATTTCGCCAGTTGTGCTCCGTTTCGCGTGCAAGACAAAGGATCAAAGGTATAAACGGAAAGAAAAAAACAACCGAGGACAGCAAAAAAACAAAGAACCCCAAAAGCTAAATCGGTCTCAAAAGCCGCGCTCTTTCTTGAATCATCTGGGATTTGATTTCAAGAGGGGAAGAAAGAAAAAAAAGATTTCGCTGTCGAATCTTGGATATCAGAGGACGAGAGCGGGTATTCTAAAAGAAAACCCGCCTCACAAGTAAACGAAAGATAACAGATGCCCCCGCGGTTAAGCTTTTTCAAGCCTCAACCCCACTATCGGCATCATTATCCTTCACGCCATCCACGCCATCCACCTCGACCACATCTTTCTTTGCTTCCTTTCCCTCCTTTGCTTCTATTTCCTCCACCTTTGCCTTGAGCTCCAGCTTTTTGTTATAATCATCAACGTACAACCCATTCTCCACAATGTAATTGATCACACTAGCGGGTATCAAGTATAAGACACTCATCCCCTGCTTCAGAAAACTTCTAATCTTGGTCGACGAAACGTCGTTCTGGATCAGCTGTCTTATGACGTAAATGTTTTCCTTCCAGCGTTGGAGGCTGGCGAGGGCGACCTCAACGTCCGTGCCGGCACGCTCAACGATGAATGCGCCGTATTGGCCGAGAATGTGATTTAGCTGTATTTTTTTGGGGGTTGCATTAGCCAAATTTTCAATTTCATGCATATTGTGATGGGGAATGCATCAAGGGGAGGGAGACGTACATCCTCTGGCGCCCAGACCCCTGGCTCGCTCATCGTCATTATCAGATCCGAACCCGCGAGCAACACAATCCTGTAGGGTTTCCTCCCAATCTCCTTCCCATCGGCGTCCACAATCTTCGCACCTCCTAGGACTGTGTTCAGCTCGTAGTTTATGTGATCGAGGACTTTTGCCGTCGGCAAGTATTCCGGACAGAATGCTTCCCAGGTGTCGACTTGTAACCAGGAAGAGGTTTGTTCGCAGGCGACTTGGCACATGTGGACTCTATAATGTATCGAAAAAACGAATCAACTCCAAGAAGGGTTGGACGGGTGAATATGTTAGTCTAGCGATCTAATGTGTGCGTTTTTCTTTTGTTTTTTGCGATGACGCAAGTTCAAGATTCTTCTTCTTCTCTGAAAGTCCTGGGAGCTCCCGGTAGGTAGCCCAGGAGGAAGGAAGGAAGGAAGGACCAACCTATGCTTCGCGGGTGCCAGTCCCGACTTTTTGTACGAATCCGACACGGCACTCAAGTACCCGCCCATAACTTCGAAATTGGTGTTCAGTTTGCAAAAGTCGCTCGCCATCTCAAAGATCCGGAGGTGTAGGTGGGTGATCGGGGAGAAGGAGCCGCATGCGACGAGGCACAGCGGGTCGCTAGAGGGGTCGGTGAGGGTGTCGCGAAGACGAGCGGTGGGGAATTCGTAGCCATCGTATGTCGGGAGGTTGTAGGCGTACTTTCTGGGAGACTCCGAAGGGGTGGAGATTTGGGAATTGTCGCCGTCGGTCATGGTGGGCGAGATTGTGAGGATGGCGATGAGAGGGAGTGGGGGAGGTTTTGGTGGAAGTTGAGTTGGGAAGGACCAGACTTCTAGGGAAGCAGCCGGACGGACGGACGGAGGTGCTTTGGTTTTGGACTGCTGTTTGGTTTGCTGAATGAGAGGAAATGGAGGATAGTTATAGTCTGGATCGGCGAGGGGAGAAGGTTCCTTAGATTTGGATCCGGAACCGCCGAATGTTCTGGTCTCGTGTCGTCGTCGGTTGGAGGGAAGCTGGGCGGTGAACCTTGTTGCGGTGCGAAGGAGGTTGAAAAGGCTCAAAGCTTTTTTTTATAGTTTAGTTTCTCTTAGTCATGCAAATGCCTCTAGTCCCCGAAACCGCTATTCGAAAAAAGGCACACCGAACAGAGAATGTTTCTGATGGATCGATTCCACGGTCGGGGGTCGGTGAAAGGTCGGATTAAATAAATGCAATATGCTGTCCCACGACTGGTTCTATGAGTCAAGAGGAAGGATCCGAAGGGCTGCGAACGGTCAATCAATCGAATTTATTGTTCAGCGGCACAGGCAGGTTAGCCAACGCCGGGGAGGGATCAGTGGGGGGAGCTATCTTTGTATGCATGCGCCATTGCCATTCCATCCCATTGCAGCATCCTTGATTATATATACATCCATCATAGAGGGGAGAGGGGCAAACCGGACTAGTCCAACTGGCTGTCTTTCGGCGGCCAACAGCCGGGCCGTTCGACCTGAACGCCCGTCACGGTGGCGGTGACTGCCGGCAGACTTCTGACAGACTCTGACAGCCTCATCCCTCGTGATACAGCATGACGATTTCACTTTGGCGCCCAGGCAGATCTCCCATATCGAGAGAGTAAGCGGTCTCGTGTAGGCACATGCGAAGAATATCCGGGCCAGTTGAGGTACTTTTTGGGTGTGCATTCCACCCCCCACCCTGCAGCGCTCGAGGTACCTTCCCATTGGACCCTGCCTGCAGCCCGTCGGAGGATGACGAAATGCCAGCTCGCAAACCATCGCGGGCTTCCGCACCATTCCTGCAATAACACACTGTACCACTGCAATAACATGCCGTGCTAATGGCTCGCCAGTAACTGTCTGCATATCTCGGAGTGCTACACACTTCCCGGTTTGGATTTAATTTCTATTGGATTTTAGTGTCTTGTGAGGAAAAAATATCATTATTGGATAACATCTCGATCTGGCGTAGTGCCCGCTGTATGCGAGGTGTCGGCACCTCACAACACAGTTGCATTCTGACAAACAACGCACTTCTTTGAGGTTAATTAATTTACTTGTGCACATGTGCAGACAGATACCTTGAGCTTGATGCGGCATTTCTCTGATAAGCAAGGAGATTTACCTATCGTAATTTCATCTCCTCTCAAGCTCCTCCTCAACTCAATCGAGAAGACTGGCAGAGTTAGCTGTATACCCAAACGATGCCCCCTTTCGAGCCCTCACCGCCTCAAGTCTAGCAACCAACGAGCGTCTCTGTCTCAACAAGTCAATCTCTCGATCGATATCCGACACCTGAGCCAAAATACACTGCTCCTCATCCATCAAGTTCCCATTCTCCAATCCGCGATCGAGAGTATGCAATGTCAGAATATTATTATGAGGTCCTGTTTGTTCCCCCATATCCTCAAGAGTTGCCTGTTCACCCGCCAATCGTGCATCACCTGCATTCTCAAGACCGTTATCATCATCGGTATCATCTTCCTCGGGCCAATCATCCGTCATAGTCATTGAAATATTCTCGTCTCCAGCTTCAGGAGTTAGCCTGCCATCAAAGGTTCCAGAAACCGAACTCTGCTGTAGGGTAATTGTTAGCTTTTTTCTCTCAACACACCTAGTTCTTCAGGAGGAATTGCTTGCCTCTCGATATTCTCCCTCCGTGTCCCGGTCACCTGGTAGGAACGGGTACTTTCCATCGCATGGTAGATCGCTGCCGTTCAAGATTGTAAACCTCGATCGCATCTTGGGCTGAAGCAGCGTCTTCACCGGTCCTCCGTACTGCGGGATCGGTCGTTCCGGAGATTTCAGTCTGATCCAGGTTGGGCCATCCGACTCGACCAGACGTTCTCTGATCTTTGCTTGAACCGCAAACAAAGAAGCGAGGGCCTCAACCGTCCTGCCGACCGCCTCCTGCGGAGTGTCACTCTCAGACAAACGACCGAGTTGTCCCCCGGAGAGCACCTCAAAGTAAAACACCGGTTTGTGCAATCCCACGCCTCTCTTAGTCCTCTTGCCGGAAACTTCGAACTCCTGCAAGTAGGTACGCATCCTGTTGTTCGGGGTTGGGGACCATTTCAACGATGAGAGGGTGATGGAAGACTCCTTTTCGCGGTTCTTCCTGCGACCGGGTGTTTCCCAGGGATACACTTCCTTCCTAGCTCTCGAGATTCTGATCACAGTTTCTAGCTTGAGTGACTTGTCGCCGAGGTTCAGTTTGATCTTTTCGGTCGGGCAAGAGATCCAGGAGTTCGAGGTGGTGTCCCAGATGGAGATTGCAACGCTTGGGTTCTGCCAGAGGTAAGCGTGGGGTTCCGCTGGGTGAAACTTGTAGCCAGTTGGCTGGATTGGGTTCGCGTGCGTTGATTCCATAGGTGGTTGCTCTGCAGGACTAGTCGACATTGCGGTTCGGATCGTATACCAACCTTTTCGATTGGTGAGGTGTTAGCTTTTTGCGATTTTGAGAGAGATATGCAGAACTACCATCGAGGTGGGGAGGTTTTATTTACCTTTGGATTCCTCCATTTCTCGCTCTTTCGCTTCCTCCGTTTTGATTACGTCTACCAAGATTTTGCGTATGTCTTGGAACTTTGTGTCGTGAAAGGCGTCCATTGAAGTTTCTGCCACGGCGGATGGCTGCTAGTTAACTTTGAATGGACCGGGAGTGGCCCTCCTCGGCATTCGTACCAAGAATTAGTGATTCTGATAAGATCAAATGACTAGGGACGATGAGATCTTTCTTTCTCATATACGGATAGAGATTGAAAGGCCGAACTAGTAAATAATATTCTAAGGATGCGTTCTGAAGATGCGTTCTGAAGATGCGCTCTGAAGATACGGATGGAAGTCGACTACTGTACAAATTCTCAAGAAGCGTGCGGGATTTTGATAGCAGGTTCCACTTGGAAACGACACTTCACTATTACGCTACTATAGTACACTCTTGAGATCCATTTCTAAGACTTAAATGAACCAGTCCCAATACAGATCTACAATCTCCAAATGATGTTCGACAATCGACAACTCGTCGACTAGGCATATGCATTTGTATGTTCCGATCCCTGCAAGCCTGCAGGTCGACGTCGTACAGACTAAAAAAAGTCAGGACGAATCCGTCTTCCTGCAACAGCCAACAGCCAACACATTTCCCTGGTAGCGTTCGAACGTTCACACTGCATCATTAGCTGCATGATATGAGCCTAGCCTCAAAGAGTACAGCCTTCTTCGAGGCTGTGACAAGGTTGTCAATAAATATTTAGATAAGAGATTCATACCTCGCAGGTGGATCTCCATATATCTATCGGGGTGTCAGTTGTAATGATCTCTTTCTATTGAATACCGCCTTGATATCTTGCATATTAGAAACTATCAGTTTCGTGGATAATACCTACTATATCTATTCGATCTGATATCTTCGCATAAGAAACTTCAGTGTAGTTTGTTCATTTCACCTCACAAATCCTAAATCACAAGCTTAGTCAATGACGGATTGGAACCTCCGCTATGAAGCCGTCGTCCCCTCCATACTATATATAACCGAATAGCGCACCTCCCTGGTGCCGGACTCCTCCCTCCTTCAAGTGAGAACCCACAATCCCCATCCGCATAAAACACCTCTCTCCACTTCCTCTTCGTCCCAAAGTAGCCGAGTGCCTCCGCTGGCTGGATTGGTTGCCTGATGGAAAAGATTATAGATTTTTTTTAGGCTAGTCTAGTCAAGTATACGATGTAATCAGTAAGGGCGTATGTGATTTAATATACCTTAGACTGGTGAAGTGCTGGCGTCTGTTCACGAGAGGAGGTATACCTACGAGTTTGCGTTGACCTGTGTTGTCTACACCAGAATGCTTCCCCGCTTGATTGCTCCAGGTCTCGTATTGTAACGCTCCGACTAATTGCTACAGCCTCGTAACTAAACCACACGACAAATAAAAATGCAGTTTTTAAATATTTACTACGTGGGTTTATAATTTTAGTTTCTCGTTTTTTCTTCTTTTGTAAAGGGTTCGGTAGATAATCAGACTTGTCATACCGGTACTTTAAGTAAGCATGTGTATGTTGTGTTTGTGCAGACTGGTGTATCAGTGCAATATTAAACTGAATCGTCTCCATCTCCACAGGAAAGAAGTCAAGACTCAAATTATGAGATTCAACCTGTAGATCTCTGATCTCACGAGGCGGCCCTCTAACATCTATGTTCTGTTAGAAAGCCCTACTCGATTTACTTCTCTGGCTCCAAACTTTTGAATTCACAAACCACATACGCGTCCTTGAGCAGGCATCATGTCACATCTCAAACAACCAAAGCCATCCGGCCTCGCCTCCCTCCCTTCCGAACTTCACTTAGAAATCCTCTCCCATCTACGCATCGAAGACCAAATCTCCGCGGGCCTCGCCCACCCGTTCTGGCAGAACCTCCTCTCACAGGATGAACCCTTGCGGAAGCTCCGATACACCGCAGGCCGCTCAAACGTGTACTCTCACCTCCACCCTTTACTCAGACCAGGTGAATCCTGGCTCGGCGTGACCGCCAAAGCCGGCGCAATCAAAACCTTCAACCTCTGGGCATTCCCCCTTCGGGATAACGAAAAAGCAAGAGGATCGACCAGGTTCAACGCGCTGAAGAACGGTAGCGAAGAAGAGGTTGCGATATGCCAGAGGGAGTACGCTGATTTTGAACGACCGACCCGCGATATTGACATTTCGTCCTGTCCGGTTTTGGACGAACCCTTCTTCTCGCCGTACGTACCGCCCAAGGACCCGCACGTGAAGGAAACCTACGTGCTGCCTCAGGTGCCGGAAACCGGTTGGCGAGGGACGGATTTCGAGGGGGGAAGTAACCAACCCATCGCACGTGCGCTCTACCAGGCTTACCTCAAGTCAATGTTTGGGGGTCTTCCGGTACTAGTCTACAACTCCGAAGGATACCCGTCCCAGCGAGAATTCCACATGTTCAGATTGGGCCATGATCGGATTTCGGGTTCTACGCTGCGGGGACTGCTCGATTTTGCGATGAAGCGTTTATGGGATGATCTAAAGGATGGTACTGAATCTCTGCCCCCGCGCGCTTGGGAGGCCCCCCAGCCTCAGCCATTCGAGCTGAGCATGGATCCCACAGAAGAATACGATGTATTGATCGATCAGGCTTTTTTTCCACCGTTCGGTCGGGTTCCTTGGGAGCTGGGATTGAAGGTTTTGATTATAACTCGTGGCGACGAGGAGAGGGGACGTGCTCTGGGAGTTTTGTCGAGGTAGGAAAACGTGATATTGTTTAAAGATTGAAACGTCGTCGGGTGGGTTTGTACACTGGGCGAAACTACTACTATGTCTCCTGGCCACTTCATGATAATTTTATACCTGGTTTTGATATGAGTTTCCTTCTATAAACTTTGTAACAGTGTATAAGAGTAACGGTTCGAAGTCACAATAGTGGACTGATGAATATCGAAAACGAATGTTACTGCTCTTACGCTCTTTGTAGATTAGTAGGCTGCACAGAATAATAGATGTACCAGGTCTTATCTAGGATTTGCTCGATCAGAATTAAAAGCTGAAAACTAAAAATAAATTAGAAATCAAACATCTAACCAGAGCATACAAAAGATTCAAACAAATCATCAAAATATCCCCGAAAAAACTCCACCAACAGTTTTGTATGCATATACTTGACCCTTCCGCCAAAACGATATCTATCCGGAAAATGCAACATGACAATCTAAACATTATGTATATAAGAGAGTGGTGAAAAATCGCGTGAAAACATCAGTTCATATGCGCAAACTTGAACCAATTGATCCTACAGTCCTCCTGATCCAACCCCGTTCCGTCCGTAAACCTCCCGGCCTCGCACCCTTTGCATTTATCCGAGTTTGGACAGTTAAAGTACGGTATATGCTGGTACCCGATATCATGGAACCTATCCTCCCTCGTTAGCACCCTTCCGGCTCTTAATAAAAAGATAAAAAAGACTTACCAATGAATCTTATCTCGATCCTCCATCAAGCCTAGCGCTATCGAATGGACCGGCGCATCACCCCATCTCTCGTAAAAGAACCCACCCGCTCTATCCAAATGATCGAAAAAGTCCTCGTACTTTTTACTCCTCCAGAAATCCATATCTGCGATTTCGAAATTGCTCCAAAAGTGACACGTCGAGTAGCCGTTCGCGTCCTTGTTGTGCTCCGGTCTGTTTTTCGAATCGGTGAGCCACTCCAGGGCGTTGTTTGGGTGAATGTACTCTGGGTGCTCGGTCATGAATTCCTCCACGGCGGGCCAGAGGGTGGAGATTGATTGCGGGCTGTCGTAGATGTTTATCACAAAGCCGTAGGTTTTGTTGTAGTCTTGCATGTAGCGGAAGACGTCATAGTCGATGTCGCAGAAGAAGCTGCGAAAACACTCGTCAGCATACGTTTTACATGGTTGCGTGACTTGGTGGAGAAGTAGTACTCACTGGACCTTTGGCTCGACCCTCCAGTACCACTTGTACTTTAGCAGTGCCGGATGCTTGTAAAACATTCCTGAGTTCCACCTGCACATTTGGTGATAACTCTTGAGCCCGCTGTACTGCACCCCCTGCTCGGTCAAAAACTCGGCGCTGGCGGCTGTCAGTTCGGGATTGATCCACGACGGCACCTCCCAGTGCTCCTTCGGTATGACCTCGTAAAAGACCTCGGCTTTTGTTTTTTCCTTGGTAGCTTTGATGAATGCGTCGGAGAAGGGCACGTCGTTGATGAAGGTCCACGGGTAGTTGAATTTGCTGTTGAAGGTGCGTTCGAGGTCGGTCATGGCTTGGAGGATACCGTCGAGTTCTTCGTTTCGGACGAGGGAGAGGAGGGTAGCGTTGACGCGGGGGGATTCGCCGGGGCCGTAGAGTATGCCTAATTTTTCCAAAACATATTAGCCGCTATTGCTAGTTTTTTTCTCGAGCTGTATAGCTTGAAGATGACGTCAATAGGAATGGGAGTACCGACCTTCCGGCGGACCCGACATCTGCATGAGCGGATCAACATCGAACGGCTTGCCCTTCTCCTTTTTGAGGGATATCCGCTTGTCGCCGACGACGACGGTATCGCTATTGTAGACGGTGGCGCGGAGGATGAAGAAGATGCTGAAGAGGCCGACGACGAGGAGGACCACTCGGGTCGGACGCCATTGGATTGCCGCCATCTCGCCGGCGTGATGGGCGCGTGTATTTTCTTCGCCGCAGGAGGTGATGGAAGGGTGAATGTATCCGTCGGGCGATGGGTGGAGGTTTTTTTCTCGTGATGAAGAAGAGGAAGAAGAAGAAGAGTCGGTGGCCCCTGTTTGCGTCCGTCGTGTTTCCCAGGCGAGCTGATCCCTGCCGCGTGGGAACCCCGTCGACCTTCCGAAAGGCTTGTTTCAACGCCCGTCGACATGTCCGCATAAATCAACCGTCTTCAACATGATGCTGATGCTCTCGTCCGACCTCGTTTCCAAATACCACCCTCTCCGCCCCGCCTGACATCATCTACTCCTCCTCAATCATGTCGGCAGAAACCAGATCTCTAACCTCCAATTTGATAACACACCTAACCACCCTCCCACCGTCCTCTAGACCCCACGCCGTCTCCCTCGCATCCACCCTCAAAGCCTTCAGGACCCACCGTTTCCCTTCCACAAACCATTTCGCAATCTTCGAATCCCTGCAAGGCCTCGAGGAGAAATTCCGAGTCCACGATAACGATGTCCTAGCCAATGAGTTATCCTCCCGCGTCCAATCGCTTGAAAAGCTCGTCGCATCGGGAACAACTGCGGACGAAGCGACGGAGACCATAAACCCCAGTCACATCCCCGTGATCCTCCACCTCCTCCTCACGCTCTCCGTTTCGCCCGTAACATCAGCACAAGATGCGCTCGAAAACCTGGTGTCTCTAGTTCAATCACAAGAATCGGCCCGTCTGGCAGCCGAACGGCAGCTAGCCGAGGAAACAGCCGCAGCACGAACAGCCGATGACGACGACGAGGGACTCTGGGATGTTCCCGATTTCACGGCGGATAGCAGCGATGATGAGGATGACGGGGACTTGATGGGGGATGAGTTTACACGGCAAGCCGAGGTGAAGGAGAGGAAGAGGGCTGCGAGGAAGCGAGAGGAGGTGTGTACATTATTTTTTCTCACATATCTATACCGTCGTCACAATATATTCTATGGTGACCCAAATCGCTCTTGACATCTCGAGCTAAAAAGAATGTGAAAATATCCAGGCCGAAGATGCTTCCCTTCCTACCACGACCACTTCTACGCTAGACGACTATATCCGCACGGCGCAGGCTTCGACGACTCGTTCAATAGAGCTGGCTCAGTACTGGTCAACCCAGTCAATCCTACCCCCGGACCTCGCTACGAACTTTGTCTCTTACGGGTATTCTCAGGAAGAAATCGCAAATCTGTGGAGTATAGGCGAACTGCACGTTATCCGCGAGGTCATATTTGCGCTCTACGGGTTACCTTGCTCGTTATTCAGGTTTTTGGAGGATGGGAGCATAAACGTAACTACTCACTATACCTTCTACGGATAAAACTGGGAACAATTCACTGATCCCACGGAATATCTTTTATGGCGGATAGGTCTTGGAAACATACGTTCTGCCTACCACCTCGCCCGAATCGCTGATTGACATTCTCGACCACTTCGCCTCGAAGGCATGCATCCTCCAAAAACTCCGCACTTTTTGCGTACACCTAGAATCCAGATGCACCCGTGCGAAAAGCAACCCTACCCTCCACGACGCCGTCGCCCCGTCCCAATCCTTCATCGCGGCCGTGCAGTCCGCCGTCTCGGAATGGGAGCTGGAACATCTGGTTCCGACGGAAGAAAAATACGTGCACTTTTCTACGGAAAGGAAGCATGGGGACGTGATCGCTTCGCTATTACAACTACAGGGAGAACTGGATACTTCGTTGGAAAAGTTCACGCCATTGTACGAGATCATCATCGCCTTGGAAAGAGGTATCTTACCAACAGTATCCGGAGAAGGAGGGACGGGACTTTCGGAACCGGCTGCGAGGGTTAGTTTCCACCTGGAGCTGTTGTTCAAAAAGACGTGCGAAGCCGAATCCAACGGTCGACCGGACATATTTAGTTTTCTCAAGGGGATATTTCTAAAGTGTTTGGGGGTTTATTTACGGCCGATCAGCAAATGGATGGAATTGGGGGAGCTGAGGGAGGAGGATGGGTTGGGGGCTTTTTTCGTGCATCTGGCGGGGGATGAAGAGGAGGATGGCGATGATAATGGTGGCGGAGGGGAAGATGAAATCGGACGCTTGGCGAGATTGTGGAGGGGGCGGTACATGCTCGATCGTGACGAAGGTGGAACGATTGTTGCGCCGTCGTTCATACGCGAGTACGGGCGCAAGATATTTGTCGCGGGAAAGAGCGTCTTGTTTCTGAGAAAGTTGGGGGAGGAGGTGCTGAACATTCAGGGCGGGGAAGCGGGATTGAAAGAAGCGCTCGAAGGGTTGAACGGGACCCCGGCGGCTCGATCGCTGGTATCGTTTAACGATTCTTTGCTGGTGGCGATGGGGGAGTGGGTGGATAAAACGCACAGGGATGTGAGCGGTCGGTTAAGAGATATCTTGTACTACGAGTGCGGGTTGTGGGACTCGTTAGATGCGGTAGTGGATGTGTATTTCATGAGGGATGGGTTCGCGATGGCGGGGTTTTGCGATACGCTGTTCGAAAGGATGGAGAAGGAAGGGAGTAGGTGGGACGATCGATTTTTGCTCACAGAGTTGGTACAGAGCGTGTATTCCGATAACAGAGGGGTGGAGATTGGAAGGCTGGGGGTGAGGAGCAAGAGAGGGGATGGGGATGGTGCGCCGGCCGGGGAGAAGAAGGGGGTCAAGGCTTTGGGGGTTTTGGTTGTGGATTACAGGTTGACTTGGCCGATAATGAATGTGTTCACGCCGGAGAGCGTGGAGGTTTGGAAGAAGGTGTGGGGGTTTCTGTTAATGATTAGGAGGAGCAGAGGGGCGTTGGAGCGGATGAGGGTCGTGAGGGGAGAGGGACAGAAGGGGGTCTACGATATCAGGTGGAAGCTGCTGACGTTTATAAGTCTGCTGCAGACTTTCCTGGTGGATCTCGTTATCAGACCGCAAGTGGAGAGCTTGAAGAAAGGGCTGGAGGGGGCAACGGATATCGACGAGATGATTGATGTTCAAGAAGAGCACTTTGGGAGGATCGGGGAGCTGTGTTTGGTCAGCGGAAGGATGGCACCGTTACACCAGGCCGTGGTATCGGTCATGGATGCCGCTGTGATCGTAGCAGAAATCCAAGCGGGGAAGAAGGGTGGGTACGATATTTCGAGAAAAAACATGTCTTTCAGCGGGTCGGCGGCCTGGAGGGGACCGAGGAGAAGGGTGGTGGATTCGGATGATGAGGAGGAAGAGGAAGAGGAAGGAGATAGTGACGATGACGATAGCGATGATGAAGATGGGAATTTGGAGGAGAGGAGGAGGAAACGGAGGCAGGAGAAGGATAGGATCAGAATTGAAGCTCTAGCAAAGGTGTCTTCGCAGGTGCACAAGTTGATATTGTTTTTGACGACGGGGTTGAGGAGTATGGCGAGGGCCGGGGTGTACCCGGATACGATTGAGATTTTGGCGGAGAGGTTGGAGATGGGGGTTTTGATTGAGGATGAGGATGATTTTTTCTAGTCGTTTAATTGAGAGGTACGGATAAGGTTTACGATTCGAATTCAGGTCGTCTACGAGAATCTGGTACTGGGTTAATGATAATTATGTTGGTTGGCGATTCTGAGGCTTATCTAGTGTACAACAGTGCGATTACATTTACAAGGCAAATTCGGACGTACTAGTTTTAAGGTACAGCTATCTAAAGGTCAGAGTCTTGTTAAAGAGACAACGCTAAAAACCATGGAGGGCTAGTTACAAGACTGAGACGACGCTTACATTTGATTTGATGGGTTTAAAGTCGGGTTCGATACCTATAACAATAAAAATGCAAGGATCTCAATTGATCAAGCACAATTGGGCAATTGGTCCGCGAATGATGCGATCTAGCTAGGTTAATACAATAAAATATTGTTGAAACAATCTATTAGGTTGTAGTCTTTGGGAACTAATCCCACAATATTAAAGTTTGGTGTTATTGATCTTCTACACTGCATGTGCGATTGAGTTTACCAAGCTTGCAACTAAGGTCGTTTGCCCGATTGAAGTCTCAGTCATAGCGATTATTGAATATATTGAGGTAATTGCAGTATGGAAATGGCATTCAAGGAGTCTTCGGTTCACCAGAGCTCAGTAAACTTTTGACCGTTTGCTGCTTCAAGTGCAATTGGACAGCCGATGCGATCCAGGTCAACGAAACTACGGTTCCATCAGGTTGGAGCCTTGGACAATCCAACGGGTAATGTTGATTGACTAGTTTCGGACCGGACTAATATCATTGATGACAATTCCTTCAGTCGGATAGCTAATTGGGTAACTGCAAGATGCAATTTGCTTCTATCGAGTCTCTGGTCTACAAGGTTCCGGTCATTGTTCTGATGTTAAAGTGCAGGTGGACAAGGTTGATAAAACCTGCAGTTCAAGTTGTCCATATTTCTGAGATTAAAAGTTTGAACACACCAACCTGCACATTTGATGTGGTTGGTTGGAGGCGCGATTGGGTGGTCCGACATGTTTATTTGATTTTGAGGTGCGATTGTTAGTCCGTAGCTTCTGAGGTGTCCGTGTCGAGCTTCCAAGACAAAGTTCACGCTTGTGTCGCCACAAGATGCTAGTTTTGGACCTGTCTCCCAAGGACCGATCCACATTTAAAAGCTCTCTTGTCAACTGTTTTCATTGTTTGGAATTTTCAACTTCTGCATGACGTTAGCGGGGAGGAGCTATTTGTGGACGGCCAATCGAGGGCTGCCGACGATCGATCGATTGGGCATGGATTGTAGCAAACCGGATGTTTTTTCCTTCGTCAAAGAGATGGTCGATACGAGATTGAGCTAGCAGGGAAAGGTGCGTGGAATATTCGTGACATGGCGCAGAAAATGCAGATGCAGATGCAGATGCAGCGCACGGGATACCGTGGATTTGTTTTGGTTTTTTTTGTTCGCCGGAACAGAGCTGGCGTTTCGTCTCGGATGCCCAATGGACAGCGGTGCGACAGGGAAGCGAGCAGGTTTCTTACAGGTTTCTTGCAGGTTATTGCTCGCATTTGCATCTGGGGCGACATGGGATGGGGGGATTTGCTGTGGGTAATTTCGGGTGCATTAGCGTGGATGAGGTTTATAGCGAACCGCGAACATGTGCTGGCATGGCAACACACGACGCACGACGACCCACACAAATAAATAGTCGGCACGCTAAATTAGCTGGGCAGAACGTGCTGGGCTGAACGTGCCGGGCGGGCGACAGGGCTGAATATTAATAATTGTTTGTTGACGTCGTCGCAACGACCAAAACACCAAGAGACCCCCAGTCCGGCGGAGAACAAAAAGTAGTGTCGCTATCGCTCTCACCGGACATGTCTCAGCTTCAAGGGTGTGTCGCTATCGGGGGCCCACCCCCATTCTTCCTTCACGCCTTTGCCTATTTCCCGTTTAGCGCTGAGGATTTAACGAAATGCAATCTCTGGACTGGCATCCCCTCTGGCCTTCGGAGCTTCCAGCTGGCATGGGTACCTGGTGCCTGGTGCCTTGTGCCTTTTCCTCCCAATGGCCCGTGTCGCGGGCAACGAGAGGAAAGACAAGAACTGACAGAGCACAATAACATCATCTTGTGTACAAAGTACGAAGTATGTGCTGCGCAGTTACTTTGTAATGAAACTTCTCTCCCGGATTGCTTACCACATTCTTACCATTCTCTTTCTGTTTGAGATTGCATGTGCGAGGGGCCAGTGTGGCGACGATAATTCATTAGCGGTTTGGTGTAAACAAGCCTCACTCACTCAATCGCTCTTTTGCGACCCGGCGCACAAAAGGTTCGATTCAGCAAGATAGAAGAAAAAGACCCGCCCGGCGACGCGGCTTACCGTTCTTACTACTAGCTCACCTTCCTCAATCCGCGACGGGCGCTCTCCACTCACCCACAAATCCACAATTCGTCAAAAATAATAATCGCCCAGCTCCTGCTCTTATTTATTAGCAAGCCCCTCCCAATCGGCCCCGTATCTTTGAATACTTTCCGAAATTTGGACGAGGTTTTATTTTAATCAGAGACAGCCGGGACCGCCGATTCTTTCTTGTGTTCTGTAGGCGAAAGCGTGACGAAGGGGCAGCTCACCCTGGAAGCTGCACGTAGCTTTCCTTTTACGCGTGTTTTTATTCACATTCATTCGCCAGCTGGACGACTCTTCACCCCGACACCCTCCTTCACCATCATCATCGCCACGACGATTCAGCAACGAGCACCTCCCTCCCACGCACCCGACCACTCACCCCATTTACCCAACCATTATCCTTCCTCGACAGACGCCTGAGCGTTTCGAAAACTGCGCATTCGGTCTCCGAGGGTTACACCGATGAGCAGGCTTGTTTGAGCAGCGATTTTCGATAAAGCGCGAAAACGAAAGGGAAAAGAAAGAGACATGGCGACCAACATCAGCGACAGCAGACCCCAGATGGGACCCCAGAGACTGTCGCAACAATCGGGCAAGAATGGACGTCCGATAGTCAGCAGAGGGATCACCGGTCCGACAGGCGAGGAGCTGGCCAAGAATTACAGGATTGAAGAACTCGTTGGCAGTACGGATCCCCTCGAAATCGTTTTGGTCTTTGAATGAATGAATGCAGGATTGATGCTGATAATGTTGGTGAAATGACAGAGGGTTCTTTTGGAAAAGTTTACAAGGCGTGGGATTCAGCTAACCGCAGATGGGTCGCCATCAAAGTTGTGAGTTTTTCCCCTAATGGAGGACATATTCAGGGAGGATTTTCAGATCAGCTTTCTGACAGCACGGTATCACCAGTTTGATGAATGCAACGAAGATGATTTTCTGGACCTCGTTCAGGAAATTGCAATCTTGGCCGAATGCCGCCATCCCAATGTCACTGAACACTACATTTCCTTTTTCAACCGTCAGCGACTATGGATCGTGATGGAGTTTATAGACTACGGTACATGTGCCGATTGGGTACGCTTCCTCTTCCCAACCCATCTTCTGATTGATATATATGCTAAGTTCTCCGAATCAAAAAAAAACAGATCAGAGTGACTAAACTCCGAGACGAAGAGCACATTGCTGTCATCATCCGAGAAGTCACACGAGCTCTCGTCTACATTCACGACTGTCAGCTCATCCACCGTGACCTCAAAGCCGCGAACATCCTTATTAGTACCAAAGGAGATGTCAAGCTCGCAGACTTTGGGGTTTCCGCGCGGGTCGAGGAATACCACGCCATGCGCCAGACTTTTGTCGGAACACCGCTCTGGATGGCTCCCGAGGTCATCAACACCCATCTCAGTCAGGAAGCCGGTTACAATTCCAAGATTGACATTTGGAGTCTTGGAATCACCGCTTTCGAACTCGCAACGGGCGAACCACCCCACGCTGCAGTTTCTCACGGGAGGGCAATCATGGCTATTGGATCGAGGGAGCCGGCGAGATTACCGAATGACTTTTCTCCAAACTTCCAGGACTTCATCGCGACCTGCTTGGTGACCGATCCCAGGTTGAGACCTACTTCGAGACAGCTTTTGGAACATCCTTTTCTGAAAAATACGAAGGAGGGCACAGCCGTCATCTCACAACTCTGCATGAAGAATTCGAGATGGGGGAAGGACGCTTTGGGTGTACCCATCAAAAAGTCGAAATCCGAACTCAGTATTCTACAGGAGTCGTTCATGATCGAGGAGGAGGAAAACACCGAGGATGAGTGGGATTTCAAGTCTACAGTCCGATCAACACAGAACGTCAAGCCACAGCAGTCGAATGTCCCCAGGGAGCAAAGGCCATTGAAGGTGGTCTCGATCTTTGAGACGGACAGCAAGCAGGAACAGATCAAGCCAACAGCCACGACCGTCGCGGATGATAAAACCCTTAGAGCCGGTGCACCCAGGAAGGGATCCGTTCCGACCGTACCCACACTACGTTCCCACAGGAGGACGACATCAAACACCGAACTCTCCATCCGCGGACGAAGATCCTTGGAAGCATCGAGACCGGCTCCATCGAGACCGCAGACGGCTAACAATCAACCATCATCCGGTCGTCAGTCACTCGGTATCAAAGATTACGCCAGAGAATCGACCGTCAGGCCCACAACCTTTGGACGTCCTCTGGGGTCCGCCGATGTCAACGCTAGAGTCGCTGGCCATCGTGCCGGACGCTCGCAGGATTCCAAATCGAAACCCGTCACTGCTGAGAAACCTAAAGAGGAAACCGGAGAACTCCCAACCGCTCGACCCCAACCTGCATCATCATCATCCAACCGACCACGGACTAGCAATACGAGACGCAACACCCTTGATCGTCCATCATCCTCCTACCAACAAAATCCTGAAAACGATCCCTTCGTCTCTGGCTTCAGGGCCGCTGCACCACACGATAAGAAGGGTGCCCTCGGCCGTGTCGCTTTTGATACAGTCTTCAAACTCGCCATCGAAGAGCTTTTCGTCACCCTCGCAGCTGGCAAGAAGAAGGAAGCCTTGAGGATGGTAGCCAGGGCCTGGGCGGAGCTCGACTCCGTCAGTCCCGAGCTGGAACTCACACTGCTGCGAAAGATCGGAAAAGGAATCATGCAAATGCCCAACTTGAGTCAAATCATTTTCGGAGATCTCTTGAAATGCACCGATTGTGGGGTCAAATTGGCTCCGGGAAACACGGCCGAGTTGGTCAAGGATGGAGGTTGCGCTAATGATTTCAGCGGTTCCGCGGCACCAGGAGGACGCGATTCGGATAATTCTTGGACCACGACTTCTTCCGGGGACCAGAGTCGGCAGCAGCAGGGAGGTATTGAGCTCAAGCAAGAACCTCAAATCAAGACTGAGGTGGCCGCTGCCATCGAGAGAAGGATGAATTATCTGGACAAGGCCGATGCCGAACCCCTTTACGCTACCACGAGAAACGAACAATTGAACAACCAGCACTGGAAGAAGGCGAATAGGTCGAGAGAGATGTTGGCCGGTGGCGTTATGCCATCTGCAAGTCCTGCTTTAGCCGCACGTTCTTCTTTTTCTTCGTCTGTTATCAGCCCTTCCTCAGCAAAAGGAGAAGAAGGTGTCAAGGTGGCAGTTGTCAGGGGGCTACAAGAGGCCGTGCAGAGGAGCCTGAACGATAACCAGAAGAAGACCTCCAAGGAAACTTTGCAGAATCTCCTTCCTTCCACGACACCAGAGGTCACACCGATCAAAGAAAACACTCTAACAATGGAGGAACTGATCGCACAAAACAGAGAGTTGATCGCGGACAAGGAAAAGCGAAATGCAAAGCTCAAGAAGGCATTAGCGGAAAAGAAGCGACAGGAGAGCGTTCACCCTCAGGCTCGTAAAAATTGGAGTATCGCTACCAAACAGTATGAAAGATACATGGCACAAGTCGCTTCTGACACAGCGGCGGCGGCGGCAGCGGCAGCAGCCGAACCGGTTGTTGTCGAAACGAGCAGCGATATCGAGGTTGATCAGGCTGCTAAGCCTGTGGCGATTGACAAGACACCGTCAACGCCAAAAATCGAGAAGAAGCGCAAAGTTGTCGCCCGTGTCTACACACAGGAGGATGTTAGAGTCGTCCCCGCCCGGGCGACCGGCCCCTCGCCCGTCAAGATGTTTTCGCCTCGAACCAGACTCCGCCAGGCCCTGATGTCCGACGACGAAAGCTCCCCACCCACGGCCAGGAAAGCCTCCGTGGAGAAAGACCAGGCGCAGCTTCCGGAGGGGTCTAGAACGCCCCTCATGCAGAAGCGGATCTCGCAGCTGAGGTCGCCGGAGCAGAGCCTCGATGCCAACTTTGGAAAGCAGTTGGCTGCCGATATGGGTGAGAACCGACGCGAACCCGAGCAGGTTAGGACCCGTCTCGCCTTCGCCAGGAAAGTCGAGTACGCGGAGCCGACCGAAGAAGTCCACCTCCCCTCCGACTTTGGGCCCCTCCTCGTCCAACGTGAACCACGCGCTGCTAATGCGGACAGCGCTCGCCCACGAGCCAAGTCGACCGTTTCCACCTCCGCCCTCCCAACCCAGCTCCCCACCCAACTTCCTCCAAAACCTCCTGGCCGCAAGCGTTCGCAGTCGAACCTTGGAGCTTCCAATGCCGCCGCGTATAAGGAGGCACCGGTCCGTTCGAGACCCACCACCGCAGGAGCCTCTCGCACCCGCGCCACGCCCACCGAGGAGCTGAGGTTTGGGCCCGAGCTCGTCCCCGCCAGACGTCTGGAGCGACCGGCCTTCCGTCCTACGAGTCAGTCTTCAGGTTCTCGCCCTTCATCGGCACGTTTGGGGCGGCAGTTTGTCAGCGCACCTGCTTTGGGATCCTCAAATCCCCCGTTCGCCCCCCCGAGGGAGCAGAACAGATTTTCCCGTTCGACGACCGAACGTCCGATTGTCAACTTTGACTGGGTGGAAGTTGACGAGATTGAAAGAATTGCGAACAGAGCTCGCACCGACGCCGTCTTCACCAACCCGCCGACGAAATCAGTCTCGGAGGCCCTATAGGAAGGGTGGTCGGATGGCTTGATGGAGCGGCAGCTGTTTGAGGTTGACAGTCTCGTGGAAGGAGATATCTCAGTGAGGATGGACGATGAGCTCCAAGTTGGATCCGATGATGATGATGATGATTTTTTATTCGCACTCTGAAGCAGTCAGACTGCCCTTTTTATATTTGGGGGTGGGGGAATATTTTTAACGATGAAAGAGGGGGGGATATGGACTATTATGGAATGTCACGGATAAACTGATTGAATGCGTGGGGACTGCTTTTTTTTTGATACGGGTCCCGTTATGATGGATGCGGTATGCTTCTCTGATCTTTATCTTTTCGCTCTCCTTCGCTCTACTCTTTCGAACGCTGCACCCACGTTCATCCTACATATACGTCCACCTTTGCCAGCGAATTCTTTCTATGGCCCAAAACTTTACGCCTGCACCGCTACGATACTCGACTCTAATCTCCCTCTCTACCCCCCGCATTTACGAAGGATGCAAAAGAAACGAAAGGATGATTATACGCTAGGAATATGGCCCCCAATTTTTTTCATCGATTTTCTTTTTGTTTGTTTTTTTATGATCTCGTATTGTAGAGATCGCGATTTATATCCCCCACCCAGGTACCCAAGATGAAGATGAGAAGAAGAAGAAAGAACAATACCATATCCCCCTCCGAAACACCACTTTCTTCTCGCATGGTGCTCTTCTCGTTTACTCGCGTTTTGCTTTTGTACTCTTTTTTTATTCGTTGCGATTATGCGTCGTCGTCTTGAAAAGCGATATCTTCTCCTTGTGTAGCGATTGTTTCTTGCTTTTTCGTCTGTTGTTTTCCCACCAGAAGCGTAGCGTCCATTTTTTGTCTCGTCCTTGAGTTTTCAGCGGTTTCTTTGTTTACCCGCGACCTCTTTTTTCTTCCGATTCTTCGTATACCGTTCTCTAACGATGGTATGATACCCTGTTTTTCGACCTCACCCTTCACTTCATTTTTCTTCCCTACCTTATTTTAAAAACCATGCGTTTCACATCGTCAAGTTCTTTCACGTCGTCAAGCTACCTTTTTTTTTTAAACGGCCTATACTATTACATTACATTACACCGGGTCTTTCATTTTTATTCCTTTCGAATACCCTTTATGAAATATATATATATATTCTCAGAGCGATCCTTCTTCTTCGCTGTCTTAATGTCTTTTAGATTGTCTTTGGGTGTGTGTGTGTGTTTTATACGAAGCGGTTGATACCTAGAAGATAAGATGTCTTGTTGCTTGCAATTTGTTACTTTTTAGTTTCTCCGGGTTTTCTGTTTAAATTTATGCTACTATATACATACGGATTCGATCGATATGGGAGAAACGCATCGAAAGAAGCGGGTGCTTTTGACTTTTTTCTAGTCGAGGAGTGGAATCGATATGGATATTTTCTCTAATTTTTTCGGTTGACTGTTGTCAAATTTTATATAATGTTGTTTTAGTGAAGACTAAAAGTCAGATATGAACCCTCATTCTTCTCGCGATAAGACAAATATAACATTATAATGTGGAAAAGGAATATTTTGCAACTCGAGATATGACCATATGGCAATGTATTTTGAGCCTAATAAGCTCGTCAAGGCGGCGAATGAGTTCTCGAAAATGAGCACAAACATGTTTAAGCAAATATGGGCTGGAACTTGATCAGAACGCCTGCAATACGATCCGGAGATCTGTAACTAGCTCCTCGAGAGGGAAAATAATTTACTAAAACGGGATATATTTATTTTTTATCGATATATATATCGCTATTTCCTATTTTATATTTTAGAAGAGATACCCGAGAATATTCGAACGATAGAAGACGAGGGGTTAATTAGACTCAATTGGTTCAAAATGTGATTCGTTTATACGCCTGTTTTTGATTTACTACAAGCTCGTCGAGCTCGCTTCGAAATGTGATACCATATTTCCAGCGTTTATGTCTTTCTTCTTCTCCTTATTTTCCCTTCTCTTCTGTTATCTTCACGGGGCCGTATTTGTGAGAAATTTAAACCAATAGATAGTTCATTAGGAAACCTAATAACCAGCCCGGCAGTTGTACCAGATCATAAAGGGCTCCCCAAATATATATATCCAACAAGGTGTAACAGGTTTTAAACCTTGAATCTATTTGAGGATCCGATTGGTGGTCAGAATGAGCTCCGATTGGTCTAAAAAAATTCCATTATGCGACCACACTTCTTGTTAGGGGATAGGGGGAAGCTGCTGTTTCGCTTGCTCGCGCTGGACTCGATCGAAAATGAAATCGATCTATCCGTAGCTCAAGGCGGGACATAAAAAAAGATCTCGATTCGCATTCCATGCAATGCGCAAATATTAAATGTGGGAGCTCCTCGAGAAGCCCCCGACCGTCAGATAGAATCTCTATACTTCGCAGAAAATTTTATAACACTAAGTCGTGAGATTGGTCAACGACGAGACGAGATAGAACCTACGAAAGTCCCAAAAGCCTAATCTACCTTTTATTGTCTGCGACCACTCTGTTGGTTGGAAAAACTATGTGATATTCGGGGGTAATTTATATTGTTTTCTACTAGGTGCCTCTTGCCTTCTTACCCTGTGATGTAACAAGCATCCTATATTGAAATTTTCTAGAAGGTTTAAATATTAAGAAGAAGGAGCCTGCATGTTTTTGAAGGAGAGGTCGCCGAAGATTAGCTCGACTGAGAAAGCACTCGGTTCTTTAAATGATTAGATAATAGTCTCAAGGTCAGAAAGAATACACCACAGCACACAACCTAAAGATCAGTAACTTTGTATGGCTTGAATCTTTATCAAAGTTTCGTATACTGTTACAGTCTCAGCACTAGACCAAGATACCAGTATATCAAGCAAGTAAAACATAGGTTCAACAGTAACAGTCAATGTTGCGGTAACGATAAAGGTTTAATTGGGTTACAGTTTAAATGAGTACAGTGACAGTCGCTTTCTAGTTGATGTTGGTCCTGTGAACAAAAATTATAAAACCTCTCCCTCATCATAGTTGATGTTAAAAATTATCAAACAGCTAAGAGATTTGTAAAACGACAAAAGTGGCGTATGATAAAGCCTGAAATCACACGATATATCGGCACAATGCGAGCCCCAAGTAAGGGAGCTCCAGCAGACATAACTTCAGATAATCAAGATTGGTAGTGACAATCTTTCTTCAATTTCTGTTCGCTTCAACCAATCTTCTAGCTTTGCATTGGCAATATTTGGGGTTTACGCTAAAGTGACCTTGCTTTCTGGATATGACAAGGGTGGAGGTGAGATTGCTAATCCGCATCTAGATTAGCGAAGCGGAACGGCAACTGGATCTCGGGACTTTTTTCCCTGGGTGCCTGGATAGTGCGGAGAATACGATTTGGTCCCTCTTGACTTTCTAAAGATACTTGGTATTTTGTTTTTTGAAAATAAGAAGTGTACAAGTACATCTATTCTAGAGTGTTATTTAATAGAGTTGACTTGACGTACGGGTCGCTCTCGATTGGATCGATCTCCGTACGTCTGAATCAGCTGCATGCGGTCGCATCCAATTTTTATTTTTCAGGGATCGGATTCATATATGCATCTCACATCTGCATTCTTTGAAAATTGCCAGTCCAATCGTTTCGCGACCTGAGAGACAAATAGATCGGGCCATGCATGTCGTTCCCTATTCTGCTGTTTTCGCGTCATTTAAAGCTGAGGAGTTGGAAGATAGGGCGTGAGTTCTAACTGCATACAACACCAAAGAGCTCATCACCAAATGTGCTTGTTATACTGCAGTTAGCAAATTGCCACTACGTCATATAAATCACCCCCTTACAAGCTAGAGGTTGAGGGGGCTTCACGTTTCTCACAATCTTATATAAAGCCCTATATTTTCGCTATGTTTAGACCATTTTCATCATCCACACTCTCCAGCATAAACTTATACCTGATCATTCTAAGCTGCTCACTTAAGCAGTAGCGATATTGCAATATGACGAAAATAACTTCCCTCCTCGCGATTGCGGCTCTTTTGCTTTGCACGAACACTTTGGCGGCACCTACAACACAATTACGGTCATTAATCTGCGAGGTTGACGTTGAATCTGCCAGCTCTCTAGCTTGTAGTGCTGAGGTAGTTCACAAATTCCGTTTTCTAAAAGCCATATTATAATATATCTAATGCAATGGAAAAATAGTGTGTGGCACGGGGTCATCTTCACGGAGGGCATTGCGATGATGCTAAGTAAGTTCCAATTGTCATTATCAGAATGAGATTGCCCTATGGGATAGTTACTGATGTAGGTATCAGGGCCTGTATTTGCAACGACGGGTAATGAGGGGGATATGGAATTGGGGGTTCTTGTCTCAGAACTTACTACTTAGGAATGGCTGGGCCTTACTACATCTACCCAAATGTTTCCAAAGAACCCATGGTCATCAGTTCTTTTACGATATACCTCATTGAAAAAGAATACTAGACAGGCTGCCACGAGCAGTACTGATACCTGAGTAGCCCCACACCAATATTATTATCCTTATATCACCCGATTTTCTTAGTCAAGCCCCTTCGGGGGCTCTTCTTCAAAGGCCAAGTAGCTGCCTCTAAAAGCTTTTGAGGAAACAATATATTTTGGTCCTTTTTTATATAGCAAAATGTGTACAAATCATTTAGGTTGGTCCCCAAGATACAGCTGGGCATAAGCTTAATCGATTGAAGATTTTTTAGCTAGAAAAGCGTGCAAAAAATATTAAGCAGTAATTATATTCAATTGATCAAACTGATCCATAATATTACTATATGTTGCTGATTATACACGACATAAAGATCTGGTCCTAATAATAGGATAATTTTTATGCAATTCTCCTATTTCTCATTGTATCGTCTCTTCTGCGAAATACTTGTTAAGGTCTTTTTATCTTGAAGCTACCAGTTGGTATTCAATGACTATAAATACGAAAGAGTTTCAAGAGATCATTATGGAGACACATTATACTTCACTCATAGACCTTCCTCCTGCCAGAATATCCAGATTACTATTTGAGCCGCGCATTCATTCCTTCAAAGCTCTATAAACCCACTTCGCAAATATCTCCCTAGCCAACGGTACTTTTTTCAACCAATCCAACTCGTTGATAAACCCCATGAAGACCACATCGTTCGCCGGATCGATCCAAAATAGAGTCCCAAACAAACCACCCCAGTAGTAGCTACCTACTTTCTGGCTAGGTATCATCTGCACCTGACCTTGCACGATAGCGACCCCAAGACCGAAGCCTATGTTCTTGAGTACATGGGCACCAGCCTTCAGGTACACGCCAGGCTCAAGCGCACTAGTGCGCATCAACTCGATCGTGCTGAGTTTCAAGTAACGCTTGCCCTCGAATTCCCCGCCGTTAAGCAGCATCTGCGAGAAACGGAAATAGTCGTCGACGGTAGAGAGAATCGCCATGCCGCTGCCGATAAACTTAGGCCTCGTGGAGTTGTATGTCCCTTCGAGGGGAACAGACACTAGTTTACCAGTCTCGTCATATTTGTGGTTGCTGACTAGGCGCTCTAGCTTGGAAGCTGGTAGCACGAAGCCGGTGTCGACCATCCCTAGAGGCGTAAAGAGACGCTCCGAGAGGAAGTCATCGAGAGGCTGACCAATGAGCTTTTCGATAACATAACCTTGGATATCAGCGCTAGGCCCCATAGCGCCATTCTTTACCGGGCTGAAAAGCTAACGGCAGCGTAGCTAGGAAGTTAATCATGTCTTTGAGATCGCCTCTCCTCATATGAATAGCGTCATATTCTCCACGACCTAAAAAACCTGCTGTATGACTCATGAGCTGTTTCATCGTCATTGGCGTATCTTGATCCACTAGCTCGAACTCCTCGCCTTCCTTCTCAACCTTGACTTTGAGGTCGGAGAATTCTGGAATGAACTTGGAGACAGGGTCTTCAAGCGCCCAGCGGCCTTCTTCCCATAACATCATCATAGCTGTAGCTATGAGTGGTTTTAGCATAGAGGCGATGCGATAGATACTGGTCGTCTTGACGGGGATGGGGACTGCTGCTGAGACGTCGTGCACACCGTAGGCGTCGCAGTGGATAATCTCACCGCGGCGGGCGATAAGAGTTACTACATTAGCCAATTTGCCATCGTCTACCAGCTTGTGGATTTGTGTATCGAATTCTGCAAGTCCATCTTTGGTGAAACCTTGCAGTGAATCATCACTGTTCTCCAAAAGATCACTGGTCGACATGTTGATTTTTAAGGTCCTTGAGGTTTCTCTAGAAACGGCGTACTGAGCGAATGGAGCGCTGTAAGCGAGCCATTGCATCTTTATTCAGGAGGTGCTATTGAATTCAAACAATGACTCAGTTTCGGCCAGGGGGCAGTCGGCTAAACGGAACGTTGAAACCCCGCTTGTGAGAAGCGAAGTTACACGGGAAAGCAACTTCACGTTATTTAAATCTCCACAGAAATGGCTTGGACCTAGGTCTCTGGCAGTTATAACGTTATTGATGGTCCTCGGCCACATTCATAGGATTCCTCACCTTCAACGCCGTTTGCTAGACCTATTTCACGTTTTGGAGAAGGTGTTAGTTATTTGATATGCCATAATCCCATGAGCTTGATATTTTGCGCTATGACTATCAGCTCGACGTTACTTATATAGTCTAATCTTAAACGCTCGGAATAACGTTGCTCGTTGGAAATCGAGCTATCAGTAATGGTAACGAAGAGTTCTTATGGGATATATGGATCACATACGAGATTAAAATGTGCCATATATAAGCCTGGTACTAGGACACGGCTTGAGATTGTAGGTAGTGGGTCAAGCTTAGCTCCTACGGGTTGTTTCTATTGGTGGGAGGACACTTGAGGCCCTATCTTCTTTCGGTGAGGTATAATGTTATTACGCTAGCTTATACGTTGCGGAGGGACCCTGGTATCTTATGAGATCCCAATTAGAAAGTCGAATATAAGCATCTCTGCTTCTCAGGCTGATATCGTCAGGCTACTTGATATTATGACATCGCATCAAACAGTTCGTGTTGACCTACACACCTAGGATCCGTGTTTCCTATTTTATTTATTGCAACGAATCTGTATACTCGTATAATTCTGCATAGGCCAGAGCATGGCAGCGGTGGAAACATGGCTTGTTTCTTGCCATTCTGCTAACATTATTTCCGATGCCAAGCTCGCAGACCCGCGCACTAATAGGAATATTAATACGGGCCCTAAGGAGTGTTTGTTTACCGGTCGCAAGCTGGAAGATGGGAGCCACGAAAGAACAAGTGGCCTCGGTCTAATTATGAAAATGTTCGAACCCGAAAGTGAGAGCTGCGTTCATCATGCTATAATGTTAAGCCTAGCAACTTTTGATTTTATTCATGTTATTTTGTAGGTCTGAATGCAGAATAAAATAAGGGGAGTCAAATCTATAAATTCCAAAGCGAAATAATTTTTTGACCTTCAAAGTTGGCTTCGGATTCACCTTGATGGACTTTTTCTGCGATAACTCAAACTCCGTTACAGTTTAGAATTCAAAGCCAATAACCTGCGTTGGCCCAGTTGTGGATAAGCTTGTGTAAGACCAAGCTGAATTCTGTCTGTTTACTTCATAGATATGTGGTATATAACTGTTAAATATGGCGAGATAAATATCAACCGGGCACTTTGGCGGAGTGGTTAACGCGCCAGCCTGCTAAGCTGGTACCTTCGGGGTGAGTAATCTTCCTCGAATGTGCTTTCTACAAGCATTCATAAACTAACTGTTGAACAGTGCGTGAGTTCGAATCTCACAGGTGTCGATTGATTCTTTTTTTAGCTTTTTTTTTTCTTGCGTTGCTGTTGGAATACCTTTTTGCTACAGCTCATAGGGGTAGCAGAAATATACAATGGCTTCGAAGTATTGCGAACCCTAAACCAGAAACTGGCCGCTCTATGAACTGGTATATCAAACGCGCATACTAATTGAACGCTTAATCCCGGGGTTTTCTTTTGTAATTTTGATATCCCAAGTCGTTGGCAATAAATGTTCTCCTATGCCGGCAACTTCTTAAGCAGTACCTCTAATACTCCTCTAAATAAATAATTATATTGATTAACTACAAGTAAAACTATTAAAATGATGCGCGTTATTGTCTCGGCCTCGTTTCCTGAGTTCTGTCGCACGAATATTCAACTCGCAAGGTTTATTTTATGCGTTCTAATGTTTTGCCTTTGCCCCGTAAGGCTTCAAATTTGCTGCTGCAACGACTTTCTTTGTTGTGATAAACTTCTTTATTGTAGTTGTCTTCTTCTTCGTAGTGGTAGGTTTAGGCGTCGGCTTTTTAGATGTTGCAGGTTTTTTAGTAGTGACAGGTTTTTTGGTTGTGACAGGCTTTTTAGTTGTGGCTGGCTTTTTAGTAGTAGTAGCTGGCTTTTTGGTTGTGGCTGGCTTTTTAGTAGTAGCTGGCTTTTTGGTTGTGACAGGCTTTTTAGTAGTAGCTGGCTTTTTGGTTGTGACAGGCTTTTTGGTTGTAGCTGATTTCTTGGTCGTCACAGGTTTTTTACTCGTCGAAGGCTTCTTTGTCGTAGAAGGTCTCTTTGTTGTCGAGGTCTTTTTCGTCGTAGAGGTTTTCTTGATTGTCGAGGTTTTCTTGGTCGTAGATGTTTTACGAGTGGTGGTTCTAGTAGAGCTCGACTTCCTGGTGGTCGTGCGGGAGGTTGTCCGTGAGCTTGAAGTTGTCCGGCGGGAGGTTGTAGAACGACATGGAGGGGGAGTAAACGTCGGGGTGGGATAACCCGAACAAGCGGGGTAGCAGCCGCCGTATAACATGCCACAGGAGTTGATAAAATCCGCACAAATGGTCTCTCTACAGATAGTTGTGCTGGAAACTGTCGACCTTGTGGTGGTGGTGATGACGGTCGTGGAGGGGCATGGTGGGGGTAGATAATACGTCCTATCAATTCCCGGGCAGTCCGCGTAACAACCGCCGTATGATACTCCGCAAGAATTGACGTAGCTTTCGCAGACTGTTCTGGAGCAGGTAGAGGTGGAGGTGGGACTGGGTGGACAAGGCGGTGGGCTGTAGGTAGGCGTGGGATAACCGGGGCACGCCGGATAGCATAAACCGTATTGTATACCGCAGGCGTTGACACTGCTATCACAGGCAGTAACCGTACAGGGACCCGTCGACGTCGTGCTTGTAGGAGAGCTCGATGGACAAGGCGGTGGCGTGAACATGTTGCTTACAATACCAGAGCACGCAGGATAGCAGCCTCCGTATATTTCACCGCAAGAGTTCACATAGTCAACGCATAGGAGCGGGCAGGAGGTAGTCGTCGTGCTGGAAGAACTTGAGGGACAAGGTGGCGGCGTGAACACATCAGTTACGAAGCCGGAACATGCTATCCTGCATGTTCCGTATGGTACACCGCAAGAATTCACGCCGTCGACACATAGGGTTGGGCAGGCGCTCGTCGTCGTAGTCGAAGTAGAACTCGGGGGACAAGGCGGCGGCGTGAATGTAGAGAGCACAATCCCGGAGCATGCGGGGTAGCAGCCTCCATACAGCAGGCCACACGAATTCACATAGTCGACACAGAGGGTTGGGCAGGCGCTCGTGGATGAAGAGGTGGCTGTTGTTGTTATTGTTTGGCCAATAACAGAGGTTGATATAAAGCCTCCTGCGAAAGCTATGAAGACAAAGATCCTCATTTTGGAATTTCTCTATAATGAAATAATTTGGTAAGCTTAACGTATATATAAAGACAAAGATTCGATATCACTATATCAACTAATAAAGCGTTAGTTTTCGAAAGCACTTACCAAATATATGGTTTAAAATTTATATGGTAGCAGTACTGGAGCGACCGTTACTTGGACGTCATGAAAAACCGCGTGGTTTTCCATGCACGGAATAACACAGGTATTTAATAATCGCTTTCTTGCCAGAGAATTCCCTTGCTGTTTTCCAGATATAGACCCTCGCATTTGCAGATGATTCCTCGCCTAAATAACGCGGAGTTGCACATTAAACCTGCATTTGGTCGCAGATTCCGGCCGCCGAAGCCAATCAGCGTTGTATTTCAAAAAGCCATGAAGCTGTTATTTAAACAGGTCCAACCGAACCCCGTGGAACGCCATATGCCCAGTTTACGGGGTATTACAAATAGCCAAGAATTATTTAAATAAAAGCAAGAATAGTCGGGCTCGATACCACCAATTGTTTGGTTTCTGAGAATTAGTCGGTGGACGTTTTTGTGTTGGTGTTGAGTCGAGTTACACGTGCAAAGCGAGACGAGGTAGTCTCGGAACCGTTGAGTCCCTTGACTGGAATGAAGAAATAGAAGTTTTCGAACTACATTTCGTGGATTCAACTGCCGGTGCTTCTTGCTTGTGCATATCCAGTCCCATTACGGATAACGCACCTTCGTCTTGAATGCGAGTTTCTGCTGTGGACTCGACGTTGCTGTCATAACCGGCACGCCCATGACATTCTTCATAATTCTGTGTAATCTTGGCGTGGCCTTAACACAAACAGCACCAAAGAGCTCCAGATTGATACCGCCTGGGATGGTTGCGATGGGTTTCGCCCATCTCCGGCTCATGTTCATGCCGTTTGCGGTGGTTGGTACAAGCAAGGGCAACTAGGCTCTAATGATAACTCCGGTGCACAACGACTGATTCCACCGTACAATCAAAATTTTGACAGTTCGGACTTCGACTCTACCATTAATAGTTTGGATCCAAGTTTTCAAGTATACCTTCGCAGGGTCCGCTTCCCAAGTATGGTCCCGCGCCAAATTTAATTTCCATGCCAGCTGTATGCCAATGTTTCCGGTCCACAACTCAACGCGATTTTATCATCATGCATCCCCGCGGTCCCCGACGCAAGTGGGTTATCGCGGTGCTAGAATTCGAGTGTCGGCTTTGGAAACGTCGCTTATTCTTGGCTGCATGTGCTAGACCTGATCCTTAATAATCTTCACTAAAAGGTTCCGATAAAGTGCGTTGTGAATGTTTATAACACCTGATATATAGTTACTATGTGAGCGGCTCTTTTTGAAGAACAGCTTTCGGATAGTGGCGGATGTGAAGCAGGCCTGTTTCGTCTTATAAACACGAAAGATTTAAACTTTGAGAAGTTGCAAAGGCATGTGTTGTCGTTGTTGTATTATAGAGTCGTGTGTAACCTCACCTTCTCCCGTCTTGTAAACCAGCTACTGACCGTAAAGAGCTTCTCCGATCCACATATACGCATCATAATGTCAATCCTAAGCTGTTCAGGTGTGGCAAATATATTAGTCTGTAGTGGTAGAATAGGTGAGTGATTAGATAGTGGGAGTTGGGGTAGTATTAGCTTTTGCTCCACTTGACGTTCTATGGATGCCTTCGATAGATCTACTTGGTACTCGACTGCCTAAATATTTACTGATAGACGAAATCTGGGAAACTTGAATTGAATAGTCGGAATTCAACTTGAGGTCATTGGTAGCAAGTACAGGGAAATAGGCTAACTACTAGCTATGCGCATATGCTAACCAGATCGCATCATAAATTTCAAATCAGCAGACGCCAAGTCGTGCAAATCGCTCGCATGGCGCTTGGTGGGTGTGTGAATCTTGGCGCATGTCGCCACCAAACTCGATTCCTCAGCCGCTCCGGCATTGCGGCATCTTCAATGGAGTTCAGGTTTCCATTATTTTGTTTGAGTTTCGAAGAGAATTTATTAGAAAGTATATATCTTACTGCTTCCTAATCTTGAAGATACTGAATAAGTTTGTCAATTGTTTCTTGAAAACAGAATACCCATGAGAAGGGATATCCCAGTCAATAAGCACATCTACAAGCATGTTGAACAACAGCCAGATTAATTGCTTCCTTCTCGGGCTAATTTCCTCATCTTGACACTTTGGATTGCACAATACTTGAAAAACGAACCCCACCCTCTCGTTATGATGAAAAATTATCATTGGCTGCAACCCCGTGGGAGGCTGTTTAGGAATGAACTTTAAGTGTGTTGCGAACGCAAGTGCGCTAGTACCAAGGCCTCGGCGGCTTGGAACGTGCAGATTTTGGGGACCTAATAGAGTTGAGCCGCAGGTCGGAGCGGTGCCTAGACTCTTCGGGCCCGGTTATGGGAGACGGCTGTCAAAGTTCGAGCGCTGTTTGGGATTCTTAAGGGCGATTCCCCGCCCATACTTTCTTTGTATTAACTCTTTCCGCTTTTCCCTCAATGCTTCGAGAAGCGATCGAGTGAGGTACCCTTCAACAACTGTCGGCGCGACGGTTCCCCGGTATATACATATATTTTCCAACCAAAAGGGTTTCCGTTCAAGCCTCAGGGGTTTGCTTGGTTTTAGGCATGGCTACGTTTTGCAAATGTATTTTGTTTTCTCTAATTTCGTCGTTTGCGATTCTGCTGCTGGTTGTCGACGCTGCGAAAACTGTCACCTTGGACCTAATAGAAAAGGAGAGTCTACTACCAGAAGGCCTACAGAGGCGACAGTCGGGGGATGGGTGGAGGAGTACCGATCTGATTTACGTATGTTGGACCTATCCTTATAAACTGTTCGCATCGAGCAATCAATATTCAATAAACCTAGTATACTAACCTCGTCTGTTAGAATTCGACGGGCTATAGATTCTATGTCGATGTCAATATTGGTACGATATTGCCAAATCTTTCGCTGAGTTTTTTTGTCTAAGAATAAATCTAAATCGGCATCCCAATTTTCATAGGAGAGGGTAGTAAAAATATAAAACTAGCCGTCATTCAAAACCCGTACACTTGGATCGCACGGAAATGGAATCGCACGGCTGATTGTTCGCCATTGATGGACACATATGATTGTGCGGAAGGACAATTATCAGGGTTTTGTAGGAGACTCCGATCTTCGGAAGTATGTATCCGATCAGAGTTACCAAAAAGCTAACAGCTATTTATCTGGTTTACTTTAGTCAACCTTTACCCTGCCGATTCTTCAAGCTATAGGAATTTGACCAATGATTTCGATATTGAATATACCGATAATAGATTCGTACGGCAATTCCAAAACAATCTCTAAAGAGAACTCCAACATCTATATCAATCTGACATCAAATATTATCACTAATATAGGCTAGAGGAGTCTGGGGCCGCGATAAATTCCGCCTCGGTCAGCTAACTGTCAACGCTGTCAACTTTGGCGTCGCAAACTACTACAACGCCACACCCTCCCTCGGTTTACAAAAGTCTAGTTCGAGCACAGAGTTTCCCACCTTTCTCGAAGTAATGCAATCCGGAGACGTCATCAACACTGTCACGTATGGCATCTACGTCGGGGATATCAGAGGGAGAGCCGATTCTGGAAAATCCATAACCTTTGGTGGGATAGATGAAGCCAAGTTTGTGAAGCCGCTCAGGACTTTTGATTCCATCTCTGGATACACGATCGATCTCATGACCGTCAACATCATATCAAATTCGGTAAAAGTCGCGACACCATTGGATTTACCTGAGGGCAGTGCAGAAGTCGTAAATTTAAATTTCGGAACCGCGTAAGGAATAAATCTTCATTCCGAGAAAATAAAGCTTCGACTTGACGGATGCTGATTTGTATATTCTTCGTTATCACAGCTCGATTCACGTTCCAACCGACGTCTTTAACGCCATAATGGCAGATCTTGGGGCTAATGCCAGCGATGACTATTACCTCAGAAGGGCACCTCCAGCGGATTCCGGTGTGGAATTCGTGTTCGCTGGCAACCTCACCATATTCGTTCCATACAGCCAAATGGTATCCCCGAGCTCCGTTTACGACGGATGGTATATTGTTCTCCTGGTCGCAAACGACGTCAGGAATCTTTTCGGAACCCCATTCTTCAGGTATGTCACGTCGCCGGCTACCTCATATACATATCATTTTTTAACCTTGTGACACTACATGTAGAAGTGCATACGTCTTTTACGATTTCGAACACGAGCAAATTAGTCTGGCGCCTGCGATTTACAACGTCAGCGCCTCAAATGTGACAGAAGTAGGGGTGAATAACGCTTCAGTTCGAGATCTGGCATGGCTTTACGAGGACCCTGCATCAAAGACCGAAGACCCTCTCCCCCCTCCGCCCCCTAAAAATACGACAGAACCGATTCCGGCACCGCAACCAACAAACGGAGTCAACGTGGGCGCTATAGCTGGCGGAGTCGTCGGTGGAGTTATAGTCCTCATCCTTGCAGTGTTAGCAATCTGGTGGTTCCTCTTTAGGAAACCGAAACCGATGCCGATGGCTCCACCTGATAGTATGCCACCACCGCCGCCGGTTGATGATAAAAGTGTCGGGGCTACGGTATATTCAAATGAGCAATTTTCACCCGTAAAACCGAACTACGGGTCCGATATAGTCTCGCCCGTCTCTCCGTTTACAGAGCTCGGCCACTCTCCAAGGTCAGCGACCGGTAGCCACTTTGAGAATGTGGCCGGGGACCGGAGGTATAATAACACAGTGCCTGTGCATGAACTTGCATAAGGTGGTAAACTTGTAGATTTTCGGACCAGAGCGTGGTATAAGGCGGTTCTTACCCAGATATATCTTTTTCTATCACATAAAGGTTCTACGTGTGTTTTTTTGGGACTCTAATGTTGATAATTTTTTTAATTTTGATGGTTTTCTTAATGTTGATGATATTGGGTCTATTGAAGGATTAATAAGACTATTTACTTGATCTTAGTGGCTGTCTCTCTCTGAGTTATGTATGTTCAGGCTTATACGAGTGTAATAAGACTCGGGTTATGAATCTATAGAAATGTAATATCTTTCAAACGCCAACAAAATGCTCATCAAGCTGGAATAATTAGGGAACGAGTCGATTAAATTACTCTCCTCGACTCTTGTGCATCTTGCATTCATCTTGGATGGTCCATATCCAACTGGTTTCTAATATCTCTAACCATGGCCCTTGAATCCTCCACCATCAATCCAGCATCAAACAGCTCCTGCGCTAACTGCAAGGCCCTCCCTAAGTTCATCTTATCTTTCTCATAATGTGCCAGCCAACTCTTCGCCGTGGCGATATCCTCATTCGGTCCCAGATCCGGCTCCGCCTTCAGACACATCTCCATATAATGCACAGCCTCATCGCTCCTCTTCACCTTCTCGTACAGCTTCGCAATCTTGATCAACGTCTTGGTGTTCAACTCGAATCCGTCCCACTGACTCGTAGCTCCAGCGGAGGTGCCGGCATTACCGGACAACGCTCGCTTGTACGATTTAATGGCGTCGTCCGCACGATTCATCTTTTCGTAACAGGCCGCCATGGCGGCCCACATTTGACTGTCGTATGGTCGTAAAGCACCAGCTCGTTGGTAGTAGTACAGCGCGTAGTAATTCATCTCCAATACTTCATACGCCTGACCGAGACCGTACCACGCGCGGTAGTCTTTCCTGTTCACATCTATAGCGCGCCGGTACGACTCGATTGCCGCATGCGTATTTTTCAGCTCTACAAACTCGTGACCGAGGAGAGTCCAAGCGCTGAGAAAGTTGCGGTCGAGGTTGAGCGCGCGTCGGAAGTACATTATACTTTTTTCGTGCTCAGAGCGCATGGAGAAATAATTGCCGATTACGCAGCAAGTTTCAGGGCGGAATTTGTCGGTTGCGGAGGCAACTTGTGCCACAAAGGCGAGTTTGGAACGTTTATCCATTACGTAGAGAATGTTTGAATAGTGGTCTAGAAAGTCGAGGCGGTAGGGGTCGCTTTGCATGATCTCGTCGAAGATTTTTTCCGATTCCTCGTAGTCTGGATGAAGTTAGTGGTGATAAAATAGCTTAAAATAAACAGGAAATGGATATACCTTTGACGTGGTAGAGCAATAGAGCCCTCTGGCTTTTCAGCCAGGAACTACCAGGGAATATATCCGACAATTGATCAACTAAACTGTGAACGGTTTCGTTGACATGGTAAAGCTCTTGTGAAGCTAAGACGTGAAAAAAGTGTGTTAAGAGATGTTCCGGTAAATCCTGCATATAACGGTTCACCTTTGGTGGTGTTAGTATTAGATGCTCGTCTTGAATGTGATGCCTTGGAATCCCTTACGTCATCCACAGATTTTGTGATCGATTTCAACTCGTCCCAAGCAGCCCAATTGTACGGATAAGCACTGACAGACCGTACCAAGGCCTCGTAAGCTTGCTTCTCGTTTCGTTGCTTGAGGAGAACAACACCGTATCTATAAAGAGTAATTAGCCGACGCGTAATTCTGTCGTCGAAGAATGAAGTCGCACATACAGGTATAGCAGGAATGTATCTTCCGATTCGCCTAGCAAAGATTCAAGCTTTTTCGTCAGGGTGGGCAGTTCCTTGTTTGCAGTGACATTTCCATCCAATGGTCCTAGATAATTTGTCTGTCAGTTCCTGCGAGAGAAAATAGCACCGGTATGATTGTTACCTAGTACCATCTCACTCTCTTCATCTTTGCGCTTTTCTCCAGCCTATTAGTAGATGTCAGCTTCGTGTGGCTTTTAGAATCGCAACTATCCTTGGCTCACCATGAATTTTGCGTACAACCAAAGAAAAGCGGCTTTAGAGCTAACACAGCCTTCCACCACCCTCGAGGCTCGGTCGAATTCGTGTACATCAAAATATGATTTTGCCAAGTGATATTTGTCTTCCTCATCATCGCTGACAAAGGTGTCTAATTTCCTATCCTCTCCTGCAGCGGCAGAACCCTGGTTCCTCACATCTGGGGTTTGGGGAGCATTTTTAGGAAGAGAGTTCAGCTGTTCAGCTATCCTAAAGTTGCAGAGTATCCATAATTAGCACAGATTTGCTACTGTCAGGATTAAAATGGAGACTTCAAAATCGGAGTTACACATTTAGCCCATATAAACAATGCACGTGTTCCAGGGCTTGGTTCTAGAGGACGACTGGGCATAAAAGGTAGTTGAAAGAGAGAAGTAAACGTCGGCATTGGATAACGTACCATTTAGATGCATGAAAAAGGCATCTTTCCGAACTTCTCTTGGCTGCGAGTCGTAGCTCCCTTCGTAGAGTCGTAAAGTCGTACTTGACACTGTCTGGGGCGACGGGGGAAGTCATTTCCGTCCTGATAAACTTTGGGACCTAATCTCCTGAATGGAGATTGTGCGAATGTGACACAACAGCTGAGGAGTCGATCTTTCCTTTAGAACTGCTTGCCAGCCAAAAGTCTAGATTTAGTAGAGTTCAAGCGTATCTGCCGATGGACGGTTCCTCCAATGGGAGAAAAGTGTCGGATTTTATCATGCACCTGGAGAAGCAATATGCTGTCGATTTTTGGGCGGCCCGTCCAAACACGTGGTGGAAACGTTTGCGGTTATGACTGGCGGATAGCAGCAGTCGTTTGCCCTGTCCCTCGTGAGAGGCGTGTCTGTGATATGCAGCTGGTCCGGTCGTCGGTGTTGTTATTGTTGCAAAATGAGGAATGGTGTTGAAAAGGATGGGAAGGTGGAACAAGGGCAAGCACAAGCAAGGAGATCGGTGTTTGTTGGCAGGAAACCGAGCTTGTACGCTTCCTGTCCGTCCTGCGAGAGCTGAATGGTAGACCGAATAGAAGCAGATGAGAGATTGAAGAAGCGCCGGGGATTCGGGAGGTTGCAGGATGGTGAATGCGATTGCGCGCTGGTTGATGTTTGGGGCGGTGGTTGTGGTTGTGGTGGTGTTGGTTTCGATATCGAACCGCGACTGAAGCCTCCCTTCCCACGACGACATCTCATCATCGAATAACAGCCACTCCACGCGGTCATCGGTATCACAGCAGCAGAGACAGCGGGAATTTACAAAAACGTGGATGGTATGACGACAGCTGGCCCAGCAAACCTTGTGATACAATAATCTTTCAAGTGCGCCAGCTTTATAGTTTTATCTCGTACTCTTTCCATCATCATGATGAGCGCCCGCTACCACAGTTCAACTGGGCCGTCACGTCCTCCCAACAGACCCGTCGCCCTTTCTGTGCCTGGTCTCCTGGTCTCCGGATGAGCTGCTGTTTGCGGGATGTGGGCGGGTGGGGACCTCGAGCTCACCCTGCTCCTGCAGAAGCTTGCTCTGGCTTCAGCCTTGGCTGCTGTGACTGTCGCTTGTCCGGATCCCTTCAACGCGAATAGCTTGTTTCTGGATATTAGACGAGGCGTCCATAGAAACCCGCAGAGTTCGCGTTTGTGCTTCTGTGTGTGATATCGAGAGCCTGATATAAATTTGTATGTTCGTTCGTTCCTTTCGTTCTTCCTCCTTTTCGTGCTTGTTCTGATGTCAAGATACTTCCCAGTCAACTTTCTCAACACAGATAAAAATCCTCACGACAACATACTCCCTACACCCCACCACTCTAATTGACATCGATAATCACATCCAAAATGGGCAAAACTACACTCAATGCGTTCGAGGCCGTCTTTCCTCTGCTTGTTGACGAGCTTATGGGCGTCCTGGAGGGCTACAAGATCCCACCTGAGGCTGCAACCTGGTACCGACGTGTGAGTTATTCCCAAAGTATCCATCGACCCATTGGCATCGGCCCATTGGAATCAGTAGATGAAACTCAAAGCTAATCTTCTACTCGCTGCTGCTTTAAAATAGGTCTTGGAGCACAATACTGTCGGTGGAAAGTGCAACCGCGGCATTTCGGTCATCGATACCTACAGCATCCTCACCAACAAGGACCTCGACGAGACAGAGTACCTTCGAGCCGCTATCCTCGGATGGTCCACCGAATTGGTACGCCAGCTCCATTCTATCAAGAGTAAACGAGTAACTGACTAGTGCTTTGTAATGTCGCAGCTCCAAGCATACTTCCTCGTCGCTGACGACATCATGGATAGCTCCAAGACCCGTCGTGGCAGCCCCTGCTGGTACCTCTTCGAAGGCGTCGGAAACATCGCTATTAACGACGCCTTTATGCTCGAGGCCGCCATCTACGTCCTGCTCAAAAAGCACTTCCGCCAGGAATCCTACTATGTCGACCTCCTCGAGCTCTTCCACGAGACCACCTTCCAAACCGAGCTCGGCCAGCTCCTCGACTTGATCACCGCCCCAGAGGACCGTGTCGACCTTTCCAAGTTCTCCCTCGAGAAGCACAGCTTCATTGTCATCTTCAAGACCGCTTACTACTCATTCTACCTCCCCGTCGCTTTGGCAATGTACATGGCGGGTGTCGCTACTCCCCAAAACCTCCAACGGGCCCAGGATGTCCTCATCCCCCTTGGCGAGTACTTTCAGATCCAGGACGATTACCTCGACTGCTACGGCGACCCTGCGCACATTGGAAAGATCGGTACCGATATCAAGGATAACAAGTGCGGCTGGTTGATCAACCAGGCTCTCGCCATCGCTACACCGGAGCAACGCCAGATCCTGGACGACAACTACGGAAAGAAGGACGACGAAGCAGAGGCTAGAGTCAAACAAGTCTTCGTGGAATTGAACCTTGAGAAGCGATATCAGGACTATGAGGAAGATGTTGTCGGCAAGATCAGAGATTTGATTGATAGTGTCGATGAGAGCAATGGTCTCAAGAAGGAAGTATTCACCAGCTTCTTGAACAAGATTTACAAGAGAAGCAAGTAAACGCTTGATTCATCTCGTCCTTTGGCTTATCTTTTTACGCGTGTACCTCTTGGATCTCCAAGCAGTTCTGGGGGAAGCAGAAGGTAAAAACCTTCATCATGACTCCCAAATAATGTCATATAGACCTCACGCCCATTCATGACGAAATGACAGATAGACCCCAAAAATAAAAACACCTCATCTAATTTGAAAAACCTGCATCGTATCATAGCAGCTTGAGACTTGTATTTCTTGCTTTTGGAACATGCAATAATTAATATACCTCCTGAACACCATTTACAAGTGAAAGCAAATATCGCTACGCATTAATCCTTCTTACCTAACATTATAATTTTGGACGTAATCACTACAAATCATCCTCGATTTCTTCCGCTTCTTCTTCCTCTATTACTTCAGCATTTCCTTCTCCGTCGGTCTCTCCATCTGTATCCAACGGATTGGGACCGGCCCTATTCTTTTGCGGACTAACAATAGATAGGTCCCCCATCTCCGAGATGATAGTATCAGACCGCTTGGTCTCATCAGCAGGACCGTCGCCTCCGGTACTACCAGAACTACCCCTAGTACCCGGGCGACTCCTGCTCCTTTCCCTCCCTGGCCCTTCCGCCTGCTGCGCCAGAACTTTCTGCAAACTCGCCTCAAATTTGATGAGCGCGTTTCTCGAAAGCGCGTCGGTGACAATTTTGGCCTGTGCCAACTCTGCCGTTTGTTCCCATAGCTCCTGTAGTTTCTCAGCAGTGCTGAAAGGGCTGATGGTTAGTTTCCCCAGCATCTGGCACAAAACCTTCTTTTCCTCCTCTGTGTAACGCATTCCGAAATTAGCAACAATTACAGTGTCAACATTAAAACTCATGGGGAATAAAGCTTACTGTTGCTCCCACTCGCAATCCTACCCACCGCATCCGCAGCCAGATCGACGTGAACATCCCAGTTGACCTTAGCCTGCTGACCCTCTATCCTGAACACCTTTCTCGGATCCGTCCAATCCGCCATCTGGCTTGCAATATTCGCAGGTGTGACCATCTCTTCGCCTTCGTCCAGATTTCCAAACAACCCGATCAACGTGTGTAAAGTAGCCACCGTGATACGCTGCATGCGGATCTGGTTGTCATCCCTGGAGTGGCAATACACGGGGAGGAAATAAGAAAGGGTTTGACGAAGACTCAAGTTATCGTTCGTGGCAGCGTCAAAGTACGCGAGAACCATCGCTTTGAGCAACTATCATGCAAAGGTAGATGTTAGCGTCAAGCTCAATCGTAATACAGGAGAAAGTTGGGGTATTAGTAAAACATACGTCTTCATCCTCAACCACTCTAGCCAAGAATAGCTTGCAAAGAACTTCGACAGCTACGGCCTGTGCCTCGGGACTATCCTCCAGTTTCGTCGCCTTGCCAAACATTTTCAACACCGTCTTCTGTTCAATCTGGCATTTCTCGCTGTCGAATACGGTCGCGCCGTGAACGACCAAAATATCGCAGATGATATGTGCAGCTTCAACCTGCAACTCTTCATGTCCCTTGTTGAAGCAATGGGCGAAAAGTGTCATATTCTCTTCCGCGAGTGGCTATCCCAAAATTCTTTTGTTAGCAAGCCACCTACGATACTTGTGGACATGTGTTTATCTTACCTTATCTAGTAAACAGCACAACCCCAAACATCTCAAGCCTCTTTCTCTTATCGGAGCCTCTTGCGAGCGCACAGCCGGGATAATCAACCCATTCAACATGGTGGTCAAATGAGCGTTCGAATTGAGATCACCCTCAACGTTCTCGAGCATACACTGCGCAATAAAGAGACACCTGAGGTTGGTGACCATCTCCTTGATTGCCTTCTCATCCGGGTCTTCTTCGTCGTCGTCATCTTCATCGACATCCATCATTTCGTCGTCGCTATCGACTACTCTTTTGGTTTTTTTCGGTTTGGATTGAGCTTTAGCTTTTGCTTTTGCAGCTTTGATCCTAGCTCTTTCGTCCTGCTCTGATTGTGCAGAGTGGAATGAATCATTGTCGTCGCCGTCAACTGCGGGCTCGTCTTCCGGCGCAATAGTATCGTGAACTTCGGCAATAATCTCGAGGGTTACAGAGCAGAATTCGCGTTCTCCACCGGAAACTTTGCGCATGACTTCTATTATGCGGCTGACGGTTGCTTCCGGGAGATCCACGATCGCTAACAACTCTCTCAATAATGAGAACATTTTTCTTCGTCCAATTTCGTCACCATAGTCAGCCTTCATAGCGATGAGCAGAAGTTGTTCGACGATAAACTCTACTTCAGCGGCATCTTTCGGGGGACTCGGATTACCGTTGGCACCCGTCGTAGCCGGATTGACGGGTACCCCGGGGGGTGAATCTATCAACAAGTTGACGTTCTTCTGGATAATAAACGCCAAATACGTAACCTCTGGCATCTTTTCGTCGACATGATGATCGTTTTGGGTTTTGGGATCGCGGCAGTAATCATGAAACGTCCTTGCTAAGAAGACAGATTCGGGTGTTAGGTCATCCCAGTACTCTACACCAAAAGGTTTATCGATCGAGTTGCCATGCTGCCAATATGCTTCCATCGCCATCTCGGCAACTTTACTGTTTACGACGTCTAGACGTTCCAAGACCTCGAGAACGTCGCCATCAGCGTTCGAGACCCAGGCATCAACGAAAGCTCGTTCGGCAGCCTTTTTGACGGCAGGGTCGCGATCTTGGAGGCCCCAACGTAAGATCTTTTCTCGCATTGAGATTGTGAGGAGTCTAAAGTCCCCCAGCGAGGGTAAAGTTCGAGAGTAGACTAGGCGACGAGTAAGGGCGTCGAGATCTCTCGATCTCTCTAAGAGATGCGGGAGTGTCAAGGGCGTATGATTTAGATTCATTAAGATTGCTCGACGGACCTCACTACAATACCGACAGTCAGCAAAACTTCGACATTTCTGGGCCTTAAGAAGTATACCTACGCGCTGTTGTCCCCTGAGAGCCGATCTACAAGTCTTCCAACAACAGTATGCTGCACAAGTCCTTCGTCATCATCATCATAGTCATCACTATCCTCTTCCTCCTCAGCAGCTCCAAAACCTAATCTCATCAGTGCCATCGAAGCCTGCACTCTTATATTCGATTCACGATCGTACATCCTGCTGACTAGCCCCTTCTTCAGATTCCCAAACGCATTTTCTTCTAGAGCGGGTATAGAATTCAGAGTGAGAGCGAAAAATTGGCAGACTCGAAATCGAACAATTTTGTTGGCGGCGACCAGGCCTCTCGCGAGATGTTGGAGAAGGTAACGGGTGAACCGGGTAGTACACGTATTAGGCATCTCTTCCTCTTCTTCCTCCTCGTCGATCTCCATGTCCACGTCTCCGTCGCTGGTTTTGGCGGCTTTTCTATCTTTGGCCTCTGCAGAATATCTCTGTTAGTTGCTGCTCCTACAGTTCTGACTTGAACCCGAATCCTTCTATCACCAAGCGAAAACTACCTTTTTCATAAATATGTCGCACAAAGAGATCGCAAAACTTCAAAATACGGTCGCCCACCGATTCGCCCTTCTTTATGACCAGAGCACGGTTTAAACACCGCGTGAACTCCAAGCAGAATGCTTTTTCCGCCCGCATTCCTTCCTGCGCGCATTTCTCCTGGGTAGCCCGTAACGAGACGCATAGTTTTCGGTGGGTCGCGGTTGTGCCTTGAGCTGATACGAAGGCGCCTTGGATTGCTTTTTGAAGGGGAGTGTACTCGAACACTGGGGCTTCAACAGGAGGAGAGGCCGATGAGGTTGCTGCTGCTGCTGCCGCTGCTGCTGCCGCCTCTTTGGATGCTTTTGTAGCTCGCGGTTTTCGCGCTGTGGTTCCGGACTTTCGGGGAGGCATGGTGGCGACTTGCTCGCCAGAATATCTAAGGAAGGAATATCTGTTGTAGTCCGAGCTTCTGTTGCCTCCTGCTTATAATTGGGGTCGGTGAGGGGTGCGAATCCAGGGTTTCGGTGGGACGTGCTTTGCCAACTGTTGGAAGCTTCAAGGTTGCTGCGAGCAGAAGAAGTGTTGTTTGTTTTTCTTTGTTTACTAAATAGCGGGTAGCTTCGTAGACTAGTCTCGATTGGGCGATCTGGATCTAATCTTATCTTATCGATAGACGACATATGCAACACATCCCACCTTGCAGCAGCCCACCTTCAAGAACGAAAATTTGTCTCCACCAGAAGTTGGTCCCTGCCTCTAGTCGAACGGACATCGAAATCAGGTCCATCGAGCGAGTATCCATAGTCTGGTAAGCGCCCATATCTCCTAGATTCTCCCTTGTCTTCAGGCAATCGGCGAGAGCTTTCTAATCTAACCTTCACTTTCTTTCTCCAATAAAGTCAAAATGTCCGGCGCACCAGCAACCTGGTTTACCCTACCAGGCTCTCCCGCTCTTTCCTCATTCCGTATCGCGGAACTCATAAAGTCCATAACCTTCAAACTCGCCTCAAACTCCGTTCAACTCGAGAATATTTACAGTCTTCACGTCCACTACGTTCAGGTCACCGATCAAACAGCACTCGCTAAATTACAAGACACCAAGAGTCAAGAGCGACGGGTTCTCGATCAATTGCTTCGATATGGTGATGATGCGAACACAGAAGAGCCCACTATTCAATTGTTGACGGATGCTATTGAGAGTCCGGAATTTAATGTCAACGGCCTCGACGATGTGGTCGTGCTATTCGCCAGCCCGCGACCGGGCACCATCTCGCCGTGGTCGTCAAAAGCGACGAGTATAGCGCATGTTTGCGATTTGGGCAGCGCGGTCAGTCGCATAGAGCGAGGAGTCGCCTTTGCACTCAAGTTCAGCGGAGATGCGAGCGCGCTTGATATCAGCACTTTCAGCGACATTCTTCACGATAGGATGACACAGGTGCGACCAGATTATTCTACCATTATACAGCATTGGATCTAACCAGGCCATTCTAGACCCTCACAAAATCCCTACCGATCAAAACCCTCTCCCATGAAGACGCCGCTCCAGCTCCAGCAGCCCAGATCAACCTTCTCAACAGCTCCAATCCCCGACAAACTCTCGAGGACGCTAACAAGACTTACGGCCTGGCTCTCGATGCTTCGGAGAAAGACTACCTTCTCGAAGCATTCTCTCCATTCGGCGCCTGTGCCCGAGATCCGTACGATGTCGAACTCTTCATGTTTGCTCAGGTCAATTCTGAACACTGTCGTCACAAGCAATTCAACGCCAGCTGGACGATCGATGGGGAGAACAAGCCCGATTCGTTATTCGGCATGATCCGAAACACTCACAAATCGAACCCGAAATGGACAATCTCCGCGTACTCTGATAACGCCGCAGTTCTGGAGGGCTCGGATGCTACTGTGTGGGCGCCTGATTCTCAGAGTCAGGACTGGACTCTGTCAGAAGAGAAGGTGCATTTTGTTGCGAAGGTGGAGACGCACAATCATCCTACAGCCGTGTCGCCGTACCCCGGTGCGGCAACCGGGTCAGGTGGGGAGATTAGAGACGAAGGTGCGGTGGGCCGCGGATCTAAACCAAAAGCCGGGCTTTCGGGATTCAACGTTTCGGATTTGTTGATTCCAAACTTTACGAGACCATGGGAGCTCGACGTTGGAAAACCGTACCATATCGCCTCACCTCTAGATATCATGCTAGAAGCCCCAATTGGTAGCGCGGCGTTCAACAACGAGTTTGGGAGACCTTGCATAACGGGTTACTTTAGAACTCTGACAACCAAGGTTCCTGTTCCTGAAGACAATGGAGCCGAGGTTCGAGGGTACCACAAGCCAATCATGATTGCTGGTGGGCTTGGTACTATTCGCCCACAACACGCTCTGAAAGAGCCTGGTGCCATTAGTCCGGGAGCTTACCTCATTGTCCTCGGTGGACCAGCAATGCTTATCGGACTGGGCGGCGGTGCAGCATCCAGTGTTACTTCCGGTGAAGGATCTGTGGAGCTCGATTTTGCATCCGTACAAAGAGGAAACCCGGAGATGCAGAGACGAGCACAAATGGTGATCGATGCATGCACAGCGCTGGGGGATAAGAACCCTATTAGTTCTATTCACGACGTTGGTGCCGGAGGCTTATCGAATGCACTCCCAGAACTCGTCCATGATGCCGGTCTCGGCGCAAAATTCGAGTTGCGGGATGTTGAAAACGCGGACCAGAGCATGAGTCCGTTGCAGATTTGGTGTTGCGAAGCGCAGGAGCGTTATGTGCTCGCTATCGCAGAAGATGGATTGAAGACTTTCGAAAAGATGGCAGAGAGGGAGAGATGCGGCTTCAGAGTCGTGGGAAGGGCTGTAGGTGGTTCCGAAGATGAGCAACGGCTCGTTCTTACGGACAGAGACTCGAAGGAACATCCTACACCCATTGATTTGCCAATGTCTACGCTTTTCGGAAAACCGCCAAAGATGCACAAGGATGTTCAGACGAGAAAGTTGAAGCTGCCGGCGTTTGACGCTTCATTGAAGACGTATATACCAAGTGCACCGGAATCCGTGCTGCCGGAGGCCATCGAACGTGTATTGACACTGCCTTCGGTTGGATCTAAGCAGTTTTTGATTACAATCGGAGACCGAAGTGTCACAGGCTTGGTGGTTCGAGACCAGATGGTTGGCCCATGGCAAATTCCGGTTGCGGATGTTGGTGTCACGGCCACCTCATTGTCTACGAATGTTACAACAGGAGAAGCAATGGCGATGGGAGAACGCCCTATTCTTGCCTTAGTCTCACCTGCATCTTCCGCCAAGATGGCAGTCGCAGAGTCCCTGACAAATCTTGCCGCAGCTGATATCCTGGGAGGGCTAGACCGTGTCCGTCTATCTGCTAACTGGATGGCGGCGGGTAGCCATGCTGGCGAGGGTGCTGCGTTGTACGAAGCGGTCGAGGCTATCGGACTGGACTTGTGCCCCAAGCTCGGTGTTTCGATACCTGTCGGTAAGGACTCTATGAGCATGAAGATGAAATGGGGACAAACCAACGAGGTCACCGCCCCGATTTCTTTGGTCGTCACAGCGTTTGGTGCTGTAGGAAATATCAGGAAAACTTGGACTCCAGCGCTCGTCCGGGTGGAGGAATCCGTCCTACTGTTCATCGATCTTGCAAAGGGATTTAGAACGCTGGGTGGAAGTGCTCTGGCCCAGGTCTTCGGCCAGGTTGGTCACGAAGTCCCTGATGTGAGAGACGTTGAACTCTTTAGAGGATTCTTCAAAGCTGTGCAGGAGCTACGGGAATCTGGATTGGTACTCGCATACCACGACCGCAGCGACGGCGGATTGATTACCTCTCTTTTGGAAATGGCGTTCGCCGGTCGCTCCGGATTGGATATCAGACTGGACACTCTGATAAAAGGCGAAAACGAATCCGACGTCGTTGAAGCCCTCTTCAATGAAGAACTAGGTGCCTTATTCCAAATCCGTGAAGCAGATCTCGAACCATTTGGCAAGATCTGTAACAGACATGGTATCCACTCCGAGTACATCTTTACTGTCGCAAAACCAACTTTTAGCAGCCCTCACTCGGTCGATATCAGTCACAACAAGACCAAAATCTTCTCCTCAACCCGTGCGGCTTTACAAACATCATGGGCTCGCACATCTTACGAAATGCAAAAAATACGGGACAACCCGTCCTGCGCTGATCAAGAATACGCCGTCATAAAAGATGACGAGAACCCAGGCCTATTCTTCAAACCCACGTTCGATCTAACGGAGCAAGTTATCCCGGCTTCTCTATCCTCAAAACCCAAAGTTGCCATCCTCCGCGAACAAGGCGTTAACGGCCACTCCGAGATGGCATTCGCCTTCCACGTGGCAGGATTCACACCCGTGGACGTGCACATGACGGATTTGATATCCGGAAAGGTATCCTTGTCTTCCTTCATAGGTTTCGCCGCCTGCGGCGGTTTCTCCTACGGTGACGTCCTAGGCGCGGGAGCCGGATGGGCCAAATCCGTACTATTGCACCCAAAGACGCGACAGGAATTCAGTGGTTTCTTTGAGAGGAAAGATACCTTCGCGCTGGGTGTGTGCAACGGCTGCCAGTTCCTGAGCCATCTGAAGGAAATGATCCCCGGAGCGGCGGATACCTGGCCGAATTTCGAGAGGAACGAGAGCGAGCAGTACGAAGCTAGGGTTTGCATGGTTGAGGTTGTCGAGGACGGTTCTTCCACGCCAAGCGTATTTTTGGATGGGATGAAGGGCACCATGATGCCAATCGTTACCGCGCACGGAGAGGGTAGAGCGGTATTCAGGACAAAGGGAACGTCGGCGGAAAATTTGGCGGAGAAGGGGTTGGTTAATTTTAGGTATGTAGATAATAGAGGTGAGGTGACGGAGAAGTATCCGGAAAACCCGAATGGAAGTCCATTGGGTATCGCGGGTGTCAGGAGCGAGGATGGGAGGGTGCTGGCTATGATGCCGCATCCGGAGAGGACGGTGCTGTTGCAAGCGCATAGTTGGTTGAGTGAGGAGGCGAAGGGGTGGGGACACCTGGGTCCATGGGTGAGGATGTTTAGGAACGCGAGGAAGTGGGTTGGATAAGCTGGTATTGGGTTCTGAGCGTTTGGGGTGGAGTTTGTGAGAAATATATTGTAGGTAAATGTATATACTTTTGATAATTGACGGATGCTTGAATAAAAGTTACATCTTTAAAAAAAATTTCGTTTGGTACAATGATAGCTTGTCGTAAATGTATAGATGAGATATGTGATATATGCAGATTATGGCAGGACTATATACTTCGTCAGGTTTTCGGGGATCGCTGTCAGCAAACCCTTGCTCTCCAGCCATTTCTTGCTGAACAACCTCTCCGCGTATCGGTAAGCACCGTCACAGAGTACTGTCACCACTGTTTTACCGGGTCCCAGGATTTGAGCCATCTCGTACGCTGCCACAACGTTCAATGCGGTGCTGGCGCCTAGATACATCCCTTCCTCGTCTAGCAACCTATAAACCATCGCGATACTCTTTTCATCCGAGATATGAAGCGCATCATCCACCAAATCGATATCCGGCTGCAAATTATCCGTCACACGGCCTTGACCTATTCCCTCAGTTATCGAACCGCCAGACCTATCCTTCAGTTTCCCACCGGATTTGATGTAAGAGTACAACACCGACCCCGGTGGATCCGCTAGAAAGCTCTTGACCTTCCCGTCGCTCTTTTCCTTCAGATATCTCGTGGTCCCGGCAAGCGTACCTCCCGTTCCAGTCGAACAGGTGAACCCATCAATCTTGCCCCCGGTTTGCTCCCAAATCTCCGGCCCGGTGGTCTCGACGTGCGCCCTTCGGTTCGCGATATTGTCAAACTGATTGGTCCAGACCGCGTTCTCCAACCTGTCGGCGTGGCGCTTGGCTTGGTGGTTATAGTTTTCGGGGTTCTCAAAGGCAACGGCGGGGACCGGGTACACTTCGGCGCCGAGAAGTCGGAGTAGGTCGACTTTCCCCTGGGATTGGGTGTTTGGCATGTATATCACACATTTGTACCCTTTGGAGCGACAAACGTGCGCGAGACCGATTCCGGTGTTTCCGGCCGTGCCTTCGACAACAGTGCCGCCGGGTTTGAGGAGGGAGCGTTCTTCAGCGTCTTTTACAACGTAGAGGGCCGCTCTGTCTATACGATTGCACAAAAAAGGCTTAGACAGTTTCCAGGAAAATCTAAGAACTAAGAAAAGAGCTACCTTTAACGCTCCCGCCGGGGTTCATAAACTCTGCTTTTCCGAGAATTTCGCATCCCGTCTCGTCGCTGAGCTTGTTGAGCCGTATTAACGGGGTTCTACCAATCGCTTTGGGTTATTAGCGATTTTCTGGAGGATTGGCTACAGAGATCTGAAAGTTGTGAAATGGTACGGCCAATCGCATGGGTCCCGTTCGCATCGGTGAATTGTGGGGCAATTCGGGCAGGGAAGGTGGGAGGGCATACCACCAACAAAGCCACTGACGGTGCCCTGGACCTGCGATACCCGTTGGGTGTAAGCGAGTTCGGAGGACGGGGCGACGGTGCTCGCGAAGCGTCGAGCGGCGATTCGAAACATGACTGATGGAGGAGAATAATTGATCGAAGAAGGATGAAGAGGAAGAAGATGGGCTTTGAAATTCGGCCGCCGACGTTACTTGTTTTGCGTGTTGTGCATGTCGGCGATTGATGCGATTGCGTGCTTGGTCGGCTACCAGGCACTGCGAAGTCGGCCCGCGACACAAACCACTAAACCAAGTCAACTAACCCACCCCTCGCTATGCATGTCTGCTTTCGGCTCTAGCCCATACCCGACCTTCAGTAGATAACTTGATAGCTTAAGACCTATATTGCATCGTAGTGAGCTCGTTAAGCGCCACAAGGGATACCCAATGGGACTAGAATTAATCAAACTTTTGTATCTCTTTGAAGCCACCCATAGGTGACGGTGTATCTGTATCAGCGGGGACATGCACGCTTTATATTTTTACCCATTCTTAATCAGCTCACATCTCTATGGGAACCCAGACTTCTTGATACCGACAACGTTGTGCTGACAAAAGCGATACTGCCTAACATTAGTTGGTTATTCCGAACGTTGGATTCCTGACCGTCTTGTGTAATCGATTTTTCATACAAACTAACCTGCTGATCAGTATTTGTAGGCAGTCAGTCCTCTAGTGCTTTTGGGTTCGAGTAACAATATTATTGGAATGGGCCTGGACTCAATCGAGCTTGGTACTTGCAGTACTGATCGGCACCAGGGGCACGAGGAATGTTAACTATATGGACGAGGCGGGTCAGCTATAGCTAGCTACAGTATACGGTCGTAATGAAGCTGCCTAATCTCACCTGAATACTGAGTACCTTGTCTTAACAAGTGCTAAAGTGATCGATAATGTATATACCTTGAAGAAATTGGTAGTTCTGTAGTATATATATGAGGAGCCCCTCCCTGCTTCCTCGTGTAAATCTGTAGCTACGTAGTAATCATCTAGCAACTTGTATCATTCTCCTATCGAATTATCGAACTTGGACAGCTATCTTTTCACTCGCAATCTCTACAACTCCCTATCAATCTCTATCATGGTTGACACAAACACCCTGCCCGTAAACAGAAGGCAGAAATATATCGGTACATCTCTTCCGTATGAATACTCGGCTCCTGTTTCCGAAGAATTTCTCAAAGGTTACTGGTCAATATTTGAGCCTCGAATTAATCGTAATGGGGACGAAGAAGTGAAAGCGGTTTTGGAATTCCGGCAGGAGCTGATTGACTACGGTTATCCGTTGACTCGCGCCGGTGGAATCTCATCAGCCGGCGCTCTCAATTCTCTGATATTACCCGAGGGACTTCCGGATAGAGTGGTAAACAGCGGCGCTATATCCGACATGGGGTTTATCGAAGACGGTATGTAGATGAAACATCCCAGTGATAATGCTTTCCCGGCAACTGCATTCGAGTGATTTCACAGTATACTAGTATACTAGTACGTATACCCTAGGGGTTGATATTGGTACTAATCAAAGCTTATGTGTTTGACGACATTAGATTTGCATGATGGAGAGGTCTTCCTGCCCCTCCAAAGTACCATGTACACCTGCAGCTTTCCTCAGAAGGTAGTATATATATTCGCAGAGAAAAAAGAAACAATGCCTAATTGTACAAGATTTTAATAATCATGTAATCTTCAAGATTGCCAAACTAATGGAAAATTCGTGCATCACAACAGGATAATGTCTACCGTGTTCCAAAAAACGCCAACCAAGAAGAGCTTTTCAAAGAATACGGGAATATATTGCAACAAATGAAAGCTAAAATATTCATAGATGCCCTTGGTTCTGACGAAGATATCATACAGTACGTGGAGGGTTATGACGATTGGATAGCGAGAGAGATCGAAATGGACAGCTTAAGGGGAAAGAAATATCTCGACTTGGAGGATTACATGAAGGATAAAATGATTACCGGCGGTGGAGAGTACGATATTCCTGCTCAAATCGATAAAAGTATGCGGTCCTTGGTATTTGGCTAACTTGAAGGTATCAAACTCAAAGAGTAACAGTCATGTTGATTCAGTACTGCCATAACATACGGCTGTCAGTTGAGGAGAAGGAGAGATTCAATGATTTAACACTAGAAGGTTTTGGGGCCGGTTTCTACGGAAATGATTGGGCTTCAGCCGAAATTGAATGGGTGACGGCTGTCGAAGAAGGTCGATTGAACCTACCTTACACAAATGCTGTCTTCATCATCATGCATGAGCTGGACGTTTCTTTTTCTGAGGCAAAGGATATTCTAGTGGAAAGAACCGGGGAGAAAGAAAGACGTTTCTTGAAACTGCGTCTGCAACTAGAAGAAGGTGCTTCGGATACCATCAAGAGATACACTGCTGCCGTACAGCAATTAATTGCTGGTAGTTTGGTGTGGCATATGAACAACCCTCGTTACTATATTGACCCGAACCACTCCTTTTATCCTAAACCGGGGTATAAGTTGAAAGACTACGAAAGATTAGTGGAGGGAAGGAATACAGCGAAGAGTCTTTGTAGTGATGAGGAGCAAAGCTCGATCGTCGGTTAGCCTCTCTCCTTCCTCGTCCCTGAAAAACTAGAGCTACCCAGAAGCTACAAGAGTATAATTTCTGCGTGATAGTGATAACGGGAACTGACTGCGTGCATGGAGAGATCGGTAGGTTTAGTTTCTCCTGAAAGAGATGATCCTCCCAGCAAAACCCGACCAATAAATGGACAGGTGATTCAAAGTGAAATTCAATCAATAAGTGGAAACGATGCCAAAAATCACTATGCAGATAACGACGCTATCAGTGGCCATCGCCCTAACGACAGAGATATAGCTGCGGATATAATTAGTGCGCCGATTCAGTCTCTAGCTACACAACCTCCATGGCTCGCGGCAAGATCGGCGCTCTCTGACGAGGTTTGAAAATCCAGATGCCCTGTCCTTTTGTGTTTACTTGTTGAGGGATTCTTTCTCGCGGTAGTCTTAAAAACTCGAGAACTGACATTTACCTACGTTCTATATTTATAGATAGTCACAGAGCCATCTGAATACATTGCTTCCTTGCCGTCCAAGAGAATTAGAGATGCTGCCATGTATGCCCTAGATAGTTGGTACAAAGTCCCACAGCGAGATTTGAAAATCATCATTTCAGCGATAAACATGCTACACAGCTCCTCGCTCATGTAAGTTTACCTTTTTCGACTCGTATGAAGCATACAGAGGAATTTCGGTTTAACTTTTACAAAATTACTAAATTCTCTTTGTTTATCCGGTCAAAACTTCCAGTCTCGACGACATTGAAGACGATTCACCGTTGCGTCGAGGAAACCCAGCAGCCCACATGGTTTTTGGAACTCCTCAGGCGATTAACTCTGCGAACTATCTGTTCGTCAAGTGTCTCCACGAGATTCAAAAGCTCGGTCCCTCAGCTGTGGATATTTACACCGGTACGTATTAGATTAACACAGCTGCTCGTGTGATAATCAAACCATGCTTTCGCTTGGTTAGAGCTCTTATGCTAATCTTGTATGTTTATACCCATACAGATGAACTGAGTAACCTCCATATTGGCCAAGCAATGGACCTCCACTGGAGCTTTCATGCAAAGTGCCCCTCCGAGGAAGAATATATCAAAATGATTGACGGAAGTATGAAAAGCGGTGGATTCAATTTAGAATCCTCATTCGATGTCTTCTAATCTTGAGATATCATAATATCGAAAGGTTAGGTCGAAGCTGACATTTTACTTAATAACACAAATAGAGACCGGTGGAATGTTCAGATTGGCATGCCGTTTAATGCAAGCATATGCGTCCCAGAATCAGTATGTGGTCCCCGGCGATTATTCTCTTGCACTGTTACAAACGCCAGTACAACGATAAGGTAGTCAAAACTAGTCTCGTTAAACCGGAAACTGATAGTTTATGTCTAGAAATCTTGACGTTCAAGACATGTTGAACCTCATGGGAAGATATTTCCAAATTCGAGACGATTACCAAAATCTACGATCAGAAAATGTAAGTCCCTTTTCTTGGACAGAATGCACCGATATCAATAGATTGCCCCCGAATCTCCTTATATCCAAATAATTTTCTCTCCAATTATGTAGACGTACCTCATCGCAACACTGCTAACGTTAATACTAGTACACCGCCGCGAAGGGCGCGTTGACAGATCTCGACGAAGGCAAATATTCATTCATGCTAATACACGCTCTAAAAAACGCGAAAGACGGACAGCTCAAGAGTTTACTCCAGCTGAGAGCTCGAAACAACCGCCTTACGTTGGAGCAAAAGAGTTTGATAATTAAACATATGGAAAGATCGAAGAGTTTTGAGTACACCAAGCAGGTTCTCGAAGAATTGGGTTCCGAGATCAACGTTGAACTCTTGAGGATAGAATCAAATCTCGATCCCGCGAAAGGGAAAAATTGGATTATTAGAGCCATTATGGCGAGGCTGAGGTTGAACGATGTTCAAACGCATCGCTTTCGTGTGTAACGAGATTTAGAAGACGAGATTAGATTATTCGGTTAAACTTGAGTTCAATCCGGGCGTAAATAAAAGTCGTGTCTAAGTCATGGGTAAGAAGGGACGTAACCCACCCTGCACCAATGACTTAGTCGGATAAGCATACATGATATCATCTTAGTATTCAACTTTTGTTTCTTTTAAGGGTATGGCATAGAAGGTGGGTAATCCAATTCACCTCCCGCACGATTTTGTCCGCTATGTGGTTTGCCGTCCCGCCGCGCATGCAACATCAAAATCCCAATCAAAAACCCGGCAACGATAGGAATCCCCAGTCCTAGACCAACTCCTAAACCAATTTGAGTTGATCGCTTTAATCCTCCTTTAGATAGTGGCGATAGCGACGTTTCGATAGCTGCATCATCTATTAGCACCGATATTTTCAGCTAGCAACAACGTGGCATAAACTAACTTGTCAGAATAACAACGGTGGTTACAGCACTAGCAGGGTCATCTAGAGCATAAAGTATACATCTGTTAGCATCCAGTAAGAAATAAACTTAAGACTCCCTAATCTGCTAAACCAGCAGCTCCACGGATCTCCTTACCAGCAGCGATATGAACAGATAAAACTCACCAGGCTGCGTTGGATTGGCTGCCTGCGAGCCGCTTGGCGATATGACAACTGTACTATAGACCGTCGCAGTGGATCTCGGAGTCTGGGGTTTGGAGGACGTTGGTAAGATAATGGTGGTATAGTCGGTCACAGTGGTCGGCTCGGTTCCGGGAGAATCTGAAGTCTGCGCTGGTGATTCCGAGTCGACTGTGCTTCTCGGGGCCGCTGCAGTAGTGCTGCTAACTTCTGCGTTGGTTGTTGTAACTTTGCTGACACCCTCGGCTGGGTAGGCGGAAGCGCAATAATTTTTGTACACGACAATGGCGCTCTCAACGTCGACTGAGTTTGAACTACAGGAGGTCGCCACGCATTCCGATAGCGACGCGACCGCAATCGATGTGAGATCCTCGCGACAGAAGCATTGATTCAGAGCTGGGTCGCTTGGGCAGTCGAGATTTCGACCGATCTTGTCCACTGTCAATGTGCCAAACCCGTTTTCTGTGAAACAATCTAGCGCGCAATTGCGCTGTATACTCCATTCGGGCTGCTTCCACAAACTCATTGTAGCGGTACCCTGGGATATGACAGACTGTAGGTTACATATTGATAAATAAAGAGCAACCACAGATATCCGATAGAGAGTCGCAAGCATTTCGACAATAACCAGTTTGGGCCCTTTGGTGATACAATCTAGCTGTATGCGGGGTTCGTCGCGACCAGTTGTGTGTTACCTGCCCAGCCCTGCGCTCGAAATTGGCAAACTTATTACCAGACGATCGACGATGGGTATCTCACCAATGTTAGAAACCGCTCAAATTGAAATGGCCCAGGCTTTGGGGTTTAGTGCATGATTATTCGATGGAAGGAGGACTGGACTCTTTCATAAATCTCCTTGCAGCTTCCAAGAATCCAAGCTTTTTGTTTCCTTGGTACACGGGACTTTGGTGTTTCAGCCGCAACGAGGCTGCAGGCTGGCTTGAACTTATCGTTATCTACCCCAAAGCCCATGGCGGTCTGCCTGCGACGCGATGGCCGTGCAACTTCTAAGCTTATCCATTCTGCACATCAACTAAAATCCACCTCAATGTAAGGTGTCTCGTGACAGAAAATAAACTTACGAGTTACTGCAATTCCATTACTTATGTCAAATTGATGAATAATTTACCGGGCGTCGCGCGCGCGTTGGCCGCTGTTGTATTTGTCTTAACGTTGTCCGGGGACACTGTAACGTTCACCACGATCAGATTGCGCAATCTAGATGACCCTAGCTTCCTTAGCAATTGAGCGGTTACTTCGTGACCTATTTTCCATATCCAGTAGGTGGTAGACTTACTTACGTAGGCGTACCTCGCTAACGGCCCGTCAATACCCATTGGTAGTGCCCTTAGATCATTTAAAATGCCATGCCTTCCTCCCATCTTTCGATCAATCAGATAACGCAAACATAAATTGCTCGGACCCATTCTAGAAAACGCTAGGTATCCCGCTAATTAGATCAGACATTTGGTAAGAGCTCTTCTACCGTTTCTTTAGTCCTTACTATGACGAATGCTCGTTTGTGATATCGGACGGAACCCGGCGCTGTCAAAATACAACATCCATAACACAAAACTCTGTCATGTCGTTATGCGCGCTATTATGTTTAGGATTCACGCTTTGTGATGACGAGACCAATTCGATGCAACCTTTGAGCTTCTAGGGAGACTCAGTCGTGCCGCGTGCCGCGATCTTGATTTACCTTCAGATTAGTCAGCCATTGGAAACACGGATAGACTTTGACTCATCTCGTTGCGACCGAGACTAATTTGGAGATATATTACTGCCTTTCGAAGCTTTCTTGGGGCACTGGGCACCATTAGCTATAGTATCTACGAACTTTGTACCTCGCAGTTGATAAGAACAACATTGGGATTTCACCGCCAAATCAAAATGAAAGAAGATCTCCCAGTCCTCTTCCCCAACGACGCGGTATCCTCCGCTGTCTACCAATACTGCAGAGACCGTTCTGTCCCTCTGCCACAACATATCCATGACCATGCGGAAGTCACAGAGAAAGAACAAGGCGATCTGTCGGAGATGATGGTATCGACCCTTCAAGCGCAGTATCTGCTCTGGACTGCCAGAAGCTATGGAGCAAAAAAGAGTAAATTACCTTCCCTGTTCTAGAATATAAACTCAAGACTAATCTAGAACTAACCATGATCCTCTTTATTTAGTTCTCGAAATCGGCTGCTTTACAGGTTTTAGTGCACTCGGATTCGCCGAGGCTTTGAAGGATGTTGAAGGTGCAAAGGTATTTGATATCTTATTACAATCTTTATTCGTGCCAGGATGGTAGGGTTTGACGTTAATTAATTGTAGATTATCACAACTGATATCAATCCTGAAACCGCCGAAATTGCACGAAAGGCCTTCAAAGAAGCAGGCGTTGACCATTTCGTCTCCTTAATCTTAGGTCCCGCTCAAGAATCGTATGGTTTCTAGAATCTGTTCTAAGAACAAAGACCCGAAATTAGACCCGCAAAACTAACAGTTATCATGGAATAGCATTGAAAACCTTGGGGCAGAGGCACCGTTTGACTTGATCTTCCTCGATGCGAACAAAGAGTAAGTATATTAAATATCCTTGTAATTTAGTTCATAAAAGATTTGTGTCTATCGATAAGACTAACCAGGACGTTCTCTCAGCGGCTACCCACAATACTTCAAAACTATCCTAGATCTCAAACTCCTCCGCAAAGGTGGAATTTTGATCGCCGACAACGTCCTCAAGAAGGGTCTTGTGGCAGAGGAGAAGAATAACCCGGGATCCGAGGATCCAGTCGCAGTCACCAGAGTTTTACCCCTGAGGGAGTTCAACGACCTGGTCGCAAATGACCCAAGAGTTGAGACCTACTTCTTGCCAGTGTTTGATGGATTGGCCTTGGCGAGATTGTTGTAGATTATGAAAGCTGGAGAATAAGTAGGATGTAAGAGGCTGCACGGAATAAGCCCCCGATGCTATTATATTGAACTTATGGACAAGAAGTAAAATCGATCTGAGTAAGAAATAAAATCGATCTGAGTAAGAAATAAAATCGACCTAGACAATTTAGTATATATCTATAGCAAGAAAGTTAAATCTACTATACATATAAAGGTACTCAAGAGCTCCTGTACCACAAATATAAAATTATAAGAAAACAAACTCGAAGCCATTGCAAAAATCTAGCGTCGTGACCGGGAATGAGCACCACGACGAAAAATACGAGCACGGACGCATTCCCGGTCGTGATGTTCTTCCCCGCCCGCGACCCCGGATGTTTGGAAAAGCGTCGTCGTAAGGATGATTCAAAAAAGCCCAACGGAAGGCAGACCATCTAATGGGCCAGCCCAGCCCACAGGGCTCCCATTGAATCACCACTCGAGGGCTCAAACTTGTTCAGAACCCCGCATACTAGAGATCTAGTTTATTTGTGGTTTCCCATTTCTCTCGGTTTCGTCTTGGATATTTTTATTTATTTTCCTCCCTCGACCGGGAAGGTCCTGTAGTTTTTTTTTAAAATTGTTTAAGAATTTTCGGTCTACCGAGGCTGAAGAGCCGATTACCCGCGTATCGAATCAAACGGGGTCAAGTTTTTAATGAATTCCAAAACCGCATGCGCGTAAGGAAGGTTGTAGTGGCCAGAGGATATCCTAACCCCCAGGCCCCCAGACGCAGGCATGCGAGCACAAGAAAAAATCGGAATGCTCTTCCGCCCGGTTATTGTTGGTTTTCAAAGACTGAAAACCGCGTGTCTGGTTCTTCCTCATCCTGAAGCGCCCATAGGCGATCGGACAGGGAAAACTAGATAGAAGATATATATATCAGATATAAATACTCTCCGCCACTTGAGTATAATAATTTTTCGAAAAGGTTTGTGCATAACACCTGAAGATGTTTTGCGAACATTCCGATAGTCTAGCATATATGCTAAGTTATCGGTTTCTATTTGAAGAGAAAAAAGATGGAAATAAAAGTGAAAGAAACGAAGAGAAGATATCGGGGGAAGATAGAAAGTAATTTAGAATATCTGTTGCGGGCAAAAGTGAGTACCCGACAGGATAAGAGTTGGAATGTTTGGTGAAATTAAAAAATAATATAGACGCCGGTTTGTCTTTGAGAGTTGCAGGTTGTATCCGAATACGTCTTGCATGACCGCTGTGGGAACTGTCGATGCAGTCGGAGGGGCGATAGCCAACGATAGCCTGTGGTTGATCTGCCTGTGATGTATCACCCAAGTAGTCTGATTTCATCGATTGCCGCAATGTTTGGCTGCACTTTTCGATATTTTGCCTTCGTAGGAGCTATCGGTCGAGGTAACGGTCAACGGGTCGATATTTGGGAGAAGATACTGCCGGTCGACACTCATCGAATTCGAGTTCGAAGGATTAAAAAGCATTCGCGCTTGTGTCGATTCCGAGGAGTGAGTCTGACGTCTGGAGGGCGCTCCGGGTGCTGCAACGAGTGGTAAGACAATTGAACCAGCTCAATGTGGATAGATCCATATGCACGTAATGCATCACAGGTCGAAGAATCTAAACACCGGGGCTAAAGGGCGGTGAGCGGCTGCCAGCACCGCTGGAGATCCTGTAAGGGGGCTCTAGGAAACTGTCAGGAAAAGTGGAGTTTTCTGATTGGAAATATCCGGCAACGCATAAAATGCAACAAGTCGCACAATTGAGATGTTGGTGAAGACACTGTACGAAAGATCAAAAGGTGCATCTTCTAGATCTATCTCCCGAATACCATACTACTTTTGATCTTCTCCTAAGACTCTGTTTCAACATCTCTATCCACTCCCTCAACTAGATAAAACCTTATCGCCCGACTTTTAGCCTTACCATCTTAGTCCGTATCGGCTCCAGAGCTCGGTCCTCCTTCTAGCACCCAGGCGGATACAGATTCTTTCGAATTGGATTGGTTTGCTTTACATGTGTCATTTATCAAGAGTCACATACTTTCTATGAGGTAATCTCATCCTCGCATGGTGACCCTTCATAGCATTGGCAACCCAACGATAGCCCCGGACCCCGGCCATACATCCGTGTGTCCTAGTTACCACATGCATCTAGGTAGACCTCCTTTATCCTTTAAAGCTCTTGTTTGAGATGTCAAATAGCAAGCCATAGGCACTAATATGAGATGTCTTAAGCCTTCACTAAGCACGGACTAAAAGTATGACACGTGGCGTTGTTTCCGTCTGGAATTCCACTATATAATCGTAGGATTCCACGATCAAGGAGGTTTTGGTAGTACTAAGAGATGAATTCGGATAAGAGATGCAGTATGCTATGAGTGCTGGCCGCGAATAGGGGTAGCTACTGAAATCTAAATATTTGATGGATAGATCCAAGCACTATGGTAGAGTTATCTCGAGAGCTTTACCCAGGATATATAATGACTGATAACAAAGGTAACAAGCTTTGTATTAATTCAATCAAAGATATATCATTTCTCAGCGACTTAAGTCTGAAGAAGTAACCTACTTTGTACTAGCTCAAGTTCAAATTCGGGGAGCTAAGTAATATTGTGAGATACAAAATGAGCTAGAGCCTTGGAATTAGGGTTAGAGTAAGGATCTAGGTTTTGTTAGTAGCCTATAAGAGCCCGCGTACAGTGTTATTCACATCAGACTAAACTTTACTCGCAAATAGCAGGCTTTCCGTACAATACCTTGGTACCTGGGTTATATGTATCTCCACATTTGGAATTCCTTCGCACTTTTTAGGGTGGGGCCACCCTCGAGATCTTTGTTTGGATACCAGGGTGCGGGTTTGGAGGGATCGTGCGGGTATAGCTCTGAGGAGCTTTCGCAAAAGTGCTAAGGAAATTAGATTTCCCAATTGCCAAGTCGAATAAGTTCGATACTGGAAATAATTGGGATGAGATTTGATTTGTCCTTTTTGAAATTGTTGATTTCTTTGGTGGAGACTTAGATACTACTAACATCAGCAGATCCCTACCCCGAAAGTATGAGTGGGGCAGAAGCGATAACACTCTAACTATGCGGTGTCTTTGAGCTGTGTTAAGAGAGTATGGGAAAATACTCGCCAAAGATTGCAGAATATTCCAGGAAAGTAGAAAGCTCTAATAATAGCAGGATTACGATTTGGAGGGGTAACTGGTTGGACGAGGCATTTTTGAGATTTCATGACACAGTGTTAGAGACTATATCGCGGTGGTAAATAAAGCTATAACTCGAGTTATCGGACGGGAAAGAAGCTGAATATCGAATGTTGAGTCACTAAAAAGGTGTTACACATCCGAATCGTGGACGGAATCAAGGGTTAACTCCAAGACACCTGGTGACCGTAATCTGGTATACGAGGCACTAGCTACGGCTCGTTGGCATAGCGGCTTCCACTCCCATTGGGTAATCTTATGATTGAAGAATCTAGTACATTCTCGATAGTTTGATTTTTCATCTACGCAGTCAGCATGACCCAGCATTCGGACCAGGCTTTGAAGTTCAAGAACTTTTCTCGGGGGGAGCGCTTTGATTCTTCAGATGATCAATGGGAAACGCATGCCTTCAGACTACAAGAATAGTCACGAGTACGTGTATACGTCTTGCTTTTTATGATATTTTTTATTTTCCGTTAGCTTGGCCCAGCACGTGTTCGATGAAAATTTCTCAAGTACCAAGAAATTCAGAAACCCCGCACTTAGATACCAGTTTAAGACCACCAAGATCGCCGATTTGTCCGACTATATATTCCTACGATGGTCCGAAGAATTGCGAAAGAGATACGTTTTGACCGGGGCAAGTTCCAGGAGCACCCCGTGTACTTAGAAGCACCGTATGTAGCTGGTTTTCTAGTCTTCTACCCGTACAGCCTCCACCGTGCAAAAATTCTGTCGACAGATTTCATTTCGTTAGAATCCGTACATGCATATGCTGCGGATTAAGTTGAGAATATTAATTCCACCTACACTTAAACTGATAACTGCGGATTTATCAGATTCTAAAATAATTCGTGATTTAGAAAATTTAGCAGGGCTTGGCTAGAGTAGCCGTATCCAAGAAATCTGAAATTCAAATGCTGAAAATTGTGGAAGGAAAGAATGGATCCTGTGATAGTATCTACGGCATAATTGTGGAGAACACAACACTGCACAATATCTAGGCAGTTTCGAAAGCTGCAACGTCGCTTGAGTCGCCCGTCGGTATCCTGTGTTGGTCTCGTATCCTACCTGCCCATAGTTACTCGTTGTCTATGTTTACAGAATTTTTTCTTGAATTTCTTCGTTGAGTGGCGTTTACAGCTAGTTGGGGGTATAGCCGGTTATTGATTTGATTTTCTCGTTGAGCCTCGATGGTGGGCAGTGTGCATACATGTGGTCAAAATATGATGTCTTGGTATGCATCCAACAGCCGCACAATTTCTAAACCGCAACCTGCAGTTTTATAGTGGGGGTTGAGTAATCAGACCGGGTAAGTGGGAACTTGATGCGGGTTTATTCGTCCCGGCTGCTAAAATTAGATGATTCTGCTGAATCGCAAATCTATAGAGCCATAGAGCTAGGACCTGTCGTAGAATGCACCAGTTTTGTTGCCGATTTATTCTGGGTGGAAGGAGGCTCAAATACTTCATCCCCCTCATAACTCGCTTATCACTATTGTCACACTGAACGATATAATCTTCGCCAGCACCTTTGGCGAATCCGATTTGATTATCAAACCTTTTAAATTTCCTATCCTATAGTTATCTATTATCTTTCCACTTTTAACATTAAACCGAATATCAGAAAATTTAACGCTCGACCCTTGTGCTCAATATTAAAACACATTAATCTAGAGGGGAATCCTAGTTCTAGCCAAAGAGCTAGACCTAAAGAAGCCAACTTCGACATACTTACACAATATTCGTCTAAATAGTTTCGGAGACGCTACAGTGCGAGCTTGTCATCTAAGTCCTTGGACGCTAGAGCTGCTTGCGATATTTATACCAATATGGAACCGGAACAGCCAGTTCTGAAGGAAAGGTCGTCGTCGTCCTCTAGCAAACTACTCGAACGACCACCCAAACTTATTTCCGGTTCGCGATGGATTAACCTGGGGACGGTTTTCGCAATATTATGCGACGCAGTCCTGGTTTTTTCTTTGGTCGCATGCATCGTTTTCGGGTTGAGGATGTCGCTTTTCAGACTGCGGCCGTCTGAGGAGATCGTAGTCGGCAACCTTTTTAGCTTCACTCTATCGCAAGACCTTCAAATCACTATAATCGGTCTCGGGACCAAAATTCTGGATTATTGCTTAAACATGGCGATAGAACACATCGCGGGTGTCACGCAAACCTCTATGATGCTGGAATCGGCTAAACCTGGAAAAGATAGAAAGAAGGGTGCGACACCGTTAGACTTCAAGCTCGCAGAGGACCTGACGAGACCTTGGTTGACTGTTTACAACTATTTTCACAAAACGCGACTATATGGCTTTCGGAAACTTGGTTTCCGCGGATTCTTACGTTTCATCTCATCATTATTCGTTGCAGTCAGCGTTCTTCTCATGACCGCTGGTATAAACACCGTCGCTCTTCCAAAGGAAAGGTGGTTAGCTCCCTCGGAATATTGTGTGCCCACCTCCAGAATCGCTGGCGTGAACTTCGATAGGACCGACAATCAAGCTTGGAATATCGGAACGTCTTTTGAAGGTCAAGAATACAGGGCGAACGCACTTATAGCGACAGAAACCTGGGCGGCTACTCAAAATGTTTGGTGGCCTGCAGCGAGCGATGACTGGCGGCAGATTTTCAGCAATACTTTAAATACAGACGACGCCGCCCGGTTCACCGGCCTGAGGATATTCAACAACGAAACTTGGGGTATTACTTTGAGGCAAAAGGCGGTGCAGGAGCTGTTCGAAGGCGCGGCAAATTCAACTGATCGGAAAGCGCGATATGCCGTGGGAGCAACTGGAGAATTCAACTTTACCGTCCCTTTCACAAAAGTCTCTTGCTTGCCATTATCAGCAAGGGCTGCAAGACCTGTCGATAGTTTTGCGCTGGATCCTAACGTCTCAAATCCAGTTGAGTCCAGAGGTGCTACGGCGCAGCTTGTCATAGGACCTTCTTCCCGATATCAGAATTTCACAGGAGCGAATTGTACAATTGACTTCCGGCAAGCCTTTTACCCGTCAAACGGCTGGACTGGAGAAAACGTGGATCTCAGCATTTCAATTGACAATTACGGCAAAAACACGACATACACTCCAACTCCTTTACCAGTCTTCCAAAATGATACAGCGGTTGCGGCTGTCATTACGAAACGCCTCAACTCAACATTGCCTATCATCGATAATGTCAGTGGTGGATTCGTATCTTTTGTGGCACTCATGGCGGCATCGGTAGAGAACCGCAAGGCTAGTTCTCCTGCTGGCGCGGCAGCCGCGGCACCAGCATTGGCGGCGATTGTTCAGCATATGTTCGCCATTGCGGATTGGGAGACCGAAACAATCGATGGCACCGTGTGCATGGATGTCAGGTGGGAAGTTTACGGATCGGGTCCTAGACTGATATGGCAATGGGTGATAGGACTATTCTTGTTTATCGCAATCCTCGTTGGCATTATTGACCTTGCCATCTTGTTCAACCCTCGATACAAGGTAGCGGAATGGTTTTCTATTATCGGGATGATGATACTTGCGAACAAGAGTCCAGAGATTGAAGTTCTTAGTGAGGATGAGGACACGATTGATATGGCTACTTTCTACGTTGTCGAAAACGAAAGTGGTGAAGAAGAACTACGGCATCGACAGGGGTGGCCATCTGAAGTCTAGGGCAATCTCAAGTTTAGGCAGAAAACGGATGTTGAAAAGAGATGTTTTTGGGGTTTTGATCATGTTTATTGATTCATGATAGCGACATTTGGTAGTATTCAGTGAACAAAGTAGGGTATCTTCCTTAGAAGTCGGATTCGGAGTTCGCGGTGTTTTGGGTCGTTTAAACGAGTATTTGAGTTGTAGGCGTTGTAGAAGCATTTCACCCACGGAATTTTAACTTCTTAGAATAGCAGAGGTTTACTTTTTTTTAGACAAGAAGCCAAAAAATATTTGCAGTAGTCTCGGGGGCAGCGTCCCGAGGCTATATTTGCAAGATGTACATTACATATAAACATCTCTTCTCTAACTCTTAGGCTTATATTTGTAGTTCTCTTTACAAAACTCAGTTGCATCAATTTTATACTTGCCTAGATACCGGTATACCTCCAAGTCACGGTCACCCCCAACAGCTATGCGTAGCTACTAAAACCCTCAAACCCGTTTAGATATCTTGCCAATGTTGTAACTTGTGATTGAGATTTCGCTTGTGGTCTCCTTTGAAGAACTATGCCAAATATACATCATCGCTGTCACATTATCCCAATATCATACAACCATTCTCCATTAAATATGCATTACAATCGATACTAGTCCCCCTTCCTCTTCAAACTCTCATCCCTCTTCTTTCGCTTCCACCAATTCCCTACCAACCTCCAAAATACTACTGCCGTCGTAATAGGCCAGAAACCCGCCAGAACTAACGTCCAAACCCTTCCTCTTCTGTACTTGCCCACAAACCCACTGACCTCCCTCTCCAAATCCTCCCGACTTCCATCATTCCACACCACCACATCCGCCAACTCCTTCTTCGTGTCCACAGGCATTTGACTCGCGATCCTATTCACCGCATCCTCTCTCGACAGATGCTTATCTCTCGCCAATAACCTTTCGATTTGTGTGTCCGTCGAGGAAACCCCGACCATCAACGTGACACCGCAGAATAAGTCCAGTCTGCTCTCGAACAGTAAAGGTATATCTAGCACAACGGCCCAGTACCCCCTGATCCAGTAGTAGACGATGGACCTGAAAATCGCCTTTCTCACCGCGGGATGCACGATTCCGTTCAATATCCGAATATCTCGTTTGTTCGCATCAGAGGTGCCAAATACCCTCTGCCCCAGCACTTTTCGATTGATACTCGCTCCCAGAGGTGAAGGATTCGGATCGTTTTCGGGGTCGTGAAGGAGACCTGGAGTGGTGGATGAGAATTTGGAGAGGATTTTGGCGTAGGCGGGAGTACCTGGGAGGATCACGGCGTGTGCGAGGTGGTCGGCATCGATTATGGGGAGAGAGTGAGGCGGGGAGGAGAGGATGCGGGAAACTGTGGATTTGCCGGTGGCTATGGAGCCGGTGAGACCTATTAGGAGCATCCTGTCTCCTTGTCTTTTTTTCTCCCCACTTCCCGGTCTTGAGGATTAGCTATATCGAGGTTGATATTTGAGTTTTGAGAGGTTGTGGGGTGAGAATACGGGAGCGGTCGCACATGGAAATGCGCATTCGGCTTAAAAAACGGTCCGCAAAGGCACAGTACAGGCGAACCTAGTTGCGTAATTATGCTTTATCGATAACAAAGAGCCTCCAACATCCAATTCAACGTCAACTTCACACCTGACAGGACCGAGGAGTAATCAGCATGGCAAAGAAAGTAATAGTAACGGGCGCAACTGGCCTCCTCGGTCGCCAGGTTGTCAGAGCATTCGACGAAGCTGGTTGGGAGGTCACCGGAACTGGTGCGGTCCACCATGACGTCTTTAAGTTGTCGGTTTCTAATCTTCAATACAACTTGCAGGCTTCTCGCGCGCGAAACCACCACAGATACTTAAAGTCGACTTGTCAGATAACGACGAGGTTGCACAGTTACTGAACGATATCAAGTAAACTCTATCGCCTGTCTCAATTGACATTTATATTTTATGCTCCCAGAAATACCTATTGATTCTCAACTTTTACAGACCCACAGTCCTCATCCATTGTGCCGCCGAAAAATACCCTGACAAATGCGCGTCCGATCCTGAAGGAACCAAAAGGTTAAACGTGGCCGCACCCTCACTGCTCGCACGGCAAACTGCTGCAAATGGTACCCTGCTAGTATACGTCTCCACCGACTACGTATTCGACGGCACGCCAGGACAAGCACCCTACGCATCAGACGCCCCCACAAGTCCACCCAATTTCTATGGCGAAACGAAGCGCGATGGAGAAGTTGCTGTACTCGAAGGGAGTGAAAGAGCAGTGGTTGTTAGGGTACCTTTATTGTATGGTTGTCCTAGCCAATTTGGAATCAAAGCCAACGGTATCTAATGAATCTGCAGGTACGGCTCCGGCGAGAACCACGAAAGCGCATTGAACACCCTCATCGACACCATCTGGAATAAAGCCGGCAAAGAAAAAGTTGATATGGATCATTGGGCAATTAGATGTAAACAAGCTTCCCTCCAGCTTTGTGAACTTGTTATCTTGGAATCATTCGGAGCTAATGGCATATCTGCAGACCCGACAAATACCGAAGACGTAGCCAGGGTTCTCAAGGATGTCGCGGAAAAGTACACCAGTACAGCCGACCCTTCTACTCTTCCGAAGATCCTGCAGTTTAGTTCGGAGGATAAGTGCACCAAGTATGTAAACAAAAAGATATACAGATCTTGCAAGAAATACTCGTTCGCTAACTTCGACTCAAAATGCTCAAAAGATACGAAATCTGCCAACGCCTCTCACAAGTCCTCGCTCTGCCTATACCCCACATTATCGCGAACGACACAGTGGATACTAATAGTACCGGTGGGTTGAACACCAATCACCAAAGTCCGATATGCAAGCTGTTAACGGTCTAAGTAGTAAAACGTCCATACGACTGTCACCTTTCTACCAAATCTCTCAAAGATATTGGGATCAATGTTACAACAATGGATTTCGAAGCCTGGTGGTGAGTAGATTTCAAAATCTTGCTGCTAAAATTTGATTCGAGTACTTACATATCGTTCAGGAAACGGGAACTCGGCGCGTTCAGAAAATGATGGATGCTGAAAAAAAAAAAGAATCGATAAATGATGGCAAAAATTTGGATTTGTCATTTTGGTTCTGTAGATATTCAAAGTCGCAAATCCGAGTTAGCAGCAGGTTCCCAGTCACAAGAATGCATAACAGAGGTTGGGAAGTTTACCTCTGATAATACAAGCCCATTTCCTCCACACCGAATAGCCTTCATCTGGAGAAAATGAGAGACAAAAATAACACGGCAACGCCCCTTACAAACCCAAGCATTTTACGAAAGAAGATCCGCAACGTTCATCGGCATCTCATCAATCTGGGTGGAATAATACACTAAAGACACCATTAGCACCACACCACATAAACCAACCTTTAGATAGATAATACTCACATTCTATATCCCTCAAAATCCTGACATCTTCACTCGTGACAAAGTTGATAGCAACACCCTTTCTTCCGAAACGTCCACTACGACCGATACGATGGATGTAGTTCTCACGATTACTCGGCAAATCGTAGTTGATCACCAAGCTGACTTGCTGAACGTCGATACCGCGCGCCCAAACGTCTGTCGAGATGAGAACACGGGAGTTACCCTGTCGGAACTCACCCATGATGGCGTCTCTCTCCTTTTGGGCCATTTCACCATGCATGCTTGAGACCGTGAAATTGGCTTCACGCATCTTATCAGTGAGCCAATCAACCTTGCGGCGGGTGTTGCAGAAGATAACGGCTTGCGTGATCGTAAGAGTATCATAGAGCTACAAAATACCGTTCATTAGCCACGAGACGATCAAAAGCTGTGTAAGAAATTGATCACGTACATCGCAAAGGGTATCAAATTTCCAATCTTCCTTCTCCACAGCAATGAAATACTGTTTCAACCCTTCCAACGTCAATTCGTCACGCTTGACCAAAATCCTAACCGGATCCGTCATAAACTTTGTCGTCATATCGAGCACATCGTATGGCAGAGTGGCGCTGACAACTACGACCTGTGTAGCTGGTGGTAAATATCGGTACACGTCGTAGATCTGCTCCCTGAAACCCTTGTTCAACAGCTCGTCGGCTTCATCGAGAACGAGCATTTTAATGTGGCGGGTTCGTAGGTTTCGACGGCGAATCATATCGGCGACACGACCGGGGGTACCAGAAACGACGTGCTGGCCGTGGTCGAGTTTACGAATGTCTTCTCCAACGTTGGTACCGCCGATACAAGCGTGACATTGAACGTTCATGTAGTCTCCCAGTGCCATAACCACATTTTGAATCTGCGTGGCCAGCTCCCTGGTCGGCGACAGCACCAGAGCCTGGGTTTCGCGAAGCGAGGTGTCGATGACCTGGAGGATGGAGATGGAGAATGTGGCCGTTTTACCGGTACCAGATTGAGCTTGGGCGATTGTGTCGCGACCCTTGCAGATTTGAACGATGGCGCGGGATTGTACGGCCGATGGGGATTCGTAGCCGTACGCGTAGATTCCACGAAGGAGGTTCTCCTTCAGGTGCATGGCTTCGAAGGTGGGGGCGACGGTGACCTCCTTGGAGGTAGCGAATTCCTGACGCTCATCGTCGCGCTTGTCGAGTCCAGCGTCGGCCATCGTGAATATAGCTTGGAGTGGTGATTAGAATGATGGTTTTGATGGTGGGAGGTTGATTGAAGGAGGAATCTGGGGAAGCGATGAAATTTCAGTAGCTTTAGACTTTTGCTCGCAAACCAGCAACCACATTTCAAACCCAGTCATCGTCGCGACTTCCTCACCTCATCGCCTCACGAACACACCCGCGACCAGCCCCGATAGAGCCAATTCTCCGCTTGATACAATGACGACGATACTAGAAAACCAGCGTCTGCTGCACGAGGAGCTTGAGCGCCTCGAGCAAGCCGTCGCAGATCGCCTGGCCGAGGACGCACGAACAGTAGGCACCACCAACCGCTCCAAAAAGTCCGCCCGTCGTACTAACATTCGCTCACTCCCGCAGATTCGCGATCGCTTAATACGAGATCATGAAGTAGGTCATTTCTTGACTCGATTTGAGAACCAGAGTAAACGCTTATTCGATCTCTACATAGATGAGGATGGGTACGTGAATCCCTTCCTATCACCGCACTACCCAAATTTACACGACGAACAGGTTATACTAACGTATCGTTACCACGCCCCAGATCTCGAGAAAAAGAAGTAAACTCCCTCTCGCACGGCGACCCCTTTGTCGAATTCTACCGCCAGTTGAACGAAACTCGCGACTTCCACCGCCGTTATCCCAACGAACCTGTCGAAGACCTGGCGCGCACCTATAAACGCCGGCCGCCCCTCGAAGGCGAAATCTCCATGATTGACAACATGTTCACCGGTGAAGAATTTCACGGCCGTTTCTTCGATCTTACCCAGTTGCACGAAGAATATCTGAATCTGAAGGGCGTGAAGAGAATATCATACCTGCATTACCTGGGGATCTTTGACAAGTTTGACGAGTACCCAAAGGCGAATAAGAATGATAGTTATTTCACCTATCTGACGGGGTTAGCGGAGTACCTGGAGGGCTTTTTAAAGAAGACGCAGCCGTTGAGGAATCCAGAGGCGGTTATTCGAGAGTTCGGTGACGAGTTTGAGAAGGATTGGGTGGAAGGCGTGGTTCCCGGATGGGAAACGAATGTTGGTCCGGACAGGCCCGCCGGCGTGTGGTGCGACGCTTGCGAGAAGGCGTTTACCAACGAGAATACCTTTAACAGCCACCTCAACGGCAACAAGCACAAGAAAAACCTGGCGGCGAAGGGGAAAGACACAACCGGGGAATCCTCGGCGAGTAAATCGCTTGACGCCACATCAAACTTGAAACACCGCGCCATCGCTGAACGCGAGTTCCGGATCAGGAAACTAACGGAATTGATGTCGAAGGAGCGGGAGGATACCAAAACCAACGTCGAACGGAAGGCGTCGCTCACAGAACGCGAACGGCAAGCCGAACTTGACGCCTTATTCCAGGATACCCAGATATCCCTCGGCGCAGCTCACATCGACGATGACGATGATGATGATGATGAAGATAAGATTTATAACCCTCTGAAACTCCCGCTGGCTTGGGACGGCAAACCCATCCCCTTTTGGTTGTACAAACTCCACGGCCTGGGCGTGGAATACACCTGCGAGATTTGCGGAAACTTCGTTTACATGGGACGAAGAGCTTTTGACAAGCACTTCACGGAAGCGAGACACGTGCACGGATTAAGATGTTTGGGAATCACGAATCCGACAGTGTTCAGGGAGATTACAAAGATCGAGGATGCGTTAGCGTTCAATGATAAGCTGAAGGGAGATAAAAAGACGGCGCAACACACACAGGATAATGTGGTGCAGATGGAGGACGGCGAAGGGAATGTGATGCCCGAAAAGGTATATTACGATTTGCAGAAACAAGGTCTTTTGTAGTCGTTATAGGCCGTGGGGGTTTTTTTTTTTTGTATTTTTACGCGGAGTTCCGGTTTGGTGAGTTAGACAGACTGGGATGAATAGGATTTATTTATCCTGTTGCATTACACGGTATGATATCAACCATATGCATACAGGACAATTCATATACGAGATGCCAAATAGTAATGTTCAAACTCAATACTCGATCAGTCGCACCCTCATTGGTATCTGGTGTTCCAGTAAACACGCTTGAGTTCAGGACCTGGCCATTTTATCCTATCTCCCGGGTGATAAACATTGAACGAAAACCAACAATTCCTCCTATACCGCGTATTCACAAACATTTCCACATAGTGTTCCTTCGAGCAATCATAACTATACTTCACCAGTGCATTTTCGGCAGTAGCTACAACTTCCTGTGCCCACTCTCGTACGGTCATGACGGCGTTGAGCTCCTCGGATTTGAATATTAATGATTGCCTCATCCAGCTCAGTATCATGCTCCGGTTCTTCTTCTGCCAAAGAATCACGGAATTACCGAGCCCATTAATGATAACGGGTTTCAGGCACGCCAGAAACCCGTCGCCGTTTCCGTCGTCACTGCTATCGTTGGAGTCATCTTGCTCATCCAACCTCTCCTCCAGTACTTCCCCTCCGCCAGTAGCAAAATATGACTTGAGCAGCCCGTTGAGCAGTCCTTCGCCACCCACGCACGGTTCATCCAAAATCCCAAATTCAGTGGAAGACGGAATCTCTACTTCCGTCCGAAAGGGAATGTATCTATCGTTGCACGGTTCCTCCTCGTCGGGGATCGGCTCGTTCTCGTAAGGATCGGACGCGAGGCTCCATTTAATAATCCTACCGTTGATAACAGCACACCGGAGTTTGTCATGGTGGAGGAGGGTATGTAACGCTACAGGCTTTCTGGTGGAGAGTGTTTTGAAGAGGGTGTATCGGCTGAGGATTATAGAGGGGGTTTGGGTGAGTATGGAGTGCCAGAGGCGGCATGTCTGGAGGGCGGAGAGCTGGGATTCTATGGAGAGATGGGAGAGGAGGAGGATCAAGATCTCGGTAGGAAGTGTGAGATTTATGCTTGCCGACATGGCTGACTGTTTCCCTATCTTATTATTCGTGGATGTTGAATCCGGCCGAGGGTCTTATATTCGGAACCAGTTTCGGAACCCAGATCCTTGAAGTTGCAATTGCTCGCACTCGTTGGATTTGAAAGTGCCAAGACTTTTCGTAACCAGACTTTGGCAGTACACTCGCGTCATCTGTCTGAGTAGGACAAGACTGAACCAGACCTTTAAGTGTCCTGTATAGTAAAGGTTATTTGACTTATGCAATGATGGTCTGATTCAAACTGGCTATATACATTAGTGCTGTACATATGAGTAAGCTACATTATGAGTATTAAGTAGGTAGACTGGTAGATCAACTCCCTTCGCACCTCTGTTTCTTCTTTCTTTTTTCCCTCCTAAATACTCAAAACGAACGGATGAATTGATAAGTCCGTCTATATGCCTACTGCTTCCCCAACTATATCTCTATTTTCTATCCATTTCTTTTTCTGTCTGCACAACCACTGAGAAACCCTGTAAACCCTGTAAACCCTTTCCATTATGCCAAACTCCGATACACTGTACTACCAGTGCAGTGAAATTCCAACAAAAGAACCACAAACAACAATTTTCAACCCTTCTGATACAACACGCCTTTTAGGCCAAAAGGGCTGTCTGGATTTAATCATTCTACCTAAACCGATAGTCCGATATATACCTCACAATGCCAAATTATTTATCAAACTAGAAATATAACGATAAGAACGATACCAGCCATAGTTGCGAGTTTCACTTGACATCCCAGTGGCAAGTTGCGCGTTGACACCAGCTGTGTTGATGAGCTCCCGAGCTTCCAAAGTTTGACGGAGCGTCCCAATACGGTTGCTGCCTACCCTGGCAAGCCGGCAGGCTGTGGCCACCATTGGGACTGACAGTAACTCGTCTGCTGAGTACTTATCATTGTGCACATTACGCGTACGTAGGCTGTGCACGCGTATCCCTTATCTCCTAGAAGGAGGGTTATTACCGACAACCTGCACCATGATATATATATCACTGCTGGATTCGAGGCTACATACCAACGAGGTCCTTGCAAAATCAATTATTTCCTTGGGTACGTGGGGTGTGATTCACCCCCACCTGGCGTGATTGAACGCGAGAAACGAACACCCAATTGATCGTAACGCGAACAGCTGATCTTGATGCTGATCCAAATTTGCTCCGTATGGTGCTTACGGTATCCAAAGACTTTGTTCAAGACGGGTTTCGTTGAAAAAAATCGCAACATGTATGGCCTAGCCAAAAGCTTAGCCTTTGGGCGTCTTGATCTCGACAGGATGCAGATCCGTTTTGGGGGGAATATCTTCACATAGCCCTCCCCTCTTCTTAGATGAAACTAAATTCACCAGCAGACGGACCAGTTCGTGGTTCTGAAGTCTCGTTGTGCCGTATGATGCGATCGCCAGCATGCAGTTTGAGGCGAGCGCAGCCCGTGAGGATAAGCATGAGACCCATACGTGCACACAACCTTTTAGAATTCTAGCAAATGATCCTTCGTACATGGCAGCAGACTAATAACAGTTCCTAGATGACCTGAATCACCGCACACTTCTTATCCTTGTACATACATAAATAATTGAGTTCATTCCATTCCGTATCAGAATCTGTTGCAGCTATATTGATTCCAAACGAACGCTTGGCAAGATACGTGTCTTCCAGAACGCAAGCTGTCAGTTAAAGCCCCGAACAAACCACCTGATGATACCTGTGTATACATGTGGCAAATCCGGGAAGAACACGAGGAAAGTAAACGATATTCCAGTCTCGAAAACCATGATATCCCTTCTAGGAATAAAAATTTCCCGCAATACTTTATATGAATGTGTCGGTAAATATAAATGAAAAGAATAAGAATCGAGTATGATTGCTCTCCGAAGCCAAAAGAGGCGGAGACACAAGTCAACAAAGTTTACAGAAGTAACGACGCGAAGAAAACTGGTCGACATCAGGTAGTATGACGATCAGAGGGTTGGTTATAATTCTGAAGCATTTGCTATTCTCGCGGCGACAAAGTATTTCACTCAGGGACAATATACATAAGTAGGTACTATTGGTGCGAGCCTAAACTAACCGCATACGTTTCTCACGGGCATAACCTATCACGTGCCTGTGAGCACCTGCACCAGACATGCACAAACCGAATCTTGGTGGGTCGGTGTAAAAATTTCCTGCTCGGGCGGTTTCTCACGAATAATTGCAGGCTTGCTAGATTTTACTTGTGATCTCTTGACATGAGGCGCAAGCACGTCGCAAGTAACACGTTATCGTAAATGTAATCTTCTAGGTCTTTTAGGCGAGACCAGTCTTTTGTTGTACATACTTCTTTTCTTGTGGCTGATTTTGAAGGCTGATTTTTGGTGAAAAGGCCCCTTGCTACCTCCCCATTCTTCTTCGAAGTTTCACCTGGCATAATTATATAAAGCTATAGATTTGCCGGTTGACAATGAAAAGGTTTCTTGAAAGAGGATAATGGGATCAAGGCTTCGTGTCTAGCTTTTGAGCTTCAATGAACAAATCGAACTCGACTGGGGTACTGGCTATTTTACTCGCTCAATCTACCTATCACCGATCTCAATCTGTTGAGATATACCTAGATACTTTATTGAAATCTGCTTCAAAGCACCCAGATATCTTGTATCTAGTCTTGGAGTCGAGACGTGGAATTATACGGTAGTGGTATCAATGTACAACACAAGGACCCGGCTACCATAGGCGAATCAATAGATCGATCGATCGATCGATCGTGTTGCGGGCGGGAGCGGCCCTTGTCTTTATGGGAGCATGCAGCTTCGGAAACCAAAGGAACATGTTCGTCTCAAAGAACCTTCTTCTTGTAGTAATAAATGTATGTCAGCACGATTTCCGCAGGAAATGTTCGAAACTTCTCAGAGGTTTTTCGCAAGCTGCCACTAGTGTGTGCACATGATCACCAATTGTAGAGTCGTTGATTCAAGATGCAAATATCTATCTATAGAAAAGTTTTTATGGCCTTTGGGTTTCTCCCGAGGCTTTTGCATTTATAATTAATATGAGCGGACCGGAAGATATCAAGACGGACGAGTCGGGTATACTTATACCGCAGCGGTAGCATGCATATCAGGGTTTGTGGGCTAGGCTCTTGGGGCCTCCTTGTTAGTCGTTTTAGTGGAAGCCCCGCACTTCCTATCTAGTGTAGCTTAATGTTATGCTTTCAGCTTTTTTTCCCGTCGTACGAATAATCGGTTGAGGATATAGCTATGAGCGGGGTCCGCTGTCCTAATCTGCGTTCCTCTTTTTCTCTCTCTCTTTTCGACTTTCCTTTCAGCCACAACAGAATACGCGAAAACACATTCAATTTTTCGAGATCTCACTAGCAAATCGAAATGTCTAAGTATGCCCCTGATGCCAATTGTATGAGCCGGAGCAATCTTGTTTTTACTGCTAGCCGCTAATTCAAAATACAGTCTCGATACCGAGGAGATCCCGACCACGCCGGTTATAAAGGTCACGGTCATCCCCAAAAACCCTTCGGATCTATCAAAATTGAAAGACGGATTAGTCAAGCTAGCTAAGTACGTCGACGTGCGCATGTTTCCTAGTGTATATATAACCAACCTGATGGTTTTACTAGGGCTGACAATCACGTTACTGTGAACTTTGATGACTACGGTCAACTCACCATTGGATGCGTTAACGAATCCCATTTAGAAATAACTCTGAAATTTCTTCAAGAATCATACGCAGGTGTTCCGGTAATAGCATCTGAGCCCACTGTCCTATACCTTGAAACAATCGCAGGCCAACTCGATGTACCCGTTATGGCGAAATCACCGAATAAACACAATCGCGTCTATCTGACAATTGAGCCACTGGATGAGTCATTTGCTGACACTATCAGCAAACTTGATGCTCGAGATAATGTTAAAACTAAAATCAACGCTATAATTGAGATTACCAACCATAGAGACGATTACATCAAGAGGATCTTCGCTTTCGGCTCTTCCGGCCCCAACATCCTAGTCGATGGCACCAGAGATGTCGCGCACTTCAATGAAGTCAGGGATCATATTATAGCTGGCTTCCAGGAAGCGACGAGTCGGGGACCCCTCTGCGCAGAACCTGTGCGCCCAGTAAAAGTCATCATTACGGACCTCATACTCCACGCCGATGCCATCAACCGAGGACCTAATCAAATCATTCCACTAGTTATCAAAGCAATATATGGGGCGTTCCTCAAGTCTGATCCCCATCTTATGGAGCCCTTCTATTTGGTTGATATTGAGCTTCCTACTCAACACACAGAAACTGCCGTCAAACTTCTGAGTAATAAAGGGGGTTTCGTGTATGACGTAGCTCAGAAGGAGAATGGTGTGCACCTGACGCTGATTAAGGGCCAATTGCCTGTCATGCGGTCTTTTGGTATAAGGGAAGAGTTTCTGTCTAAACTCAGCGGCGAAGCATCAATAAAAATGGTGTTCGGCCATTATAGTTTGGCGCCAAACACCAACCCTTACCAAAGTGAGGATGCTAAAACAAAAATCAGCCAACTGAGGGAATCAAAAGGTAAGTGGAGCCCGGTCCTACATAAAAGGTGATAGATTGTACTGAACTGTCTGTTTTCAGGATTGGGTTTGTTGAAAGACGCCGACTTTTATATCGATAGATTGTAGACGTATAGACACTAGAAATAATTTCTAGCTCGCCCGTGGTCTTGTTCTTCAGATATTGCTGGAATTATTGGGATGGGTAGACTTGTGAAGTCGTTTGCGAGAGGCTTGAGGTGGTGTCGTCAAATATGAAAAGATTTGCTTATAATTTACATTCTCAACTCCATTGAGTTTATCTTCCGCAATCCAAAAAGTCAACCTCTTAAAGGTTACACCTTCTACGAGACCTGTCATTAGATGAGATTCATAATACCGTCTCCAGCGTTGTATTTAGTTGCTTTCAGAAGTAATGGTTGCAGGATTGTCTTGTAAGTCACATGACATATGCATCGGTCAATCCCAAGTTTGTTTTTTCGGTGTGGTTAGTGTTGGAAACAATCCTATTGGCAATATAAAAAGATATTATTCGATCTTGTGGCTAGCGGGACCACTAGAAACCAAGTAACCTCTTATGGGACTACCATGGCTTGTCACTTGATTCTTGACGTCTGATACTAACTAGTTGTAATTGTGACTGAGTTCGTAGCTCAGTTCAATACTTGTAGCATGTTGCAGATTCAAAAAACTTCTCATCATGCATCATAGGCGTCAACTTAACAATTCTCGAACCTTTGAACACCATGTTACGTATTTAGGTAGACTCACCTGTTTACTAGCTTATGAAGTATCTTGCTTATCGGCCTGTACGCTAGCTTGTTAGCTGGCTGTTGATGTCTGAGGAGTTCGTGAACTAATTTCTCAAGCAATTTATGTTGGTAACCCTGATTGATCAATATTAAGAGCTGCTCCCATGCATGAGCACTAAAAGCGATAGCCATAGTAACAGGGATCACAGTAGAGATACTAGAGACAATGACAATGTCAATGACAATGGTGGTAGTCACCACTAAAAGTCCCAATAACGCCTGCCGCGATTGTAGTAATCTCGGATGAAAGACTTCTACTTTCTTTTTCTCTTTTTTTCATGTACTTATTTAGTATAAAAACCCACTAGTGGATTGTAATGAATTCTGGACTGGAATGCTAAGAGTATATTAGTATTATGCGTATACTACAACATGATCACTACGTAAAGAACACCCGGGACAATATACAAGTCAAAACACGTCTTCTTTTCCACAACGCCAGCTATCAGTTGAAGTCGTAGAAATGGAAACAACCCTCCTAGTGATAACGCCATTGAAACAAATCCCGGAGGAACAAGAGAGAAATGGAACGCTATGCTTTAATAAATGAGGACCTTCATGCATGACTTATAAAGAAATATGTTGGTAATGAAAGACAAAAAGGAAGGCAGAAGGATTGCCAACCGAAGAAGAAAAAGGTGGTGATACAGGTCGAAAAGCCCAATGTCTAGTGATAACACCCGAGAAACAGCTCTTTTCGATCGAAACCTAAAATTCAGGGTCACTAACATCCATAAATCCCGGATCTGCATCGCTTCTTCGACTACCCCTAGCGCCACCTTGTCCGGTCTTTCTCTTGACCGTGCCTGCAACTCCACGGTTGCTAGTACTAGCAGACAGGGACGGGTCGTTACGCTGAATCTTATCCTCGCCGAGAAGTTTGTCAAAGTCTTTATCAGTTGGGACAAATGTCTGGCCGTTTTGTAGGACGTAGGTTGGTTGGAATGGTTCGTCCGCAGATTTAAGAAGAGCTTGCTCGAGCAGCTCAGTTGCAACGGGATCTTGAGGAACTAGAGCCAATGCCTTTTTATCTTGTTTAGTATTTTCTCGGCCCGAAAAGTAGAGGAAAAGAGTAAACTACCTCGTGAAGATGGGTAATAGCATCCCACGTTCTCCCTTCCATAATACAACAAAGACCCATCGAGCATCTGATGTTCGCCTCATTCCCACCAATCCTGATTGCTTGCGTAAATTCCTCTATAGCTTCTCCATATCTTCCTAGTCTTCTGTATGCATGTCCCAGGTTTGTTCTAAACTGCACATACGTCTTCGGATCGCCACCAATATCCTCGGCAAGCTTGATCCCATTAAGAAACATCTTGACCGCCTCGTGCAAATGGTCATTATGATAAAAGACAACCCCGAGCTCGTTCATGAGCAACGGGTCGGTCTTGCAAAGACCCCATGCAATCTGGAGGTACTCGTCCGCGAGAGTGATATTGTTGAGCTGGAGGTGCTGCATGCCCAAGAACATTTGCGGCAAATGAGTACCTTGAAATAGTTTTGCAGCAGCAGAGTAGGCCGAGATAGCTTGGTCGTGTTCTCCTTCGGCTGCGAAAGTGTGAGCGAACCCGATCCACGCGGGGCCGAAGGAAGGGTCCATCACCGATGCCTTTGAAAAGAACCTACGCGCGTCAGCTAACCTATCGATGAGCATGTAGTAGGCCCCGATGGCAACATAGGTGACAGGCTCCTCCCTATGATTATCCGCAAGATCGTGCGACATCAAAAACAACTCATTCTTCTTTCCCAGTTCAAAAAGACATGCTATGTATACCGGGTAGAGCTTGAAGTTGTATTTATCCTTCGATAGTAGTTCCTTCACGAGTTTGAGCGACTCCTCGAATCGGCATTGGGTGTAGAGTAGCTCGGCCTTTGCGAGGACAATGTCGTGGTTATCAGCAAGAGGGTACTGGTTGGAGAGCATTGTTATGGCATCATCAAACTTGCTACTGTTCCTATATTTGCTAAGTCTTGTCGTGTACAATGCTTTTAAGAATTGGGCCGTAGCTTCACCCTGTGCGCCACCAACGCTCGCGGCCATCGAATCAAAGTCGATTTCCTCGATGAATTGCCATTCCTCTTCGGGGCTGAGGAGATTGTTACGCATCAATGTGTCAAAAGCTTCGAAACACTTGACATCAATCTTGACGGCGTCTTTGTAGGCTTCCTTGGCTTTATCGTAAGCTCCTTGTTTGGTGTAGATCACACCTCGAAGGTAGCACATTGCCGCTTCATACTTCTCATCATTAGCCCGAGATGCCCCTCGTCTCCTAAGACCGTGGGGGTTGGGAATGACGGGACTCTCATCACCGAGTGTGGATAGAGCGTCTTCGTACTTGTTTTGCTTGATTTGCGATAGGGCGTAGAGGTATTTGCAAGGTGCGGACTTTTGTATAAGGCCGGTACCATCGAGGAAAGCCTGAGCTCGAGTGTACTGACCGGTGGAAAAGTGGATTTGGGCGAGGAAGAAAGCATCATTAGGATCGTCTGCCAAGTAATTATAGTTAGCCGTGGCCCATAGTTTAGCAATGGCTTCTTCACCACCTTTCGAAGCCCTTGGCAAAAACTTTTTTGAAGAAATCAAGCTAACATTTCAATACAGACGTAATTGTACTAGATGAAACCCTAGGGGCAACTCAACTCGTCAAAGCTAATAGCTTGTCTCCAATAAAGATAGCAGAGTCGTATTGATGTTTGTTGACAGCATCTTGACGCCACTCGCGGAGAAATTTCTCCATCCTGGTTCGATCCTTGATTCCGCCTGGGTTCTCTTCTTCCTTTTCGCACACCTTTTCCAATAATTCGGGATCACTCAACCCTCGATTTAGCGGTGGCCCGTGATTGCGCAAATTGTACCGAGGTGTGAACGGAGATGGCTTCTTGGCCGGGTCGCGGTGGGGTGAGAGCGGCTCTTCTTCTCGGGTGGAGACTGATAGATTGAAGGACTCTGCAAACTTGTTGGCAAAGTCGGCGACGCTCTCAGCCTCGTGACTTTCAAGTTTCTTAGGACAGCTGACCTTGCGCCGCCTTTTCGCGTTCTTTTTGATGTGGGATTGAGGGGAGAGCCGCCTTGAGGCACGACGTTTGGGAGTGGACGAAACTATCGTGCCAGTCAACGGTCGTTACAGGACTGATGTGTCTGTTTTGGAAGGCGGTAAGATATCGGCAATTTTCTAACGGTAGGGCCGTCGGAAGCGATGAGGAGGGACGTTGATCGGGTGGTGATGAGAAGAGGTTGTTTCGTGCTGAGAGCTCAAGGTCAAAAAGCAGCTTGGAGCTTTGAAGCTATCAACATCTTTTCGCCGCGTTGTAAACAAACCGCAAACACCAACGTCATCACCTAACAACATCCATCGACCACATCGACCAAGTCCGACGAGCAGCTACAGCGCTGGGCCAGCATCCGAACACAACGGCGACTTTCAAGGGCGCTCGAGAAGGGGCTTAGGAGCAGCTCTTACGATGAACAGCGACGACCCTTTCATCCAAGTCCAGCAGTGTGTGTCCTGTCCCCTATGTTCGAGAACCTGACCAAAGCTTCAACTAATGCGCCACTTCTCGGAACTGCTAGGGATGTGACTGCTCTCCTGCATACGACACGCCAGCTCTTCTCGTCTTACCTCCGAATCCGCTCCCACGCTTCCTCGCGCACCTCTCCCGAACTCCTCTCCGCGCACTCCGAGCTCGAAGGCGCCCTAGCCGATGTCGATATCGATCTCGAGGACCTCCGTCTCGCCGTGTCGGAAGGTGAACGGGACCCGTACCGCTTTGGACTCGAGGTTGAAGCTGTCGCCAAACGTCGAAAATGGCTGAGAGAGATCGAGGGGGAGATTAGCGACATCAAGGAGGAGTTGGGGAAGGAAGCTGCCATTATGGCCGGGTCTGCCAAAGGGAGGCAGGCAGCAGCGTACGACGATGATACCGACAGTAGGACCGGAGGAGACGATTCTTACGCTCAGTTCGAGCATATGCATCAGCAGGAGCTTATAAGGAATCAGGACGACCAGTTGGAGAGCGTGTATCGGACTGTCGGAAACCTACGGATGCAGGCGAACGATATGAGCCGGGAGTTGGAGGAGCAGGCCGACATACTCGACGAGACAGACGCGATCGCCGAGAGAGTCGAAGGAAAGCTGAAGAAGGGTATGAGGAATCTTACAGACTTTGCCCGGGCAAATGAAGGTGAGTGACAAAGCTGTTCAGTCTCAAACTTAAAAGCGATAGAGGACTGATCAGATCCGCAGATAAATATTCCAGTTGCTGTATTGCGATACTGATATTTGTGCTCATTCTGCTTTTGGTGATACTAATCGTTTTATAGACTGTGCATATACTTAGCATTGCTTTGATCTTGGAGTATTTGGGCGTTCTGGTTGGCTCGAAGCTTGGTGTCGATATACCTAATACATTTCTTGTACACAATCTTTTTCTATATATACAATTTCCCCAATGCGTCGCCTAATGCGCCGTGCTCTCAATCGCTTCGGGATACGGCATATCCGCCTGCTTCCTAATCTCGTCCATAACCTCCATAATCGCCACCGTCTCCCTCCACGGTACAACGTCACATTCCAATTTACCCTCCTTGATCGCCCTCGCGCACCCATCTGCCTGCCAATACATAGCCCCATCAACGTCCTTCCTCTCCTGCCACTCGCCCGCCCCACCCTCTTCCTTACTCAAAATGACCCTATACTTTAATGGCCTGTAAGCCGGGTGCGCGACTTGAATCTCTCCCTTCGTGCCATAAATCCTAATCGCCGGGCCAGCAGTTCCCTCCCCATCCACGTCCCCATCAATCCTAATACTCGTCGTCGCAATCCCCGTCGCTTTTTCGAACTGACAGACAATAGTAGTGGTCTCATCGCACCCCGTCCCAGCGTATTTCTGCACGTGTCCCACCACCTTTGGTGTCTTTGGGTTCTCATCCAAATGGTACAGAATCTGAAATACCCACGTCAAAGCGTACACCCCGATATCCAGCAGCGCCCCTCCCGCGAGATCCATATTGACCATCCTGTGCTCAGGCGGGAACGCCTTCTCCACATCATTCGATATGGATAGATCGGACAAGACCCGTTTGACCTCTCCTATTTTCCCGGAAGATACCAGATTCCGTACCTCGACGCTTAGAGGGAAGAAACGGGTCCACACGGCTTCCATTATGAAGAGATTCTTCTCTTTCGCGACTTGGAAGAGGATGCGTGCTTGTTCGGCATTCACGGTGAACGGCTTTTCGCAAAGTATGTGCTTACCGGCACGTAGGGCGAGGAGGACATGCGGGAAATGATGCGAGTGCGGGGTCGCGACGTATACAATGTCGGTATTCGGATCTTGGACCAGTTCTTCATAGGTGCCGTAGGCGGTAGCGGTACCACTTGGGACACCGCAGTCGTCGAGGAACTTTTTGGCACGGTCGAGACTGGACGAGGTGCCCGCGGCGACAACGGTGTGCTTGATGTCCCCAGCACCGCGAGTGGCGGGGTCGAGGAGGAGGTCCTTGGTGAAAACTGCGGAGGGGAGGGGTTAGAAATGCACGGATGTGTTGGAATCTGTGGTATGTTGAAATCATGAAGAAGTGAAGAGCATACCAGTAGCTATCCCCCCGCAACCTACAGTCAGAGTAATATATTAGTAAAGATCAATTGGGCCTCTCAATCGAAGCGAAAGGGCTTCAACTTACCTAGAATACCCCACTTGAGCTCATATGGCGAAGTCATCCCGATGTGAGAGAGTTGGCTTTAGAGTTGGCAGCTCAAAGAAACGTTCGAAACGAGGTTGTTGAATATTCGAATATATCTAACGTCAAGTAACAAAAGATAATATTTTAGTGGTAACCAGAACGCAAACTGGTGCTCTCAATCCTGAATTTATATTCGCGCGCAGATCCATTTTTTATAGTCAAATGCGGAGAAACCCTCAATAGCTGGCCCAGATGACGCAGATACAAGTTCGTATCCGATCCGCAGACACCGTCCTATCTATTTTTGATTATTAATTATTCAGCCTGAACCTTGTCGCGAGTCTCTAAGTTTTGTGGAGCGTGGGCGACCTCGAGCCGAAGTCATGATCCAGCTCGAAACGGCGGCAGTCCTCCCGAGATTGCTCCGAAGGTTGTGCTGTAGACATGTCAAGTACGAAAAGTACCAAGGCGGGAATAGTCTCGGGCTAATCAAAGACGGAATGATGACTCGCTTCAATACCAAGAGCAAATTACATAAGCAAGACCATAATTAAATCGTGATAGCAATAATACGCTCAGAAGAAGGAATGCCTGATGTTCCTATCAAGGCTATGAAGAAACGAAACAGAATTTAATTAAATAGATAGCAGCTTGGTTTGATAAGCATAATCCGTTCTTGTTAGGGCTTGCTTGTGACCAGTCCCAAACGGATAGATCTATAGATTGGACCCTGGTTAACACCCCGATTGTTAACAACACACAAATCCAGCAAACATTCTTATATATGTAGCCTTGATACAAACTACAGGAGGTATACTCAAAATTTGATCCTCTGCTTTCAATTTCGGTTGGGGAACACTTTGATCCCAGCCTCAAGAAAGGCATGGTATAGACAAACTTGTATCTGTCAAAGTTTTAATTCTCTGAATAATATTTGATATTTGCAGTCATACAAAAGAAAAAGCATGGTAAAATGAAAGAAGTTAATAAGAGATTCATTTCTATAAATAATCTAAAAATACAAAGGCGTATGTATAAAATATCCTCTCACAGCCAGAACTTCATTTCGGATTTGAGAAGATCATCAGATTTCCAGACATATCTCCCAATCCCTTAATTTTCGAGATAGGGGCAAGTTATTTTATAGAACACAGCTTCCAGCGACGGTTTTCGTTTCGTCGCCGCTCGACGCAACCACCCATCTGCAGACAGCACCTCTAGAATCGGTCTTAGTTACCGTTATCGTTTGCGATTTCGGAGACTCCTTTGTCGTAGTTTCTGCTTTGGCGGATAGAGCGCCACCGCAAATAGTCGTAATCTTTGTGGTTGTCCTGGTAAAGATGGCTTTTTGAGTCACGGTAACCTCGTGGCACTGCGACTCCTTACGAGCAACGAGTTGAGGATGGATGGCAGCAGCTACTCCATCGAGTGCAAATATTCTATGCGTAGAGAATTGAGTGTCAGTTAAAATGCAAGAAATTTTGCCTCATAAAGTTATTGAGGTTTATAGTTTCTATACGAATTCATTCCACAAATTGAGGTTCTTAACATACCCTGCGAGAAGGATAAGAGAAAAATGCTTCATTTTTATCTACTACCACGGTACTTTTTGTGTTAGGAAAGTAACGGCTTCGATCTTTAACCAGAAAACCTCAAGAAAACCTCAAATGAGTGTAAAAAACCGAGATTATAACAATAGATACGAAACGTTATAACCAAACGAGTGTTGTGATATCCAATTAGGTATCAATACAGTGCTGGGAAGGAGTGACGGTTGATAGTGGCAGGAAATAAAAATGTGTCATCTCAAGGACTTCAGGTATCCTTATATAGAGTACTTTCCGCTCTGCTGAATTCCGTAAGTTGCAGGAGAAGCCACAATCGACGATATGATAATAACTCTACTAACATCAACATGGTAAAGATCGATCGCTGTGTGTGCTGTTGGCACTCGTCCGCAACATCGGAAGAAAACCGTGTTGTTGTGGGGTAGTATGCATCGTGACAACCTGCCAATATACAACCCGTCTAACCGATAGCGAGCTAACTACGCTGGTTTCCGGGTAGATTAGCTTCCCTCACAAATTTAGGCGTGGCCTAACTCTTTTAAAGCCGATAAACATGGTATTTTGGCCTTTAGACCACTTGTATTACCCAGAATTGATCAAATAGCAGTGAACAAATATATTAAATAATCTGAACTTGCAAACTGGCTAAGCCGTCAAGCTTTGAGCAAGATTTGCCAAGAAAGGTAATTACAACATGCTCCGGATCTTACACCCGAAAACTCACCCGATCGTACCTGTGAGAAGCATCAAGCTACAATATCAACAATCAAAACGACTGGGTATTGGTGAGTTTACTTACGTCATCATATTTTAGGAATCAGCTTCCAGAGTTCTTAATATACGTAATGTTAGATTATTTGGAGACAACCTGATATTCTACTCGCTGTAAGCAGCTGCAGTCTTCAAATTTGCCTTTTATTGTATTTCTCGTGGTATATAGACTTACAGATATGGTACCGTTGGCATATGGTGAGAGCTCATCACCATTACGCCGATCAACGTTCTAGCTCATTTTTAAAACAACAAGCTTGAACTTTCATGGCTTAGTTAGTAAATAATGGACTAAGATAGCCTCGAACAACGCAATAACCTGCCTCTTGATACCATCTGCCTGTACGAATGCAACTAGCAGCGTGCCTCGTCGCTCCAAAGCTAATTTTGAACAATTCTAAGCCGAATCTAACGGGCGGCACAGTATAATGTGCTCAGGAAGCCATATCATCAGAAATCCCAGGTTTGACCGCAAGAATACTGTTACCTATGGGAAAGATGATGGTGTGTCCCGAATTGCAATTATACCTCTAGAAGTTTGGCGCTCAAGAGCGCTTGCGTTCTCCCTGAGCCCTATTCCATAGTTCGAATCAAAAAGATTGATGTTTCAACGGAACTAACCGGTTACCGAAGAAACAAACGTACTTGCACAAGTGTTTTTGGTAACTAAGCCTTAACTGAGTACCTGGATCCGTCAGAGGGGAAATGTATCTCATCTAATGAGGAATTACTCAAGCGCTGCTGGTTCTGAATTGAGATTAAGATTATCTTTTTTAGAATGAATATCCGTGTTGATGCATACCCGAACGATCCAGGCGCCCCACTACGGACTATCGGAAGGGACGCTCGGTATATCCGCAACCAAGAATTCTTTTCCAGAGTCTACTACCCGGTAGCACTCTGAAATATGCGCTAAAAAGGTCTCGCTTAATGCTCCGGGATATCTGTAGCGATGTTGTGTTATAGGAGGTCAGGGCGGTTTGAATACCAGCCGATTGAGAAGAAAACCCGAGAAACAGAATTGAATTATTCGGCGTACCGCCGCCGTAATGTCTTAGCAATCTTGTCACCAGATGGTTTGGTTTCCGAGACAGACGTAACAGTTCTCTATATATTCGAAACCTTGAGTTGGCTCGCAGGTGTAAGCTTCGTGCATCTGGTCTTAAAGAATTTCTTCGAAAATACATGGTTTTACTGGAATAATTCGTATCATACATGCTACCATAAATCTAAAAGCAATGGTAATCAATCATCTCCCAAAATATCAAAATCATCAGCACCCACATTTCTCGAACCCCCCGCCGCACCCTCGTGCTGCTGCCCCTGCATAAACTGCTGCATCAAAGTCTGCAGCCTCTCATCTCTTGCCGAATTCGCGGCCGGCTTCAGAATATCTTCATCATCTTCGTCATCACTTTCACTCTCAAACTCTTCGTCTTCCTCTGCATCCTCTTCATCAACCATGACATCTTCTTCACCGTCGATATCCATATCGGTGTTATCAACACCCTTAACAGCCGCAAAGTCATCATTTTGTATCTGCCGCCGAACCGGTTGGCTTCCCGGTATGACCGCATCGGGTTCTTTCAACACCGCCTCGAATACCTTATCATTCGTTTGCTTCCCCCCCAGTATATTTGACAGCTTCCGTCTCATTACCCATTTGATTTTGGAATGCCGGTTATTTGGAAACCATCCATCAATATTCTGTGAAACATGATCAGCAAGAGTTCGTAGAAGCGAAAGCAATGTCCGTAAGAAATGTTCACTCACATCAGCAACTTCTCTCGCCTCGCATTTCGTAATATCCACCAACTCTGCGAGCAGCGGATCGGTCAAATCGCAAAACTGCCATATCTTACCGTCGAGGATGACCTTCTCGCCATCGAATATGTGACTCGTATTTTCCCTAAAAGACGAACCAAATAAGAAAACAATCTTAAAGCATTTAGAACGGCAGAAAGTCCAACACATACCCCGAAGCCTTCTTCCTCCTCATAGTGTGCACCTTGAAAGCCGCAACTTGATACTTTGCAAACGCCTTACTGCTCCTCGGATCCACTCCGAACCTCACATACGTATCCCTCCACGGCCCGCTCCGCCAGTAATACGCAACGTGCGGGTACGCCCACTTCAACTGGGGCCACAACCTACTCGGCATATTGTTCATCAACCCCCGTCGCGTCCATACCGGCCGCTGCTGGAACAACTCTTCCAACTTTCTTAGGCACTCCGATAACGCTTGAGGTCCCTTGGGAGGTTTCATCAGGTTGATTTGCGGCACCGTGTCCAACGACCAATTTCCGTACTGCGTTTGGGTCTGCACCCTCGCGCCAGCGTTGATGAGGATGGTTTCGCCGTTGATGTCGGTATCCGCTCTGATCGCCGGGTTCTGGCGAAAGCCGTAGACGAAAGGGTAGTTGATTTTGGTGAACACCGGCGGGCGCATGATTTCCGTATCCGCGTTGGCGGAAATCTTGTCGGTCATTTTGAAACGTTTGAGTGCTTGTACTGCATTGTTTTTGGACTTGTAAGTAGGGATCTATCATCCTCAATGATGAGTATACGCATTTGAGAACCTACGGTCCAGTTCCATCATATTCTCCTCCACATTTTGCGCCCAGGCTGAGTTTCTCGTGTTCCACTGGTAATCGGCCATGTCCCTGAATCGTATCGTATGATCCATCCACCCAACTACCTCAGCTTTGTATTTGCCTTTCAGTTCCTTCAGTGTCCTGGGGATGCTTCGTTTCTGTCCGGCTGCATCGGGACCTTTCCCTTTCGGAACTGTAATTTTTAGCAAGACGGCTCTCGTTCTAGCCGATCTCCCTTGTATTGGAGGAGACAGCGCATCGCCAGGTCGGAAACGTAATTCGAGGCCGTTCAACTGTTCGTTATTATCCGGATTTGGTTTGAAGGCCTGTATATCGTATTAACCGTTAGTTGGGGTCGTCTATCGGTTTCTAAGATGAATATAAATCCTCTACTTTATGTCCTTGCAAATATCATATATACCCATAGCTATAAAATATTCTCAAGGGATACTAAAATAAACCATTCTTTCCCAACCCTTCAAAAGGTTTAAAAACCTGAGAGTATCTGAAAGAGATTCTCACCTTCGCAACCGCCTTCCCACCACCAAGCATCCTCACCGCTTTATCCGTATTCCTCACGACCGCAGGATGCTCAACAGCCAGAAGCTGACGGTCCGGGATTTCGTACCATGGTGCCTCGGCGGGTAACTGGTAAGGTCCATCGTTTTCCCCTTCACCTTCGAGGGGAGGTTTGGACATTATCTCCTGTTAAGCGGATGATGAGGATTAGATTTCAAAGGTTTTCGTTGCTAATTGTTGGATTTTTTCGGTAGCCTGTAAAAAAGGTGATGGCGTTAGCGCGGGTTCGAACCTGGCTCTGAAGCTGATCGTTCATGCACAAAACAGACTCTACTTGAGCAACGTGAATACTTTGACGTCTCGAGAAGAAGCTGATTTGATGCGTATACGGGTGGTTCGGACCGATCTTGTGATTGCTGAATGTCTAGGGATCCCCTACAGAACTGAGAGAAACCCTGAACTGAAGTTTTGGCAGCTTTGATTATTGATAGATCACCAAACACCCCAAAAAATGTATGCATCTTTAAACCTCACTCCCAACACATCTCCTACAGGTGGTATTATTTTTCTCTTCCAAGCAAAACCTAAACAGACTCATCACAAGTCAGCACGTCCTTATAACGTATCTCGACATCCTCTTATCAAATTTGGGACTGTAGTTCAGTTGGTAGAACGTTTCTTTCGCACTCCCAGAAGTCTTCCGAGATTTCGAGGCGAAACGGCTCTAGAAAAGGTCTTTGGTTCGATTCCGAACAGTTCCAATCTTTTTGTCTTTTTTTAACCCCCCTTTTTTTCCTGCATTCATCGATTCCCATAGCTTGAAGAGGATTGGTGTATTATTTTTTGATATAAATCTAGAAGCTTCATTGCAATCTGTATAGCAGATACTTGGTATGGCGTTCACCAGTTTTATATCATATACCGCAAATTTGTGGTTGGCTAGTCGAAAAGGTTGGGAACTAATTGGGTCCTAGGTCCCGTCCCGCTATGAACCTCGACTTTCCCCAAGTTCGAAAATATGAGAAGTTTTCGGCATAGATTCGGTCTCGAGAAAAGTCTCCTGATCGGAGCTCAAAGTTTATATCAAAAAGCCAATGAGCTTGTGAAAGAGGTCCCATACACTTACCAGCCTTTTCTTCCGTCTTCAGCACTATGGCATGGTCGCCAATTTAATGAGACATATGCCCATTAATCATATATACCTACATAAACCCTTCAAACGAAGATAAAGAATTCACCGCACCCATTTCCGAAGGCCTTCGAATCGGGCAGAAAGTTCATAAATATCGAAATAAAATATATTCTTCAAACCCACGTCAAAACCCCTTTTCTCCATAACTACCAAAAAGTGAAGATGGAACCGCGAACTACCGCTCATCGACAAAAAGGGAAGGGAAAGCTCCATCGATTCCCAAATGTACATCAACAGAAATAAGCAGATGAAATAAAAATGTCCTTTTTTTTACGTTCCGCACTTGGGTCTTTTGTTAAGATAACAATCTCGAGATCTCATTACATCTTTTGTATTTGCCCCCCATCCTTCTCTTCATGTATATGGCCATATTTATCGATATATTTTGGTCCTTTGCACTTTGACACCGCGCGCGCTTTATCCCCCCAACGACATTCCCCTTCCCGTTGTTTGGTCCCCCTAAAATATCAAGAGTTGGAAATAGAGAGAATAGTAATATCAATACCAATCGATAGGAATATAAACAACTGAAAAGATGATTTTTAGAAGAAAAATGGAAAGGGAAACAGGAGGGGGCCTAAAACATCCGGAATATTCGTGAAGAAGAAGAAAATATGTGGTAAAGCGGGAGAGAAAGAAGGGAAGAAACGATCATCCAAAAACGCATATTCTCCATCTCGCAAAAGGTCGTAAGAAGGATGGGATAGTCGTGTGTGTGTGAGAAGGCGTGCGTGTTTACATGTTGAACTGTCGCTATGAAACAGGACTCCACGGTAGCAAAGGGTACGCGGGATTTCAAAAACACGTCAAGCAAAGGAGGCAAAACTACAGCATTATCAATAATAATGGCCGAAGCCGAATTTTTGTTTTCCCCAAAATTATAGCCCCATTAAAAAAGCGAAAAGAATTCAAGAGAAAACAGTCACTTGTGAAAGTAAAACAAAAAACAAAAAAAAAGTCTAGTTGGGTGGGTGCTTGTAAAATTGTAAGAGGAGACAAACTAGGGGTTCGGCTGTGAGCACACACACACATATTGCTTTCTCAGTGCATAGGTTATCCGTGGGTCAGGCCCTGTAGAGAGCGTATTACCGTTAGTAACACTATCTAGCCGCTGGTAGAGATCGCGCCACCCACCATATGCGGTGCCCAAGACCTTCCATTCGGATTGCCATTGAGCTCTTCGGTTGCATCATCATGAGTAAGCATCATGGGCGAGGCAGGTCTCGCGATGTCAGCATCAGGTTTGAGCTTCTTTGCATTATCTTCCAAAGCCTTCCATCGAGTCTGACGTTCGTGAGCACGTGCCTCAGCGCCTTCCTGATGGGCTGCGTATTCTGCCGAACATTCGTCGAAGAGCGTTGGATTGATCTCCATAAACAGTTTCATCGCATTATAAACGAGACCGTGGATGGTTCTACGAGGGTTTAGTGCGCAAGTACCACATGTTAATCCGGAAGGGTGCTTACCTGTTCCAATGCCCCTTCGAGTTCTCATACAGAGGTGCGAACATTATCGGCAGAATAACCTCAACATTATCACTGACGAGGTTGCAGAAGTATTCGTTATTCCAGAAATATAGAGCACGCTCAGCAACCTGGAAGAAAGGGTTAGTTAAGTTTATAGCAATGTGAATGGAGGGGTCTACTAACTTGAAAATGTGGGCTGGCGACGGACTTGGCCAATTGGTGAAACAAGGGCTCCTGAACCTTGGCAAACTCGGCTGGGTCCATGACCTCAAAGATGTCCTCCACCTCATTCAGGAACATGACCTCTTTCGTGCTATTAACCTTCGGCCAGTATCGTAATAACCCAAGAACCACCTAGGTACTCTGTCAGCAGGATTCAGGAATATGAATAGTTGTAACGACAAACCTCTTCGGTCAAAGCGGCATCCTTCTCCAAGAATTGGACAATACAGTACGCCAACTGCGGATGGTACATGCTCAAACTCTTCGCTTTGTGTAACGGGAGGAGAACTCTCGTCAAAAATAGCTTGTGCTCCTCTTTGAGGGGAAGTGCGAATCCGTTAATAATGGATCCGAGGATCTCCAGCAATTCGGCGATTCCGTTGAATCGCTCGGTTTCGTAGACAAATTGGAAAAATACATTGTTGATGGATCTTCGGATGAAAGAGCGGAGGTTGAGAAATTTCCCGTATATTCTATGAAGGGTGGTCTTCAAGAAATCACGTTCTCGAGGGTCTTCGCTATCGAAGAGCTCGAGCAACTGTAGAACGAAACTGTGGTCGATATATTGCTTGGCGATGTTGGTGTTGAAGTCCTGACTCTCGATGAATCGCAAGAAAAACTCGTAGACGACTTGGATATGCGGCCAGGCGACTTCAAGAACAGGCTCGTCTTCTTCGGGATCGAACGCGTCTCCGACTGGATTAACGGGTGGTGGAATCGGGCGGAAAAGATTCTTTGCGAACATTTCGACGACTTTAGGATACATTGGCTCCAAGATGACTTGACGGTTGTTGGCGACGTAGTCCAGCAGTTCGTGTAGCGCAAGCCTTTTGATTTCCTTCGATTTCATATCAGCTGCTGCGTCGTTAAAGTCGAATATTACGTTGCATTGATCCAGTTTCTGCATAAACAAATCTTGTCTGCGAGCGAGTGGGACCTCTAGGGTAGAAAATTAGCACGAGTGGGATGCGATATTATTTCGCTGAAGACATACCATGAAATCCATGAAGCTTCTCAAGCTCTCGCTTCTCAGAAACATCAAAGCGAGAGGAGTGCTGTCTTTTTGGTGTCTTGACCCCTTCAGGGAATGTGACGTCTTTCGGGGTTGTCTGTAAACCGGGGAAGATGACCTTGGAGCCTGCTTTCGGTGGTTGAAGGTCGCCAGGCATGGTCTCTGCGGCGCCAGGCGGAGGTGGATGCTACAGTTAACCATATTAGCCATCTAGCTCTCAATGCAACCGCAGACAGCAGCTGGGATAGATTCACTTACAGGAGCTGTGCTAGGGCTGATAACCAGCTGTGGTGTGAGGATCCTGCCCGACATCGGTGAGGCATTCTGCTGAACATGCGAAGCACCCAACGAAGAGGTCGAGGAATTAGCTGACCCCACGAGGGAGCTGCCAGCCGATGAAGCTACATTGGGAGCAGGTGGTAGGGAATTCGAGGCAAGAACGCTCTTCTCCGATTTCTTTTCAGCCTTATCCTCCTTCTTTGACGGAGAATCGGTGCCTGAGCTGTCCTTCTTCTTGGAAGAACCGCTCTTCGAATCCTTGGTCCGGGATAGCTATATGTCGAGAACAGGCGTAGAGAAAGACGCGCCGTAAAAAGTCAGCCCATGTTTTTAAGCTCTGAAACAGGCACCGGCTGAGAAACCTAGCCCGTGCAGAGGTCTCGCCAGGCAGGCAGGCGAGAAGCACGTTGAAGGAAAGGCTACGGCGGCGTATGGGGGAAACGCGACAGGAGATTCTGGAGTGGACCTTACCCTTTGCCTGAATCCCTTCATGTTAATCATTTGGGCCTGTTACGTGTATATCGAGAGCGAGGATTAGGTGGGATTCCAGGGAGGGATGCGGGATCGGAAACGGGCTCAGCCGACGACGAGCGGAAGAGAAGAACGCTTGTGAGGTTGCCAGGACGCCTAGTTCGAAGGAGTGTACGGTGCGTCGGGGTTCCAAAAGGGGGGTGTGTCTTCCGAGATGTTGGATGGGTGACCTCAGGGAGATGTGCCGCTACCAAGGAAGCGGGAATTCCCAATTGAAAGCACCTGGTCGGGGATGGGAGCGGATGGAGAGCTAGCCGGTCGATTGGCCGTGGCGACTACGCTGAGCAGGCGGGATATGGAGGAGGAGGCGATGAGGTCGAGAATGTGGAGAGAGGAGCTGGACTCAGTTGCGGGGAGGCTTCCCTTTGGGTGGTGACCGGGAAAGTCCAAAGGCTCGGTCACAACGGCGTCGTTGCGAGCAGCAGCAGCAGCAGCTGGAAAGGGTGAGAGAGCACAGGAGCGTCAACCAATCAATGGCCGGTGGTTCTCGAGCAGGGCGGTCTGTGGCTTCAAACAAGGTCCCCAGGCGCCGCTTCGATGCACGGGAGCCGTCGTCGGGTGTATGAATCTGGCGTGTGTGAGAAAGGAGGTCCGATGGATGCAATGGCTTGCTTTGCTGTTGAAGTTGAACGGGAGGAGAGGTGTGAGTATCGTGTTTCGATGGCCACCACAACAACAAAGCCGCCCGCCAAACGTTCGCTCAGTCTGCTCAGTCTGCTCACCCGCAGCTATGTCCATGTGCATGTACGTCCGCCCGATAAAAAAACACTGGCAATCCGACTACGCTTCTGTTGCTTAGGGGTTCACTACATATCTCCCGCTGGGCAATCTGCTCCTCTGAATGCGACGGGGGTGGTGTTTGAGAGCCTGGCCAACCGGGGCGGCAAAGCTCCCGAGCGAGCAGGGAAAGGCAGGTCCCTGGCACACCGAAGACGCTCAGGCTTCTCGAAGGATGCACCTGCATACTTATACGGCCTTCATGCTCGAGGGCTTGTGTATCGTCCGCTCAGAGAAAAGCGGACGCGAGAATCGGATTTCGAATAGATACCTGACTGACGTCTTCACGATATCATACGTCATCATTTACCTCAAAAGTATGATGGTCCTGGCCCTCCCACGAGCCTTGTCATTTCTACCAATCCCAAAGGTGAAGGAAATACGTGTTCAACGACCGCTTCGGTCATGCTTATGATGAAAGGTAATCACAAAAATCGATATCAAACAAACAAAAAAACAGCGGGAAAAAAAACCTGCATGCGAAAACCCAACTTACCACCTACAGCAGAGCCCTTCTTTCCTCTCTCGACTACCCCTCTACTCGTCGGCAATAGCAGAAAACTTTTCCAAAATCGCTTGGTGCAACTTCTCATACTTGGCACCAATGGCCTCCTCGCCTTCGTCAGGAATCTCAAACTTCATGCTTCGCAGCTGATGCTGCAAATCCGACGTGCTCTCCTTAATCTTATTCCATCCCACTCCGCTCGCGACTGCCTTTTGCGCCTCGTCGTGGAATCCCACCATGTTCTTCATCATCCAGCTACTCTTCCACATGGGGCAGTATTGATCGTATTTAGAGTAGCCGTTTTGTTGTAAAAAGTCTTCCTTGATCAATCCGGAGATGTACAGCGTCACCTTGTCGTTATCGGCAAGCGATTGCGCACCGACTAGCTGCACAACTTGCTCCAAATCTTCGGAATCGGAAAGGAGCTTTTTGATCTGGTCACGGAATTTAGGGAACTCTGGGTATTCCTTTTCGTAGTACTTGTCTAGCGCTCCGGTATATTTACTGTAGGATGCGCTAGTGTTGACCGAAGGGAAATCTATTGGTTGCGTCAGATATTAGTATATCGTCTCACCAATGCTATGCCATGCATAAGTGACAACTTACGCTTCCTCTGCGCCAAACGCTTATCTAGACCCCAAAACACCTGCACGATATTCAGAGTCGAAGTCGTAACCGGATCCGAGAAATCACCACCAGGGGGGCTGACAGCGGCAACGATGGAAACCGATCCCTGTCTGTTCGGGCTTCCCAAACACTTGACTTTACCCGCACGCTCGTAGAAACTTGCCAACTTGGCACCCAAGTAAGCTGGGAAACCCTGATCAGCAGGCATCTCACCCAATCGACCGGAAATCTCACGAAGAGCCTCTGCCCAGCGGGATGACGAGTCTGCAATCATGGCCATATCCTTGCCTTGATCGCGGAAGTACTCTGCGAGCGTGATACCAGTGTAAATCGATGCCTCACGCGCAGCCACCGGCATGTTGGATGTGTTTGCCACCAAGGTCGTTCGCTTCATGATCGGCTCCTTTCTGCCCTTGATCTCAATCGACAGCTCTGGGAAATCCTTCAGCACCTCCGCCATCTCGTTTCCTCGCTCTCCGCATCCGACGTAGATGATACCATCCGTGTTCGAGAACTTGCTTAACGACTGACTGATCACCGTCTTGCCACATCCGAAAGCTCCAGGGATACAGGTGGTACCACCCTGCACCGATGGGAACAGCGCGTCCAACACTCGCTGGCCCGTGAATAACGGGTAATCCGCTGATTCTCTCTCAGCTACAGGACGTGGTACACGCACGGGCCACGTGTGCATCATCGTATAACTCTGCTTCTTCCCATCGAATTCGACTTCCAAAACCTTCTCCGCCACACCGTAACTACCCTTCTCGGCAATGTATGTGATCGTACCCCTGGCTCGCGGCGGTAGCAGGATATTATGCTCGCTCATAAGCGAGTTTTCAAAGACGGCAGCGTAGATATCGCCACCAGTGATGTGGTCGCCGACTTTCTTGTTGATAGGGTTGAAGTCCCAAGATTTGTCGCGATCGAGGGCGCTGATGTCGATACCACGAGGGATGTAGATACCGTTTGATGCGCGCTGGATATCCTTCAGGGGACGCTGGATACCGTCGTAGATGTTCTCCATCAACCCCGGGCCGAGCTCGACGGACAATGGCTTGCCAGTTCGCAGGACGGGGTCACCGATCGTAACACCAGCTGTTTGTTTTCGTCATCACAAAGGTATCAGCTGGGCATAGTCTCCAAAATAGGTAACAGTGTACCAGCAGATAGAGATGCTTATTCCATACCAGTCTCCTCGTAAACCTGAATCGTAGCTTTATCGCCTTCTAACCTAATGACCTCTCCCATGAGAGCATCGTGTCCGACTCGAACCTATCCGGCAGAGAGATCCCAATCAGCTCGCTCCACCCCTCTGAAGACTCGAGTATCGGAAAGAAGCCGGGATGACATACAAGCTCGTACATGGCACATCCGATCATGTTCTCGGCGACAATGACGGGTCTGTATACCGGGCGTTAATCAACATCTGCCCGCTGCACATCTGGAGTTTCGAGAGAGAGATGGTATATACCCGGATACGGAGTAAACGGAGCCTGCATTCCATCGAGATCATACCGTTAGCATTCGATACTCGTTTCATGTCATCAGATAACCAGGGAAATGAGGTTCTCCAAACCCACCATATTGGTCCTCCGAAGGCGTTGCGTCCGTCTTCTTCGACTACAGTGTACACCCCGCCGGTTAGAATCAGCTCATCCGTTCCTGTTCGTCATATAGGTGGAATGGGTGTACCATTTTGTGAGATAATAGAAAGGTGACCGATTCCAGTGACCGTGAGGAGGATGCCGACGCTTTGTTTCTTCTGGTAATTTGGGGAAGTTGAAGGTTGTTTTACGGCCGGGGAAGTCTGGCGAATTGGTGGGATGTTTGAACAGAGCCTGTAACAAACGTCACCTTTCCCGAGACGCTTCACGTTATCTTATCGGATCCAACACATTAACGATCATCAAATTCAAAGGTGCACAGGTGCACACAACGTTAGTACGTAAGCACCCTCCATACAGATTCATACATAACTCCGGGAATGACCTAATTTAATGAATAGGCTTCCGTGGATTTTTCGACCTTATATGCGTTTAGATGCTTGTTAGTAACTACTTGGGACAGTCCGCGCATAGTATACATACAGTACTCGCAAACCTAAAAACGCAGCTCCAGTGCATATTTTCTTATAAGGTGCCAAGACCAAGCCCAGATTGATAGGTAATGCCGTTAGCAATTATTGATTTTACAGATTATGAGCAGACCCCTGCTACAAATGAGAAGGACTTGGCTTACAATTATTTCCAAAGTTGAAGAGTCGGGCCTACAACATGCAACAAAATCAACAAAACACGAAAGCTTTCAAACTATACTTTATTAAATTCCGTATGGACCCGTTCTTCAAATGACTATGTACTGCAATTGATATATTTAACTCTGGGATATATTGGTGCATCAACTAAATGCTTTGATTCTAGTTATTATGGAAGCTTTGGTAGTCTATTAAATGATGAATACTATATATATACAGCTGTAAATATGTTCAACGTGAAGTATTGGAGGATAATTAGAGTTAGAGAGATCTAGATACCATTTAATGCATTTCAGTAGTGTAGAAAGGTGATGCAATCCGAACGAAGAGTACCAGACCGTCGGAACGCCCAAACGCTATCAGACCTCCAGATATAGCCAAAGGATAAACACTTCGTCTATATTGATGAGGAATCCAGAGAGCGCGAGAGCTATTGTAGGTTATCCACGATTCGCCCATGTATATTGCCGCCCTTGAGTCCAGGGAGTATCCAGATTTATTGCCCGAGGATTGAAGTTCGAGGCTTCCATCATTTGTTTCAAGGAATCGGCCGTCTTCTGAGAATGACACAAGGCCTGCAAGGGCTTTCCGATTTTCTGAGAAAGCGGCTTTCCCCCTAGAATAAGCGGTACTGACGCCAATTTCCTTGATCCACAGTGCAGAATCCAGGTCCCATAGCCTGAACGTCAAGGTCCCCCAATTGCTGAATACCGATGCAAAATGTTTCCCATCAGGCGAGAACACTAGAGTTTGCAAATTTCCGCTACCGAAGCCATACTTTTGTCTTAATGTCCCGGAGTTTGTGTCCCACAGAGTAATTTGTGTGTTTGCTCCTATCGCGAGTAGCTTTCCATCCGGTGAGAAAGCACTGGTCCTAGCTTGCATGCCATGGAATGAATATAACAGCTCGCCGGAGCTTACATCCCAGAGTTGTGCGGTGTAATTTACTATCGATACCAGCTGCTGACTGTTGGGGGAAAATGCCAAGTGTCCCACAGTGCCAGGGACGGGACTGAGTTCAAGTCTGTCGGACAATACTCCGTTATCGGAAGATGCATCCCATAGACTGATAGTTCTGGCTCGACTCGTGAAATTATTCACACTCCATGCTGGTATCGAACTTTCCTCCCCCAACGTCTCCAACTGCTCTTTGGTAAGACCGGCTTGCGGGATCATTGTTGACGCTATTTTCTTTCCATCGGGTGATATTTCTATCATGGAAGCTTTAGAATAGGAAGCGTCTATTGTCCGCAGTAGTGCTCCTGAATCCGTGTTCCACATCTTTATCGTCCCATCGGTAGACCCGGATACCATCCGCTTGCAATTCGGATTTTGCGGGAAGGCTGTAGAGATTATCAGGTTCTCATGACCCTCCATGGTTTCAATGAGCGTCCCAGAAGCCGTATCCCACCGACCTATAGTATTATCCAGAAGCACTGATACCAGGGTCTTTTTGTCTGGAGAGAACGTGAGAGAAGATACCGAAGCCATGGGGACAGTATCCATAGTAGGCACTTGTAATCTGGAAGACATATCCCATAGCTTAATTGTTCCATCAAACGAGGCTGACGCCAACTGTTTGCCATCCGGCGAGAACGCCACGGAGCTGACCCCTTTTTTGTGTCCACTAATGGTTTGTATTATAGAGCCAGACGCTAGATCCCACAGTGCAATAGTCGAGTCTTCTAACGACGATGCGAGCTGTTTTCCGTCTGGCGAGTACGCCACAGAGGTCACACCATTGGAATCACACGGTTCCCCGAATATTCTCATCGTTCGAAGCCAGGGAGTGTCCCAGACACCTATCGTTCCATCTCCTAATGCGCACGCCAGATGGCTCCCATCTGGTGAGAATGCCACATCGTTCGTTTGTATGACAATAAGGTAAAAGGATGTACAAGTTGTCGGTATCATGTAATGCCCGGGATCTGTTGGATTTGGCTCACGGTTTCCATTGTAAGAACCCACATCCCATATCCTAATCGTCTTATCCCTAGATCTGGAAGCTAACCAATCTCCATCCGCCGAAAATACCGCAGACGTTACGTGAGAAGCGTGCCCCTGGAACATTTGTATTATATCTCCGGACGCTACATCCAATAAGTTGATAATGCTCGATATGGGCGTACTCTTATGCAGGCTTATCGTTTGCGGGTACTTTTCATGGCTCGCAAATGCGATCTGCTTGCCATCAGGGGATAATGCCGCCCAGATGGGCGAATGTCCTCTGAGCGTTCGCACCACAGTTCCTGAACTTGGATCCCAAAGCCGTATAATCCCATCCGAGGTCCCGACCGCAAGCCGTTTGCCATCTGATGATACCGCGACGCACCTCACGCTGGCCTCGCCCGAAATCGAGCTCTCTATTATCTGTAGAAGAGCCCCCGAAACCGCGTCCCAGATTTTAACGCTCATTAAATTCAGATACGACGATCCTGATACCAGCTGTTTACCGCCTGATGAGAATGCTACGGATTGTACGATGCTGATTTGATCCTCAAGTGTTTGTATCAGAAAGTCCCAGTCTTCTCGGATACTGGGTACTGTTCCAACTTGAATTTGTGGGTATAACTCGTGGCAAAATGTCTTCCTTACGATACTGTTTTCGGGTATGAAGATAAGAGCGGAGGAATATAGTTGCAATGGCGCCGCACTCAATATTGGTTGGTTGAACTGAACAAATCGTCTTATGTCGTACAGAAAGTTCGACAAGTCGGTGTTTAGATCAGAGTCCTGAGATAACATGAATACGCATTAGCTATGTATCTGTTGCGTTAAGAGAGGGGCTGGTTCCGAGACCAGCCTCTGTCTTCGTATTGATAAATGACAATATAGTCGACAATGTGGCAAACATATCGTAATATATCAAGATTTAAAGTTAAAGACGTACCTTTATTATTGTTTCCAAGTCAATTATCATGTAGATAATCTGGGCGTAAGCTCCTAAAAGACTTAGAATTTCAAGCCAATACAGCAGATGCTTTTTAAGAAATGTATATATCATCTCGCAATCATCATTGTTGATAGAATCACTACTAGCTTTCAAATGATTTATCCAATATTGGCTCGCATATTGGATAGCCGAGGGTATCTCCCGTTTAACATCAATTTTGATTTCATCCAGCAGCTCCCCAGCATATTCAAGGTTGCAAATGTTTCTTTTAAGACTTTTGGAAAGAAGTTCAATGCATCGTTTCGCGGTTATTTTGTGTATTTTCCGGCTATCAACCCAGAACCAACGTTTCTTGTTTTCGTCATTCAAGACGAAGTCTCTGAAGGATAGATGGAATATCTGTATAGGAAGTTCGCCGCTGGTTTCATCGGGTATGCTGATAATAGACCTAAACAAGTCCAGGTTGCACTGAATTTGAGCTTCTGGTGTCCCAATGATTCCGGAGAGTGCTGAACGCGAGAGTGGTGATTCGAGAAGGACAATCGTACCAACGATATCTTGGTATTCGGCTGTTATTATCTCTCGTTCCGTATCATCCATGCCATTGATCGCCTGATGGAAGATTGGAAGGTAGGTTCTGTCGAGCTTGGATGCGAAATTCATGCCTCTAGTTTTTAAAATGGCATCGAGACGACTCTGAGCAGGAAATTTGGTATCGGCAACAAAACGACATATTGTAGCAGCGGAAATAAACAATGGGATAGCCATCTCCGTAAGAATTTCCAGAGTATTATCACCAGGCCAAGATCCTTCAAGGTTATGGCGTTTTTGTATCTTTGAAAACTCGTATTGGAGAAATGTTGAAATATCGCCCCTGATTGTCGTTTTCTGAATATCATGCAAAGCTAAGCTCATATGACTTCCTTCTGCCAATTCCTTGAAGCCAAGCTGGATGGGCATTTCTGGCCGGCTAGTGATGAATATCCGTAGAACCAAACTCAGACTTTGAAGTTTGGCCAGAAGATCAAGGATTAGTCTTATAGACGCATCTTCGGCCTCGCACTCGTCAAATGCGTCAATAACAATCACAATCGTAGAGTTGGCGAGCGTCGCGGGGTCTATTTGCGAGAGCGGTCCCAAAATAAGTTTCTCAAATTGTTCTCTCAGCGACTTTCTGCCAATATTCGGATCCTTTTCCACGGCCATGCTCATTTTTGGCCCAAGCTGAGGTATGTGTAACCGCAGGTCGGTGGCGATAGTTGTGAAGAACCTCGACGCATCACCACGGTGCGCTTTACCCCTCTTGAAGAAGAAGCTCGCTCCCAGCTGGTCATTTTCGAATACCATCCTAGCGACGCTTCGCGACACCGTGGACTTGCCGGTACCTGCCATGCCGCATAACCAGAATATACGTTCTCCATTACCACTCTGGCCGCCAATCCAGTTTCTGATGTCATCCAAGAGCTCCGTTCTCGTATTTTCCAGGCATTCCGGCTCATTTTGATCTTCGAACGACCCGTAACTCGCCCCGTCCGCGACTAGAAGCCTGGCCAGGTTCGCTTCTTGTTCGATGCTAAGGATTATACGTGTTTGATCAACCTGAAGCGCCCCGTCGATAGACTGTTGTAGTTTGTCCAGCCGTCTGATAATCCCATCGACTTCATTTTTCTCCAAGGGCCATTTGAAGTCCTGAAGCTGAACGCTTCTTCGATTAAATGCCCAGCTTCGACGTTTCACCTGAACTGATGAGCGTTTCGAGTATTCTTGTTCCAGTCTCAGCTGCAGCCCTTCGAGTTCTTTTCTGCAGTCATCAAGCGCAGTTCTCAGCTCTCGGGAAGTTGAAAGCTTTGCTTTATGTGGCCCGGAAAGAAGCTCCTGACTATGCCCGAGCAGTTTCAGAATAATCTCAATTTGTGATTTGATTCTCTCGATATCGGTCTGTGCGTGCTTGACTTCGATAAGATATTGTCCGCATATTTTGGCGACTGAAGCTGCAATTTGGACAACGGCGATAATGCTTGCGGCGATGGAGAGACCGTCCATATTGGTAGAAGAAGGGCTTCAAGAACTGGTCTCGATAATTAGAGCCACCAAAGTGTCAAGTATGTAATGATATTGGTCTACAAGACCATCTAAGACTATAAAGCGTCGGTCCAATATCAGTCTCTATACCGTTGATCTTCGATGCTAGAATTCAGTTTGCTGGATTGCTTACGACTTGACCAAGTGTTGTTCATACACTTTGACCAGCCTCCAGACGACGACGCCCACCTTCACAAACGACCAGCCCTGGCAGATATCGATACTCAGATATCGAGCAGGTAATAACCAAAATTTTATCGAACTCTCAGTAAGAGGAAACCTACAATAGAGGAGTTTTAAATCCATCAGAAAATTCCTTTGTAAACTTCTATTCAAACAGTCCGAGTCACTAAAATATCAAAGTGGGGTATATAGCACCGCCCGCATCTCTGCATACAAAACCGTGCAAGGCTGACCGTGTGCCCACATTATCATATACACTTTTCGTGAAGGAATGGTTTGGTTTGGTTTGCGAGCTCAATTTTACCAGCCTCGAAATAATTCGTATAATCATCCAGTTCAATTATTTTCACGAATACTTCGTACCAAGCACATGGACTTGGTTTTACGTGTATGTACATACTTAATTAAGTACTTATGTATTGAATCATGACTGCTACAATTTATTACCACTAATGTTTAAAAACTTATATCGAGAATATATATCCACCGCATTCATATGTGCATCACCAAATAAAAAAACAAAAAAGGACACCCGCCCCGCAAAGCCTAGTACTAGAACACCAAATTCCCAAAGAAGCCACCGCAAGAGAAGAAGAAGAAAGGATATGATAAAGGAATCGCCGGGCCTCTCTCGTTGAGAATAAAAAAAGCATTCAAGCTAACCCGGGACCCCGAAGAGAAAAAGGCATCGGCTTCATTTGATGATGGTATCTCCAAAAATACTAACAAGTAAAATAATAGCAGTGGCCCAATACCCCCCAAAGCCATCACCTCCCTTCGCCTAAGAGCTACCAATGTTCGCATCAAAATAGTGCTGCTCATTCATCGACCATCTCGTCAAATATGTCCTCTCGCTCCTTTCCCTTTGGCGAGTCTGTGGCAACAGACCAACTAAAAAATAATAGATCATTAGCATACCATAGTATTAAATGCAATACCGGAGGGTTATACTTACATCCTCACAACCTTATCATCTCCGGCAGACGCAAACATCTGGGGATTAGTAGGATTCCACGCGACACAATTAACCATGCCTTCGTGTCCAGCCAAGGTCTCCATCAATAGCCCGTTTTCCTTGTGCCAAACATATATCATGCAATCTAACCCATCGTTAGCACCGAGCCTCGAGAAATCATCGCAAAAGACGAATGAAAAATTAAAATTTACCTTGACTCCCGCTAACCACAAAATTCTCATCTGCACCCCCAAAGCAGCTCTTAATCACAAACTTGCCCTGCTTGTGTCCCTTGAAGGTCCTGACCTCCTCGTGCAACTCCAAATCCACCATTTGTATCTGCTCACTCCCCAGGCCCATATTCACAATGGCATACCTCGAATCCTTCGTCACCGAGATACTCGTAAGCGGCGCCTTCATCATCAAAACGCAAAACTCCTCCCTCTTCGGCGACACTAGGTCGTAAATGTGGATCTTTTGCTCGGTGCAGATTGCAATCAGTCGTGTACCGTCGGGCGTGATTACTATATCGTATATCCGATTTCCTGTCCACTGGTGCAATTCTTCGCCTTGCAGGTTCCACAAAACTATGGATTGGTCCACGCTGCCTGTGGCAAATGTTTTCCCATCCGGCGCCCATGCGCAGCATGTCATGGGCTCCTTTCGCTTTGGAAGAGTTTTCACGCATTCTCCCGTCTTTTATTGGTGTTAGTCTAAGGTGCTAAAAATAATGGGGTCGGATGAGCAATTACCTTGGTATCCCAGAGCTTTGCAGTTCGGTCGTTCGAACATGTTACAATAAACGAATCATCGGGCGACCAACAAACATAGGCGACGCCCTGAGAATGTTCCTTCATGGTCCCAATTATAGACCACGTCTACAGATAATATTAGCTGAGGCTTTGTTCTGTTCATGAGAAAAGGGTAGCATACCCGGACATCATATATAAAGGCCACTGTGTCTTTCGATCCCGTAGCCAGACGTGTACCATCATGCGAAAATGCCACAGTCCAGACTTCGTTCGTATGATCCTCCAGTACCACGGCCGTCTGTGATGGGAACTGACTTCGGTCGCACTTGTGGTCAGTGTAGAGACTGGGCGAGCTGTTGGTATTATGGTAAAGACATTGTGAAACCTGATTCGCTTTGACTTGTTGTAATAATGTTGCCAGTCGATGCTCGGGTATGATTACGGACGGTGAAATCGCGCTCGATAAGGTGTTTAGAAGTTGTTTTCTTGAAGTTCCGTTTGCTCCATCCCAACCAGCGCGTACAAGTAGATCTTCGGGTGATAGCATCATTAGGCTGTTGATTTGTCAGTTGAATCTCTTCTGATAAACAGGGTAACTTGTATTGCTTACCTCGACAGGAAATGAAGCTGGTCGATATTATGGTCCAGAGGTGTTAGCTCCGTCCTTAAGACTTGTAACGCTCGACCGAGCTGCTTGCTCTCTAGTAATTCGAGGAATTTCTGCTGTCGAAGCTCGAAGAGTAGCGCCTATGTGATCATTAGTAGGCATCGAAATATCTATTGAGAATGTCGCAGCTCACATTCTTGTCTGCATCTTCATGCAGCTCCAACACATCGAGCAAGGACTCTACTTTGCTCCACTGTCCATTCTCAACCGCATCTCGGAAACGAGTCGCCTCGTTCGATTCTAGCGGAAAGCTAGACTCATCTTCCAGCTGCCTCGCCGAGTCATGATACCCTAGATCGTACAAACTCTGTATGATCAACCTCGTCACCTCCTCTCTATCATGGCCAAAGTAATCTGGCGCAAGATTTCCATTAAACCCAGACTCTCCGTTTTGAGCCTTCATCTTCCCATGCCTCCGGCTGCTGGACCCGTTCGTGGCCGCACCGTTGGCCGGCAGACTGGACGCCCCATTGGTCGAATTGTTCACCGATCTATCCGACTCATCCTCGAATCTCATCTTGCTTCTAGTAACGGCACTATCCGCTTCTCCGAGCAGCTGATTCCGGAGTAGAGATGACGCGGAGGGACTTCGGGAACCGATCCTTCGCCTCTTCCGACGATGCGGTGGTCGAGAACGGGATCCGGAAGGTCCTCTGCTGCCGCTATGGCTGCTGTAGCTGCTCTCCTCTACTACCGACCCCGCTTCGCTTCCAGAAATTCCTACTGGGGGGGTACTTGACGGACCGAGGGTTTGGGTGTCACTGTCGTCTTCGTCTGCCGAAAGGGAGATGTCTGAGAAAGGGCGTCGGCTCGCCAGTTTTCTCAATTTATCGGGGTTTGGGGGAGAAGAGTCGAAACAAGTGACTAAACTCCTGCTCTCAAACTTGTATATTTTGTGTCGTTGATTTTGAGGGTGCGAACGGCCCAAGGAGTTGTCTTCTTGAGACTAAAATGGAGGTTGAGCTATGGCTAACCCGACTGTTCCCCTTCACGTGCTGCAAAAACTTGACAGATGGACGGAAGAGCTAATGAAATCGAGAATATCGCCGTTCGGAGGAGAAAGTAACGCCGGAATGCGAGGCGTGTGGTTTGTGGCGAAGGATAGGAGGTCGGACAGCTGGTTTGGATTGTGACCTTCTAAAAGCTGGAGTTTTGAAAGCTCTGACGTCGGATCTCGGGTGATCGATAGCGATACGAGGCGGAAGCTGTACAGATGGATGTGGCGATGGTATTTTCGGGGTTCGGTCTGAATGGGATGTATTTTATAGCTATCAGTATTACGTGGGAGTCTTACGGCGAGCACAGTATAGTAGAAATGTTGGAGGAGCGGAGACGTGGTATGCAAAGCACATGTGAGAAGGGCCGGTGGATCGTATCCTGATAGTTAGTCTCGGTAGTGCAGCTTGGGACCCTGGACGGGACAAGGAAACCTGCGATGTCGTGTGTAGTTTAAAAAAGCAGATGAAGGAGACGACGGTATAAGATTATATGACTTGTGAGAATTATAGCGAATAAATATTACGTCGGTAGACGGCGGGCGATCCTGCGGGTGAAACCGTGAGTGAGGAGCTGCGGGAAAAAGACGTGTTGGCTGCTGGCTCGCACTTGACGTTGTCAACGACTCGAACGGGACGGATTCCCACCGCGGCGCGGAACAGAAAAGAACGATCCACCGATCAAGCCGGCTTCAGCTGCGTAGTAGAATGCAAAGGCTAGCTCCTTCACCGAAGAGCGATGTTTCAAAACAGAAGAACCCGTCAAATTACACGATGGCGGTCCGGAGAGCAGCCAAGTCATCTGGATTCAAGCGATATGGCGATTAGTCTGAACGGGTCTAGAGCTCGACAGCGAATGCAAACTAGGACTAATCCGTTCAGTGGCTCGAGACTGACCTATATCTGCTGGACTTTGACATGTCCGATGAGAATGACATGACATAACATGTAACGGAGCACGGAAGTGGCTACCGGCAAACCTGTTATCGGTACAGATGGTCTCTGCAGCTACTTGCCGGAGGAAGGTATAGACGTCCATTTATCGTTCGGCGATATCCCGCGCCTCCGTTTCTTGAGTATTCGAATAAAGCCTATTGTTTCCAGCGTTGTCTACCTTTGAGCACCACTTTTGTTCTAGCCAGCCACGTGGGGGATTTAAAATTGTAACCGCCTAGCTAGCTAGCTTTTTATGAATGACAAAGTGGGGTTAGCATTGAATCAAGAGGACGACGTGAAGAACCAATTCCGGGAGGAATCAATCAGATGATATGTCGATATATGGATTTCCATGTTGGCTAATAGCTGGGACTCCAAGCTCAATGTATGTCGATTTTATAGACTTCGGGACCGGACATGCAGCTATGCATATGACCCTCAGCTCGGATAACGTATATGCCAAACATAATACTGAAAAGGACATTTAAACTTAAATTTGGTATTCGCTGGGATAATAGTATGTCGTTGTGGATCTCCGAATATGTCATGTATATTAATTCAGGGTATACTAACTTGACCTGGCACAACTTATCAAATCAGTCAACACTAAAGGAGATCCGGATCCTGGAATCGTAGTTTCACGATGGAAATAGAAGGTCTCTACTAATATAGTTTTGGGTGGGGGCTCGTGATCACATTAAGAAGGCTAATTGCTAACAAGTAGTGCGCAGTTGTATCGCCAATCAGTGCTGATATCCATGTATGAATCACTGTGGCGTGACGAGACCAATATATGCCCAAAATATCTAGCTTGCGACTCGAGTGCTTTCACTGAAATGTTTCCTCAAGTCGACTTGCGCCCTACTGTATACGTAGTACTCAGGCCCCGGGGAGTTCCGAGTCTTCAAAGTCGGAAGTCCCATAATCGGACCCAGTTTCGGAATCTAACCGGGATATACTCCCAGTACAAAAGATGCAGTATCGATCAAGATCGCCAGCCAATTCCAACACATGTGCGTTTCATAGAGTCAAGGAATATTCAATCCTGTTGAATCTTAACTTTGTGAAAGCGCTAGCTTATCTTCTTTCATGATGTTAACGTTCCCTATCTAAAAAAAAAAAAAAAACACACATCCTGATTACTCCGTATGTGCATGTAAGAGCGACCCGAAACAGAAACCCAGCAATGTTTTCTCGCGTTGTAACGTAAAACGGTATTTTTAACAACAGATTCCAAGAATACCGCTTTTGAACTCGGGCAAAAGAAAAAAAGACAGTGTCTCGCCCTGTTTGATTAGAACACCGGTAAGAATTCAGGAACCCAACGCTGTCTTTCCCTAAGCATAAAATGATATATGTCTTGGACCCTGAGAGGCAGGTTTCAAAACAAAATGTGCGATCTTGGTAATTGGCAAACTCTCAGATCGTTCAAAACCTTTCCGAAAATCACCAGACGCAATCGCTACTTTTGAAGTTGAGGAAGGTCTTCCGTGGAAACAATCGAAGATTCTCGAGATCTCCTAAGGTATAAAACCTTTTACCCTGGATATCGCCAACAACCATTAATAGACCCGGTGCGTATATTTTATGGCACCATCCTCAAGGGACCGGGAAACGCTTGCTGCGCAATTCGTTTTAATTGGTGTGGAACAGAGGAAGAAAAAAAAAAGAGTCGTCTGTAAGAATGCATCTTTGGCAGCCGCCCCTTTTACCGAGTCACTGAGCCCCTTGCATATCGGCCACAACCGGGGGCAATTGCAAGGGTTTTCCCTCTCTCTCTTTTCCTCACAAATATTTCGTGTTGATGCAAGGTAATATATCGACACGGCTCCGTAGACATGGGAGGAGAACTGGGGAACATTTTGCCTTCCTGGAACAGATGTGTGGCCGAAAAAAAGCGGATCAACTGGATCCATGGACGGAAGACGGAATATCAGGCAGTATTATTGTGGCTTTGCTACTTTAAATTTTTTTAAGATTTTTTTTGTGTCTGGAGTAGAGTGGGGATGGCGTATTTAGGATGATAATGATGGAATAATATGTATGTACATAGAGCCACTTTTCCGAGGTTACGTGAAATCCGGGGCAATTCAATACTGGAATACGGATTGGTCTCGTAATTTTCCCAAATTTTGTCTCTGGGTGAGGTTGCGACGCGACGTTGGCTCGATGCAACGTCCACGCCCACGCGATGATACTGGAATTTTTGCGAAATCGATCCTGTTGGTGAATGCCAGATATTACAGTATTGTCTTGTGTGCATTACGGCATTTCCCACCCAGAGCCATGAGCGGAAGCACGAGCACGAGCGTTCCAACATTGGAGAGATGCCAATTCAGGGGAGGAAACGAGCAGGACGACCTGTCAATCTCATGATGAACAGGCCCTTGGGGTTTGACGTTCCAGCACGCACAGCAAGACTCGCCAAAAAAAACATCCCTTACTGGCGGGGAGCCGTCTGATTGGCCGCGGAACCGCAACCCAACGGGGCGTGGTCGTCTGGGATTGCCAGGGCGGAAAGGAACTGGACTGGTCTGATTTTGAAACGATTGCGGGCTGACCTTTTTTGACATCACCAATCGCTTGGACGATGGGATGAAAGCTGCTCGTCATAGGCTGAGGGGTGGTGGAGCGGAGATATCGTGGGGGAATGTCACCACACACAGCTCGTGACTTTCACACAATTGTGCAACTTTTGCATTGCGAAGTAGAGAAAGACATCGTCATGACATCTTGGACATATGGAGTCGCAGAGGCACGCGACATGTATTCCTCAGCGGCGGTTCAACTTTCCAGAATACCAGGCAATTTGACTGAACCCGCCAATCCGGCGACGAGGAGCCACACCTGGACGGCTAATGAGTCTGGTTTTTTTGTTTTGTTTGAGGTATACGAGCGAGGCGCCTTGCCTCCTTTTTCATTAGCCTCATCGCTGCTGTTGTGTCCAAACGGCAGGTTTGATTCTCGACACGCCCTTGCAAAGTTGTCGTCGTCGGCGTTGAGGGGATTGTGAACCGGGGGGTGTGAATTATGTAACGGGTATTCGCATGTTTCCTTGGCCGGACAGGTACCCGTGTACTGTGCAGCCGTCGAATGTTTCCTCGCATCTGAGATACGTTCTGGAGTAAACATAATCGTGGTTGATGGGACATAACAATGTCCCTTGCTGGTGTCGATAGTATCTCAGATTGACAGTGCCCACGGCGCGAATGATGACAAGAACCTGCCCGAACGGCCGCTGGGCAAAGACGTCGATCGGGTGCTAGCTCCAAATTGCAGCCTGCGATCCCTGCAGCATAGGCGGTCGCTCTTTTGCCGTCTTTTGATTCGACAGCAGGAATCCCTCTCACCAAGTCCCTCTTTCTTTCCTGCGACTCTCCAATATTCGTTTTTCGAGTTTCTTTTTGTCCCCGAAGTCTGGCAAAGATTGGGGCGGCCGTTATTTCTATTTCGTATTTCCCACACCTGACGGGGAGAGTCTGTTCGCAGGCGCAAGCTTTTTGGCCGTTGCTTCATTCCTTCCTTAATATTTCGACCATTTACAACAAACAACCTTCCTTACTTCCCCTCCTGCCAGGAGGATCGTATTGTTCTCTCTCTCTCTCTCTCTCTTCCTCTCTATTCTTTCATTTCGCGAAGAACAAAGGCCATCCGTTGGTCCCACCCGGGTCTCAGGGTCCACAAGGAGAGCACAGTGTGCCACGGAGAAAAACATAAGGAGCAACAATCGCAAACACATTGCGGGACACATTTCGTCCAACAAGACTTCCAGTCGCACTTACATCCACTGGTCGCAAGGCAGCGCTTTCCTCGACCGCACAACCGTTCTATTCTACGCAGCTCGACTCGCACTCCTTCGGGTTTTAGGGCTTTTATTCTTTTCATCCGGATATCCGACAGTTCTACAATATCAACAAGAAGTTCCCCCAATCGTCGACTCAGGAGTGTTCTATTCCCATCCCTTCCCTTGGCATATCTCGCAACATCAACCGGGTGCGCATTTACAGCTACGAAACGGGATATATAATTGAGCTTGAATAGCTGGCAGAAGAGCTGCGCCTCAGTTTACCACTACTATCACTTGGAGCTCTTGATAATCGGCCAGGTGTTTCCCCCCCAGATCGTTTCATAAAAGGCGAAAGGTTCCGTGGAAACTCGCACCATTTCCTCGGTATTCTTTTTTAGGGACCTCAGTCGCTTCTCTTCCCGAATCGAATGGCGTGTGTGTGATGGCTTCGATTGACTCTATTACGGCTTAAAGTAACCGATTTCGCACACGCTCGAACACTAACAGAGCTTCTCCACACCACGCTAAAGCCACCTTCTTTTTTTTGTGCCAACAAACACGGCCTGTTAAATATCAGACGGCCAGGACGCTTGGAGGAGATATACTAAAATATATTATACATCATGACGGAGGGACGGAGCAGAGACCGTTATACCCGGCTGTCCTCACGACCGAAGCAACTTGCGAAACAGCTACCCAAGAGCTTTCTGGACGACGACGACGACAACTGGCCGCAGACCGCACCGATACCTGGGAGAGTCAGCCGTCGCAATAGCGGCACCAGAAACGTATCTGGCGCCAAAATCCCCTCGTCATTCCTGGACGACGACGAGCAAGACGACGATGAGGACGAAAAGTTATGGCTTCGGAGGTCACGTGGGAGACATACCCGTGGGAACAGCTGGCGGTCTTCGATGGACGGCGGCAATTTATTCTTGCCGAATCCTCAGGCTGCTGGTGCCTCAGCTGCCACGTCCGGGACGACAACACCAAGAGAAGAGGTTCCTCCTGCGGCGGAAGAACGGCCGGCACGCCGGGAACGTTCTCAATCTATTGCGAGGTCACGGTCGAGATACAGGAAAGCACCACCCAAGATCCAGACGAATACCGAACTGGCACCTGCACTGCCTTCTACCACTCCCACATCGTCGCACGCTCACTCCGCGGGTGCTGCCTTAAAGTCGCCGCTTTCCGTACCTCTGACAAAGCTGTCAAAAGATCCGATACCGCTAGATATATACCGAAAGCATACTACTCAGCTACAGCCGGTTTCAACGGCCGTCACAAAGCAATATAGTGCGGAATCTCTGGGTTCTGGGCCAAAGACCTCTGGTTCTGATAGCGCGAGCTCGTCGAGTGAGATGTTTGTTGCATCTAGTGTTCTGCCACGGAAAACGGAAGAGCCTCAAGAACCGCAGGACCTCAACCGCCTTGGTGTAAGTTTTATTGCCCCCTATTTTTAATGTATAATGTATCAAACTGTGTACTAATCCCTCTTTACAGAAAGTAATGGTCGTCTTGTCGAAGCGGAGCAAAGACTCTTTCAGCTTCAAACACGATAGCACCGTTGGAGAACTCCTGGATTGGGCTTGCAAGAAGGATGCGATGACCCTTCGTGGTGCCGCTATCCTCATCGAACGGTTACCGGGCTTTGGCTTCGAACGGGCGCTCCACGAGTCGGAGTTAGTGGCCACTGTGGTCGACGCCATGGAGTGCAGGAAGGAGGAAGCGACCCTGTACCTCGATGTCGACGTCGTGAAGTCTCAGAATTTACGGAGTGTCGCCGCATCCACAAATACAGCACCGCCGGCTCGCCTCGTCGCAAACTTTTATTACGCAAAGGGAGAAGACGCAAACTCGAAGATTCGATCGAAGCGGTATTTCTGCCTCGACGATGCCAAGTTGACAATGTCGAGGATGAGCAGCAGGGCTAAGAGCGAGAAGAGCTCACACGTGTGCAACATGATGGATTATGGTGTGTACACCGTGGGGCAATACGGGAAGAAGAGACACTTTGACGCCCCTTCGAAGTGTCAATATATGATCATCATGAAGGCCTTGTCACAGAAGCAAATGTTTGTGGATCAGTCGCGGTTCTTCCACTTCCTGGCGACAGATTCGCAGGAGCAATATTTCGAATGGATGAAATCGCTGAATGAGTGGAGGTCGTTCGTGTATCAGGTGAAGGAGCGAACAAAGGTGGCGGAATCGCAACTGGTCGCGAAATTGGAGCAGGATGGCGTGAAGAGTCCTGACGTTTCTGAGACCAAGCTGGCGAGATTGTTGACGGATACAAAGCTGGCCCAGTCCAAGAAGGGAGATGGGATCGTGTCGCCGAGATTGATGTCCCCTACGGCGCATTCACCAAAGGGAGGGTTGGTAAACGGAGCTATGAATCCGGTCGCCTATCAGGCTCTCAGCGATTCGGGATCGATCAAAGGGACCGCTGCTCAGGTACCCAACGCGAAGGAGTTCCTCTCCACTGGGTTGCTAGGGAAAGCGTACGATAAAAAGGTGGAAGTCCGTAATTTTGTGGAGTCCGGCCCAGTACTCATGCAGCAGACGCAACAGAAAGGTACCACTTTGATTTCAAAAGCTGGGAATCGCCACGACGATGCTGCCAATGTATACTCTTCGATGCCCAAGACACCAAAGACACCTGTCAGGGAGCGAAGTACTGCTGAGGAACGGGGCCGCCAGGGACACAGGAAGGAGACCGAAATGGCCTTCTACCGTGACCAAACCACCAGCCCTCAGAACCGACTGGAGAAGATCAATTCTCAAGGGAAAGGTAACCTGGCAGGACAGGCCACATCGCCAGTAGGAATGATGCAACCAAAGCCTCTACTCAGCTTTGCAAACGAAGAGGATGAGGCGTTCACGTTCAAGAAGAAGATTACCGGCCATGGGGTTGATGTGGACAGGCAAGCAGGTCCGCTGATAAACCACGCAACGGAGCCGGTTCATCCCAACGCCATCATGTCTCGAAGCATCTCTACGAGGATGGGCAAGGGTGTTCCCACCGGTGGCGCCGGCCAGCCTGGCGGAAGGGCGCGAAGCGCAACGCTCAAGGCCACCACATCCAGGAAGAGGTTCGATAACGAACCGATATTTGAATCGAACGGTCTATTGGCTTCCGTGCCTGCCAACCAGTACGGAGGGCACGGTCTTGCGACGGGACGACACGGGGCGACAAAGCCCTTGTTGAACATGTCTTTGAACAGTCAATATGTGCCAGGGAGTCTGCTGGAGCAGCATGAGAGGGTGAAGGACGGCGGGCCGAACTACAAAAAGACGATCTCGAGGGAGGTCTATTAAAATATGGTTGCTTGATTTCGTTTGTGATGATTATTGCATGGACGTGGGACTTTCCTTTGTGTTATCAGTTCGAGGGCGTTAGTTGGGATTCTCTTTTCTTTCATATATCCTGCCCTGCGATACGCTGGCGGACTTCATTTCTTTTGTAGATACCACTATATTATTTGAATTAATGGCCGCCCTATATGATGGGTGCTTTACATTTTTTTTTAAACAATCTCGTCTCCATGAATTGATTGATGTGGTGATAAGTAAATGGGAAATCCGGTGGGTGGAGGCTCCTTCTAGAAGTTTGGCGACGGAACTTAGCAAGGATCGCAGTCTTGGCAGAGACGAGTCGCGGCGAGAGCAATGCCCCCGATTTCACTTCCAACTTTTTCTCTCTGCTCGTCACGATGCCTCCCATCTCAACCCTATCAGCCTTCTTCCACCATTGAACACCAGCACCTGCACCCCCCGTCCGCAGCGTAGCTACACTCTGCAACCCCTCACTCCTGGTGACTAGCCATTTTAATACTTTCATCTTTTTTCTTTATTCGGTGGCAAGTAAAATTGCTGCTTGGGTTTATTTTCTTTTCGTGTTTTAGCAGTTAAACGTTAACTATACCCAGAAATTCTACATTTGCGCGTGTTTCCTCTACGCTACAGCATCGACCGGGCATCACACGAACAGCACCAAAGCGTCCCCTCGATATCGCACGTTCATTAAAGAATACCATCGCGATCGCTTAAACGATAATATACGCTCGATACGAAGAAGAACGAACCCGCGACGGAAACCAAAGAAGGATCAAAAGCTGGTGTTTCCTTTGGGTGTTTTCGACCGGCACACACACCTTATCCACCCGACCACCCTGAATACTGCATCCGACTCCAAAGGAACTACAAAAACTCGAAACAAGGTGGGATGATCGACGGGTCCGGGATAGCAGACGGGCGATAATAGAATTGAGCGAAGGGATTTGGGGAAGACTTGCTCAGGATTGATTATCCTGAACGTACACCAAAAACCCGACACGATGGCTGCTCCGAACGTTCCCCCGTCCGTCGAGTTGTTCTCGACGAGGCTGGCGGATGATAAGATTGGTAAGTACCGTTCTTTCCTATCCGTAAACCTCCCCTCTGAGGGGTTCCCCAGATGGGATCCGACGATGGAGATGTACTAAACGTGGGGGGTTTCCTCGATTTTTCGTGTAGACACTCGACAAAAGTTTATGATCGCATCGGAATTGAAGGATCAGTTGGAAGTTCTGCATCAGCATGATTATAGCAATACGCTGGCGAAGCTCATGCCGGTGTTCCACCAGCTGTTGAGAGGGGCGCCGTCATTTTTGAGTACTTCTAATGAACATGTAGGCTCCCCCCTCTACCGATCCTACACAATAGTTCACGGTCCGCTAACGTTTTCACCAAAACCAATTCATAGAAACTACGAAACTGCATCCTCGATATTATCCATCGTCTACCCTTCAACCCCGCCGAAGCGCTAGAACCCCACGCTGTCGAACTCATGAAGGTCATGATGAACCTCGTACGGGTGGAGAATGAGGAAAACGCAGTGCTCTGCATGAAGATAATTATGGATTTTCAGCGGAATTATCAAAAGACCCTGGCGGATCAGGTGCAGCCGTATCTAGATCTGATACAGGAGATGTTTGGCAAGATGCCGCAGGCGGTGAAGGATACATTTGATACGCCGGCGTATGGGGCTACGCCTATGCCGTCAACGGTGAGTAGGATATTCGATAAAGAGGAAGAAAGAATGGATGGCGTCTGTTTTGAGTCCATGCTGATTATATATGCGTCCGCAGCCCTCCACGTCGATGCAATCACCGAAACCGGGCTCCCCGATGATGGGAGGTGACGATACACCCGCCAACAAGAACCTGGTGAAGGGCATGCAGAGCTTCAAGGTCCTCGCCGAATGTCCCATAATCGTCGTCTCGTTATTCCAAGCACACAAGCAACTCGTTCCGAAGAATATCAAGCTTTTCGTCCCTCTTATCAGAGAGATGATTATGCTGCAGGCTGCCCCGCAGGCCGAAGCTCACAAAATCGCTGCGCAGAACGGCCAGGTTCTCTCGGGTCCTTGCTCGAATATCAGAAACAAAGCTGCTTTTGGCGATTTCATCACGGCGCAGGTCAAGACCATGTCATTCTTGGCCTATGTGCTCAGGGGATATAGCAAAGAACTCGCGGATTTCTTGACAACACTACCGGAGATTGTGGTGCGGTTGCTGAAAGATTGCCCGAGGGAGAAGTCAAGCGCGAGGAAAGAGCTTTTGGTGGCGACGAGGCATATCATCAATTTCAATTTCCGAAAAGTGTTTTTAGGTAAGATTGATGAATTGCTGGATGAGAGGGTCTTGATCGGGGATGGGTTGACCGTTTACGAGACTATGAGGTAAAGTTTCCTGCCAAAACCTTGATTTGCGGAGCTGAGAACTAAGGAAAGGGGGAATTACAGACCACTCGCATATAGCATGCTAGCGGATTTGATCCATCACGTTCGGGAATCGCTCAACAGCTCCCAGATCAGGCGGACGGTCATAGTATACACCAAAAATCTGCATGATACGTTTCCTGGGACCAGCTTTCAGACCATGAGTGCGAAGCTGTTGCTCAATCTAGCGGATTGCATCGCGAAACAGATCCCTGATAAGCAGGAAGGTTGGTTAACACGGTCTCTGTCTGAGTTTGGAGAGAAGGACTAACAAATGATTAGCACGTCACTTTTTGTTGATGATCTTGGATGCTATTGCGGACAAGTTTGCGGCTATGAATAGGCAGTATGAAAATGCTGTCAAGCATAGCAAATCGTCGCTTGACAACAACGATGATGCCATGGATATCGACAAGCCTGAGATGGAGGAATACGATGAGATTGATATTTTTCAGGTTACTCCTATCAAGCTTTCGAACAGGGACAGGGGGCAAAAGCCTGTCGATGGTGAGTTCAAATTGCGGCAAGACTATAGATATTTTGGGCTAATGGTTGTGCAGATAACAAATTCTTGTTCAAAAATCTGATGAACGGTCTGAAGGCTATGCTGTCAGCGCTGAGAGCGTGTAATCCACCTCTCGCGGTTGGCGACCCTGCCAACAATCCGTCGAATTGGTCCGAAGTCGCGTACGGATTCAACGCTGAAGAAGTCAAGATAATCACAAAACTCTTCAGGGAGGGGGCCTACGTGTTTAGATACTACCATTCCGAAACCGACAGGACAAACGAGCAGACTTTTTCGACACCGTTGGAGTTTATGCAGAGCATCCTGGTCCCATCAAACAAAGAAGAGAAGGATCTGCTCGAAACATTTGCTACCGTATTCCATTGCATCGATCCCGCAACTTTCCACGAAGTCTTCCACTCTGAGATACCGAGACTATACGATATGATGTTTGAGCACTACCCACTACTACATATTCCTCAGTTTTTCTTGGCCAGCGAGGCCACATCACCGGCGTTCTGCGGCATGCTGCTCCAGTTCCTTATGAGCAAGATTGAAGAAGTCGGTACGAAGGATGTGATGAAGGCATCGATACTGTTGCGTTTGTTCAAACTGTCATTCATGGCGGTCACACTGTTCTCCCAGCATAACGAACCGGTATTACTACCGCACGTTAGCAAGATTATCACACAGGCGATACAGCTTTCAACAACAGCGGAGGAACCGATAAACTACTTTTACCTGCTGCGGTCACTATTCAGATCGATCGGTGGTGGGAGATTTGAGGTTCTTTACAAGGAGATCTTGCCTTTGTTGGAAGTGCTGTTGCAGGTTCTGAATACAAAGCTGCATTCGGCGAGGGATACCAAGGAACGTGATCTTTACGTCGAGCTTTGTCTGACCGTACCAGCCAGGTTGAGCAATCTTTTACCACACTTGTCGTACCTGATGAAGCCGCTCGTTGTTGCCTTGAGTGCTGGATTGGATCTCGTCACGCAGGGGTTGAGAACGTTGGAGCTATGCGTGGATAATCTTACCGCGGATTACCTGGATCCCATAATGTCGCCCGTTATCGACGATCTCATGATGGCGCTGTGGAATCATCTTAAGCCTTTGCCATACAGCCACCAACAGAGCCACACGACCATGAGGATCCTGGGTAAGCTCGGAGGCCGGAATCGAAAGTTTTTGACACACCCACCTCAGTTGGATTACAGAACGTTTTCCGACGACGAGTGCAGCGTTAATCTGAAGCTGCACGGCGCGCCTGGTGAAAGGCCGTACCCCTTCATGATGGCCACCGAGCTAGCGATCCGAACATTACGCGACTCCAAGGCCAACGTCTTCCACCGACGAGAATCTTTCAAGTTATTATCATCATCTCTCAAACTGTTCATAGGACAGGACAACCTTCCGGAGGACTTTATGCACACGGTCAGAATGCAAGCTAGCGATATGGTCAACGACACCCTCGAGATTCCGAACCCGCAGGATATGGGGAGCGATCGGGATAAACCTGTTCACAAGAAGCACGAGCAAGATGAACAACTGAAGTCGTTGATCAAAGCTTGCTTGTACGCTCAGGCTGTGGATGAGCTGAAGGAAGAGGCTACCGAGCTGTTTGCGGATACGTGTAGGCATCTAACAGTTTTAGATGTCGGAAATGCTGTGGCGTCGCACCGATACGCTAAGCAACCATTCAGTGTTGAGGGCGGTGAGGGTCCGTTGACGCTGGATACAAATGTCCTCGCGGACGCGCTTTCCGAATGTTTGGGATCCGATGTTCCTGCCGTTCGAGAAGCTGCCATGGAAGGAATCCGGGTCGTCGCGGAGGCCGGGGCTATAATATTTGGTAGCACCGATCATATCGGCAAGCTACCGCTCTTCTCGGCAATGTCGAAACGGTTCTGTCACAACTGCTACGCGGAAGAATGGTTCTCGAAAGCTGGCGGCTGTCTCGGTATCAAGGCGTTGCTGACAAAGGTGTCACTCGGGGAAGCGTTCCTGGTTGAAAGACAACTGGACTGGGTTCGCTCGCTGCTCTACGTTATCAAGGATATGCCTCAGGATCTCCCGGCGACGGCGAGGGAGGATTCCGCTGTTACACTGGATTTGGTGCTTCACGAATGCAACAAGACGGCTAAGCAGGAGGATATCAAGCAGGGATCCAAGCTGTTCAATCTGTGCGCCCATATAGTATACGAGCTATCAAACTGCAACAAGCACGTCAGACAATCGGCGCAGCAGTCCTTGGAAACGCTGTCAAAGCTGCTCAAGGTTGAGATTCACGAGATGATTGCGCCGGTTAAGGATCGTTTGCTTGGGCCCATCTTTGGAAAGCCGCTCCGTGCCTTACCATTTGCCAGTCAGATCGGGTACATTGATGCCATTACTTTTTGCCTAAAGTTGCAGAACAACTTTTTGGAAATCGACCATGAGATGGTGCGGTTACTCGGTGAAGCGCTGGCCTTAGCTGACGCTGATGATGAGACTCTGGGTACGCAGAAGGCGAGCGAGTACAGAACCATGGAGGCAGTCATGAACCTCAGGGTTGGATGTATACGCTTGCTTTCCATGGCTATCGCTTATCCGGAGTTCAACTCCCCTGCTCAACAACAAACAAAGGGAAGGATAATAGCAGTGTTCTTCAAATCGTTGTACGCAAAGTCACCGGAAGTGGTCGAGGCCGCGAACGATGGGTTGAAGGGTGTTCTGACGCACACGCACAAACTTCCTAAGGAGTTGCTACAAAACGGTCTCAGGCCTATTCTGATGAACCTGTCTGATCACAAGAGATTGTCCGTAGCGGGGCTGGAAGGTCTGGCGCGACTTTTGGAGCTCCTTACTAATTACTTCAAAGTCGAGATTGGATCGCGGCTGTTTGATCACTTGAATCAATTCGCGGACGCCAATAGCATTCACCAGACCTCCTTCAAGCTGCTGGAGCAGAACGGGAACATCAAGATCATAGCCTCCATTTTGAATATTTTTCATCTGCTGCCTCCGGCGGCCAGCCAGTTTCTGGACAAGATGGTGCAGACCGTGCTGGGACTCGAGGAGAGCTTGCGTAGGACGCAAATCTCGCCGTTCCGGCTCCCGTTGCTGAAGTTTGTGAACCGATACGCGGAGGAAACCTGGAAGTATATGCTGGCCCGGTTGACGGTGATGAAGTACGGCAGGTTGTTCGCGCAACTGCTTGCGGATGAGTCGAGCGGTCCTTTGAGGGAACATCTCGTCACGAATATCAACGATCTGGTCAAAGTTTCGTTTGATAGCGAGACTACCGGAGAGGCGAAGACCACGGCTATATTCAATGCTATCGAAGCTATCGGCGCGGTTTGTGAGCACAAGTCGGATTGGCTAGTTGATCATAAAGATTTGTTGAACAAGTTGCTCTCCGTCGGTTCTGACGTTTACCTGAAGGCCGTCAACGGGGAATTGAAACCGCCATCGCTGTGTCTTAGCGTTGATCAATCCTCTACAACCCTCATCTCGATCTTTACAAAATACTTGGTGCAGAAGCCGAACGATCTCAATTTCCTGTTTCAAGTTCTCAAAGCCACCAGCTCTGGGAGTTTGAAGCCGAATTACCTGCTCGACCATTTCATTTACGAGCACATCATCTGCAGCAAATCAATCGACTACTGGAAGAGCGTTATTTTCAAGTGCTTGGATATGTACCAGGATACCTCGCAGAACCAGATGCTCAAGACGTATGCCTTCAAAAACTTGGTGAATCCGATCCTATTGATGGATATTCAGCGCCGAGGACTGGACGGCGAAGGGCCGAGGCTCGTAGATTCGCAGTTGGTCACCGCGGTGCACCACAAGATCTGGAAGACGAACCTGGGCGACCTGGATGACGGACAAAACGGACTGGATCGCTCGAGGATGGAAGTTTTGCAAATGTCGGCGCTGCTCATCAAGCATCACCATACGATTATTGCGGATGCGAGAAAGGATGTGATCAAGTTTGGATGGAATTTCATCAAGCTTGAGGATATCATTAACAAGCAGGCCGCCTACGTCCTCATCGCCTTCTTTATCGCCCACTTTGAGACGCCATCGAAGATTGTCACGCAGATATACGTGGCGTTGCTGAAAGCGCATCAACCTGAGGGCAGAACATTAGTTCGACAGGCGTTGGATCTCATCGCACCGGTGCTTCCGAAGCGAATTCCTCCCGGGCCTGATTCCAAGGGCTTTCCGATCTGGGCAAAGTGGCCGAGGAGAATTCTCATCGAGGAATCGCACAATCAGCCGCAACTCATCAACATTTTCCAATTTATCGTTCGCCATGCGAATCTATTTTACGAATCTCGAGAACATTTCTTCATGGGCATGGTGTCGGCATTGCAGAAGCTCGTCTTCCACGTCCAGAACCCGTCGGCTGAGCACAAGACTCTGTCGATTGATCTTGTCGAATTGATCTGGAAGTGGGAACAGCAGGCGATCGATAACCCTGTGGATATAACAATGATGGATTCGCCGCAAATGAGAAAGCGCAAGCTGCCGGAAGAAACGGGGAGATCTTCGCCTTCGGCGCCGCCTAGTTCTAGCGGTGGAGAGAAGGTGAATGTCGTGCTCCAGACGCAATACAGGCAGTCCGTGCTGAAACACCTGATATCCTTCATTTCCACTTGCCCGGAAAAATGGAGTTCGAACGAGCTATGCGAGAGGTCTCTCAAATTACTCGAGAATCTACTGCAGCCAAAATACTGGGGCGACGTGGACGTTGATCTTTACCAGAAGCAGGCGGAGGCGCAGTTGATGCAAGCCGAATTGAAGAACGACAACGCCCACGTTTTTGTCAACATGCTGCAGGTGCTGAAGGTTATCGTGCAGGCCAAATCGAACGATTGGTTGCTCGGATCAGATCGCGCGAACCGGGAGAGAATCAATACGTTGCAGAAGATTTTGGAGAAGAGTTTGAGATGTGATAACGTAGAGATTCAGGAGGCGCTGCAGGATGTGGTGCTGAGGATTTTGGAGGTTATACCGCAGGAGCCGGAGGATGATGAGGACGAAGAGATGACCGAGTCGACGGGGTCGCATTTTGTGAAGCTGTTGACGCTGATTGTGCAAGAGACTATTGCGGTCAGCGTTATTCCCAGCATCAACATTCTGTGGATCTTAGCGAAGAAGAGACCGGATGCTGTGGATGCGCAGATTCCAGCGTTGATGAGAGCGTTCCAGAGATTGGCTAGGGACCATATCGCAGGAGGGACTCCTCCGGCTCAGACGCCTGCGGCTGATACGCAACCGCCTCCTCCACCTTTGGACCCTGATGTCGCGCTAAAGTTGATCTCGAACGTCATCGATATCGCTTCCGCGAGAATTTCCTCCCTTCAGGATCAGCGACGGCCGTTCCTGAGTGTTTTGGCGCAGTTGGTTGAAAAGTCAACAAACAACGAGCTTTGTCTAAAGATACTCGGAGTCGTCGAGAACTGGGTTTTCCGATCAACAGAGAGTTTCCCTACCCTCAAAGAGAAGACCGCGGTTCTTAGCAAAATGATGTCATTCGAAGGTCGGACAGACTCTACACTTTGCAACAAGTTCTTGGAACTGGTCATCAGCATCTACGAACATCCGGAAATAACACGGACGGAGCTGACAGTGCGTCTGGAGCATGCTTTCCTAATTGGATGCAGAGCCCAGGATGTCAAGATGCGTAACCGGTTCCTGAATATCTTCACTGAGAGCTTGTCGCGGACCATCAGCCCGAGGATATCATATCTTTTGGGGACGCAGAATTGGGAGACGCTGCAGGATTCGTATTGGCTCAGCCAGGTCACGCATCTGCTGTTCGGATGCGTGGACAAAGAGAGGAGGTTGGAGTTACACTCTGAGGATTTCAAATTGCCGTCCGCTTCTTTTATTTTCGCGGTTGATAAGAAGAGGGATACGTCAGGTATGATGCTTGATGATCAATACGAGGACTTTATGGTTCGACATCGACGATTCGTTGCGAGCCTCGGGGACGTCAAGGCGAACGATATATTTGAGCCTCTAGCACAGCTTCAACACCTTTCTGCGGACGTGGCGCATAATATCTGGATCACACTCTTTCCTCTCTGCTGGGCCGCTATCGGCCAGGAGGACCGCAGTGACCTTTCGAGGAGCATGATTACTCTGCTTTCCAAAGAGTGTCATCACAGGCAGATGGACAAGCGACCCAACGTCATTCAGAGCTTGTTGGCCGGTATCGAGAGGGCGAACCCGAGGATTGTGCTTCCCCCGCATCTTATCAAGTATATCAGCAAGTCTTTCAACGCCTGGTACTCGGCATTACATATCCTAGAGGACTCTGCGAACCGACCTCCCTACGACAACGCTACGATCAAGGAGAGCAACCTCGACGCTCTGGCGGAAATTTACGCTGGCATTCAAGAAGAGGATATGTTTTACGGTCTGTGGAGACGAAGGTGCCAATATCTTGAAACCAACGTTGCCTTGTCCTTCGAGCAGAATGGAATGTGGGACAAAGCGCAGCATGCTTACGAACAAGCTCAGATCAAGGCACGTACTGGTGTCCTGCCGTTCTCACAGGCGGAGTACATGCTTTGGGAAGATCATTGGATCCTTTGCGCTCAGAAACTGCAGCAATGGGAGATTTTGAGCGACTTTGCCAAACATGAGAATTACAACGATTTGCTTCTCGAGTGCGCTTGGAGGCTGCTAGATGACTGGGGTGGTCAGAGCAGTGAGGCTGTTGATACAACGATCAAGAGCTTGATGGATTCGCCGACCCCTCGACGGTACTTTTTCCTTGCCTTCATGGCGCTTCAAAAGGTGCACAGCAAGAATGAGAGCAGTAGCGATTTCTTGAGGATCTGTGATGAGGCGATACAGCTCAGTCTGAGAAAGTGGCACAATTTACCGAGGAAGATGACCGCTGCGCACATTCCGCTCCTGCAGACATTCCAGCAGATTGTCGAATTGCACGATGCTAGTGTGATGTACAGCAGTCTCTCCAACACCACCGCTCAGAACCTGGACATCAAATCGCAAGAACTCAAGCAGAATCTTGGAACGTGGAGAGATCGGTTGCCGAACGTGTGGGACGACATCAACGCCTGGCACGATCTTGTCACATGGCGACAGCACGTCTTCACGTCTATCAACAAGACATATCTGCCTTTGGTACCATCGGGTGGTGGGAATAATAACTCCAACTCGTACGCATATCGGGGGTACCATGAGACGGCGTGGATCATCAATCGATTCGCCCATGTCGCTCGAAAACACCAATTGTCGGATGTCTGTATCGCGCAGTTGAGCAAGATTTACACCCTTCCAAACATCGAGATCCAAGAAGCGTTCCTGAAGCTCCGGGAGCAAGCCAAGTGTCACTACCAGAATCCGGCGGAGCTGAACAATGGACTTGAGGTTATCAACAATACCAATCTCAACTACTTTGTCGGACAACAAAAGGCGGAGTTTTACACCCTCAAGGGTATGTTCCAGGCCAAGTTGTCAAAGAAGGATGAAGCGAACGAAGCCTTCGGAACCGCCCTGTTTTACGATCTTAAGTTACCGAAAGCATGGGCGGAATGGGGGTTCTATAACGATACTCTGTTCAAGGAGAATCCGACTGATCTGCAACCCGCTGGAAACGCCGTCAGCTGTTACCTCGAAGCTGCCGGTTTGTACAAGAGCGGGAAGGCTCGGAAACTACTTAGTAGAGTGTTGTGGCTTCTCAGTCTTGACGATACGAACGGCACGGTTTCGGCAGCGTTCGAGGCGTACAAAGGGGAGATGCCCGTGTGGTACTGGATTACATATATTCCACAGTTACTCTCGTCACTATCACACAAGGAAGCAAAGATTGCCAAAGGGATACTGCTCAAGATTGCAAAGAACTTTCCGCAGGCGCTGTATTTCTTGCTCAGAACTTCGAGGGAGGATTATAGTGTCATCAAGAAGCAGCAGACGGCGCAACAGGCCAAAGCGAAGCCGAATGGTGTTCAGGCATCCCCTCCCGCACCTGCTATATCTGCGGCTGCGGGCAGCGCTGCCAGTCCACCGAGACCCGATTCTTCGGCTGGAGCGAGACCGGAGACACCCAATCAACCCAATGGGACGGCCGCCGCCGTCAACGGTGCCGCTAATGCGTCATCTTCCGCACCTCAGAGTCCAGCACCAGCCAAGAGGAATCCCTGGGAACATGCCGACGAAATTATGTCTGTTCTCAAATCCGCGTTCCCGCTTTTGGCGCTGTCGATGGAAACAATGGGTGATCAGATTCACAAGTACTTCAAGTGTCCTCCGGATGAAGATGCGTATAGATTGATTGTCGCATTGCTCAATGACGGATTGCAGGTATGCAGAAGAGTTATTTCTCCGTTTTCTAAACTATACTAACAGATATCTAGTTTGTCGGGCGGATCCCTCTCGCATCCCCTGAAGATACCAAACTCCCTCCTGCAACAGAAGCTAATATAACCCGCTTTGCTGAGACGATACTACCGGCTCACATTCGCGTGGCTTTCGAAGCTGAATTTGTGCACGAAAAGCCGAATCTCCAGAGCTACATCCAAAAACTCCGCAGATGGAGAGATCGGTTTGAAGAGAAACTCGACAGACGCCCGGCTCACGCTAGTCTCGAGTCTTTCTCGCCGCATCTTAGTGATTTTAGGTTCCAGAAATTCGAGGAGGTTGAAGTTCCCGGACAGTATCTGCTCCACAGGGATCAAAACAAGGACTTTGTACGCATTGAGAGGTTCTTGCCCCGTGTGGACGTTGTTCGCGGGTATGGTATCTGCCATAGGAGGTTGAAGATGAGAGGTCACGATGGTAGCGTTCATGCGTTCGCCGTCCAGCATCCTGCTCAGCGCCATTGTCGACGTGAAGAACGAGTCGCTCAGCTATTCCGCATATTCAACGGGTTCGTAACCCACTCTTTCATAGATGTGATGAAGCACCGGCTAATTGAAATATAGAATCCTATCCAAACGCAAAGAAGCTAGACGTCGAAACTTGGGCTTCCATCTTCCGTTGATGATCCCTCTTGCACCGCATATCAGAATTGTTCAAGACGACGCATCATACATCTCGCTTCAGGGTATCTACGAAGACTATTGCAGAAAGACAGGTATCAGCAAAGATGATCCTCTCATCTATGCCATGAAGAGCCTGAGGAACAATGTCAATAAGAAGATGAATGGCCCCGAGGTTCAGAATCTCAAGATGGAAGTGCTCAGCGCAATCCAAGAAAAGATGGTGCCCAGCACGGTCGTTCAGGACGTAAGTTCTCTCCATTCATATGCCCACCTTTGTACAGTGCTAACATACCCTCTAGTACATGCAAGCATCCTACAACTCCTTCGACGACTTTTGGATCTTCCGCCGCCAGTTCGCGTACCAATTCGCGTCACTCACGTTCATGACCTACGTTATGAATATGAACAACCGGTTCCCGCACAAGATGTTTATCGCAAAAGCAACGGGTAACATTTGGGGCACCGAGTTGATCCCGGCAATGGCTGCCAGCAACGCGTACTTTCATAATAATGAACCCGTACCCTTCCGACTGACGCCAAATCTGCATACTCTCATGGGTCCCATCGCGGTTGAAGGTATCTACTCCTGCGCCATAATGGCAATCGCCAGATGTTTGACTGAGCCTGAGGTAAGACTCTCCCCCCCGAGTACACGAAATCTAACAATTATTGAAACTGACTCTTTGAAACAGTTCGAACTTGAACAATACCTTTCCCTCTTTGTTCGTGACGAGATGATCTTCTGGTTCACGCAGCAACATCGTAGCAGCATGGCTGCTGATGCAAAGATCAGAGAGAAGGTGGACGTTAATAGCACCATCATTGTGAGGAGAACGGCAGCTCTATGCGCGAACAATACGGCGATGATTCCGGCAAATCAGACAGTTATCGATCTGATCAGTAAAGCGGTCAACCCCGCCAATCTGGCTCAGACGGATCATTTGTGGATGCCGTACCTGTAGAGGAGGCTTAGAGAATGGAATAGAATGGGGAGGGAGGTTGAGAAAGACAAATGTGGCTTATTTTCGTTTTTTTTGATGTTTGTTCTTTGCCAATTGGCTTTGCTTTACTGTTGCGTCTTTTTTGCTTCGAGATATCAGATATAAGGACTTTACGTTTTTTTCTTCTTTGGAGTTTTATGGGTGGATTTTTTGCTATTTCTTTTCTCAGCATAGATGCTACAATTCTGCTTGAAAAAGTTTGTCGATTGTTCTGAAGATATATATTATATTACTGAGATTGATTGCTGTTGCCTGGGTTGATGGTGGAATCCGGTTATCTTTTTACGCTTGTAATTAATTGACTAATGAATCGACATTAAGAAACTTTATCCACGATATATCTACGTCTCCTGAAGAAATGAAAAATATTTCTCGAGGCATCAATACATATCACAAGCAACACAAGCAAGTGCATTGCACTCTGCACTTCAACATCAGATAAGTACCCTAATACATGATAAAGTGGCCATGAGATAGTTGGTCTTGAAATTCTCACACGAAATGCCAGGCTAATATTATACTAACAAGATACCACCGGTGCTTGCTGAAACTCGAAAGCAAAAATATTTTGATTTTTGATATTTTTGATGTACGTACAAAGGGAAAAAAAAGAAAGAAAAGAAAAACCATATATACTTAAAATGACATTAACGTTATAACGTCACATTAAATATATATATCCGCTTACCATGAGATACCGTTACCAAATGCTCCGTACAACTAAAGACACATGTTACTGCTTGAATTCATCTCCTCTCTCTCTCCATTATCATCTTATCCTTGGTACAACACCACCGTTTCAGTGAAAGTGTTCGCGTTATCGCTCTGCTTGGCGCTCCAGCCTCCGTTCACAGTCAAGATGTTCTTGGATCCCTTGGTGTTCACGTTGTAGAGTCTGATGTTCGACGAGTTTTCGATGGAGACCATGTATGTCTGGCAGCTTTCGTCCGCAAGGCAGTCTGTAAAAAAAGGTAACAGTTAGCAACACAAATAGAGGTTATAAACGAGGGAAAGGTTCAAAGGGGGTAATTCCACTCACCCTGCGTGTAATCTTCAAAGAAACTGTACAACCCAGCTCCGTAGGCGAGAATATTGCTCGAGCTCTGGATCCTGAGTCCGTAACTCTTCTTACAAGTCTTTGCGTTACCGTCGCCAACGCAGATGGAATTATAATCCGGATCGCTCCACGTCGAGTTGATGCTAAACGGCAAGGGCGCGACAGGGTTGGCTTGATAGTAAGGCGTCTCGGTCTGAATGAGACCCATGTAGACGTTGGCTGCGTTGGTAAACTGGTACTGATAGAGAACATTGTGCTCCGAAGCGGTACCGTAGAGCCAGATCGGCTGGGTGGATTCGACGTAGAGACCCCTACCCGTGAAGACGGAGATTTGCTGGTGAGCGGGAAGGTCGAGATCGTGATCCGCGGTCCAAAGCCAGACGTTATCGAACAAGCTGCGCGAGGCGGTTTTTCCAACCTTCATGAGCATGAAGGCCGCGGCGCAATTTGTGTTTGGGGGGTTGGTGCTTCCGGGTGTTTTGACGCAGGTGCTGGCGTCGAGGTTGGAGCCCGTGAAGCCGCCGACGCGGGTGTGGACGTCGTAGAGACCGGAGATTTCGCCGGTGGAGGCGAGGTTCCATTCGATCAAGATGGCACCCTTGGCGGCACCGCGGGTGGCGACGATAAAGTTTGTGCCTTCGATGAAGCCGGTTTCGCCCGGTTTTCCGAATTGGAGGATGGGGATAGGGTTGGCGGTGTTTTGGAAGGCGGCGCCGGTGCCGAGGAACACGGGCCAGGTTTCACCGATGATGCGGGAGTTTGACGGGACGTAAATTGTTTGGGTCACGACGTAGACACCATAGTCAATGTAGAGTAGCTTGCTCTCCGCTGCAGCCTTGTTTATGGCGGCCTGGAGGGTAGCAGTATCATCCGTTGAACCATCACCTTTGGCGCCGAGGGTACGGGCGCTAAGGATCTGGTCGACAGTCCAGTCAACGTAGTTTGGTTTGCTGCGTTCGAGGATCTTGTTGTTGCTGTCGAGGAGGCCGGCGGGACGGGTAAATCCTGTGAAGGAACCTTGAATATTTGCACCGCTCTGGAGGGAGGAAGAGTATTGTCGTCCTTGAGCCCAAAAGGCGACAGTCGATGTACCGGTGGTACCTGCGAGTTTGACGGCGCCGGTATTACCAACAATGATGGGACAGTTGCTGATAGCAATGTTGTCCAAGACCAAAGACTGCGCGGTTGTAGGCAAGGTGGCCGAGTTCCTAGTTGACTTGACACCGATCTGGACATTGGTAAATTTGGAGTCCGCGAGAACGGCGGATCCAATGTTGTCATAGCCAGGCTTGCCGTAGTTTGGCTGTCCGATATCGAGACCGATGCGATTGTTGTTAAAGTTGATGGACTTGAAGTTCCACGCCCAACCAAAAGTGATGTAAATGCCGGTATCGCAGTTGTTCGTGGTGATATTTCGCATCGTGAATTGTTGGCTGCCCATCCAGGCGCCAAAGGCACCGCCGTTGAAGATCAAATCGGACATGTATCCACCTGATCCATTCTCAATGTAGACGCCTTGATGCTTGGTTCCAGCAGCGTTGTTGGAGTAGAAGACGATATTTTGTAAGCTGGTAGCTTGGGCGACTTGCCAATGGATACCGGTTCCGTAGTCCTCTGGCGACTGGGAGGTCGTGTCTATGATGAAATTTCGAACAACCTTGTAAAAGTTGTTTGTAGAACCATGCCAATTGTTTCCATCGGGACCGTAGGGATCGGCGTCGATGATTGCGACTCCCTGGAAACCACCACGAGATTTGAGCCTTGGGAGGTCAATAGGGTCGCCCACCAGGTGGGTGTTATAGTACATTTTGATAACGCTGGAGACCAAGTAGGTTCCCGGTGGGAAGAAGACCAAAGCAGGCGTCGTAGTCGAAGAATCACATCCCTGACCGCATCTGCTACCGGATGCAATCGCGTTTTGGATTGCAGCAGTATCATCGGTAACACCGTCACCTGTGGCTCCAAAGTCTCTGACGTTCCTGTAGACCTTGTAACCGCTTGAGGCGTATGGAGCCTTTCCTTGGTGGCTGACGGCATCGATCCAGTAGGGCCGGACTTGGATGCACAGATAGACTCCCTTGACGATACCAGAGCAATCGCTCTTGAGGGCAGGGTTCCATGTGAGCAAGTTTGGCAAGTTGATTCCGGAAGATTCCGCATATCGCGAAACAACGGCAGCGCAGTTGTCACCATCTCGAACGTACGCCCAGCCGGTACACCTTGGCGATTGTCCGGCGAGAGTCTGGGTTGGAATAGATACTCCACTTGTTGTGGTCGTGGTCGTGGTCGTACGGCTCGAAGTGGTAGTCGTACGGCTCGTAGTAGTAGTTGTACGACTTGAAGTGGTAGTTGTCCGGCTCGACGTAGTGGTGGTTTTTGACGTTGAAGTCGTACCGGATACAGCAATACAGATATTGTGCCCTCGGATATCACTCAACCCAGAACAATCACTCTTCAAAAGTGTATTCCAGGAAATGAGGTTGGCCTTTGTAAGACCAGTTGATGCGTATCGGGCGACAAAGGTATCACAGTCGTCTGCGGTTCGGAAGAACGCAAATGTTTTGCAGTTTGGCGCAGTCCCAGACGAAGGAGTCGGCCAGGGAGAAGCGGTCGTCGTGGTCTTTGAACTGGTCGTAGTGGACTTGGTGGTCGTCTTTGTAGTTGTCTTTGTAGTGGTTATAGCGGGCGCCGAAATACAAACATTGTGCCCTCGGATATCACTCAGCCCGGAACAATCACTCTTCAAAAGAGTATTCCAAGAAATAAGGTTGGCCTTCGTAAGACCGGTTGACGCATATCGGGAAACAAAAGTATCACAGGTATCCGCGGTTCGGAAAAACGCAAACGTCTTGCAATTTGGGGCGGTACCGGACGACGGAGTCGGCCAGGCGGAGGCGGTAGTCGTAGTCTTCGAGCTAGTCGTGGTAGATTTGGTGGTCGTCTTTGTGGTGGTGGTGGCGGATACCGCGATACAAATGTTATGCCCTCTGATATCGCTTAACCCGGAGCAGTCACTTTTCAAAAGTGTATTCCATTTAATGAGGTTGGCTTTCGTGAGACCGGTTGATGCGTATCTGGAAACAAAGGTATCGCAGGTGTCCGCAGTTCGGAAGAACGCAAAGGTCTTACAATTGGGCGCAGTCCCAGACGATGGGGTCGGCCAGGGAGAAGCTGTCGTGGTAGTCTTCGTAGTTGTTGCCGCCTGTCGCACGCGGTGGGGATGATGGAGACCATAATCCAGATGCCGGGCTTCGACCCGCGCAATCGCGAGAACAAAGGCCAAAAGGGCCGAAAGAAAAATATTAAGTCGCAGCATCTTTAGTAAAAGAAAACCGCCTGTATACTGGTAGCAAGAGAGAAAAAATGAATGAATTGGGTCAGAGGGGCGTGTGAAGGTTGCCGATCAGTATATTATTATATTAGTGCGATTTCACCCCTCTGTGAATAAATCCCCCGCAGAAAAAAATAGGAAAAAAATAAAAGAGTGTGTAGAAGGATCTAAAAGAATGGACGAATGACCTTTTGACAGAGTCACTCACAAGTCGATGTAGTTGTGCATCGAACGTGGGGCGGGTGATAGGAAGAAAGGAGCAGAGGGGTGGGATCGGGATGGATATTTAGAATCCCTTTTGTACATATCTTTCACTTTGCGGCTGACATATCCAGGCACGAATGTACATGTACAAATCCCACCGTCATGCATAGCCCTATCGGATAATAATTAAACGGGGGAGAGAATCGAGAACTAGCCTCTGACACGTACGCCATGGGACATTTGATTCCCCGAGGTAAGATGGGACCAGAAAGCACAAGAGTATCGTGAGTCGCAACACCCCTTTTCGTGCGCATTGGGGGATAAACATGGATGCATCCGTTCAGTCGAGTCGAGCGAGTGTTCCGGGACCCGGCATCGAAGCTGGGGCAAGTGGAGCCCTGGGCCTGGCTAGTCTGCCATTTTGGTTTCCAGACTGCACCCTTTTGCAGCGCTAGTTTGGCATTTTTCGGCTCATGTGGCGCCGTTAGGTACCTGGCGACTTTTCAGCGTGGTGGCCGGCACGATTCATGGTGCTTGAAATGGAGGGCAGAGATACTTGCCCCACAGCTGCGAATGCGAACCGCGATCCATGAAGCCGCTTGCGTCGATCTATCACTCCGTTCGGTTAGAGCTCCATCTCCACATCACCAGTTGTGAATTTCGAAGCCGTCTTTTGCGTGCGCGTGTATTACCGTTAGGTAAAGGAATATTCTCCGTTTCCCTGCTGAGATGTCAGTAGATCGAATCCGATGATAATGGCACTGTGGTACAAGCTCACTCGGGTACAACCGATTCTGGCAGTTGGAGAAAGATCTTGTTATCGAGCCTGTGATCTCCGATCTGGGACCAACCATGGACTCTTAGTCATTGGTCGTCGGGGGTCGCGGGGTCCGCAGGGATGTTTTGATAAAACGCCCAGGCCAGGTACGTTTAAAATGAGCTTGTGGTTAAAACACCACGTACAAATACCAAACCCAAAAAATACGGTGGAATCAGATTCCCACCTTCCGTCCACCTGCCATCCCTTGGCCGGTTTTCCATGCACCGCTGCCTGCGGCACAGATGGTATGAACAATAGCTCCTCGTATTTGTTCCTTGCTTGGAAGATTTTTTTTTCTTTCTCAGGAACATGAACGGAGGGGACTTTGTCAGCTTAGCCCGTCAGAACGCGGTAGGGGTGGCACTTGGTACTGCACTCCTGCCTACTCGTTTCATACGTACTTCTTCTTTGGCCGCGTCTGCCGTTGGAGATCTCATCTAAATCCAAGCAGGTGCCACTCCGGAAGCTGGAATCACTATCGTGCGATTGAGCAGAGAGTCGATGGCATGGCATTTCAACAATTTCAGGACTTCAACCGGATAGCCATAATGCAAACTTTAAAACGTGGTGCGCTTTTGGAAATTCATAGACATGCATATGTCTGGACTGTGCCGCAGAGCGACAGCGACGCAAGCTAGTTTCCCTGGCTGTTTCCCCCCTGCTCACCCCTCCCGGATCAGATGCCGGGCAATAAGACACAAGCTTTGATACGCGGAGCGTGAAGAGTTTCGCCTAATATGCCGGAACGAGAATACAACATGTTCAACGCAGGTATTCCCGGAATAGAGCTGAATGTTGACGTTCAGATGATCGCTCTTATCAATCCGCTCAATCTCGCCTTTGAATGGCTTTGAGTTTGATGTGACGGATTTTGACGTCTTAATTGGCTCGTTGGATGGCTAGATAACCGAACATGCTTATTTCAAGTCACGGTGAAGGTAAGACGTGTTATCCCATTGTGAATTTAATTTATAGTTATCTCTGAAAGTGAAGAGAGCGGAAGGTTGCGCTCCGAAGAGCGATCCCGGATGCCAACCTTCGATGGTTGTAAGCGCCACAATCAAGTACGTACATGAGCATCGACATCTCGAGATGAAGGAGTCCGCAGCCGTATTTAGGCGGAAGGCTGTCGCGTGAGCAATACTGCCTCTTAAAGTAGCTATCCTGCTCGTCGCCATTTCGTCATAGCTAGCGCGCTGCAAGCTTCGGGATGACCTCGCTGTCCCTTTGCCGTGGAGACTACGTGAGCCGGCAGCCGTATATAGAGCGAGTCCAAGGGCTTTCCCGAAAGTGCCATGTCAGTAATTGCTATCGTTTATACCATCGTAAATAGAAGTCGAGGGAACCTACGTTGTTTGCCGGACCAGACCAGATCGCCGTTGCCCGAGTTCAACGCGGGCAGTGAGAGAGAGCGAGAGCAGGAGCCATGGACGACGACAGCACATATTGGGGCACAAACCCCCTCCAACCCTTCTTCTCCTCCTCCTCCTCCTTTCTTCCTCCATCATCAACAACCCTTCCATCAAGAACAGAATCCCCTCAAACAAAGAAGCACCCGGATAGCAAGATACATCCCATCTTCACTGCAGCTTTACCATCTGCTTCTATCACCGACTTGGAATCTCCCATCTCTGTGATCAGTAACGACACTAGAGAGAACCGAAATTTTGCCATCGCCAGCAACCCAAGTTCAACAACAGATATGGACGGCTCAAGCACCATAGCTACATCTCCTCCTCCATCAGGTGTCGGAAACGGTTTGAAACTTGATGAAAATGTGAATCCTCTCCCACCCACGGATTCTCAGCTCCCGAGCACTCCTGCGGCTTCTCAACCACAGTCGCCTCCAGCAACCAGTCTCTGTGACTCTCCCGGCTTGAACAAGCCAAAGGCAGAGCACATGCAGTTCTTCTTGAACTCCCTCCCCCCGGGCCGCAACGAGTCTCAGAGTACCCGACTCGATGTCAACCACAGTGAGGATTCCCCCTCTTCCCGCCAGCGTTCCCCTGGTCGTGTCCCTGCCGCTGTGCAAGCTCTGGAAGAAGCTCACAAGCGTTCTTCACAATCTTCCGACATTGGAAGCATCCGAATGAGCGGAGAGATGCATCCTGTCGATGCGAATGGGGTAACGTCGGCTCCCCGTTTCCTTCAACCGGGTGATGCCCTCCCAACCGAGTTTGATGCTCCTGGTGACGCATCTTCTATGGCTGCGGTTGTCGGTTCAAACGCCGGAGAAGGTCCCTCCAACGACGGAGACGGCAAACGCAGGAGCAGCTTGCGATTCTCGTTCCTGAAGAAGAAGCAACCGGAGTCGGTGGAGCTCCCAGGAAGGAACCCCAACGTCAGTCGTAGTCGTCAGGGATCAGACCCTATTTCGATCGAGTCTTCTTTGCCGATCAGCGTCCTGAGCAGTTCCGCTCGGTACCAGGCTGGTCGTGACGCACCAATGAAGGATGGCCAGGACGCCAGGAACTATGCGACCTTCCGACGGGACCTGATGGTGGATTTCGAGAACCGAAGGCTAGAAGGCCGGCACGAGCATCCCTTCGAGGGTAAGTTTTTGGCGACCCACACCCCTAAATGAATGACTGTGGTTGGATTGAGGTGGTGATGAGGAGAAGAGAAAGAAGAGAAAGGAGGAGAAGCCTCCACAACTCGGGGTTTAAATACCAGCTGCCTGGTGAAAACGTCTACAAAGCTGTCCGTGTTGCTAACGTGAGACGCTCCCCTTAGGATCTACGGCTCTCCATCACAAGTCCAACATCAAGAGCATCGGCTTGAAGCAACTTGCTCGCTCCGTCTCCCAGACCATCAAGAAGAGTACCCACAGATTCAAGAAGCTCGTCCTCCGTCGTGCAAAGACCATTCCAAACCAGTTTTCTTCAGTCGTCCTGCACGGTCATGTCTCCCACGTTGCCCCAGATCCCAATGGCCACAAGCTCGTCACCCGAAATCAGCGAGTCGCAGAGTATAAGGCCATCACGAGCTCTCCTCTCCCAACTTTTGGCCCGAGAGTTGCTACTCCCCCACCCATCCAACCTCTCAGCCGACATCCCAGCGTTGACCTCAGCCGACCTGGAGTCCCTGGTCCTTCTAATGGGTCGAAGAGCAAAGCCTCGCTCATCAACGGCGGAACCACCCAAGCCACGACGATCGGTGTTCCAAATGGTGCAAACAATACTCTACATCCTGAGCATCGTTCGGCAGGGAATCCTCAAGCTACTAACGGCAACCTTCCAGTTACTCATGGAGTTTCTCAGACGCAACCGAAATCGGGTCCGGCCACTTCTGATGGGGGGCTTGTTACCGTCCAGAAGGATAACACGGAGGGGCCAGTCACCGGCTTCTTCGGTACCTCATTCACAGGATGGTAGAAATGGTAGTCAAGGCCTGATCGTCGGCTGCACGGATACATTTGTTCATTTTTACATTACGAATGACGAGTGCATCATGTCTTATTTGGTAGCCGGTCTGGCGTTGATCGGAACCTGGTGGGCGGAGCCATGGGACCCCGTTACCGGTATTCTTTGAAGGAGGTTTATCGACCTATTTGCTTTTATTATGATCCTTTCTTAGCACGATTTCCTTACCACGATGGTAGCTTCTGTTTCTATTCCCCTTCCCCTGCTACGGACTTTGCTTACCACTATGACCGCTTCCTTTTTCTCTAGTTCTCAACAAATACCTAATACGGAACGATTTATGCCCTAACTTCTCCTTTAGCTATAGTCGCCCTTTCTTGTTTTCTTTTACGATTATTTGTTTCATAATGGCCGCCGTTCTGCTCTTTTCTTATTTTCCTTATGATTGATGACTAGAAACCCTTTTCGGTTCTATTTCACGTTTCCTAACATGGGCCTTCCATAATGTATTATGAATGCCTCTCTACCTACTTCACCACCCGAACCTGTCCCCCGGTGGTCCTTTGTGCTAGCCACAACCCTATTTTTCTTCTTCTATCTACCCCCGTCACTACCCCGAGGCCTAAAACCCCCCCAAGCCCCCCTATTCCGGATGTCTATGATAAACAATAATTCCAATTCTCCCATCAATGTCTAATCTTTTGTTGCTACTCTTATGAGCCCTCATTTGATATTCTTCGTATGCATTCGCTCTACATACCTTTCTTATGACTACTGGTAGTACATATTACACTCTCACGCTCGCTATGGAGATGTTTTTCTTCTTTTCATTTTCTTTTCGTCGGTCTGCTTATTCTTGGCGCTCGCTGTCGCTTACGCCCTCTCACCCTACGTTCCACAAGTCTAGGCTATGAACGGACTACTTGTTTACACCGGACTTTTTCATGTGGCTTCCTGTAATTACTTTTACAAACAGGTTTTAGATGAGCAAAAATATCGATGCGAAATTATTATTAATATCGAACGGTGATGAAGTAACAATCGTGTAAGAACTTTTAGAATCATAGATATCAGGTAAAATAACTTGAATATCTAGAATATATCGTATAACCTCTTCCGCTTTAACTCGTACACCCAATGTTGCACGGGTAGACCCAGGGCGAACGTTTCTCGCAACCTTAATATTGATATCTCCGTAGTCCGAAATTGGGAAAGTACAGGTACATGTTTTTTTTTGAAAAAAGAAGAAAATACAATAAGCTCAAGCTTCTACACAGGTCGCTCTGAGAAAACTTTGCTCATTTACTACCTAGAAACCGAAATAGCTCGCCGGGCTACAGGTTACAATATTTTAATATCCCCCATATGTAGATCAAGTATGCTTTTTAGATCTGATATCACTAAAACCTCTGGGGACTCTGGGGACTTTTAAATTTAAGGGCGCATGCACCAAAACCTTGAGAATATTCCACGGGCGAGTTTACCACAGTCTCAGTTCAAGTTTACCAGTAATCCAAATTTTATTAAAAATGCAACAAGACGAAAACAGCATCAAAGTGGACCTGCAAAGAAAAAAAAAGGAACAAAAGGTCATCACAAGCCGCGTAAAAAAAGTAATTCGTTCTAGCCTTTGTAAAGTTTTTCAGCCAAAGCAGAAATGGGATGAGAAAAAGAGTAGAGAGAGAAAAGGAAAATGAAACCGACCTCCCGGCTTTGTAATCGAAAAGAAGAGAGAGAGAGAGAGGAAAGTTGTTAAAAAAACAAAAAGAATATCTCTCCGAAGAGGCAAGAGAAAAGAGAAAACTTGATATAAATATCACACCCAAATTCATTACAACAACAAAAAAGCAACATCATCACCCACATTTCCCTCCAGATCTGTGTTGTCATCCCCCGTTCTTGGTTTCATTCACACCAAAGACTGGAAAAACACCGGTTCCTAACCCACAGTATTAACAATCTCCTGCGCCTTGGTCAACGACTCGACCATTTGCTGGCACTCCTTCCTCCTCCTGACGGTGTAGTCGGATTCGCGGAGCAAGTCGTCAACGCTATCCAGTTTGTAAAGGTTCTCGAGGAGTTCTTTTTGCATTTCATCTTTGGTATATCTAAATTTATTCAAGAAAATGTTAGCGATACTCGGTCTCAATAGATATACCCATGCTTATGAGAATAATAAGGGGTACGTACTGCACAAGAGTCAACATGATGGCCTTGGGAACCATATCAATGACCGTTCGCTTGACAATGTTATAATAGGATTGAATAAGCAGCTCTGCAAAATAAATCTTGTTAGTAACCGTCACTTCGTATCCACGTCAAGGTGTAACTACGAGGGAAACATACTGATAACTTCAACCTCAATGCCTTCTCTCTCGCTCAAAGTCCCCGAAGCCTTCAGCATTGGAGGTGGCGCTTCCATAGCCGCCATCTTCTTCTTATTTTTGCTGGCAAAGAAACTTCCGAAGAAACCCGTGTTCTCCGTGGAATCCAACATGGGTGGTGCCGGTGAATCTGTCCTCGGCAATGGCTTTCCGGTCTTAGGATCAACCTGAATCGGTTTGGCGGCACTGTGTTTCTCATTGACAATGGCCATGGCGCGGTGACCGTTCAGGAAGTCGGGATGGCCAGTGTTGATGTAACAGGATTCCATGGAGACGAGGTCGATGACAAGCTTGCTGGTCGGAGACATGGCTCGCTTGAAAAAGGTCACGACGACCTGGTTGAATTTCTCCTTGAGCATAGGGTAGCGGCGGAAGAGCTACGATTTAAAGTCTGATTAGCCCATGCCCTGATTGATAGCGGCCATGTTTACATACCGGCTTCTGGAGCAATTGGTTCAAGATTCTGATCAACTCATCGTAGACGAGATTGATACACTTCACACTTGGCTCCTCCAACCTCTTGATCTGCTGCTTGACGATCAACTCAAACGCTGTGGTGCCTACGAAAAGCGCGGGACTCGAACCGGACGAGTTGTACAGGATGGTCCTGATATCCACATCCTTGACTTGATCGAACGGATCCACGGCCTTGACACCGTTGGAGTAGACCTCGTGGAACACAAAACTGATACGTGCACCGCCAGACAATTCGATCGATGTCAATTCTTGGTTGTTACCGTCAAGAACCGTCCTGTACTCGTTGCAAAACTCCGTGATTATGTTGAGCAGAATGTTCGAGCTGTTACCCAGCATACTATCTCCGAGCGTCTGAAGTTCCGTAGCATACTTTAGCAACGAGGCCGAGATTCTCTGCTTGATTTCCGGCAGCGTTTGCTTGATATGCATCATCAAGATCAGGTTGAGCTTGCGCGCCAGGTATGGGGTACCGCAGTAGAGTGCCTTGTTTCGGTACGACTTGTGGTTCTCGAAAAAGTTCTTTTCGTATTCGAGTGCCGCTTGGATGGGCTTCTTGTTTTCAATATCACGTTGGCCACGGTTGACGACGGGGACATAACCGAGACGCAGAGGGATGATGCGGCCGGCGAGAATGTCGACGACATCAGTTCCGTCGTCCATCAGATCGATCTTGGTGAGGACACCAATTGTCCGTTGACCTGTAAAATCCACATTAGCCATACATGCCATTTGTCTTGAGGCTATGGTATCTCACCCTCAGGATCAACCTCTCGCGCCAGCTTCAAGCCGTCCGAGTTTGCCAAATCAGTGTTCGCCGCTGTGACGGCCAAAATGATGGCATTCGGCTTGGAAATCTGCTTCAAGACCATATCCTTGATTTGCTTCTCGATATCTTTCGGCTGATCACCAACAGGCACCTTCGTCAGACCCGGCAAGTCGACCAGCGTCAAGGTCAGGACGTTCGGAGAAAATATCCTCAACCCGATAGGAGCGGGCGAGATACCGGCATTCCGGCCGGTCTTGGCTTCGGTCTCCTTGACGATTTCATCACGGATCTTGTTGAAGTCGTAGTACTTTTGTCCGGGAATGTGGAGGAACTCGCCCCACTCGTCAACGTTGGCGGCGGAATCTGTGGTACCCTTGAGAACATTGTCGCCGCCGCTAGTTTCACCGGGGTTGTTGGTGCCAGCGGGCCGGTTGATGAGTTGGAGAACCTAGAAGGTGAGTTCATGTGAGTTACGAAGACGTGAACGGGTCGAATTGGGGTATCGCGTACCAACGGCCGCCTGGTGACGATACCAGTACCTCTTGGAAGGCTAGAGTACAAGCAGAGTCAGTTCAGCTGCCATCGTCTCAGGTCTCGAATGACGGCGTACAAATCTCTTCCGACAATGTTTTCCAGCACGGAACTCTTTCCTGACGATTGAGAACCGACGACAACGATCTGTGGCAAATCTATCGGGTTTTGGACCTATGTATAACAGCTCTTATCAGCTCCCTGGTCCTCACCAGTAAGCTCCGGAAGGAGCTGCAGCAGTTCGTCCAGCTCGGATGAAAGACGTACCCCGACTGTCGCAAAGACATCCTGAAGCTTGTTAACGGTCGTGATAAGCTGTGGGTCGTTGACGCTTTGCCTGTTGGTTCGCGGAAAGCTGTTAGCTCCAGCTCAAAGGCCTCTCTCTTATCTGCAAGGGTGAGGGAAGACGAACGAGTAGCCTTGGTGCGACATGTTGGGATATGGTTTATCAGACGCTGCGGGGAAGGCGTCTGTGAGGTGCTGCGATGGAAGATGGGAGTGATGCGATGGGTAAGAGGATACGGCCCCGATACAAATTATAAGAGAAAGGGGTCTGTCGGGGAGCTTAGCTGTCGTCTGGCGAGAAGAGTGTGGTTGCGAATAGTTACGTGGTGGTGTTGTTAGCTGTCTCGCTTTCTCTTCTTGGCGGGCTGATCCGAGCCAGCATAGAAAAAAAGGTCACGCAGACAAACAGATGACATGTTATATCCAGACGAGCCTCGCCGGGCGCCCCGTTTAACAAGTAACTCAAGTATCTGTGGAGCTTACGTTCTGCCAGTTCTGTTGGGCATTCGGAACATGTACGTGGGTGACATACGCAAGCGCTGGCGTACTGTTATACAAGCGAGCGCCGTTAACCAGGAAGTACAGGACGACGACTAGTCGCAAATAGGTCTGCTTTCTGCTATTATCTACTTGTCGGTACCGCCATGCTAATATTAAATACTATTCCGTCTCGGACATCCGATCCTGCAAATGTTCCGATTCCAGACAACCCTCTCAAGTCGGCTTCCCGCGCGGCGTATCTCCATAACGTCATCTGAGAACCTCCTTGATAGGAATAAAAGTACACGCGTATACTCATATTCCGATCCTCACAATCTGTGCACCTTGATTCTTAAACTGAATCGCTTCCCTCCTTGCCATAATCTGCAGCGCCCTATCCAAAGCGCTCACACTGTACTCCCTTTTGTTCACCATCTCCCTCCTCAGCGTTGCAACACTCGTGGTCCAGCCGATGGGTAACCGTTTTCTTAGCTCGTCTTCAATCTTTCCAGCCTGTTGCATAACTTCCTCGCTCAAAGTTGTGCCCTGGCTGACCGCGTCCATGGTTGAGGCCATGAACAGGCGGATGGCTTCATCGACGTGAGATTCGCTGGCGACGGTTGAGAGTGTGAGTTTTGCGAGGGATTCAGTGATACGGATGATGGCTTCCAGCTGGCGGACGGTGATCGGGATCGAGGACCTCTCGTTCGAATCGATCTCGGTTTTGTGGACTTGCTTGCGGATGGACACAAAGTGCGACGATAATCTTTCCGCCGCTTCCTGTGATAGAGTTGGTGCGCAGCGGCTGGATAATTTCGTAAAACACGTAGTTAGCCAACTGTCTCGTTTTGATACGATACAAAGATCCCAACTCACGTCTTGCAATATGTGATGTAGCGCTTCATCTTTTCAATTGGAATTTCACCAGCTGGCGCAGCCGCATTATTGTCCCGGTTCATATGGATTCCGATAACGTGTCTCGCAATTGTCATATCCCGCTCCCGACTGTGCTCATCCTTTACGATAAAAATCATATCAAATCTGGACAAGATTGTGGTTTGGAAATCGATATTGTCGCCAGGGCTCTTCATGTCATCGTAACGTCCAAAAATAGGATTCGCAGCAGCCAGAACCGACGTTCGAGCGTTGAGAATAGTTGTAATACCGGCCTTGGCGATGGATATCGTTTGTTGTTCCATTGCCTCGTGGATGGCCACACGATCTTCGTCACGCATCTTGTCAAATTCGTCTATACAAACGACCCCGCCGTCACCGAGAACCATGGCACCGCCTTCCAGATAAAATTCTCGAGATTGTGCATCTCGCTGAACCGAGGCTGTAAGACCGGCCGCAGAAGAACCCTTTCCTGAGGTGTAGATTGCAATTGGGGAAACCTTTTCGACGAATTTCAATAGTTGGGATTTGGCGGTACCCGGATCACCGAGGAGGAGGACGTTAATGTCACCTCTCAGCCTCATACCGTCGGGTAATATCTTCTTCGATCCACCCATCAAAAGACACACGATGGCCTTCTTGATATCAGGATTGCCATAAATCGACGGGGCGATAGAGTTGGAAAAGATTTCGTACAAGCGCGGATTTCTTGACATTTCTAGAAACTCCTGCTCTTCCTCTTCTGTGAAAGTTGCAGATCCCTTGGTCGTGTGGTCCGTGTCAGCCTCTATTCCCACGACTCTCAGATAAGGCGTCCTGATGGCGACAGCGGAAGAGGGTCCTTTAGCTCCTTTGTTCTGGTAAATCGAGAAGATACCCATGATTTTACATCTCGAACCCGGAACAACTCGGTTTGTGAGATATCGATCCGCGGACAACAGAACGTGTCTGGGCAATTCTCCAACTGGTACTTGGTCGGGTGCTTCCTGCAGCTTCAACACCTGCTGGTCGATGAATCTGCAATCCTCGTGCAGGATGAAATAAGGGTCCATCGGACATTTGGCTTCTCCTTCTTCTTTTGCAGCATTGCACATCCGGGGTAGAGTTATACCGGAAAACCCGCTGTTGACGGGTATTGATATTGTGGAAGGGCAACCACGGCATTGGAGGCGCAGGTGGGTGGCCTTCGAGGACAATGTGGAAGCGCCGATAATGATACCCGGGACACGGACAAGTTTGGACACATTGTTGGCTGTTAGGTCACGGATGCGGGTGTCGTTCATCATGGAGGTGAGGGTGACTTGTATGTCTGGGACTTCTTTAGATTTGGGCTTTTCTTGGTCACCGTCCTTCTCCTTTTCGGCGGCAAACATTGGCATGAGCATCCTGCGGGCGCATTCTTTGGCTGCTGCTTCGAACTGTCAAGAGAGTACGGTCTGTTAGTGTTTCGGATCGTTCAAGTTTGGTACAGGAAGCGTCTACCAGAGGAAGCTTCTCAGCCGGCTCCGTGGCCAATGCGTCAGCGAGTTCTTCGTTGAAGCTGATAAGGTGAGCGACATCAACATCCAGACAGTTTCGTTTGATCAGAACGTTCTCTTGTAGTTGGTCCCTATTGTGAAACGATTAGTAACAGATCCGCCTAATCAAGAGAATAGACTTCTCGTACCGATAGATAAAATTATTACCGAGCTTGAATGTCAGGATGAACTGCGAGAACTGTCTCTCAATCTGGGTGTTCGAGTCGCTTGTGTCGTCGTACTCGGATCGCAAGACGGGATAGGAGAAGACGGATGCCCTGTCCATTGCCATGTTGACGGCGGGGTGCTGGCGAGGTGCCCAGCGAGGATTAAGGAAGTGATGATCGGAATGCCGGTAGTTGCAGACGAGATTGCGTAAATATCGTAGTACCTGATTCTAATCGCAGGAACTGGTATATAGAGAGGTGAGGGGGGTAAGTTGAGCTGTTGATCGAGTAATCAATATACGCGTGGGAGAAGAATTTAGTGGTGCTGCTCTGCTAGTTAGCTTGGTGGAGAGAACGCGGCGACCAATCACAGCTTGCGTATGGCACAGCGGCGAAACACGACGTCGCACAACGTCCAGCTTTCAGGATCAATGTTAACCTGTTTTGTTTCATGCGCAAAGGCCTTCAACATTAACAGAGAGATTCGAGACCAGAGAGTTGCTTTGCTGTCATTGGGTTGCAAGAGAATACATGAGAAGAGCTGTTGTGTGTTGGTCCGAGGTTGCCCGTCACGTGATATATAAGCAGACGAAGCTGGCCTCATTGCCGCGATCCGTGATTCGATTCCCCAGCAGCGGGTCCACATGACGGCGCTATCAATCAATCATCCACCCCGAACGCAATCACGCAGAGGAGGCTTCGACTTGACTCCCAAGCCGACGCCCGCATCGAGAATACTACGTCCCTCCAAGCAATGGATATTGGGATCATACTACTATGATTCAACGACTGCCACCGAGCCACTCCTCCCTACCGTCTGTCGCGCGCCGACAGCTTCCCTCGCACCCACCCCGACCTCGTACCGTACCGCGCCTCCCACGGCCCGTCTGTTGATCGGATATGGCCTCCTTCAATGACGACACGACCCCTCGTCCGTCCATGGACTCCTTCATGCCCAAATCTCCCACCTTCTCCGGCTTCTCATTTGGCGACCAGTCCTCGTCATCCTATCCTCGTGGGCGTCGAGGCTCCACCGCTTCATCCATATTCTCCACCAACTCCATAGCGGACTTTCGCTCCACAAAAGACATCAGAAACACTGGTACATCCATTACTCCCAGCCTCTGTATAACGAACTTTGCTGATAATTTGCTATAATACTAAAGCTATTGCCGCCCTCCTCGACAATGTCAATTCGCGAACCAATATACCTAGACCTACAACACGCGACATCCCTCCCGTCACCCTCACAAATATCACCAAAGTCGCATACAGCGAGTTCGGCCAGTATCTATCCCTCGCTCCGGAATATGAAAAGTACCGGCGGGCTAAGGAGCACGAGTGGGCGGAGGCTATACGGCGACCTCATACCCCGGACACACCGATCAACGAAATAGACCCCTTCAGAGCTCTCGGTCGAAGTCCGGATAGTAGGAAGACCTCGGTGATATCCTCCAGCCCCTCGCTCGGACGAACCCAATCTATAGACGATGTCACAGGGAGCAGGAAATCGTCGTTACGAAAGCAGAGTGTCGCCATCCCGCCTCTCAGCACAGTACCACAAATCTACTTTGACGAAAACTTTCATCTGGAGAACCCCAGGACGTTTGACGTGGTCAGCGAGAGGAGCCATGTCATTCAGTCACCGATCCAAGAGAACGGGCCTGATGGACATCCCTCTTTTGGACGGAAGGCACTGGCTACGAATGCGATTCTGCAGGAAAAGTTGAGCTGGTATATGGATATCGTGGAAGTTCATTTGATCAAGGAAATATCGTCCGCGTCTTCCGGATTTTTTGCTGCCCTAGGCGACCTGAGAGAGCTGCACTCTGAGGCGGATGCATCGGTCCGGAAGATCCAGTCGTTGCGAGCGGAACTCGACCGTCTCGATAAAGACCAGGCTCTCGCGGGGCTGGAGGTTGTCAGGTTACGAAGACGCAAGGCCAATGTCCAAAAGCTAGTGCACTCTGTCGAGCAAATTGCCCACGCAATCACAAAGCTAAACGAAGTGGAAGAATGTATCGAAAAGAATGACATTATAGCCGCCATGGACATTATCGAAGCCACCGAATCTCTATTGGAAGGCCGCTCCTCTTACGGCCTCACGACACCTATCATCGATCTCCGACCCGTCAGAGCCGTTGCTTCCATCCAAGTCGAACTCTCCAACCTTCGTACTGCCTGCGGCAAAGCTCTCGAAACCCGCTTCGTGGATACTCTCCTTTCAGATCTCAGGAAGCATGCGGAAACGGTGCCGCCGTCAGATACATTACTTCGCTTCTTCCAGGCGTACCAGAGACAGCAGAGCCGGTCGGTCCTTAGAGTGGACTCGATGCCTTCGCCTCGGCCAGTCTCGATGGAATACTCGCACCTACCGGATTCGTTACGTGCTCTGTTACTAGATCATCTGAATGAATTACGACGGGCTAATCACGTGGAGAAGGCGGTGCAGGCGTACCGCGAAGCTGTTCTTAAGGAGACGAAAGCCATCATCCGCAGAAACATGCCCAGTGATGACGACGCGGCGAGTAACCTCAGCGGTATCAGCCGCGCGACAGGGATGGGAAGAACGCAGGCGGAGAAATCTTCCAGTCTTGCGAAAGCCTTACGGGCGCTGGGCCCACGGGAAGCGGAAGATCTTCTCATCAGGATATACACGGCCATCAGCGAGACTTTACGACGGCTCGGAACCCAGCAGAAACTGCTACTCGACGTCACGAGCGGCATAGACAGCATCCTATCCCCGAGAAATCCCGTAACCTCACCCAACGGCGTGGGAAGCCCGCCACCCCTCAACCGATCCGCCAGCATGGACTCATTCTACTCGGTCTACTCCATGGATCTATCCGAGCTCATCAACGCGGCCATTGATGCCGCACAGATCCAAATGGTCAAAGTCCTCAAAGTTCGGAACGACCAAACCGCCCACCTTCCTCTCGGCGACTTTCTCCGCTACTTTATGTTGAACAAACTCTTCTCAGCCGAATGCGAGGGTCTCTCCGGAAAGATCACGACAAACCTTCAAGCTGTGATCGGTATCCAAATCAAAGATTTCATTTCAAACTTCCATTCGGAAAATATAACGCAGCTCGCCACCACCATCGAAAAGGATCAGTGGGAAGCCAAGGATTTTAAACCTTCGGCCAAGTCTGGGCTTGAAAGGATACTGGAAGCTGCGACGAAGGACGCGGAGATCTGGTCGGCGTGGGGGAGGGTTTACGAGGACCCGCCGCTCTTGGACGATGGTACGGCCGATACGGATCAGCTGGCTTCGGGTAAAATACGCACGGCGATGATTGATGAACAGAGGTTCATATTACCGGAGAGCGGGTTGGCGGTTTTGCGGCTGATGGAGCGCTACGAGTGCCTTTTCACCATGATACCCGTGAGCGTGGCCGATGTGGCGGGGAATATGTTGGAGTTTTTAAAGGTACGGACACCCCAAAATCCCATATTTCAACTACGCATTCGACTTTCAAAAAAAATAATTGGCACTAACGCGAAGGTTTAGCTCTTCAACTCCCGCGTCTGCCAGGTCATCCTCGGTGCCGGAGCTACCAAATCCGCCGGCCTCAAGCACATCACCACAAAACACTTGGCCCTGGCCTCGCAAGCCCTCTCCATAGTGGTAGCCGTGATCCCCTACGTCCGCGAAGCCGTACGTCGGCACCTGGGCCCCGCGGCGGGCTCGGGGGGGACCCTCCTGGCCGACTTTGACCGCATCAAACGCAACTACCAGGAACACCAGTCGGAGATTCATAGCAAGCTGATCAGTATAATGTCCGATCGGCTCATGGCGCACGTGAGGAATATCCGTCAAACGATCGATTGGGACGGCCCTGGTTCCGTGGAGAGCAAGGTCAACCCGTACGTTGAGACTCTGGTCAAGGAGACGAGCACGTTGCATAAAGTGCTCAGCAAACATTTGAGCGAGGACGTGCTGGGGAGTATCATGGTGCCCGTGTTTGCGATTTATAAGAAGAGGTTGGGGGAGGCTTATGCGGGGGTTGTGGTCAAGACGGATGTGGGGAAGGGGAGGTCTGTTTTATCCTTAAATCCATTTTTTATCTTTTGATCAAAGGTTTTTTTTGGCGCTAACTGTGGATTTCTTTTGTAGGATGCTACGAGATGCGCAGTATTTTAAGGATCGCATGGCAAAGTTGGACGGGAGCGGGGATGCCGGAGAAGAGATTTTAAAGATCGTGAACGGGAAAGCTCTCGCGGGAGCTGACGGGGTGAGCAACGGCGCTCCTATCACGCCGGCAACTCCAACGTCAGCCGTGGTGACCAATGGGGACAAGGCGAAAGGAGGGGAGGGTGATGCAGCGGGAGAAGCGGTTAGTGAGAAGGATAGCAAGGCGTAAGTATTTTATTTTTTTTGGATGATTGGATTGCTGGTTTTTGGCGGATGTGGTGGTAGCTTGCTCGTGGAAATTTAGCATTTAAATTTTTTCGACTGTAAACTGTAGCACCTTTTGTTTCCTTTGGGGAATCCGTTTATATGGCGAGGAGGCGTTTATTAAAAATTACTTTTTTTGGTATCTTATCATTATAATGCATACATTACCCAGATACCATCTATCTTACGTGGGAGCGTTCATTAGATACGGCTTTCTCATTTCTCATTTTGATTATTCCCGTTATAATAATGATACAGCAAGGCGTACATGGAAAGAAAATAAGTTAGAAGAAAAGGGAGGATTCGAGGGGAGGCATCTTGATTTCGTATTGAAAATAAAAAAAGGCAACCGAACCTATGATTACTGCAATGAGGATATCAAGATATAATACCAATCCTTCGTAACAATCAGAGTTTGAGGCGGATGAGGGTGCCAGTGAGTGTTCATACCGACCTTCAATGAAACAGCCGACAAAAAGCCCATCTAATCCATTCTGAAATCCCGTCTTCACGTTACCAAATTAGTACGGAAGCTCATCCATCATCTCATCCCGCGCAATCCTCCTCCTCGCCTCCTCTTCCTCTTCCTCTTCCATCTTAACCATCAAACGCAAAACATCGGGCGTACCTAACTCCACCTCCTCCCACCCTTCAAGATCCGCCTCGGTCTTCTCCCGCTTCCTCTTGCTCTTTGCCGCTCTCCTCCTTTTACTTCTACTCTCCCCACCACCACCACCATCACCACCACTGCTACGGGAAGACGATCCAACCTATAAATCGACCGCCGTGCCGTCTTCCTCAACCTTCATGCTCTCGTCGCCAGCGTCCCCGTTCGTTCCGCTCCCACCGGCCAGGTGCTTTGTCGACGGTTGGCCGGGGATGCCACCCGGTGTCATGGCGATGACTTTACCATTCTCGTCCACGAATTCGAAATTGTATCGGGAGAGAAGATGGGGGATGGCCGAGAGCTGGGGACCGTAGCGGGCGGTGTTATCGTAGAGTTCGAAGAGGGGCACGGCGAGGAGTTTCATGTTTTTGGGGACGGAAAGGACTTCTATTTTTTTCGTTTTCTCAATAGTTAGTAGGCGTACTTTCTCTTCTCTTCATTATTTGAGGATGAGAAGAAGCTGTGGGTGTGAGTGCATGGGAAAAGGGTGCAAACGTACTACTCCTCGGTAGGTGGATGAAATAGAGCTTTTTGATCTCCTTCGGTCTGGTGACGTGAGCCGGGATGAAGGGATACATGAAGGTCTCAAAGTTTGGACGCCACCATTGGGCCAAGGTGTCACCGATCTCCCATTCGTCGTTGACACCCTCGCCGGAGAACTGGTTACCGACGGGGGCGAGACGTTCGTTGAGCCGGGCTTTGAAGCCGGAGATTTCCTCTTCTTCGGGCTGGAGGTAGTCGCCGGGTCTGCATGATGGGTAAGGGTTAGAAATGTATCCTTTTGCGTAGCTTGCCTTTTAAGAACGGATTGGGGGGTCAACAGCTAGCTAGTAGCTAGCTATCTAGGACGAGAATGAACGTACAGCTTGAAAAAGGCGTTTGCGATCTGTAACATTAGGATGTGGGGATGGCAGTGCTCGTGGCAGACGAGGATGCCTTCGCATGTTCTTCGCATGCCGTGTTTCTCATAGTGCTCTTGAAGCCGTTGCAGTCTGGCAAGGACGGAGGGATCTTCCTCGGGCTGGTTCTCTTTGGTTCCAAAGGTGTAGTTGGAGAGAGGGTAGAGACGGATTGTCTTTGGTTGGTTGGCGGCGAAGTCTGGAGGGATGATTGGGCTGGAGGCGGACATGTTAGCGGGTTGATAATCATCGAGATCCATGATTGTGCGATATAGAGTTGTGAAGGAGGTCAGAGTGATGAAGAAAGAAGAGGGAGGAGACATACGGGTAGCCCGATTGGAGGGCGTTGCTGGTTATGGTGGACATGGCTGAGGGCGTGCAGCTTGAGGCTCCGTCGTCGCTGAGATTCCCTTCGCAGGCTGGTCGTCCGAGCTCTCTCCTGTTGCTCAGCTGCTCGGTCTCAAACAAAAAGGCAGCGACGAGGAATGGAAACGGGGCAATGGGTGAGAGCGACTATCGACAGGACGACGTCGTTCGGATGCGATACTCTTGTCGATGGGCGGCGGCCGGCGATGAGAAGAAGGAAGCGAGGTTTGAATTGAGGTTGTGGGAAGACGCGACGTTCCGCCTTTTTGGCGAGGCTCAAAATGCGACAGGACAAAAAGCCCGAGCTAACGAAATTCAAATTCCGGTCGCAAAAACTCCAACAACCTCGCCAGTTTGATATATCTCGATGGTTGATAAGATATGGAGTCTTCGCTGCCGTACCCGCCTCATTTCCTGTCGGCTGACGATTACATATCTTCCTTGATAACATTTACTTCCACGCCGTTCTTCCGCCAGCTTGTCGGCGGGGTCCACATCCTCGACTTTTTCACATCCTCGCCGCCCCTCTACGATTCGCTCCTGCCCCTCGATTGGCGGGAATACTTTGAGAAAAAAAGCATACAAGAAATACTAGATGTACTCGTCCGGACAGATCTTCCCAATGACTGGCCCGAAGGCATTCCCGATTCGTTGTACCAATTTGCAACAGATGTCCAACGGCATGAATTGCGACGAGAGTTCATCAAGGACCCGAATAGCAATGGCGTCGAGGATAAGCATAAACTCAACCGACAGCGACGATTGGCAGCAGGAATGAGTGATAAAAAGTTGCACGAGGTTTGTTCTTCCTTTCTTACAATTATATATGTATTCACTTTACTCTAGCAAGTATCTAATTCCAATATTCTTTCAGTAGGTGGAGCATTTCGCTCGCTACCTCTCCACTCTTCTCGAATCTATATCATCAGATCCCTCGAGAACGGGGGACTCGATCACCCATCTGGTGGACTTTGGATCCGGACAGTCATATCTGTCAAGAATACTAGCTTCACCGCCGCACAACTTTGACCTCGTGGCTGTAGAATCTAAAGCGAGCAATATCCAAGCCGGCAAGGCACTCGATGCCAAAGTCGGACTCGGTAGCAAGTCTGAAAGGAAATCTCTCAAGGAGAGCGTGGAAGACACGGCTCCTAAAGATCAAAAAAAGGGCTCGATAACATACGTCGAACATATGATCAAAGACGAGAGCATGAAGGAAGTCCTGGACGCTCTACGACCATTGGATGAGAAAAATGACACGAAAGATCCGGGATTGATGATTATATCACTTCACTCCTGCGGCAATCTCATACACCACGCCCTCAACTCTCTTTTATCAAACGACCAAGTCAAGGCCGTCGCCGTAGTAGGTTAGTTAAACATCTAGAATCCGCGCTCTACACCTCTACAGTCCCTAAATTTTTAGAACGCAGGCTGCTGTTACAATCTGATGACCGACCGCATTGGTCCCACCTACAAGCCGCCTTACCAAAAGTACACACCAGCACCGCACACCCCAATCCCATCCTCCTGTTTAAACCATCACTTCCCTCTCTCCGTCCGTCTGGCATCCGTAAACACAACCCTAAACATCACGGCCCGGATGATGGCCTGCCAGGCTCCCCGTAACTGGACCCCGACCACCTCTGCCGATTTCTTCAAACGCCACTATTTCAGAGCGCTCCTGCAACGTATCTTCTTCGACAAAGGAGTGTTGAGCCCCACGGAACCGTTGATAGTCGGCAGCCTGCGAAAAGTAGCATATTCAAGTTTTCCCGAGTACGTTTCCGCGGCCGTGACAAAGATACTAAACGCATCCACGGATCCGAACGCCGGGTCTGGGGTGGCGGAGGGTGTTAAGGCGAGGATACTGGAAAACGGGCTGGATGAGATTAGTAGTGAGGAGGTTGCGGGTTACGAAGAGAGGTACGGGAAGGGTCTGAAGGAGTTGAGCGTGCTGTGGACGCTGATGGCGGTTTGTGCGGGGTGCGTGGAGAGTTTGATCCTGGTGGATAGGTGGTGCTATCTGGTGGAGAGCGGAGGGTGTAGGGTTGTAAAGGTGGAGAGCGCGTTCGAGTATGCGGTCAGTCCGAGGAATTTAGTGGTGGTTGGAGTAAAATGAGAAACAAAAGAGAGGGGAGGTGCTCGTCTACTAGACTAGAGGGGAACCAGATAGCTGAGTATTGGAAATATTTTGCCTTGAGGGCCTGGATTCGATGTTAGAGGAAATACAATACGAAATCATGAATACCTTCTATCGGATATCGGGATCACAGTCCATTTCCAATAGCATTTTACGCCACCCAGATGAACAGATTTACAATCTAGCTACTTCTAAATGAAATTCAACAGCATGTATATTCCAGATTTTTGCTTCTCGTCTTAGGTGACTGGCCTTGGAAATATTAAGGCCTCGAGATCACAAAAGCTTCAAGACCAGGATATCCAGTTACACAGTAATGATGGTGCAATCAGAAATATGCTACAGTCATATAACCGCCTAAACTCATTTGTTTTCCCTCGGGCATGCAAGCTTCGCAGCCTTCGGAAACATATTCCACAACAATTTCATTTGGATAAACCGGATCCATCGATTCAATACCTTAAATTTTCAAGATCTTCGAAACGCCACAGGAGGAGAGCCGGAAAGTTCCGTACGCCTTTTTTTTTCGTGAAGATTAACATAACGTTAGCCAATTATCAATTACTGATTTAGTATGTAGGAGGTTACACTGCGCATGGGTTTTTTAAGACTATATAATACCAGTAATCGATTTGGGGCTATTTTACGAAGTAAACCTTGAGTATATTTCATGTTTCTATTGATCAAGTGAGCTTTATATATATTTACTGCGGCCAAACTAGCCCTCCGGTCCGTAAATCCTATGTATTTTCGCTTACCCCAGCTGGCCAGTATTCATCTCCAGATTTTTATTTTCGTAGCTTTTTTATGCGTCTGTCGAAACCCGCCAAGCCAAGCGCACGCTTAAAGACGAAGCGGAGTATTAGACGGTGGCTTTTTTTTCTTTTCTTTCTTTCTTTCATCCATGCAGTGAAGTACACAAAGTGCTAGCGTTCGATAGACCTGTGTGTGTTAGAGGCGCACACCTACCTATATCAACTGGCGTCCGTGCTTTTCCTTCTAGAAAAAGAAGAGCGAGAGAGAGCAAACATGTTATGTAGTAGCTGGGGTGCGGAGAACTATGAGTGCTCTGACAAGGGTATATGAAACAACCGACATGTATCTGGAGGTAATTCATCCTATCTTCCCCCCGAGCTATCAGTCATCAACAGAAAGGCTAGGGAGTTTGAGTTGACTTGGCCTTACGCAGTAGCTTAGAGACGCAAAAAAGAGACAAGTGGCCTGGTCCATGCACCACCTAAATGGACCACGCGGACAGCAGGGTGGTATTGTCTTATTTTTCCCTTCTCGTTCTGGGTTCTTCTTTCAATTAATTGGTGAAGCACGGAATCGATAGAGTGGTCAAAGTGTGGTTCGCGGCATTTAGGCTAGAAAGCTTGCGCTTCTTGGCGAGAATCTCGTTTCTTTCATGTTACCTTACTTTTCTCTTCTTAATATCAATGTACACTGCCCCAGAATATCGACTGATGTACCTACATACATGCATACAGAAACCCTGTGGGAGGCCTGTAATTGTATTCGGAGGAGCGGTAACACGGGCATACCGGCAGTTAAGTCTGGGTACTCTACGATGAAGGCTAATTCTATCCCCCCGCCGGAGTCATCTAGATAAATCGTCAAGCTGGCGATTAACAACCAGATGTCCGGTCGACCATGCAGATTCTCGCTTGGAGAATTGCAAAGAGAGGCTCCTTTTCGGCCGACTCTTTTTTGGTTTCAGATAATATCCGGCCCTGACATGATCGGATGTCGTTATGGGGGGCCCTTGGCCCAATTGGCTACTCACAATGCTAGCTCGTGTCAACTGTCAGGGTCCTCTGCTTTTCCGCTCCGGCCAACGAACCGAGAATACAGTGCGCCCAGTAAGCCCAAACTTTCGGCGCCTCTCGGAGCCACGAATTGCTAGTTCACCTGTGGGGACCGTATGTATGTACGCATGTATGGCGTCGCCGCCGACTGTTTTCAAGCTCGGGACTCAACTATGGTCTACATGCACATTACAAAGAGGGAAAACCAACAAACATCCATATCGGTATTAAAGATGCCTGAAAACCCGGCAGCTTCTCGAACGAGCTGCAAGAGGCGAACCGACTCTTCGACTGTCGATACTGTCGTCTGATACGGTTTCCCGTCCCTCGAGGCTGCTGCTGCATATCTTGGCGCGGCGGTGAGGAAGGTGTGAACGCAGGCATCAATTCCCGTTTCTTCCGCGCCACTTTCTCACCTCACACTTCGCTTTTGTTCAACCTCTCTCTCTCTCTCTCTCTCTCTCTCTCTCTCTCACCCATGCCGCCCCCCACTTTCCACTTTTCGATGTGGAGTCGGAACCAGTTTTATTCTCTTTTTTTCTGCCAGGATTGCGAATTCGATCCCCGTAGCATAATCCTGTGCTTGCGAGACCTCAGGTTACATATAATGGGGTGAACTACCACCCCTCCGAGGGTCCTCTCCCCTTCGTACCCCCTTCGTTTCCCCTCCCTTTTTATACAGATAGGGTCGCTCTTTCCTCTCCTTCCCATCATCGATCGACGGTGGGACCGTGAGACCTGTTCCAAGGTACCGGTAAGATTAAAATACATATAGCCAAAGTGTAAATCATTCCCTCAGTATCGGATATATAGCTTTTTTTTCCTAGTCGAAAAAAAAGCCATCCTTATCACGATGCTTTCTCCCAAATCCTTCACGGTCCCCTACTATCGCATCTCCAAGCCCTACTCCCTCCGCTCGGTCCTCGTCTTTGTCGTCATCATCGGCCTGATCCTGCACCTGCGAACCCTCATTTTCCAGACGCTGTACGAGGAAACGGCATACATTTCAAACACCGTCACGGCATCCCACCCTATCGAGAAGCTGTACCTCCAAAACCTTCGAAAATTCGATAAGTTCAGGACTCGCCAGTCGAAAACGCCCGAGGAAGCTATAAAAGCCTACAAGAAGCGGTACTCGCGGGACCCTCCTCCCGGATTCTCGAAATGGGTGCGATACGCCCTGGCGCACAACTCCTCGGTCATCGACGACTACGACATTATCGAGGAGCGCATCGGACCCTTCAGGGCCGTCTCGCCGTTCGATCTGAACCGGAGGATCAAATCGTGGACCGAGACGGCGGATGCGTTCGAGACCATCAAGATCAGGGACGGCAAGTACGCCGAAGGCGGGGAGCAGTTCCAGACCAGCGTGGACGCCATCGTGGACCAGCTGCCGGATTTTGACATTTTGCTAAACTGGCTGGACGAGCCGCGCATCATGGGCGTCGACCGGGACAGCAACAAGATCAAAATAGAGAATCTCGCCTGGAAGGACTCCTGGCCCACGATCACCGAGCGGTGCAAGTTCTCGTCCCAACGGAGAAAGAGGTGGGGTGGGAGCACCATGGAGGTGACCAAAATTCAAAAGGTCAAATTTGTCGAGGACCCCAGGGAGGCGTTGGATATTTGCTCCCACCCGGAGTTCCAGAACCAGCACGGGTTTCTGAACGCTCCTTCGAACTTTCCGGCGTCGAGGAATCTCATCCCCTTTATGAGCACGCTCAGCCTGTCCACCATGGCGGATCTGATCGTTCCGGGACTGGATTACGTCGACTGGCACTACCTCGGCGACAACAAGACCACGGACAGGACCCCCTATGCGGAGAAGAAGACGGAGCTGTACTGGAAGGGCTGGTCCACGGGATCCCACTTCGAAGCCGCCACCTGGAAACGCAACCACCGGGTCCGTTTCGTGGAAAAATTTCGAAACTCCCCAAATTTCAACATCGGCTTTTCCCGGTACGTGCAGTGCGGCGATTTCTGTCCGAAACTCGAGGAGCTCGTGGGGTTGGTACCCAACGACCCGCCAGCCACGGGGTTCGGGTACAAGTACGCCATGGACCTGGACGGGAACGGGTACAGCGGACGGTACTACAGGCTGCTGCAGAGCAACTGCTTGGTGTTCAAGCAAACCATGTTTGAGCAGTGGCACGACGATCGGTTGATACCGTGGATCCACTACGTGCCTGTGAGTATGGGCATGGACGAGCTGGAGAGCGCGATGGATTACTTTTCGAACGATCCCAAGGGGAAGGTTTACGGGGAGAGGATCGCGAGCGAGGGCAGGGACTGGGCCAAGAAGGTGCTGAGACCGGTCGATATGACGATTTATACTTATCGGTTGCTACTCGAGTACGCTGCGCTCTTTGACGAGACGGCGGGGAAGGATTAGATGGGTTGGGAGGAGGAGGAGGTTTGTACATAGATATTTTTTGAGTTTACTGGCGTTTTATGGTTTTCTTTTATAGTGAAGCGGGGGTCCGCCGCTGATTTTGATTATGAATCGATGTTTCTTTATGTATGTATCTAACTGCCCGAGTCATCTAATGATCTTGTATATATCGAAGAGAAGAAAGAAGAAAAGGATGCGATATCTGGTCTCGCATTCGAGACCGCCCGATATCGTAGAATCAAAAATATTAAAGAATGAAAATAATAAATTAAAATTTACGCCCATAATTGAGACTACGCGTCATGATCACAAACCGGCCAAAGGTCCGTACTTGGATTCGAAATGCACTTCATCCGTATGGTGCACCTTGCCGACCCCGATAAACGTCGCTCTAATCCACACCAGGTTCGCCTTGGCCTCGAAGCACAGCCCCATGTAGCTGGTGATATCCTCCAGCAGACCCATCACGCTCTGCGGCTTCTCGCCACCGAGCCGTATCGGGTACTCCAACGGCACCGTGAAATGCACTCTGGCATTCACGTACGTCCCCATCGTGGACGGAGGAGGGGCGAACCGGTTGTCGAAAACGGGGTAGTCGTTCTCCTTTGTGATTTTGAAAACCACGGTATCGGACAGCAGCAGGGGGCAATTGGTGATTGTGTACCTGTCGACCTCGAGATCGTGCTGCTGCTGATGCCGCTCCGGTCCATTGTCCTCCCCGTCCTTTTCTCCAGGTTCCGAATCGAGTTCTCCGTCGGTTTGCGGCGAACGGCGAGAGTTTATACATCCTTTTTGCCCCCCCTTCTGGTCGGGCTTGGGAATATTCATCACAATCCTGGGTTTCTTACCCCGTCGCACGCTCACCTCGAGTGCGCACCTGTCCAGCAGGGCGTGAAGGCAGAGGTTGGGCTCGTCGCGACCGCTGCGACCAGGGGAGTCCATACGTTTCGGGGTTTCGCGGTTAAAGATGAAGCCGTGCACCGAGGCGTGCGCCGTGTAGCACCAGGCATCGCGGACCTCATCGTAGTGGCGTTTCCGGCGGAAGGCTTCGCGACGAAGGATGGAGGCCCAGAGAGGGCACACGGACGCAGCGAGAAAGTGATCGTGCCAGGGCAGGTGGTGGAGGATTTGTTCGTGAAGCTCGTTGGGCAGGGAGGCGATGTTCATTTGGGGCTCTTTTTTTATCTTTCGGAGTGGAGTTTTTTTATTTTATTTTTTTGAATGCGTCGGGCAACACTTCTGAACGGGGATTTTGGACGCGGCGGATCAGAAAATGGGCATTCCGATGCGGGTGCTTGGCTCGGGCTCCCTGTCCGCTGCTAACCTTTTCTTCATCGGACCTCAGAGCTGCGCTAGACCCCACGTTTATTTATACACACGCACTTGGTACATACATAAACCCGGCGAGGAGAGGGGTTCCGCTGCCCGTCTTCTGTTATATCCGAGATTCATCAATATTACCGTTAAAAACTAGTTACAGCAGTTGCACGCAGAATATGGGTCATCTAGCGACCCTGGCGACTTGGTTTGTAGCTCTCCAGCTTTAATCCTAGATGTCTGTTCGAGCTAGCTAACGAATCTCTAAAATGCAGCTCGCTGAACCAATGGGCGCTCGATTTCGAGGGCAATGCCGAACGAATCATCGAGAGCATCCGTCAAGCTAAAGCCGCCGGAGCTTCGTTGCGTGTCGGGCCGGAGCTAGAGATAACGTACGTCTTCGTTATAATCGCACACCATTGAGGTTTTATATTATACTGTTTCTTTTAAATCTAGAAGTTTGAGTGGTGGCTGACGTGCATGCGTGAAGAGGCTATGGCTGTCTGGATCACTTTCTCGAAGGTATTACCAACGGATCAAATATTATATTTATATTAAATAGAGGCATGGCTAATATCAAATTCAGGTGATACATACCTCCACTCGTGGGAGATGTTTGCTAGAATCCTCAACCATGAAGAATGCCAAGATATCATCCTCGACATCGGCATGTATGTTGTCGACAGCTTTGACCATCTCGAAACACTTGATATTGGGCTGATAAAATACACAACAGGCCCGTGACCCACAAGAATGTCCGCTACAACTGCCGCATCATCACCCTGAACCGCAAGATCCTCCTCATCCGTCCCAAAATGTGGCTGGCCAACGACGGCAACTATCGCGAGATGCGGTACTTCACACCCTGGACCCGCCCCCGCTGCACCGAAATGTACTACCTCCCGCGTATGATCACTGAAATCACGGGGCAACCTCAAGTACTCTTCGGGGACGCTGTAATCTCCACGCCGGATAGTTGCATCGGAGCCGAAACTTGCGAAGAATTGTTCACGCCGGATAGTCCGCATATTTCCATGGGACTGGACGGGGTCGAGGTTGTGACGAATTCGAGTGGGAGTCATCATGAGCTCAGAAAATTGCATACGAGGATCGAGTTGATCAGGAATGCGACGTTGCAAGTGTGTTAAAAAAATACCCAAAGTTTTTGGTACCGGATATGAGTAAAGAGTTGATACTGATCAATACGGTACAGCACGGAGGCATATATCTCTACTCCAACCAGCAGGGCTGCGACGGAGATCGGTTATACTACGACGGCTGCGCGATGATTATAATCAACGGCAAGGTGGTAGCTCAAGGAACCCAGTTCTCGCTGAACGACGTCGAAGTGGTCACGGCTACTGTCGACCTCGAGGACGTTCGCAGCTTCCGCTTCGCACCCTCCCGCGGTTTACAAGCGGTCAGCAACGGCAAATCCTACCAACGTGTCGAAGCTTCAAAGTCTCTTTCCAAGAGCGGAGAACACATCCACCCCGGCGTCGGGCCCTCCCCGGAAATCCAAGTACACTACCACACCCCAGAGGAGGAAATAGCCCTAGGACCCGCGTGCTGGCTCTGGGACTACCTCCGCCGCTCCGGAACCGCGGGCTTCTTCCTCCCACTGAGCGGAGGCATCGACAGCTGCGCCACCGCCACAATCGTCCACTCCATGTGCAGACTCGTCATCGAAGCCGTCGAGAACGGGGACGAGCAGGTCATCGAAGACGTCCGAAAGATCACAAAGGATCCCAAATTCCTACCCCGCACGCCGCAGGAACTCGCGGGCAGGATCTTCCACACCTGCTTCATGGGCACCGAGAACTCCAGCGCGGATACCCGATCCCGTGCCAAAGAGTTCGCCGGGGCGATAGGTGCTTACCACGTCGATCTGAACATGGACAGCCTGGTCACCGCCGTCCGCGAACTCTTCGCCTTTGTGACAAACAAGAAGCCCCAATTCTTCGTTCACGGCGGGACAAAGACCGAAAATTTGGCTTTGCAGAACATTCAGGCCAGACTCCGCATGGTCATCGCCTACCTCTTCGCCCAGTTACTCCCCTGGGTCCGCGGCTTCGAAGGCGGTCTCCTAGTCTTGGGCTCTGCAAATGTGGACGAGTGTCTACGGGGCTACCTCACAAAATACGACTGTTCGAGCGCGGATATAAACCCCATCGGCGGCATTTCCAAAACGGACCTGAAGAGGTTCATAGCCTACTCGCGGGATCAATTCGGTATACCCATTCTGCACGATTTCCTGACCGCGGTACCCACGGCAGAGTTGGAACCCATCACGCAAGAGTACGTGCAGAGCGACGAGGCGGATATGGGGATGACGTACGATGAGCTCAGCGTGTTTGGGAGGTTGAGAAAAGTGGACAAGTGTGGGCCCTACGGGATGTTTACAAAGTTGCTACACATTTGGTATCCGCGGTTGACGCCGAGGGAGGTTAGTACAGACATAACTCTCCTTTTTTTTGTCGGGTATATTTACGGTTTCTGACATATCTTTTATATATTTTCTTTTTTGTAACGTTTAGATTGCCACCAAGACGAAGAATTTCTTCTGGTACTACGCCATCAACCGGCACAAGCAGACGACCTTGACCCCGTCGTATCACGCGGAACAGTACTCTCCGGACGATAACCGGTACGATCTCAGGCCGTTCCTGTATCCGAGGTTCAGCTGGCCGTGGAAAAAGATCGATTCCGCATTGGAGCAGATTGAAAAGGTCAAGGCGGAGCAGGAGAAGGAGCAGGAGAAGAAGGTGCAGTAATACGGTAAAGAGATATATATATGGGGGAAAGGGAAGAATGGTTGGTTGGTGTGATATTTTATTGGTATGGGAAATGGTATAGCGAGGTACTAGGGCTGGGAGAAGGGAGCAAAATGGTAATAGAAAGAAGTATAACTAGGAGTGTTCATTCAGACGAGGTCTATGTATTGTAGCTACGATTAGCATTAGAAGCCAGAACTTCCCAATAGACAAATACTTACTGCCTCATAAGACTACAATTGGGGGGAAATCAGTCGACATGTTGCATTTTTACACTCCAACACACGATGCTTTTCAAAGTCTCGATTCTTCAAAGTTGCAGCTTGGGGTTCAACTCGAAATTCGTTATTTATGCACCATGTGTATGTAAATCCACGGATGTAGCTTTCATAATACTACGTGTGTGCAAGCATATACACCTACATATATAAATATCGGTAATGGCGTAAGAAAGATATTGTAAAATGACGGCGCTAATATATTTGTCGGACAATATAGTAACGCTAATGCACGTCACTAACCGGTAAGAATCTCCTTCTTTCAGCCATCCTAATAGTTCTGAAAAATTCTGTAGTATATTTCATGACTCGTTAAGTACGTATATATATATATATATATATATATATATATTTCAACCACCAAGAAAGGAGAAAAAAGAGGAGAGAGAGAAGAAGAAGAGAGAAAAGAATAGGAAAAATAAAATAAAAAAGTCAACAATATAGAGCTCACAATCATTCCTCCCTCGATTCGCATCGATACGTGTCGATTTTTTTTACGTATATACTTCTATATGCCCGCTCTTTATATTATACCAACTGGAAAGGGGTATAATTATGTAATCAAGAAAGCTATTTTGAGAAACGAAATCAGAAAACCCACCTGCGAACAAGTATTCCTCCCAGAAAGTTTTTTTTTTTTTGCCATCCTCGTTTTGAAAGAAAAGGAGTTTGGTGTATGTATGTAGAAGTAGGCAGAGCTTTTAGGCATGAAGATCGCAAAATTGAAGAGATATAAAGAAGAAGAAAAGATTACAAGTGGGAAAATAGTAGAGAAATTTGAAATATCCGTCACAACATACCGAAGAAAAACTGGCTTTCCTGCCACCAAGATGGAAAGAGATATAAAGTCAAGAAAAAGAGAAATGAGTCGGCTGCCATGCATATGCCGCTACCTTTATATTTATGGGGGGGAATGAAATCCAAAATTGTAAAGAACGAGCTATGAGATTACAATGCTGTACAAAAAAAACCAATGATGAAGAAGAAGAAAGGTAGTGAAAACAAAAACGAACGACAAAAAGCCCTTGATGCCCTTTTTTTAACTTGAACTTTTCTTCCTGGTTGCCCTTACGCAGGGACAACCAATGAAGGATAACGCCCATCTTACTCCTAATAACGACCAAAGAACGATCCTCCTTTCTTTTCTACCGAAACATCGAAAAAAAAAAAAAAAAAAGCACTCGAAAAAGAAAGAAAGCTTTTGCTTACCCCACGGAATACAACCGACGTCTCTACGTCGGTGCACCGTGTGCCTGAAATCCCGTAGACATCGCCACCTCGGGATCCCCGTTCCCACCGCTATTCAGACCGTTCCACCCACCGTTCCCAGCACCGCCGTTGAATTTATTCTCCATTGTCGCACCCTGACTCATGGGCCTCAGACTCCTCCTCTCCACAGTATCCGCTCTTCTCTGCAGCCTCAAGGCCACATCCGCCTCCTCTTTCTCTTGCAAACTCTCCGAAGGTAGGAGGATGGCACGATCGAGTTCGTACGGTAGACCTCTGTGACGCCCACGGACCATCATGGCCATGATTACAACTTTGCTAAAGGTCGTAAATTGCGCTGAGAATGAGGTGTTGACGTCCGGGTAGCCGAGGGAGAGACCAACGGTGCCGTAAGCGGAGATGACTTCGAATAGGCAGGAGAATTGCGTGAACGCCTGTTTGCATACAAAAATGATTAGCCAATTCGGATCTTCAATCAATATCCCTGATATAATGATTGGAGATATGGTGAAAACTTACGTAATCAGACCGATTCGCGATCTTGCTACCCTCCGCGATACAGATCGCAAACAAACCCACAAACACATACCACAAATCGAATGAAAGCTGACGTCTCAAATGTGCACCCACAAAGGAGTGATCGTTCGGATTATCGTCCTCGTCATGGTCGGCATAGATTCCCAGAGACCGTTCTTCGTAAACGTTGGTTTTGCGAACGCTGATAGCAATCGGAAAGACGGAGATGTACATCATGATGAGGTAGCTAACTTGCACGCCTGGATGCAGGTCGGCCAGATTCACCACGGAGAACCCGGCTGTTCTGGTGGAAACGGCCTGAAAGTAGGCATCCAAAATTCGGATATTCACCGGTAAGGATGTCACATCTCCGTTATTCAAATCGAGAACGATGAATAGCAGAACGTCCGTAGCGTTCAATACTATAAGCACCCCGAATAACCACCACGTAGCAGCGCTAGGGAACAAAAGAGTAAAACAACGTCGCGGGTGGTCGAGAAGAAAGTGAAGACTCTCCTTGGCGACCCAATTCTGTGGGCACATTTTCCAGAGAGCCCAGATGATGAACCTGAGCATGCAGGGGAATCCAGTGTTTCCGATAATGATGAGATAAGAGGTTGCTAGCAGCGGCCAGGTTGCAGTGTTGAAGGATATCATAGAATCTGGGGTCAAGGTAAAGCCCAAATCCGTAAATGCGGAAGAAGACGTGAATATGGCCCTGAGATAGAGTTAGCCTCAGAATATCCGTTGGGCATTTAAGAATTTAGGTACTTACCACCACGTCCTATTCTGTCCTGCATTATCTACGATGTGAGCCCAATACATTTTAGTCTGGATCCACGGGAGAAGACACAGTACTCCGAAGATCTGGAAAAAGACAAAGTAGCCTCCGGTAGGTCAGTATGCAATCTAGAAAGTGAGTTCAGGAATAAACATACCGACGAGAATATAAGCCAGAGTACGTAAAGATCTGTACTCGACACCACCGAGTTCTTCCTTTTGCTCATCAGATAGCTCGCCATAGTTAAATTGCGAGTTTCTTCCTATAGTGGGCGTGTAGGAAAGGTAAGGCATCCGCTCTACAGTCTTTGAGCTCCTTCTCGATGGGCTCGAATTGCGACGACGCCGGAATGCATCGGACAGCACGCGGTGGATTCCTGGGCTCACCGGGGTATACATGTGAGATTGGTCGAAAGTGGAGGCCTTGACACCCGGTCTTAGACGCTGTCTTGGGCCGGGGCCCATGGAGCCGTGGGTCATTGTGGGTTCATCGATTGTTATAGCACGTCTCATAAAGCCTGGGGTTTCAGGGACAGGTGGTTCCTCGTCCTTCGGACCCTTTTCCTCGTCTTCTTCACCTTCAATTGACTTTGTCTCAAGACCGGACCCGCCTGTGTAAAAGACCAATAATCAGTAAAATCATAGAAATAGGAGTGAAATGTGAGAACTCACGAGTTTCAACTTCGTAAGGTGAGGGAACGACATATGTCGTCGACTCTTTTCGTTTCGACTTCTTTTTCGGATCTGCAAAAGTGATATGTCCGGGACCAGGTGCAGAAGGCTCTCCAGTTCCATCACCCTTCTCTAAAATTCCACTCAATTCAGGATTATATGATGGCATTGGGGAGATAGGTGGCCTTTGCGGCTCTTCCTCCTCATCTTCGATAGCGAATTCATTATCGTGGTGACCCTCAGAAAACATGCTGCCGGGTTTACTCTGCCGCAAGGCAAGCTGATGGTTCGCATCGGATCGAGACCTGTTATGGCCTCTGAATCCAGGAAAGCTACAATCATGTTAAATTTGGCCTTTTCAAGATGCACTGGATAGCGCCTACCTTATCGGACGAGAAGGTGCATTGTGACCGCCTCCAAGTCCCCTTCTGAATTCCTGAAGGTCCTTATTGCCAGAGGTGGTTTTTTCGTCGGCCTTTTCTTGGTTGACTTTTTCCGGGTTTGCTGAAGTTGCACCATTTGTCTTTCTTCCGGAATTTAGGAGGACCTTTATTGTTCGACCGGCTGCAGAGGGCCAAAAGTTAGCTGTCCCGTCAATCCAAGTATCCCCTATTGGGTAAGAACATACCAACTCCACGCTCCGCTTCATCGGTGCCCTCGCTCTCCGATTTGCGTCGAGAGGTAGCCTTCTTTTCCGCGACGGAAACTTTGCTCTGCGTAACAATAGTATCGAATCGCTTTTCGAACCAGTAAAGTCGGATAAAAACAACACCGGTATTTATAACCACGGGATTTGTGAACCAGGCTATAAACATGAGAACAACCTGCTGAAAGGTTTTCAATTTGTTAAGGTCGATAGTATTGAGGCCGGATTGCGTGGATGCTCCGCTGGCAAAGAAGAGGGCATCAATGTAAGACATGTTTTTGATCGGAAAGAGGAAAATCGACCCAACGATACACCATGCCATGATGTAAAGATAGTGAAGGGTGATAAAGTTGAGCTTGCGAAACTTTGTGAACCGTTCCGGAAACCATTCTGGGCGGACGATTTTGACCATCGTAGGCGTACAGCCTCGGTATTGGTGACGGGACGGAGAGAGAGTAGAAATTCGTACTCGTGTTTTGTTCAGTCTTTGCTGGTGGAGTGCTGTCTATAATTGGAAGTTCTAGGGTCTTATAATGAGATATCGAGGTGTGTTGTCGTAGCACCGACTTGAAGGTGAAGGAGGAGGACGGGGTCGAGCTTGTTCAAAGAACGTGTCGACGAAAAGCCAGTGTTAGGGAATCAGCATGATGCCAGAGAGACCCAAACGAAGAGGTTGAGAGAGTGACGGAAGACTGGGACTGGACTTTATTCTTGTCGGATAGACAGGAAGATGGTATTTTGGAAAGGCGTCCCGTAGAGCAGCGGAGTTGCACACGTTCCTGGGTTCTTTGGCTGAGGTGCTTCCCGAGCCGGAGACAGGTGCTGGGTGATTAGGGGTATTCGGCTGGCTGCAGACGAGAGGGAGACCGGTAGTGCGTATCGCCGGAGGTTGGCAATGGATCGAGCGGCCGGTATTCGGATAGCTCGTCTGGCACGATGGTGTTTTGGATCGAAGATATCTCGAGGCCAAGGCCGGCTTCTGAGGACCAAGAGGTTCTCGTAGGCAACTGGTCCCTTTATATGCCGAAGGGTGCTGCAGCAGCGGTTTCCTAATATAACAGCCAATCGCAAATAGCCTGGGAGATAGATAGATAAGCTGCGCTCTCCTTTTTAAACTCCCCGGCTGCGGAGTGCCAGCAAGTGCGGATGGTGCTCACCGGGGCGTGAGAATGTGAGAGCAAGAACAATGAACGATTGATATCGACCGGGTTGGTTTGCAGATGGCGGCGAGCGCGGTGGGCTGAAAATGTGATACGTAATATTTGGGTTTCGGCCGACCAGCCAACAAGAATAATAGAAAACACACGCGACGACAAGCAGAACACAAGCACAGAGCGATTCGAGCAGCTGCAAGCCACCGAGGGAAAGAAGACGGCCCACAGAGCTGGAATTCGAGAGAGACGGACGGTCTTGTTAAATTATAGGAAGGAGAACCGACAACGGAAACAGGAAAACAAGTGTTCCTCGAGTTATCTCCCAAAACAGCGCCAACTCGGAGACGTCGTTTCTTTACCAACTGTTTGACTTGAAAAAATAATAATGTCAAAACCAACCGACTGGCACAGCACAAAGCATCGCCAGGCTCTCCTGTCATACACCCGACCAATAGCAGTCTTCCGTCGCACACCAGGAGTATGAAGTATGGTTGAAATGTGGTGAGAAAGTGGCCGAGGGAGCTCGTTCGTCCCATGTTATATCACGTCTTCACGACGTCGATGCCACCATGACCCGATGACGATTGCTGCTCCTACCATCGAGTCTGCATGCTTTTCTCCGTCTTTAACAACCAATATTGCAGAATCCGAGATCCCGAACTAGCCGCGTGGCACCCTCAGTGCCTCAGCCTTAGCGTAGGAGACCTCTTTCTCGCATTTCGAGGGCGGATCCGACTGCTGGATCCAGCGATGACATTACCACGATCAGCAACTCTGCGGTCTCGAAGATACAGCGGTCATCCCAACCCGTGATCCGATCTGACCAGATGGAATTCAAGGCCAAGCATTTCAGGGCTGTGGCGCCGGCCAAAAGGTGGGTTCCAAAGCTTCTCGCTAAGTCTTGGAACGAGACCACCCGACGATTAGGCCCTGTCGCTGGCTCCCTTCTATCCTTCTCGAAGGTCACCAGTCACGGACACACACACGGCATTCTGAAAATCTCCATCTTCTCCTAACTGTGGGTCCTAAATAGGAGCCGGGGGATAAATGAGACTGGATTTTGGAGTGCAGCTTTAGCCTCAGCCTGCTCGGATATTCGCACTCGTCGTTCTGCACACCCGGGAAATCGCTCCACCTACGGAAAATTTTTTCCATTCGGTGCAGATTCCACCTCCACCACAGCTCGAATGCTACAATACTTGCATGAAAGCGACCTCTGGCAAGCGAGTAGTGACCCATGCACGCATCGGTTTTCCGTGGCTATCAGTGGAATTCTGCACTCAGCTCCTCCTATCTTTGGCCATTGCTGCATATTTTATTATTATTATTCTCATTACTTGGTAGAGTGTCATCTCCTATAGGATCTGTGCGAATGAGAATGCATCGGCCGACGGTGATAGCGCAGCTGACGGGGGAATACGAAGTCTGTCCTACAGACATGTCAAAAGTCTTGTCCCGTCAGACCGTTCAGCCAGTTCCCGTGGCCAGGGTCACTCTGTGTTGCCCCCGTTCTGCCAACTAGGCCGGATGAACAACCGTAGACGATAAGTTACCGAGATAACCAAGTCGGCATTACTCTCTGGAGGGAATTCTCCACTCGTCGCCCGTCATTCTCCTAGCTTCTAACCGCTCCTGCTCTAAACCCGAATGTAGTACTCCCGAATCTCATCTGGGTGTATAGGACCTTGTTTACAGTAACCAGAACCTTGCTTCAGATTCTTCTAGCCCAGAGACTTTGAATCTTGGCCAGGAAAAAACCTGGAGCCGGATTGATTATACCTGTGCAACCAAATGGTCCGTAAGTTTACTAATTTGATCTAAGAAAAAACCAAACCTATCCGCTTATCCACTTTTCAGATTTTTACAATCCCTTTTACTCTGACCAGCCTTGAACTTGGGATAGAAGTTCACAATATATTGCACGGCGAAAGGCAGTCCTACAATCCTGAAAGGTTGATAAATATCTACGAAACCTCACTGTGATCCTGAATTGTATCCAAATACATGGCTTGCCTTCAATTAACTGTGATTCTGATTTAATGAACATCAATATTCTCGCATAGGTCTGAGCATCTAAGGTATTGGCCGATGTCCGTTGGTCCTATTTTGCAAAAGTTTGATGTACCTATATACTGAAAAATTGACTGTAGTCTCTCCATCTAATAACACATTAGTCCTTCGTATTTAATCGATCCACGCACTATTAGCACTAGGAGAAGCGGCTGGATGCTAATGAGCAGAATGGCAGAGAAGAAAAAAAACGAAAAGTTTATTCGGGTGCTAGGAAGAGCTAGGTCGTCCTGGGGTATCGGGTACTGAGCCGAACCTGGGAGCTACCGCAGACCGACCCGTAGACTATACATACATCCAAGATGGCGGCTGTCAGAGTGACTTTTCGCCCTTTTCCTTCCTGGTAATGTAGCAAATCAAAAGTGACCTTTAGTATCTTTGAATCGAATCGGAGGTATTCTGAGTTCTGTTGGGCTACTCGTGCTGTGATTGGAGCTCCCGTCTGATATGAATTAGCATGGAGCAGGTCCTCCATGTCCATGTTCATGTGCCCGTCCACTCGGTGGTGGTGCACACAAATAAAATCTCTGCAGGCGTTGGGAAGGTGGGATCATTAGTATACATGCACCTGCAGTCTTTCTTTCCTTTTAAGTCTTCCTTCTTGTGCTTTTCCTTTCTTCTTTCTAATCCTCATCGTGAATTTCGGCTTCGGTCCCTTTTCAGCTCTTGGGATCACAGGTGACGGTTCTGTGTTGCCCGTGCAATCGATATCGCGCTTTCGAGCTTCAACCTCTCTCAACCTTCCCCACCACGTTCCTCCCTCGACATCAACCGCATACCATCACCGGGCCGATCCACTAGGCCACCAACTATAGAGCTATGGGTATACCGCGTATGTGTACCCTCACACTCTTCCAATTGATGGACCGATCACTAACCTGCCTCGTCAACCTCAACAGTATGGGAATCGCCTCCAGATTCGAAGACTCTGGACAAGGCATCAGCTACTAATAGATGCGATGCTCACACTACCAGCCACGCTTCCTCCGGAACTTCCACTCGCCTGCCCCATTTACCGGGTCCTAGCTCAGGCAGCAGAGGTAGCACCAGCCTTGCTTACGATTACATCTACTCTGGCAACCGCCCTTCCCGTCGTCACCTCGACTCCTCTTCCGACACCATCGAAATCGAAGACCTCCAGAACGAACGTGATCATGAGAATCAGATCCGCGAACGGGAACGGGAGCGAGACCTCACGGCTCGGATGGAACGTAGCCGTCGGGAACGCGGCGAACGAAGATCGGCTCACATGGAACGATTCCTCAACGCCAATTATCACACACCGCAGCTGCCAACAACATCTACAACCTCGCAACGGCCCAGGCCTCACATGATACAGCCCAATACGGACCAATTACTCACACTCAGCGAATTTCTCCGAGAATCCCCGTCCTCCCAACCTCGAGCGAATAGCAGCAACACCGCCCAAACTCCTACCGGCGAAACATCCGCTCTGCAGCAGTTGCTCGGGATCCGAGGTGCGAATTCCACGAGAAGCACCGGCGAACGACGTGACATCCAAGCGTGGGAACGAGCACTCAGTGCAGCTGCTGGTATCCCGCCCAGTGCCACGACTGCTGTATCCACGTCGATCGCTGCCGCTACGATCAGTAACCCTCCACCCGCACAACGAAGATCCGTGAGCATACCCACGGAATGGCCACCTTCCTCTCCCGTGAGATCCACATCCCCAAATGCCACCCGAACGCAAGACTCCTTTCAGACGCTGGTAAACCAAATTCGTCGAATCGGTGCCCTACAGGATTACATGCTCAACAGCGTCGACGAAACCGCTGCAAGCCTCGAAGAGTCTCTTTCATTACACAGTCAAGCTCTAAACCAAGCTCTAAACACGCCATCCCAATCCGCAACATCACCAGGCATCAACGCTTCCACGAACGGCACCTCATCATCTTCAAGTGTCCCCGATGTCACCTCTCAAAACTACTACACCTCGCTCCGCGTCCGAGAAGCTCGAATTCGGACAATGCAGTCCCGGATCGATCTCTTAGCGTCCGAATTCGCCCTCCTTCGCTCCACGCGCCGGGAACTGAGAAGAGCCGAGAATGAAGCTATAACCATGTTTCAGTCCGCCGGAGTCCTCCCTCCTCCTCCTCCCGTGCCAGTGACATCATCGACATCCGCTACGTTGGCAGCTATAACAAACATGGGAGATCTTCGCGTCGCTTTACCGACGGTGACACCGCAACCTTCTTCGCAACCATCGCAGCCACAGGACCCGCTGAGAACAGAGGTGGACGAGGTGGACGAAGCACTCGACGCGGAAGGTAACAGCAGTCGAAGAGTTTTACGGAGTACCTTTCTACCGGCAGATATTGGGGACGAGGCTTTATTCAGACATTTCGAGAACGCGGAGAATAGGGCTAGGGTTAGAGAGCGCCTCGCCGGGGTGAGAAGGGAGTTGGAGGCCGAGCAAGCGAGGAGTGCGGAGATTATTCAGGAACAGAGGAGGAGAATGGAGGAAGTTTTGGCGGGTGTACCTGTGGGTTTGGAAGGTAGAAGAGGCGATAGGGATGATAGCGGTGATGAAGCGGAGCTCGAGAGGATGAGGAGAACTTTGAGGGCGAGAGCTGGGTATGAGGGGAACGGGGAGAGAAGTGAAAGAAGTGAAAGCGAAAGAGGCGTTTAGAGAGGAGTTTTAGGAGTTTCTCTTTTTTTGTATAGCAAGAGCCTCTTTTTTGATGTTCCGAAGACTTGTTGCATAATCTACTCTCGTTTATGGAGGAGATTAGGCACTTCCTTTTGTGCTTACGGGACTTTCCTTTAGCTTTGACCTTTTTATGGCATTGTAAAGATTTTTATGAGTGGTCTGGGCATGACTTTTGATGACATGAAAAAAATGAGCGATTTCTCTTTTTTTTGTTTTGTATAGGCTGTTTAGAATGCTTCATCTTTGTTTTTATAATCGGCGTTATGGATTAAATGAGCGACTTTTGTGATATCTATTCTGTGATATTCGGGCAGGGTTTGTACTATTGTCCTGTTACTAAATATTGAGAAATATTAGATTGAGGGTCCATCTCAAAGATGAATTGGCAGGTGCTCGCTTATATAAGTAGCTAGATAAACTTTGGCTGGTCTCGATACCCAGAATCACTAAAGCGTGAAGGATAGTTTGGTTTACAATATTAACTTTGACCAATTACTATAGCGTATCTTAGATTTATACATGTCAACTCGTTTCGCTGCCAAACTAGACTCTAAAGTTTAGTGTGTCTTCGCGGTCAGAGTGTTTGGTTTAGAGAAGAAATTGGTGTCAATAGTGTTTTTGCGTAAGGCTAGTTTCGAGATCATGTCAGTATAAACTATCATGCTCTGGAAAACAGACGACATCCTTTCTTTGTCCCTTCCCTTCCTTTTACTAAACGATAAGCCATACTGAATAAACCATGTATTCCGATTTAAAGCAAATTTATTTCCTTACTAAGACAGCCCGGTAGAGAAATCAATGCTTCCAGTCTTGTTACCAGTACAGGAATACTTTTACCCAGCCAGCCTCGTAGACCATAAGGCTTCTACCATCAACAACAATTCAAATTTTTGCGTTGTTTACCGCATCTTCCAACAAATCACATACAAAAAAAACATCTTCACATTTTAAACTCTCTTCACAATAACAATGCTCACTCCATAAGACCTCACCCTCTATAGAGTCATAGGATCCTCCACTCTTTAGCCAACCGATGAGCGCCCGTCAGCGGCATTCTCGAATCACAAACTCCGACGGCTGGACCACAATCTCCTCCCCATCCTCGTCCCGCAAGAAAGGATCGAAATCAACATCGGGATCACGAGCTTTAAACTCCGCGCTGCTAGCTCATAAATCCGACCTCGACCACGCAGATGTTGGAATAACTATTCCTCCCAGCGGTGGTGGTAATGATGATGATGCTACCCTGACCCCTCGCATCGATGCAAAGGAGCTTGCAAAAGTTCAAACTCGGCTCGAAAAGCAGATTACTAGCTTCAAGGCCTCGGAATGCTGCGAAGAAATAAGAAAGTTGTTCGTTGACGAGGTTTTAAAATCTGAGACGGAGATTGAGAACATTTTGATCCTGGCGCTAGGGTCCATTTCCGAAAGTTTTACGGCCGCGCCAGGATACCAGTTGGCTGCCGTGCTGGTTGTGATCGATATTTTGAAGGAGCACCGGAGGAAGCAACGGCAGGATGTAGTATTATTGGAGAATAAGAGTGCCTACGATGATATTGAAGAGAAAATGCCACCATCAGAAGGAGGCGGTGGAGAAGGAGAAAGCGACGGTATAAAAATCCTCTCCTACGACCCGGTTTACACCCCAATCGACCACCACCTCTTGGCTCTTCACAGAATAAACCCTGTCCCCGCATCTTCAATCCCAGCATCGAGAGCATGGTATGAGAATGCAATAGTATACATGCCGCACGCGTCCGTATGGCTGAATCACAAGTATTTTGTCTTACGGCCGAAGGTGTGGGTCGGTAATTGTTTTGACATGTATGAGATGGCTGGCGGGGAAGCAGGAGAAGTGAAGGATATTTTGGGAGAGGTGGAGCAGATTATGAAAACGGAAGGGTACGCGAAGCTCGAGTGGCCGGGGGATGGTTGGGGAGGTGGGGTTGTGTTTAATAATTTAGTTATTTATGTTAGGGGGAAAGAGGTTGGAGGGGTGGCTGAGGATTCAAAGGTGGAGAAAGGTTCAGAGATACAACAAGATCTAAAGGTGGAGGAAGAATACGAAGACCTGGTGAAGGATATCGGAAAAGTCAAGTTAGATGGATGAGAACAAGCTATAATTTACTATACATATTCAATATCTTATGATAAGCATGTACGTGTACGCGTAATTAACCGGTCTCGATACCCGGAACTTCTAAAAAGTACTGACGGAGAGTTAAATTTACAAAACCAAGTTGAACTAAGACCACCCCAAAATATAGTTCCCTCAGTATTTCTTCCACTGGCAAGTCACTTCTTGTCAATTCTCTTCTAAAATGCAAATATTGATAAATAAAGTTGAAACCTTGTTGTGTGGTTTGGTTACGAAACTGGGACAGCAACTTCCAGAGATTTTCCCAACCAACGATGAACGAAATACAATATTAATATTCAAACTACAGCTCCTATTGTGACAGAGAAGAGTTCTATATTCAGATGAAGGAATATTAGCGAAATTCGCATGATCGAGATAACAGCTCGCTCTTATCAGACTGGCTATCCCGAGCTAGGTTTCAGATTTTGAACGAATACTTGCGAACGCTATCATAGATACCCGAAAAATATTGAAGAGTATCGTGTATAGTGTTTCGCTCTGGTGGAATCCGGAACTCGTGCTCGGCATGGTCCGCTTGTACATAACCGCTATTGCGCAACCTGCAATGCAATGCATCAGCGTACTTTTTGTTATGCATTCGCCTATGTTGATTTGCGATTGGCCCACAGGTTATGACGTCCAATGTTGTTGTAATGCATGATCATAAGATCGAAGCCTCCAAAGCCAAGCTCCAGATCTAGACGCTCGTTCCAGACTGTTCTATTCTGTAGATTAAGGTTCAGAAATACTCGAAATGGGAGTTTCGCTTATGAAAGTATATCCAGGCCAGATTTGCATAAAAAAGTCATATTGTGACATATTGTACAAAAAGAAGGTTGCAAGGAATAGGCATTACAACATCGACGAAGCCTGCTAGTAAAGAAGCCCTGACTCGTCACGAATGAATGGTTTTTGCGATAATAGTCACACAAGATAGCCCCAAATACCCCTTGCGTGTGTAGATCCGAATAAATAGTAAGAGGAAAGAGGATTGAGCTTGTAAAAGGTTATGAAATGGGGAACCAGTCCACCGTCAAAAAACAGGGGTTGAGTATATGAGAAAATGAGATCCCAGCGTTGTGAAGAAAATTTCATTAATCATTACAAGTTCATACACCATTCATCCAGATATCCTCGGAATCAAAAATAAGTCACCAACGCCTCGACGTTGGCTAGTCTGGATACAAATCATTCTGTAAAAAGTAGGACCTAAGCCGCAATATCACACTTTCTCTCCAGCTTTGACATTTTCTTTGGTTACGTCGCTGTCCGTGGTTTTCTCGTTCATTGTAAACCCGGCTGACTGGAGACTGGTCACGACCTTTGGAGCGTAGTAGATAATCAGAGCTCTGACCGCTGGTGCGGACGCACATATGAGTGCAAGGTTGAGTTCGATACTTGAGAACGTTAGCGAAAAATGGCGCTCTTGGCTGCTGAGTTTCCAAACTTCACAACTTACATTGTCCAAACGTCAATCAACAGAGTGGAGCTGTCATTCACTGTTATTTGGCCCTGTTTGACAATCGCATCTAAACGCAGGGCGCTTGCGACACATGCACTAAGACATAAAAAGATAATTAACGGACACTCAAGGTCATTGAAGTCTTTTTCCGCCTTTTGTACTACGTGCAAAATGCTGGACTTTGGGGTTTGGAGAAGATAAAACACTTACAAGCCACCCAAGGAGAATGTGACGATTGCCAAAATCTTTTGGGTCGTCTGAAGTTTGAGTTGAAATACCAATGGCATTGGTAGGACCCAAATGGCGACATCAGTCAAGATGTAGATTCCACCAAATGCAATCAATGCTTGGTTAGTTTCAATCCTACAGTTGCTGTAATCAAGTCGGTAGTCCCAGAAGTTGATGTGTTTGCACTGGAACATGAAGGTGAAAAATGCCGCGAGAGTATTTCCGATAGTGACAGCACCGATAGCGTAGCACGACCAGTGAATCCAGTTAAACTTTGTCATACTATAATAGAAGAGCAATAGCGACATTTTGATGGACAGCATAACCCAGGGATATAGAGAATTGAGAATAAAAACCGTCTTTGAGACGTGCTGTCAGCATATCGAAACCTCGAGGGTGCTTGTAGTATGGGGTACTTACTCTGGTACCTTCACGGATTTGGTCCCAAGTATTATCGTAGTATGCCGCCCAGTGACCATCTTTCGTAGTTAAATATGTTAGTTTGTAGGTGTCAGATGAGAAGCTCTGAGTGGTTCTGACTTACTGTTTTTGGCGTGATGAACAGATATTCCGCCCCATATTAGGGTCATGACCTATAATAAACGTAGGGTATGAGACTTCGCTTTCTTGAACCTCTTGAGAGATAAGTTCGGGAAGAGTGCTTTGACACTCACCCGTTCTTCTCTGGAGTTAACTCTAAATATTTGATTTCGCAACTTACAAAACCGAGAACTGCCAAAGCGTCGAAGTGCCTGAGACCACCCGCAACTTGATGCCTGGACCACAGCCGCAGCCCAACCGCAATAGCGGTCATGACCGTGAGCGCGCAAAAAAGAGGTATTAAGACTTCTGTGTTTTTGGGGTGTGGAAGAAGATGTGCGACTTGTGATGTAACGCCGTAAACAAAAGCACCGAGCCCTTCGGGTCCCTGGGTATCCTCAAAAATAGCATCGACCTGGTATTGTTGAGCACCGAAAAGATGGATCAAGTCATCTGCCGAAACAGTCAAGTTTGGCGAGTTTTCAGCAATCCGCGAAAGCCTTTCGATAACTCGGAGAATCGTTATATTGCTGTAGTATACGCATGCTGCACCAAGAGACGACCCGACCTGTAGAACTGTTATGATGTCCTGGTCCTCAAGAACATATTCGGCGTTTGGGTCCATTGTCAAGGTCTACTCAGCTCACTGTTCGGCAGAGGAGCAAGTTCTGTGGGCTGAAATGTGCTTAGATGTGTAGAGAGAAAAGGGAATGTGTAGAGGAGGGATTGTGCGTGATCAAAGCTATATTAATCATCTACCACCGAAGCTCGCTAGCAACTTCGGCTCTGTGCTAATCGGCAAGCACTTTGCCTGATAATGCATTTAGAACCTTTAGGAAATGTTTCTTTATTCTTGTTATTTTCTTTTTTTTGTTAGTATCCAAACTGGCCAGAATCAATCCGCCCTTCGTCGGAGTTCCCACTTAGCATATTTCATGGCTGAGAATGGCCTATGCAAGTTGTCTGCCGTGCTTTTGCACACCACGGAGTATTGTTTTCTGAACTAGAGACTTTCCAGCCTTCTTTCACCAAGTAATTGCTTAAACAGCTAAAATAATATTCGTCTCTCAACTTTGTGTTGATCTTGTATTTTGCTGCTAAGGTTGGGTTCTCCGTGAATTTCTTTTTTTGATAGTTCCACAGGCCCACGGACATCAAGACAAGTCATCTCGTGGAAATGAAGAGGGGTTGGAAGTTCTTCACAGTGCAAAAGAGCACACTAAAGTTCGCAGAATATAAATTTTAAGCCCTTATAAGGGACGAAAGGTAAGATCTACTCTCTTCTTGTAATACACACTCGCCACGAAATTTCATCTTGACGGAATCCTGTCTAACATCAAAAATGCGACCTCCAGCAAGTCTGATCGATATCCGGCACATCGCCCTTCTTTCCTTACTCGCATCACCATGTTTTGGATCCATTTTCGGCTGGATTTTTGGCCGCAATTCTCGAGGTGGTGGTTCGAAGAGACGTGATGTGGACCAGATAGAGGGTATGAGTCTGTTTCCCGAGTTAGGAGTGATACCTGGACTCGCGAAGAGACAGCTGCAGGATGATTGCCCCGACTGCTACTTTGCCCCAACGGAAATATATCAACTCGATAAACTCGAGCCATATATGGCTGCTCCTTACGGCCGATGTGTCATTGGGGCCGCGACCTCGAATATCTGTCCTACAAACTACGCCTGCGCATGTCAAACCAATACAACCAGTATTTGCCTTCCTACGGCAACGGTGTCGGGCAGTGTCTGTAGTCAATATACTGGACCTACGCCCACCTCTGATGAAGCTTTCCTTTCGTCAATTTTCGTGTATACATTAAGCTCTTCACGGAACGATTTCGCCGTTCCTTCTGGACAATGTGGAGGAACCGTTCAAACCTCCGCCACCACTAGTAAGCATAATCTTTCCTTTGTTTCCAGCTCTTCGGAAACCCACTAATAGTTACTTTTAAACTCATAGGCTGGAATACAATCAAAACCCTTTGTCCTGTCTCTCAAGCCTGTGCTTGTAACACGCCCGGCTATTCCACATGTATCGGCACAATGGATGCTATATACTCATCGATCGGCACCGCGTGCCCAAACACATGCAGATACGAATTCAGCGTCTCTTTGCCTCCTCCTACCGAAACAGCCAAGCTCGGGGCCCAGTGCGGTGGTAGGTGCTGGAATGGGCCTACGAATTGCCCAAGCGGCGCCAGCTGTCGCACGGAAATCAGTCCAACCCCTGGACAATATGCTGTCTGCGCTACAGCATCCGGTACTGTGTTGAAGATTAGAGATCATGAGGGTGTTGATGTTCCTGTGAAAGCAAGGGCGATGGCTACAGCAATTTATTATTAAAGGCAAGACGGGTATTTCCCAGATGCTTCCTTTGGGCATGCCTCATCACAATATCGCCAAGCCTTGATCTGGCGAACTAATGAAGCTTCAACTTGGTATATTTTCCGAGTGGAGGACGGTTTATGAATGGTGTTTATGTAATGTTAATACCAAACTCTTGTATTTTAACACATCATGTGGAGTTTACAAGTTTAAATGCTGCCTGTATTTTTAAGACATTCACAGAAACTATAATTATTTTCGTTTTTACAGATATGTTTGACATTTGCATGATGATATAGATTAGCATGAAGACGGTACTGGTACCAAAGTTACGATTCTTTTACTTTAATTTGCTATTCCATTTTCTATTTTTATTCCTATGGGTCAAGGCCCCCAGCTTCTGCGTTGTTGGTGTGTTATTTTAGGTTTAGTTCTGAGCCGCCTCTCAGCGAGACTTCTCAATATTTGGGCAGATGATTATGGTGGCGAAAGACCATCCTTGAAAATACGGACCTTGGCTTAGAACATTCCAGGGGGACAAGGACTTATATATTCATGTAACAGTTGTTAGGAGCTGTTGCTTAGTGGAGCGGTCTACAACGAGACTAGAGTTATTGCTAACCAAGAATCAGAATATAGCCTGAGATCCAATTCTTAATCTTTTCTGCCGCTACCCAAAAACACCAAGACTCGAATGCTGGGCCGGGACGGTACCAATTTTTACTAGGTAATGCTCTAGTCTCCTGTGAACCCGGATGGCTCTTTGTGTGGCAATGAACGCGCTTATGAATGTTTGTACGCCGTACCAGACGAGTACGTATGCTTCGCTTGTAATAACTCCGTCTGTCGTTAGTAGACCGCCTTCGCCTATTCGAAAAACTTAGTCCAAACTAGAATGCCTTCTACGGCCACTCTATCCGAGCCTTCCAGCCCGAACTCCAGCCAAATCCCAGTTACCCTATTAAATGTGGAGTACCACCAGCATCATGACTTCAGCTTCAATGATAAACCCGATGGTTTAAAACAATGCGTGTTAATATCCGTCGCCGAAAGTGAATCATTTCCACGATTCCGGATAATGCGGGTTTTGATTGCTGCTCTTTTTTTTTTTTTTTGAAATCTACTATGAATTAATTCCTGTTCAATGCCGTTATAACTGCAACTAAACTCAAAACCAGGATATTTTTAACGGAGGTTATGAACATCTAAAAAGGCTGTCAACATCTACCCAAAAAGCTTACAACATAACTTGAGATCATAGAAGGCATCGATACATTGAGTTAAAATCTAGAATGCTAACATGGAATAAAAGCTTTAGTACGCTATGTGAAATTGAAAGCATCAACATCGCAGTATTGATCAGAGGTTTTACAATAACTCGGCTTGTGAAAGACGAGCCTTTTTTTTGTTGTAATTTTTTTGATAATCTCCAGAGGAACACGGGATATCCCTTAAAGCCCCGGAAGTGATACTCAGGTTACTTGATGTAGTTTTGGTTGCGATCTCTGTACCGTACCTCCCGTACTCTCTCATGCAGCTAGACTAGCAGAACTTCTCAATTAGTTAGATCTAGTTTGATATGCTTATCAGAAGCAACTATTTCCGGCTTAAATCACGATCGCAATCGGAGCACAGTGTCGAAGTACTGCGCCTTCAATCTAAATATACGATAGAGCCTCAGATCCGCAGAGGCGATCAACAGGCTGTGGCTCAAGACTTTTAGACGTCTAGACCACGGAGCTTACTCCATACTATTTACAAGCTGAAGAATCTCGCCTATATCCATGTTTCGTCGCTTACTTTGCCAGCATGCTCCGCCTATACGTTTGTATTGAGTTTGCTATTTTCATTGTGCAACCGCAATCAAACCCACATCCCTAACTTCTTATATCGATCGAGATCAGGCGAACCCCGTCGGCCTATCGTACCACATTGCATGAAACTGTCTACCACCAGTATCAGAGGAACTGCCAAGTGCTTGGGCTATCTCATTGGAGGGAACAGTCGGTGATTTCTCGTTAATGATATCCCAAAATAGACAAGCCTGGCAGATATTTCAACATATCAAAGTCACTATGGTCCGAGACGAACCGGTCGGCGCACTATCAGTATATGTAGTATCAGGGGCAGATCCGTCTGGAATTAGCTAGTATATAGATGAAAACTGACTAGCCTTTGACAAAACACCAAGACACAAAAATTACGAATCATCTGGTTCCCATGTGGGCTGAGTGGCTTCCACTAGGCGGTCAGATTTATAGCCAGGCAGTCACGGATTTTGGAAGGAAAAGGCACCAAACTCAGCTGTCGTCGAGGTGTCGGTGTCCCCGGCTTTTTTTTTTTTTGACTCGCATGTTACTGATCGTCATAACGCGATCTAGCAGAATGCAGTTGGTGCCGAATTGGCAGGTCGTTCCCTCCACCCAGCCAAAGGATTCCGCCTCTTTGCCCCCGCCGTCTGATATATCCGAATTCCAGAGCAATCCTAGGCTGGTATGAATCTATTCGTGCCTTTTGAGAACCATAAAAACCTATATTCTGCGCCTCGTCCCGCAAACCAAGCTAGTGGCCAGTCTCCAGTGTTCCTTTGAAGGAAATTCATGGATGCCGAAGTGCCGCTCTGCGGTACAGCTATCCGGGTTGCCACGTCCAAACGTTCTTGGCAGTTTGACCTGCTGCGACCTACTAAACAAGAACGATTACAGTTGAGATTATGCAGGGTACGTCCCGACCTTTACATTATGGTACTATGTTTACACCTTTTGAATCCTTTTGAGTAGTTTAAGGCTTGAAGGGTGGGTCGTTACCAAGAAATCTGCAACGCCCTATGGCCCAGGTTGGAGAGGAATTTTCACACAGTATATACCCGAGCATAACGACCTGCAGCGAACATCAGAACTCTTCAGTTGAAGTCCTGAGGGATTATAGAGTTTTCCAATATTTGCTTTCTAAGTGGATCTGAGTAGGAACTTTTAAAAACGCACATATAATTTCTCATAGGCACATGAGGCGGAACCCAGGCACGCAACGCAAAAGCTTCAAGTTGACTTGTCTCTGTGTCTAGCTTCTGGTCTTCGACGAGACAAAAGTTGACTAAGAGTATTAAAATAGAAAGAAAAGAAAAGAAGACCCCTCGAGAAAACAAGATAACATGAAAGAAAAAGAAAAGCTAAGTTTAAAGCGTGAAATTCCAAATATATGCATCAAGAATATGATGCGCTTATACTAAGTTTATAATATATCTATAAATTCACTTGTGGTAAGTAACTATTAGATATAATTCAACCTGGAAAGATCTAGCAACCGGTTAACCACAAGCATATATAAATTAAGATGGAATAGCATGCGTACACTCGCAAGGCCCCAATGAAGAACATGGCCTACAATCCCACTATCAAATATTTGAACCACTCAAGAAGCTCCCTTAATTGACCTTGTCGAGCCCACCCTCAATGGACGAAATACCCTCAGCATTATTTCAAACTCCATTTAATACCCAAAGAAGTTTTTATTTCAAGTAAACCTGGACAATGATGCAACCCAACCAACCTTTTTAAATTATATAGTCATATCCGAAGTCACGGACCTCGATTCCCTTTCGATGTATAAACAATCAGACCATGTGATATAAAACTATGGCCAATATAAACCCCATTTGCAAGACCGTATACGCGTAATTAAAGAGTCCGTCGCATACTCAAAGAAGTAGCACACAAAATAAGCATGATTCCACTACGGTGTACCGCCAACCCTCTAAAACCCGACCCCCGCCCTCTGTTGAAGCATATCCATTCAAGTCCCAGGAGTCTACCTCACTGCTTCCCGGCCCATTGGTACATCAGTTGCCTAAATGGGCCGGTGAAATCGATCGTTGAAATCTTACACCCTTTAGGAAGTTCCTTGGTATGGTTGATCTCATAGACTCCAACCGGCATCTTAGCTTCTTCTCCGGCGTGCTCCCGGCGAAATTTACACCTCGCAACCTGATGTTCCGTCACGAACCCCACACAAAAGCTACACCTACACCATTCGTAAGGTATGAGGTCGTTCCGCAAGCTCCAGCGTGTACTGAGATCTTTGTAAAAGATTTCAACGTTAGCGGTTATTGATCTTCCATTGGACAGTGTAACAAGAGTCTTGGGGTGAGATCGATGCCAACTTACTTGCTATAACACCTACAATCAAAATATCAATAATATAAGCCGTATTTGTCATTGTAAGGATCTTTGGTGGAAAATTTCTGAAAAACATTTTTGTGTATGAGTGGCCGGAACGGCGTAAAAATGTTGATTCAAACGTATACTTATATATTATCGGCTCGGGATTCGAGTGGAAATGTAAATGGGTGGTTCTGTTTGAAGAAAAGCGATATAGGCTGTAAGATTGCAGTTGGAAAGCCACTCATGAATAATCAATTCAGGTATGCAACGTTGAGTACTAAAGGTGATAAGCTTACCCTCCAATCCCTGTTTGAGCAGACGAATCTCTGCTGAGGACACTATTACACGAGCGATCTCTATCTTTTTCTTAGAAGTTGAGTTAACCATTGATATGCTATTCTTTTCTTTGGGTTATTCCTAGTAGATCATACAAAACTCTACTGATCATGAAATTCAACTTCGAGCGGCGATCTTCCTCACTAACTTGTTACCATATGTCCACATCTGCACCACGTGCATAACTTGGGTTTCCCGTAAGAATTCAGCAGATCTACACATATTGTAATATCATTTGACCAAGATGTATGCTCACGAAACTGCTGGATGAAATGTCAGTCACAACCAATATCTTTGTCTATCAACTAACTGCCTTATATCTGCAAATAAAATCGGCGATACACTATATATAGAGGTAAAACAAGATTCTAAGATAACTCAGGTAAAAGATTTGGTTTTGTACGTTATGATAGCTTTGGTTAGTTGCCTAAAGCAGCTCACACCAAAACAGTTGACTTTAAACACCGGAACAGTATGGATTACTATCGGATACAAAACATATAAAAGGCGCTGCAAGCGTAATATTAGATTTATACAGTAAAAAGTAGCAATCAAAAATAATACTATAGGTACCCTGATGGTTTAAGGCATATTGATGAACATGTATTGCAACAAGGAGGGAGTCAGATGGCCAGAATATTTCGTGAGAATTTCAAGTTCAGTTTCTCTAAATCTACTAGTACCATTGCCTCATATAGTTTCAAAAAAATCACGTTAAGCTGCACCTGGTCTCTCCGTGAGTTTGATTAGACTATCAGTCGCTTCACAGATACTTATCCTCTTCACTATGTAATGGTATTAGCTTCCTGAAGAGGTACTTATAACGGCATGGCTCCTCCCCTTATACTACAGGCAGGCTCATAGGAGCAGAGGATAAGAAAAGGGTTCGCCCTGAAGAGTATGGAAGAAGTAAGGGGAAGACATTAATTAAATCTTATATATTATAAACACACATGAAGAGAACGGTAACCAAGTATAATACAATGCACGGGGTATAATTCAAAGGGTGGAACACGTTCAAAGGGCTAGAAGCGGCTCTCTCTCCAATGCCTATTCAACAGCACCGTAACAAGAATTAGTAAACATATAGATGTCGATCCACCAAAGGAAGCTCTGGAGGTTGGAGCTGGAACCAAGATATAAGATAAACTTACCTTGTCCTTTTCTAAACGATCAGAGACAAGATTGTAGGAGCTCTTCAGCAAGTCCTTTAAACTTTTCCTTCAGACAGTGCCCCCAGTCTAAATATCCGAGGAAGAACACTATTCAAAAGATAAAGGAAAGTTAGTAAATTTAGACCTTGATTCAACACCAAATGCATAGAACTAATCAAATACTGTCACGTACCTATGAGGTGGAATGGAAGACCCATTGGCCTAACTTCTTTGCTAGAACGTTTAGACTAACTAGAGCTCATAACTCTAAAACAGATGTCGAATGAAGTCGACGATATGTCCAGGACGCTATATTCTTGGCCCCCAATGCAATTCTAGAGCCTGTTGCAGAGCATGTTACATTAGACAACGTTCAGCCGTATCAGATAAGAGCTGACACTTAACCAGCTTCCCTCGAGATCAATTTACTTACCCGTAAGCCGCGTAAATACCATGCGGCCGAACTGACTCATTATGAGTATCGAGTGACAGGACCGTTGTTAAATAAATATTTTAAATGATGGTAAATTTTCTTAAGATGTTAACGAGAGCGTAGAGTAGATTGATCGAAAAGTGGGGGGAGAGGAAAGAAAGATGGAGAAGAAATCGGGGGCAGCCTGCAAATGGCCAATGACCGTATTTATAGCTGGTTCCAACACAATATTAATCAATTTAAGGCGACAATCGAGACATGTATAGCAAGTCAATAGATCTACTATTTTGATGACTTAACAGTACAATTCAGTATGAACCAGTCTGCTGATCGGGAAATCCTCACACCTGGATGCAAGTTGGCTTCACCATTGATTAAATACATTTGATCGAGGAATGCTCAATAATCTAAAATTCGGTCTATCCCTTAGGCTCTTACAATTACTTTCAATGCTTCGACTGAATTAGCCTAAACAGAAGACTCTATCACAGCAATATGTTTAACAACAAAAGGCTTTTTTATGTATACGAAAATTAGAAGATTGTTGTGATTATAGTTGGCCGTCCGTATCGAAGAAAGAGGGAGCATAAAGTCTTGTTTATATTTGATGTATTACCAGGCGATGCGTCCTCTCAGCTAATATATATGAGTTCAATTTTTTAATATCTAAGTATCTGCTAATTGTTACCCAAGTTGCAAGTAACCTAAATTATAATATGAAATATTTATCAGCAACAGGATAAATTTTCCTTCGCAAACAGATTAGTTACGGGATGCTCCTACTGTGGCAATAATCGAAATATATTTGCATATTATCTGATAAACATGAATATATCTAAAAATATACACCAATAAATAGTTGGCCGGGTAGCCAAGTATTCATATACGTTGCTGTCTTTATAAAACATCCTCTGGTAGTCTCGGAACCAACCCTCGAGCATGATTGAATAGAGCTGTGTGCAACTCGCCCATCAATGTTGTAATATCCAATTGCCCGAATGGGGCATGCGTTGCCAGTCTGGTCCAAATTGCCAGATGCGTATTAGCGTCGAGCTTAAATGAGCGGGAAGTTATTGCTTGGCGCGTTTTGAACGAATGTCTTAAATTGCATCTTGGTCTCCTTTCCCCCATGACTTTTTTAAACCGATATATATGTCATACGTTCCCGGTGCCCTCTCTGGGTGAGTCTTGCGCCAAAGAAATTGATGAATCGACGGGAGGTGAGTGTGTACGGTGTCTACGTCGCAATTGCGATATTCACCCTTCCCCGGGGTTTTCAAACCAGCCTCACGACTAATTCGCTGTTTGTATAAATAATATAAAAGACATGAGAATGACACAAAATACACCGAGTCGCAGCACCCTCCTTTGATGCTGCCCGTCCACTCTTTCTTGAAAAACAAGTGCCGGAGAGAAAGAGGGTTCAAGCGATGCCATTCCTCTTCACGCACGTTTGCGACCTCTTATCCACGCTCGAAGCCCTCCACACCGCTCCAAAAACCCACACTTCGAATGAGCTCGCCAGTCTGTATAAACCTCACCTCACGTCCTGGTTCGCGTTCTTCCGTCCGGACCTCACGCCCGACTTATGGCTCCCGCTGTTTTCAATTCTGTGGCCGGACGGTCGGCCGGACAGGGTCTACGGTTTTAAAGAGGACGGGTTGATAAATGCCATTTCAGCGGCCATGTGTTTCGGTCCCGCTAGAGTCGAGGAACTGAAAAGGTGGAGGACGTTCGGGAGGGGCGGGAAGGACTTGGGCGATGCTGTTGAGAGGGAGTTTTCAAATACTGTATGGTTCCTTGAATATTCCATAGTCAAAATTCCGGCCGAAGCAGAGAAGGCTTATATATCTTGAATCCGCAGGAGAACAAAATTCTAGAATCCGAAGCTGTTACAATCACTGAAATTGAAGACATCCTCAACGAACTAGCTTCGCACTGCCGATTCTCCAGTACCAATATTCAAAATTCACAAAAGGGCGGGATAACGAGAAAGGACTCCGGACTCCTCAAAAAGTCGAACAATATCCCGATCCGCCAGTTCCTTCTCGGAAGCATATACATGCGTCTATCCAGCCGTGATGCGAAATGGTTCACCCGCATATTCCTCAAGTCTCTGCTCCCGGTTTCTCTCAGCCCGGATTGTTTGTTCCGGCAGTTCCATTTCTTGCTGCCGGAGATATGGCGTATTAGGGGCGAGATGAAATCTGCGCTCTCGTTATTGAGCAGCACAACTTTCAAGTTGTTCCCTTGCGTGCCTAGCGCGGAGGATGAGGAGGAGTTGAGGGAGGCGGCGAATAGGCTGCTCATACCTGAAATGGGGGTTAAAGTCGGACGACCGGTGTTTGTGAAAGCGATCAGTTGCGAGCGGGCTTTACAGATGGCTGGGAAGGATTTTTGGGCATTAGAGAGGAAATATGATGGTGGTACGTTGCTTTTAGCTTATGCATGTCTTTCGATTTACATTACGTTCGCGACTAATCCTTCGAACAGAATACTGCCAGATCCATATTGACCTGACAAAGGGCAAAGACTGGTTGAGGATATACAGCAAATCCGGCAGAGACTCGACGCAGGATCGTGCCGGTTGCCACTCGATAATCCGTGAATGCCTACAGCTCGATTCGCCTGGCAAACGAGTCGTGAAATACCGATGCGTTCTTGAAGCCGAGTTTTTGGTATACTCGGACGCGGAAGAGCGGATTGCTAGTTTCCACAGTATCAAGAATCATGTCATGCGAAGCGGGACCTACGTAGGGACATCTTTATCCGTTGTAAACAGGCACCAGAGCACGGAGCACATTATGCTCAAATTCTTCGACTGCATTCTGTTCGACGATATTTGTACGCCCATAAACAGCTATGATGCCCGCCGGCACCATCTAGAGAAGATAATAACTAAGATACCGAACAGAGCTGAGTTGGTAACGCGCAAGATTATAGATTTTTCAAAGGCGGATGCGAGAAAGACGTTCTTCGAGACTTTTGCGGAGGGGATCGGGATGAAGTGGGAAGGGTTCGTGATGAAGCCTTGCGAGGGTAGGTACGTCGGTTGGGGTATTGATAAGGGGAACTTTTGGATCAAGTTGAAGAAGGATTACATACCGGGTTTGGGAGACTCGGCAGATTTTGTCATCGTGGGTGGTAGATGTGGTGGTAGGAGGGGTGTCGAACGTGGATGTGAGTATAGGGTCGTGATAATGATACAGTTGTACTAAGCATGCTAATCTTGAGATTTTACAGTGGACCCGAGCATGGCGAATACGTTCTACGCAGCCTGCCTAACCAACAAGCAAGAAGTCACTGCATTGGTATGTACGAGTAATTGGCGCATGTCAAGGAGGAACACACTAACACTGGTTTCACAGTCCGCAAAGCCGATATTCAAGATCGTGTTCACTGTCTCCTACAATCTCACCCAAGCCGATCTTGCTTTCCTCAAATCACACAGATACTTTCACGGTGTTGAGTACTCGGAGACCCCAGACACGATGTATAGTTTAGCAAAGCTCGACGTTCACTTTCCACAGCCAGACTTTTTATTCTCGACCCCACCTGTAATAGAGTGTTTTGGCGCCGGGTTCGACAAGACCGGGACTACGGGTTATTGGAGTCTGAGATGGCCGAGGGTCCAGAAGATCCATAAAGATCGCGAGTATCTAGAGGCTGTGACGTTCCAGGAGCTACAAACAATGGCAGAGAAGGCGAACACGGTTCTCGCAGACTGCGAGCCAGAGATCAAAGATTGGGAGGCAAAGCTAAAGGCCTCTGCAGGCAGACGGCATCGAAATCAAAAGGAAAGTTCAGCGGAGCCAAAGGGGATCCTTGAGAAATCATTTTGGGAGGCAGACTCCCCGACAACGAAGATGTATAATCCCGTTTCGAACTGGACATCTTCAAAGAACGTTAGGTCGCAGAATTCTCCAGTTTTGGAGACGGGATCGCCAGCCATTTCGAAAAGATCAAAGCGACCTTTGTCCCAAGTATCAGGGAATAGTATGTCGCCGGTTAGAGAAGTTGAGTCGCCTTATTGTCCTCGTCGCGCCGTGTCTGCATCGCCATTGTTCCAAGGTCGCGTGTATCTGATGGAATATCTCTCGGATAAACCCGAGATTGAGGAGCTGCTAAAAATACTAAAAGTCGATCGGAGCGGAATATGTAAAGATTTAACTGGCAGCAAAGGGATCGCGAAAACTGGGGCAGAGAAAGAAAAGGCGATACTGCTTGTTGAAGAGCGAAAGCGGGATGAAATTCGGGACTTGATTGGGAAACTCGGCAAGGCGTCGGCTGAACGGAAGACCATCATAGAAGTATACAGTTGGAGAATTTTGAAGAGGATGAAGAGAATGTTAGAGTACGAGCCAAAGGACGAGAGCGTAAAGAGAAGGAGGACGACAGACGACTGGAGCGTCATGCATTTAGACACGATTGGATAAAGATCCTGCGAGAGTTGCGAGTTTGTTGGGATTCCTTTGGCACCCGACTCGGGATTCCTTCGAATTTTTGAGTATTTTTCATATTCGGACCTCTGGCGTTTTTGATACCCCCCGGGCATGCACATAGTGGAATGATCATGCTGTTTTATAGAGCTCATCGAGACCCCATTCATACCAGGTTGTTCACATATTCCGTCGTACATCTTGTCCTCAAGTGCATTGAATGCATCCTGCCATCCCTCCGTCGGCCGCCCAGAACTGATCAACGAATACCGTTCCCACGATTTGCGAACCAGGATCGCAAATGAGTAATCTGATTGGCCAATTGGCCAGGCCTGCAGCTGCTAGCCAACTAGTGGGAACAAGATCATGTCATGTCATGTTTCCGAGGCCTGGTCGGGTTTTTCCTTGGTGGTCGGTTGTTCTTGCTCAGAGAGTTTAGCCCAAAAAAGCGAGTGAGAAGAAAAAAAAAGTTTAGCTTAGCAGAGTGCACTTTCCGACGTCTCCCCAGCAAGCAAAGCGGACGACGACCAACCACCACTTGACCTCAACCACCGCTACCACCGTCATCAGCAATCCTCACACGCCTCTTTTCCTTTCCTCTCAAACCGCCGAAACGGAGTCCTACCCGGGGCCACCGCCGAATTCGTCTCCTACCGACCAATACTCGTCAATCGTCCCTCATCCCTCTTCGGTCCCTCACAAAAAAAACCCCGCAACACCCGAAAAAAAAGAGTCGAAAATTCTAATTTTTGAGAACACCTTTATACCTTTTTCTTCGAACCGACCACACCCGCAATGTCCTCCTCGATCTTTCGATTAGTCTCGTCGGCCGCCGTCGCGGCTCGTCCGCTCTCGGTTCTCCGTACCACGACCGCTCCCCGGGTTATCACACGATATACGTCTCCGTCGGTGTCGGCCATTGGTGGTGTGAGGGGCTACTCGAGCGCTCACGACGAGGAGACCTTTGAGGAATTTACTTCCAGGTAAGGATTCCATATGTCGCGAATTGGAAGGGAGAGAGCGTTGTAGACCGACTCGTTGAGGGAATATGCGATGTCGTTCGCGCTGGACGCGGACGACGTGCGCATATGGGATGTTTTTATATCTTCCGGGAACGAACGGAGGGTTTTTTTTATAATTCGATTGGGATGTGCAATTGGCTGATGTCGGGGTTGCGTTTTTAGATACGAGAAGGAGTTTGAGGGCGTACAGGATGTTTTCGAGCTCCAGGTATATACAATCCGTTTCCCGATTCGCCTGGGACAGAATATATGTCGTTACCATGCTGATATTGGATTTTTTTGGTAGCGAAACTTGAACAACTGCTTCGCGTACGATCTCGTCCCTTCCACCTCTGTCATCGAGGCCGCTCTCCGTGCCGCCAGGCGGGTGAATGATTTCCCCACCGCTGTTAGGATTTTTGAAGGTACCTACCGCCAAAACCCTCCAATTGTATTTTATATCAAGGGTACACATCTAACAGATAATCGTGTTTACAGGCATCAGAGCGAAGGTTGAGAACAACGTCCAGTACGAGCAGTACCTCTCCGAGCTCAAGCCGCTAAGAGAGGAACTCGGTGTGAAACTGTCGGAAGAGCTGTACCCCCCAGTTGCCGCGAAGCAATAGACGGAGAAAAGGAAGGATTTGGCTAGTTGGGTCTAGCCATAAGGAGAGGGCCTACGAAAATTAAAGAGAGTGTGTATGTAGATGACCTCTCTTCGTTCTCGGAAGCTCGGATATAATATGTGGCCTCGGATCTGGATATCTCTTACAAACAAAACTTTGGAAAAGGAGATGATATATTCGGGAAACCCAAATGTCGCCTGTAAAGAAAACAACTTTTCTCCTTTTTGCGTTAACTGTTCTCATTTCTTTGAGGGTTTTGATATAACCTTTCCTTTTTTTTCTTTTCTCTTTTTTTGTTTTATAACCTTGGTCGAACGAAATGACGATACGGGAGGTGTTAACTTTTTTTTTTTTGGCGGCTGCGACGGGGAATGAAATATAAACATCAAAAAGAAGCTTGTAAGTATGATGTTTCTTTTCTATCACAAAATTATACAGAATATAGATAAAAAGGATCCGGGTCGGGTTTTCTTCTTTACTTCTGCTTGCAGCCTGGAATACAAGACCATGCGAGCTACTTTGGCATCTATAAAACTAATCGTGCAGAGTGGTATTTTACTGGGGAGAGGACTAACTATATGTCGACACCGAGACGAATTTCGACATGCAGCTCATCATTTCTAGTGAGATAAATCATGGTAGCACGGCAGCTGGCCGGTTCTGCCCACGCGTGCTTGAGATGTAGTGTAACACACAAACGTGCTGGCGGTGATCTGAATTGGCACAGATATTTGTGAGAGGTTGGTTGAGCCTAGTAGGTAACATTTAGGGGAATCACCGGAATCCCTTAGATCTTGTGACAAAACTAATTATATCCAAATTTCTACAAATGAGAGTTTCAGTGGTTATCAGGCTGGACGTCGACTCGTGACGGGAGGTTGAAGCAAGATGTTTCGTATCGGCTCCTGCTCTTAGGGACACCGCAGCTTGTAATTGTAACGCCCCGATCGGCCCGAGAGAAAAACTAGAACGAGTAGGTATCCCGGCACGCAGCCGGCCGACCCCCAAAATGTCTCATTTCAACATTACAATTCGAACGACCTGGATGTGGATATTCGCTACCGCGGTAAAAAAATTTTTGACGCATGATATCATTTGCTCCAGTCGGTAGGTCGGTAGGTAACAAAATAGCCCATCAGTGTTGGCCTCGACGTTAGAAAGACCCTCCCGGGCCGGAAGAATATCCCTCCGGCAGATGAGAAAAGCTCCCAAAAAGCATATTGAATTTTTGTTTTTTATTTTTTTCGCATAGTTCTGAACCAGCAGGTATTCGAGCCTCGGCAGTACTTATAATTATTGTAGGTTTGCAATTTAGGCAGGTTTGGGAAGGAGTAGGTTGAGAGCCAAGGCTAGCTGTGATGTAACAACCGCAACTCGGTGTTTCCAATTTAACGTTTTTTCATCTATACAAGAGGACCGCTGTCTTCGTGAAGCTCTATCGATTAGGAATTAAAGATACGAACTGGAAGAAACGCTTTATGAGGCGTTTCGTTCACATGCACGCTTCAAGGGCTCAAACACTCTCTAATTAAAAGCTTAATCTTAAAGATGCATGTGCCAGCATCTTAGATCCTGGCTCGCCTGGTTATCTCCCTTTCAATGATGCAACAACGGCAACACGGACTTTTAAGATTCTCGGATCCAAGCTCGAGCAGCTTAGCTGAAAGTGTAGTGGAGCTTGCAATTACTTGTCTTGTGAGTTACACGGTCCGGAGCATGGGGACAAAGTGTGGCTGATCGTCAGCTGAAGTGCAAACTAAAGTATTTTCTGTGAATTTTAGGACACAATTTAATTCGAAGTTTCCGCCATCAGCCTTCATCTGTATTTATTTTTGTAAAAACAATAGACAATCGGTATAGATTGAGGCTTGTAAGATCGAATATAAATGCTATTCATTAGATTTACGTTTAGGAAGTATATCAGCTTGGAGATTTTAAAGCGATTGTGGTTGCAATCCAAGTTCATGAGTACTCGAGTGATGGCAAATCGATTTTCATCTTCAGAACATTTGAGGAATTGGTTTAGCACTTTTCTGCTCTTGGGCTTTAGTTAATAAGTATATATAGATGATATAATTAAGTTTGGTGCTCCGTCTCTAGTTCCTTCCAATACCTTGCCGGTGTCTTCTCATGATGTATAATACTGCTATAACTTTACTGCTGTCACCAAGTAAATAGATGGACGCTTCGAGGTATGCATTATCACACCAACCTGCACGTGTGACGACTTTTTGCAGCGCGCTCGCCAACATGCAACAGAGTCGTCACCACGGTCCGTCGTTTAGCGGTACCGTTGGCACTGTTCCCGTGCCCGTCTTGGCGTCCTGCAAACTCTATTATCACGTGACCGCGATAATTTCAAATGGAGAGCAAAGACGGTTTGACGTGCTCGAGAAAATCGGTAGGGTGAGAACTGAAGAGGCAAGTCGGAGCAGATCCAAGAGCAAAGAACCAAAATTATGGCAATCCCCTTTTCCCTATTCGACGGTCCTGCACCCCAGTAATTTCCGCCACAAAATATGCAACATGACGGGCGAACCGAGCAGCCTCAGACAGATCGAATCGGTAAAAAAAATTAAATTTTTAATTGTGGCCGATGTTTTGTTGTGATTGAGCAGCAGCCCCTTTGCATGTGCATCATGTGCATGCTGGAGAACAAGATGGCCTCGGCGAAAAATACATGAACAGCAAGAAAAAAATCAAAAAAATCAGGAGGACCTGACCAAATGGTACTTGTGCATGCAATTTCGTCAAATTCCCCCTTTGAGAAGTCAGTTTGTCCGTCAAGAACTCTCATTTTTTTTCGTGCATGGGAGAGAGACAGAGAGACAAGAGACGATGGGCGGAAAGTTGATTGGCCAGGGTCGAACGACCTCTCCTTTATGACCTCTCTCGATATTAATATTAATACCGCCGCCGCTAAAATTCGAGCCCAGTCTTCCCCCTTCTCTCCCAGCTGTCAGAGAGGGCTTTCCACTTCCTGTAACCGTGTCTACATATCTTTCTCTTCTTGTCGGCCTTTTTGTCCTGTTGTTCAATTCTTGTCGTTCCTTTTTCCTCTTCGACAGATTTCTCGTGAGACAAAGCAGCCCTGCACCTGCACCTCGCAGTCGCGGAACGTGTGTTCTCCCCCCAGCAGCGCGCGACCTCGCCGGAAACAGACAGACAGATTGGAGCCAATTGACCGATTGTCGACCTGCCGCTCGGAAGAAAGCAGGAGGAAGGGAATAGACCATTGACCTACTGACTTTCCTGGTCTCGTCAAAAAAGTCTGGTCGTGTTGTGGCTGCCGTCAGACGCCGTCGTTAGAATCCGAACAGGCTCTAAAAGCTCTACCTCCCCCCATCAGATCCGCAGGTTCCGACTCCTGAACCCCGATCGGATTCCTCCTCCTCGCCCTCACCCTTCCTCTCGTCATCACCATCATCCTCCCCTTCGCATCCTCCTCGCCATCATAGGCAGCGCTGCAATACGATTATAACGACAGTCTCACGACCAGTTTCCCTTCCGGAACCCTCCACACACCCCTTTAATTCTGCCATAAACTACACCCGGCAGCCATGGACTCCCTCCCCATCCCTTCCGTGGACCGGCCCTTCGGCATCCACCTCTGGCCGATCTTCTCCAAGGTCTTCGAGCTGATCGTAGGCTACCCGGCCGAGGAGTTCGAGTTTGTGCACGGCAAGAACGCAATGTCGACTCTGCCGGCCGCGTTGGGCATGATCACGGTCTACTATGTTGTCATTTTTGGCGGCAAGACCATCATGGCCGACAAGAAGGCCCTGCGCCTGAACGCTCTCTTCCAGATCCACAACGTCTTTTTGACGTTCCTCTCCGGCTCGCTTCTCGCGTTGGCGATGGAGCAGTTGATCCCAATCCTGCTCCGAAACGGGCTCTTCTACGGCATCTGCGCCCAAAAGTCATACACTCAAAAGTTGGTCGTCGTCTACTATGTGAGCATCTCATTTTCCACTTGACCAGGAACTCTTGGTGCAGTCATACTAACATTATCGTGTTTGCAGTTGAATTACTTGACAAAATACGTAAGGTTCCTTTTTCGATAGCATCAGAGTGCCGTTGGGCGGTTGGCGGTCATGGTTCTCCGGGTGGTCGCATGGCTAACGGGACGATACAGTTTGAACTTCTCGATACGGTTTTCCTGTTTTTGAAGAAGAAGCCCCTTAGTGAGTATCCCTCGATTGAGAAAGTTGAACGGAGATGGGTTTGCTAACGAATATTGCGAATAGCCTTCCTCCACACCTACCACCACGGCGCTACCGCGTTGCTGTGCTATACCCAGCTCGTCGGAACCACCTCTGTGGTAAGTTCCGAACTATGCCGATGGCAGCAGAGAACCGCAAAAGCTGAACATTCGAATGCTAATATTGACGTCAAACTATAGCAATGGGTCCCAATCACCATCAACCTCTTCGTCCACGTCGTGATGTACTGGTACTACTTCCTCTCTGCCCGTGGCATCCGTGTCTGGTGGAAGGAGTGGATCACCCGTCTCCAGATCGCTCAGTTTGTTATCGACCTTGGTAAGACCTCCCGCTCGGCTCTGAGCATGCCGCCATGTACACCTCAAAGCTAACTAGTGGTTCCAGTCTTCGTCTACTACGCTTCCTACACCTACTTCACCTCCACCTACTTCAGATGGATGCCGCATGCCGGAGATTGTGCCGGTGAGGAATTCGCCGCTTTCGCCGGAATGGGTATCCTCTCCTCCTACCTCGTTCTCTTCATCTCCTTCTACTTTGCCACCTACAAAAAGTCCGGAAAGCGAGCTGCCCGCAAGTCCGTCTCCAACGGTAGCATCAGCCTCGACCCAAAGTTCTCCGATCACGCTTTGGAGAACGACACCAAGCCTAAGAACGCCAACGGTCTTAGCACCACCTATGAGGCCAGCGGTTCCAACGGAGAGCTTCGTGCCCGTGCTCCAAGCCCAGGTGGTCCGGTCACCCGCTCCCGAAAGGCTTAAGCGGCGTGATGATGTGACGGACGGTGGTTCATACCCCGTCTATTTCATCTGGCAAAACCACTCTGGATTGACCTCTACATTTCTACCTTTTTGAAGCTGGAACGTTTTAACCATTACCGGAACCTCAAATCCTACAATCTCTCACGCTCCTCCTCCTCCTCCTCAATACCACAACCCCTCTTCTTTACTTGTTAATACTGCTTCCGCGACCTCTGTTCTGCCGCCCACTCGGTTATACTTGTACCAACAGACACATCATCTCACGACGCAAACAGATATCTAACGACAAAAATACACCCTCTCAAAAGCCAAACGCCGCGAAAATGCTTGCATTGTTCTCGTTTCCTTGTTCACTTCTCACATTCTTCGACCTGCGACTGAAAACCAACAATCGCGTTTGCTGGAGGAAACTTGTACGCGTTTATTGCTAATCGCTTTCAACTCACCTTCTCCGCAACTCTTTTACTCTCGATTCTCCTGTATCTTACTTGATTCTTATATGTTTGCCCTAAACTCTTTTTCCTTTCCATTTAACCAGTATCCTTTTAACTCTCTTTTTCTCTCTTTTTTGTATGGGCACGGATGGAAGTTGGATATTTTTCATATCACGGGGACGGAAAATAAAAATATGCATTAGGACGGACATTCATGCGGGGGAACATAACACAAACACAGCACCTATGAATTTTTAGGAAAAAAATCAATGATAATGCTAATCTCTCTCAAGTTTACTGTACGCGTATCGTGGGATTGTGAACGTAATAATTTTGATTCTTAGTTGTAATCCTTTCTTTGAGCTTATCGGACCGATCGCGCTAGAAAGTAATTTATAGGTATAACCGCATCTTTACACCACTATCTGATACTTCCAAAGTGTCACTTTCCACCCAATCCAACCAAACCCATCAAGCTCAAGTTCATTTCGCAGCTCTAAACTTTTCCAACCTCTGCTTTGACTTTTCGATAAAAGTCTCCTCGTCCCACCCCTTCAAGAGGTTCTCATTCTTCACCACCGCGCTGGCCCACTTGCCGAAACCCGGCAGCGCGAGCAATCTTGGTTTGAGGTCCTTTGGGGTAACCCCGGCGTCCGACCAAGCAAAATTACGGAGGATGAAAGGCGCCACGACGATCTGTATAGTAGAAAAACATTAGCCTCCAATAAATAAAAAATCACCCATTCGGAAAAGTTCCATTTATATAGTCAGATATCATGGGAGAAAGGGAGTTTCCCCATACCTCAGCGAGCGTAAACTTGTCCTTCCCACCCAAAAACACCCCATCCCCGTCCCCGGCCTCCTTCACCAACAATGGCTCGATCTCCTTCACCACGGCGGCCAGCACCGCATCACCCGCCTCCTTCTGCGCCTGCTCGTCCGCGGCAAACAAGACTTTGTGCAGGATGGAACCGATCTTATTCCCCCAAGTATCGATAAAGAAGAAGATCCTAGCTCTCTCCGCAGCGGATTCCACGCCGCCGCTCGCTGGAAGCAGGTGGTTGGGGAAGAGGTCGGCGAGAAAGTAGATTATAACGAGGGATTCGTTGACGATTACTTCCTTGCCGTTCAGGTAGGTCGGGGAGGTGAAGGTTAGTGCGGGGACGGTGCCGCGTGGGTTGATTTCGAGGTAGGAGGCCGGACGGGGTACTTCGAGGTCGATGGGGATGGATTTGAAGGGGAGGCCGAGTTCGTGGAGGGTGGTGGTCGCGCGGTGGACGTAGGGGCAGCCCGGGTTTGAGTAGAGGGTTAGGGCGACGTCTGGGGTGGCCATGTTTTCGTTTGGATTTGGGATAATAGGTACTTTGTATATACTCTGGGTTTTGTGGTTTGAGGGGGGGTTTGAGGGGAGGTTTGTGTTGGGTATTTGTTGGAATTTGGGGAAGGCCGATATGAGATCGCAATTGTTCGAGAATTACTCTGATCGTATTCGGTGGCGAATTGAAGAGTGAAGGAGACGTTTCATCTCGAGTCCAGATGCGGTTTTTTATACTTGCCATGAACCCCCCAATCGTAGTGGGGGGACGGAGAAATCGTATGATACCATTTAGAAGCTCTCCGACGCCATGGCGCCATTCGCTCAAGCTTCCCCCTCCAATGTGGTTACCTTTTTTGTCGCACAAATACACATACATCCCGCGTTCTCTACTTCTTTCCCCTTAAACCCGGCCGGCCGATACCAAAAAATCAATAACCCCGCAGAAATCACCGACTCGCAGACATATCTCCTCCAAATCCACCCAATGTGAAGGTTAAACTACCCAGAAGGTAACGTTATCCGGATACGGCACAATTAATCCCACCTGCTCGTCCCAAAACGTACCCCCTGTATTCCAGTATATAGCCCGTGTCTATAGATCTAATAACATATAAAAACGCCCCGATTTTACCATGTATACCCGTGCGTACTTAGGTAAGCTATTTCTTGATTTGTAAGACGTGCGTCGAGGGGTAATGTGCTTTCGTAATCCTCGTTCTCTTACTAAGGATAGTTGTGTATGGTACCAAGGTATAGGCGCCGTCGGTTTGTTCGGATGGGAGGGAAGCGTTTGATTTTTCGCGATTCGGAACCCAATTTCGAGTCCGGCTCCGGGAATCCGGGGGGTATATTTCAAGCGAAAGTGTAGCTATGACAAAGCAACAGTGGAGAGGATAGGTTCCGGAGGCTGAATATCGATCCACTTCCTTTTTTTGCTATTTTCGAGGATATGTTGCTTTTTCGTTATGGGTTAATTCCTATTGGGGGAGTGCTTTTGTAGATGTTAAGGTTTAATAATATTTTTATACGGATTGGAATTATGAACGGGGTCTATGCACGTGGAGAAATGAAATACGAATCAAATAATGTATCGATCGGAGATTAAGAGGATGAATATACCGATGTCCACGGAATACACGTAGGCTGCGATTCATATCATATCATACGTGGTGCAGACCGGTCGGATGAATTACTCGAGCTGTTTGTCGCCTCGAGTATAATTATATCCGTCGTGGCTTTTAGTGAAGCATAGTATAATGCACGGGTATAAGGTGTCGGAGAAATGTTAATACCGTTCCTATCTTCCTCGAGTTGATTGATTGGTAGTCACGAGTGATTGGTGATCAAGTTGATATCGAAATGTGGGGAAAACACCATTTGTGAGGTTTACTCAGCATTGGTGTATAAGCTTGTGGCTTTGATGGTTAATTGAGATAAATATTTGTAAACGTTGAGGGTATGGTATACGGATACGGGTTATACCTTAGGGTTATGAAGGTATAACGTATGTGTATATGGGAGTGCGGTATGTACTTTGTGCGTGTATACACTACTGTGCTAATAATAGAAGAGAACATAACGAGCTGGAATCATGCTATCACTGAGGTTTACAAGGGAGAAATATTCTGGTAACAGATACTATACTACTGGCTGTGTGCAGTTGATTAATCGTAAATTTGAAATTTCTTTTGACCCGCCGTTTGAACGCCGAAAAGAGACAGAAAATGTAAGAAAGAGAAAAGAAAGAAAATAGTCAACTACATCCCTCAGGTTAACCGCTTTGCGTGAACGAAAAAAGGCGAGAGAAGGAAATATAATACTGAGCAATATGGGAAAAAAAACGTCGTACATGCTAAACTCGCTCCGCTTTTTCTCGTGAAACGACGTAATAAAAAGAAAACTCCTTTCTGAGAGATATGTGATGAGATGGGGGTAAAAGGTTCCCATCGTTGGGTTCACACGTCTCGTGGAAAATTCGAACAAAAAAGAAAAGCCGTGAAAATATCGAATGAAAGCGAACAAGGGGGAAAGTGAGAGGGAATCCTTGTTCCTGACGTGAGATTACGTGAATATGGTGTGGGGCGCGATATAATCGTACTGTTTAGATAGCCGGTGTGAAAATAAGGGACGTGGTTCCTCTCTGTCCCTTCTCGCAGAGTCGAACGGAAAATTCATCACCTCCAGAGATCCATCCTGCTCTTCCTGTTATCTCGGCGCTCTCTCCAGGAGAGTCGCTTCTCATCCGCAGCACCGGGCAGACCCAAAAACCGCGGCGACTGAGGGCTGACGTTCCCACCCGCTGCCGCGAGCAGCGCTCCAAACTCGTCCAGCTCCTCCCCAGCCCCCTGATCGTTCAACGTGAACGTCGACCAAACTAGTCCGTTCCACGCCTTGGCGTGAATCGTCAAGGCCTCCAAGTCCTGAAGGATCTGGAAATCCCTCCCGTAAGTCTGCATGCTCTCCGTCACCCGCTTGAGCATTTTCCCAAACGTTTCGTCGCGGACGTGGAGGGTTTTGAGATTTGGGAGACCGCCGAGGCGCAGGCTCTCGCAGAGGTATTCGTAATAGCTCGTAGCCGGGCTGGCGAGGGTTTTGGATTGCTGGGCGGGTCGGATCTCGTAGGAGAGTTCGCGGAGGCTGGTGCTCTGGAGGGGCGGGTGCGGGGGTTGGTCGTAGGCCGGGAATATTCGGGTCACCGGGGCGATGATGCGGAGGGATTTGACGTTGGGGAGGGCCTGGAGGAGTTGGTAGATTAGGTGAGGCGGGAAATCGATCTCCTTGAGCGTCAGGTGCTCCAGTTTCTGTTGGACGGCGGGGATGGAGATGTAGTCGATTATGGATTGGTAGGTGACGTTTTCGCATTTGGAGATGGAGAGGGCGTTCAGAGGGGGGAGGAGCGGGCGTTGGTTCTTCGCGGGAGGGGATAGGAGGCGACCGGTGACCCAGGGCAGTTCTTGGATGCCGACAGAGTTGACCTTTGGGAGGCTGGCGAGCACGGCAGCGATCTGGTCCTCTTCGACGTTGAGTTTCCACAGCTCGACGAATTCCAGGCTGGCCCACGGCCGATCGATGGTGAGACCGAGAAAGCCGTTTTCGGATCCGTCCACCCATCGCATCCGTCGCAGGTCGGGGCATTTCTGATACATGATGGCCTTGAGGGCCTGACAGGACGGGTCGTCCTTGTAGAACCCGTCGGGCAGGTCCATCCACCGCAGGTTTGTCAGCGGCACGTTGACCAGGGAGGTCAAGACGTTCTTGCAGGATTCGCGGGTCATGTACTGCAACCGGATGAAAAGAGTGTAGCTGGCCAGCTCGTCGTTCATCCGAAAGGTCCTGATGAGGAGGTCCATCCTCTCGGCGGCGGTGTCAATGGTGTCCGGATCGGTGTAGATGACCCTCGAACGCCGTTTGCGGACCTCGTCGAGCTGTTCCTCCCGGCCGCAGTAGTGGACCCGTTCGAGCTGGATGTTCTTGTAGAGCAGCATCTGGGCGAGCCTGGACCATTTCAGGCTGACGAGCGAGAGGTGGGCGAGGTCGCGGGTGTCGCAGAGGACGCAGCCGTTGACGGAGTGCAGAATCTCCTCGTCCGAGTAGAGCGACTCGTTCGCGACGTGGGGCGCGACAAAAGTAAAGATCTTGGCCAGGATCTCGTTTGGCAGCTTGGCGGCAACCGACATGCGGCGCTGCAGCTGCTGTCGCGGCGCGAAGGCGGGGAGAGGCGTGGGCATCGGCGGGGGGTCGTGATGCTGCTTGCTCTTGTGAGGCCGGAAATCAGGGGTGCTGTGGTTGCCGTACATGCCCAGTTTCTTGCCGTTCCTGGCGGGCTTGTCAAAGTACTGGTCGTCCGCGGAGACCGTCGCCTTTGTCTTTGACGACTTGCTGAACAGTTTCATGAACTTTTTCATGGTGACGGGGATTGGCCGGATCGGTCCGTCCAGCGGCGGCGGGTGCAAGTCGGGAGGATTCGAAAGAGAGCGTAGACGGTAGGTATGCGACGAGGCGAAGGAGAAGAGAATGAATGAATGAATGATGATGATAGAAGAATAAGAAGGAGGAGAGGGAGGAGAGGAGAGGAAGAGATGGAAAAGGGGTGGCCGTCGGTGGGATTCGAGCCAGCTGGTTAGCCGCGCCGCTTCGTGTTGATAATTAATGTTGGGCTGCAGCCTCACCCGCCTCTTCGAGCTGTCAAGATGATGCGAAATTGGATGGAATATTTGCTCCCATACGAAGTACACATATCATATCACCGTGAAGTCGAGTGCAGAGTGCCTGGAATGGTCCGGCTAATTGGAGCCAGGGAGGATTTATCATTTTTCGGGGCTGTCATCACCCGCAAGGAGCGAAACTATTCCCGTCGTCGTGAAAGAAGGGTCAGCGAGACCAGGGTGAAACGCTAGCTCTGCAGCAACCCCCCCCTGCCGACGGCGCGAAGGAATTCGTTTGATTGGAATCCAATCGTCGGGAGAAGGCTTGAATCTGTAATCCCAGAGCGGTGTCTGTCTATTTCTCAATTCCCCAATCTCACTGTTTTGGCTCTTACGCGTATACGTGTATTCGAATGGATCCGTCGTCTTGTTGGACGCAGAAAACCCAACGACCCCGCCAGGCCTTTCTTTTAGTCAGTCAGGCATAGTTGGAAGTATTTACATCATTGTCTTACTCCTCTTCCTGAAAACTGCCGTCTGGTGTATCAAAGACGCTAGAATCGACTAATCCAAAGCGCAAGGTGATTTTGTCACCAATGTTTTCAGCTCTACACGTATAATCAAAGGTATGCTGGCAAGCTTCCTTCCCGAAAAGGCAATTCTATTGGGTTTTAAGTTTCACCGAGACGTCGAATGGTTCAATTCTCACATTTAAATATTTGGTCTTTCGAATATTTAAGTTCGGATAGAGTTCTGTCTTGATGTAGATAATTACGTGTTTCGGTAGAATCTTGCGCGCTTATCTTTCATACACGTGCACGCTGCGGTACATCGCATGCTGCGGATCTAGATGGGAATGGTAATGCCTGATGGGCGTATGAGCGAGTTTTTTAATATATATTTTCAATTGATAGTCTACAGTTCAAAAACCAAACCGGCAGACAGATGCAGCTATGTAGTAAGTAGTAGCTGCGGAGGACCATCTGCCACTTTTTCAGTTTAAGAGAACCATAGACGTACGATCCTTTTTTCGATTTTGACAAACCCGTCTCCAAAAGACTCAAAAGATGGTTCTTCAACCCATGATGACTCCGGAAACCAAAAATTTAGCTGCGGATGAAAAAGATCCGAGTGTACTAAAAAATGGTGGCCCCGACCCGACCCCGCCATCCAGCTGTAACGGAAAATGTAGATGCAGCGGACAGCCTCCAATACCAGCGGATGTTCAATACATTCTGGGTGAGCTCCTGCTTAAATGTTAGATAGGATATATATATCTTATCTGAAGCAAATCAAAATTAAAAAGCACTATAGTATGCTAACTTTCTGATAGATGTGACTGGGATTGTGGGTTTCACGGTAATAGGGGTGATGTGGTGGACAGTCGTGTCAATGTGCTTGGCGTTCAATGAAGTTGACGGTGTATACAAAATAACGTATATTTGGGCTCCGCTATACTCTATCACGTTTTGTGTGCTTTGTGCTGGTGGGGTGAGATGCGAAAGCCTGATTCAGGTTGCCGTCTGCTTGGTGCCACTTGCGATTCTATCCCTTCTATTGCATCTGAGCGTGTACCGATCCAACTCCAAAGTAATTGCCGAGGTGCTTCGCCTGGGAGCATCTTTGGGTGCGTAATTTTGCAAGCTGAGGGGGTGTGCAGAGTAGCACACTTGCAGTGGGTGTCTGTTAGTTTCGTATCAAGATTATACAAGTGATTACTTGGAGATATAAAATTGTCTGGTTACGAGACCGGGTGGATGTACTCCCCACAAATGCAACACCACCAACACACAGCCATCTTGTTATCTCGTGGTCGTTTCTTAAAGCTCCCTGGCATCGGTTCATAGCGGTGCCATCTCTTGTATGGGTCAATTGTTTATTTTAAAAGCGGACTCTACTAAGCTAGAGCTGTAGCCTTGAGGAGTTGACATGATCTATTCATAAAATAAAATGTTAATATCTGTCTGGTCGCAATTGCTTTGTGTAGTGATTATGCATTGACGACGACCATAATCGGCTTTTTTTATTCAAAGGCGGTATTCGATATTCTAGTTTTGGAGTATCCTATGTTTAGTTTCTCTCGTGTAGCCACGTATACGCGTAGGCACCGGTTGTGTACAATTGGGATTTCCTTTTGGGGCCATGGGGGTGCTCAAGATGAATTGAATGGACCGTAAGAAAGCTGACACTTTTCAACTTTAATCTATCAACCCACCAACATCATCATCGTTATCATCATCATCAGCAGCAGCAGCAGCAGCATCACCAACATCATCACCATCAGCCTCACCACCACTATCCATCGGCTTCATCAACCATCATCATGGACATCATCACCATCGCCGCCATCATCGTCATCATCATCTCCTCCATCGTCGCCACCACCATCTGCCTCAGGCCTCCCTCGGCTATCATCACCACCATAATCATCAGCATTATCACCGTCATCACCACCCCCATGCTCATCCACCGACTTCCCTTAACTGCCATCATAACCATCGCCGCCATCACCTCCCTCATCACCACCATCAGCATCCACCGGCTTCCCTCAACATCAGCTATGCGTCCCAAACCAGATAGCACAAAACCCCACCCGTCAGGCACCAGCCCATGCTGTTTACCCCTCCGAACGATCCTTCGATCGGTGAAATTCTGGGGCACCGTTTATGCTTCGATTATCTTTGCTTCCGGCATCGCATTGTCCTGGCCATTGGTACCGAAAGACCCCGTTTGGATTGCCACTGCTCGCGGTGGCGTTGTCGCTGTCGCCTGTTTTTCTGTTCTGGACTACAAGTTTAGACAATCAAAAATATTTCGCGAGATCCTGATCCGGGGAGTCTGGGCCTCTGTTCTCGTTGTCACTACGTTCGGCTTGTTGAACCTGTACGGAAAGATGGGCCTTGAACGCCCTCCAGGCTTCGCAAGCCCGACCACCAGCCCTGCCTAAACTCAATCGGTTGAAATTTTCTTCTTTTTCTTTTGCTCTCTTCTCTTACATGTCTTCTTTTTAATATATAGGTGAGAGAGGCCGCTTCCGAGGACGGCACTTTGCCTGAGGGATATGCCCTATATTACCATTTGTTGCCATTTATTGCCATTTATTACCATTTACACTTTCTATATGGGTGAGAGAGGCTACTTCCGAGGATGGCATTTTGCCTGAGGAAGATGCCTTATTATTACCATCTACACTCATTTATCATGATCTTTGTTGTTCTTATATTTCCTTCCCATGACCGACTTTGTGATATCAAAGCGATCGTAGAAAGAAACCCTCCCCTTTCCGCGGGGTCTGTACTTTCCATCAATATTGTTTTTATAATGTCAGATTAAGGGCCGCTCTGGATGAAATAAACTACCATGAAATAATACTAGAAGACGGAATGTCTTTTAGTTCAGTTAGGTAACGGTTGGTGGTTGTGGCAAATCAAGGTCAATACATATGCATGTATGCTCTGCAGCTCAACATGTCTCTGTCAGATATGCGAACAGAAAAGAAGGAAAAAGAAAAAGGGTACCTTTGAAAAGACGGCGGAGGTCTAAGTAATGGTGTGCAAGTTAGACAAAGCTTCAAAGATAGGCGCTGCCAATTATATTTCTACACTGTCAGTCACCTTGTCCAGCCAACTACTTAGCTTGTTGCAATTGGCGGCGGGTTTGCTTCTCGCAGGCGTTTCAGGTTGACCTCTCCATCTAACTACCGGGGGGCCAGACAGGTTCGGCTATCAACCTGCAGATATGTATCTGACTCGTGTAAGGCTTGGTTCTTTGTATATCTCCTTGTCATTGGTTCACCAGGTGTTTTTCCCATGGGAATTATAGAGCCCTTGTCTGACCTCGTCTCTGTGTGTGCACAGACAGAGTGGGGCCCGTCGAAGGTAAGCTTCTTTCAGGCAGAGGAGAGATTTAAACGCTCACTTGGGCATGTTTTATCCATCGTTCCCTGGAGGAAGGTCTGCAGTCCGGTCTGCGGATGCGATTATATAAGCCCACGTTGCAGAGTCCGTAGACGTCTACCTATAACTGATGATGATGGTGGTGATGGACTCTGTCTGACGGCTGACCCCATATTATTGTACTATACATTTGCTATGCTTGGATCTCGTCCAATTATTTTCATCCCATACTCGCATCAAATAGTATAGCGATCATCTTTTGAACTGCAATATAAACCCTCTAGTACTTGAATATTGATATCTTAGAGGGGCTAAGCTTAGCTGTGGCGAAGTTCCACTCGACAACACATAATCTCACGCCTTTTGACAGCCAAAATTGAGGCCGTAGACGTGTAGACGATACGAGCCTTGGCGGGACAATGTCCCCGGACGGACGGGACCGCCTTTATCGGACTGCGAATCGACGACCAGGAAACAGGCGACCCTTCTGATGGCGGGAATAGCGGCAGCTGATTGGCTGCAGGTCGTGCGACTGTGAGCCGATATGTTTGGCCGAAAGCTTTTCCTGATTTTTCGCCAGCCGGCCTTCTCCACACACAAAAAAAAATAGACGGCCGGTCCAAAACAGTTGAAACCTTTTTTTTTTTTTTTGCTAGTACGTCTTTTATTCTGCCTAAGGAAAGCTGTGCTGTATCAAACTCCTCCTCATCTCCTCCTCTCCTCTCCTCTTCCTCTGTAACATATCCTCTCCGTCGTTCGGCATCGTCATCGTCTTGGGTTTTTGTGCGGTTCCCTTGTCATTTTCATATTCAAAGTGCAGCATTTCATTTGTCCGTAGCTTTACGACCGGAACGACTCCCATTATATCATCTCTCTCTGGCATCTTGGTGCATGAAACGGTACTGCTTAGCTGGTAAGCTCTCCCTTCTCTCCTCCCGCAGTCGGAAGCTTCAGCGCCGTCCCATTGGCTGCCTCTCGCCGTCTCGTCCTTTCCCATCAATTCGCTCCCTGCATCACCTCTGTGGCACCCGCCAGACGACACTTTTGACAGCTCCGCCCGGCCACCAGCCAGCCATAAGCTACGCTGCACAAGCTTTTCTCTATTTCTTTCTTTGCGTATCCACGCTTCGCTCGCTCGCTCGCCCGCCCGATCCATCGTACATGTACAGCATCTGACGTCCTTTTTTTGACTTCTAGCACGATACTTACCGCTCCTTACTCGTTACTCGGGCGGTGGCGTTTCGGTTTAATCGTCCTGACAACTCGTTATTACGCACCGGCGGATATTGTCCATATTACCTTTTCGTTAGCTACGGCTCCGACGGAAGAAATCATCTACCGCAGCTGCCAGCCAACCCAGCATCGCATCCGGTCCTACCCTGTAGCTCTGACGGCTTAGCGGGATATTTAGCATCTTCTGGCTGTCCGGTGGTTTCGCATTATCAACTAGGAGTCTGCTTTGGACGCAGCTATTCGAGCTTCCCGGAGACCTCTTTTTCGCTACCGAAGAGCAAAAGAGCAGGTGAAAGGAACGATTCGCCATCAACTACTTGCGCGCATCGGCTTGTCAGGACGTCCTTTTGGTTTTTTCCCAGCCATATAATAATCTTTCTTGGTTGACCCTGAAATCTTTAATCCTTTATCCCTAAACTGGAATTCGAAATTTTTTCCCACGATTCTTTTTTTTTTTCCTTAGCCGAACACACACTTGCATTTAAAATTTCTCAAAATCCCATCTTCCAATCTTCCCAATCTTCTGCATTCTCCCGACGACATCATTCCCGATACCTTTGTTGAGTCCCAAGCTATTCCTTCCGTCTGGATTCGAACCGAGGCCGACGACATCGTTCGCAACTCAACCTTTTTTGTCACGACACAAGCACGTTCCCTCCTTAGCCGACAACCTTGACACTCGATTTCCTTGCAGAGAACGCCAATCTTGAGAATCTCTCTCTCTTCAAAACATGTTCTACGTTGTCATCCATGTCGCGACAACGTGCGACGAGCATGGTGTCTATGTCACCAAGGATTCGGCCGAAGTCATCGAAATTGGCTGGATTCTCCTGAACGCAAAGTCGCTGGAAGAGGTAACCAACCATAGCTCCAAAAAGCCTCCTCCCCTGGCTCTTGCAGGTCTCCTGGCACCTGCTTCTCCCCTTTCCCAGCTCACCGGCTGAAAATAGAACCTCTTTGCTGACTATCACACCGTTTGTATCCCTCTAGGTCCATCGTGAGAGTGTCCTCGTACGCCCGGTCAATACTCCGATCACGCCCCTTTGCAGTAAGCGCTCCAAAAAAAAACCTACCCCGTCATAAAGAGCCACGAGACCTCTTCTGAGGTGGAAACAAGAGAACCCAAACACACTGGTGCTACTTGCAGATATATTTTTTATTCATCCGGAATGCCTTGATCAAAAAAGAACCCCTGCTGATAAAATAACCTTTTGCGTGCTATAGCTAGTCTCACGACATTGACGTGGGAACACGTTAGGAACGCTGGTACCTTCCGCGACGCCATAAACCGTTTCGACAGCTTTGTCCAAGAGTTCCTATCCGGCCAGAACAACGACTTTACTTTTGTCACCCTGGACGCATGGGACTTGAGGGTCCAGCTCCCCAGAGAAGCTCGTGATAAGGCTGTCGTGCTACCTCCGTACCTTCAGCACTCTCGGACCTTTGACCTACGAACCGAGTATACACGATGGCAGTCCCACCACCCGGAAAGCTTACCCTTTGGTCCGTCGTCTCTCGCAAACATCTGTGCCGCTCTCGAGGTCGAACCGGTCCAGTCTTCCGCTCCAATCAAACACAACCTTCCGTTCCATCTTCAAGCATTGGCTCCTGCGTCTCCTAGGAGGGCTATGGAGGAGGCCATCACGTTGGCTAGAGTCCTGCGTGGTCTTATAAAGAAGTCTCAACCCCTCGAGCAACACCCCGACGTTCTCGCTCGCCCCATGGATGCGAGAGCAGACGTCCGTGCCTTCCTCAGCGAACGAAGCAAAGTCCTCCACATGAGCGGCCTCCCTCACGACACCACCCAGTCCGAACTCGAGAGTTGGTTCACCCAGTACGGCGGCCGACCCATCGCTTTCTGGACTTTACGGACTCCTGACCAGCATAAGCCTACTGGTACCGGCTTTGCCGTCTTTTCGTCTCACGAGGAAGTACGTATCCGAATCATAACCAAAGAAGAAGAAGAAGAAAGCTTTAGCTAATAGATTGGGTTTCTAGGCTGCTGAGAGTCTCTGTATGAACGGACGAGCTCTGAACGAGAAGGCCATCGAGGTCTCCCCGAGTAGTAGCCGGGTTCTCGACCGCGCCGCGGACATTTTGACTCCCTTCCCACCGAGCAAGAACCGCCCACGTCCGGGAGACTGGACCTGCCCGTCATGCGGTTTCTCCAACTTTCAGCGCCGTACCGCCTGCTTTCGCTGCTCCTATCCTGCTGTTAACGCAAGCCCGGTTGGTGGTGGCGCCGGCGGTGGCGGTGGTGGCAACTCCGGGGATATCTTCCCATCCTTCTACCCACCTTCGTCGCTTCTACCACCAGCTCCTCCGACTCTTGCTGTTCACGGACACTCCCACGGCATGGGTAGAGCAATGTCGTCTGGCGGAAGCATGGTCCCGTTTCGTGCTGGAGATTGGAAGTGCGGCTCTGAGAATTGCGGCTATCACAACTTTGCTAAGAACGTCAGCTGTCTTCGGTGCGGTGCTAGTCGTGCCGGTGCCGCAGTGGTCGCCGACACTGGCTATTCCTCTCCGATCGAGGCCGCCTCTCCGTACTCCGGTCCACCCAGTGCTGGTCTGATCCCACCTCCAGGCGCCCTCGGACCGGGTGGGTTCCACGGATCGGGTGGGTACCCGGGTCCGCAGTACGGCCAGGGAGGATACGGTATGGGAGGAAGCGTAGCTGGTAGCAGCGGCTTCTCTTCCCCGATCGGCGCTCCGCATATGGGACACGGTGGTATGGGCGGTGGACCTTTCGATCAACGCGGTGGGGACCCGACTTTCGGTGGCATGCCCCCCGGCGGTAACGGATACTCCAACATGCCGGGTGAGGATCTCTCTTTCCTCTCCAATAGCTTGGTCGGACTCGGGCTCCATGATGAACCTCGCCAAAGATTCATGAACGGGTCCATGTCGTCTACCCGCTCCCCGGCTATGTAGAAAGTCTATACTTGATACCAGCACGGGAGGCGATTATCCGAGTACTACGTTTTGAAACCGATAATTCTCGATACTAGCAGTTGCGTCTAGCACTCGGATCCATCTTTTACGCTGGCATTACAAGTCATAGACTCCCCTTTTTCTTCTTCTTAATGAAACTTTATATCCGCTTGATCTCTCTTCTTTTATCCAAGACTGTTCTCCCATTATCTCCACTCGACACCTCTCTTTTTCTTTTGCGTTCAATAGTCTCGACAATTCTTATAATAAAAGACCAAAAAACATCTCCTTACCACTCTTCTCCTCAGAACGATCAGTCCATACTATTCACGCCTTTCTTCTCCGTCCCCTGCATCTTTTATTGCTGTTTTATCTGGATGCATCAGCCTTCTTTGTTTTAAGTCTGCAAAAGATATGGAGCGATGGGATATCCTGGGCATCTTCTTTCTTCATTTTTCATACATTACATTTACATTTTTTCTTCATTGTTTAATGTGTCATGATGCAAAGAAAAAGGCAGGTATAACTGCAGCTTGCTTTGTACATTTCCAGCATACATGCTTCTCTTTCGCACTTATTCATGTATCTCAACATTTTCTTTTACCATTCGAGTTGTTCGATCACCTTTTTTCTTTCTTTCTATTTTGGAATACCTTTTTTTTTTCGGAGTCGGAGCTAACGGGTGGGAGGGAACTCGATTATAACGCCGGAAAGACAAAAGTTGGGGTGATTATAGGGATTTTTTTCTTGGGAAGGGAGCCTTTTTTGGGAAAAGGGAGGAAACGGCGGCGGGAACTGGTCTTTTTGTTTTGGGCATCGAAAAGAAAAAATACTTTTTTTCTGGCTTTTACAAGAGGACATCTTTTTTGCAAACCAAAAAACGAACAAAACATTTTTATGAGTATGATCACACTCGAACGACTTTTACAAAAAAAAAGCAGGGGAGCAAATTGTTATTAGATGGGGGGCTTACGGGTGGATTCAAAATGAGAAAAAAAAACTGGAAAAGCGGGCGGGCGGGGGAAGGTAAAAAAGTACACATTTTTTGGGTTCATGACATGATGGGCATCGGGTGGGATTTATCTCTTTTTTTATATTTTATATTTGTGAACGAAAGGGCATCCGAAGGCTTTGGGATTGTTTAGACTTTTTATAGTTTTCTGTATCTCGAAAGTCTCTTTGGATGTTTTACTTTGGAATTTGGAAACATTTTTTATAACAGGAATATTTATTTACTGTTTTTTTATATTTTTTACATTCCTTCATTCTTTAATTCTATTATATTCTATTTCTCTTCGATCTTTGTTCGATTCTCGATCCCGTTATTCGGGGGCTTGCTATTTTCTAGGAATTCTCTTAGTGAATTGCTCCAAAAATAACTCCTGAAATCGAGTAGAGAAAATTACATTTTACCGTCTTCCCATTTGAAGTAGCCGGGTAGCTTCCTCACCATCGATATACATCGTACGGAGATAACCACAACATTCCCCTATCAAAAGCTTATTATTCTACTTTGTATTCTTTTATCCTCACGACCCCTAGCATTCACAACGGATTCCAGCAGGTGTACACAACCTTGTTCTTCTTGTTCTTCTTCTTCTTCTTCTGTTGTTTCACGGGGGTTCCACGAACCATTGGAAGAATTTCGGTGTCACGGAACCTAGTTATAGCTGGTCTAGGCCTAACTATACTACTCTGGGGAGTGGGCGCATTGGGACGCTGTATGGTTATACCGACGTATATGCATAGTTCAGTTGATACTGGGCGGGTAACGTTATAATAGAGCAGCCCTTTTATTTTTTTACGTGTTACCTGTTAATTTTACATTTATTTAAGGTTACGTGGTAGTGGTGGGGGTCAAAGAAAAAAAAGGTGGAAGGGAAGGGTATATTAGGGGTTTTGTATATATATATATATATATATATTGACATATATGCGTTTTTATAACGGGAATACCGATGGAGTTTTTTCTTCTTTCTTTTTTCAGGTTGGTTTTATAGACGTCGGAAGGGAGAATGGCCATTTGAAACACCACGCGCGGTTCTCTGTCGTTGTGCTACTGGGTTGGGTGGGTTAGGTACACGGTGGGCAACGAACAGTGACAATTCCAAATCGCGGGATGGAATCCGATTTAGCTTCTTTTTTTCTTCTATTTTTTATATATTCTTTTTCTTATTTTATGTTCCATTTTGGGCTTTTCATTTCTTTTTGTCGGACATGGGTACCTTCATGATATCATAGATACTACAGTGATAAGGTATTTGGGCCGTTTACCACGCAGGGAGTCGTGTCGTAATCGAAAGAAAGAAGAAGGGGTGGGGAACGTTGGTACAAAAGTCAGCACGTTATTTGTTCGAATGAGGCGGAAAAACGTGTTTGAGGAAGAAATTGACAGCCCTTCGAGGCTCCGTGTCTCAATATTAATAACCAAATCCTATTCTAGAAGAGGGGGTGGCTTGTAGCGTTTGACTCTTATCTGGAACATAGAGCATAGAAAAGAGTAAATGGGAGTATATCCTATGAGGGTATATCAAAATAACCTCAAAGATCCCTCTACCCGCTGAATCGAGAGGTTACGCGGTATATACGGTTAGACGTGTATGCATGTCATCACGCGCAAAGCCGCCCTTCAAGGCCTGTCCACGTGGACCCCTGTTGGTTCAATCTGTACCACATGCGCTCAAAACACAAACTAGGCTGGGAGAGGCACGTGAGAGGGAAAAAATAAAAGCCTAATTATCTCGAATCGGAAATCATGTCCTGAGCCTCCAATTGGCCGGCTGTCGTCTCTCTATTTCTGGTGATGAGGGTGTTACCGAATAGCGCTCTGTATTACCGAAGCATTTTTTTTTCTCCTCCCCTTTTTCTTTCTTTCTTTTTTTCGGTCAAAGTACTTTTAAATTGCGGTCGCGGGTTTCAATAGGTGTAATGATGCTATTCGACTTTTTTTTTGTTGGGTAAAGAGCCGTCCTTAGTCTGGTTTGAAAGAAAAGGCAAGTATACAAGTTTAGTCTCGGGGACGCTACCCTGCGAACTTGGATACGAGTTGGCGGATGCAAGGGAGGTTGTAGGGTGAAGGATGATTGCATGGCTGATACTGTGGTATCTGTCCGAGTGGAAAGGCTGTTGAACCGCTGGGGTGTTTTGATTGGGTGGTAGGTTACACGATTTTCAGCCGATGCCGACTCGGTACTGTCTTGTCGATACAATGTGAGAAAACACGTGGTGACGTTTTGAACACTTTGAAACTCCACTTAGCTACTTTTAGCTGGAATCTTGTTCACTTTCAGAGTACAATAGTGACTATATTATATACCGTGGCATCGGCTTTAGCGGACCTTATACTATCCTCACCTAGTAAGCGTTTATTACCAGACTTTTAATAAAGGAATATGGTAAGTGTGTAGCCCGAATGTTATATTTAAAACCTCTCCAGGGGCTATCCTAGTGCTAAAATGGTACAATGCGGGGTACTCAAAATAGAAACTTGAAACAATAGTGTCGCTTGTGTAAATGTCAGCTCTATTTCGTGTTGTTGGTGTTGGATTATAAATGCAAGCGCGACTAGCGCGACGGTCAGCCAGCGGCTAGTTTTGGAAGGTGATGGCAAACCACCGCGAGCTCAAGTGAGTCGAACCCGAACCAGCGATCCATCCTCAACATTCCGCGTCCCTTCTCGCATTCACCACGACGCAGACACAAAACCCAATCTCCGTCCAACCTCATCCCACCCGCTCTACCGTTCACCCTCCTCACTCCTCTTCGCCGTCACCATGTCCGAACGTAAAGTCCTCACGAAATGGTACCCCCCAGACTTCGACCCTTCCAAGATCAAGCGCAACAAGGCGCCCAAGGCTTCCGGTCCCAAATCCCAAACAGTCCGTCTCATGGCCCCCTTTGGCATGCGCTGCACCTCCTGCGGCGAATACATCTACAAGGGTCGAAAGTTCAACGCGCGGAAGGAGCACACGGACGAAAAATACTACGCCATCAGCGTCTACCGCTTCTACATTCGATGCACGCGCTGCAGTTCGGAGATTGTGTTCAAGACGGATCCGAAAAACATGGACTACGACTGCGAAAAGGGCGCCGTGAGGAACTTTGAGCCGTGGAGGGACCAGGAGGCGGTAGATGAGACGGAGGAGGAGAGGTTGAACAGGCTCGAGGAACAGATTTTAGAGGAGGAGGACGAGAACGCGATGGCCAGATTGGAGACCAAGACTCTGGATTCAAAGAGGGAGATGGCGATCGCGGATGCGTTGGATGAGATTAGGACGAGGAACGCGAGGATTGAAAAGGCAGATGGTGGAGCGGTTTTGGAGGTTTTGAATACTATTCAGGAGACGAGGGATGAAGAGGAAGAGAGGTTGCTGAGGGAGGATGAGGAGGCGGCGAAGAGGGCGTTTCAGACTTCTGACGGGGAGCATGTCAGGCGGCTTGTTGATAACAATCAAGTTGCCGAGGCTTCGTCGTCAAAGCCAGCCAACGGTGTTATTACTTTTGGGGAAGAGAAGGATGCTGTGGCCGTGGCGACGGCTGAGATTCCGAGTTTTAAGCGTCAACCTAAGAAGAAGAAGGATCTTGCAGGCGCCTTGGGCATAAAGAAGAAGCCAAAGGTCGCCCTGGTATAGATTTCGACCGTCTGTGGATCGAATACATTGCAGCATTACCTCTTCTTCAGACCCTTGGTTCTGACAGGGTCTTCGCTTAACGCGTAGTCTGTATTTTTCCAGACTACTCACTCTTTCTGTTGAGAAGCTTTATTGTTCAGCGATGTTCCTATTGTTGTTTGCGTTTGGGAGAAGTATGGAGTTATTTGGGTATTTGCATTAGACCGGGAACTTTTGTACATTAAATTGGGAAGAAATGCAGGGGCAAAATTCATAAGTTAAGCAGGATATCCTTTGTATCCCGTACCTTCATTCGGTGCTTCTGAGTAGATTCTGTCCATGGGTAAGGTCAAGTGAAGAGTATAGAGTTGTTTCATGATGACGGATTATAAAGCTTTTACAAATCATTCGGCTGGCATATTTGCTATCTCATGGTTTCGTGACGGTGGGTTTGAAGAGGTCATGCGTCGGTCTCAAGATCTTGATATTGAAGCCTGAATTCTGTTGATTCTGGTCAACCGCCTGAACTATAAATCAAATCATTTGCATATGGATCACAAGTCCACGATATTAAAGAGTAAATATTATTGTAGACTGTAATCGTAATATAGACCTAGGCAAACCCCTTCTTAAAAATGACGATCTGATCTCACGTGCTCATCTCATCATCGGTGCCGTAGCGGGTGAAGTTTTCAAACTTATTTTGTAGTTCTGGAGGACAGATCGGAGGCAACAGATGGTCTTGTACTAACAACTAGATGCTGAAATAACTTTGGGTCTTAAAACTTCGGAAACCCTGATCGCATACCCCGCCTCAAACCATAAGGCGGAGCCACAGTTTTGCATACGAGGCTATTTCACTCAATCTGCTTGAATACTAATCTGACTTGAAGGAATTTAAAGTTCGGTACCGACATGAGATTTGAAATCCCTACTTGGGTATTCAACCAAAAGTCTTTATACGACACGGTCGTGCGTACTGCGCTTCGGAGCTAGTTGGCCTTCTGGGGCGTCGCAGTTTCAAAAGGCGCACTATTGAAACTCCACGACAGCGGAGCTCTGAATTCTTCGACTTGACTCGAGCTGAGGTCGTTGATATTTGATAACCATATCTCCCAAGTTCAGAAAGCTAATGGTGATTTATTATCGGCTATTTATAGGTATATTTGCTCGCAATATTGCATATATTGATGAGATTGTGCGGTTGTTGCACTGTAGATTAGTCAATCTGGGGGCAAGAGAAGGTAGTCTATCTACGAATCCAAAGTTTTTCTTATATATCGTGAAGTGATAAAACTTGGCAACTCTTTGAATGTAACCGGCTGATTGATGGTGTAAGAATTGCCGAATTGCCGAACCCAAACGAACAACCGGCAATAGTGCTATGATATAATAGTAATCGAGATACCTTATATCAGTTGTAGGTCCGGAACGAAGCGAACACGAACGAGTTTTTGAAAATTGAATCTACCCCAGATTACAAAGACTGGCGCAACGACTACGACGCTGCTATGAGACTCTGAAACGGGGTTGCAGGCTGATTGCAGAGGCGTACGTCTACTATTGGGTGGGTTGTGATGCAGGGATACTTAACGTTAACCATGGACAGACCAGTAAGCACGGCAGCCAAGGAGCCAAAAATGTTTCGGTGGAGCAGAAACACAAAAACGGGAACCAAACCTAGAAGTTGCTTTAGATAGCAAAACGGTCGGCCGTGCTGACCTGCATCGCATAATGAGAAACACCAAAGGAGGGCAGTCAAGCCTTGGAAGGGAAGTTTTCTGACTTGCCGCCGTTTCTGGGAAAGCTTGCGAGTTTGGGCTTGGGAGGATTATTCACAGAAAAGTCAGATTGTCAGATTAATGGGGCGCAGTTTCCGAGTTTGGGTACCTGTACCTGCATTTAGTACGGCGCACACGATATTTACATGGAATTTCGTATGTCGGCGCAACGAAAACTTTCCAAGATCTCGAACCTGGTACAATATATCTGTAGAAACCATGAGTGCCGAGCTCCGGTTAGAATCTATCTGAGACTCGGGAGCTTAATGGCTTCAGATATCAATTAAATTTAACACATATGTGCAAGGGTCTGAGTTCGAGATGCTGTCGCCTTGGCATTCTGTCACCCAATGTTGACATTTTCTGCACAACGTCATGAGTTTGGAAAATGTACCACAGACAACACAAGCGTCTCCATTTGTGAATATTAATACTAACCCAACGATCTATGATATTGAGTCTGCCAAGTTGGCGGGGTAAGCCACAGGCCCATTTGCCCCGTTACCCCTTAAAACTACCTCCAAGCGCCCAAATTGTCATTGATTTATAGAAGTGCCGGCTGGGAACCCATCAGTGAACCTTCTAAGAACCCTGGATCGGTACACATGTTTAGTGATCACCAATCGCGATGTCGGCGACGGGATGCCCTTACAGCTTTCGCTTGGAGCTAAATGGCTTGTAAATCACTAGGGTCTGAGCTGCGCATTGACATAATATAAGTGTGTAACAGTGATTTCATCAGGCCTTTTTGGTTTTCGCATCCTTTGTTTCGAACGTTTCAGACAGATATATAAGAGGGCTTGCGGTCCCGCGGTGTCCTTTGGCTCTTTTGCTCCTGAGTTATCATAGGATATAGCGTCGATCGACCATAAGCTTAGCGGATACCCCGAGAGCCGGTTTCTTTTAATATTAATATACAGGCATTCTTTTCGATTTCTGATACATTTATTCACCCTACGCTTCGTAATGTTTCGAATCAGCGCCTTCATCCTCCTTGCCGTCTCCGTAACTGGCGTTTTTGCACTTCTTAAGGCTAAGATCGATTACCCGGGTGGTCTTTCCGGTCCTTTCGATCCCGGTTTTATGCAGCTTACCACGTCTCCTCTCGAATGGATCGAGCCTTGGGGTCCAGGTTGGCTTCCAAAAGGCTGCAAAGAGCGTTTCCTGGCCAGAGGCTATCCCGCAACCGACGCGCAAGTCTTTAACGTCCGGTACTCGGATTGCGGTCGTTCCTGGACGTTTTGTCGCCACAAAAACGCCCAGCTGAGTATTCAGCAAATGGCCGACTTTTTTGGCCGAATGCCGGTCCACATGAGGAGTCTGGTTCGCCATCCGATTGCTCTTCCACAAAGCTCGTGCTCCGCACAAGCTTTCGTGTCAGTGGGTGATATTGTCATGTATGGACCTTGTAATGCGCTCACTGTGTGGGTTCATGAAACGTAAGCGCACTCTACCCAAGCGGAATATCAATCTGCAACATGATTTCTAAACGACGGTCAGGCTTACAATTTGAATTGTACAGTGCACATCAATTAGATTCTCGCTTAAAACCATCACAATCAATGAGTATGACGGATGAGTGGCATACGGCGCTTTCTTATGACTCATGCGTTCCGGATCCTTATTCAAATATCAGTATGTAATCCCAGATATTGAAGATTAATCGCGATCATATCATTACGAGCAGTTTGGCTAATATGGCTGCCTTATCATAGATCCCGTCGAAGACTTCGCACAGGTTGCAGTCGTCGCTCAGTTTAACACTCTCGCCGGGTTCAAACCAAAGGAGGTGGCACCGGGATGCCTGGATCACCGGCATGGTCTGTTGGAGCGCAAGTTCCGTTGGCCTTATTTAAGATATCAGGGCACTTGCGAAAATCGTCCTCCCGACTCCAAACCCCTTTCGATGACCGCTACAAAGAGAGATGTCATGGCGCTCATAAATATAAAACGAGCTCAGGCCGCTGAAGAGGCGGATCCGACGATTATTGGGCCCTGTGCCTTCCCATTGAGTACATAAACCGACTACTTGAGATTCCATTATTAATAGAGTGAGGGAGGCAGCTGTGACTGCCGGGACTACTCGTAATTACTTTCTGAAAAGCGTTGCATATTAATATTTCTACCATGTCATAATATCTCATTTAGCTGGTACTAAGGGCGTTAAATACACGGTATTGTCTTCTACTTTGGAAGATTGTACTATCTACCCAAGGGAAAGATGTTGTCCTTAATGTGCTATAACCAACTCCATCAGGGGATGGTCAAATCTACCCGGTCTTTGCGGTGACCGTGGAGTAATAGTCCGTAGTGTACAAGTAAGCCTTGACGTAGACCTCGATATCCTTCGTCAAGGATGTATGTTTCGGCTGCCAGTCAAGGTATGTTTGACTTCTGCTTGTGTCGAGGAGAATCGATGTCGACAGAGCTGTGTTAAAGTAATCGTCTTCGGCCGGTATTTGGTGTTTGATTTCGCCCGTGATACCCAAAACTTGCGCGGCGGCTTTATTGACGTCACCTAGCACCTCGTGGCCACCGACGAAGCCGAATATTGGGTAATGGATTTGCGAAACAACCTCAAACTAATACATGGGTAACAGTTAGTAAATTATTATTTCATCGAAAGTTTAACCACCCAACTAAGGCAATTACCTTTTCGACAGTATTAAGAACTGCTTCAGCAAAGTCATCCTTGTGAACAAGGCCTACGATTGTATCGGGCTTAGCAATGATCGTAACCGGCTCGCTCGTTTTATTCGCTTTCAAAGCCTCAAGCAGAGGCTTCCACCAAATTGCAAACAAGCTACCACTGGACCCGAAAAGAACACCGGGTCTCAGTATAGTAATATCGATCAAATCGCGGCTTTCCAGAATACTATTTTCGAAAGCCGGTCGCCAGCTAACAAGCCCTGCAGGCTTCCTTGGCTGATCCAAGCCAACAGGAACTCGGTCGGTGACCAGTTCCTTATAGTCCCCATGGACCCAATTACCAGAGATATAGATGTATCCGATCTTGGGATCGAATTTCCTAGCAGAAGTGACACGGGGAGATTCTTTGATGCCTTTGAGGATTGTTTCGCTGATGCCACCATATGAGGGAGAAGCATCAATCACGATATCAATGCGGTCGAGAACTGGGGTCCACGACTCGAGCTGTGTCGCATCACCAAGAATGGGGATGAGTTCCTGCTTGGATAACTCGATGGACTTTGCTTCATCTCTAGCGACGGCATAGACTGTGTGGCCACGTCGGCGTAAGGCCTGGGCAACAGGGCCTGTAATGAGTTTTTGTGGTCAGTCAGTCAGGCAAAAGGTAAGACAAGTACACCGGGATAGATACTTACCGCCGATAAAGCCAGTGGCACCGAATAGCAGGACTCGAACCATTTTGAGATTTTGTATGGGTTTTTAGATTTGTTTCCTTGCTATATGCTAAGATCTTGTTTAATCGTTGCGACTCACAGTGCGCTGATAAGTTAAGAAGCTGGGTTTGGTGAGGCAGTAGATTCTGGTCGAAGCCACGACCAGTACGTCTTTTATAGATATTTGAACAATACCCCTCAGTCCAAAGACGCTATTATAAATCCCAACCTATATTATAAATCCTAGCCCCTTATAAATCTTAACCTCTTCGAAGCAAAATTTATGACCTTTCACACTAAATGTGCTTGCTGACAACTTTGACAGCTAACCCCGCACTGGTTTCATCCCGGGCAATGGATATCATATCATCTTCTGTCGCAATTCCAACAAGTTGATTGCGTTGGAAATATGCATATGCACAGTTCAGCCGCACCTCCATTTTCTCGCGATTCTTGGTGTTCGTACGATAAATTAGTGTGATTTACGCCATATCACATCAACAGAGAACACTTTAGAGACCAGGGCTCGAGTCGGCTCAAGTCCGGTTATAGTTGTTTGTGGAATTCAAGGCTCCAACTCCGACCTGCGAAGCAGGCGCGTTGTTGGTAATGACTCGGAGCTCAACCAGGCAACTAGGTCGGATTCGGAACTCCGGCAGTCTCACTGCATGTCGTATTTTGGGGAGGTTATAACGAGTTCTTACTAAGCTTCACATTGAACCGCTATCCGGCTGTCCCGAGACCACTGCGGTTTCCTGGCGTGCTTTACCAGACGGACTTATCGGTTCTGACTAATCGTCCATTTTCGGCTTTAATACCATATATCAGAGAAGATTAGTCAACAGTGAGTATCTTCTATCATATCTTGCAAGTTACACAGATGTCAGATAGATAGACGTCCGGCGATGAGCGGAGTCAAAGAATGCAGACACCCTAGTACATTGATCATATCGAAACGCAAGTATTAACTCTCTATTGGGAGTCTCTAGGAGGTTTTGGCTCTGCTGAGTAGTTTGGTTAAGAGACTGTATGGAACCATCCACCTGATCGTGGAACATCTGCTCCACGAGGCAACCCAGATTAGAAAGCAAATTCCTTTACGTATCGGAGGACTATTCTAAGGCAATCTTTTCTTGATATGCCAAAAGGACCAGCAGAGGCTCTTAATCCTTCTTCTCGACAGTGATATACTGAATGAATACAAGATTGTCCTTCCTACACGGCCAGTGTCCATACAAAAGATCATTTGCGAGAGTCCATTTCCGACCAGGCAACTGTTCACCCTGGTTCCAATAGAGAAGCGGGCTGCTGTTCACAACTTCAAGAGCTTCATATACCTCCTGATGCTCCGGTCTCCCCTTTGGAAGAATCGGCCCCTTGTCAAATATATCCCGTCGGAATATCTCCTTTTCATCGAAATTTTTAAAGCCAACAAAGTCCGGGAAATGAGTGTTCTTGCTCCGACTCCTTTTACAATCATCGCACCAGAAAATGAGTCTGCCATATCTCGGTCGTTGGTTGGGATCAGCGCTGAATTCCAGCTGATAGGGGCTCTTGATGGTTTCCGAAGCACCTGAAGAACTTGGAAGGAACTGGCTGGGCGGAGGTTGTTTCACTCGAGGCCAATTACCAAGCGGCTTGAGCTGTAGGTTATCAAGCCAACTTTCGCCGGGTTTTAAAGGTGTCTCATCAGTCCCATCGTTGGCTGATGGATCCGCAACGTCTTTGGTCTCCGGTAAAATCTCGGTTTTTTCTGTGGTTGGTGGGGTACCAGATTTATCAGCACCTGATGGCTTTCCCCCTTCATCCAGAGCCGTAGCTTCAGCCGGCTGTATGTTTTCGAGCCAACTATCAATAGATCCGTCATAGGTCTCATACTTGATCTGAGGGATATTAGGGTGGTTGGTGGCTGATTGGGTCTGGTTATTTTTAGGATGAGTATTTTCGCCCTGCGTAGAGCCATCTGGGTCGTTTAGGCCTAAATCCTGGATTTCCGATATCTCTCTCTGTGACATGATGAGTACTTGAGCAATCTGAGGCGTTGAGGTAGCGTGACTCTTCCAATAAGATTGGTAATTATCGAATCGGTGATAAAACTAGGTCGGGTAGTGATATCCTCTAGTCCTGGCAGCTGCGATCGAGGTACTTGATCCGGTGGTTGCTGATACTCCAGCCCACAATTTTGGAGTATGTATTGGAAGGCGGTAGCCATAATGCTAGTAAGCTAACTTTTAGATATTTCGATGTTATTAAAACTGAAAGACGTTTGATACACAGTCTGTATCGTGCAACGTGCATGCAAGCGAAAATCTCGAATATATCTTAATAATAGCAAGATTATTTGGTGTTGATTGCCACAAGGATGCTTATTAGGAGTAATGATTGATATATTTTAGATCTGTATTACAACTGATAGTTTGTTAATATTTATAGTTTAAGTAGTTGGATTGTGTGGTCATTAGGCCCTGTCAGCTAAGAGTGTCGGTTACCTTTGATTTGCTTGCGCTACCGGTACTCAGAAAGTCCGAGACAAAGGCGATTAGTTCCAGAACCATCTGTTCCGTGCAGTCGTGTCCGACACCTTCATATACGATATCCTGAACATCAACCAGTCCTTTTCCCTCTGTCTTTAAAAGCTCCAAGAATGGTTTTGAGCACTCGTATGGCACCAATTTATCTGCTCCTCCGCTCAGCGCCAGCAATTTCTTCCCTCCAAGTCGTTGCTCGATGAGATTGAGTCTCTCCGTCTTTGATCTATCTCTCATGATGATGCCAGCAGGATCGGTCTTTCGTACTGTCGCATCCAATGCCTTTGGATAATCAGGACTGCCCATAAATACTCCTTCTTTATAGCTCTTCAACTTTGTTTTCCACGCCCTGTGTGTCATCACACTCTGGAAATCTGGACAGCCAACAATAATGACACCAGCTTTGACTCTAGGTTCGTTGACCAGAGTCAACCAAGTAGCATGCGCACCTAGACTGACACCGGCACAGATCCACTCGTCCACCGTCCTGTCTCCTTCTGGGAATACATAAGATGGTATATGATCCATCAGCAGCGAGGCATCGTTGCTCGTTCCCTGATATATCCCAAACATATCAATAGCGTGAAGTTCATTCCCATTTCTCCAAGATTGATTAGCCTTGCTCGAAACCAGTCGTCCTCCATGATTTCGTTGGTTGAAAGATGCCACGATCAGCCCCTTTTCGGACTGTGACGAGTGTTCATGGTATGCTTGCAGACATCTCAGCGCGATTGGCTCTACATATGCCAAGGTTTCGAGACTTGGGTGGAGGAGGACGAGACAGGCGACTGAGGTTGCCGATTGGGGAATTTCGGATGCACCGTAGATTGTGACTTCAATGCCGGCTATATGATGGATCTGCTTGGAGATCCCAGAGCTGCTGGTGCAGCTTCTGTCGAATAGTGCTGTCATTGAAGCTAGATGACGGTTGAGAAGTACGAAATAAAACTGGGGTACCCGCTTTGATGATGAGAGCTTGCGGGCCGTTTATCAAAGCTTTGCGAGCTTTAACCGAGGTCAGTAGCAACGCATACAATGCAACAGGCCTTCTTAAATTTGCTCCGCAGTATACATATGGAGAGTATAGGATAGAATATACATGGATCGTAATCGTCACTCGAAACCCGTTCTCAAAGCACTGAGACCAGCTGATCGAAGCCTAGTAGATCTCTTTCCAAGCCGAGATTACTTTAGACAAATAGCAAATCTTCGATGGACAGCCCAGAAAATTCCTTTCCAATATGAATCAACACCAATTGATTCATCTCCTAGTTCGGTAGAATTTGAAGGTTCCTACATCTCAACATAGCCGCCGAATTCAACATCATGGTTTGCCTATGCTAGTGGAATTTTGAACTATATGTAGAGATTGGGGCGATGTCCCCGGCCGACGCTAGAGGTTTGCTATTCTTTCAATGATTTGCAAGCAAGGGGTGGGCCCGGAGGCGGGTTAGTCGTCCTTTGGATGGCTCGGACGCTTTGAGGCGTCTATGGAGGTCCGGAGCTCTTGCTGGATCTGCCCCTGCCTCAAGTAATGCTTTTATTATTCCAATATGCGTTGCCTTCACAAACACGTTATTAACCGCGATATTTAACGGCAGGCTCACGTGTTCTGGCTGCGAGGTGCCAATAGAATTTGGGTCTGCACCAGCCTTCAGGAGCGCTCGAACGACCTCCGAGCCTTTATTGCGACGACAGGCTATTTGTAACGCTGTCCCATTACCCAGGTCGCAATCCAAATCAATATTTTTGAATTGTAGCAGGGCGTGAACAACGTCGATGTTTTCCCAGAATACTGCATTATGTAATGAATTCGGTCTGCCAGCGCTAGTGGGCTCGTTTATGTTGAAGTCTGATGGACCGCAGACTCTGATTGCCTCAGCAACTTTCTTGCAATCCGGGTGGTTTGGACGGCTACCCACAACCATAAGAATAACTATACTTTCATGTTGAAATAAATAGTTTTCTCCTACAAATATCTGTTAGAAAACAACGAGATGTATACCATTATAGTCCTCGGAAGGCAAATTCAAAACCGCATTCAAGGTACGCACCTTGGGATCTCAAATAGGACATTATGCCTGGATCCACTCTTCGTATATCGGTGTCATCCCCAGAAAGGTATCCAAACGCAGTTTCAATATATAAAAGGAGCACTGTGGGTTCTAGAAGATAAGGTGGACTATTATTGAACTTTGGGTCAATCTCTTTGGCCAGCAGAAACGGTATTGTCTCCGTCAAACCCAATTCATCATGTTCGATCATGAAATTTTCAGATTGGCTCCCTTTGGCGCGATTCTCAGAAACGCTCCCATTCTGAGAAGTTTCATCTATCATTTCCCCTGTTTTCGATTCGAGAGCAGATTTTATCCAATAATCTACCATCATAAGAGGCCCTTCGACGCCCTGCTCTTTTGCACTCCCCAAGTTTGAAGCCACTTTTTCCAAATATTTTTTCCGAGTAAGAGAACTCTGACTTTGATACCAAGTTGAATCTGCGCTCTTGCCGAGAGCCCGTTGTATCATTGACATCATCTCAAATGCCATATATCCCAGCTTGAGCGCAATTTGATTATCAATGCCTGTTGACTCGTTGGTATCCCTTGTTTGCTTGATAAGTCGATTGCAAGCCCTTCTCGCCAGATCGAACTTTTCATTCCTGATGCAGGTCACAACTTTAATAAGATTGAAAAGGTAGAGTGAATTAGTCCTGGCGGCTTCATAGGTTTCTACCATATCCAAAGCCTTTTTAGGGTCTCCGCGCACCAGCTCAAGTATGAACGGAGTAACTCCAACTATATTCCAGCTGGCTTTCAAATCTATCGATTTGTTCTTTGAGAGAACATTTGCATGTTCATCCAATTGATCCCATTCTTTAGCCCGCACGGCTTCTTCCCAGCTTTTTATGTGAAAGGCAATTCTATCGCTCAACATCTCCTCGCCGAGGACTTCTAGATCAAGGTCCGAGTCGTATTCGTCGCCTGAATCAGAGATACCAAGTTCTTGATGACGTTGAACAGATGGTGTATGGCTAAAATGGCTTCGAGGAGGTGACTTTGGTGTATATTGGTGCTCTATTGCCATATTTGCCACAGATATCTCTACATTCTGTATGCTGTTCCGCCCTATCTGCGTTTCTGCCGGTCCCCGCGCGCGCCCCGAGCGTTCAGAGTTCTCATGACTTTCTTTTCTCCCAGTGTCGGCTATCTCGAGCCTTCTCAAATCGTGAATATCTTTTGAATTTTGGCTCACATTTTCGGTTCTCCCGCCAGTTCGAGGTCCGGCCAGGTTTGCTGTCTCGGGAGCAAGTGTACCATTGTCATTCGAAACAGACTCCTTGCCTGGAACTGGGCGTCGAGAGATAGCTTGGGAATTCTCAGATCTTGCAAGCTGGTTGGTCCTTCCATAAAACCTGTTGAAGTCCTCCTTCTCCTGTGCTTCCATTTGTAAGATTTGCGCCAAGTCTGTGCGCTAAATCAAGTTGGTAACCTGGCCCTGTAGAGTTATATCTGACGTCTGCAGGAATTTGGTCTTGACGTGATCATGTGTTGAGTCTAAACTCGAGCGGGGTCAGCTTGATTGGAAACTGACAGAAAAGGTAGCGCGCTCATACTCAAGGTCTCAAGGCCTGAATGTCATTAAATGAGCTTAGACGGGGGTTCAAAGAGACGGGTTTGATGAGGATTGTGGTTCAAAGCTAGAGATTCGCCTATATCACAAAGCAATGTATGGTGCCAGATCTGGCCAGGTGTCAAGCAAGGCTAGCTTGAACTGTCAAGAATAATCCTTCGATCAACAACTCTGCACTTGCATATTACGCGGGCTTGATCTCGACCCAAGTTTCTCAGCCTTGCGCGCAATGCATGCTGGAGGAGCAATTCTATTTACACTGTGAAGTCTGAAAGAACAGGCGGTAGAAGAACAATTTTACATACTTGCAAGCATTTATAGTATGACTTTACGCCAACGCTCAGAAAAGGATACCCCATCTTCAATCAGAAGTAACAATCTTGATCCGAATACTCCTACTCCATCGCATCCTGCATCCGAGTTTCAGCTCGACTTGCATAAATAATCCATCACAAAACTGCAAAGAGGACGCTTTGCAACACAAAAATCGCCACATAAACACCCCACGAACCCTTCACACGTACAAGGCTGGCATCAGACTTGTAGTAGTACGGGTATCGTTTATTACACCTGCGAGTGTATTTGTATTCCGGCTTGAAGCAGCCCAGAGCCGCATATATTCCAACCCCAATCGCAGCCAGTGCCGCGAGACCGAGCAGGGTAAGTGTAACGATACCGATGACCTTGAACCGGGCTTTCGTTCTATCCCACGGTGTTGGTTCGGGAAGATCTTGAATCATGGCGGCAATGGAGAGATGCTCTTCCGACGAGGGTCGAAGTGGCGGTATCGGCATCGGTGCATCGTCATCGAATCCTCTCGTTGCGTTTCCAGCAGCTTTCTCATTTAGGAGACTGTCGGTGTTCTCGTGGGTGCTGCCGCCCGAGGTTTTAGGCAACTCGTTCATCCTTTCGGACATTTCGAAGTCGTGATTGGCTGAAGTACCTGCAGGGAGCCAGGAAGGCTTAATTCTGAACGAAGAGATTCTGGAACGAGATTGCATCCTGCGGGTACGCCAAATTTTATTTCCTCCCCGCTGTTGGGCTCGACGTCATGAGAGGTTGAAGTCCACCGACAGCTAACGGATGCAAAGGGGATCTGAATTCTGTTTTCGTACAATGGAAACACGTCTTCCCATTCTTCACGGATCCCGCCAGTTCAATTCCGCTGTGAACAAGCGAGATTGCCTGCCAGTGTTGTTGCACAAAGCCTAGGTTGAAAAATGCCTTAAATGCCAAGTATACCAAGCTATAAAAGTCTTCTGTATTAATATCCGCCGTAAATATTAGCAATTCCAAGCAATTTTGTAGCCGACTCATTGGAGGCGGAACCTTTTTCATATTGGCTAAATTACGGCCTGCTATTCGTGAAAAATTCCATTGAATTCTTTTCTTCGGGAATGTATTATTCGCCAGAACGTACCCACCCCTCGAAATACGGACGAGATGTTGTTCAATAATATATAGCCACAAGAAATGTACCGTAATCTGATCTTGAATGATTCGATTCAATCTCTGTTTAAGAAGCACTCTTGAATTTAATTCGTATCTTAGTCATTCCTGGGGATAACCCTGCGTATATTCCCGATATAGGTCTAGTAAATCTAAAGAAAGTTAGTATGTAATTTAGCGCTGTCATGGACGCTTTGGCTATTCTTCTAGACGCCATTAGACGCACGGGACTTGGCTAAATCAATGTATTATAATATTGATATATTTACCAGTGAATTTAGAATTAAAACTTATATCGTACTTTATTAGAAATGATGGTTATTGATCCCAGCGACGGATTCTCACGTTTGCATGCTTCCGATCCAGTCAATCAAACAACTGCCTTGCATCACGATGGGTGTTGGTCCAATCAAAACTTGTTCAATCTGTTTCTTCGGACTCAGATTCAGTTTCTGCATCAGCCTCGGACTGCATTGTACTACATGTAAACCTCTCAGAATACATTTGCATGTACAGACCGTATCATATTCTTACGTAAGGTATTCATTCCCCCAGACAAAACTTGAACGGCTCATTGTGACACAATATGCAACTGCAAATGCAATGAAGCCTCAATGTAACCCTTCATGGTCAACTTTGATGCATGATTTCGGCTAATTCCGTTTAAGCGAGAATTGCCCTTGTAAACAGAATCAAGCATTCGGCCAGTGAGACAAGTGAGGCTCCCCGCGATTGGTAGTATTTAACCCCCCAGATGTTCCCCTCATCCTGAACCAGAATTTTTGAGGTTTCGTGTTCTTCAATCTGGGTGTAAACCTAGGCCTAAACTCTCGTTTTAATTTTTTGGCGACAATCTACCAGCCATTCGTTAGTGATAAACACCCCTTCTTTTTTCTAACCTAGCGATTAATAACCCTTACTCGAGTTTCCTGTAAATAATTGTGAAAATGAGGTTGAAATTAATTACAAGCGTTCTCCTTACTTTTTCTTATCTTATTGTTGATGCATCTGCTTGGTACAATCAGAAAACGGTGAAAACGATCCAGAAGTGTACGACGCAATACTGCAACAAGAAGATTTACAACGTGCCAACTTTTACCAGAACTATCCACAAGACCTCCACGGCTACCGTCATCAAGACACTGAAGGCGGGCACTCGCTACATCACAAAGAAACATCAGACGAAAACTGTCACAAAGAAAGTTACCAAAACTTATACCACGACTGCAAAATTGAGCACCCGAACTATCCGTGTTACCCTGTTTACAACATCAACTGCTAGGAGGACTAAGGTTATTACCATCACATCTTCGGTAAATGTCACGACAATAACTGCAGATGCCACCACCGTCCCCGCCCCCTCGGGCTTCATAAGTGCCGCCGACGACCCCGACAATCAGTTCGTCACAAGCAGGGGGGAACCTGTTGAGCGAGAAGAGCCAACCCAGCTCACGGTTGAAAAGCGAGGAAATAATGGGCACTACCCTACAGCCATCAAATGCACCAAGACCCTTCAAACGATCTACAAAACGACAATTACGACGAGACGACCGAAAACTACCATCACAAAGTACGGGAAGACTGTTACAATCATACGAACCAAGAAAATCACAAAAACAATCTCCCCTCACCGACCGAAAACCACAACAGTAACCCGAACATTAACCCGCTTCACCACCAGAACTAGATACTCGACCACAACAATCACCGAAAGTTTAACCGCGGTGCTACCGGGCTTTACCACCTACATCGCCTGCGGTCCTCACAACTTCTTCCCGGGCTCAACAGGCAGCGTTACCGTGGACATCTTACCCGGCGATCCCATAGTCCCCGCGGGGATAGCGTACGAGTGCTGCGCGGCGTGCCACACGCACGTTAACGCTGAGGGAGTTCCGGATTGCGCGGGCAGTTACTTTGCGGTGGATTGGTTGACGGGGAATCCGGGGCCTTCGAAGTGCTGGTTGAAACTCACAGATGTCTGCTCGTACAGTCATACCGAAAAGGTGTTTTCTTTGCCGAATAATCAAGCGGTTGAGGGGTTGGTCAGTAACGGGCCGTGCGGGAGGTGGAAGTATATTCAATAATGTGGTTATATTTGGCGATGTATTGGGGTAATTGGAATACCGGTTGGCTTGAAATTTACGCATATAATGAAATGATTCTTATCGGGTTCTATTGTTTGGTTATGATGAGTATACGGAATGGTTGTTGCACCGAACGTTTAGGAAGGGTCTTGACAATTAAGCAGCCTCGTACTTGAGAACCTGTTGATGAACAATTAATGTTGAGTGACATCGATGCTACAGCCAATACCGTATTATCAGAGTATGTGATATAACGTTTTATTATAATCTACGTAAGAGCTGGTAAATATTAGACTAGTTTCGACGTTTCTATACGCCTAAGACTGGCTAATATCGAACTGATTCGATTCCCAATTTTTGTGTTGTCAATGTGGTTTCCACTTCCCACTTTCGTCACCGACCTCAACCTAACTTTATTTAATCCCAACTTTCACCGTCGCATGCACAGCCGTAACCTCAACAACCTGCCATCCTACTTTGCCCGCCCACTATCTTGCCCATTACAGCTTCACCGCCCATACAATCACCAATCCAAAATGGCCTGGTTCCAAAAATCCTTCTCACTAAAGGCCCAATCGCGGGGTTCTTACCTCGTAACCTCAGAGATCGTGTCAAGCCTCCCCGAGATCGCAGAGTACAAAGTCGGGTTACTCAATCTGTTCATACAGCACACTAGTTGCGCTCTATCATTGAATGAGAATTGGGGTATGCGACTTCCTTGAAATTTGATACATTATTCATGATAAGCTTGCATTTTGGTCCATTGAGTTTCATTGAAAGGACAATGTTGGTCCCTAAACCTAACCAATGATAGACACTAAGATATGGGATATATTGAATTTATAGACAGCGACGTCCGCCTCGATATGACCGACGCGCTTAATCGTATCGTCGTCGAAGATAAGAAGAACGAAGGGATATACAGACACGACGCGGAAGGTAGCGACGATATGCCAGCTCACGTCAAGAGCAGTATTATCGGCGCCAGTGTGACCATTCCGATAACGGATGGGAAATTGAACCTGGGGACTTGGCAAGGTGAGAAATAATCTATAAACTCTATTCCCACATTCTTCACATATATATTTTCCCTTTGGTATGTGGGCTGACTATTGTCAACACGAAACCGTAGGGGTTTACTACATGGAGTTCAGGAATTCGAAGCACAGGAGGAACATCATAGCTACCATTCAAGGCGAGAAAGCATCCTGAAGCCCGTATTGGCTGGATGTTTCTCGGATGGGAGATAGAGTGGGGAAGGAAGGAGCTTGAGAGGGGGCAGAGAAATGATGCATGGTGGGGTAGCTTAGCCTGTACAGGACCTGCAGCGCCATGAATTGATATTTTCCCGTATTCGATCCTGCGATTATTGAGCCACATGCGCATTTGTTGAGACGAAGGCACGGGAAAAAGCGCTCATCATTCAATGCAAATGTATATCGTCTATGGCGAAGCGAAGGGGATGAGCCTATTTATATGTCCAAAAGTGAAAAGAGGCTCGAATTTCGTCAGCCAAGTAGATGTTTTCAATGGATGATATGGGCTCGTTACGAGGTTTAAGGGGCTGAAATACGGTACGGGGTACATAGACGTGAATGCAGAGCATAGACGTCTTGAACGTTTGTTTCTAAACAAAAGCGGCCCGGGAGTCAATGCGCGAGAGCATCATTTTTCGTCTTGGGAAGTCCGACCGCAGCTGCTGCCTTGAGCCCTGTCGGCGCCCAACCAAAATCTTCCAGATCTTAAGACTATCGAGTCATTGAAGACATTTATTCGTTCGGAATTTCTTCCCTCACACCATATCGAAACCACGGAATTAAAAAGTCTCGTGGTTTTTTTTTTGGTTCATCATAAAACCATGGCTTTAAGACGCTGTGACCCGTAATTTCGGGAGAACTCTCGCTAAAACATCGACGTCGACATGGTGACCTTGTTGGACATCGATATAGATAACCTGGCTGAGGAGTAATGAATTTCGCACACGAAATATATTGGCAATGGCTGTGAATCTAAGCGATCGGGATTGAGAAACTCGAGACATGGCTGAATATGGGTGCGTCGACACGGCATGAATACGGCCAATGGCGATATCGAAGCACCCCTTTTTTATTTATTTTTTAAATTCGAATTTCCGCACCGAGCTAGTGGATTATCCTCATGACCTCAGCTCGTAAGATTGGGGCGTCGTCAACGTCGGGATGCTAATAGCAAACGATCGACGAGGGAAAAAGGCTCGAAGGGAAAAGGCCCCATGTGCCGTCGGACTTGATCAGATGGTGGCCATGTCCTTGCTTTCCCGCTCGCTAGCCATCTCCCATCAGGTTTGATATCGGGAAGCCAGACTTTCGGATCAAGGTCTGGCCCCCCAAAACGAGACAAATACGAACCAAACATTTCAAATCCGGAGGGGTAAATTCGGGTTGCCATTGCATCCATAATCATATTAGCATCATATATCGCCAATATTCTGGAGATACAAGCCGAATATCCTAGATCCCAGCTGAGGTATGTACCACGAGTGAATGACTTGCAGCCCAGAATTTGCCCGAACTCACACAGAGACTCTCTTACCCCAGACTTTATGGCTGATGCGGCTGCTTCAACTCTTGATTGCTGGCTGCGGGGCCCAAAAGAGGCGCGCCTTTTTATGCTAATTTAACGAGGAGAGAGCTGATCCGAAGGGACGGCAACTGTCAGAAAGGATATTCTCGGATATTAATAGCCATCCTTTATCCATCCTCATCATCATCATCACCGTCATCATCATCGTAGACATCATCTGATACACATCTCGCAGCTGATGAGCAATTGGCGATGCGTCTGAAGATTGAATAGGCAGCGAAGGGTGAACGCGCAAAAGGAACGTGGTAGACGCACCACAGCGTCGATGCGGCGACAGCGGTGTCGGATCATGCAGCTACCCCTTTCTCTTTCGCCGGTCTTGGACATTGTCGGTGGAGAGGCTTCGACGGAGAGAGCAGGAGTGAACCAGACCGGGCCTCTCTCTCATGCAGGTGGAGAAGGGAAGGAGGGAGCATGGTATCCATGCTCGCTTTGGAGGACCCACCGGTCCTGGGGCCTTGGCCTGCGTCTGGGCTTCTCGTTCGCTGGACCCACAGCTCTGGCCCTGCACCAAACCCTTTTCTTCTTTTCGTGAGAGAAATGGGCATGAACGACAGGAATCTGTTTAATCTGGCGAGAATATGGGTCGTTAGACGGGACCGGACTGTGCCGCCTCCTTCTCTTCATTCGTCGAGTCTGATGGCGTTTCTCAGCTCCGAGGTGACGGCTCTGAGAATGGAAGCGCAGGCAGGGTGGTCAATTACCTCGACCCGCCCGGCGCATGTTGGAAAGTGCTTTTGCGATGTTGAGGAATGGCCTGGCATGGGAGCAGGCATGGTTGTTAATCTCGCCTATCAAGCACTTTATATGCCACATTTAGCGTCGACGGCCCTCCCAGGCAAAAGCATATTTATCTTCCCTCGGACCCGATCGCAAGTGGCCGGCCAACGTTGACTTCTCTTCCTCTCTCTTCTCATCATTCGTATTCCGGCTTTATCCAATTCCCACAACTGTCGGAGTCTTGTCTGCGTCGACGGTGGCCGACTCGCACTGCTGTCCTGTCCTGTCCGTACGCCCGCCATCGCCTGGGCTTTCCTAGTCGGTCCCTCCGTCTTGCTTGTTCTCCCTCGTCTTCTTATCGCAGGAACCTGGTCTGGTCCGGTCGGTTGTGCGTGTCCGAAATCTGCTACCTGGTGCATGTTAATATCACGGGTTGCGAGAATTAAAAGAAAGGGGTCCCCGTCTCTCCGTCTCTTTTCCTTGATGTCATAGAGCCCGTCCGGTTCCTCTTCACATGCTCAGTTCCGTCGCTCGCATCTCGACAACACTGCCGCCATGACCTCTCCCAAAACCCTCGACTTTCCGCTCCCGCCTCGTCGCTCTTCCAACCCTCTCGACCTGCGCTCTCCTCCTCTGGTCCCCTTCACTAACCTGCCACCAATTGCACCAGCGCAGCAGCAGCTCTCCCGTATTCTCGAGCTCACGAACCGCTACCGTACTCAGACTGTTGCGCTTCTCGCTCGGCAGGAGGCGCTAGCTGCAGAGCAGAAGAGCGTATTCGACCTCGAACGGCAGCTATGGATCACGGAGAGAGAAATATGGGAGGAAGAACGGCGATTGCTTTCCGCCGGACCACTCGTCGCTCCGACAGGCCCGATATTCAATAACGAAAAGGTCGTCAGTATGGACTTGAACGCAGCTATGCAGTCCCCAACCATAGGACAACTGAACAATACGACCCGCTTTCTGAGTATAAGTTCGATGGCGGAGTCCACGGGGACAGCTGAACCGAACACTATACCGTCTTCTCTTCCGCATCCGCCACCGGAACCGGTTGCTGTACCTAGCAGTAGGAAACGGGAAAGCAGCGCCGGAGGGGTACGACTGAACTGGTACATGAAGCAGGGAGGAAACTCTGACCGCAATGCCGGTATCCCGAACGAAAGCGTGTCGCCGAAGGGTACACGCAGCGGTGGAAAGGTTGACAGCCCGCGTTACGCACCCGCCGGAGAGCTAGGGCTCCCGGGACACACCATCTCTGAAGATCTCAACGAAGATCGTGACCAGGTGGCGGACGACGAAGATGAGGATTTTGAAATCTCGCCATCCTTGCTCGCTGAAGCTACCAAGCTTGTATACGGAGATAAAGCTTCAGGGAAACGCGGATCGTTCAGCAGCAACTCTACGGGTGTGAAACGCCCAGTACCTACACTGTTCAAGTCATTCGCACCGGACACCCAAGATAATAAAAGCGTTCGTCGTGCGTCGTCGTCGATATATCCGACCTCCATGAGGGACGCACGGTATCTCAATACATTTTCGGATGAGGACGACGACGACGATGTATACGAAGCGAGATCACAACCGCCAAGGCTGGATCAAAGGGTCCGAAAGCGCAGCGCCAGTCAGACTGATAAACCAAACGATATCCCACTACGTCTCCGTCCTTCTTCCAATTTCGGCGCAGCGTTCGCATCCATCGGTACGAGGGGACAACAAACTTTGGCTCCTCCACCGCCTCCCAGACAAGGGTCGCTATCTTCATCTACATTTTATCATCCCGAGACCCCAGTTGATAGCTTCAACAGCCAACATAGCTTCAGGGATGCGAACTGGGCTGGCAACGGTATTCCCAGTGTTCCCAAGTTACCGGACAACAGTCTAGGTGGCGATAGCATGCACTCCAACCGCACCGTAAAACCCACCATGGATCCCATAAATATTAAATCCGCGCCGTGGGGTGTCACGTCTACAAATCTCAACTCCTCGCCAACATTTGGCAACAACGAGATGTCGCTCCAACAGCAACAGGGAGGGTTAAAACCCTCACCCTCGGGACTCACCAGTTCGTTGAGTATCGGGAGCAGCCAGAACTCGCCGATATCAGCAAAAGTTCCCATTCCCACCACTTCTGCTAGCGATAAATTCTCCACAACCTCCTCGAGGTACTCCGATGATAGCGCCATCGTAAGTGGTCCCGCTAGCCATCAAGGTCAAAGTAGCCACCATCTACAAAACTATCACAACAATCACAAGTACCTGCATAACAAACCGCCGTCTTCGGCCACTTCGACTAATATCAACGGCGAACACAAGGGCAAGACATCGCCGCCCACTTATACCTGGACACCACCTCCTCCTCTGCCCACCTCTCCGAGGAGTACGGATTCTAGCGGCAAGAGCGGCATGTACGGTAACGCTATCCTCTTGTCTCCTAGCACAGTGGCTCCGAGCATGAAGACTACGAACCCGAGACTATCAGCTGTGGGCGGCATCCCTCCTATTATGGGTATGGGAAGCCCACCCATGGTAGGTAGGATGGGAACGAGCAGTATGCTGCTCAGCGTGTCGAGCCGGAGCGAGGGTGGAGATGATCTTGATGAGGATGACGATGAGTTGGAGGAGCACGAGGTGGAGATTGAGACGGATGATGAGGATGAGGATGTGGTGGAAATTCAGGGCAGGTTTGGAGGTGGTGGTGGTGGTTCCGGTGGGGTCAAGACGGTGAATGGGGTCAAGATGGTGGGAGGTCAGGGCGCCGGGTACTCGGATTCGCCGGTGGAGATTGTGAGGGATAATAGTCGGTGGGGGAACGTGCTACCTGGCGGGATGATTTGACCGGGAGCGAGAGAAAACAAGGTCTCCGATCATGGTATTCCTTTCGTATGTAGATATTGATGGCGGGATTTGGATGGTTCTTAGGAGGTGGATTTTTGGATGTATACACTATTACTTATTTCTTTGAATGTTTATAAGTTTTAGGGAGCTTGCTTTGGTATCGGAAGTTGCATATTGGCATACAGGGAGCGTAGAAATTGTTTTTCTTCTCTCCTTTGTGGCCAGCGGGCGTACGTGCGTTTATGACGGCTGGAGTGTAATATAGCGAACGTTTACTTGTCGTATAAGATTCTATTTGTCTACCAAGCAAGTCATAAATCGATCAATACAATCGAGTGCGAAAACGTTAAAAATAACATCTATATCGTCGCACAAACCTATAAGGCGGCAAGTAATTTCAGAGTTGATCCCGCGCGAAAGGGGAGGCCAGGCTGTTAGGACACCTTGATTCCACATTCAATGAAGCATCGAAGAGACTAGCTCCTATAGTAATGGTATTTGCCTTTCTACAAAATTGGAAACTTTTATTTCCCCCATTTTCCTCATATTATTCATAGTTTAATACCAATCGTAAACATTTCTCTTCACCTATAGCTAATCTAAATATTCATATTTGAAATTTCTTTATATGATATTCAATCAGCTTTGTTGAATTTAATAGTTAATTATCAGAGTAAAGCTCTTCACCGTGGAGCTCTGGTCGACGAGACAAGTAAAGCTGGGGATTATTATTAAACGAACTGGCTGCTAGTGCATGCTGCCGGAGTGCTATCTAATATTTAATTGCCAATGCCTGCCTGCCAGCTAGAAGACTAGTTAACTTAACCATATTGCCAAATCACAGCTTTTTGACTTTGCGCAAAGGCCTTAGTTAGTCTAGGCCCGAAATTGACAACTTGTTTCATGTTTCGTCGCTGAAGCAAAACGATGGACTTGCAACCTGCAGAAGAATACGATAGCGTTACAACTTTGGCGACATGTCCAGCCTATTCATTTCCATAGCCACATGTGTTGCATTAAATCAAAGCCCCATCATAGTCCTAGAGAGCACAAGGCACCCACCAGCACTGCACGATGAAGCGTTAACTGGTGCGTTGCCACAGTATAGAATCAGGATCACAACGGGATACGTATAAGCCACTACCTTGTCGGGATGGTTTCGATTCTTATTGGTTGGAAACTGGCTCACGGCATGAGGGAGCCTTGTAGCCAAAATTGAAGCCTTGTCCAAAGATGATCCTTCGAAAAGCGACCAGCGCAGCATCAACTGATACAAGTTGCAGTATTTACCCAGAAAAAAGGGAATAAAATCTCCCAGCTATCTATTCTCTGAGCATTCTTAGCTACTGAAAAAGGCCAGCGTTTGACAATGAAGCGTCGCGGGTCAGCATCCTCCAAAGGAACGGAGGGGAAAGTTCGAAGAATCACGGCGTCTCTCAGCGATTGTCAGCCAAGCACACCAAATGCAAACCCCTCATCTGTATCGCCGACACTTCTAAGTTCAAACTCTACCTCACAACCACAGGTACGGGTAGAAACCGAACCCAAATCTCGCAATGACTATACTGTGGGATGGATTTGTGCGCTGTCAAAGGAGCTGACCGCGGCAACGGCAATGCTGGACGGAGAACATGCAAACATTCTCACCCCAGAATCGGACGATAACACATATACTTTAGGACATATTGGTGGACATAACGTCGTTATTGTTTGCTTACCTCTTACGGTGATTGGTACTAATCAAGCGGCAAGAGTAGCGACGCTAATGTTTAGCACATTCCCTCGCATTAAAGTTGGTCTCATGGTTGGAATCGGCGGCGGGTTACCCTCTAAGGTCAAACTAGGCGATGTTGTCGTTAGTGCACCGAGTAGCCGGTATCCTGGGGTAGTTCAATGGGATTTTGGTAAAGCGGAAGCGGGAGGATTTATACATACCGGCACGCTGAATAAACCTCCAAACAAGCTTTTGAGTGTGATGTCCAAGTTACAAGCTAAGCATCAAACGCATGGAACAAAGATACCTGAGAATCTCGAGAGGATGAAGCAAAGATATGACCGCCTTCAAATATTCTCACATCCTCCTCTTAGCCACGAATCAAGTGGGGGGAGCAGCGTTCAAACACAAAAGATAGAGCCCCTGATTCTCCAAAAAATCGATGCTACAAGCGGAGATATACCCATTCATTACGGGCTTGTAGCATCCGGCAATCAAGTGATAAAAAATGCGAAAGTTCGGGATGGAGTCGACGAAATATTCAGTGGAGAAGTATTGTGCGTCGAAATGGAAGCGGCAGGGCTTATGGACTTCCCTTGTATTGTTATTCGAGGCATATGCGATTATGCTGATGAAAGAAAGAATAATGATTGGCAGGAATACGCAGCCGCCGTAGCTGCAGCATTCGCGAAAGAGTTTTTGGAGTCTATTACCCCAAGCGAGGTTGATCGAGAACAGCCGGTGAGGGAACTGATAAGCAAAGGTTAGTTTCTATTTTCCTCTTTACTCTCCTTGACTGAGTGATCTGATCACCACGACTACTTGCCCTGCTTGGGTTCATTTTGACTCCTCATGCGATTTACGATTCGAACTTGAGTCTAATGATATAATTCTAATATACTTATATATAGTTCATGATGAAGTCGCCAGAATTAGATCCACTCTGAGCAGTAAAGAGGACCTTGAGATCCTGAAGTGGCTTACGCCGAATGATTACGGTCCACAACATAGCGATTTTTACAATAGGCGACAAGCAGGAACAGGCCAGTGGCTTCTTGACCACGAAAAATATCAGGATTGGCGAAGCAAAGGCGGAATACTATTCTGTCATGGCATTCCTGGAGCTGGGAAGACAATACTTACCTCGATCGTTATCGAAGATTTGAAAACTTTGATCGTCAATAGCCTAAGAAACATCGGCATCGCCTATTTGTACTGTAACTTCAAGCAGGAAAGCGAGCAAAAAATCGGCAACTTGCTGGCAAGCCTACTTAAGCAGCTGGCACAAAGGCAGTCTTCTCTACCACAGGCTGTAAAAGAGCTGCACCAAAAGCACAAATCCGAGCAGACACGGCCATCAAAAAATGAGCTTGTGGATTCTCTTCGGGTTGTAGCCAGCATGTACTCGAGGACTTTGATCATTATCGATGCCCTTGATGAGTGCCGCTGCCAAGCAGAGCTTCTCTCTGAACTTTTTCAACTTCAAGAACACTATAAGGCATGCGTTTTTGCCACGTCCAGGCCAGCCCCCGATATCCTTGACCGATTCAAGGGAAATACGATGCTTGAGATCCTCGCCGATGATGAGGATGTACGAAAATACTTGGATGGCCAAATAGCGACATCGGGGAAAAGGTTACTCCTGAAGCACAGGGAATATATCAAGAATGAGATTACCAAAAAAGTCTGCGGCATGTAAGTTCTCATCCTAGTAGCAAAGGTAAGTTCCAATTGACAGTTGCATAGGTTTCTCCTCGCACAGCTTCATTTTAAAAGTATAGCAGATGAATACTCATTTCAAAAGCTGCAAAATGCGTTGAAAAGTCTCTCGATAGGGGAAGCCGCATACGATTCTGCTTACAACGATGCTATGGAAAGAATAGAAAATCAAGGCACGAAAAGTGCGGCCGTTGCGAAGCAGGTACTTTCTTGGATCGTCTACGCCAAACGACCACTCACAACATTCGAGCTTCGGCACGCTCTGGGGGTGGAAATTGCAGAGCCCGAAATTAATGAAGACAACATTCCGGAAATCGAGGATATGGTATCTCAGTGTGCAGGACTAGTTACTATTGACGAAAGCAGTAATCTCGTGCGCTTAGTTCACTACACAACCCAGGAATATTTTAACAACGACCAGAACCAAAACAAGTGGTTTCCTAATGGCCAAAACGATATTGCCCAGATATGCGTTTCTTATTTATCACTTACAGTCTTCAAATATGGTCCTTGCCTAACTTACGAAGATTTTGCGAAGAGATTAGAGTCGAATAATCTTTATGCTTATGCAGCTCAAAACTGGGGACATCACAGCCGTGAATCTTCGATTGAAGCTGAAGCTATGTCGTTGGTATTGGGCTTTTTAAAAAGCGAAACTGCGGTACAAGCCTGCTGGCAAGCTATGATTAACAAATTATATATCCCAAAAAACATCCAAGGGTTTCAAAATAAAGCGATGGGAGTACATATTACTGCCTATTTTGGACTATCGAAATCTCTAGCGGTTATGCTAGAAGAGGTTGATCAAGATATGAGAGATATTGATGATCGAACGCCGTTATCACACGCGGCAGAGATGGGTCACAAGGCTGTGGCGAAGCTCCTTGTAGAGAAGGGTGCTGATCTGGAGGCGAGGGATAGTACTGGTAAAACGCCATTATTGTGGGCAGTAAGGAAAAAGCATGAAGGTGTGGTCAAGTTTCTGGTAGAGAAGGGTGCTGATCTAGAGGCGAAGGATAAGTGGAGTCGAACGCCGTTATCACACGCGGCGGAGGACGGGCTCTATACTATAGTGAAGCTCCTGGCAGAGAAGGGTGCTGATTTGGAGACGAGAAATAATTATGGTATGAGACCGATACACTGGGTAGCAGGGGAAGGACATGAAGCTGTAGTCAAGTTTCTGATAGAGAAGGGTGCTGATCTAGAGGCGAGGGATAGTACTGGTAAAACGCCATTATTATGGGCAGCAAGGAAAGGGCATGAAGCTGTGGTCAAGTCTCTGGTAGAGAAGGGTGCTGATCTAGAGGCGAAGGATGAGTGGAGTTTGACGCCGTTATCGCATGCGGCAAAAGACGGGCTCTATGCTGTAGTGAAGCTCCTGGCAGAGAAGGGTGCTGATTTGGAGACGAGAAATAATTATAGTATGAGACCGATACACTGGGCAGCAGGGGAAGGACATGAAACTGTGGTCAAGTTTCTAGTAGAGAAGGGTGCTGATCTGGAGGCGAGGGATAGTACTGGTAAAACGCCATTATTGTGGGCAGCAAGGAAAGGGCATGAAGCTGTGGTCAAGTTTCTGGTAGAGAAAGGTGCTGATCTAGAGGCGAAGAATATCTTTTATCGAACACCGCTATCATGCGCAGTACATTCCGGGCATGAGGCTGTAGCGAATCTCCTGGTAGAAAAGGGTGCTGATCTGGAATTGAAAGATGAAAATGGTGAAACGCTGTTATTGTGGGCAGCGAAGGAAGGGCGGGAGGTTATGGTTAGGTTTCTAATAAAGAAGGATGCTGAGCTAGAGGCGAGGGATAGTACTGGTAAAACGCCATTATTGTGGGCAGCAGGGAAAGGGCATGAAGCTGTGGTCAAGTTTCTGGTAGAGAAGGGTGCTAATCTAGAGGCGAAGGATGAGTGGAGTCGAACGCCGTTATCGCACGCGGCAGAAAACGGGTGCTATGCTGTAGTGAAGCTCCTGGCAGAGAAGGGTGCTGATTTGGAGACGAGGGATAGTTGTGGTATGAGACCGTTACACTGGGCAGTAGGGGAAGGGCATAAAGCTGTGGTCAAGTTTCTGGTAGAAAAGGGTGTTGATATAGAGGCACAGGATTATGAAGATGGTCAAAGGCCGTTATCGTGGGCGGCAGAGAACGGGCGTGAGGCTGTGGTGAGGTATCTGGTAATGAAGGGTGCTGATATAGAAGCGAAGGATAATAAGAATCAAACGCCGTTATTTTGGGCGGTAAGGGGAGAGCGGGAGGCTGTGGTCAAGTTTCTGATAGAGGAGGGCGCTAATATAAAGGCGAAGGACAGTAGTGGTAGAACGGCGGTATCGTGGGCGGCGGAAAGGTCGTCTTGGCATCCGCCTACTGGTGTGCTTAAATTGCTTCTTGAAGCAGGCCAACTAAAAGGATATTAAGGGGAAAGGATTCTAGCGAAGCCATGGTGGAAAGATACCGTTGTCTTGCTATTAGAATTAAAGCTACCGGAATTCGATTTCGAGTACTTGAGTTGGTAGTTGAATGGCGACTGTGTTGCTTTTGTAGTAATTTCTGATGCCTCCGACACCTACCCTCCGGTTAGAATTTCTGGTGTATTTGTATTGCTTGCTTGTTCTCTAATTACAGCGATGTACAGGTATAAAGATATTTCATAATAAAATGTAACAATATGTCTTGACATAGGAACAATATAAAATCAATTATTTTTTCTTGAGTATCAATTATCTTGATTTCCACACTGGTTTCAACATCTTTGATCCAAGTCAAACTATCATAGTTCATTTTTGATATTCGCTTGGAACAAGAAAGGTCCCTAAATTGTCATTTCGCCCCCAAAACTTCACCAAACTCTGTGACGCGTAACTCTCATGGTGCCAGTAATATCTACATCTAAAAAGCAGCTAAATGTGTGATTGGCTGAGCTGATGAAATTCGCTTTATTTAATTCCATACCATGTGCCGTACCGCTCACGGGCCTATTGATCTGAATTAGTCCCTATCCATTTCGAGCAGTGTCTTAGACTGGTATTTCTGCTGTCTATTTCGGCAAATATGGCTTGTTTCCTGTTTCTGGTAGCAGTCTCGTGAACAAGCCAATAAAATTTTGATTTCTAGATCTCATTGGCAACTCAGGCCGGTATGGTTAATTGGCCTTATTAACTAGCTCGATACGAGGACAGCCTTCCTAACTTTGTTGTCAATCGGTAATCACTCCGTACGAACCCCAGACATAGGCCACCTGGTTCAGAACCCAATGCGCCTGCTTTGTCATTACCAGCTGGGTAGGCCCGAGACTATTGGGGGTCAACCATCTGCCGCTGCACGCGGATGGGGTCGGATAGCTATGGTAAGCGGTAACCACCATGTCATCAGCTGGGTTCGCGATCACGTCAACGGTACTAGTAAACGAGGGCGGGCCAGACGACGAGAGAAAATATATATAACCCGTCCGGTCGCACAGGATTGGGAGGGGTTCCCGGTGTGATTCCTTTTCTGCTCTAAAGTTCCGATTTTCTTGTTTTTCGTTCTGGCGGTTGGCAATGGTTCACATATTCAACACATGATCATATGATATCGTACACGTCCGGGCTCTAGGGATACTGACAATAAGCTCATCACCAACTGATCGAGCTCAATTGACTCCGGAGAAAAGCTTACAATGAAAGGAGGCCTTGTAGCTAACGTTATGCGTGTCTTTCCAACCTGAAAGCTTTGAAATCAACATCGAAATCGTTCCTTAAGTTTCTCTTGGGTCCCGTAAACCGAAAAGTACCCGAGAACCAACGCCAAACCGGTCAGCAACTTGCGTTTCACAGGGTCTCATCCGGCCTAATGCACAAACGATTGCAAGCGAAACCCCGAAAAAGTCGTCGCAATACGACAATACGAAAAATTCGGTGGTGATTTTTCAACACTGGCTCTCGAGATGGAGTGCGATTCTGGTTCAATCGGGGAGTTCGAGCCCTCGGTCGCACGTTAACCTGCGGCTCTGCAGGGGCATCCGCTGCGAAAAAGATGGTTGACGGCGAACCGGGAATTCGATGACCCGTGCGGAAACCTGCTTACAGGTGCTTAGAAATACAAAAAAAAACCAAACGGTGGAATGGTATTTCGGTGGAATAGGTATCTTGAAGAGTACGATTTCGCGAGCAATCTCGATCTCAAAGAGCTCAGGGGGGGTTCGGGGTTCGGAACCAAGAATGAAGCCGAAGACATTTCGACCTTACCCAATACTGCACAACAAGGCTGGGAGCAAAGAAAAATTATGTTGCTTGCGACGACAGGTTTTCCCCCCTTAGCGAAGCGGGCAGCACCTGGGAGAAAACCGAGGATTCAGGACAGATATGCAGGAGCTTGATCGAGAACCATCCAGCTACGGGAGATTGTGGGGGAATTAAGAGCCGCGTATCCTATTGCGCCCTGCTTCTGGATGGTTCCTCTCAGCTCCTTTTCTTGCCAAGGGGCAAGGACGTTTCGATGGTATTCAGCTCCGGATCCGCGGTCCCTTCCATTGAAATATAAAGCGACACCCGGTTGTCCGTACTACGAAATTTCCATTCGATAATCCAATTCTGCAAGCTTCAGGGCCAATTCAATTCAACGATATTTAAATAAATTCATTCATTAGCTTACGTCACTCTTTACCGGAACTACAACTCACCGCTAGAAATCACAATGGACGTCACAATTCCCACAGAATATGGGTACGCCGATAAACCCCCAATTGCTCCCAATCACCGACGTAGAGAATGCTAATATCATCTCCTCTGAATAGCTACGTCCTCCTCGTCGCCCTCACATCCACCTTTGTGAACCAATGGCACAGCCAAGCCGTCAGCACCGCTAGAGGCAAAGCCAAAGTTGCTTGTACGTTTCCTTACTCTCCTCAAGATACCGAAAACACTCCATACACACCATGCACGGATCGAACAGTCGGAAAATATCCGTATTTCCCCAAAAATGCAATTGGACGTTTGCCGACGGGTGTGTTATCACAATGGAAGACCGCACGCTAACCAGGAAGCTTCTTTTCGATCAAACAGACCCCAACGCCTACGCCCTAGACACCGAATCCCCCACCGGTTCCGAAAAATGGGTTTTCAACTGCGCGCAGAGAGCGCATTCCAATTTCCTCGAGAATCTGCCACAATGTACGAATATCTCCATGCTCCTTTAAAAATACACACCTTAATTATCGATATATATATATATACTAATGAATTCCCGTTGGAAATAAACAGTCTACGTCAGCATGTTCATCACGGGCCTTATCTACCCCAAATTCGCAGCTAGCGCGGGAGCGCTATGGCTTTTCGGAAGAGTATTGTACGCGATAGGATACAGGAATACCAAAAAGGAGAAGGGCAGGGGCAGGTTTATGGGAGCACCGGCGATGTATCCGGCCCAGCTGGGGCTTTGGGGTGGTGCTGGGTATGTTTGTTATCAAATGATCTTGGGGGTTTAAGTTTTTGAGGTTGTTTATGGTTGAGATGGGGAGAGAGGTGTTTATGGGGTTGGGCGCTTATTTGCCCGGATATGTTGAAAAGGCTATGTCGCAGCGAGAGGCTTCATTGGTTAATAATTCGAGTTGATTATTTTGACAATAGATGAAACCTTTATGTTGGTTCTAAAAGACTTATGTAGAAATGGCTGTTCTGCGGTGAGATTGTGATTAACTTTGCTTTGATCGAGGGAAGATATTATCGAATCGATAAGATAGATAATATGATGACGTATGTCGTGTTAAGTTAGATTATTATATTAGTACATGGATACAACCATTATGGCTTCGGCTCACCCAAATGGTTTGTCTCTAGCTTGAGAAGGTGAGGCTAGAGACGAGACCAGTTTGGGCACAAATTGGATGAATACTTCGCATAGATCAACCAAGATAGGTTGTACAATTGCACGAGCAAGATATCAACGAGCCTAACTGATAACCAAATTCTTGTCTCTTTTTAGTTTGATAGTCGAGGTAAATGCGTCTGAAAGATAGAGCCTATTGCTTTCTTTACTGACCCCCATGGTTTCTCTCTTGAGATGTGACCTTTCCCATCCAGTTTTCTTTTACTATTCTGCATATTCTTCATTGTCTAAATACATCTCGTCAATCAACAAATATTAAATTAGTATTTGCGTCACCGAAGCAAGTACTAGAGTCCTCGTTTACTAGTGTCTCCACTTCGATCCATAATATAGTGTCCGCACCAAAACACAAGCACGCGCGAGTTTTACGAGAACTTAGCGTGGACGAAATTTAAGTGAAGTGTCCCCGTGGGGTACCTTTTCAAAAAAAAAAATATCGTTTATGTTGGAAGTTGATGTATTCGTAGCCCTCCATCTTATGTTTTTTGGGGGGCTATATACTTATACGCAACGTCGCTACAACGGCGGAGCGAAAGAATTTAAGTAATCCAGCCCTTCCTGTGCCTACTGTTATTTTATGGATCCATGATTAACCACCTTGAAGTCTCGGATTAGTAGGGGTGGCCGAACTCATATCGTTTCTTGCAGCTGCAGAGACAAGATGCATGTCGGGTGACTTGTTGCCCAATTCCAACGGCATATTCCAACCTTGCATTCGAATCTGACTTAGCAAAGACACTTCAGTTAGTGTCGACGAGCACTTGCGCCTTCACACTCTGTACCTTACAGTTTTGAAACCCAAAATGGCATCTAATTACGAGAGTATAGTTTATTTTGTATTCTACTCTGATGTACAAATACTTGTTGCTTTGTAGTACGCATCACAACCAAAATATCCATTGTGAATCTTTCACATCGTTCAAATCCTCTGGAATTCTGCTCAAGAAAAAGGTCTAGTGATTTCAGAAATAGCGCCGCTCACATGCACATGGAAAAACCCGGAGAACTGATGATTGGCAGCGATTCGAAAAACGTGAGACATATCTATATCTCGATCATCGTATAGTATCCACATTCGCACACCACAAAACGTGAAGCCTTGCAAACGTTCACCGTTGAATCGCGGAGCATTCTGTCCAAATACTCGAGAACCAGGTTTCCCGTTTCCGCCCAAATCAGTAACTGTAAACAAAATGTGGGGACCAAGTTATGGGGCTGAAATATGACTCGGAGCTGTCACGTCAGTATCAAGCATAAGTATTGGCTGGCTTTTGATGCGGATATGCGGCCAATGATATAATCAGCGTATAGTGGATATGTTAATGACTGCTCTGGCTCAGCCAGTCAGTTCCGGTGCATAGCATATAACATGAAAGCGTTATTGTCCGTAGGATACGGTCGTGTGATACCAGAACACGGTGTCGCCGTAAGATCGAGCTATCAGGTCTCCGTCGAAAGATAAAGTTGTATAAATATCTTAATGCTACCATTGTTGTACAGATAGAAATCCGTTTGAATCTTTCAGCTTACAAGATGATTATCACAGAAGTGCCTCCTCAAAGCCATCCCTTTCAATGGCGCTTGACTCAAACTCCATCTATATCTTATGGGTTGCGTGAATTATCCAGTGCAACTCATGCTGCTACTCCCACACAGCTTGAAATCGCCTGGGAAACTCTCCGATCCTCTGGTAGCAAGTCCCTCCTTAAAAAGCATTTAACTACGGACCTCTATCATCTTTTGAAAGATCGTAAATCTCCCTCTGGTGTAACTCTCTTTGATATAATTCGATCAGGCGTCATAAATCTTGACAGTAGTGTGGGTGCTTACGCTGCGGACGCGGAATCGTACATTACTTTTGCTCCCTTATTTCATCGAATCATAGACGATTATCATGAGATACCGTCACAGATATCAAGTATAAAGCAAAGACAACCTCCTGTTAATTTCAACAATTCTTCCGGTTTCACGAATCTTGATCCGGAGGGTAAATATGTACTTTCGACTCGGATACGCTGCGCAAGAAGTATCGCGGGATACCCCTTCAATTCCAGATTGACAAAGGAGCAGTATATTGAGATTGAGGAATCAGTTAAGAAGGGTCTGGAAAGTTCTTTTAAAGGGGATCTTGAGGGTAGTTACTTTCCTCTCGCCGATATGCCAGCGGATGTGAGGGAGAGACTCGTCGATGATCACTTTCTATTCAAATCTGGGGATAGATTTCTAGAGGCCGCGGGTGCGAACAGGTAAATCCAAAATTCAGCTCGTTTAGTTGAATATGGAAATTTGTGCTAATATGTCAATTCTTACAACAGATTTTGGCCTCTTGGCAGGGGTATCTTCCACAACATCGATAAAACATTTCTCATTTGGGTGAACGAAGAAGACCACTTGCGAATTATATCGATGCAACCAGGAGCGGATTTAAAAAAGGTTTACAATCGCCTAGTTCGGGCGCTCGACAATCTCGAGAGAGGTTCCGATCTGCGCTTCGCCCGAGACAATGATCTTGGCTATCTAACGTTCTGTCCAACAAACTTGGGGACCACGATTCGAGCTAGCGTACATGTAAAACTGCCGAAACTGAAAGCGGCCGGACTATTGGAAAAAACTGCTGAGAAGTACGAGTTACAGGTGAGGGGGACAAGGGGAGAACATTCGGCGGATGAGGATGGGGTGTTTGATATTTCGAATAAGAGGAGATTGGGATTGACCGAATTCGAAGCTATAGAGGCTTTGCAAGATGGAATTACAGCCATGATCACATTGGAGAAAAGTTTTGAACCAGCTTGTTGATTCATAAGCGATTGTGTAATTAATTACTTCGCTGTTAAAAAAACGTAAATGCCAAACGTTAAACACTCACACGTGGTCTCACCCCCAGCTTCACCGTATCAAGAGACAAAGCATGGGTGCAAGGAAGAGTTTGGTTTACGAGACCACTCACACGTAGTAATCTGCCATTCACGCTCAAAGGTTGCATTTTCAAGATTGTGTGCCAGAGTAAACGTAAAGCTTGGAATGGCGTCTTTTGTGGTTCCTTTGAAAAATAATTTAACAAATCATTTTTAGTACATAATTTGCATCCTTGCAAGCTTTGAGACCAAGCTTTCCCGGTTGCTTGATACTTGGGTCCTTCCTAGACACCCGCCGAATCCACATACCCGCAGAGACCTCAATTCTTCCCTCTGAAAATTAACCTTTGATTTCTTGGGAGGCAATGCAGTAGTTGTAGTTCATAGCGTTGACTTTGACTTTCAGGAAATGCAACTGCGAAATGCTAACCGAATTTGGAGTATGGGGTCGAGTTCAATGATCGTCGTGGAAGGCAGACACACTGAGTTGTCCAATTGCTTCACATAGCGTAATAGCCTAAGAACGAAGGGAACGAATAATATGTGTCCAAGCGTATCAACTGCCGGTTTTTACAACCCGTATTACGCCGGATTGTTCAGTCGCCGGCCGCAAAACCTTCGATTCTCAGGACGGGTTTCCACGAGTTCTGGAGTTATGCAAACGTAATACATATGTATACTCGGATCTTTCGTTTGAATTCCACCAACATGAGCGCGCGCCGCCCAGTTTATGGCCAAGAGCCACCAGTTAAGGTTTGTCGCACTCGGGGGACGGCTGAATCGATCAGGAAATAGAAGTCAACTGGGAATCTTTCTGGGCGTCTCCACATCTGTTCTGCTCTGACTCGCTGAATCCTGTAAACTCGGGTTCTCCTCTAGCCGTATCTGGATTTGGGGTCGCATCTTGCCCGATTTGGCCGTGCAAGCTGAACTCCCTCGACACCAACTCTGAACAACACGAAATATTCGAAATTGGCGGCGCTGTTGGAAGCTTCACGGCATTCCCTCCGAGGGTTCAGCTTTCGAGTGAATGCACGAATATGCCGCCCTGTAGGGTATAGTCTGCTTTATTTATCACCTTTCAAGACACCGATCGCGATGGTAGGGCATGGGGCTCCTTGGCCTTTCTTGGTGAATCTCTATCGCTAGCAAGAGTATTACCGATTCGCCACTTGTCGTGAAGACTCTCCGTCCATAAATAGGAGGCGTGCTCTTGATCGTATTGTGGAATTCCCATGCTGTACAAAGTACATTCGTTTTCTTCCATTTTATCGGGATTCGGATACTTGCTCCAAATTTATCCTTTTTTAAAATAAAAAACCCCACAATGAGGTTTGCTACCACAATTATCTTAGCCGCGGCGACAGTTGCTGCTCAGACTCTGAGTAAATGCAATGCGGATAATTGTCTTCGAGGTAAATAATTTATGCGTACCTGTAGTTATACCCAACAGTTCGTGTTAATTATACAACCATACAAATAGCTGTCAGGGCATCAGGCTTCCCAACCCGTCTTGCCACGCAAGATTGTTCCTCATACTTTCGCGCGACTGTGACCCCAGCTACAGTGTAAGTCCTTAGCTGGACCCCCAGACAGCCATGTCTATAAATTAGTAATATACATATAACTGACAAGGAAACTTAGCACCATCACCCAGACCGCCCCTATTACTAGCACTCTGACCATCCCCACGTTTACAGTGCTCAGCCCTACAACCGAGATTGTAAACAGCGTTGCGAAACGTCAAGCGACAGTCATCCCCTCTGCGATCCCCGCGTACGCATCTCCATGCGGCGGCGCCATTCGCTATGCATCCGCATGCTCTTGTATCGGCGTGACCCGGACCACAGTCACCGTCGCCGCTCCTTCGACCACCTTGACCCTAACCCCAACTGTCACCCAGACATTATACTCCCCTACCGCCACCGCGCGCCCTTTTATCCTGCAATTACAAGGAGGTGACCAGGACGGTAAGTATGTGAGGTACATAATGGAAAGTAATACACGTGTAGCTGCTTTTACAAACACGGAGGCGGAAGCCCAGCTCTTCTACCTTGACCCGAACACGAGCAATCTTAAGGCCGTGGGCTTCCCCGAACCAGGAGTCCTCACCGATCAATCTCGGCCTGTATACTATATCGTGATTGGATATGATTCCTTCGTACCCACCTCCATCAACTGTAGCATCACCGGCAGTAGCATTGCTTGCACAGCTGGCAGGTATACCGAATTTGGAACCTATTCGGAAGGGTATGCTTTGCTCATGGGGCCTCCGGGTACGAATTGGGCGTCGTATGCGGGAACAGGCACCACTCTTAAGGTGATATACAAAGCTTAACGCCCTTTGGTTGCATTTGGGGGATCGTTCTTGGAAAAAAATGGGGGGATTACAATGGATTCGGTACCTAAATACGAAGGGAATGATTGCAAGGGTTAATGTATGCATAATGATTTTTTAAAAAATATAATAATATTTTTTATCCACCAACTACCCATATCACCAATACTCGTGTATATGCGCAATAATATTGTCCCTGTTCTTTTTAAGGTGAATAGCTAGAGTGAGCGTGATTCATGAACACATCATTCATTCGCCAAGTTGAAAGTCATTATATACAACGTTAACGCTTTTTTCGTATGCACATTTCGGAAGTGTGTTCTTGGTCTCATATTACGGGAATAAGAGATGAAATTGAGATCAATCGGGTTTTGGCACTGCGTACTGGTATTTTAGGATAACAAAGAGCAGTTCTCTTTTTACAGTGTGGATTGTAGAGATCATCGACCACATAAGAAACTTCATCTGCAACACAAGATTTACACCATAATTTGTTAGACCAAAAGGGCTGTCTTGATTATTCTACCTGAACCGATAATCCAATATATATATATATATCTGACATAACCGTATTGGTATATCTCTGCAATCCGGAATCTGCAAATTAGCAATTTCCAATTATCAAACCGCACAAGAGTCCGGATGTGTTCGTAGAATATCAGGATGGGGGTGGAGTATTGTCGATATGACTGTCTTATGCTAACTTGCAGCTTGTAGATCTTTATCAGATGTTTTCTCATTGAATACCCGATGGAAGAATGGAGCCCAGACTATATTCGAAGATAGCAGCTCGGGACCTTTACGACAAGCTCACAGGCTGTTAAGTCGCTGTATAACCATGGAGCGCAAGGGTATTTTATCTGGAGACTGGGTAAATATGGAGTTTATGATGGCTATCGAACCAATATCGTAAGATTAATACTATTTACAATTACGTCACCTTTAATTGTGAAGATAAATAGACCAGGCGCCAGTTACTAAAGGAGAAAAAGAACTCGACAATGCGTCCTGATTCCATCCCCATCCTCATCCTCAGCTTCATTACCATCAGCATCATCATCATCACTATCAATTACTAGTATCGCAATTATCGCGAGCTAGCAGCCAACCGTCCCACCAAGCTAAACGATGATCGAAGAAAGCGTCCAAGGCCCAAAATCTGGGGCTGACAGCTTCCAGCTTCAACTACTCTCACCACCGTCGGGGGTATTAGGCGCGGTCCGCTCCGATGTACCTGCCGGACGCCCCGAGTCTCGATCACCATCACCATCACCATCAACCCTCAACCGAGCCCAAAGCGACGGGCGACGAGGGATCGATGTTGAGCAGACCGTATTTCCATTGGGGAAACGGGAAGCGCGCCGATTTACAGCGAGAGCGCTGAAGTCGGGAGAAACCGAAGAGGGGATGAAGGGGAAGGTTCCGGTGGCGATTCTTATGGACGCGGAGGAGTTGGAGAGGAAGAGAGAAAGAGGAGGAGTGGCGCCTGATTTAAAGTGGTGGCAGGGCCGGCAGGAGGAGTTGCGGCTCGCCTTGCATTGGCTCCCAATAGTTTTGATGGGAGTGGTAGTCCTGATCCGCCTGGTGCTGTTCTTTCGCGGAAGCCAGCTGTCGGATGCCGTCAGGAGTTTGTGGATTTCCGGGTTCTTTCTGGTCGTTGCCGTGGGGGTCTTGCTGGCGATGGCATTCACGACACGGAAGGGTCGTATCATCTGCGCTGTGGTGGTGTTGGGAACGATGTTCCTGATGACCAACCTGGCAGGTGGCGGCATCACGAACAGCACGCCGCCGAGTACTTCAGTCGCTGCGTCACCACCGTACGTAGAATGACAGCTTGCTACTGTCATCCGTACCTCACGTCGCCGTACGTAGAATGGTAGCTTGCTACTACCATCCGTACTTGTTTTCGTACGTAGAATGACAGCTTGCTTCTGTCATCCGTACTCCTTCATTTCCCTTCGTGTATCCCATCACGCTCGTGACGAGACTTGCCTCCGTCATGCCTTGATGTCACTTCGATAAGACTTGCCTCTGTCGTTCGTGTTCCCCTTTTTCTGTATATATCTTTTTTGCTTCATAATTATATATTTTTGGAGCGCTAGAGCGTATTTTTCCAACAGAAAAGCTATAAAAAGTGATTGATGTCGTAAAGCATGATGTACAGCCCGACATACCCGCCCCCCTACCATTTGACGCAACCACACCGACACCATGTATGGAACAACACGTATACACATGTTTATTTCAGCTTCCGGTGCTCGGTTCGTGTTATTAGTTGGCACATTTGCTATTATCACCTATATTGTTCTCTTGAGATTGTTGGATATAATAACGTGGCTATTGTCAGTTCTGAATGATGACTTGCGGGAGTTCAATTTCTTGCTTAAGTTCGCATACACCAGACATTGCTAGCATGCATAAGAAAGGTCGCTTTCCATCCTTTCGGAGATAGTATTTTTTAACTCTTAGAATAATTTGATATGCCGCTCCAAGTCCATGAAGCTTATTAACTAGCTGTATGAGTGTCCGACATGACACCAACGAGAATTCTTTACCGTCATGCTCATTCGGGCATCTTGTGTCCCAAGACAATCTGACTAGCGCGGTAATTTATAGCCATTGGCTATCGATTCACATAATGACCCAGCGCATATAATTGCGTTGTTCGTTGCTTCAACCACCAAGAACGGTGGTTGCAGCCCAAAATAAGCTAAGTTAGCCGCTGCTGTAACACCTTGCCCTTCTCTGAAAATCTCGAAAACTGGATACTTAATTGGTAGGTTCAGTCAACCAAGAGAATAAATATCTTGTATCGAAATGTTTAGCTAGATCGTTGAACCCGAAAGAAAGATTCGATTCTCGGCTTATGACTTTATGAATCCAACAATATTGGATTTGATTCGAGTAACAATATGCAACAAACGGCTGCTTCATAATGGCTTGGGGCCGCCCTCCACTCTAACGGAGAACATTACATCTTGTACCACAAAGGCCCACTTTTTGAAATACCTCTGGCTGCCCACCCTCAACCTTTCCCAATGTTTGGAGAGTGGTAACAAGAGTTGTCAAGAGGATCGAGATTCCTCTTGTAGAGCTAGTTTGATTTTAAGCTTAAGTTGGATCGAGAACTCACAACCGCGGATAATACACACGATGATTATATTAGGAAGGTTCAGCCTCATACGCATGTCATATCAAAGTTGCGATTTCTTTATCAATGCTCTTCTCCGCTCCTTTTGCGACACACCGAAACTCCGGTTCTACAGGAAGCCCCGCAATCCAGTTTGCTAGTCTTCATCTGTTCGCTGAAAATCGAATACGTACGCTTATGGTCCTTGACACGATTCTCATAATATCTTCAACTGGACAGATATATTATCATTTCGGAGTTCGATAAATAATAACAAACAAGTTGGTACTTTTTTGAAACCGCCGATTTCGAATTTTGACTAAAATTCCGTTGTTAAGATACCCTCAAAATCCAAAATGACGGACGCCGACGAGAAACTCACCAACATAACTCCTGAACTCACCTACATATCTCCTGAACCGATGTCAAATTCCCCTCCAAAAACCCCAAAACAATCCGTAGTTCGCATGGAGAAGGGCGAACACGAATTCAGAGAGCCAAGTTGCTGCGGAGACTGCTGGCTTTGTAGTACCAGATGCTGTTGCCCACGGGAGGGTAGTGAAAGGATGACCTGCAAGATTTGTATGAAGAGCTGCTTGAATTGGCGACTCTGGTTGTGTATGAACGTGTGATGGTAGAAGACTTAAATAAGATATGTATTTACTAAATGAAGCAAAGATAACTAGACATCGACTACAGTGCAATAGAAAACACATTAAAATTGGTTTTACGGTTATCCAGTAGTTTTAATGGCTGTAATAAAGTCGAAAACTGTGTGTGTGTGTGTGTGTGTGTATAAATAACAGCCAGTTTTTCATATTTAAAAAAGCTTGTTGAACGTGACGAATGATACACTCTTGATCGATATATCGGCGGCGATACCGAGTTTTCAACTAATAAAAAAAATATATAAGAAAATTAACTAAGTCGACACGAATGCAGGTTATGAAGAATTGAAAGCAGAAGTTGAAGCGGCTGACGGAGCATTACATATGACTGTCATAGAGACCTGCAAGCAGCTCCAGAATAGCCCATGGCTCGACGAAATCTATTTTATGTATTATAATTAATTGAAAACAGGCAAACAGGCCTAAGTTGGGCTATCTCTACATTATATTCTGTTGTACCAACTCAAGGTCATTGTGTTATCTTTCGCCATTCCTTTCCAAACAGTTGAAGTGGGTTTTCTAATATACAGCATATATCCGGCAAATATACTAAACTTCAGCTGATCGATTCACTATTGACTCGGCACCGACACCGAGGCCGAGTCGATAGCAAGGGTGCAGTTATCCGACAAGCTAGGAAATAACCTCATCAATCAGGAATATTAGGTAATATCTGACAGGTAACGTCGGACTGGTACCTGAAAATTACAGGGCGGTATATGGAGACTAAAGTGCTAAGTATGGCTTACGGAAGGTAAACAAAAACATATTTCAATTGTAAATAAAGCTCCTGGCTATCTCTTCACAGATTTAAGGAGGGTTAAGATCTGCTGTCCATGAACTCATGAGTTGAGCTCCATTCCATTTTGGTGTTCTAGGATTTTTGGCTGAACTGGCTAACTAGATTGAGTTTCGCGCGAACTAAGCTCTAATTTTCCTGGTGGATGTTATGTACACTCCTATACCCCACCTTCGCGGGAGCGATATAGCCTCGAAGCTAGGAGTGATACAATATAATCCCAATATTAGAGTGTTAACTAGAAAGACTGCTATTGCAGCACTTAAATCCCGACTGAATGAACCCCACTGTTAACTGTTGACGGTCTCCGCCATGTAGCCTTCAAAGTCAACCAACAACGCTTCTTGACCTTCTCTGCCGAACTTAACCTCCTTGCAGTTGGGTACACTCGTACTTTTAGAGTTCGACAGTGACTCGTTGGTGGTAAATGCTATCAGATAGCTACCTTTTAGAAGCCGTCAATGCTTATAAAATCTATGTCTGGGTATAGGGACTGCTCTTGGGCTGATTGAGTCTCAATGTTGAGTTGGTGACAAGCATGATAACAACCCGTTCTGGCAGTACCAATCGAACCCCGCATGAACCCCGCAGATATTCAAGAATTGAGCATTGCTCATTCTGAACGGTTTTAAATCTTTCCCGATCTCAAATACTTCACTCATAAAATCATAAAAGACCCATAGAGTAAAGAAGCAACAAGCTATAACCGCATTAACTGCTATCCCATCATAAAGACGTAGCACGATGGCTACTCCTCAAGGTTCTAAGCTTAGGACCCATGGCAGCTACACTGTGGGGTGGGTATGTACGCTGCCCAAGGAGCAGACTGCCGCTATAGCAATGCTAGATGAAGAACACGATACTTTGCCGAAACCACCCAATTCGAAAGACGATAACAGTTACTGCCTGGGGTCCGCTGAAAATCATAATGTTGTCATAGCTTGTCTACCCATGGGTAAATCGGGTGTCATATCTGCTGCTTCTGTTGCTGGCCATATGATCAATACTTTCCCGAATATTAAATTTGTCTTTATGGTTGGTATCGGGAGTGGGGTCCCGAATAAGGGTAAGGTCAGGCTTGGGGATGTCGTGGTTAGCAGCCCCGTGGGAGATTTTGGAGGTGTGATCTATTGGGACATGGGCAAAACGACACAAGACGATTTCAAAAGGGCTGGGTCACTCAATAGTCCACCGAAATTGCTCCTAACAGCGCTTACGAAACTAGATACACGTCAAAGAATGCATGGGTCCAAAATGCCCGAGTACCTGGATCAATTGAAAACCAAGTTCCCAAGACTCGCATCCAAATACTTGAAAGGAGAAAACTTGGAAGACATTCTGTTCAAGTCGAGTTACAGTCATGTCGTTAGAGACCCTACAGAAAGTGAAGAAGAGGATGAGGATGATGATGAAGAAGTTGACTGTCAGCTTTGTGATAGGACGAAAATTGTGAAGAGAAAGACAAGAGATATGCAAATTCACTACGGTCTGATCGCATCGGGGAACAAAGCCATCAGGGATGCTACTTTAAGAGACAAGCTTAATAAGGATCTCGGCCCTGTTCTCTGCATAGAAACAGAGGCCGCTGGACTTATGGATGATTTCCCTTGCATCGTCATCAAAGGGATTTGTGACTACGCAGACTCACATAACAACGACACTTGGCAGGAACATGCTGCGGCCATTTCCGCAGCATATGCAAAGGAGCTTCTGGGGTGTATCATGACGAGCGAGGTTGAGGCAGAAAGGCCGGCGAAAGAAGTGATGGAAAAGAGTAAGTCTACTCATCTAGTATCCAATTAATCTGCTTGTTCTGTTACTGGGGTAGGACAGAATGATAAAAAGTCTGAACAATGGGTAGTGCCGGTACCGCGGTCCATTTCTCATACTCGCAAATCTTTCTTGAAATCTATTCTGTTACATTAACTTGCCACTAATATTAACTATTCCCAAAATAGTGACGACTATCGAGAAAAAGATCGACCGGGTGAACTCGAAACTAGACCGGAAAGAAAACATTGATATACTTGACTGGCTGACAAAGGAAACTTATGCCCCCCAACAAAGCGATTACCTCAAACTACGGCAACCAGGAACGGGCCAATGGCTTCTAGAATCGAATGAATTCCAAACGTGGCTCAACACCAATCACCAGACATTGTTTTGCCCAGGTATTCCTGGAGCCGGAAAAACGATTACGACAGCAATTATCGTTGACCATCTTAGGACTTTATTTCCACCCGATAAGCATGAGGACATAGGGATTGCGTATGTCTATTGTAACTTCAAAAGGTACAGTGAGCAGCAAGTTGAAGTCTTGCTCGCAAGTATTCTCAGGCAGTTGGCCCAGAATTTATCTTCTTTACCAAACTGCGTAACCAGCTTATACAAAAAGCACAAGAATGAGGGCGGGTCGGCCCCGTTATTAAAGGAGATTACAGCAACTTTGGCATCATTGACCGCAAGTTCAACGTTTTCAAGAATTTTCATCCTTGTTGATGCCGTGGACGAGTGCCAAGAAGCTCACGGCCACAGGTCAAAACTTCTTTCAGAGATATTTTCTTTGCAAACGAAGGCGAAGTTAAATTATTTCGCGACTTCGAGGTTCATCCCCGAAGTTGTAGACCTGTTTAAAGGGGAATCCGTTTTACAGCTGGAAATTCGTGCTGCCGATGCCGACCTACGAAATTACTTGGAAAATCACTTTCAGAATATACCTGGTATCGTCAAAGACGATGTAGGACTGCAAAAGCAAATCAGCGACCATATAATTGGCTCAGTTGACGGAATGTACGAAGAATATTTCTGTTCTTCGTCTAAGGCTTCTAGGAATATAGGTTGACGTTTGAGCTAGGTTTTTGCTTGCAAAGCTTCGCCTCGAGTCTTTAGCCGGTATGGCTTCTCCGAAGGAAGTCTTGGAAATGCTCTCAAAGAACCGGCAGTTGTCCAATACGGCTACGAGCAAAGAAGTCCAGATCGCGTACGATATTGTCTACGACGAAACTATGGATAGGATTCGAAATCAATTGCCTGCCTCCCAGATACGTGCATTCAATGTGCTGTCCTGGATTATTTTTGCCAAAAGACCACTCACTACGCTGGAACTTCAACATGCTCTCGCAATAGAAGACAATACGCGAACTTTTGATAAGCAGAATCTTCCTAGGAAGGACCTGATGATCGGACCTTGTGGCGGTTTGGTTGCGATTGACGAAGAAAGTGACGTCGTTCGCTTAATACATTATACCACACAAGAATACTTTGAAAGATACAAGGATAAATGGTTTCCTAAATCGGAGACGGATATCGCAGGTAAATGTATTACGTACCTGCTATATGACAACTTGACGACCGAGAATCGGAAGAAACAGGAGCTCAGGGCCAAGCTGAAGGAGAATGCTTTGTATGGCTACACTGCTGAAAATTGGGGTCATCATGCTCGCACGTCTTCCATTGAAGAGAAACGCATCTTAGATTTACTTGAGAATCAGATTGCAGTCATAGCTTGCTTCCAAGTTCGCGAGGCTATCGGGGATATCGAGGACGATGATGAATCAAGCCTGTATCGGCCATTGACTTGGGATCCGGATGCTCAATCAAATATCTATGATTATGGGGTCGGCCCGATGGGTCTACACCTTGCCGCGTTCTTTGATTTAATAAAACCTATGGAGACGTTGATCTGCAGTGGCTTTGATCTAGAATCTAAGGATTCATACGCTTGGACTGCACTTTCCACGGCTACACATATGGGGAACGAAGCAGCGGCGAAGTTACTAATAGAAAAAGGGGCAAATCTGGAAACCACATGCAACGGTGGTATGACGCCACTCATTCTAGCTGCATATAAAGGACATGAAGCGTTAGTGAAGCTCTTTCTAGCATGCGACGCTAATCTAGAAGCGAAGTGTAGCTCAAATATGACCCCGCTCTTATACGCTGCAAAAGAGAGTCATGGAGCGCTAGTAACGCTTCTTTCGAGCCACGGTGCCGATCTGGAAGTTGAGGATATTAGCGATAGAACACCACTCTCTTACGCTGCCAATTCCGAACAAGAAGCGGCGGTGAAGTCCCTTCTAGATCGCGGTGCTAACCCCAACGTTAAGGATATTAACAATAGAACCCCGCTCTCTTATGCTTCACAAAGTGGACAAGAGTCGATAATAAAATTGTTTCTGGATCATGGTGCCGATCTGGAAGTTAAAGACACCGTTGATAGAACGCCATTCTCCTACGCTGCAGGAAGCGCACCAGAGGTGGCAGTGAAACTCCTTCTAGATCACGGTGCCGACCTGAAAGTTAAGGACAAAATTGGCAGAACCCCACTCTCATACGCTTCAGAACGTGGACAAGATGCCGTGGTAGAGCTTCTTTTGGCCTACAACGCCGACCCAGAAATTGAGGACAGCGCTGATAGAACCCCAATCTCCTACGCGGCTGAAGCTGGGCGAGAAACTGTTGTGCGAATGCTGGTGAAGAGAGGCGCAACTCTAAAGATTAAAGATAAAGAAGGATTACTACCAATTTTGCGGGCTGCAAAGGGCGGACACGAGGCAATATTGAACCTATTTCTGAGTTTAGGCGAGGATTTGGAAACTAGGGATAATGAGGATCGAACTCCGCTCTCGTGGGCTGCTAGTGATAACCGTGAAGCTGTGGTGAGGTTTCTCATCAATAAAGGGGCAGATCTAGAGTCTAAGGACAAGAGGGGCCGAACGCCACTCTTCATAGCAGCAGGGCTTGGAAATACGAACGTCGTCGAGGTACTGTTGGAACAGGGAGCGGATATAGAAGCCAAAGACGAATATAATATGACGCCACTCTTAAAGGTCGCAAAAAGCTTATACCCAACGATAGATTTAAAAACGGTACAAGGAATGGAGAGGATAGGCGCGGGTATAGAAGACAAAGACGACAGCGCGGGATGTACCTCGTTGGCTGAAAGACTTTTCAGAAAGAATAAGAAGATAGCACAAATTCTTGTGGGCAAAGGCGCGAATCTGGAGGCCAAAGTTGACAATAAGACGGCGCTCATCTATGCAATACTTTGTGGGCAGAGGGGTGTTACAAAAGTATTGTTGGATGGAGGCGCAAACCTGGAAGCCAGATGTGATGGTGTAACTCCGCTTTTGTGGGTCGCAGCAAAGGAGGATAGAAAATTTGTGCAATTATTGTTAGATGGGGGTGCGCACCCGGATGCCGCTACGCAGGGAGTTACACCGCTCGTTTTGGCCGCCAAGTTGGGTTATACGGAAATAGTGCAACTATTAGTTTGTAGAGGCTCGAACCTGGAGGCTGGTCGTGACGGCATGACGGCGCTCTGTTGGGCTGCACTGAATGGACATGCTATGGTGGTGCAGTATTTACTGAATAAGGGGGCAAGTCGGGAAGCTATAGGGGATGGTAAGACGCCACTCTCTTGGGCTACAGGTCGCGGGCATACAGCAGTGATGGAAATATTAGCGGAGGGCGACGTAGGTGGTAGTAACTGATATTTAGATATATGATAGAATGGTCTCTAAAAGAGCTGAAGACTGCGTCGGCTGATGTATAGAGCTACTCGGCGTCTGCTTCTATCAATTATAAAGCCACTAACGTAATAATGCCGCTCACAAGTACTTCATAGTAAGGCCAACGAAAGTATATACCTAAAATTAAACAAGCTTCTCCCTCTGGCGACTTCAGTTTTCTTCTAGGTCCAGAATACAACAAGAGGATGTGTTGTAGCAGTCAGCTTATGCAACCATCTCATATCTACTTAAGTAATTATTATTTGTAACTTTGCGGTCAGCATTTGGTTTAGGAGATAATTTGTAATTCGGTTTCCTGATGGTAGGAAACTTCAAGTTTTCGGTTTTTTAAACCCCATCTACTCTTAGTATTAGATAATCGGAAATAAACAATATGACGCAAATATACTTCCGACGCAAAGCTAATATTTATTATAATATATATTACAAAACTAGGACGACTAAACTAAGCATAATAACAATAATGAGTATGACTTCATCTCGAATCCAGAGAGAAGTAGGAATAGAGGACAACCAACCGATATCAGTGCATATAATAGAATCATAAGCACCTTGCTACAAAGTAGCAGTTAAGTCATTATGTACACCTGAGTAGCGCCGTTAGCATTACTACTTAGTCATTCCCATTACAAATGATCAAATTTAAACTACGAACCAAGAAGCTTCGCGCACGTTTCCATTTGCCTTTCTGTTTCACTTTCTAGACTTGTCTGGGAACACTTTCAAATCACGAGACTAACACTTTCGTTGGATTAAATTCAAATGAACTCTGCAATGATTGAATTTGGGGCAGGCACTCGCAACTCTGCACTCTCATTCAAGTTGTTGTGAGAAACCCTGAATGTTGCTTTTGCACGGTCAGAAAGACATATTTCCTGAATTTTGACGGAACCCTCGAATGGACTTACGGATTTAGATGCACAATCTCAATACCATAAGCTTTCCGGATTCCCCTCACAATCTTTATATCTTCAGAGCTGATAACATTGATCACCAGGACCTTGGCCACGGTATCCGAACCAGGTATTTTTCCAATGGCTTCAAAATACTTTTCTAGTGAACTAGGAGTATTATAATTGATGAGAAGTGGAGCTCGTTCGGAATCGTAAAGAGAAAACTTGCGGAAATCGATACGAGAGGCCGTTGCGTGGGTGGTGATAATACACCTGATACTGCCGGAGCTGAAATCCTTCTTCATAATATCAAGTTGCGCGGGTTCGATACCACGGTTGGCAACAGAAACTGTGTGACCGTTCTTCTCGATCTCATTCTTTATCTCAACGGCTTCGGATAGGGTAACGCAAAATATGATGCATTGGGTGATTGAGAAGTGCTCGTAAGCCTCGGCAACGGTTTTAGGTTTATGTCTTTCGTCCTTGATTTCCAGGTAGGCTTGCTTGAGGTCCTTTACCGCGATATCCTTTAGATATTTACTGTACGGAGCCATGACTGTAAGGTTCAGTCGATACCGCGCACTATAAGTTAAGAATGGAGGTCAGCCTATTCAACGGGAGTATCCGGGGGAATACAAGAAAGCAAACCTCTCATAGTTGGAAATAGAAGGGGGAAATGAAAACCCGGCCTGCTTGATCTGTTTTGTGTGAGATTATGAGTGAGCTCGAGGGTTTTTATCGGTTTAGCATTATTCCAGAAGGCTTGTCTCGGAGGCGATACTCCGTTGGTTATGATCTAGTGTAAATAATGGGGGGTCGAATTAAGAACAACAGCGTGAATAAACCTCATAGACTATCTAAATATCGGAAGATGTGAGGTTTGAATCCACTGAAAGAGCGGTTGAGAGTAGGAATATATGTTCCCAGGGGGTATCTTTGTGCGGGGTGATAACCGAAGATCGATCGATCTGGTCGTCGTGCCGTCCCGCAATCTATCCACCGAGAGTCGAGAATCCGGTTCCCAAATAGTACTAGGAACTAATTTGGACCGAGGCTAAACACGTGTACACCCTAGCGCAATGATATTATAAACGCGCTAATGTGATGTCAACGCAAAGATCTTTATTCAAAGGACAGGCAGTTTTTGTTCTAGACTGTTCTGCAAGGTGGTGCCAGTCGCATGATGGTATCGCTGCATAATAGAATTTTCTATACTGATAGTCGTCTTTGGCCAATAAACCTGCAGCTATGCCTTAAATTGAACTGTGAGCTTCTTAAGTAGGGAGCATATCTAAACCAATATCGGTAACATCATTCATCTGAAATGAACCCGGTTCCAAGACGGGAATGTCTACCCCTCGAGTTTGATATGGAAGCAGATCAATGACGGTATTCCAAACCAAGACTGCCACATATTCGATCCGTAAAACGCTTACAACCCAGCTGAAGGACCGACAAACTGGGATGCATTTAATCTCACGAGCAAAACTTACCAAACATATGAAAATCATAGAGGAAATCCCAATGATAAAGTTAAAAAGGTTGACATTAGTAGCGTCGGGGTGCTCCAAAAGGATTCGAGAGCACCAAGACCAGCGATCTGTCTCGTTCTGTCGCTGAAACATTGGTTCTCCGTCAAAATTAGGTGCCGTATCAAAGTATAAGCTGCTATTTAGCGTATTCACAACGCCCCGGATCTTATATTCAGAAAAATACCATGTCTTGATATACCATGAGATGATTTCGTCCACCCACAAACTAGTACTGTTTGATTTTGTACGATCGGTGAATCTATCATTGACACCAAAGGCCTTGATGTATCTTGTAGTAAGAGTGTTCAAAGATATGTGGTGGAAGACAGAGAGAAGTTTTGGGATTTTGGAGAGTGAGACAAAGGTTTCCCAGAGCTCTTCTTTTGAGCCTTCTTCCACTAGATAGGCGGCAAGATTTGGCAATTGCTTGTTCCACGTATCCCAGTATGTGCAGATTCCCCCCCTAATGCAGTATTGAAACCTTTCGATACAGCCTATAGCGGTAGCTTCAAAGTCCGGGTGGTAAGAGTTTCCCACATTAACATTAGCGGAAAACACAGGGTCACGCAGCGGAAGCACGCCGTATGCTGTTTTAGGTTCGGCTATGTACACAGCGAGGAACACAGTAGCATTAGGCGCTCGGACAGCCGGGTGTAACTGAAATTTTCGCGTCGCGTTTATGGGACTCTCATACATAGGGAGTGACATTATGCGGCCATCACCAGTCATCAGCCGTGAAGCCACCTGCCGCCCAGAGCTATCATTCGACCATTTATTAGGCCCGTTCCAGGTTGTCAGCCAGACCCATGAACCAATATCAGGCGGGGCCTCTAGTTCTTTCTGCGTAAAGTCGTAGATGGCCAACGCAGGGTATCCTCCTGTTTCATGGATCAACTCATCCAGGATAACAGGGCTACATGTAAGTTGATGACTCAATGTTATCTGGGCCTTGGAGTTCAGGCCAAGTTGCCGAAGATTAATCCTATTTTGTTCAATTGTTACCGGCGTGGTATTTTTGGTGCAGATATCCTGAGGGAACGGGCAAGGTGTAGGTGCATCGGTGATGTTGATTTCTTTGATCTTATCTTTGGAGCAATTTTCTTTATCGTGGACCTGGTTAAGCGCCTTATCCCAACAGCTCTCATACTTGCTGCTAGAGTACATGTACGCTTCTCTGTACAGTGCGCTGTACGGTTGCCAAAACCGGATATCGCAGTGCGGCGTCCATGTAGATTGCACGACGGGACTCTCAGTCCCAGTCGTTAACCAGTTGACAAGAAGGATACCGGCTAAAGCGAAGAATATTCCATTGATCACGGCTGCAATACCAAAGCCGAGCGGTAATACCTCTTCATCATCGGTTTCTTCATACTGACTAGGTCTACTATACTACAGCCAGTCAGCGGTATTAGTTAACTATGCAGCAGCATAGAGCATCATATAAACTTACTGATTTAAGCCATGCTAAAAAAAAGTTTAAGAGTAAACCAACTAAATTCCGTAGCACTCCAAAAATCGCAACGTGAAGATTTCCAAGGCGCCCCACTAACATCCAGTTGTCTAAAGGAGTAATTATGTAGTGGAAGCTGGCTTTAAGTCTTTTTGTCAAACGCCGAAGCCACGCCCCTAGCCTACGTGCCAGATCCATTACCGCCGCAGTTTGCGATAGACTGAGAACGGGGTCATCGCTGCCGTCCGGCAGCCGAACACGTCTGTTGAAACGGTATACTACGTATCGTAGAATCATCCAGCTACGCCCAGGTATAAAGATCAGAGGGATTGTATACAATCCTAGCAACCACAACGAGTCTTTATCCTGCAAGGTCCAAATCCATCGCTTGTGAAAAGGTTCCCCGTAGAGTTCCCAAGCACCAGTTTTGATGTAGTCGGCCAGCATTTGGATTCAGGAGGGGAGAGATCTAGATCAGTATGCTAGGACAGCCGCAGTGGGTACGTGTATATAATTCTCCGACACAAGTTGGATGATTCGGCCCTGTGAAACGAACAGAATAGATAAAAGTAAAGGACTTGAGATGTTTTATAAGATATGGGAGGTTCTGGAATGACTATGTGTCGAGTGTTAACTTCCTGGAGGTAGGATCAAGATTTAAGAGCTACTAAGTCGAATCCTTCACCATTATCGCCGCGCAGGAGGCTTCCAAATTTCGCTGGTTTAAAATAGAAATGGCCAGAAACATTTACACAGCCAACCATTATCTTTATATTCCATCACAAGTACCTGTAACATGTGTTGATTGATCGGTTTCGAGAATACAATGTCCTACTTAGGAAGGTGTTACGATCAAACACCGCTTTCAAGCGAAAATCATTCCCAGCGATGCAGTGCGCATTGTGAGCCAGCGAAAAAGCCCCTGACCTCCAAACAAAAGTTCTATGTTAACAATAACCAATATTATAATTCCGCCTGGTTTCCTCAAGCCAATTCAATTCTTGCAGTTTATTCAAACTTAACCATTCACGTGCCATTCAACTTTTCAAACTAATATTATACGATCGACATCCATCATGACATTGGATATTGAGAATCTTTTGTGATAACTATACATATACTGGCTAGCTGGCTGCTGGCGAATGAGGCGATACAGCCTTGTGGAGCTTTGTTTCCCAGCCTCTACTCCAGCACCATTAGCTTTCTGCCAACAAACATTGGACGCTGTAGACGACATAGCTAAAATGTATTTTGTTTCCAGTATTTGTCTGAGTAGGATCGTCTCGACAGACTGGAGTTTGGTTGTTTCTTGGGGCTGTGCAGTTGTCGTGAATAATATAAATAAGGATCTGAACCAGTTGATCAATTGAACCTTCGAGGCTAGTGAGCGACAGCCAATTTTCCCAAAGCGAGCTAAAGACGATCACCAAAGTACGACAAGTGTATATTGCGGCTGATGATGTGGTCATTGGGAGACGCTCAGGTGCCGATTTTTGGTTGCCAATCAGGAAATTGAAGTGGTCGTCTTCCTTACGAGGGAGTGTGGCACCCCGCTGGTTGATCAATTGAGCCCCGATTCGAACCCGAGTTTTCCTACTCTGCATTGATCTGGTGGACGCTCCGGGTGTTACACTCTGCATTCCCTACTAGTATACTTCTTGTAAGTTCCTTGACTACTTATGGCACGTGTATGTCATAATTCACCGATACGGGCCGCAGTAGTTTCGTTTCCCTGCAGAAGCGGAAGCGAGTCCTGCCAGCGACCAAGAATATGGGCTCTCAGCGCATCCACAGTTTTTCAATTGGAGGATAGACTTGCTGCTAGATGTCGTATGGCCAAATTTACTACATTACATGAGCAGTTTAGTAAAGTTGTTAGCAAGTATAAGTTTGTTTGAGAGTGCCTTCTGTGAATATAATTGCTAAAACTGCAGCGGATATGATTCGCTGCTTGGTTGCAGAAGATTTAGTCATTGACAAAGTTAAGACGGCCGAATCGACTTTTCGAAATATATTTCATCCGTTCTATACGGCCTTGCGTTATAGTCTTCAAGTAACAATATATAAATGCTGACAGCGCAATTCCGCCAAGCAGTCGGTTAACCAATACAACGGAACAGCAGCTATGTAAAGAAAAGAAAAGCGGCTGAACCATAACTGATCTCTCAATGAAAGCAGTTTACGGGACCAGCCATTGTAAGGAAGAAAGGTACGAAGACTCAGAACTTGTCAATTAATCGTTGACGTGGTCAAGTAATAAGAGTAAACAGCGAGTATTTTCACATGCACACACTTATGTAAGCATAGAGTTATCGTCAGAATTGAGCCTCAAAACCGCGAATATGATTCCAACACGCATTGGATAGGAAGATATCTGAAACAAGCCCGCTGCACGGTTTGACCCGGCCTTCCTTGTCCACGACTCGTTCGGTGCAGGGATCTCCGTTGTATTGGGCATGAAAATAATGCCTCTCGCTGCAGTCCAAAGCTCCAATAATAGGGCTCTGCACGGTTCTCGAGGGCTTTTTTTTATTCGATCACTTTTTTCGGATTACTTTTTTATCCTCGTCTGTCTTGAAATAAAAGAATGGAAAATAAAAAAAAATACATGGCTGACTGCAGAACAGATTAGCTCGATGCCCAGCTGCGATGTTGGACGCAGACATTCGTTCGCATGATACGAGAGTGAACCAATCCAATCGGGCCTCGGCCAATGGCACGATTGGATTATCCGCCGGATAGGAACTTCTATCCCTTCGATGCTGGCCAGAAGTGCTATCACACAGGAAGGCGAGAGAGCAAAAGTAAAAAAAAATAAAAAAGGCAGACGAGAAAAAGAGAGGATACACCGATGTACGGCTGTAGGCTGCTGATACCGTAGAACAAAGAAGCAGCAGAAGGAGCAGCAAGCAGCCTTCTCTCACTCCTCTCTTTCCTCTCTTCTTTTCATTCTTCCCATCCTCCTTTCATTCGGCAAAGGACAGGAAAAAAGAACAAAGCTTCTAGTTCCTCTGCTTTCGTTCCGTCTGCCCCTCCGCCCGCCTCGATAACGATAGAAGGGAAGAAGAAAAAGAGTCAGATTAACATTGCCTTTGGATTCACGCCGACACAAGCCGGCTTGACTCCCTCGCTGGCTCTTGCCATTAACGGAACGACGGGACCTTTTTCTGACTGCCAGCGTCCAGCCAGTCGATCGCAGTCTGCTGCGTCCGTCTGAGGGGTGATTTCCGCATTTGCTTTTGCCTGGCTGCACTTTCGTCTCGAAAGACAGCTTGTTCCCAACGCAGCCGATTAAAACAGGCTTTTCGTCCCGCCAGTTACAATCCGATTTCTTCTTCTCACCTCATACCATGCCTCCACCCCGTCGGCCACTCACTCTCAACCTGGGATCTGTCAACGGTAGCGGCGGACTCGGAGGACTCGGAGGACTATCATCGCAAGGACTGCAGCAGTCGCACCCGGGCTCTTTAAAGGGAGGTCCCTCCGCTCTGCTCCCCCCAGCGGCAGCTCCCAATTCCCCAAACTCTTCCCACGGAAACAGCGCTACTCCGATGCCCACCCCACCACCCTCTCACGGTCACCGCTCGCAAGGTGAGAACGGACCGACCACGCTCTACGATCCGTACGGGTACAAACCCCGTCTCCCGCCCCAGGACATGCTCGCCCAGAAATGGTCCTACCAGGCGCGTCACCTCATCCGCGCGCAGCAGGCGCTCATCGCCGCGCAGAACGAGGTGCTCCGCATAGAACAAGACCTCGTCTGGACCGAACGTGAAATGTTCGAGAAAGAACGCAGGCTGGCCGAGAACGGCGAGCTTCCGGACGACGACGACGTCGGCGGCGAAGGCGTCATGGTTGAAAAGTCCGGCAAGGGTAAGCCGGACAGGCACACGCAGCCCCCCCGCCCCGCCAGCGCCAACTTCCCCAGAAAGTACACGGGCGAGATGTACATGCCGGGACAATTCCCCTCGCCGACAGGTAACGGCCCGCCATTCGGACCCGGCGACAAGATGAGCAAACAGCTCGTACCCGTCAGCAGCAAGGAGAACGTCGAAGGCGGCGGTGGAAAGGGCAAACCCCTCCCGTTGAGACTTCACAGCGGAGGTCACGGTGGAGGTCACGGTGGAAGTCACGGTGGAGGACACGGTGGCGGCGGCGGCGGTGGGCCCCAGATGCGCCACAGCTACCATCCCGGTATGCAACCCATCCGATCCAATAGCATGACGTCCGAGTCCTCGCGCGATTCCGACGCCAAGGCGATCCACGCCGCCGAGCGAGAACGTATGCAGCATGCTAAGTTTCGTCAAGAATACGAAAAGATCTACGGGTCGCGGAGTTCGTCCAGGGGCCACAAGCTCGAGGCCGAGATGAGGAGGACGCTTGGAGGAGGAGGCGGTGGAGGAGAAAGAGGAGATTTCGGCAGCCCGACCAGCGAAGAAGACGACGAGGATGAGAGCTACGAGGAGAGGTATGATCGGTATTACCCGGGACAGTATACCGAGGCTTTGAATTCGGGCCCCAAGAAGGAGAAGAGACGACCGGACATGTTGAATATGAAGAGCGGTGGGGGAGGAGGTGGTGGTGGTGGTGGTGGTGGCGGCGGCGGTAACGGATATGTCGACAAGTGGGTTCAAGGCAGCGCTGGAGGTGGCGGCGGCGGCGGCGGCGGCGGCGGTGGACGAACCGGTCGCTGGTGAAGACCGGTTCCTCGGTAGGGTAAGTATATATCGGGCGCATATGGGGTGATACCATCGGGGCATTGCTGCGGGCCAGGGTGCGTTTAAGGGAAACGGTCTTCTTCTATTACTGCATCTTGATATTATATCGAAACGAATCTCTTTGATATCCCCAGCGTTTGCTTTTTGGAAAATTGTATGGCGGATAAAAAATAGTCCTGCACGATGGTTTTTCCTCCCTCTATATTTGTTATATTCGTTATATTCGAGCGCAGCTGGCGATTGTCTTGCTCATTTCTTCGTACTTTTTTTTACACATGATTTCTACGGCCGTTTGCATGCTACCTCATAGCGCTTCTTTTTCATTGTGAAAATGTCTAATAGACCATTGCTACACGCCTTGTGCTTTGTGGAAACACGCCGATATGGCTCTGCATTGTATCAAATTTATATCCAATTCTGAACACCACTCTGCCAATTGGCTCCTTTCGTAACAATTTCTAGACTGATACGATCAATTAAATCTCCAATAAAACATTGCGCCCATATAAACGCCTATCACCAGAAATCCCACAGTACTCATACATCACAGATATCCCCTTTCACGCCTTCTCACCCTTCTCCACCTTTGCAAAAATCTCCTCAGTCCTCTTCCAAACCGTCTCACCGGCAGCCTCATCGCACCACCCGTTCTCGACCGACTTTTTCGCCTTGGCGCTTTCATCGTTAACACTATCCACCAACCACGCGCCCTTTCCAAACTTTTCATCTGTCGCCATCCAAAAATGCCTCTGTCCGCTCTCCTCGGGCGTCATTATGAAGGGTCTTGCCAGAGCGGTGAAGACCCTGATCGTGAGCTTTACTACCCCCGGAAACCTGCTCGCGGCCGCCATGGGCGTGTCCACCACTCCGGGGAAGGAATGGATAAACCCAACGTTTGGATATTCCTTGGAGAGATACTTTGCGATGGCGGAATTGGAGCCGGAGGCAAAAGCGACGGCGTTTCCGAGCGAAAAGGTCTTCTTCAGACCAAAATCCTCAAAATCAATCTTGCCTTCGCTGCCGGCGGATAGGACTGAGATCACGCGTCCGCCGAACGGGCTGTTTGTCGGTGATGAGAGGGCGGGGAGGAGAGATTGGATGAAACGGGCGCGGGAAAAGTAGTTTAGGGAGAGTTTGGTGTCGATGCCTTCCTCGGTTTCTGATATCACCAAATTCTCGTTAGCTCCAGGATTATAATATAAAGATATTGGAAAAGGTATAGATAAACTTACCGACTCTACCTTCCATGGTCAGGAACCCCTGCGACATGACCAGCAGATTCAACCCCTTCTCCTTCTCCCCAAATTTCTTGACCGCCTCATCCACATTTTTGAGCAGGCTGACGTCCGCTTGGATGAACTCGAGGTGGCCGTCCGGGTTGAGGGGTTTGAGGGAGGAGATTATACGATCGGCCGAGGATTGGGAGCGGCCGACAAAGTAGACGCGAGGGGAAGGTGCGGTTTGGTAGAAGGTGCGGAGGGTGTGCTCGCCTATGCCGCTGGTTGCGCCGACTGTGTGGAGATTCCAGGTCAGTATTAGTGTACACAGTAATTGGGAGATTGGGAGTGTGTGGGGAAGAAGTTACCAAAGAGAGCGACGAGGCCGGCGGGGAGTGTGCCTTTGACAGCGGCGTTGGAGGCCTTGATTGCGTCTATCGCTACCATTGTGGAGGGGGTTTTGATGAATTATATTGGTGGTGATGTTCGCGTATGGGTTTGGTTGCTATCAATCGATAAACGTTGATTCGGTTTTCTTACAAACTCAAAAGAATACGGGAAGTCCGGAGTCCAGAACAATTCTTATTAAAAAAAACCGCTGCACCTGCAAGAAATATATATTTATTTCCACCAACCCTTAACCGTCTCGATTTGCGTTCCGCATTCCGCTCCCAAACACGACGGACTTAGGGTGCTGTTCTTCTCCGGGAAGTGATTATGAAAGCATGAAACCATTTGGGCCTTGGCCCTGTCAGCAGGTTGCAGATACAGACGTAACGTGATGAAGTGGACACGCAAGCCAACTTGAGTGGATTTGTTGCATTGCGATCGAAGCCAGGCAAGTGGATTCACTGCGAGCAGACTGGAGTGAAGAATCGGGATGGGCTTTGGTGATATATCGCGGATGTGAAAGCATTGCGACGGTGTGATTAGCTAATATTAGGGGAAATGTAAAATGTGTTGAGGCGAGGTTCTGTGATGTGGAGATCTTATCGAATTATTGTTGTTGCACGCTTTTGATAGTTGGGTCTGGTGGAAGAGCGTGCAAGAGCTGGTTGTGAGTTGAGTCGTAGAGTTGAGTCGGAGACGAGTAACCGCTAATATCTTAGGTTTCTCGGAAGGAGTATAGAGGGATTTTAGCGTTTATAAGAATGTTACGCGATAGTGCATTTGGCCAGGCCTTTGAAGCTGAGTCGATGTTCCAAGTTAGAGCTGACTCTCGCGAGAGGTGGAAAGTAAAGTCGAAATCACCCAGTTTTGCACCGTTTGGCGATAGTATTGCAAGTATGAAACCAGTACTAAAATTAAAACCGCATGGTATAAATTGAATGAAAGTGCAAGATGATTGACAGCCTATTCATAATATCGCCGTTTTTTTCAAGGTCTCGGAGCTAAGTATCAAAACTGACTGGTAGCAATTTTAGCTTGGCGTCGTAGCGAATTCAACGCGTGGGGCGAGGAAGAGAGAACGGCCAAGTAGCTGGGATGCCCCGGTCGACATGGTCCAATTGCAAGCGCAATTGATTGCGAACAACGTCTACAACGCACGCCTGAAATACCATTGTCACTACCGATGAGAGGAGAGGGTCTTTGTTCTAACTACCGGTATATTCTTGACCGTCCAGGTATGGAACATCGCCAGATTAAAGCTCCATAGTGGAAATGGCCCTTTGTGGATTCTGCCCCATAACTTCAACTAGAGTCAGTATACGAGCGGTGATCATGAGGCCGGCTGCCTCCATGAGCCAGCGATGGGATTGCATCAATTGTGGGTTTTCCCCCATGCAACAATGTCAATCTCCTTGATCAATTGAATTTTTCGATTTCGCGCGATAGGGTTGGACCCCCATCTCAATCAATTAAAGAGAGGAGATTGTTGGCAAGATTGGTAGTGAGCAACTGTTGCGCTCAGACGACTTCCGTTTAACCGCGGATCCAAAAGCAGGTCGAATCACAAAACGTTGAAATTCTGGAGGCAATTGTAATCGAGATTTGCATCTATAGTGGCCTGATATTACTATACGGCTCACATTATTACCGAATCCAAAATATTGAAATTTTGCAAGAAATTCGATCAAAGATGGTGCAATAATAGTGGAAGATATAGCTATAGCAATACCAGGATATGCATTATCATGGTCAAGCACCACGTAGTTATTATGGTCAATGGGGAAATTGGTCCGCGATAAGAAAGATTGGACCTGGTTAATTAGAATATCGATTTCGTAGAATACCGATCTCAGACCCGTCTACAGCGATACATTAAAAAATATTCATTCGAAGGCAGGGCTAGTTCACGAGACCAACCCATCCTATAATATACCCCGCAAATTCGACCGCTCTCCCTGCAGTTCACACGCGTGTATATATTGACAAGGAAGAAATAATGATTTATGATGCACGACCTCCTATAAAGTAACAGTAAATTTTCTCTTACGTATACGATATCCCGTTGATAATTTTTTTTATCTAATCCCAACATTAGCTCCTTACTCCGCATACGGTTCCTGCGCCATTGCCTGCATCAGGAGGCGAAAACGCCAGCGTGTGTTGTTCGATCCAATGAGCGATTCAGAACCCGCAGCTGCCGCGTATTCGGACCTCTCGCGAAATGCGGCATAGCTTAGGCTCCTGGCATTAGAACCCTCGACCCAGTGGCCGTTAAATTGAAACGTCGAAATTCGCGACCATGCGCGTGGGCACTGGCCAGGTAGACACTTGTATGCCGCCTACCCGGATGCGATATCACACTCGATGCTCAAAGCTAGCGCAAGGGGCACAGGTTGCTGGCACTAGTCTCAGGAGAAGTGCATATAAATGGCTCTGGGGCATGTAGATGTACATGTGCATCTTAAATATAGTTCTCCCTCAGCTAAGGCTGGCCATTCACACATCTCGATTGCTGGTGTTTAGATCCGATTTGCAAATTTGATCCCCATTCGAATTAGTCTCGAACACCCTTATCGATATTTTTGTTGTGGGCCCGGATTCGATTCAAGCCCTCCTGGCATTTTGAAATTTAATCTGTAACTAATCCTCATTCGCCAAAAACCTACACAATCGTACCTGGATATTGTGGTGGTCGGTGGCAATGAAATTTTGAAAAGCTTAGCATCAAGTATATAAGCTCCGGTTCCTTGCGTTCCGAATACAAACTTCTCAACAAGGGAGGTCGCACCGATAACAACGCGATGCTAAAGAGCTTGAAAGTCAGGGGGTTGAGTTTATGCTTGAACATGCACTGGCGGGATCTCGATACGCGATGGATGCAAATTAGGTACCTAAAGAGTACGCAGCCCCCGCTGCGAGCACACGCATTGAGAATATCAAGAGGCTTGGTTGAAAAAGTCGAAGAGATGTATTTTCGAAGCATCCGCTCGACCTCGGGTTCTTACAGGAACGTACTATTTTCCCCGAAACCCGCAGTGAGTTGTGTTCGGAATTTCTTCAAGTTTTACAGGCCATCTCCCTGTCCCCGTTCCGAACGAGCTGGGGCTGTCAACATATGGCTACCGATTCCGAGGGAAAATATTCGGGCTGGAAATTGGTCCCTCAAATTATAGATAGGTATTGGTAAACAGGAAAACTGGTTCGAAGAAGGATTCAACAGACAAAAGAAAAAAAGGAGGATTTCCTGATTACGACTGCTTTACCCTTCGGCTTGACATTCGAGCGAGACTCGACTCTAGCCTCTGTAATTGTTTGTTTTTTCCAGCGGCGTCCGTGATGCGTCGGGACGAGAGGTTTCAAAGAGTTTAGAGCCCGTCAATCACTTCAATTAATCTATACAGGTACCACTAGCAGGTGGACGCCATGCCGAAAAACTAATGTAGGTTTACTTATATACTTGCAGCCTGCTCGTGCGGCATCCACGAATATTTCTGCTAATGTCGCAATGTACCTGCGCTACCTGAATCCCGCCACCGGTTATCCTGCAGTTCCTGCTTGCTGCAAGGAGTTCCAAAACAAATATGGGCACCTATCGTTGTCAGATATCTCCTGGCCTTTTCTCTCAAGCGTGCTCGTGAGAGGTCCCTTAGCTCAAGACCTTTTTCCTTTTGTTGCATCCCTTCGTTTCGCCATCCTTAAAGACAGGAACGCGGAACGTTAACGTTAAATCCGCATTCTTCTTTTAATTTTCTGAATTGGACTTTTCCCGCACTCGCCCAAGCGCCAGTTCCTTGGACGCTCTGCCAGTCCGGCGAACTGAGCAGTGAGGGTATTTTAAGAAAAATCAATGAGAGCGGGAAGCTGGGAATACCTTCAGCAGTTCGCGAATTCGAAGGCGGTTTGTTGCTGGGACGCATTGTGCAACGCTGCAACACATATTTCATCATACAGCTCTTCACCATCCATTCCTCTGTCGACGCATTTATACCGTTTCACCTTCTTCACAGTATTCCCGTCAACAATTTAACCGCTTAGCTTCCATCCTCTTCCTCCTGGTTTCCATCGTAGTTCCTCATCAGCCTCGGGCTCCGTTACACAGTCCAAGCTTCACCTCACCCTGGTCCGTTGTTCATTCCTCCTGCAACGGGACGGTACGCATCTCTCATCCTCTTCGGCTTCATCTCGCCCGCCCATACTTGCTGACCAAGATTCTGCTGGCTGATTAGAAGAGCACTTTATATCATCAACAGTCAGAGGAATCTTCTTTCTGTTGGGCAAGCTCGCTCGCCCATTCATCCAAATCCCGGTCCAATACACGTCCGTCGCCTCCGTTGCAAACCAGAGGTCGTACGACAGATTCATCATAAATATCATCGCCTACCCTACTCGCATTCTCTAAATGTGCATCCCACATATCGAAATCATCAGCGAAAAAGCTGTTGCAAGTGATGGGCCACCCGCTCGAATCGCTCGATTAACACCACGTTCCAGCAGAAACATGGTCTCACCAGTCTCGAGCGTCCCGGCAACCATAAACTCGAATCCAGCCGAGATTATTTTGCACGATCCACGGCTCAAAAGATCTCGATCAATCTCATCCTCTTTATCCCGATACTCATCCTGCTCATGCTCATCATCTTCTTCCTCCTCATCTTCTACTTCTGACGTTTCTCAAAAGGACGAGATGAAGAAGGACGAATCGATGAAGAAAACCCGAAAGTACAGATATCCTTCGAAATCCTCCCGTCGACCGTCTAATCGTCTCAACGCCGGATACTACAAGAATAATACGCCTCTTCTGCGTCCGATGACACCCACGGAGCTTTGGCAAGTAGCAACGGGCAATAAAGCTGTCCTGAACAAACTCAAGCCAGTCGGTTTCGGTGTTCCACTCGACTGCCTGAGTGACAACGGTACCGCCGACGGCTGCAGTCAATGTCCATGCTCCAGATGCACCAAGAAGCACAAGAAGAGGAAATCATGGCAAAACCATGTGGTATTTGAAGATGCTTCTGGGAAGAGAACCAAGAGTAAGAAGGACAAGTCGGGCAAACATAAGAAAGACAAAAAGACTAAGGATAGGTATGAATATGACACGATCAGCTTGTTTTGTTCATTGGAACACAGACTGACTTTAAGAAATCTTAGTGGCGATTCGTGGGGGAATGAAGACGAAAAGGACAAGAACGATGACTGGGAATCAGGTTTCAAATCCGATGACAAAGACTCTAAAAAGAAGGATGAAAAGTCTGGAGGCGATACCGGTTGGGGCTCGAGTAACCCTGGCGGCGACGGTAACTCTGGCAGCTGGGGTGATTCCGGCAACAATGACAACTCTGGAAGCAATGCGTGGGGTGATTCTGGCAACAATGATAATTCTGGATCCACAGGGGATGGTGCATGGGGCGCTTCTACTCCCGCTGCTGCCGCCGAAAACTCCTGGGATACCTGGCAATCACCAAAAGCCGAGACAGGTGATGGGAGTGGTGGATGGGGAACGGGCACCGGGAAAAATTACAATGGCAAAAGGGAGGATAATGACAGGAAAGACGATTCAGGAAAGAAGAACCACGGTAAGAATCAAAACCAAGGAGGGAAAGACAAGAAAGGAAATAAAGGAAGTAAGACAGACGACGATAGGGACACGAGTGATAACGATTACCGAGGAAAAGGCGGTCACAAGGACAAGAAGGACCACTCCAACAAAGATCTAGTTAGAAGCAAGCACCAAATCCACAAGAGTCATCACCACCATCATCACAATGAAGCCGATGAAAAGGCTGTTACGGTCAGATTCAAGCCAACAGTTGTTGAAGATACCGAAGAGTCATCAGGGATCACACCCATCGATTCCGCCCATTCTCCAACCAGCCTCAGACCACAAATCCCAAAGATTCAGATCGCCACCGCAACTCCAGGCTGCACCTGCCACTCAAATTTGAGTACTACTTCGAGTAATAGTAGCAATGGTACATGCTCGAAGTGCTTCATCAAGCAGCAGATTCCTGATAAGTTTGTCCAGGATCTTGGCGGTCAATATTATCGCCATGCTCCTGATGTCGACCTCGACACCTACGACAGGCAAGACGTCTTCAGAGGATCTGACGGTAGAGTTTACAAGCAAGTATCCTCCCGGAAGGTACCTCTCGAAGAAATTCGCCGCCTGGCACACGAGAACGAACAAAACGCCCGCCATCATCAGCATCGCCACCACGGTGGGAGCCGACATGCGCAGGGCGGTGGGTTCGGTTGGTTCGCGACACCGGCTGTTCCCACTTATCAAGCCGTTCCGGTTGCTACCCCGATGATGAGGTTCCGAAGAGTCTTCAAGCGAGAACCGCAATCCGTCAGATCTCACGGCACCGAACCAACCTACAGATCTTCTGGCCATCCGGTTCACCCTTCCGTTTACGCTGTCCCAGATCAGCAAGCCCATCACGCACCGGCACACCACTCGAGATGGAGAAACGTCCTCTTCGGTGCAGGGGGTGGCGGACACTCGGGAAGACACAGAGATAATCGACATCATATGAAAGAGCCCACACCAAACTACCATGATAGCAGAAAACGCAGTTCCTCCAGCGGCCACCGGCCACCAGAAGGGTATGTTTTACCATATTACAAACCTTAACTTCAAACCATGGGAGTCTAATTACTTACTTGTCTTGTTTTTCTTTTCAGACGTGACGGTTACGGGCGGCACGGTGAATAGGAAGTCACCGTAATCGATGAAGAATGAGTCATTTTCGACCGAGAATAATCTTTGTCTTGGAGCAACTCCCAGCTTCAGTTGACTTGGACTGTTCCATCGAGGCTGGACTCATCTTTTCGATCAGCACCTGTCGTGATTTCACAACCGATCATAAAACATACTTCTTTGGCGATTCTTGTTCTTTGTGTCAACCAGAAGCACATACCCTACAACCCTCCTCTTTAGCACACTTCACTTGTTTCTTCATCCAAACCCCTTTTCGAAGCAAGTCCCTGACCTAACATCAACCTCTTCATTTCTTTCACATAGCGACTCTCTTCATCTCTATACCCCATCAAAACACTTATTTCTCTTCGTTCGAACCTTATCATAGCGGATGAGCATTTTCTTTTCGGTTATGCATTTTCATATCATCGGTTTGGATCAGGAGTTTCACTTCTCACTCGCATTTTCTACATATACATGGCGTTCTTGTACCCAGAAAGCCTACTCATGCACACGCAAAGACGCATTATTCGTCCCAGTTTTTGCAACCGGTTTCCCCAGCTTTCTCAGCTTTTCTCAGCTCTTAGCGGAATGTCCGTCTTTTTATAGGACAATTCCCAGACTAGCCTCCCTTTTGTGGAGAAGTAGCCTTCTCACCATCTTTTCTTTACATTCCCTTTCTTTCTTTGTGTCTCTCTTATGTTTATATATAGGGCCTTCATGTGGTCTCGCTTTCATGGCAATCTGTCCATGTTTCTGGGAGGGTTTCCTTCTGTAGCGGTCCGCAACTACCTCTTGGGCATCATGTTACTTTAGTCACAGGCTTAAATGAATGAAGATACATCTCAAATCAGAATATCACAACTGATACAGTAAATAATATGTCCGTACTTGCACCTGATATAATCTTTATCAATATAATTTCCCCATTCGAGAGGCTGCTAAGAATGTGTGTGTTGGTTACACAGGCCGGATTAACTGATTACTGATCAATATTTCCGGATAATTGTTTAGTCTCGGAATAATTGTTATATTACGAAAAGCCAGGTAGAGCCTAATACCCAATCAGGGTTTCAGGAATACAGCATGGGCTTTGAAAAGTCACAATCTAGTCTTCCATCATCAAGTTTATCAATCGAAGAATCATCACCAGCGTGATGAATAAAGGAGGTGTATATATAGAATGGTCATCATAAAGCCATGACGGAGGCATTAGAATAGTGGACAAAAAAAAGGGAGAACTCCGAAAAGACACTGCATGGGATCATGACGGGTACTATATGAACAAAGAGAAAGAAAAATTGCATTCACAGGTTTACGACAAATTGAAAAGAGCAAATCTACGCCGTCTTCAAGACATCGTGGAAAGCGGCATCGGCCTTCGGGGGCTTTCCGTCCTTGTACTTGGTCTGTCCGATCTTGGCAGCAGCGTATCCCTTGGCGTATGGGTTCAATCTGAGGAGAACCTGCTTGTTCTTCAACGGGTTCTTCTTCTGGCCACCGGCACGCTTGGTCTTGGCACCACCCTTGACGGCTCTCAGGACGGACTGAATTTCGGACGAGTTGATGATACGGCCGATGTCTGGGTTTGTGACCGAGGTAGATGGGAGAGTGTAGTCCTTCTTGGTGCTTGAGGGGGAGGTGGAGGTTCCGTAGATGGTGTCGAGGGCCTTGAAGGCATCCGACGACCAGATGACGAAACGGCCCAAATGACCACCTGGGGCGAGCTGGAGGAGGTTCAGAGCGGTGACGGAGCTGGTCTCGACACCTGGGATGTTCCTGAAAGCCTTGGCCAACAACTTGCCGTCGGTGGCTGGGTCGTAGATGAACAACGGGCCGCGGCGTTGACGGTGACGACGACCACGAAGCTTACCCTTACCGGCACGGAGCTTCTTGGATTTCGAGACCTTGACGACATCAGTGTAGGCACCGACAGCCTTGAGGAGGGCGACGGCAGCACGGGTCTTGGCGAGGTCTGGAAGGGCGGAGGAGGCGATAACGAGAGGAATCGATGGGGTGGAGGAGATTCTGTGACCGCGGGAGAGGACGAGGGGTTGCGAAGCAGAGGCAGCGATAGCGGAGGCAGTCGCGAATCGCCTATCAAAATTTGTTAATATACAGAATTCCAACAAGATTGTGTCATTATCGGGGTGAAAGCGTACTTCTGGTTCAGGTTGATCTTGACGTGCCATCTTCTCCAGACCTTGGTTGGAGCGAACATTCTACCGGAACGGCACATGTTACCGAAGGCAGCCTGACCGGCACGGTGGGTACCACCACCGGAGACACGGGGAATACGAGCGACGGCACGACCTATTCAGTGAAACCTCGAAAATCAGCATCATGAATTTTTTTGATATATCCAGCTTAGTCCGTCCCGTGCAAACTGAATTGAAGCTCGACGGGGAGTAAAATCGGCAGCATACCAGTTCCCCAGGATTCAGCAGAGGTCTGATGACCGGCCTTTACGCTGACAGCGTAGGCTTGTCTCTTGTTCTTCGCCATACCGGCGTGAACGGTCTGAACAATGTCGGAACGGATTGGGCTCTTGAAGACATCTGGGAGAGGAAGTTCGGAGTCGGCCTTTCCCTCGTTGGAGAAGACCTGGATCTGTGGGACGCTCGTCATCTTGTCGGTACTGTAGGTTAGTAGTCGGGAGGAGTGGTAGTTGGTGATGTTGTCGATGATGTTTCTGACTGGGCGTATCAGAAATCTTCAATTCAATTTGCTTGGTGTTGCAAAATTTGGGTAACTGGCCGTGCGCCAAGTGAAGAATCACGTGGTCTACGAAGGATGGTTGCCCTAATAGCCCTAATTTCTTGCGTTGGGAGTAATCACCAAAACGGGTAATTCAACTGTGTAACAAACGCAACACATTGTCAATCTCACCACAACACTCAACAGGCGGCATAGTCTCAAAGTGCACGCGGCAGTGGGCTTGGGTGTGTCTGGCTGACGGTCTGCGCCGGCATGCCTACGAAACGAAAGTTGCTGTGCATGAATCTACGAAATTCGCATTACGAAGATATACGAAGCATGACACTCTTGGACGGATTCAATGTATTCAATATCGCCCCGTATTACCTGAACGAAAACCCACACGTCAATACGAAATGCAGTCTCCCAATTTGCCAGACCATTTAGGTTCCAACCTTGTGTTGCTGCTCGAAAGTAGCCGATTTCCAGGTCTCTGAAATCTAAGACATATTTTCGTCTCCAAGTGGAAGGTGCGGCTGGCCGATGGCAAGAGCATGTGCCAATTCCTTCCCCTTCTCCGCATTTTGTCCCAGAAAAAGATAGAGCCTCTGATAACAGTAAGGTGATTATGGCCAATTCATCTAGAATACCCGAGGTTCCCATGGTACTGCCAAACTCGAAGGCAAATTTTCTAAGCAGCCATTTATTTCGTTCTGGAAGCTGAAGATTTTCTAACAAGAACTTTAAAAAGCTTTCATGTTACCGTCGGGAGCCGTCTGGTCTTGCCACACTCGTGAACTTTTAAGGAGGTGAAACCTATGGTAGTTTGGATTCCGATAGATATAAGATATCGAAGACCTCCACATCATCGTGGGCTATCCGTCCTTTATCTCGCATCTCGATAGCAGCTTCAACATCTCGTACCGGGGAATGCCCCTGTAGACCCCCATACTTTCCCATCAGAGTGCAAGCTCCAACAAAAACAACGCAACCTAAATCTACCTCGAGGTTTCAAATTCGGGAATATCACCATGTCGTCTTTCCATTTACCGCCTTCCCTGTCGACGCTCGCCATCTCCGAGTCTCTCGCAAAGACCTGGGGTAGTATCGTCCAAAATCACTCCCCGGCGACTATCGAGTTCTTTGGTACCCTCCTCATCCAGCTAATATTCTTCTGGGGTCCATGCGCCATATACCTCTCTCTCGACCGTCTATTTCCCAAGTTTTCGGAGCGTCATAAAATCCAACCTGCTCCAAAGCAACCTACCAGGTCCGAAATATTCCACTGCCTGGGCATGGTCATCAAGAACCAAGTGCTGTCGTCGACCCTGCACGCCATCTTGATCTATATCTCCACCAAAACAGGCAAAGGTGCTTTCCGCGTCGAAGCCGCACTACCTCCATTGCCCCAAGTAGTCCGGGATATCGCCATCTCCCTTCTGCTCCGCGAAGCTCTTTTCTATTATTCCCACAGAATTCTCCACCATCCCCGGCTGTACCCCAAAATCCACAAGATTCACCACCGCTTCACCGCCCCTGTAGCTTTGGCAGCGCAGTATGCCCATCCGATCGAACAAATTGTTGCAAACATCCTACCAATCACCATCCCGCCGCAGCTGCTCAATTCGCACATTCTGACATTTTGGATGTTTATGGCGTACGAACTCGTTGAGACTACTACCGTGCACTCCGGGTATGACTTTTTCAGGAACGCTGCGAAAATGCACGATCTGCATCACGAGAAGTTTTTGATTTATTTTGGAGCGCTCGGGGTGCTCGATTGGTTCCATGGAACGGACGGGAGCAAGATGGCGGCGAAGAGAAAGGCTAAGGGTGTAGTTGCCGGCAAGGGGATTAGTCAGGAGCAGGTCAATGCTGTGGTGAAGGAGAGTAAGTCGGAGTAGGCTGTTTTTATGGTCGGTTCAAGGTACAGCTTGAGAAGAGTCCATTTCAGTCGGTCGATATATTGCAGAGATATATAGATGTGTCGTAGGTTTCTGTGGCTACAGCTAATTTACGAGTGCTTCGGTAGCCAAGTCGTAGCCATTGGTCGTTGCCATCGATTTCTCTGTACATTTTTGTGCCGCATTGTCGGTTTTTGAATTTTGGTGAGAGTTCAGCTCCCAACTCCGCTATTTTGGTGTCGATAATGCCTTTACATGTTCGGTTGCAATTGTCTGAGCCCAAGCCTTGATATCCCGTAGTTTTCGACTTTTAATTTGTAAAGATAAAATTAACGTCAATTGGGTATATAGATGGGGCATACTGAAGACTTTATATCTTTGTGTTTGAAACAGTGAGGCTGAAACGTGGTGTCCTTGGAATGCTGACATGTTCGCGAATGACGAAATTAATTTGCGGTCAGCCGCATCAGTAATCAACAAAACACGCGGATTAACTCTCAATGCCAAATTTATACACTGCAATGTATGATAAAACGCAGAATCTAGCGGATTATTTGTAGTCACAAAGTCAAATCGTATTCGCTCTCGTACGTAGCCCGATGAAAATTTTCAATCATAGACCTTTATAAAATTGTGAGAGGGCAGATTTATGCATGGATAACAATCATCCAAAGGTTGCCGCCCCATTTAGACTTTCACAGTCCGGGGTTCGATCAATAAAGTCAGTAAATAATTTATTCTGATACTTTAGGGCACTTAACTGTGATGCACGTGCATTTAGCGTTGCCCCTTTGGGACCGATCGGCCAGAAAGATTCTCTAAAAATACCTATGAGAGGCCGAAGGATCCTAGGACTTCAATCGCACAATGACGTCAGGGAATCAATTGAATGTTTGTCGGGCTGCTAGATCTCCAACCATGTCGATAAGAACACGTAGGGGTCTCATGTAGCTTCCCCGGCGCGGATGAGTGCCGATTATTGAGCAGGCGAGATTCTAACTCGATAGGTATCGCAAAAGCTTAAATTATAAGTGGAATTGTAACTTCAAAGACGCCGCTCGAAGGTCTCATCGGTGTCCAGGGTGAAGTATGCGGCATGCGGCAAACAGAACACACTTCAGGCGAGTAAAAAGCGGTACAGATAATGTCGCGAAAAGGTAAATAGTTAAGAAAAAACTGAAATAGACTCCTTGAATATTTCTGAAATCATATATAAATATTGAAAAGGAGAGTTCTAGAATATTGATGCAATAAGAGATTTGTCTGATGCGGCGACATTGATGTGGAAGCTGACAAGCAGTCCACAAGTTAGTTCATCTGCTGATCCCTCGTCAATCTTGAACCTTACTTGGACACCAATAGCTCTTGATACTAAATTCTTTGGAGATTTTACGAAGTCTGCATTTGATAGACGTCGACTAAAATGGTAAAAACGACATCGATTTTTAATTCTATGTAACGAATAATGTGTTGTCCTATACAAAAATACAACAGTTCACATAATCGGCCGGGCGCAATACGAGGCTACCCACATAAATGAAAAAAACACCAGCTACGAACATCATAACTTCGCATCCTAGCACACACACCCACACCCGCACCTTTCCTCCGCCGTTTCCAACGCTAAAAGCGGAGCTAGACCGGCTAAATTTTTCCCGTCGGAAAAGAGAGGATATAAGATCGGTCGTTTCAGATATTTTCCGAGCATATTCCCATGTCCGGAATATAATAGTTTGCTATAGGTTTCTTTCAAAGTTTTTCTTTATTTCTTTGAAGCTGTCCGAATAGGTAGGAGCCCAAGCGAGTCAAGCTTTCCTACTACATCTTTGATGTGCTGGCAGAAGTTTTTTCAAATGCAAGTGATGTAAGGGTGACCTCACGACTTCAGGAATGGGGCCGCTCAGATGTGTGCCAGTGCTGTTGCGGGTCCCACAGACGGGACACAAGTTTGCATACAGCCTATTCCCTGTCACCCTGCTCATTTTGAAGGAAATACGGAGAGGAAAGAGAAAGGTGTCGTTGCCTAGCATCTTTCGGGCTTCATGCAGAAAGAGCGCATATACAATACCTCTGTTAGGTGTGGGTGTAAATGGCGTGTTTGGAGGGTTTTTTTTTTGGTTCCTTCCCGGCAGTTAGAAAGGATGCCATGTCCACCGGAACCCCCATGGATACCGCATGCACAAGCCAAGCGTGGGTTTCATGCCAAATGGCCCAATTGAGGGTTATCTCCGGGCCATGAGGATGCATCGGGTGAACGTTCGAGTGGGTTATTGAGGGGGTGGGTGCAGTATCGAGGAGCGCAATACGAAAGCATTTGGGTATAGTCTACCCTTCAACACATTTGAGTTACTTGTACAATGTTGTATCTTCTCCCCCCGGGCTAAGAACCCTGGTACATGCGATCATGGTTGTCGATCGAGGTGGAAACTATTATCCTACTGGCTGGTTTCAAACGGCCTCACCGGGCTTAGATGTGGTGCCTGAGAATCCGTGAATAAAATGAGGCTCCTACACGTCACGACATTTGACTGGTGAAATGAAATATTTGAAGGATTCTGACAAAGTTTGATACAAAGGTTCAAAAAAAGCATGCTATTGGCAGAGGCTTGATGCCTTTGTCATTCTTACCCTAATTTAGAGCATCTACGAATCAGAGCCTCAACTTGAGGCTATACAAAATTTAGGATCCGTAAGATATCTACCTAATCGTGGCAAAATGACCGCGAATCTCGAGGCGGTAAGAAATCTAGATGGTAAAGCGGAATAGTGGTCACGGGAGGTTGTATCTATTGGAACCGATAGATTCCGCCACGCACACTTTATAATTTAGAGATGTCTTGTGTCAGTCAACTGGAAGCGATCCGAGATGCCAAAACATTCTCCTTTCGCTTATTAGATCTACCGAGTTTAATTTGTTTCAAGATGAGCCTCAGGTCCAGACGCTCGGAGGGTATCCAAAGTATTTCTAAAAGGGGTGATGAAAATAGAAAAGTCCATCTGCAGGTGCGCTGGTTTGTGCGTCGCATGACTCCCGTGGGACCCTGGCGTCTGGATATCGGGCCAGAAGTGCCGGAATTTGACAGGATACGATAGGGACTCATTTTCGACTGAATTTAGGATTTCCATTGTTTAGATAACGCCATAAAGCGGATTGTTTTCGTCGCGTCGAATCTGATTAGTTTAGCTTATTAATTGAATGTTTGGTGTGGTGCACATGGTGGTCTTCAACTGCCGAAGCTTAGACTAATTTCGCAGCACGGGAACTTTCTTAGATAATATGCCTGCGAGCTGGGGAAAAGAGCCCAGGCCCGCCGCCCACGTGCGTTAAAAACATATCTTCGTGAAGGAAAGTGCTATCTGAAATTCATCCTTCCATCTACAAAGTCCAGCGATGCTATTTTCAATGGAGTGTGGCTCTGTTGTGTTGTGGATTCGTACAAAGTTGTAATTTGTCGATCGCAAATTGGGGAACTCTTTATATATAGAATAATGACCAGACGTCCTCGCAACACAACCGTGTCCGGTCGAATCACGACGCAACGTTTGACCGTGGTGCTGTTGAGGCTGCGTATCTTGGGAATCTTAGCGGCGCCCACTTCTGGAGGCTCCGAGGTATCTTTTGTATGGAACTGCTGGTGAAAGAGGACTTTTACCTGCAAGGGTATCTTCGGTAGATCGATGGCAAACACCCATGCTGGCACGAGGGCGTAAGGCTTCCCAACCCAAAATATCCAGAACCCAAAGATATTTGATATATATTCTGAACCCAAGGCAGACTCTCAAACACGTTCCAAATTGTCGTCTTGCACCTTCTCAAAACCGATATCGACAGTTTCGGATTCCGAGACTTTTTTGGTGGTGGGAATACGATACCGAGAATTTCAACATAGGTCCGATTATGGCCTGGACCCCCAGCCGTCCGGCTACTTTTAGCCCCCGATAAACCCGACGGGAAAGGGATTCCGGCCGAGAACTTCCAGTGTCGATGATGTGCGACCCAGTCTGATTGCGGCGAAGCTGTTGCATACGGATTCATTAGTAAAGGACGACTTTGGTAATCAACCAGTGATCTACCAAGATCCCCTCTTTTGACTTGTACACGTATTGGACACCAAGGCTATCCGGATAGTTTGACTAAATCACGCTCCGAACGGAGGTAAACGGAAGATAAACACCGACTCCGCCGTAACTTCGAGATCCAATCCAAAATTCGGACAGCCCGGTCGGACTGGGCTGAAACACGGCGGAGGAATATTCTATCAATGTTCTCTGCATCCTGTACGATATCCTGTACGATGGTTCGCCTTTCGATCTGCTGTTACGTATGAATCACGCGTGTACATGTGTGGCATCCGTCTGCATCCATTTGGTGCCTCGAATACGGGGCTCTATCCCTGAGTATTACTCTTACCACGGTCATGGGACCAATATATTATTGGAGAAGGATGCGATATCCGGAACCTGCAGGCATCGACTTGAAGCCAAAAAAAATCAAAAAATAAAAACAGGCCCCTAAAAAGGTCCGATGGGCAAGGCGACCCGAGCGTTGGCGATAGGCATAGCTAAGATACCGATATAGACAGTGTCCTGCACCACATCGGTATACGCGGAGTACGAGGCTTCCGGGATTTTGCTTGTACCAAATATTGCTATTGTTAGGCCGTCTACCGTCGAACTCATTACGAATCTACATGCGTGATGGGAGATGGCGAAGTATTTCAAATGTCTTGTTTGGGCATTATTAATCTGACTGTATAGGTAAGCAGCGGTGTCCCTACAATCACGCAGAACCCTTTCTTCCCCAAGGTCTCAGTCTATTGCCACCCGCGTATTCCGACCTGCGAAGTCAGACATCTCGGGCGAAAGAAAGAAGGAGTCAGCACTACTGCGGTAACATATTGAGATGGGATATGCTCTGCACTCGTAGGTTTCTAGAATAACTGCACAAACTTCTCGAACCATGGGATACCTGCAGTTAGTCAATACAGCCCGGATCTATTTTATTCAACAAGCTTACATCTTTACTGCCTGGCTTACACCGGACGACTCCGGAAGAAACAAATATGCCACGCGAAACTTAAAGTATTCAACGTGATACCAGTTGCTTTGTCAAGTATTTGAAGTTTCAACATTGTGAAAACACAAATTCTCTGTAAAAATAGGGCGGGGATAGTGCTAATTTCCTTTGAATGCCCCTCGCCCTGTGCTGTTGTGGGGATGACCGCCGGGGGCTTGCATTCGGTTAATTTCAGAGTGACATTTGTTGTTTGCCATGTAGGCAACAGCTCCAATATCGTCCTTCTACTGAACAGTCTCAAACCAAAAAAAATTGAGTCAGCAGGGCTAGCTAGCTTGGGGTGGGTTGAGTAAGCTAGGGTTCACGACGGTAGAATCGCAACACCGAATTCAATCGTACGAGGACAAGGTTTATCTGAGGCCCTGAGCGGGCTAAAAGCCTCTTTTTTTGTAGCGCACCAACCGCATGGTCCCGCACACTGACCGAACGGAAAGGGGAGGCCAGCACGCCAGTACCGGGCAGTACAGGTTTCAAGTCACCCAACCGTACTTGCCCAGGATGAATCGATAAGCAGGGCAGCACATCCTTTACCTGAATAGTTTGGTGCAGACTGCAAGACCACCCTAGGCCCTTGGAGCTTGAATTAAACATGTCCAAGCCCATCTGACGTGTGTAGTATAGCGTGGAATTGACGTACCCAGATGCTTTGCCCAGATCCTGATGAGAGTGAGAGGAAGAGGAAGAAGAAAAAAAGGCACTGTCCGTTGAACTGGGTTGAACAAACAGCTGCCATGTAGCTACGAGTCGATCATGCCGCTGGGGAGGAACATGGATTTCCAGGGCCGAATCTCTAGCATTCCCTGATCATCCGCCTTTAATGCGCTGCTGGAGCATCATTGCTGCTACCCTCCTTAGCGTTTCCCGCCCAAGGGCTGAAAGGCACATTAAAAACAAGCTCCTCATAGTGAATAGACTTCTCCTCATAGTGAATAGACCTCTCCTCTTGAGTACATTGAGATTGTGATAAACTCGATCTCAAGATCATCTTATCATCTTCTGCCCTATTCCTACACAGCCCACTTGGCCTCCTCATCATATTTCGGAATCGGGGACGGTGGCATTTGATATTACTTTCACTGCTGGATTTGTTCTTACATACCCCTGGAATGGCCGCTAAGGTTGAACCCAGGGACGTAATTCACATCACCCTTCTCTGACCTTTTTTTCTTTTGCTGTTGTTTTCGGCAACCACAAGCTGTTATATTTCATAAGCTTCTTTCAACGGCGCCACCGCCAGGCGATCATCTTCAACGAGTCGCAGCATCGTAACAAATGAAATCACCAGTTTCTAATGTTAGAACATAGTTAGTCTTGTAAGTCTTGGTAGAAAGCCATCGCGCCTTCATCGACACGTTTCCAGATTTCATATACCGAATTGCTTTGCTGATAAGCCTCATAAGACTCCAATCAATTTTTGACCTCTCAACTCAAATATCGGATTTTCGAGTACCAGGTCTAGATTATTGCAGCTACCAAAATTTTGGCCCCAGTAACAGCCACCAACCTCAGAAGTAGGGTTATCTAAAAAGCAAAGGTTAATAACATCCAATTATTCCATGTCGCCATAGATTCATGCATGTTGACTTCACGAAGTAGTCACTTTCCGATCTCCCGCTGCACCCCGTTCACTGCCCTGTACCTGCCACGGGGTCTACCTCGAATGGGGTGTTAGTATCCTGTGTACCTTGGGGGCGCCGCTTATCGAACCACAAGTTCTTGCCCTTGTCTCCAGAGTCTGGATATTTGACGTAGTCAGCCAGGCGAGGACCGCCCCTAACCATTCTTTCGCATACCTTGTCCTCTTCCCGTTGGGACGGTTATTGCATATTCAGAGTTTTCTTGTTTCGGCATTAAAGGAGACACAGTACCACCCGAAAGACTGGCCGTCCAGTAACCTGGAGGGCTTGACATCCGAATTTAAAAATCTGAGGATTCGTCTTCACATCTCAGCCTCCTTTCCTTTTGTTAATTTAGAACTTACCAACATCAGACTATAAGAAAGGCCTAGAATAAAAACAAAATATCAGCAAGGGAGAGAAGAGTTCCAATCAGAACGGATAGCAAAAAGGAGCCGCCACCGGTCATGGAAAAGGCAAGCATGCCCACGGTGGACCTCCCACGGGCCCTACCGCTCTCGTTGAGTGCTGTCGTCGTCGAGGAGTCGCTTAAACCTGCACCCAAAGTAGGTGAAGTTTCGCTTGATAAGGCGGAGAGGCAGGCCTTGGACTCAAAATACACGTTTGCTGTCCAAGCCGTTACCACGGATCCTGCACAGCCTGACGAAGCTCACTTTCAAGCTGCTATAGGCAGCTTCAGCAGAAGTGGAAAGGATCCCAAGGTTCCCGATTTTATGGAGATTGATAAGACGCCTAGACAGGAGGATATATCTAGACGGTCCACATGGTTTTGCGACTCTTTGTTCGCTCTCGACGCTCATATCAAAAACCAACCCATTAATAATAATACCAACACGCACGAAATCTTATATAACAGTAATCCCCACACTGACATCTCTGCATCCTTTGCAGCTTACAGAAGACTGTCTTTACCACCTGGATTCGAACTTGGACGAGGAGCACCCTTTGATTTTAAGACAGACCACAAAGCTGTCATGTCAGAACAACCCGAGCTCGATTTGCCAGTGGCCGTCGACGGCATCGAGGTCAACCCGGAATGGGGTCTCACCAAAGCAGGGAAGGCTAGACAGAGGTTACCAATAGCTTGCACTAACTGCAGAAACAAAAAGATAAAATGTCTCGTCAACAAAGACGGCGGGCCTTGCCACAACTGCTCAAAGTCTGATAATCTGAAAAGTAGCTGCCGAACAGAGGGAAGGTAAGCATATTGTCCTTTTTCTCAAGTGCCGTTCTAAACGGATATGCCGAGTCTGACTTGAAGCTAACTGATTTTCATAGGCCCAGAAGGCAAAGTTCTGCCATTAAGAGAGAAAAGTCCAGGTCTCGAAAGAGAAGCGGTGGAAGGCGGCCCTCTCAAAATGAGGGGGATGACTCCTCCACCAGCTTTTCTAGAGCCTCGTCTAGGGACCTGGCGGATGATGAGAACATGATGCTTAATGGCATGGACCCGTCGCTGCTCAACCTCCCGCTGACCACCCTGGCACCCGGTGTTCCAACCATTCACACTCATGCCGTCTACGGCGGGTTGGGGGAAGCAGCATACCCTCATCCATCCGACTCGCCTATCAGCAATGTCTCGGACAGGTCTAGACAGCTCTCTTTGGAGTCCATCTCCTCTTCTTACCAGCCCTTGTTCACATCTGGATACACTTTGGAAAACGAAGGAATTTATGATCCTCGACTGTTTGCGCCATCAGGTGAACCAAGGATGGTTTCGCCGCTCTCAAAGATTAACCCTACCAGTTTTCCCAAACAAACCCGGATTCAGCTTCCCGATGAAGTGACGACGAGAACTCTGGTCGAGCTTTTCTTCACCCATCTCCACTGGCAAGGCTATGGTTTCTTGCAACCAACCTCTCTCCTACGAAACCTTTCAGCGCAGTCTCCGATTCTGTTGTTGTGTATCTGCGCCGCGAGTTGCCGGCTCTCCGATGAGCTGCGTGCGACCAACTCTCCAAGAATACTGGAAGCCCAGGCAAAGCAAGCAGCTTTGGGCGAGAGATTTGTCCCCACGCTGACTACGATTCAAGCATTCCTACTTCTGGCTTTCCACTATGCTGCTACAGGGGACATCGAGCAGGCGAATGGATACTCCGACATCGCAATATCCATGGTGAAACAGATTCGGCTTGGGGACCAGGTCAACGATAAGCTCCGACAGAAGGAACGGCTGGGTCAGTCCACGATTGATCCAGCGATAGAAATCGGCAAAAGAACTTTCTGGGCAGCCTATCTTCAAGATGTAAGCGCACTAACCCGTCCGAGATCTTACTAAGACGTGTTAATTTAAGCTGACGATTGTGTTGTTGTTGACTTCGTTCACAGCGATCGCGACATTTAACAGAACAGCAGACTGCAGACCAGCGATTGGCAGCATCAGACATCCCACTTCCGTGTCGCGAGGGAGAATTTGATCTGAGGGATAGCATAGAGGGGTCGAAAAGTCCTTACAATCCAACTAAGAAAATTGGCGCCATGGGTTATCTCGTCAAGATTGTAGACATCCGTGCGAGACTGCTTCACTACCTCAAAATCTCCTGCACTCATCTTCCACAAGTGTACCCGGCGGATAACACCACGTGTGACACAAAACAGCTTGCGACGGAGCTAAGGATATGGGAGGAAACGCTTCCGACCGAATATACATTTGCAGCGGACAACTTCAAGGGTCACTTTGATGGCGAGCACTCCATAATCGAAACCATCTGCCTCATGCACATTACCTACCATGCGACGGCGAACCAGCTGCACCGTTATCAAGATTCAAAGGAAAACTTTTCGGAGCACTACCTTCCCGCTTTCAACCATGCCTTGTCCATATTGGCTATTCTGCGCTCGATTTCCAAGTACAACGACGAAGTCGCGAAGCCCGTCGGAAAGAGGATACAGCTGGTCTCCCCGTTCATTTCATTCGCTGTGGGTATCGCATGCGACACCATTGGACGTCTATTGACCTATCTGTCCGAAGAATACGTCCTCGAAGACGGTCGGCTTCTCGCCCATCCAAGCATTTCTCTATTCTTCAACGCAAGGAAATATTTTCGAGAGAGCCTCCAAGCACTTCGAACCTGCATGCACCGGACCAAGTCGGCTGCCGATATCTACGTTATGATCAGAAAGCTCTGCGTCGATATCAGAGAGGCATCCACAGACGGGATGGGCAGCAAGCTAGGGCCCGATCCTGCAGGGCCTCACTGCGTTTCTGGAGTGTGCGTTAATAAGGCGAAATTGAGAGCAATTGCCCCCACTATGATTCCGTTCAATAGCTCCGTTGTCGACATCCTCTATCACGGGGATTATTTTGCATCCTGGTATCGACAGGGTGGTTCCCAAGAAATCGAAAGGCTGACTCTGCCCGCCACCGATCGACAGAGGCAACAAACAGGCTTGCCTGAAATTAGCTCGAGCAGTCTACGCCTGGCGACGACTCCATTGGCGCACACCACACGGCCCTCGGAAGGGTACGTTACAGCCGTACAACTTCCCCAGAGCACCCTTGCTGTTTTCAACCTGCAGATTGATGCTTCTGACGATCAGGTTGCCGCACATTGGAATTTGCCACCCGGAACCGCGGCGGCGGCATCAACACAAGGCTCACCGCTGATGGGTCAGGATGCTCCATCATCTCATTCTGGAAGCGTCGGACTACCCGAACCGTTTCTTCATATGAACGCTTCTTTGACGCGTGATCGGTCAGCAACCAGCTCCAACAACTCGGTCCCTTCTTCTGGGAGTAGCCCATTGCCTATCACCGGAGCCCCGTTCTTGACAACAACTACCCCGGAATGGCCAACGACGGAGCTGACGGGTGCCGACATGCTCAGTTTCGAGTCACTGAACTTTATGGACCTGGATAGCAGTCAAGAAGTGTCGTCGTTGGATTTTAGTATGGAAGAACTCCTCAACAGTAATCCCTTCAGTCACAACGGGCAAGATTGACTTACGACTTGATGCAACGCTTAATGAATCCGTTTTTCAACGACCTTTTGGATGAATGAAAGGTACCAACTTCGAATCGACAGTCACGCTTTTTAAAAGTCATAGATTATTTTGGTTCGCGATATATTTGTTCGCATCCATTTCGGCAACGTGAGCAGGGTTTACCAAATCTTGGCTGTCAAACACTCATGCAATCTCGCGGCAAAGTAGAGGCGGGTTCTCAAGTAACCGCCCAGACCATGACCAAACCGGCAGGTTTGCACCACCAGCCCTTGCACCACCAAGGATCTCCAACGTTCCCATTCGTTCACGCAAATAGAATCACTTTGAAATAATTTCACCCCTCAGCGTGCATGGCTTTTTTAGCGCTTGTACTCTGTATTGTTCTTGCAATTTTTAGCACATGATTTTGTATATCTCCTAGCTTTTCCTTCCTCATGTTTCCTGAAGCCTTTGTTCGTATATTTTAAAGTTCAGCGCGCGGCGTTCTGTCCATCTGACTTCATTCTGTGCCTTTTTTTTTCCTTTCACTTCTTGTGCCTTTTTTCCTTTCACTTCTCACGCCTGCATCTTCGACCAACACAAAAGCTTTGTGGCATTTTTCAGCTTATATTCATATCAGATTACGAGTACGAATTACTGGATTGTTGTTCAGCGGAGAACATTGCATCAGTTGTTTTTTTGCTTGGTTCTTGTTATATGGGTTCAAATAGATTTTAAATCATCGATCGAATCGAAAAGACAGTTATCGTTCTGTTGTATAAACCCTGGTTGCCTACCAAGGTTCCATAATAGAATTAAAATGTTGGGCCACCAACAACCTCAGCCAAATACATCGAGACATGGGAGGCTACCACAGGGGAATCGATCAACCAATATGCAGGCGTATACAACAGTAGCTAGGAACCATAGTCCGATAAGAACACCAAGTCCAACACCAAGTTCTACTCCCAGCGCGACCTCCATTGCAACACAGAGCACTCTGCCGAGTCCAACATTACTGGGAGCGGGGATTAGTAGGTGGTCTAGGTCCAATTCAGCGGGAAGTCAAGGTTTGTAACTCTTCAAATTACATGCTGATGTTTCATGAGTTGGCTTTCAATGGCCCTGTGCAAATTATGCAATTCTCCTACCTGCTGTGCCGTTTTCTAACTGTGCATATATAGTCAAGCCATTGCCCCGTCCCCCCTTGACCAAATGGTCTTTGAAAAGTCTTAGTAGTTACGGTTCAGAGAATATCAAGGGTAAGACATGTAAAACTCTTCCTAGTATCTTCGAGGTTTCTGTATTCTAACAAAAGCTTACCCTTCTAGACCACGACATACCAAGCTGGAAACCTTTCACATTACGAATACCTTATCTTATTTTTTTAATTATATTAACATTATTTTATTATCTCCATCGAACTACTCTTTAGAAAGAGCCAACGCGATGGCGCACTTACATTCGCCCAAGGAGCCGGGCTTAATGGATGGCAGATATTCGTTTCACAATATATGGGTACCGTAGCGTCGGTCATTTTCGCCATTTTATTATCGTTAGCAGATCTCGACGCGAAGCGACTGGAGCCTTGGTTCGAATTATCCAAACCGGATGGAGCAACTGCCAAAAACTCGATATTGCTATGTTACCCTTTCGACTTTCTGGCGTTCGTGCCCTTTAAAGCTGCAAAGAGGGGGCATTGGTCAGTGTTTCATATCGGGACTGCGACAGTGCTTGTCTTTTGGTTTATTACTCCGCTGCAGAGCTCCTTGATTGCAACAGTTCAGCAGCAGATGGTCATGACCTCCCAATTTATAACGACACATGCGTTACAAATGGTATCCGCCATAGGGCCCGAAACACCAACATTCCGAAACACAGCATACTCAATCTCGTGGCTGAACGCGACCACCCCCGCCTATAGCACTAAACGCGAAGCTGTTTTACCATTCGAGCCACTTTCTAGCCCTCCAACTGGAATGGAAACGGAACTTTGGACTGGAAACACCACTGCGTACTATGTTGATCTGGATTGCACCCAAGCGGATCGAACCATCAATACCGACACTTACATCCTCGTGAACGGGCAAAATAGAACCACGAGCCTTTTTCAAGACAAGGAGACCAATTGTACATTCCAAAACGATGGGTTTCCTATTATCTTGCAACCCGATCCTTTGAAAGACTGGAAACCCTACTACGCCCAGCTTATTGGGTACTATTCAGGTGACGACTCGAGTTACTATCTCCGAGACCTTGCCCACAATACCTGCATCTTTGATTACGACCCGCATATGTTTCTCCTGCTCTTTTCGCACCAGGCAACTATCAATGATACAGCTACTGTGAACGCACTTTACTGCAAACTCAAGTACTGGTCGTCTGCCGCCGAGGTAGTCGTGGACGCAGACTCGCAGCTCGTCCAAAATGTTACGTATCTAGGAACACCAGAAGAGCTTACACCCGAGCAGTTCAACGCAACCGTTTTCGAAAGCATAATATCTGGTGGTACCAAAGGATTAAGTCTCAACCAACCTGGACCATTCGGCGCCCCGCCATTCCACAACGCGAAAACAAGGGATATCAATGCTATGATGCTTAATTCGGATTGGGATTTCGAGTCGAATGTGCTTGGGTTTTTATTTGCTATAGAACCGAATCTCGAAAAGCTTATTGATGTCGATACCCTGAAATCGACCGTTACTAAAGCTTACAAGCTCCTCTTCGCAACCTATGCTTCTACCCAGCTTATGACCCCTTTTCAATCTTCAATAGAAGGCAAAATCTTGCTCACAACAGAGGCGGTCATTGTACCTGAAGTCTTTGCTAGAATCCTGGAAGGACTGCTCGGGGCAGTTGCCCTGTTTTTGATCAGTTTTATGATTTCGAGCACGAGGAGGCGCACGGGCCTTATTTACGACCCGGCATCACTAGCTGGAACCATGGCTCTAGTTGCCAACGAACCCACTTTGTTGGAGAAATTCAAGAATCTGGATGCAACATCGACCGTGGACGAAGTCCAGAAGGCGGTTGCTGGGGAATCCGTAAAGTACAAACTCGAAACGAAACGAGACAGTTATCAACTAGTACTACTCCCAGACCTCCAGAATTCTGCGAGTACTTCAAGTATGTCCCCAAGCTACCGTTCATGTCTCCCGGTGACTTTATTTTCTGCGTACGCACGACTGACATGTTTCGAACTAAAACTCTAGGTCGGACCAGTCAACCTTCTCTTAAGAACGAACAAGAAAAGAACTTTGAACTCGGAGCAGTTGCTGGCTCTATATTTATATTTACACTTGCCGCCTTATTTACTTTTATGACATATATTTTTCACTACAGCGTCTCAAATAATGGTAAATATCCGATTTCTACAATCCTTGGGCGTGGGAATTCTACTTACAACAGAATAACTATCCAGGCCTTCCGGCATTTAGCAATGACATCTTTGTCTTCCAACTCCTCTACTCGTATATTCCAACAGCACTAGGTACTCTCTTAGAACCATTTTGGGTTCTCCTAACTCGCTACGTCTGCGTTCTCCAGCCTCTGGAGACACTTCGAAATGGAAATGCCTTGGCCTCAAATTCACTAACTCTTAAATTCGAATCTGTCCCTCCCGCCCTTACCACGTTTTCGGCCTTGAAGTCTCGCCACTTCTTTCTTTCCATCCTAGCAGCGACTGCTCTCTCGACGAACGTTCTCGCCATTGCGCTCGGTGCTCTTTTTGACCCTAATACCGTAATGGATCCAAACGCAATAGCAGTTCGCGATAGATATCAGCCGACCCTCGACGCGGTTCCTCGTTTATATGCAGGCGGAATTGTCAACGTCTCTCAGATTCCGGCCAATAACTTCGCCGTGGGACTTTTAGACCACTATTACACAATTTATGCCAACTTTAGCAGCGATACAGCACTACCGGCATGGACTACTCGCGAACAGTTTTTCTTACCGATGGATAGGGTGAACGGCCAACCTTTCAATGCCTCTGATCTATTTGAAGTGGAAACTATTGGTCTAGGGGCTAGCCTCACATGCGAACCCGTGGAACTTTCCTTGCGTTACAACGAAACCCAATCCCTAATGCTCGTGACAGGAAAAACAACAGCTTACAAAAACTCGGGACCAGCTTGTACTTTCTCAGCGAATTTTGTCATCGACCAATTGGTCAACAACAACGAGAGGGATATATATTTCCGATATAACGGAACTCTAGCATTGGAAGATTACCCCATACCGGTGGCGATATCAAAGACCGCAAACGACAATGATACCTGCGGCGGACTTGTTCCTATGATTTTTGCTCGCACACCTACACTTCAGGACCGGAAATTTTTCAACCCTTCGAATTTTACATTTGACCACAAGGCAATTCTCTGCAGACCCCAGCTGAATGTCAATTCCTATATGGTTACGCTCGACTCCTCGAACCAAATAGTCAAATCGGAACAGAAGGACGATGGAGCAAACTCCCAACTACAATTTTTCATCGGCAACGTTACAGAGTCGCAGCTATTTTCCAGCATCCGAAAGCTCTTCCAGCCCGATGCTCCAAACGAATACGCACTCGCCAGTAATCAGTATCTAAAATTTAGCTCGGAATCACTTCCGACCGAATGGATCGACTTTATGCTCCAAACAATCTCAAACTCGACAGTGGCATTTGATCCGCGAACCCCAATCGAAGATGTAGATATGAATGCTATAGGACAACAGCTCAGCCAAGCGTACTCTGAGGTCTCTGCTGTTCTCATGGGACTTTACCACGACCAAATATTCGCTAAAAGCACGGCATCCTCATCACGACTTGAAGGATCGAGAATTATCCCGGTAACTCGCGTCGAGATGTCGCCCGTGATGTTTGCACTCGTGGTAGGCTTGCTCGGGTGGTACGTCATATTGGCCATTTATTTCTATCTCTTCCGGGTGGCTCGACTCTTTCAGCGCCTACCGACTTCACTGGCTTCCGAGATTCAACTATTTCACAGTAGCTCAGTTCTAGACGACGTGCGGGGTACAGAATTGTTCACTAGTAAACAGCGGGAAAAGCATTTAACGAAACTGGACAGACGGTATGGCTACGGTCGGTTTATTGGAGCTGATAGCATTTTGAGAATTGGAATTGAGCGAGAACCACTTCTTGATCACTTGTCCGATGATGAGGTCAGAAAGCATGGACTGGGGAGGGTCGGGTTAAAGCTGGAGAGGTGGTCGCAGTCAGTCAGGAAGCTCCTGAAATAGAGGTCTCCCGGTCTCCCGGTATACCGCCGTGAAGAAAGACACAGAAAGTAATTCACCTTCACATCTGGGGCAAGCCGGTTTGTGAGACCGGGAGCCACAGCATGATTAGGATAGGTGGCCGAAGGATCGAAAGATCTCATTTTGTAAATCTAAAAATCGCAAAAAGAAAGTTCGGAATAGTTCGGACAGAATTCATAATGATACCCAATATAGCATATTATCAGCAGGCAACGTCACCTTAAGTTCCAAGTAAAACTGATACTCCTGTGCCCAGGTCCCAGGATAAGAACACCCACCGGACTCCGACTCCCAGGTGATCTGGAACCCAGGTGCATGAATATGTACATCTGTCCCTGGGATGAGAACTATGGCGACAGAGACCCGAACTCCGAGCTCCTGGAACTGCATATCGATATCGGGTTTAGCACATATTTCGGCGATGGGGGGAATCCCATTACGAATTATGGAAACCAGATCCCGTGCGGAATCCGACAGGAAGCAAGGGCAGGAAGCTCCTCAAAATTGCATTTCAGGATTACAGAATTCCTTGAGGCGGCTGATATCAGCAGCCGCGGTTGTCAACAGTGGAATGTACACCGGTAACATATCGAATATCACAAAAAATGACATATATATTTGGAAGCTCCATCTCCTCGGACTCTTATCCATCATTCCTTGGTCAGGCAACAGAATACAACAAAAAGTGCGCCGGCCACCTTCACTAGGATCTGGTATTTCAAACTCCAAACGCTTAAACGAGTTGCTTTCCTAAGATGGCAAAGGTCCGTTCGGCAACATGCAAAAGCTTCTACTTTCCTTTTACATATGCTTCTACTTCAACCTCGCCAGGCTAGATTATCTCTGAGAGTCTTGTGGGACGCGAAGACGGAGGACCGATAGGAGCCGATATGCATGCGCAATGAATCTAATGTATTGCACCTAGGTACACCTCTTTCATTCTAGAGATTCAAGGGCGCCCGGGCTGGAGGAAACCAAAAAAGCCCCGCTATGAACAGACTTAGGATCTCATTACATCACTCTGAATGGAAATATCAGAGCCGAGAAGGTATTATTCAGAATCCAAGTGACGCAGAGATATTTTGGAATGGGGATCATGACAAAAAGAAGAAGAAGCCAGCTGGAGGATCATGGATTTTGTACGACAACCAGTTTCCAAGTTCGCAACACAAAATATTTGGAATGTTGGTTGAAACCCGAGGACTTGCCTTGCACTTGCTCAAAGTTACAAAGTGCGAGCTCGTGGCTTGCGGAGCGATCGAGATATAGCCTAGTCTGGGACACATTTATCGGAGTGGGAGGAGAATCCTCCATTGGTCAAAGGAACTAAAGGCTTTGGACGGGCTGACCGAGAAACTGGAGGTTGCATTGGCGTGGTGTCTGGATCGGATGACTGCGTTGACTGGAGGAAAGTAAAAAAGGGCGGGCAGTGCTAAAAAAAATCTGGCATATCAGACGAGCAGCCTGGGGTAGGAATGTCCAAGCCGGAGGGAGGGATCATGCTGCTCCCCAGGGGAGGTTTCGTTTCACATAAACGATACCAAAAGAACCTATTTTTCGATGCTTCCCCTTTTTTCCCCTCAGACAAAAATCATCGATTTGGGGAGGAGCATAAGCAGTTAGTTTTTTCACAGCTTTACGTTTTCTTGGAAATATTTGGCTTGTTTGATTGGAGGTAATTAGCCTCTTGATTGCGGGAAATATTGTACAGAAGCATTCACCAGCATTCCTCTGTGACCCTACTGTCCTCTACATGATGTATACTGCTGTACATGAATGAACTAAATGCTCAAAGAAAATGCGCAACGCACCAAATGTTGGCTTTTTTATGCAAATATGCTATATATGAAAGATGAAAACAAATGAACGCCATGGCCAAAAAGAAAAAGAACCCAGAACTCCCAGTAATCAGAATATCCCTATGGTATATGCAAAGAAGAAGAAAAGAAACTCAAACACTCAAGTACTCCAAGTGTAAACTTAGAAGCTGTGAGAGTGGACGAAGCTTCTCCTGTGATTGCGAGCCAAGTTCCTTCGGATGAGACGGCTGGAGACTGGCTTGGTAGCCTTGAACCCACCCATACCAGTGCTGTCACATTCGGTTCCAGGTGGAACGGCGAATGGACCATAAGCAACGTTGTTATCGAAGCACTGAGTGTAGGTGGAGAGATCCGAACCGCACATGATGATGGTCTTGGATGAGTCGCATGGCCCAACAGCGAAAGAACCAGACCCGTTGGTGGAGCCACCGCTGGGTTGGGTTTCGACTGGAGCAGGTTCTTCTGTGGTGGTAGTAGTCGGGGCAACTGGAGAAGCGGCAACAGTTGTAGAGATAGTCATGAAAGTGGTCTGAACTGGGGCAACGACGCTCGGGGAGGTGACAGTTGGAGCTGGAGCTTCGCTGGAAGGAGCACCGATATCAGAGAAGGAAGTACCGATGATGCCGGTGCTGATATCGACACCTGGACCACCGATGAGGGCGGGTGCGGTAACGACAGATGGGGGAGCAGATGTAGCAGACGATGGAACTGGGGCTGGGGTATCGTTTCCTCCGCCAGTAGAGCCACCTGGAGTGCTTGGACCACCGGGGCAAGCAGCAGCGAAGTTACCGCTGTCAGTAACGACAACGTTGGCACCTGGGTTGGGGAAGACGATATCCTTGGTTTCCTGAGTAGTGCAGGCGTTACCAGGAGCGTTCGCAATATTGGCAACAAACATGTTAGGAAGGGCGTCGAAGACATCGTCCGATGATCCGGAACCGCCAATGGTGATTGGGGCACAGTTCATGTACATCTCACGGTTTCCGATTCTGTTGAACCACGACCAGACAAAGACGGCTTCACCAGCCTTAAGACCTTCCGGAAGTTCGACTGCGATAGCTGGAAGCTTGTTTTCAGGGTCGCCACCGATGTTGCCATTAGCGGTGACCGGGCAAGCACCCTCATAAGATTGAACAACCTTGAAGACGGAGTTCTTGGTTGGCGGGTTGTCGTAAGTGATCGAGATTTGGCAAGAACCACCACCGTGCACAGCACTGCCCTTGAGAGTAAATGTACCAGATTGACCTGGTGTGAAGGTCTCCGCTGGTGCTTCTTTGCTACCAACACCGCCGGGGAACTTGCATGGGAAGTTAGAGCCACTGGCATCTAGCGGAGAGTTATCTGTTGTTCCTGCGTAGGGAGCTGGCTGAACCATGACAACGTGGGCGCTGATGAGAGGGAGGAAGGCCGCGGCAGCAGCGATGAAAGAAGTAGTGAACTGCATTTTGGATGGTCTGGTGATGTTGATAGGAATGTTTGATCGGAACAGAATTATTCACTGAAGTTGAATCGTACCCAGACGATGTTCTTGAGATGTCTTTATAAAAGAAACGAGGGCAACTTTATACGAAAAGGACTAAATGCCTATAAGTTTCGAGTCGAAACCTGTTTCGGATAGATGAGGTAGGTTGTCGAAGTGGAAACTGCGCTGCGTTCCTGAACTGGAAAGAATGGAAAGTCGAGAAGCTTCAAGTAGAACAATATCGATGCGTCAAGCAAGATATCGTGTGGCTAACAATTTAAAAAGTGACTCGGCTGGAATAGAATGAAAGTTAAAGAACGTGATCGATCCAGTCGAAAGGATGTTAGATAAGAGCGTCGGCTCAGTGAATTGAACTGTGGGATGATGGAGAAAAAAAAGAGAGGGGTCCAAGAGGTGGCTCTACGGGCCATTTTATAAATCTGCATTCCATCTGCAATCCCTAATGCAAGTAGAGTGCTAAGCTTTCTGCTAGAGCGAACTAGAGAGGCATCCTCCGTGTCCAGAGGGATATCCAGGTTCAGCTCCTGTCATTGGGCGGTGTGGAGTCTCAGGAGAGAATTTAGTGATGGACCGGCGCTGCCACTGTTCCTGGCAGTTGAATAGGGGAGCTATGTTTCCAATCGAGGTGATCGAGGTAGTACGGGTACCTGAGCAGTGCCCGGGGGGGGATGCTAGATTTGACCCATGCAAAACACTGGCAGGGTTTCACAGCGAATGGTTGCATTTTGCGGGCTAAAGCTGCCAGCCGGGGCCTTTTTCTCGTTTAGGACGCGTTGGTGTGGAATCCAAAAGTCAAAAATTCTGCACATTCGTCATGAGTGAGCCCCTCAAAACGGACCAGGGAGCGGGGTCTCTGCAGTTACTCGATCGGGGCAAGTGGGTTTGGCATTCTTCGCCATGGCTCAGGTCTCGGGCTCGCCATTAGCTGAAGGCTCAACCGGCCCCCTGTCAACGGTGACAAACGCCCAAGCTCGAAGATCTAGATGCCTTGAGAACCAATCAACCCTCAACCGCCTCCTTGACAGCAGTCGTAGACATGGCTTGACTGGTTCTGCCGGCACGAGCACAAACACTTGCTTGCCCATTTGCAAAATATACTTCTTTGAGACTTCGTGGTCCGCGCGCGAAAACAACCGGCAGCGTGCGTTGACCCAAGTGCATTCCTGCCAGATTGTACCAAGCCCGTCTTTTTGTCTTGTCAGGAGGCGTCGAGCTTGAAACGCCAGCTGATTTAGACGGGAGGTGGCTAGAAAATCACACCCGACGGTCCTCATGGACGTTCTTTTTTTGGTTTTCTCTTTGCTTGACTTCGAGAGACAGATGGTTCCTTGCATAAATTGTCTTGGAGCAGGTAGCCTGGCTTCGCCCGCTGATTAGCTCGACTAGGCGATACAAACATCGATATCGACGTAGATTCTGTCGCACCTCTCCTTTGTCAATTTTATGCGGGCGAGTGAGAAAATGTGCAGCTTCCCGAGAGATGGGATCGCAGTTGGAATCCCGCCTTGGCTTTCATTTTGCACTGTTGGTCTCTCGCTAAGGAGGTCGGGGTTTAAATTTTTTCTTTTGCACCGCCCCTAAACCCACGAGTTGCCCGAAGACACTAGGAGTTGTCTTCTTTCGAGCTGCGCTGGTAGTAGTGTTTTTGGTGAATCCACTGAGAAGCATCGCCATCTTGCATATTAATTTCATTAATTTGCAGAATTGGGGATCGTAGCCTTGAGGTGCCTTGGCTCTCTACGCCTTGGTGTTCAATGCTACCGTTCGGCATTACTTGCAATTGGGGCGAAAAAGAGAACGCACGGCTGTATACATGTAACATCAATAAGCGTAAAGTTGACAAACTTGGAAGCCGCCCCTTTCGGAGAATCCTTTGAACAATCGGACGTGGCCTGTCATTTCTACATTGTACATGTACAACGACACCCGGACTTGACAGTAAAAAGAAATTTGCGGGGTCCGATATTGTCTATTGTTTTTTATTTTTTTTCAGAAGCTCCGGGGTAAATGTGGGCGACGACACCAGCCTTTTGTTAGCGTAGCGCTCTTCACGATGTCCTAAAATCAGACTTGATGTTTTTCACACGCGCTTATAGATTTCAGGGCTACGCAAATAATATAGTGCGGTCACTTTCTAAGGTTTTGGAGCAGCAGGCTAGTAAAAATACAAAGCCGTCACAACCGTGAAGTCGAAGAAGCATTGCCTCAGCTTCTGGTTCTTGCAAAACCCCTGCACGACTTCCTACACTTGCTTGCTCGTGCGTATCAAATGGTGAATTATAGGGTTCGAGTTTCCGAAGAATCCAAGGAAACGGTGAGAAGCTGATGGGATCACGCCTATCTGAAACCCATATCACAGGAGCTAGTTCAAGTACCATGAGTACATAATTCCAAGCTACTTAGCTAAAGCTTGATTGGGTGCATCGTGCCATGCATCTACATATCTCGTTGGCGTAGCTAGAGAGTTTGACAGATCAGCATATTCTTTAAAGAGAAATCGACATGTTCGTCGTAGTACATTCATGCAAATGTCAGATCGCAGCCACAAACGTTAAACGATAGACCACCTTAAATTTTTCGCCGAGTACTAAATTTAAAAACACCAGGAACAACCGAGGAACACCGTCGTGTAGTTAAACGCCTGTATCGACAATTGAGAAAGGTAGATCTCTACCGCCTGTCCCCCGATTGAGAAGGAGAGCAGAGGATCCTCAGACTTGTCTCGACGCGATGCCGACGAATCGGTGAGTTGAGCAGGGGTTTCACATGGTACCGGGGTAGCTATTTCTCAGCGGTATCTCGAAATACCTCCAATGCAATTATTTTTCGATCGGATTCTGTCAAGAATGCGTCTGGATCTGACCTAGGGTTGTGTTGTCGTGTGGTCGAAGCCGGTGAGCTGTCCCCAAAGGCTGACCTTGCCACCCGTCCGATATTTCCTGACCGGGGACCACCCTGGACGCCGGGAACCAGACCTCGGGGCCAATTGGCCAAGTCCGCAGGCAGAAACCCCTTCATGTTTCCCTGAGCTGCTTCGAATCAGTTTCAGCTTTTTCGCTAGCGTGAAAGGAGGCTTTGGACGAACTGGAAACTCGGCAGCCACGTGCGTAATAATCGGACTGTTCTCAAGCGCCCTCCCCCAATTCCCGGCCATCAAATCATATCGTCGGAAACGAGTCCGCCACGAATTCACGATCCAAACTTCCACGTAGCCAAGAGCTCGCTAAAAATATTTGACGACAGGACTTCTATAGATCGTTCTGTAGTTCGCCTGGACCCGTAGCGCTGGACTAAAACATCGACGGCGATTCGATCGCATTGTTTTGGTCGTCGGGCGGGTGTTTACATTGTTGGCAGCCATTGAACATCGACAGAAAAAATAACGGGAACAAAGGCGTGTCAACAGGCAGTCGAAAATCCTCTCCTGACCCCGGTCACGGACGAATCACTAAACCACACCTCCAACGCATGTATACATAAATAATACAGCGTTTAGTTGAGCCTATTACCTAAGGCCGCGTAAGAAGATATGCCTTCGTCCGGGGTCTCGCAGGATCTTGTCGACGAAATAACGTCTCTTAATTCAATATACTCACCGACTACTCTGACACTTCATGAGCCGCCTGCTGCCTTGCCTGTCGATGTCGACCTCGCAGAGGGTGAAGCACTCTGCACACTATCTCCTCCCGCCAACGAAATTAACCCCCCTGTATCCCTAATTCTCAAGTTCCCAAAGGAATACCCGTCAACGCCGCCCACAATCCTGTCGGGAACAACCTATGGGAAGGGACTAAGCAAGGAGGAGGTCACTCAGCTATCGAGGGACGTATTGCGCAACGTATGGCTCGATGGAGGTGTTGTACTCTTCGAACTGGTGGAAGGGCTAAAGGTAATTTCTTCTTTGTTGAAGCTCTTCCGCATATGCCTCTGTTTCAATATCCCACCGATAAGGCTGTCAACCAGCCTCATTATTGGCAAAAACTGTTTGCGATAGCATCATAAGGTACGTGAAAATATCTGATATCATAAGAGCTACGATCCAGGAGCTCTTACACACGGAGCCTTCGGCAGCGACGGAGAGCAACAACCGATATCATCATGATGAGGTAGTAGCTCCCGCTGCAGCTGCGGTAGAAACAAATCCCTCGCCTTCAGATTCTCTGCAGGTACCGGAAACATCCTCGCCTCAAGGTCAATCACCGGCGTCGATGAATTCCGGAGCTGTAACATTAATCTCCACCATTCCGTGGACCGTCACACCAGCCACCACGGTGTCGAAATCCGTGTTTGTCGGCCGGTGCGTCTCCGTGACTTGTGCTGAAACGGCTAAGCACCACATTGCAGAACTCATTTCCACCGACCGGAAAATCGCTAGAGCGACGCATAATATTACTGGTAAGCGTTAGTTCTTGTCACTAGTCTTGGCTTAGACGGCATGTACAGCAAGAAACATTTCGGAAACAGGTTTTTAGCACCCTTTTTTTTGCTGTTCTAACGACCAAGGCTTAGCATTCAGGATTCGTACGGCGGATGGAGTTATCTACCAAGGTTAGTTCAAAATTTTCTTCTTTATCGACATTTGACACCTTGGTATTTTTCTCTCTCAGCCCTGTGGTTCACGATCGAGGATCGGTGAATTCGCCCTGTACACATGTAGACACCCAGGTGCCCGGTAGACGACCCGGTGTATAGTCAACACGCTTTTGCTTTTCCTTGGCAGCCACTGTCATCATAGCGAGTAGCATGCATAGACGGTCTCATATTTCTGTTACAATTTTTAGAAATTATCTCACTAACGTGCCAAGGCAGACAACGACGATGACGGAGAGACCGCTGCCGGCTCGAGGCTTGGCCATTTGCTTGATTTGATCGATGTCTGGAACGTCGTCGTCGTTGTGAGTCGGTGGTACGGTGGTGTCAAGCTAGGGCCCGATCGGTATGTAACTCGTGAGCACGTTTGAAGCATAAGGTTTCTCGAGGTCCTTTGCATTTGGGAACCTTGATACCAAGAGCTTCGGTGATGAGATTAATTAACGGATCCGTGTCTTACGAAATTAGTTTCCGCATCATCAATCAAGTAGCAAGGGAAGCTCTGGTGCTCGGCGGGTTTGTAGATGAGCATGGGAATGTAAAGGCAGGTGATCATGAATCCGGTGAAGTATCATCAGGCGGTAAGAAGAAGAAGAAAGGAAAGCATCATTAAATCGTATTCAAAAAAACTTTTTTCAATGCTTGGCTCGTGAGGGAAGGATATACCGAAGATAATAGGTTCGGAGGAGCAATTTTACGTAAAATTGTAAATATTCCAAGACTTTTTCATGAATATCATAAACATCAAGAGCGATAAAAATCAAACTGAAATTTCGGGGTACTGTGCCAATGCTGTCAAATATTGGCAAATTTGCATGGTTTAAGCCAATTGCTTCACTGCGTCAAGTGTAGGTTCTGGAACTCGATACATGGAGTCCATGAGAGTGGGAGGCTAGGAGACAAGTTGGACCCACCAGTTCCCGTTTAAGGCAAGGGCAACCGTAGGCAACACAACTTTTCCCGGCGAGATTTTGCGGAAGATTGGAAAGGGTTGCAGGTTGTTCGAATGCTGAGGGACGAAATGTAGGATATCTGACATCCGGAAGATACATGTACCGGTACATGTAGATGGTATATTGTTCGAGAGTCCCCGGACCATGCTTCATTTTCGGAAGGTAGGAATTGACGGGACCTTGACTCGCGTTCGGCGAGGGCCGTGAGCATTTGCTTTCGTCAAGTGTTGCTTCTTCAGTGATGGCCAAGCATTGAGCAGCCTTAAATCCAAAACTTGATGCGACAAACTCACGCAAGGAAGCGGCATTAAACGCCCACCCTTCTATAATTTCATTACAGTTCAGAGGAGATCCATGGATTTTGAATCTTGGTTCGGTTAAACCTGGTTTTTTTCTTTGCGTGAGCGAGACGAGTGTTGAAACCCGGGTTCGTCGGCATGTATGTGCATAATCGGCAAGTGTCTTCGCAGATAAGCTTACGGCTCGGTACTGTTATCATCATGTAATCAATCCCGGGGCCACGGTTTACAATCAATGCATTACTATGGGGTTTTCGCGCATTAAATCTCAGCTTTATTATAGCATCATAACACATATAATATATGGTTACTCAAAACCTCAATCGTTTCTCCGATGTTGTTTTTTGCCGGCGAAATTTGTTAAAAGATAATCCGTGAACACGAGATTAAACATTAATTAAACAGCATAGATACAGCAATATTATTTTGTAGATTTCTGCATCCTCTCTTTCCGTAGACACGTAGGCCTAATTTTTGTGAAACCCGAAGCGCGAGCTGATGACAAGAATGTCACGCAATAACGAATTAAGGCCTGTCAGAAATCGAACACTCTTTATCAAACACAAAATCTCCGTCCACCTTCACTTGAACGCCGCCACGACCTTGTTCCACCATCCCCTGAACCCGCCCGAATCCTTCCCACCACCTTCCCTTGCATCCTTGCCTTCGGCAGCACTTGCTTTCCTCACACTGCCACTCTTCCCGTCATGTACGTGCTCGTAAACATCATCCACGGTACCCTTCACCTGCTGCTTCACATGTGCCACAGGACCCGGCTCCGTTCCCCTGCTGCTTCCGGGTCCAGAAGCAGTGAAGCGGCCTTCGTCGTATGTACTCAATTGACTCTTCCTACCCGATGAAGCAGTAGCCACGGGTTCTGGAGGGTTTATATCACCTGCGTCGGAATGGATGTTCTGGAGTCCCACGGCTTCAGCTTGGGGTGGTTTCGAGGATGATACATCGGTTGGAGATGAGGCATAAGGGTTGCTCGTTGGAGTAGTATCAGCTGATGGTGGTTTGATGTCTGCTTGAGGGTTAGCAGGAGGAGCGCTTTTGGCCGACTCTGGGAATTTCCTGGGGATGGTGACCACGGCTTCCGGTTGCGGGGTCATTCTCATGGCGTCTTTGATGTCCATGGGGGTAGAGGTGCCTTCAGAAGGAGGTTCGGATTTGAGAGCGGTCTCTGGTAGCAATTGTGCTGGTACCTCCGATGAGATATCTGGGTTTACGGCTGCTGCTGCTTCCTCAGCAGGTTTAGGTGCTGCCAAAGCGGCGGCGGTAGGAGGGGCGGAGGCTGCTGCTGCTACCGGGTTACCTTTACTCTTATTCTTGTTCCTCTTTCCCATATTGATGAATCTACTATATATGCTGTGAAATTGCTTTGCGTCGTAGATATATACGTCACGGTGGTTGCGGGAGTTGCTGGTGCTAGGTCGGAAACTGAAAGTTTCGACGGTGGTAGGAAAATTTGCCACTACCGTGTTCTTATTTCTAAATATAGACCGAGCTGAGGTTTATATCTACGAAAACTATATTAGAGAAAGTTCTCAATTAGCAGAGTTCTTCCATATCGAGGTAAAGATCTTGTGGAACTCAAATGAGGCCGATATCCTGATTGGGGAATTACAACATCAACATGTGTTGAGCTGACCTCGAGGCCTCTCGAAAGAGTAGGGCATCTACGGATCTTCTGGAGGGTCAGTACCAGAATGTAACATTGAACAATGGAGATTGCAACTCGCGATTTCGGTTGTATAGAAATTTTTGAGTTGTCTCTTGTTATTCTTGTCGGATCGTTCTTTCTGTCCTAGCTTCCATCACAGTGCTAGTTCAAGCATCAATATTCCCGTTACTGACTATCTGCGCGTTTCCACTTCATTACAATTACAAAATATGAAAGAAGGGAAGTACGATGACAAGATTCACGCTGCCATCTTCAACGGCAGTGACGAATACGATATCAATGCTGCCTACAACTTCCTCACGGCCGTCAAAACTTGCTTTTCTCGCAGTATTATCCCATATGCGTACTGCTCTTACGATCGCGACGTCCTTCAACGACTAATTCGCAGTGCTACATATCCCGACAGCCGCAAGTCCCCTCTCTCCCCTGTATCGCCAATATCACCCTTATTCCTCAGAACCCCCTCCGCAACCGGCAATCGCAACGCATATGACCCAGCATCCCCAGTCGCCCAACCAACGCCGCTCGATCTGCCCAGCGGTAGAGAAACCAAAGAACTCCTCGATATACTCCGCCCGTTCTACCGTCCGATACCCTCTCCTTCCTTTAAATTGGAACTTCATAAATACATTTCCTCAGTGGCTGAATCTCTCGATTCGAAATCAAAACTCCTTCTGTTCATTTGCGCCCAGGGAATCCACTCGACCTCGGGCTCCATGGTCCTGGGTCGAACAATCACAAACCAGGAGATAATCGAATCGATCGAAAGCTTACCCGTAGACTGCACGGTTGTGATTATAACCCTCGCCACGGGCTCGGACGAGCGGAAAGCGCACGCGGACATATTCCAGGCCGCGAACCCGGATTTCCCGGGCAGTATTGACGATCTGATGGATTTTGAAGTCCACCAGGCTTCGCCGCAGAGCGCTTTCGGTAGTCAAGCGGCTACCGGTGGGACCGTGAGCAGTTATGAAACTATCGGGGCGACGAGCGTGCAGCTGCATCTACCGTTCGGGAGGGGTCTTTATACCGCGGCGAGAGTACAGGTTATCCGTTCCACGGGTAACCAAGCCGCCGATCACGAAGTTCAGAGGATCAGGGATGCGGGGGTTAGAAGTGTTGTTGGGGATGTTTTGCTCGATTATAGGCCGATGAAACTCGCGCCGTGGAGCTATGGGCTTCAAGACTGGGGGTTGGTTGATAATACGTGGGAATACTTGGAAGCATCGATCGATACGCATATTGTTACCCGGCAGTTGAGCCGGATAGGAATAATCAAAAAGAATATTGGAAGAGGGACGAGAAAAGTAGTACGTATTGGGAGGATGGAGAGAAAGGCGGAGCCATTGGATATGCCTTTGTGGTATCTGGAGCAGAAGGGTTCCGAGATGCCAGATGATGAGAGTGAGACGTTGGCCTTGGAGGGGATGATGAGGCGGGTTGTTGAGCAAAACCGGAATACGAAACCCCTGTCTCATATCGTGAATTCGACATTCTTATTCCAAAGGAGAGTAGAGGAGAGTCTGAGGTATATTGAACGTACCGACGTACGGGTTGAAGCGTTTTTACAAGGTGCTTACAAGGAAGGGATTTTCCAGTTCCTAGATCCATCGGGTGTTGTCATGGATAATACGATCATGGCGAGGCTGATGGAGAGCTATGGGAATACTGCCAAGTCATTCTTAGATATTGTTTTTCCACCGGAGAGCTGTGTCAATATGGAGTATTATACTAGAGCCTGGGAGATTATCAAGCTTGTGGAAGGGCATACGAGGAGGTATGGGTGGTGGCGGGTAGACAGATTTCTGGAGTATATGGACAAGAATCTATAAGATGCCGCGAAAAAGGATATACGAACGAAGGAGATTTGCCAGTTCAATGGCTAAAATTAGCACTTTTCTAACTATTTACGAGACAAGTATATTCAGTCGGCATATCAACTCTAAAAATAACACAGCATCTGGAAAATACCAAGGCAATAATATTCTTAAAAGCTTTAAAAGCTCCATGCCCTTGTTTCTTCAAGCAAGCTGTGAAGATTTGTCTTACTAGCGACAAGCCCTTGGTTCCAACTAAACGCTTTAAATATGGTGGGCAGTGGCCAAAAACACGAGATTAGTGTTACTTCCAACTTCCAAGTTGAGATATTTCATTCCAAATTTCCGGGTTGTGTCTGTTGGATTTGGAGACTAGGTCTGTCCTACAAATATCAACTCCACCCGGCTTGGCGCAAGATAAGGATGGCCCGCGTTTTCCTCCCTCCAGAAACTCTCAATTAACCGTCCAAAACGTGAAGGCCTCGAAATCAGGAAAACAAGAAGGCCAGGATGTCTGATCTGGACGCTACCACACCACGGGTCTTCCTTGCTCGCCACGGTACGTACACTTCGCTTGCCTCGTCAACACAATTGCATATTTATCTGACGCCATGAAATATAGGGGAGACGGAATGGACGATAAACGGACGGTACACGGGCCGAACTGATCTCGAACTCACGCCGCATGGTGTAAAGCAAGTTACGGCCACCGGATCGCAACTTGTCGGGCCCGGGAAACTGATTGACCCATCCCGAATCGTACACGTCTGGGTCAGTCCACGAAAAAGAGCGCGAACGACATTTGACCTGTTATTCCGCAGCGGTGCCGGTGATGGAAATGATGTTACACTCGCAGAGGAGAAAGTAACCGTCACAGAAGATATCGCAGAGTGGAATTATGGTGATTACGAAGGCCTGCTCACTGGAGAGATTCGAGCTCTAAGGAAAGAGAAAGGGCTGGATAAAGAGATCGCGTGGGATATCTGGAGGGATGGGTGCGAAGGTGGAGAGTCCGCGCAGGAGGTGGCAGACAGGTTGGATAGCTTGATATCAAAGATTCGCGAGATCCAAAAGCCGTATATGAAGGGCGAGAGGCCAGCAGATGTTGTTCTGGTGTGTGCTGACCCTGCGTGCACGTTTCTCGGATACTAACACCTCCAAACTTAGGTCGCACATGGTCACATATTGAGAGCATTCATGAAGAGGTGGTTGAATTACCCGCTGCACGACCCGCTGCTGGTGATGTTTTCCCCTGGAGCGATCGGTGTTCTCAGGTTCGTGGATTTGGGTTCATCAATAATACTCCTCAAGGTTGCTAATGTTTAACGACACGGTAGTTACAAAAATCACAATATAAACGAGCCCGGATTCTATCTTGGCATGTCGCTGCCGATTCAAGCCTAACTAGATGGAATGGTGTATCGTTTTTAGATGGCGAGGGAGCAATTACTTTAGACAAACGCCGGCGCTATGAGAGATAAGTCAATTAGAATTAGTGGTAAACTGAAAAGTCAATGTGGATATTGAGCAGGGTACACTCAGTTGTCCATTAACGATTTATCACATGTTATTGCAATAGGTATTCATGTTGTTGATATATTCCTCCTGCCAACCGCAGCTATTTTATGTGTAACAATCTGGGGAGTATTAGTTTTGATCCCATTTTGCCTAGTTTATATTGCTGCGGTGCTAATAGTGCATCATACGCCGTAGCTTAGACATCACCAATCTGTAGATAGTTGCGATACCAGTCGGGTTCTATCTAAAGCGGTGCAACGGTGAAGATAAAAGCAAGCCAATTTGAGTTGATTGGCTCGGTTAATCAATGGCGGTTTACTTCTAGCTATCCCCGCCTTATTTGACGAGACCAGTCTCATTCCAGATATTCTTTCCATAATTCAAGAAAACAAAGATCAACTCGGTCGTTCCATTATACCTTTTGAGATTAAAGTGAGAGGTTATAGGATATAATCTGATATAACCGTTAGCTCAAAGGCATAGAGGGCATGCATGTAACATCACGGAAACTTTTTTCCTGCCACCCGCATAACAAAAGCACGAGCTCCTTTATCAATCGCGGTCGCCTTACAATCTCTTCTTAGACATTACAACCGAGAACGACTTTTTTTTTGTGACGAAGTAACGTCGACACCTAAATGCGTGACACCGGTAAACAGGGCACAGATTTATATAAGAAATGTTTAGCTTCCTGCCTTGGCTTAAAGCGAGACTACTTTTTGTAAATCCTGACTACTTCTCGCTTGTCTCGTCTTCCCGCCCGAAAAGGCGACACGCGACATGGAGACATTGGAACCAGCCGCAAATGAGCGAAGCTTCGACCACAATATTAACGATTCCCTCCCTACAGAACTCCTAATTGAAATCTTCTCCTTTCTCCCAGTGAGCGATCAGATTTCCTGCAGCCTTGTTTGCGAGGCTTGGCAGACGCTCCTCTTGAGGACACGAGCTCTCGTCAAGTCGAGATATACAACACCGTCCAACACGACTTTGAATTTTGGTACCCCAGCAACGCATAGAATATTCGAACATGATAAGTGGTTGATATGTACAGTGAAGAAGGGAATCGTTAGGCGATACCGGATTCTGGATCCCGAAAAGTCAGTCACGGAGGATTCAGAACCTAGTTTTCAACAAGAAGGAGAGAGCTCAAATTGCTCGCTCCAGCAGAACAACGGAGGTCAAGGGGATCGCAGGCGAAAATACAACAAGCTAACACTAGAAGACGAAACCGAAGACGGGCTAGCTGGAAATTTTCTCCGCATGGTCTCTATCGATATTTCAGATTCCAAAATTCTCGATGAACCTTTCTTCTCGCCGATAGCTCCTAACGACTGGTATGGCGCTGCTGCAAGTACAGTCGCTTCCATTGGCAAGTCTCTTGGTGACGGTAACCGAACAAGCGGACTATATGCTCGCAATGCTGGCGATTACGATACAAGTATAGCGGATAATCTTGGCGTAGGAATATCTACAGAAGTCAGTGTTTTGGAACGCGGCTGTACGACATCGTTACTACCATGGCTTCCAGGACGTGAAGTTACCGTTAGAGAAATCATCGATGAACTACTAGCGTTGGTAACGCCTAATATGTACCATTTAAACTTGTTTTTCGAAGAGGAATATGAAGTGAGGTTTCAGAACCAAGATGTAGGGAAGATATCTGGGAAAGACAAATCAGAAGCGAACAGACCCTGGTGGCCTGCGATGAGATTTTACCAGTGAGTGTGAGATGTCGAATCAGTGCAATATGTTTGAACTAGCTGACTTGAAGTGCCTAGTACGTTTCTATCCTACAAGAAGGAGGAATTGATATATCTCAAGTGATAAAGAAAATTAATACGACTTCTAGGACGATTCGTGGCAGGTACCTAGGTGTGATATGTTACCACGGGTGCCATCTAGAGTCCGAAAGTAGCAGATCACCGCATACAGTAGCGCTGCTCTAGTCATCTTGGATATATCCCTGTGTATGTATTTCTATTACTCATTTAGCTGGCCGATGTATGTAAAAAGATAATTGGATCCATTATGTACTTTCTCTCTCTCTCTCTACTTTCCCACTATCTTTCTTGACCCCTGCCCATGCCGCCGGCACTACTATCTAAATCATGCGTAAGACTCACATACTGATATTTACTTCTCCTTGGCTAGGTTTTTCTGTTATATCTTGAGCTTTGGCTATGTTTTACATCTTTTATTACTGTTATATAGCTATAGGACGGCTTATGGTAATTGCCTGCTGCAGGAGAGCTGGGCAAATCTGATTTTAGCGACAATTTACTTTCTACAAGCCTAGTAACTTGCGACCCAGAGAGTCCTGACTCCAAAGCACGGTCTCATTCAAACTTCACACTTTTTATTCCGTTCCTGGAATCTAATTGGAAGGCAAGGCATCTGGCCTCGTTAAATGCATCTAAATTTTCATGAGACAGTACTCCTTTGTCTCGTCAAAGACCAGAGACCCTTTGTCTACTAATCCGTGTTTGTGTTGCGTGAGAATCTACCCCTACCAAATTCGGCCAATCAAATGCCTCCCAAAGGAACCTCGCCCATTTCGCTGATATCACCGACTTCAAGACCGAACTTCTCCAAAGAGTTCGTCGACCTGGCCGTCCACGAAACCACCTTTTATACAGAAGAAACCGCCACAATGCTCCGACTACTCCCCCGACACCTCCGTCTCCGGCCTTCTACCGCCTCCTTACTCCTTCGCGCTTCTTCTACCGCGGCTCCAACAACCACGACCACTCCGGGAGTCCCTCTCAAAGACTCCGCCGCCGTCGATGTCGCCCCGAAACCCACCACACAGGAGCTGATAGAGCTGCAGAGCCAGCAGGCGCCGAACCGCAAGTTGACATGGGCGAGGAGCCAACAGCCGAGGTCGGAGGCAATGGTTGGGCCGAGATTTGAGCAGACGGATTTGGCGTTGCAGGTACGATCCAGATACTTCCATACACTGAAGGACGCGCGGTTTTTGAAGGAATAGGATTTCTCCAAGAGCTGGAAGTCAGGAGAATATCTCTGTTTGTTACGAGTCATATGGTGAAGGTCAACTGCTAATTGGAGTTATCTAGCCACGCCCTCTCTCCGCGATAGAATTGATCCATGAACAACCCGTACGGTTCGTACACGAGCACATTGTCGTCTGCGATGGTGGTATGTAGACCTACCTTTCTCAATCGACCATCTAACGCGCTCTATCTACCGTATTCTGGGAATTTGGGTTTGGATCAGTAGCGGATTCTTTGCTAATACACGGTATGACAATTCTAGGCGGCGGACCCCTCGGACACCCAAAGATCTTTATAAATGTTGATAAGCCGGAGGTTGTACCTTGCGGTTACTGCGGGCTGCCGTTTGTGAGTACCACTTCCTTTCATGTTTCTAAGCCACTCTGGCACTTTTACAGCCAGAAACACTGTGGCGAATTACAGAAATTACAGAATATATGAGTTACATCAAAGATATTTAGAGATGAAAACAGTACAAGCTAATTTGTACATTTTTCGTGTTATAAATAGGCTCATGAGCACAACAAAGCAGCGATTATAGCAAACGGACAGGGGAGTCATGGGGAGTATGTTATTTTAGAATAGATAGAATTTTGCTCGAAGTTATGTACAGAAGCTTTTTTTGTGGTGATGGTAGTCGAGAGCACGGATTGTACATATAATCATTTTTAGGAAAGAAATTCACTAAAAATTTTTTTAAAAGAAACGGGGAATGGGAAATATTTTTGTTCATCATATGGAATCTCCGGTATGTTTTTGTTTTTTTTCTATCTGAAGGATAGTTGGTGACATCATCCGACTGTAAATCCTAAGTATTGAGAATTCTGATAATAAGAATACACTGAAGATAGCATTTTCTGGATTACGAGGTGCGGGATAGCGGTAAAATCAGATAAAGTATTCGAGATCCCGCTGAATATACCGTTTGCTTGTTGGCTTTTAAAAGATAGTGCGAGGACCCAGCCGGAATGGGATTAATTCTCAGTCCTTAGGACAATACTATCATACTAATTGAAATAAACCCCCCGATCGACCAACATGCCCACGTACTGCTCCACCAGCTTTCTAACATGCTCACTGGCACCGGGCTTCAGTCCGTCTTCCCCCAACAGGTACAACTCTTTCTCCTGGGAACTGAGATTGTGTTGAATAATCTTGCACAGCTGGAGTTCGCAGCTGCGGTAGTGGTCGTCTTCGAGTCTGTTTTTACCACCGCCGGATTGTAGGTACTGTATCAGGTGGAGTGAGATGATGGACCGGAGGTCGGCGAATTGGGTTTTCTGGCAGCGGGGCATTTATATGGATTTCTTTTTTATTGGGCAGCCCGAGAAAGTTCGAGGTGGTGATTATTATTATTTTGAAGTCTTTAGTCGAGTGGTTGGAGGAGAGATTTTCGAATTTTAGTCTATAGGTTATTTGGGAGCCGATCAGGGGGGTGTATATATAGATGTGTACGTGTACTAATAGATTTGTAATAATGTACAATGAGAGAAGATGTAAAATTGTGAAAATTAGACTCCGAACCAAAATGATGGATATGGGTACTGATATAGATGATCGCTTGGTGAATTTCTTGCAGTATAACTCTATAATAGAATTAGACGAAATAATAGTTATGTTTTAATACACGGCTAACTGTCAGAATGCTCGGTCTAATTAAAGATCTCGAATGTCCTAACCAATCGGATCAAGATATGATATCGATAAGGATGGATTGTTCTTCTTTTCAATTGTATGTAATATCACAAGTCATAATTCTTTATGAAATAGTCCGGCGGTGTCCAAATATAGCTAATTTTGCAAAAACTAGCATTGATTAAGTTATAGCTCGGGAATAGTAAAGGGGGAACGTGCATGCATACGGCAAGTAATTCGATAGGCCGTGCCTTTGTAATATAAATCCAGGAGCTTTATATATATCAGGCAATGAAAAGTCTCCAGAATATCAGGAATATTATGTATACATCAACCTTGGCAAGATTTTCACATTGTAAATAAGAAATATACTAGCTCTAGTACTTGAAATTGCTTGGGAATAAGAACTCTCGACCGAAGATCTCCGTATGACCAAGTTATCAAGTTCAACGAATCTTCTCTACTCGAGAAATATAATGTCGCAACTTTTCTTCTTTTCCTGGGGCAAGTACGCAAGAATTTAAAGTTTTTGAAAGGTCTTAGATGGAAAAGAGGGCTATGAGACGTATCGGCGAAGCTATATATATAGCGCCGTTAGCTCGGAACACCCGGTGGTTTTGTACAATTGTGGATCTAGTGTATTTGAGATGAGCAAGTTGGCAGTACTGAGCCCGGATATCGAAGGAACTAATCGTCCGCGGCTATTTTTGTGGGTGAGTTCCCCAGTTTCCAACTTACTATCACGAATACTTTGTCTGATAGCCTGATATTACGGAGGAAAAGTCACACAGTTACTTTACACAAGGCGTTTTAAAGTTAGCGATGATAAACCGATATGTGGTTCGGCTTCCTTACCAACGTAATAGATACCTTTTCTCTGGAGTTGGGTGAAAATATATCAGCATTCACTCCGTATGTTGTAGTGGAAATTGAGGAGAGAAAAGAATATGGGCCTAAATGAAGCCGTCCTAGATTACGGTTCCGAAACAGACAATCTATGCGATAGCTGCCATTCGTCGAGTAATAATTGTACCAAAATCGCCGGGCCAGTGAAAAAGCGCCGGCGTCTTGTCTCGTTAATTTACGTAAACCAAACGCTGGCTGCGAGGCCGGCATCCAGCCTCTCGCGCGAAAATGTGTTGCGTGGGAGGTCGGGGAGGCGTCCCATCGGTCAATCGCGCGAGCCTTTCCTCTTCTCGCGCGCAGAAAAAAAAAAAAAAAAAACTCTGTAGCGCCAAAGTTTCCTCGTTCTCTCAACTTCTCCACAGAGAAAAACGCCGAAAACGCCTTTTTATCTTAAATATCATTCCAACTAAACCCAGGATATCGATCGATCGAACCGCCGAAATATTAAGCTTTAAAAAGAAAATGTCAGCTGAATCCTCGCCAGAACCGCCGCAGCTGGTGGCTACTGAGATCATGGATCCTGTAGCACAGACCGAAGCCTTCGGCGCCCTCGGCGATCTTGAGTTCGAGTTTGAAAAGGCCGAAGTGGAAATTTGTACGTATTACCCCCGCCATTCTTTTCTTCAAGCGTCCTAGCTGGACTATTAGATACCACTGCGATCGGGACTTTCTATCTGGTTCTAGAAGTGGTAATAGTTTTTCCGAGAGTTTGGTTCACAGAAGCCAGCTGGCTATCTCCAAACCCAAGCTGCAAGCTTCGCTAACACCTTTTCCGAAAACCTATTAGTAAAATTCTCCATCGCGACCACGACACCCCTTTACACCCGTCGCAACAACCTCACAACCTCCATTCCTTCCTTTTGGCCCACGGTCTTCGACTCGGCTCCGGATTTCGACCAGCACATCGCCCCGGCGGACGTTCCCGCCATCTCCACCATCACCTCCCTGAACGTCATACGTACCTCTCCGGATACCGAGCCGCGGGATTTCATCCTCGAGATCGAATTTGACAAGGAGAGGAACGAGTGGTTCGAGGATGACGTGCTGAGGAAGAGGTTTTGGTGGAAGACGGTGGATAGGAAGTGGAGCGGATTGGTGAGCGAGCCTGTCGATGTCAAGTGGAAGGAAGGGAAGGATTTGAGCGGTGGGGAGACGGGTCGGGTGTACAGTGAGTGGAAGGCGCAGAAGGACGGAGTTTCTGCCGCTGCTGCCGCTGGAGATAAAGGGAAGGGTAAAGGGAAAGGGAAAGCTGCTACGAGCAATGGTGACGTGAACGGAAAGAAAGAGAAGAAGAAGAGCTTGGAGGAGAGGTTGGCTGGTGGGCAGCCCAGCTTTTTTACTTGGTTCGCGTGGGTGGGGAAGGGTACTGATTTTGATGGAACGCTGGAGGATGAAGACGAGGAGGAGGATGAGGAGGATGAGGGAGGTGATTTGTTCAATCACGGGGACGAACTGGCGCTGACGTTGGCGGACGACATTTATCCGAACGCGATCAAATATTTCTGTAGGTCTTTTGGTCCTTTGAGGTCTCATCTGAGACTATCTTCCTTTCAAGTATGTTTGAGCTAACTGAAGCTATCATAGTGGAATCTTTGACGGGCGACAATGACTCGGAAGTGGATAGCGACATGTCGGTCAGCGATCTGGATAGTGATGAGGAGCTCGTTGTTATCGGTGGGGATGAGGAAGATAGCGAGGAGGAGAATGTGGGTGGGAGCAGTCGGGTAAAGAGGACCGATATTACTTTGGAGAGTGATGACGAGGAAGACGAGTCGTCGGCGAGAAGGAAGAGGGTTAAGAAATGAACAGAATGGAAGGAAGGTGCCCACGGAACGGGATAATGATCGGGAAGTGATATTTTTTCAAAAAGTTTCTTTGGTTGCGATTGTTCGATATACCGTGGTTCGGATTGATTCTGTCTATTTCCTTCTTTCTTCTTCTTTTCTTCTTCTTTTTGCTTTCTTTCGTTCCTTCAATAGATCACCTTTGTTTGTAAGATACGTCATGATGCCAATATATGAGACGGCGGTTTTCCCTTTTTGTTTGTTTATCCCATGTGCTCAATAAAGATATTGCTATAACGGAAAACAGCAGTCGCATATCCGCATTATAATTCGAGAAGGCAAGGAGCGCAAGGCGAGACATTTTGATATTTGAGATGGGCTTCATTGGCTGAGGATGAACGCTTGGAAGCACGCTAGTGAGAGACGAGTTTAGTGCGGTGACGAGCACCAAAGCAAAGTTTGGTACCGAAAGCACGCCTCGCAGGTGAACGGATTCGAACGTGATCGGTCAAAGAACACCGTCGGATCTGCCAGAAAACGGGAGCGAAAACCTTCGGAAATATACATCTTGCGACGAGATGATAGAATATTAAAGGTATGCGTTCAGCGGTATCAGAAAAGTCGCAATACGGTGCGAGTGCAACACTGCAGTATCGATGCAATAGTTATCAATATTAATGCGGGCCCGATCGCGATCGCAAGGACCCAGTTTCTTGAAACATCCCACGAGCGCGAGACCTTCTTTTGTTTATTATGAAATTATCGGGGTGGGAATCTCGCACCCTTGCTTTCCACCAACATTCGCGAGAGAAACAAAACGAACTGGGAAGATCCAACATGTGCGATCGAATCGTACCCAGCAGGCCGCTATCGAGCAGGGAAGCGACCGGAGTATAATCTACCACTTCCTTGTTGATTACTGTGGAACGAGTCGATCCCCCCTGCGAATTCGTGTATATTTGTGTTCTTCTCCTCGTCTCTGTGATTACTGTGGATTTACTAAGTACAAATTTAGTTACCTAGTGTCGCACTAACCAGCTGGTAAACTGTTGGAAGCGTGAACTCTACTGTGAAAGCAACAGCATTATCCCAGGAGGGGAAAGAGGCGAGCCTCGGTCTGTTTTCCGAATAACAATAATAGGGAACAATCGATCCATGGTGGCTTCCCCTTATCAATGCATAGGCAGCACATGCACTTCGTACACACACACACACACACACAGACAAAGCATCCACAATATGCATGTCATGCATGTCCCCGGGGAACTTGTTGCGTGTATTAATTTTAAAAATGGGGGATTTCTTCCTGTCTGGCATATTTGGTGACATCCCCTCCCTTTGTTTTGCGCACCAAAATGCGCTTTTTGGAATGCGCGGGACGGTCGAGGAGAAAAGTACCTCTGAATGAACGACGTGTGTCGCTGCTACTGCTGGTGAATGCCTGTAATGTCTCCTCTGTGCGTATGCCTTCGATGGGGGGGTGCCTACCCTTGACCTTCCACGTCGGCGGTGGGAGACCTTTTTTTTAAATTAGTTTATATTTAAGCCTCCTGCCTGCCGGATGGAGGGGGTACTAGTGTCGATGGATGCTGCTGTGCTATTATACCCGGATATCCTCTCCGATATACAGCTTTGTTTATCATCATCCTTTCTGTTTCCTTTCTTTCTTTCACTTCATCGACGTGCAGTTCCCATTCGACAGGTTGACAAGGCTAGCTGGCGCTGTGTGAGATTGTGCATCGCTCAGAGATCGCTCCGACTTGCTTGACAGGATAGTGCGATAGGGCGACCAGAGTGGGACGGCGGATGTGCGACATGCGACGATGCTCTCTTCTGGCACGGTAATATGAAGTTATCGCAACTGTGCCACCGACACGAAGAAGGACTGTTGTTTATTTCATTCATCTCTGCCCGACAAGACCTCAAATAAGACGACCGACGGTGCCATTCGACAGTCACGATTAATTACACCGCATTCTTTCTGTTCTTTTCCCTGGTTTCTCGGACACTAGTATTCGAGGCGACACCATTTCTTTTCACAGCGACGCTTCTTGCAGTATTTTCTGCGCCGGTGCGAGAGCGACAAAGACGAAGACGCGAGAGGGTACGGCCATCCATCATCGGTGAGGTGCAGGCGCGGCTGCTGCAGGGCGGGCTTCCCTTGGATCTGGCTGAATCGAATTGCGCCTTTTGGTCGTCAGCTTTGGGATCGGAATCTCCCATTTCGCGGCTTTGTCCTGTTAGGCAAGAGCCAGAGAGCTCCACCGCAAGCCAATCGAAACCGGCTGTCAGGCGACCAAGTCTTCCAATCGCGATCCGAAGAAGCAAGTTTGTGGGCAAAAGCGAGCTGGTTGACTTGCGGGGCCGGTCGAAAGCAGTCATGGAAGCGAGGCGATTCCATCGGGTTCCGTCCTCGTCCTCTCCCTCTCTCTATTTATCATCTCCGCCGTTGTCAGCATCATCATCATCTTCATTATCATTATCACTATTATCGTATTCCAAGCCATCGCAATATACCCTGCTGCTCCTCGCATTCGTCCTGTGCATGCTGTCGTTCGGTCTGCTGCTTACTCGTCGGAGCGGATTCCCGGTTTTTCGCAATCGCAATTGCAACTGCAAGCGGACCTCGACAACACCTCGCACAACGCCACCACCTCCTCTCCACCTCCTCTCCTCCATCCGAGCATCATCATCATCTTCTTTTTCTTCATCATCCTCTCCTTCTTCCCCACCATCATCCAAGACTTCAGCTGCAGGCCGCATTCTGACGTCTCATCGCCGCCGTTTCATTCTCAGCCGGCAGAATTCTTCCACTAACCTCGGCTTCGTTTCTCGCTGCTGCATCCTCATCCTCTCCTTCTCTCACTCCTCTGCCGCCAACCTTTCCTCCTCCGTCACTCCTCTTCCCTACACCCACACCACCATCGACGTCCTAGATCAGTTCCGTTCCTTCTCCACAAATACCACAGACCTCTCCATAGCTACCACGGTCTCTTCTCCGGCAGAACCTGCACCTCCCGTCGCCATGACTGAACCCACCGTCTCCAAAAAATCAATGGAACCTCACCTGATAACGGACAACCTCGAGAAACCCTTGCTCGACAACAGAGCCTATCGAGTCATCCAATTACCAAACAAAGTCGAAGTTCTACTGGTCCACGATGATACCACCGACAAGTCTTCCGCCGCATTGGATGTACGGGTTGGCAGCATGTGCGATGACGAGGAACTTCCAGGACAGGCACACGCCGTCGAGCACGTCCTCTTCATGGGAACAAAAAAGGTGAGAAATTTCTGATTCTTCTTTGTACCACTTTACAGCATTTCTCTTTTTTTCTTCTCTCTGCATCTTTTTTCCCCCAGATTCTTTTTTCATCCAACCTTTTACTCCATATAATATTTTTACTGATGTGCAACAGTACCCGGGCGAAAATGATTACATGTCCTTCCTCGCCAACCATGCCGGCTCTTCAAACGCGTATACGTCGGCTCTCTCGACAAACTACTACTTTGAAGTTTCTCACAAGTACATACACGACGCCCTAGACCGGTTCTCGCAATTCTTCATCGCACCCTTGTTTGATCCCAATGGTCTAGACCGTGAGCTGAACGCCGTGGATTCCGAACACAAGAAAAATCTGCAGCAAGACAATTATCGCAGTTACCAGCTGGGTAAATATCTGAGCAATCCGGATCACCCTTACAGCAAGTTCACGACAGGCAATTTGGAAACCCTGAGGGATGGGCCTAGAGGAAACGGCGTCGATGTTCGAGATCGGTTCATCAAATTCCACGAGAGGTACTATTCGGGAAATCTGATGAAATTGTGCATTCTCGGGAGGGGTAAGGCTTTCTTTTATCGATTGACTGGGGTTGTGGGCCTCGGCTAATTTTCTTATCTAGAATCGCTGGACCAGATGGAACAATGGGTCGTTGAGCTCTTTTCGGATATCAAGAACAAGGACCTGCCAACGCCAACCTTCAAGGGCTCGCCGTTGGCTGAAAATGAGCTCGGGGTAAGCTTTTTGCCCCATCTTCAACTTTAAACTAGCGCGCTAATTTTTTTGCAGACTCAATATTATATGAAGCCGGTGATGGAGACCCGTGCCGTGACGTACACCTTCCCGTACCTTGACGAAAACCCCTACTACGAAGCTCAACCTTCTCGATACATTGGTCATCTGATCGGCCACGAAGGTCCCGGCTCCATCCTTTCTGTCTTGAAAGAAGCGGGCATCGCCACGTCTCTCTCCGCAGGGCACATGCGAATCTGCAACGACACGGGAATGTATGTGGTTAATATCCGCCTTACCAACAACGGGTTGAACAAGATTCCCGAAATCACGTCCCTTCTTTTCAGCTATATCCACCTCTTGAACACCACCCCACCTCAAGAATGGGTCGTAAAGGAGCTCCAGTCGATGGCCGAGGTGGAGTTTAGGTACAAGCAGAAGAGCACGAATGCCGCCAACTTTGTCAGCGAGATGGCCAGCACGATGCAAAACATGATGCCTCGAGAATATCTTCTCTCCGAACACAAGATTAGAAAGTTCGATGCGGACCTGATTAAGCGTGGGTTGTCGTACTTGAGACCGGATAACTTTAGATTAGCGATTACAACGCCTGATCTTCCGGATGGCATCAATTGGGAGAGCAAGGAGCGCTGGTACGGTGTCGAGTACACCCTTCAACAGATTCCCAAGGACGTCATCGATGTCGCCAACAAGGCCTTTGGCGGCGCCGCTCCACCGGCTTTCAACGTTCCCGGCGGCCAGCAAAACAGCCTCCACCTCCCCCACCCCAATCCTTTCATCCCGACAAACTTTGACGTTACTCGAAAGGAAGTTGAAAACACTCTCAAAGTCCCCACTCTCCTCCGAAACACACCAGAATCCCGCATCTGGTTCAAAAAGGACGACACTTTCTGGGCACCCAAAGCCAACATTTACTTTACGTTACGTACTCCTCGAACCTATTCCACTCCACGTGACTACGCTCTCGCCCGTTTCTTTTGCGAACTGGTCAAGGACTCTTTGCACGAGTATTATTACGACGCGGAGCTCGCGGGGTTGGAATACAGTCTTTCGCCTAATATGCTAGGATTCGATTTGGAAATCGGGGGTTACAACGACAAGATGATTGTCTTGCTGACGAAGGTTTTGGAGGCGATGAAGGATTTGAAGCCGAAGGAAGGGAGGTTCGAAGTCATCAAGGAGAGGTTGGTGAGGGCATATAGGAACTGGGAGTTGGGAACGCCGTACCAAATGGTACCAGAGTTTACGAGACATCTGTTGGCGGAAAAGAAGTGGCTGAACGAGGAGGTTCTGGCGGAATTGGATGGGCTCAATGGAGTTGAGGAGGTACTTGTGTGGTGGAAGGGGGTCAAAGCTTTGAGCGTGGAGGGATTGATTCACGGGAATCTCTACAAGGAGGTACGTTATATTTACTGCATTGCTTGCGTCGATTCTCGAGTGAAAAACTGACGAGGCTATTAGGACGCTCTTAATATGACGGATCTAGTTACGAGAATACTGAAGCCGCAGCCGTTACCGTCCAGCCAGTGGTTCACGCGGCGATGCGTGTTGTTACAGCCGGGGGCGGAGCTGGTCTACGAACGAGATTTGAGAGATCCAAATAATGTGAACAACGCAGTCGAATACATGTTGCATCTGGGAACGCTTGAGGACCGACAGATGAAGGCGAGATTGTTGCTATGGGCACAGATGTCGCAAGAGTACGTATTTCGCATAACCATGGTTGAAATGAAGCTGTGCTAACTGGTGGACAGGCGCGCATTTGACACCCTCCGCACGAAAGAACAACTCGGCTACGTCGTATTCTCTGGCAGCCTGATGCAAGCGACGACGATGGGCTACCGTGTCCTCGTCCAATCGGAACGCTCGTGCGCCTATCTCGAGGAACGAATCGAAGCCTTCCTCAACCAGGACTGGGAGATGGACGACGAAGCTTTCGAAAAGCACAAGCAATCCGTTCTCAACCGACTGCAGGAAAGTCTGAAGAATCTTAACCAGGAGTCCAACCGACTTTGGTGGCACGTGGCCTCCGAAGCCTATGATTTCTTGCAGGTGGACGAGGACGCGAAGATTGTGAAGACGCTGACTAGGGGGGATATGAGAGAGTTCTACGAGAGATATGTGAAGCCGGGTAGCAAGCAGAGAATGAAGTTGAGCGTCCATTTGAAGAGCGTGGCCAAGAAGGAAGGTGGCGAGGATGAAACGAAGAAGAAGGAGGATGATGTGTATATTACGGATGTGAGCCAGTGGAAGTCCGGTATGGTACTGTCCAGAGGACCGAGGGCCATCCGTCCGTTGGAAGAGATGGAGAGGAGCGGCACAAAGCTATAAGGTTGAGGCAAACTTTCTTTCTTCTCATGTGTGGAACGAGTGTGACGATTACGGTTACGAATTTTGGGCCGGGTTGACCTGTTTCTTGGTTTCCTTTGTCTCTATTTCTTTTTTCTATTGATTCGGTACGGGAACGACAAGACGTGTGATATTATGGATAACTGGATACGATGCGATGGATCAAGTGGTTTGAAGACCAAGAGCTGGGGTGAGATGAATAAAATCTCTTCCTCAGTCTTGTTTTTGTCTTTGGTTGCTCTCTTTTTTTCCTTTTCATTTCCTTTTTACGAATATGGGAACCCACTGTTCATGGCGTTTTTTGTCTATTTTCTCTTGTAAATGAACCACTGTACTTCCTCTTTACATTACTTATTAAGATTTTCCTATCATCTTTAACCTCAATATTTTCGGCCTTGTATCACTTTTTTTCTTTTGGCTCGTTGATTTCGCATCCTGTAAGGCTTCTCGTGTGAGATATGCATACTGATACATCATCTATAGAGCATTTCCATTTTTTTGGTTTTTTTGCTTCCTTTCCTTCGTCCGGCTCACCTTCTTTTCTTATTCCTGGTGCGGGTAACTCCTGCCCCTGGCCTATTGTAAAAGATTGTAGAACTAATCGACAAGGGGGGCCGGTGTAGGAGCTGGAGTTGAGAATTTTTGAATTACTACGTTTTACGAACGAAGTAACTGCATTTGACGTGTTGCTGTGCACGTTTGGGAGGTTGGGATGAATAAATCCAGCCTCGGATCCCTCTAAGATGGAAACCCAATTTTTGGGCCCATGGAGGGGTTCCGTCAGGTTTGGGGGTCAAGGCATGGGTAAGCGTGAAACTACTAACATTACCTTTTGTAGCGGACGGTCCGGCTGGGAACTTTGGTTGGAGATCACAAGTACATGGCGTGTTTGCATCTTTCGATCTGGTCCGTCCGGGTTTCTTTCTTTCTTTCTTTTCTTTTGCTCGACCTCTTTTCTAGACTACGGTACAGAAACTTTGGCTCCGCTACCATCAATTTCTCCTTCTTTTTCTTTTTCTGTGGTCTTTTTGAGGCGCGGGAGTTGGCGTCCATACCTGTTGACCAGGGGTATAGGTGGCAGTCATGAGTGGGGGATTACGGAATATAGTTGATGCCGGACGGCGGGTGTGTAACGAGAGGCAGGGTTTTACATGAAGGTATTCTGTCGATATGGTTTTCGAGACTGGTATCTTAGATTGGTCTAGTGGGTGATCCGGAGCTTGATGACAGAAGTCGCGAGCTTGGTGAACCCAGCTCACGACTACATAGGGTAATAGGTCATATGAACTAGTAGCTTTCTTTTTTTGTTTGTGTGGATTGTAGGCGCAGCATTTAAACGTTGGCAGGGGTTTATTTTTTTGGGCCAGAAAGCGCACAGGTGAAGGATGGGAGCATGGGAGAATCCCGGACGATGACTACGATTTAGTGTATAGACAATTCGGTGGATATGTCCAGGTGTGTCTGGCTTTCCCCAGAATTTACAATAGATAAGTACTGGTTACTTGTTCGGATACGACAAAGTTCCCACGTATTTACTTTTTCTCCAGGCATATAAATCTAGATTTGGTTAGCGGCACAATGATTTGTGAGAATATTTCGTTTGTGCGTTGGAGATAAGTATACATTGTGAACGTATTAGTTGTTTTTCTTTTTTTAAAAAAAAACGTGATATCTAGGTATGTACACTCAATTTATTCCTGACCCCCTTCCATAGAGATGTAATTCTGTGAGACTTCGTAGACACTGTATATTTTTTTTTCCCGATGCGAAACGGTTAGCTGCTGGTTCAACTCTCAGTTACGCGGCCGGAGTTGTACGTTTGCATCTCGTTGCTTCGAAGCGGTGTTGCGGCTCGTGCGTTGGAGGGGATGGTTCAACATACTTGTATTGGTAAAACATCATGACCTTTTTATTGCTACTGATATTCGATGAAAGGAGGCTACCTGTCGATGATCGTGGTATGGAGTACGGATTTCTGTTTATATCGGCGGCTGGTAGGAAATCGTCGCAGCTCGAGTGGAGAAACGGGAGGACTATCAAAAAAGGTCAGCGAAGTAGCAATGGCCGAGGGGACAACAACTAAAGGGCCCTCGATTGATCGTTCGAACTTTGTGTCGAAACAATAATTTCGAAAGCGTCTCAAAGTATCACGAGTGTAGAAAAAAAGACTTACGAGGAGTTCGTCTTTGAGATCTTCTTTTCGATTGACGATAGATGTATATCTTGTATGTGCCAATTGCGACGGGTATGATTGCGATTATGACGGCGAGAATTCCAATGATAGATTCAGGTGACAGAGACATCATTTGGCCGATATGTAGCTTCTTCCAGATTTTTTGGAGGATCGGAGTGGTTCTGAATGGTCCTCAATATTTTATGTATTGATTACGGTGGGAGCAGGATGTATATGTATTTATTAGGTACTAAGTAGTGTTGAAGTTGAAGAAGTGAGAAGATCTCGGGAAAAAAGTTGGAGGTGATGCATTTAACGAACCAACAAAAGAAACCCCTCGATCTTCACATAACGTGAGTTCCAAGTGTGTTTTCTATTGGTTCCAGTCAATTCGTCAGTCGGTTAGTCAATCGTAATCGTGCTACTTATGCAAACGAACCCGAAAAAGAAAATACCGTCCTACTTATTGCAAACGAACCGAAAAAGAAAAACATCGTGGTGGTCGGTGCGCTTCTGGTCTTCCGATGAGACAAAGGTACCGGTTCACCATAATGTCGGTATCTCATCCTCCTTGGAAGCAAGAATTAAAAAAAGGAATTTCCAGGAAGCGTTTGATTGGTACATTTGAAAGTGTGTCTCTTTTGGTGGATCCGCTACATGATGCACGAGCAGGGGGGCACGATTCTCCGCCGCTGCCAGTCTACCACATTTCCACAGAGTTCCACAGGTGCGTATTCGCCAAATGTGGATATCAAATAGGCTGAGTATTTCCAAGAAAAACGGAATCCGAGTCGGCTAGCGCGGTAAAATGTACACGCTACAAACAGGAAATGGACAGGAAGAGAGAGGTTGCGCGGGTTTTTCATGCCTGGCAAAAAGACTCGAGATGTACTGGGAACATGACATATTGAAGAAATAGAGCCGGAAGGAACTCTTTGCTAAGTATTAATGGAGCATATTTTAGCGACTGCGCATGAGGAAGCCAGTTGTAAGTATGATCTCTGCCTCGTATTGCCGCTCTAGAAGCGGAGCTGATCGGGATTGACTTGTTGTGCCTAACGAGGGAGCGATTCAGCCGTTTAGTCAGATCTAGATTTTTGTTGTGTTCTTTGTAATTTTCACACAGAGATCTCCTGTTAATTTAGTATTGATGCCTGGGCCTTTTTGTTGGCCAGACTAAAACCCTACTGTTTTAGCAATTAATAAAGGTGTTGATACGGAGATATACTGCAATCGAGTATTTATCGATGGCCGAGTACCGAGTGCACTCCAAAAAGTTGGTGTCATTGAGGGTTTAAAGAGGGGTTGCATTCTTGCTAACCGCGGGAAGCGGCGCTAAAAGAAATCAGAATTCAGTTGAAAAAGTAAATATGCGCGCATGCCACTTGGCCGCGAATTGATTTGTTCATAAGCCGAAGAAACAGGGAAATACACTCATTACAATATCGGGAAGTGGAGGCAGCCAAGCCTCTGCGGGTCCCAAGGCAAACTGCTAGCTGGGCTCATTGGTCAGGTAGCCAGCGTTGGGCAATTACAAGCAGTTTTTCAAAGTCAACTCAAGGAAGCGGAAGAAGTCGCGAGGAAGTCACGAAGAAGAATCTCGGTTCGCCACACTCCACCTTATAACGCCTCATGTAGTGGCAGCAAATTTTCCTTTCTTCTTCTACTTTCTGTAGAGAACGCTCAATAGAGGTATCAGGATGTGAATTCAGGTAACACAGTAATATTTGCGTGCTCATTGCGCCATGTATACTGCGACAGCACTAAAGTTTATCCACTTTAGAGAGGTTTGCAATCTAGTCCTATTCTAGTCTTGTCAAATCAGACTCTGATGTCCTATTCTCACCTTTGCGTAGGCTTGTTGCAGTTTGGGGTTACTGAATGAGCTGGGGGCATGATTTTCCTCGTGGAACAACACAAATGGCCAGAAATTGGTATAATTCCTTCTACACCATGTAGCATAAGGCTGAGAAACACTTTCTATTTACACCAGAAACGCCAGACCCCTCTTGAAAGACCATTCATATCTCATAGAAAGTAATATCCTGCCTTGGACATCGGAATCCTGATCAACAGTATCGCTACGAGATGCGCCGGATAGTAACCATAAAAAAACCACCGCGACCGGGGCATCTGTATCTCAACCATTGAGAAGAGAAACAATACCGGGAACGCAGTCAATGCCCAGAAATTTCCATTAATCCATAACAAAGTGGCGCACGCACTCATAGAGAGAAACAGCGCCGGAAAGCTGCCCGATTTGAAATAATACCATGCGGCTACTCCAATTGTTACAGCCGGCCACCAAAATTCGACGAGCCCACCTCCAATTATAAACGCTCCCAGAGCTCCCAAAGCCGCCCAGATACTACCGGCCTGGGCTCGATCGATGAGGCCGGTCACGACCGTGATAACGAGAAGTGTGAAAAAGATGTTGAGTGGATACCAGCCGCTGATCAAGTTGCCTAGCATGATAAATGGGATCGAGGATAGAAGACCGAATATTGTGAGGCGAAGAGCTATTCGATTATATACGCCGTTCGTGCTAGAGCTCGGACGGGCGAGATTGTAGGCGAGGATGAGAATGAATAGAGGCATAGAGATTCGACCGGCTTCGAATAGGCAAGGCAGTTCTTCGTTGAAGAGGTACTTGTTGATGTGGTCGCCGGTCATGAGTGCCAAAGACGTCCATTTGGCGAGCTCCAAAGCTCCATTGGATATTCTGATAGGCTCGGGGGGGTTTTGCAGTGATGGTGTGATGATAGTAGCCTTCTCTACCGGTCGTAAACGTCGTGCGTAAGAGGAGCGTCGGTATACGCGAAGGGCACCGAGTCGACGTCGAATAGCGGTACCTGATGGAGCCATGGCCAACAACAGTTCACTTTCAGGGCCAGATGGACACTCGGCCCACCGGGCATTATTGGATGAGGGCATCGAATATTTCAAAGGAGATATTGCGAATGAATGGCGTTTTGGTTGCTTTAATGGTCCTTTTATTCTCCGACAGATTCAACACCAGCGCAAAGGTCCGACAGAGGTAAACTTGGGGGGAAATATATAGCCCAGAATTTGACAGCTGCCGTTAACGTTATTTAATATATTTCCCTCCTCAGTCGAAGGAGAGAAATAATACGCCAAGCTATTTTGACAGGGCGAAGACCGGGTGAAAACCGTAAGCTAAAGCAGGGTAACCTGGTAACTACTCACAAGTAAGCGATGGGGAATAAGGTTGATTCGCCGGTGAATTAACTAGCGGACGCAGATGGCCCGCACTGACCACAGGTAAGGAGATATGAAGCTCTGGGCTCAGATTCCAAAGTCTGGAACAACGCCACTAGAAAAGGTCTATACTATGGACGTGCGACTGACAGCACTGTAAACCTGAAACGCTGAACGCCAACGCCATAATTATCCCGTCAGCGCAATCGTATTTTCCCAACCCAATCTTTATTTTTGAAGCTTTTGGCATGGAACAGGCTTGTTATGAGATCCCAGTGAGATCGTAAAGGGGAGAGCAGGTTTCGAGATAACCATCTTGGCTAGCTATGAATTTCGTTTGATCGTGTGCCGACCGGCAGCATTTGAGGGATTTCCTCCAGCCCTTTATATTAATTTTGGCCCAGAATAGTTATATTGCCCTGAGTTCGCTACCCGCATGCGCTTCTTAGTCAATGGAATAACATATCAGAAGGAGATTTGAACTTATTTGGAATATAATTACAGGCTTTGGTCGCCCAGGTGCTGGGTATTGAGATCTCCTTCGATCTTGTCTTCTATATTCTGTGCGACCTCAGTTTTGAAAAGCATTCTTGATACAAGCGTACCGACTTGGCAACAGTTTTTTGTTGCCCTTAGCTCAATTAGCTTAAGGTTTGGGGGTTTTTGCCGGCTGAGCGAAAATGTTGAAGGGTCCAGGGCCATAGTGTTCTGGCCAGGCTGAATACTATTGAGTGTCTCAAAACTCTCACCTAACCAATCGGCCCACCTCACGGCTCGTTCCGTTACCTGGTGCACTCTCCACTGACCCCCAGCCTCACCGGGTAAATCTTACACATCTGTCTGGTACCTCTAATATGGCCTGTTTTTCGATCTATATCGCTGCTAATTTGCAGCTAGCGGTTTCGCGAATATTAAGGAACTTACCGAAGGGATATTTTCGTTTGGTATCCAATTCGGCTGCAGGTGCTTCTTTCCGGACTCCGAAACTCTTGTTTTTCTACATACCCACTCACGCCACCGCGTGATACAACATTTTGGAAAAAAAAGCATGCATCAGCTCAATCTCCACAAAATCACACCAACAGATATTCTGGAATAATGAAAGAAATAATTTGTACAAGGGGTTATATATATCGCATCGAAAAGCTTATACGATTCTATTGGCATTTTTTTTGATTCTTGTTTTGATTCTTGGTACCCCGGGTTGTAATATGTCTCCGATCTAACGTTCATGCTTTGTGTTGTGATCGATATTCGAATTCTCGCAGGCTCACACACATCTGCAGTTACGTTTCAGTCGTCTCGTGGCGTGGTCAGGACTGAAACACTGGGGGAATGAAACCGGCTTCAATTCCATTGGGATATCGCGTCCCCTAAAGATCCTAGTATCAACGGGAGTAAAAACTCTTTAAGTAGCACCAATGCAGATGACTCTTCTATTACGTTACCTTCGAATTCACATGGACTTTCGACACGATCGTAGCTAGCCAGGGGTTTGGAAAACAAAGATATCCTCAGATAGACTTTTCTTGATCTCAACGGCAGTACCTCCTCGAAGACTTTTGGGATGTCTCCTTTCTGATTATGAGCGGGAAACCCTCTATATGGATAAACATGGTGTGATCCCTATCAAGTTGTCAGGAATCAAGTCGGTAAGCGGACCATTCTTTCCTCACACGGATGTCTAGTAGAGGCTACTGCTATGTCACTCCTCTATTTGAGTTTATGGATTTACATTCGCCCACCTGAAACCTTGTCATTTTCAAACCATCTACGTATATAAACAACAAATATAAGACGCCTTAAAGAAAGCTTTAGCCGCACAAATAAAGAAATATCAATCAATTCCTATAGCCCATCCTTCTTATACCTTACTAATATGCACGAATCTTGGAAAATTTTTCGAACCAATCATAGAAAATCCTTTTCTTCAAGTACCCGTGCGTTAAGAAGCATACCCATATGAGTAGCCGCAAAACCTTGTCCTTTCCTCCTCATATTTATAATCGCCGCCAGGAAAGTGAGGGGACTGCGTGCGAACGAGCCCGTTAACTCTGCCATTTTAAGAGCCCTCTTGGCCAGACTCTCCCAAGCATCCCTGGACAACCATCCATCTCTGCCTCGTTCCAAATCCTCAAATGGATTTTCGTAGTGAATGCCAAGGAATACACGGAGTTCCTGGTACGAATCCAAATCTTTGAAAAACAATTGACCCGCGAATATGTTGATTAGTATCCTTGTCTTGGAGTCCATCAGAGTATCTATGAAAGCTCTCGAAACGCTTGGGACAGGGCAGAAGTCTAAATACTCGAAGGTTTGAATATTCTTAGAAACCTTCGGCGCGTAGCAGTGAAGGTGCGACACGGAAGATTTCCTAAAGGTTGTCATCAATGCATTTGCTTCCCACGGGCTAATGATTACCAGCGGCGATCCCTTTCCTGTTGACATGATCCATCGAACGGGGCGTATATAGTAATCCATATCCTCTCCTGCTCCGCGCTCCACAGTTGACGCAAAATCTTTCGTGACGAACAGATTAGACGACCAGACGTTCGTCTCCAATAAGCCTTTACTTGAAGTGTTCTTGAAAATGTTGAACGCGTGTTCGAAAGCCGATGAGTTCGCTCCGAATTTGCCCGAGCAAGCTAGGAGAGAGATGTCGGGATGAAGTGAATGTTCCTTAGGTATGGCTGCTGGTGGTCGTACATTATGTGGTTCTTTCTCCATTTCGTGGCCGACCTCCCTTTCTTGCTCCTCTTGAACTCCAATTCCTTTGCAAAGCTCAATATCAAATTGCGTCAGCCGATCATGGATGATCTGAGCATCGAGAGATATTTCAGAATCAGGCTCCAGCCACTCTTCGGGACCGCGAACTCCGTACATTTCAATCAATGGTCTGCTTTCCACCTCCATAATCCTGCCTTCAAACTCCGAATCATTTCCCGTGATGATGAAGTTATTATAGGCTTCCTTTCTGTTTAGGTACCTGAGTCCCTGATCTGCCCAAATGGAAAATCCATGTTGTATCTGTCGGCAGCTCTCGAGCATTGTCCAAAGCAGGACATCGGATACATCAAGCGCCTCTGTATCTTGCTTGCCGGCCTCTTTTTGGATTTGCGTGTAAATAGTGGGAGATGCTATGAAGGCTAGTGAATGGCCTTTCCCTAACTTTCGCATTCTCATACAGCCTACATTATACCCAGATGTGAGTCTAGTAATTTAAGCGAATACCTTTCGTACCTTCCGACGGCAGATTAGAATGCGAACCTTGAACGAATTTATCTTTGGCTAGATTAGGTCCAAGCGTAACAGCAGCTCTCGAGCCTTCCGGGAGTTTTAAATCCGTGCCCCTAAAAATTTAAATGTTACTTGATTGGTTGCGTAAATATCTATAAGGTGAGTGAAATCAACTTACCGAGTGTGTGCTTCATCAAGATACACCAAAACTCGATCCAGCTGGTGGGATAGAGCGGAGGACCTGAATGGCTCGGTTTTTTTATCTCTCCCCATTATCAAGAGTTCATCTTTTTCCCCGAAGAAAACTACACCCATAATGTTGGCCGGTGTTTCGAGCTCCAGCCACTTGCTTGCTACTTCTTCGTTGTCAAGCTCTAAAATTGAAGCACCGACGTCAAGCAAGACTTGTATTTTAGGGGATTGTTGAACAATAAGCTTCAGCATCTCAATTGCCGTAAGCTTCATATTGTTCTGATGAGCTCGAATGACCGTGTTATTTTCTTCATGCAAGATATTCATAAGAACCAAAGAATTAGTATGTAGTTGTTGCGGTAGGTCCAGTTGCTGAATGCTAGTGGGCAGGAGATATCGGTTGTCATTGGTGCCACTGAATCCGGTAGTGTTGTTTACCTTGCGTTGAGCGATATCCCAGCCACTTGTGGACAGTTTGTGAGGAAACCCCTTTGCCTCTTTTGGGAACACGAGCTCAGAAAGGAAGAAATCAATCACGTCTTTATTGAATCTAAAGAAAGTGAATATCTCCTTCTTAACGTCTGGATCAAGAAGATTAAGACCTTGTAGTTTCGATAAACTTTTTGGGACATTCGTATAGCGTTTTGTCCATTGTTCATACGTTAGGCCAGGGTCATCCGTTTTAAGCAGAAGGTCGAAACAACTAGATAAACTCAAGTCATCGAGGCCACCATAGTAGTAAGTGAGACAAGTAAGGGTTAGAAAAACTTCCGGGTGGCCAAATTCCGCCTTCACTGCTGGCTGATCCTTTGCCCTGTACGGGACCGCCATCTTTGATCGGTTGGTTAACATATCTAGGCCGTAATCAACTCGGTAACGTTTGTCAGAAAAGACGAAGAGAAGTATCCCGTATGCAACGAGCCCTCGAAGGACAAGGAGTTGTGTTTTTAGGTGATCGCATGTAGTAAGTAATTCGTTTTCTTCTTGACTGGAAATATCTTTGACTGAGATAAATCGGAATGCCAATTGCCTCAACTTTGGATTCAGAAGTTTAAGTTTCGACGAGACGCTTGGAACACTATCGCAGTTATCTAAGCATATTTCCTTGGATAATTGAAGCAAAAATTCCGATCCTTTGGTCTTGTCGACAATTCGGATAAGTGGGTATTCAGGGAGCTCCATCGGTACCACTTCGATTGCGTGTGGGTGTCTAGCTGCCCAGGCGCCCACACTCCGTTGAAGTAGATCTAAGACTTCTTGGATAACTGTCCAACGATCCACACTCCCTTCAAGCGTATTCTGTTGGCCCATCGTATATATCAGCTGGTATCTGATATGAAGGATTTCATCGCTTTCGTCGAGAACGTTCCTAGTGCTGCTATCTAGCCAGCTCTGTGCATCCATCAGTGGCTTGGAAAGTTCTGCATCTCCTCGTATCAATTTTTCTAAACCCATAAGCTTGAAAGAAAGAAGGTGCTCTGGGAGAGTCAGTAAGATAGAACCATCAGCCATGCAATCCCTGTAAAGGGCCATGATGTTTTCAACATCGGAACTGGGTAAAGCCAGCCCTCGAGAAAATGGTAGGAAATAGATCTTTCTGTCGCAAATACCGGAGAGTCTTTGAACAAGAAGATGGAACATCTGGGTAGCCAGTGGTTTGAGTACAATCGGCCTCACAAGCCTCTTTGTATCGGCAAGAGCTGCAACGACTGCTGGTAAGATGACCTATATATAATTTCAGTAGAGTCCTCGCAGGCGATGAGTAAACTTCAAAGAGCCTTACAGCAGATTTTCCTTCTCCCATGTTTAACTGCATCACTGCGTTCTTGTCTTGGGTATCATCCATCATCGATAAACCAATGTCCGCCTGGACTGGCCGAATTAGCATTCCAGAGTCTATTTCGAGTAACAACCAGTCTATATAGTCTTCTGCTCTCCAATTTTGTCGCCCAGTATTGCAGATCTCTGTTTGGAACTCCTGTTTCAAGCCATCGTGATAAAATTGCAAGAGCCGGCCAGCTCTCTGTTGCATTGTTATCGCTTCCCCGAAGCCAAGGATGGCCTTACACCATGGCTTAGGGAGTCCTTGGCGGTGCTTTATACGCAATCGTTGAAGAACCTCTAGCTTAGAAAGATTCGGCCAAAGGCTTGCCATATGGAGAATCCTCTCCGATGTTGACCCTGGGGATAAGGCTAACTGTATTTGGGAATATCTGATCTCCACGTTTACCAAACAATCTTGTCGGTAATTTTCCAAAGCCTCTGGATCCACAACTACATTGGATTGAGTTTGGGATAAGCGAAAATTTGCAAGTTCTTTAACACTTTCGAAGAGGTCATTGGCGTAGGTGTGGGCAAAAGCTTCGTTAGACCGGTAGAGGCGTACAGCTGTTGATTTAACCGACTCAATGCCGTCAACTTCGTGTTGCTGGAGCCCAGTGCCGATTGGATCCGAAGAACCAGCAAGTGTTGTTTTAATACCCATATTACCTAGAGATGACCTTGTCGCAATCAAATCGCCCAAGGAAACTATAGATGCTTTCTTTGCAGTTTCTAAATGTTTTGACTTCATTTGAGGTGCGGTTAGTGTAGAGGTGTCGAAGACTTGGAGCATTACAGCGTGCGTATCTCGCGTCTGAAGCATTCTGGCGACTTCTTCGAGGTGCTTAAACAGGTCCTTGTTCTTGAAACAAGTATCAAACCTAGTCATAACTTTCTCAATAGAATCAGCGGTATTGAGAAGATTACCGCTGTATGCTCCTAACGCTGTCGGCGATCGCGTTGGCCATTGCCTCATAATGTGGTTGGTTTCATTATCGAGCTGTTCATTGAGAACAGATTCATATGCTGAGTATCGTCTGTCGTGGTAATCGTCGTCTTCTTCATCAAGTAACCGTGGTAGGCTAACGTATACGGACTCGTCATATGAAATAAGTGGGTTTGCTAGGAACTCCCGTATTTTAGACCGGTCAGGTGTATCATCAATGATTGGCTCGAAATAGTCATAATCGGGTAATTTTGTGTCTGCAAAGTAGTCACTGGCGGCTACTGCTAGCAGAGATTTTAGAAGCCTCCGGTTATTATGGTCCGCGTAGATGAAAGCGCTGAAAATAAAGAGAATACCGAAGCGGCTTCTTTCTGTTGACTGTCTGCACAACTCGTAGAGAGAACACCACTCCGTGACGGGATCGGTATCGGTCCACTCAGGAGAATAAGTCAGAGATAAATTACGATCGTATCCTGATAAGTCGCTCAGAGACTTGAATAAATCTTGAATATCTGGCTTTAAATCCTGAGAAGGCGACCATGTGAATGATGCTCTTGCCATATCTTGGACAAATGCCTCAGATTTGCTAATCCCATGTCTTAAAGACTGAGATAAAGAGGCATCCGTGCGGTGAGAGAGAAAGGGATCACCGGACCAGAAAACACTGTTCGAGTTGCGTGCCCGTTCCAAAAGGTCTTCAGAGCCAAGTTTCACAGTAGCATGATCTGTTGAACCATCGATCAAAAATTGGCGACGAGTCCAGTCATTCAAGATATCCTTAACTAGGTAATAAAACAGATCGTTTTGAATCCATGCTGGTAGAGCTTCCTTCCATTCAATGCTCTGCATCACTTGCAAGTGATCGGGGTAAAAGCTACGGGCAGGTGTTAAGCCGGCTATCTTATTCAGAATAACTGCTTCTTTCTCATCAAGATTTTGGAAAGAGAACGAAGCTGCATTCCGTAGCCCATCGAGTGCCTCTTCAACTCCGGAACGACCAGTAAGAGGATCGCTTAGAAGCCCACTGCTTAGAGCATGAAGGTATAAACGAGTATAACGTGCTCGAAGACTACCGTCATCACTGATCCGGTTTAGAACACGGTCTATGCTGAAAACAGCATAGGCACGATCCCCATCTTTGGGATTAATTCGGATTGATGGATGGTGTTCAAGCGCCGCCATTTTCGCCTCGATCTCCCCGAACGGGACGAGTATACACTCTTTCCGACAAGCTTTAGTTTTAGTTTTTAGCTTCAAAAAGTTTTCGAGACCTATGAAAGTGCCTATTTTTTGGTTCTCATCGATGTTCCATCCACGAATAGTTCGGCATTCAATCGCGTTCTCTTGGTTTAGGAAGAATTGTAACTGGTATCTCGGCAGGTCAATATTGAGGAAGACGTCGTCTTGTGCAACCTGTGCAGTTACGATCATGTAGCCATAAGACTCGATTGGCTTTAATATCCTGTGCAAAGCTGAATATATGTTACCATGTATATCCAGAAGCTTGGTGTCTTGCCTCTCCATCAACCAAGATCCGGAGTGCCTGGTAAGTACCCAATCATCCAGCGAGGGTATTTTCTTCCACCAGTTAAGGTCTTGGTGAAATATTATTTTGCCTCGGTCAAGGTTTAGCCATTGGCTGCCTGCTGAACATATTGGTTTTGGCATATCCTCTCCGAAGTTCTCGGGAGGCATGAACTCGTGAATTTCCCCGTCATCCTTCCTAACGACGAGATTAGTCCCATTCTTATGAAAGTGAAGGGTAAGGCCATCAATTTCGTTTTTTGACTGGTAGGACATGTTCGAGAAACAGGATGGAATAACATCAAATATTCGCTGTGTAGCCGAAGTTAGTATTTGGATTGACTTGATTAAAGGGTCAAAAAGATTTTTCACCTTTCCAAGAAGCTTTTGGTAGTGTTGGTGGCCGAAATATTCCTCTGGAAGCCTCCCATTTGGACTCCCATCAATCAATAGCTTCCCTTGAAGAGGATTGAGGTGAATAGTTGTTGCCTTTTTATCATCGCGCGCCGTTATATTTAATTTCCACCATCTCTGAGAAGGGCCACCCAGCTGCTTCCACGTGCCAGAAAGTGGTTGTGTAGGTAAAATTAATTTCACTGCCGTAGAGAGGATTTCAGTATCCCGACTAAGAGTCTTCTGCACAAACGGCTCTGAAATTACAGCAAATCGACGATTACTCTCCAAGGAATGTTTCAAATCTGGGGGGAGATTTGATAGAACTCCCAAGCAGTTGTCGTATATGTAGTTTTGAGCGACGAGGAACTCGACGATATCTTCCTGTTCCTCGAAAGCAAGGCAAATGAGAGCTTCGTCGACATCAAAGGTGCTGCATTGTATGCTTAGTATCCTCAAAAGCCACATTCTAAATTTTTCAACGCTCGATGTTTCCAAGGCTTTCTCGAGTTTAACTTGAATGCTCTTGACCCAAGGATGGCAAACTTTGCGTGCTTTTCGTAGGTAGCGGATCGCACCCAACTGGACATTTTGATGTCCACAACTCAGCAACCGTCGTGTGAGTAGCACAAGTACTTTGAGTGTATTAGCCTGTTCCCAATTATTTTGGATTACGCCTAAGGTTTGATGCAAAGTCTGTAGCAAATTTTTGGAGAAGTTTTCATCAGCAAGGGTAACATGGGATTCCCGTTTCCAGTCCGAGGTATCTGTGGAGACTCCGGCATGGCAAGCAGCGTGTAACATAAGGGTATACACTGAGTCCTTTTTGAATGACAGGTCGTCTTTCTGTAACTCTACTAGTATATTATGCCACTGCAAGTTCCTGCCAGACCTAAGAGAGGCGAAGGCTTCGTATTCGCGAAGCGTCATTGTTTCGGAGCATTTATGTTGCGCTGCGATTACTGCGTTATGTGTATGGTCAACAGAGTTCACTGCATAAGTTAGATCTTTGTAGATTGGATCCGAAAGTTCTGAACTGCATAGAGATTCTATGCTGCAAGCTTTATGTCGAGATTCCACCCATTCGCCATTGCGTTTGTCGAAAAGCCGGTAAACCCCAGCATGTTTCACGAGCACATCGGTTTTTAGGGCAGGGATTCTACGGGTGGAATAATGAGAATAGTTAGATATAGGTTTGGCGTTTGATACGCATGTCACCCGCGGAGCCAGCTCCTGATGAGTGGAAAGCCCTGTCCAACAATCAAAACCCCAATACTCTGCTTTATTAGATTGCTCTAAGACAGCGCTGCATACATCCACCATGATGTAATATGTTGCGTTTCTCCAAGACACAAATTCCTTTGGTGGTTGTAGCTCGAAGAGGACAAGTCTAGTGCCTTCCTCAGACTCAGGTAATGGCCATTCATGAACCGCTATTTGCATTTTATTTGCCTGCTGGAGTAAAGCGCATTTTTCGCAATAGTTTGCGTGGTACCGCCTGCCCCTTCTATTCACGCGGTATTCACATTGCTTGCCACGGTATTCAGCCATGAGATTTGTGTGCGTCTGGTTCACTTGATCGACTTCTTTTTCTTTGGCATCTCTGTCCGCCAGTGCCTTGGCCTTGACCCTTGCACGTAACTCCTGGAGAGATATCGATGTATCGTAATATAGGTATGAGAAGCTGCGTTTGCTTGTGGATGGATTAAATATTGAAGGGTTCTGGGATCGGAACTGGCGAGTCCTCCATTCGATATGGATCTGTACTTGCTGTAGTCGCTGCATATCTTTTTTTTGAACTAGCAGGATAGGTTCTAGAATACTGGGTGGTATTTCCGGTGGATATTGAAACAGTAGAGGCTCCTTTGTATATGTTGCTATATCAAGCTGAACCCACATTTCGAGAACTGTAAGCAGCATGATCGAGTTATTTAGAACATTATCTTTCCCATAGAACGCATTCGCTTCTTTGTGGTAATTTTCGATATGCTCTGATAACGTATTGACGACAAAGCTGGAATCATGCCGAGAACACCAGTTGCTAAGATTTTTTTTGATCCAGCTTTCAAAATCAATCAATTTTATAGCTATTTCTCCCTCTGAAGAGACAAGTATTTTTTGGGGAAATAAATCATTTGCTAAGTTGCGTTTCTGTTCTATTGGATTGGGTATAGTCGGGTTGAGCGTAGTTGGATTTGAGTAAGCCTCGATTCGTCGTTCAGCCCAAGCAGTGGCTTTATCTAACCGGAGGAGGGTATTTTGCGTAATATTCGAGGGAGCCCCGAGTTCGAGGTCCCAGCTAACCTGTCGTTCTGAAGCTAATATCGTTCCCCCCCATCTCTCGGATAAGAGAAGGGATGCTTTCTCCGTCGTCTCTAGAATCTTTCCGAGGAATTCTTTCGGAACCTTTGTATCTCCTATCTTGTGTACCCGACGAGCAAGCTTTTTACTGATGGAGGATAAAGTAGAACTATCGGTATTGATTCGAACCGCTTCCTCAAGTATAGCGCGTATGGTTTCCAGAATAAAGCATTTGTATTCGTTTTCAGTCAGGGTTGTTTGCAAAGCCACTCTAACAATCAACCAGACGGGGCTGCGTCTCCATGGGGTTTGAGCAGATTTAAAGTTGGCTTCGTCGCGGATACTTTTTGTAATGCGATCAACTTGAATCTCTTTGCCAATACCTCGCATCATTCCAGTAAAAAGCTCGATTATATATCGCGGGTCGGTGGTATTCCGTATCTCGGAGAGCTCGTTCCCTCCCTTGCGACTTTTTGAGACTGTCTCATCAGTGAATTCGTACGTGTTCATGTGAGAGAGAAATGCACAAAGCTCTGCCAAAAAAGATTGATCTTTGGCCACTTTCCAAGGTATAACAGTCGCAGGTCCAGGATAGTCGTATTTGAGACGGCCTTTACAGTTGACCACATCTTTGGGGGCGGGCGAAGCTTCAAAGACTTCGAACCGGAGACTATCATCCACGCGTCGAAAAATTATACCAGCATTTTGCTTTGTAATATGGAGGGCAAAAATATCTAAGTTAAATGCAAAGTCAGGGATATATAGAGCTTTCGAAATTGCTTTTTGAGTCAAGTTTGTCCTTACCTCCTGGGTCCAAGTGGGTTATAGCCTCTTTTAAACTTTCTTCAAAATCCGCGTTGACATCATGAACGCTCAACATCAATTTGAGTATTTTCTCGGCTCTTTCCGCAGCACGGGGTTGACGATCTTTTGTGTCGATATTTCTTGCCGCATATTCTTCAGCTACCTGCTGTAGGAATTCGAGTAGTGCGAAATGTTGTTGTTTTGGGTCTTTGACTTCTTCTTGTGGTAGCTTGGGTGGGAGCACGATGTGCTGAATGATGTACTCTAGAGTGGACTTTTTCATGCCTTATTGGGTAATCACAATCAGGATCTTTGTTCTTCTAGTGTATTTTAATTTGAAAAAAAAAATGTCAAGACTTACTGACCTCGAAAGAGTCTAGACGCCATCGTATCTATCAATAAATGATTGCTCTACTTCTTCTCGAAACAAATCAATCCAAAATACTCAGTAGATATGTTATTTGCACGATACAGCTCTGCACTAGTAGAGAGAAATAGAGTGTTTGTTAATCATTAGAGAACGTTGGTAATATGATGAATCCACACGGCTGTTGGATTGTCTGCGATGTGAGTAAAAGACATAAACTGTGTGAGCAAAGGTAGGGTTATGGGATAACGGGGATGATTGTATTTATCTTTGAAATAGATGACCTGGATTCTGGAGCGAAAGCAGTTATGCACATCTGTCTCAAATATTGTCACGGAAAAAGCTGTGCCACGTTGATGCATGCATAAGATCCTCCAATCAAGGATTGTGGAAATACGTACTTTGCATGTTTCTGTGCCACTTCAAGATGTAGAGGTCACCCACGAAGCGGCGACCGATCTTATTGTTTCATGTCTTGGCGTTTCCATTTGGTTGCTTTCGCTATGGCGGATCGATTTGATCGAAACCTTTTAACTAAAATGAGAGGCTATTTAACTAACCTACTAGATATTTCATCATAGCTAAAATATATAGCGAGAAGGAACACGTTTTATTGACAATTAGGGGTATTAGCGCTATTGGTCAAGGTGTCCATCCAAATCGTGCCTGAAGTTGAAATTTTCAGGCAGCCTCTTTCTTAATAGTGCACGGAAAACGAGAGCCTGCTCTATTCTGCATCTTTCAAGGATTACTGAATGAGAAGGCTGGTCAGCTGGCCGCTTCTAGCCCTCAATAACAAAATAGCAGAAGAATCGATGAAGCTGTCAGTTTGGCCAAAGCTAACCCATTTTTACGACATAACTATTTTATACATGTAACCATGAGTTTCAATTGCCGCCTGACCCTGGAGGCAATTGCGCAAGAGGGTAGCGATTCGGAGCGCCCACCAGACCAGTACCGATTGCTTTTCTCCCAGCGCTTTGGGAGAATGCCTAGTTTCGCAATAATAAAACTATCACGAGGGAGGAAAGATGGAGGTTTTCGGTAGAAGAAGAGAAATGGGATTTTGGAAATGGGCTCGAAGTAGGTACTAAAGCGAGTAGCGGAGCAATGGTTAAGGAGTGTTTTCGTGTGAAGCTGGTTTTAAGTCTAGTTGGGGGGCTATCATATGGGGCGCGCTGGCGAACATTCGGGCATTATTGTGATTGATGTGGGCGGCTCAAACACAAAGAAACAACAGGAACAACACAATGCCACCAGTCTAGAATGAAATACACTCGGTCCCGTCCCCAGCCTCACCTTACAAGTGGAAGCACTTGGGTGATATAAGAAAGAGCTTGGTTGAAGAGGCCAGGTCAATATGTTCCTTTCGGACAAACTTTTCAATACTAGCTTTCTGGTTGTTAAAATAATGGTATGGTATACCCAAAGCCATGCAAACCAGGTGATCAGGGCTATTCCAGAAACATGATGAAATTCTAAGCTTACTATAAAAATGTGGGATGGAGATGTGGAGAGATGCGAATCCAAATAATACAAGCAGAATATATGACTATCGGCGAGGATCTTTTATCGTGAAATCAGGTTCGTAAGTCAGAGAGTACTTAACGTAGGATTTCTATTTTCTTCATGAACTACAGTCTCGGACTTGCTACAATCAAAAACCTTTCCAGATTATTTTATTTGGATTTCTCTTTTAAGAAATAACAACAATTCTGTTACCGGAGATTGGATTTTGTTACCATTATTGATATTACAATAGGTTATTCTTAGGACGAACTTATTGGCCCCAGCAAAAATCAAAATCATCCTTCAATTCCTCCATCTCTTCAAAAGCGTAAGCCTCGCTCTTATGACTAACATATTCCATCTTCCATCTGAACGTCGAATCGCCATCTACCCCCCTAGAACCCAACAGGTAGCAATCTTTGTATCCTTGCCTTTCTCCTCGACGATTGGAATAGACGCAGAGTCCCGAAGCCAATAGTTAAACACCGTGAGCCCCACAAACGTCATACATTCTAACCGGATCAACCATTTATCCATAAAATGCCTGATCCACCTTTCCAACTCCCCAATGGTAAGAAATCTCGATTCTCCGTCGCAACCGATGCTCTCCAATAATCTATGCCATTTCACTTCTTCTTCTTCTTCCAGCGGCGGCCCATTCCAATATTTCTGCTCGTATTTCCCCAAAACCTGCCAAGGCAGCTGAACGTACCTCAGATTCGATATCCTGAACAATTCTTCGTAGACATCAAACACACCCCCGCGGTTTGCTGGTGCTTCCGTGCCCTCGGAGCCGGGTACGGATTGTAGCACCGGAAACTCCGCAGACTCGAAAAGGGCGAGGTGATCTGTTTCATCAGGTAGCCAAATGTAGGATCATCCACCGTTAGTTTCCGTAGTTCGGTCGCCGAAGAGATGTAAGGTATCAATAATAACCCGGCGGTGAAGTTTAGGGGTTCTCCCAGGAAGACTTCGAATTCTTCCAGGTGGTGCGGGGGTCGTACCATCGCTTGGGCCCCCGCTGCGATTTCCGCTGGTGAAGGTTCGTCCAAGAACTTGCGGCCGTCAACACTCAGTTCGGAGTCGGAGAAGCTTTTGCAAGTCGAAAATTTTAGCGCTAGTTTCTTGATGGTGTTGTATAAAGGCGGGACGGAAAAGCGCATGAGTACGGCTACGAGTAGTTTTAGCACCAGCCTAGTGCAGATAGCAAGGTTGAGTCGGATGCTGGTAAGATTGGGAAAATGGTGATTAAGAGAGTCGAAAACCTGGAGAGGGTTCCCGTAATATTTTGATAGTCCGAGTGTGCCCTCGTAGTTCGGTGCCAGGTTCGATTTCAGGTATGACAGACGAAAGTAAACTTGTCTTTTACACTCTCAGAGTTAATTGACTGGTATCAGACACAAAAAAAATGATGATTGTTTTATATTATATAGACTACTAATTTTATACAAAGAACTCACTAGACGTGGTGCCGAAATTAGCATATAGCTCCACCATCGTCAAATTCTCGGAACGTTTTGGGAGTGAAGTCGGCATGGTGAAAGATGTAGGGGATAATATATATATATTATTCGCGGTATAATCTCGAGGCTCGTGAGAAGGCAATGAGACTTGGGATGGGAAGATGGGTAAGGATAGAAAAAAATATTCCTACTGGCAGGCGGGTGGATTTTTGCCGGCTCCTGTGCCCCTTTTCTCGAGGCTAACATGAGTGTTGGCTGGTCTCGCGCTGATATTGATTTCCTCAGCGGCTGTGAATGCATCATTTTGAGGCTGTTCGGTAGACATTGTCGGTTATATCTCTGAATGACAGGCAAGTCTTCATAACTAGCCTTGGAAGGGAGAATTTGGGCTACAGGACCACGGCTTTGCAAACTTGGTGGATTTGGCTTTTAGTTGTGGTGCCTTTCGCGATTTGGTACCTGTATTGTAGCACCCGGAGCGCGCCAGCTGGCGCCAGTTGTTACAACCAAGTGCCTGGAATGCGGCGGTGGTACACCTTTCTTGGCTAAGCTGCTCCGACTAGCAATTGGAGGCTGGAAGTCAGAATTGATAGTACCTCTCATGAGTTTCCTATTAACATCTGATGCGAGAGGGGAATTTTTTCTTCTCCTAGATTATTCTATTAATTATATTTAAATGCCGAGGTTTTTCACCAGTTCGATTTTCGTGAAGCCCAGCACCAAAAAAATTTATGGGTCGCACCAAATTTTATCTTTCACTTATGAGTGAAATAACATGACACCGTACAGTAGCGTACATTCCAGACATGTCGACAGTTCATCAAAACGTCGAAAATTACCCAAAGGAGATGAGCACTAGTTTGTGAAACACTCGAGTATCGACCACGAGGTTGATTCTAGACCCATGCTAGTCAAAACGCGTCTGTCCTTTATTTGAGACCAAAAACCCCACCCAACCGCGAAATTTCAAAAAGCATGTGATGTTAGAAAATCCTTCCTTGCTGTACTATTGGCCAAAAAACCCGCACCAAAAAAAAGCGAACCCCGGGGCCGGCCGCCGCTTGGAATACTAGAAGAACTCCAGTTAGAAAGGCAGTAAAAAATGTCTCTCGGTTTCTATCTGCTTTATTCCACATAATGTTGGTTATTCTTGTACAAAGAAAAGTAGGATAGCATCCCTGCATATACAAACAGGGAACGAAAGGTGGGTGGCTTCGTTTTCTGAACGGTACCCAAAAAAAAAAGACCAAGAAGCTTCCCCGCGTCTCTTCACATCCCACGGGTCTGGTAGGTTGTGAGGGCGGTTTGCAATTCTCTAAGCAGGCTGCTGCTGGTATCAGAATATTTCAAAAATCCGCAGGATAAAAATTGGTTAAACAAAATATAAGAAGGGAACAAAATATGCAATCCCGGCTCGAGGGACAGAAAACCTCCAAATCGGCTTGTGCGAAAGTAAAGAAGGAAGAAAGACGAGAACTATGTATCAAAGTCCGTTTCATCGTTCATGTGTGACTATTTGTTGGTGCGTCTGTTAGATTGACGTCGCCATCATCGTCTTCATCGTCGTCCTCGTTCTCCGGATGGCTATTTAGAATAATGTCAGTCAGTTTCACGTGGAGTAAACCTCAAAATTCGCGACTGATATCTTACCCGAGTAAACCTGCTGCGTTTTGTATCTTGTAGTGCTGTTTCCTGAGCTCTTCAAAATGTCTGTGCTTTTCCCGCTCGGATTCTTCTTCTTCCTTCTCAGATTCTCCGCTTTCGTCATCGGCATGGTGCCGTCCGTCGTCCTCCACTACAACCACCTTTCCGCTGTCGCTCCGTTTGAAGTTGCTTAGATCCTCTTCCGGCTCACCGATATCCAATCCGGGTATCTCGGACTCGAATAATCCTCTCGGCTTGGTTCCAATGGTCTCCGGGCCGGATCCGCTGGTGTGATCTTTCCCCTGCGCCTTGTCCAACTCATCGACGTCAAGCTTATTGGCATCGAGCAGTTGGACAGAGATATCACCATCTTCCTCGGCTTCAATCCGTTTGATTTCGGCCTCGTCCTCCGAGGGATTGTATGTCTTCGCGTAGGGTGTTTTTGGCTCCGTGATTTTCATCGTGGAGGACTTTTGCTGCTCATTTAGATAGAGGTTTGCTTCGTCCCATTTTAGCTGTGCCGATTCGATTCCTTCTCCGTCTTCCTGTGCTAGTACGGCTGAGGAGGTGGAGTTTGAACGTGAATTGAGGGATTGCCGACGGGATCCACCACCCGAGGAATTGGAACGGCCTAGAAAGGAGGAAGAACGGCGTCGGCCGGCATTTTGGAGGGTATTTTGGATGGTGAGGTCTCTCTCGGTGGGAGCTTGGTCGGGAGGAAGGGTGACGTGCTGCTGCTGCTGCTGCTGTGGTGGAGTGGGGTTTGTCGCGAGCGGGGACGGGGCTGCTTCTACGGGGGCAGCGGAAGGGGTCAAGGCATGTGGGGTTTCGGAGAAGGAAGGGTTCTTAAGGATTCCTGGAAGGGGGATGTTAGAGCCGGATCGAGATGGAGAAGGATTTTTAACGGGATACCTTTTGGGCGTTTGGCCTCCGGGCCATGGAGTGGTGGCGGCGAGTGTGACATGATAGCGGGGCTTGGTGAGGCTGGTGGTGGTGATGCCAAGGTGGGGTGTTGAGACTGATCGAGAGTAGGCAATAGCTTAATCGGAGGGTGTTGAGGGTTGATTCAGGATACGATGGAGACGGTAAGATGGCTGGTTCAGTGTCTTATACGATTGATAGTGAGGTTGAGAAGGGAGGAAGAAGAGGAAGAAGAATAAGATGATGATGATGAGGCAGGTTGGAGGTGGTGTGTTGGTGGCATGTGGAGGGCTCAAGCAGAAAAGATCAGACGAGGGACAAACAGCACTCGCATTCCAGCCAACCAGCGATGTCTTTCATTCTCCAAAGGTCAGAGAGGCCTGAAATCCGGTCCCGCGAGAATACCAATTTGGCATTGCCATGACATCGAGCAAGATTTGCGAGATTCGAAGATCAGGTTGAGCTCCGGGCGTGGGGCCCTTTGATGCAGGGCTCTCCTTCGCCTGGGCTTGTCTGACGTCACCGGGCTTGGGCTGTTGCATCTTTCGACGTCGTTGTGTTGCGCCCTCCGGCTACTTCGAGTCGAGTCTTGGATCGTTCGTTCCCTCTCAGGCTAGCTACCCTTGTGGGCAAGTACTCCAGCCTGCTATTTGCCGCCTATTTGATACCTATGCGTTTGCTGAAAATTCTTTCCTCTTGTCAGTTTGAGAACAATGATATCTACATGACGTATAGGATCGCACCTTTATAGACTGGTGTTGAAATAAAAATATATCGGATGTGATTTCCAAACAAATTATGATTAAATATGTCTCGTATGTTGCGTGTCTTTTAATATTGAGATTTAAGATTGAAAGATTTCTGAACCCCAGCAGCTTGCAAGCATATCCGGGCGCAATTGTAAACGTAATCAACTACATCCTATTGATATTTTCTTTTACCCAATGCAGAGCCCGTGTCTAATCGGAATCGATCCGCGGGTTCAGACTCCCAGATTCAGTATCCATAAACCAAATAATCATCATTGGAAGACGGTATGACTCTGACAAAGCGGCCAAACTACGCGACAAACTACGCGACAAACTACGCGAGTAGGAGTCGTAATCGAAGTTATAGTACTTGGTATCGTAAGTCGACTTGCATGGGAAGTGTAGTGCAGCAGCTAGCATTTTGTTATTCCATCAATTAGTAAGAGTCGATAGAAACAAGGACAAAATATTTTGAAATTAGATCTTTTCACTGATGGCTCTTTTGTACAATGGGCTACCGACCCTATTTCCCCTTATTATAACCCGATAAACGGCGATACCTGTACTTGCAGATATCTATTTTGAAATCTGGCATGCGGAACGCAGGATAATGATTTGCAGGTCAGCGAATTCCATACTTTTAGATTCCATGTAAGTTGGCTTTTCATCCAGCGGAAAAGCTAATTTAAAACCAGATTAACGAGTAATTCAATAAGTATCTTCCCAGAGCCAATTTACCCTTATACCCATAAGGATTATTTACTGATCTGTATGGCATATAATATGATTTAGCTGTGTGAAAGAAGGACATTCGGCGGTATTACTTTATTTAAAAATGGATATCAGATCAGCTAACATAATGGGGTAGATCAGGGCCGTTGTTTCAGTTTCGCGTTTAGTAGAGCTAGATTTTTTGCGTTTGTTTCTCTTCTCTGTCCCAAATGCTATCTCTCTCCTTTGTCTGTAAATATATTATAACCAGAACCCGGCCGTACAGGAGGATTCGAAACTCCTTTCTAAAAATGGTTCGATCCCTTGTATATATAATCTTTTCGTTTAATCGAGTTTAAGGAGGAACATCTACCGTTCGATCCAATATCTCATTCAAAGCTGTACAGGTACAATTGACGATCTAAAGCCTCTACATCTGGGTTGGTTTTCAAGACTGCAAAAACAACACATTTTGAACTTTTGGCCGAAGGGAAGGAAACAACGGATATCGTTGTCTCGTCGAAGACCAGAAGCTAGACATAAAGTGGATAGCAGCTTCTGTTCTTCGACGAGACAAGAATATCGCGGATCGTCGAACTGGACCCTCTTTACAGTCGGGTAACAAATTTCGTTAGGAAAGTCGAATCGAATCGATTTGAGGTACAAAACAGCTGGACACGCAGCACGTCATCCCACCTTCCTTATCTCTGAGTTAGCTGTCAGATCTCCCAGATCAGATGCAAGACCTCATTTTGGTCTTTATCAGTTCGCGTGAGGCTAGCCCAGTCTCGGTCACATAAAGGTGTTGCTTTGCGTGAGGCTGGTTTCGAGACCAGGCTCGCCCATCGACCTGGTAACTTAGTCAGTGATCTGGCATGCGCTGTCCAAAATATGGAATAGAGGTTGTGCTCCATTTACAGTTAGCTTACAAATCTTGATGATGGCTCAACTAGCAGGTACATGCGTGTTTGGTATATTAGTAGCTTGTAGCGAGGGTATACGGGTAGATTATCTGGTTTAGTGTTGCATTTCTAGAATTCTACTGGCGTCAACGCCTTGCGCATGCATCTGAGAGGTTGCATCTTACTTTCATCGGAAGCTACTCTGGGAATTTACTGGAAAGAATGTGTCAAAGATCGTGGTGCTTCTTGCTATCGCTAGACTTATAGACCAGCAAGATTGCCTCACGAGGATAGATAATATTTCGTTCTATAATTACGTTTGTTTAAATATCAATCGACAATTCAGAAAACAACAGCATCTCAAGCAAGCAAAAAAAGTGGACTATATCAACTATGACATCTTAGCATGGCTGCTACAATACAACCTAAATGTCGTAAAGCGCATCTTCTTTTTACGTTAGTCCTGCGCTCCAGCTGCACTGCAGATGCGGACTTGAAATAAAAATGGACGCCGTCCTCAAAAACGCAGTGGAGATAAGGGATAACAAAAAGGTAGGCTCTTAAGCGGAATTTGCGACTAGGCTGGTGAAGGCTAGTACTGAAGAGGTGCAGATGTGGTCTCTCCCAACTATTGGTTGTTTGTCCCGTGATGGAAAGATTAAATCACCTTCGCGCTTTATTGATGCACCCCCTTGCCGGTTTGGCAACAGGAAAGGTAACGAAGTCTGAGACGCTATCTCGTTTCGAGGGCTAGCAAGGTAAGCCTCACATAACTGAAGGATTTTTGTGTTAGGTATTAAGATCTTTCTTATCGTGCGCTAGCCTGTGACTCTAGATCTAGCTAGCTGGGTTTACATAAAATGTAATGTCGAGACGAGATTCGAATTTGATATGCATATGTGGCAATCGTATTTATAATTGGTTTGTTTCCCGTAGTGTTTTGGAGGGGTTGATTCTATGGCGTGCTTTTGACCCAAAGGTCGAAGGGGAGGGTTTGTCTACAGATTTCTCCTCCACTTATTGGTTTGTCCTCATTGCTTCAAAACCTGTAATCTATAATATCTGTGATGTAAACTGGTTTCGGAAGCCCACAAAGATAGGATACACAAAAGGACCTCTGTAAAGCCTAGATTCCTTTTTATTCTTACTCACAGATAGGACTAGGTTCCACGCAGTCGCTATAAGCCCAGTTTCGAGACCTGAGATTCTGCTGCCGGTGATATTCATTCGGCAATGCTACCCTTATAGGTTTAGCTGCAATTGTTGCAGATTTGCGTATAATATACGTACAATATAATCTCAACTAGTGGTTTGCGAGAAAATTACCAAAAACGCTAGCCTCGAATCCAGCCAAAACGCTAATGTGCCAAGTTCCCCTCTATGGTCCCCCCACCGCTCTCAGGAAAGGGCATTGAAAGGATCCCAGCTTGTCGTGACCCCCCCAACATTCTGATTGGAAGGGTAATGCTTAAGCATATGCAGGGTCGTTAGCGTTCCTTTGCCAGCTGAAATTAACCGAGCTGTTTAACGTTTGTACAGTTGTAGGTCCGGCCCGTCCCTCTACAATCAATAACAGTGCTAACCCAACTTTTGTCTACACCACAACTTAAGTTGGTTTGGAGGGTTTTATTATAACAATTGGGATATTTGCTGGCCAGAGATGAGTCTTCGATCCTTCGACAATAAACAGAAGGATAGGTAGGCCTCGTATGGTAATAGAGACTATTTCACTATTATATATCTCCACATGGGTCGGGTAAGTATTAAGGTCTAGCAAGAGCTACCATTCTTAGAGCTCCAACGACATAAAATTGCGCCACCAAAAGGTTAATAGAGACGGATTTTGCTGAGTAAATGCAGAGTAGGTATCTGGATACGAGAACCTGCAAGCCCAATGTTGAATTAGTAAGTACATCCCTGCAATGGTGGTTATCTTAGGTAGGTGGATAGTCATGTTATCGCGACATTGGCTCAGTCTCAACTCTTGCGGGTGTATATTAAACCCTTCCTGACCCCTAAATGATGGAGAGCGTTCGAATATTCCTCTGTTTCATAACAATCATAGACAAAGAGCCGAAATATCGCTAACATGGTTCAATACCAGAAAAATGAGGAAGACTCCTCTATACACTTGGGACTTACTTTGAAACCATTGATTCAAGCATTTGTTGCGCAGATGGGGTACAAGTGGCATCAACCCGAAGATAAAGGATTTGTCGCGGCCCTCCGAAAAAAGGCAGACGATACAGGAGTCCAGTACTCTAGGGGCTCAGTATCTTGGAAAGCACTCATCGCTGGGATGATGTATGCCGATGTACGTACGACCGCACCAGTCCGTTGTCTAAGTTAACACCGTAGCTGTTCTCTAACAATACCACAGCTTTGCTTCCCCGAACACCCAATAGACACTAAAGTCTATATTGGAATATATACCTGGCTTGTTATTATAATTGATGACGAGGCATCCCGATCTAAAAACCGCGAGGATATCAGGAGATTCCCCCAAAGGCTCTGCACCGGAGAGCTACAGCCAACGATACTACTGCAGGCGTTGGCGGATACTCTCCAGGAAACATATAAACACTATGATTTGCTATCCGCGAATATGATCGTCACCTCATCGCTGAACTTTTTGGCGACCGACGGGCTCGAATGTCCGGATGAGTTTGAGATCAAACGGACGCTCGGAGGGGAAAGCTACCCCTACTACTTGCGAGACAAGAATGGGATAGCTGAAGCTTACGCTTACTTCGCCTTCCCGAAGGCACTGTACCCGGATATATCCAATTACCTAGAGGCGATGGCGGATATGACCAAATACATCGCCCTAACGAATGATATCCTCTCGTGAGTAAACTCGAAGAAAACGTTAACCAGCAGACTTCATATACTAACTTCGATAATAATCAAACAGATTTTACAAGGAAGAGGTGAATGGTGAACAGCACAACTATATCCATCAGCGGAGCCACTACGACAAGAAGGAAGTTGTTGCCGTATTCCAAGATTGCGTGCGAGAAGCCTTGGACTGCCATCGTCGCGTTTCGCTGGTCATGAGGGGGCGGGGTGAATACGAGAAGGCTTGGCATAGCTACGCGTCGGGCTATGTTTCTTTCCATAAATTTCACATGAGATACCGCCTTTGGGAGGTTGGTCTTTGTATCGAAGGCGAGATGCTAGACTTTGTGGCTAGATTCGAAAATAGAAAACTAGATTGAGGAGATATTTGCCTTTCGTCCTATGTGCAATCGATGAGAGTTGATTGGAGGTTTTGGTTCGAACCCCCCTGCAGCCCTGATCTTGCGCATGCTACAAATCAACACTTCCCTCAATACGAAATGGATAATTCTGGATGGTGACAAGTGATAATACGAGCTGATTGATTGTATACGCGTATGGCCCAGAAATCGCACTTTGCCCGCTGTCTCTTGCTCTCAATTCCTCGCCATCCTACACAAATTTATTTAAAAGTCTAGCATTGAGGTATACAGAGGAATTACGTTACCATTGACAGAATATTTTGAGTTGACAGCATGGAATCAATCAGTTGGCATCCCGAATTATAATGTATTATTCCGAGAACAATGTTAGTTTTAGTGCATCTTATTTATGACAGGGTAGAATACATATTTTTCGGCGTAATAATTAAACCGGATTCATATTTACAAAGTGAAAGGAATTTTGGTGGTTTGTTTTTAATCGACGTCCATTTGGCAAGGGACTGGACTGATGCGGCCAAGTCGAAAGCATGGTGGCATGGTTGCGAACAAACCTCACTAACTAGTGACTGAGCTGCACCCAAAGTGCTGCCTCAATTCATCTTACTTGGTACAATTCTTTAACCAAGAAAACTGTATTTTGATTTCATCGTGATGCACAAGTAAGCACGTGGTTAGATAAAATTGTACTTTTTTTTCGTTTGTAGAAGGAAAAAGGAAGGAGAGCAAAGAGTGTGTGCGCTTTTAACGTGGGTAACAGAAAGCTTTAAAAAGGATTGGTTTCCACCCGATATCCGGAGCAAGTAATAAAGGGGTTTGCATTCAACATCAATCAAGCACAGAAGTGGCAAACCTGTTCAAAGAGAGCTGCAGATGGGACATGGTGCTGAACTAATTAAAGAGTTAAGCTGAAATGAACGCCTCTTCCCAGGGGTGATAATTGTGAGGCTGACTTCAGGAATGTCCATCGAACATTCACCATACTGCCGCACAAAAACACACACAAAATGCAAAACTGGAGAACAGCAAACGAAGCAGATTAATTAGCGAGGCCACACTGGAACCGGAAAGATTTGGGTGGCAACTCTAGCGGGTGTCTAGATCCCGCATTTAGCTTAGGCTTGGCGGCCATCGCGTCGAGGCTGAACTGCATCATGCAAGTGGAGTCGCGGAAAGCTCCTTTCTGATCAGCTTGGAGGTCCCTCAAAATTCTAGAGTGATCCGTGTGCCGTTCTCATTCTGTCGCAGTCGGAACCTTTGTGTATATAACCATGGACTCTGCACTGGTAACTTGCTGGGTCGGAGCTTACCATTGTGATCAACCTACCAATCTCTCTACGTCTTCAATTCTCCCCTTCAATTCTCCCTCTCAACACCACCATGTCTTCTCAAGTCGTCAGCTTCCTCCTCAAGCAAGGAGGCGGTGCGTTATGGGAGTACGTGAAGCCAGGTCTCTTCGGGAAAGCGAAAGATCAAATGGCGGAGCTGCGTGAGGCTCAGCAAAACCTGGTGAAGAGCATGACTTCTATGCATTTTGAGGCCCTCATCTGGAATTCCATTCAGAAAATCGAATTCTGGACCAAAGAAATGGAGAAGGCGCTCAGGGCGGAAAACACTGCCAGAGAGAAAGCTGGAAATAAGGACCCGCCTTCTCCTTAGTAAGTTCGCGTCCAAACCGTATATTATAATGAAACACCATGAGGCATCAGAGTCTGGTTCAACGAGAGCAATGAGGCTTACCATATGACATTCTACTATAGTTTGACCAAGGATATGCGGCATCTTCTCGAGGCTATTGGCAGTATGGCGGACGGTGTTGGGTTCCATATCGATAACATCATCGCAGGAGTCACCGGCGGTAATGCGCTCGTGGGAAAGGAGGGACTCCTCGGTGCGTGGAACGTCACGGCCCTCGACAAGCTTAGCAATATTGATGATCTCAACTACACCATCAAAAACTATCTCCTCGAGATCGAGTCAAATATTACAGCGGTCGCCAAATTTCTCCGGGATGCGCACGCGCTCCGAGCCCTCGTTGCCGATGGTCAGTGCACCTCTTCCCCGCATTGATCAATCATTTCATATTAATAACATACATGTGCATTAGATGACGAACAACGTAACGAATGGGCTACTGAATTGGCGAATTCTATAACGAAAATGCAAGATCAAGCGTGGGGGATATTCCCAACCGCACTGAAAAAGCTGAAACCTTCCTACAAAGGCCAATTCATCGACGAGAGCCATTGGTGGCGCATTGAGTACGGTAATAATCGGGGTTATTTTCTGGCTTTGGCATACCCTTACTACCGCGGTGGGAGAGTTGAACCGCACCGCTCGGGCCCCAATCCGGCCTCCGAGTGGCGTTTCACGGGCTCGTTCGCAAAGCTCGACGCCGATGGGGTCGTTGACGCCACGGATAAAGATGTACCACGGCTGGTCCGCATACGGTGCCGCGTAGGCGACGACCTTCTCGGCTTCAAGTTTAAGGCCGGAATGATTGTCAACCAAGAAGGCGCCTCGGAGTTCGTCCCACTGCTTTTCAAAATCATACCGATACGCGACACCCAGGAGCCGAAGATTAAATTGGTCCTCAAACGCCAGACCACGGAGGAGATGGTGAGAGAGAACGGGTCATGGACATACTTTGGAAACTTTTTGAGTGATGAGTATCTCTTGCAGGATGATGGTTCTCTTCAGAGCAATTTCATTCAACCTGCTCAGGAGGGCGGGGGTTGTACAATCTGTTGATACGATTCTAAGAGTCATCGTTAGCTAGTATCTCCGAAATCACGTATATAATGTTCTATATATAATGTCAATACAGAAAAAGGCCCAGGATACAACTAGGATATTTAGCGCTAAGCAGTGTATTTGTTACTTGACTAGGACCATGTTCCAACCATAATATCTGTTGACCATTTTGCGAATTGCAGGTTCATGAGACACAATATAAGATTTTTAGGTTCAGTCAATCGAACATTATCAGCCAGACTATATTAGTATTAGTGGATATGTGTTCAGAATATATATAGACGATAAAGGGAAAAGCTGGGCAGCACCGGGCACCCACAAGGGAGTACAGGAAAGATCTGTTTTTATATTAATTTCTGCTATAAGTGTAAATTTCTATTTCAAGTCGGTTTACCGCCCATGGCGTTTGTATATTCCAAGGAAGCACATCAGAGTACTTACTGGTTTGGCAGGCATATTTGGTTCACCTTCATTTTTAAAGGTAGCATGGCAATATTTAAAATCGTGGAAGATTTGGAGCTATGGTAAATTTCTAATGCCTCCACAAATGCCTCCACAACTTCGACCGGATAAAGCATTGAGCTGTTTCATTCTGGAAACTAGTATCATTCCAATTCTTGTGTTTGATCCATAGACCCAAGGCTGTTGAAGTAATGTAAAAACTGTTGCTGGCTAAATATGAATAGAATAAATTTGTAGATATATATACAAAGATCTGAAAGGGGATGGAAGTTAATTAATCTTATAACTATATGCGTATATCTGTATGTCGGCAACTCAAGCAGAGTTCTTCCTCTGAAGAACCAAACTGCTTTAATAATTCAAATGTGAAACCCATGAGATAATCTAAACTCACGGCGCTATAACTGTTGGAGGAGGTAATGCCTTGATCCTAACGGGCCCTCCACCGCGTTGCTGAAAATGCGCCGCTGTCGAACCCAAAGCTGCATAAAGTTCAGCATCATAAATATATAACCCGATCACATTGAGCGGCCCGCTCGAACAAGCCAAGGCCTGAGCCGAATCAATGCTGCAAGTCATTGTTTTGTCCCAGTTGACCCATTGAAAATCTCGCCCTTCGTCGAAATCAGTAGCCCCCAGAGTGACGGTAGCATGCTCGACATGTCCATCCGGGTACAGTCGGAAGACGGCCGCTTGTGAAATATCTGACGTGAACCTTGGCCAAGTCTCTTCATCTGTCTTAACTTTGAAATACTGTCCAGGAAGGATGTCCTGTATCTCCATAATAAATGAGGTGACAGTGGCTGTGGCTGTTTTTGGGAGGGTTACAGTCGAGGCAGCGGTCACGGTCGTGGTTACCTGGGTTGTAATTTCAATTCCGATGCAAGAGCAGGCTGAGATGTAGTTTGCGGCAGAAGAGCATGCGGACGCGTATGCTGGGATCGGTGGAGCGGGTGCTTGCCGCTTTCTACCCGGAGCAGCCGAGGAACCAGCCGCCACAGGGGTAGTAATCGTAACGGTAGTGACTGTTGCAATGCTTGTTGTAATGCTGCTTTGTACGATAGTTCTATAATACCGGAAATTAGCATGAACAGTTGACAGTGCGATAAAGTTTTAAGAATTCGACGGGTTTTTCATATCAAGGGCCTAAGACATGAGCTTACACTGTCGTCGTGGGGTAGTTGCTGGAATAAGAGACACAATCTGGCGTCTTAGACCGACTCGAGAAAACAGATGCGGTGGCTCGGACAGCTAAGAATATAACAACCGATTCAATAATTAGTCATCCCCAACTATGAACATAAGATAGCTGATGTGCGCTGGATCGGATTTTCGACATACCACGGAGACAATTATTAGCGTTACATTGCTTCATAGATGACGTCGCAGCATCAACGGCTACTATGCCCAACAAAGCGAGAAACGGTAAGTATCGCATCGTTTCTTTAATGGCAAGTTCTGCTTGCAGAAAGAACTTCTGCTGTGTCCAGGCGAAAGTACGGTACCCTCGGGATTATAAGATAGATAATCACAAGAAATAGTCCGTTAGCTGTTGAGGAGTTTGTCGCATAGCAACTGAAAACCTGGAATTTAAAGGAGGAGGCAGTCCCTTTTATAACGGAGATCTAGAACGCGTAGAGAAATACGTTAAAATACAAGGCAATTTCAGGGCAAAAGCTCCTTTCAGCGCATGGAGAATTTCCGGCGTAAACGCCACATTAGTCCCGAGCATCCCCATCTCGATCTAGACAGGGATCGACAAGACAAAAAAGCAAAATGCGATGAAAAATGCGATCCGGGAATCACCACTTTTCTTCTTGGAAATCATGCTTTGCCATTAGACTGTGAGGTTCCAGCCCCGCTAGGGACTTCTACCCTCCCTTGATCGGTGGCAAGATTAGTAAGATCTATTGGCTGCTAGGTATCCCAACACCCCGATTGCAGCTGAATCGAGGAGGGGTCGCACTCTTGGCGAGGATCATGAGTTGGTAAACCTGGAATCGGGAATTTTTTCCACGGCTCGCTCATTTACAACTTGACTATGGATTTTCTGGCACCCCCTGAATCAAGCGAGAGAGATTCTGCAAGGTGCTCAGATTTTCGAGGTGTGGAAAGTCACTTCCATCACGCAGCGGGCAGCTCCTATTGAGCAGAATAGTCGCGCAATTCTTGCAAAGAACATTAGTGATATTCAATATGAAAGTCGATGAGGGTTGATGATGAGGATATATTAAATTTAGATGTTTCATTCTATCTAGAACAAAGTCGGTATACGTAACCGTCTACATACAACGCAAAGTAATATTAATACTCTTGCATTAAGCTCTTACTGATATCATTATGGCCCATTTACGAAACTAAAAAAAGGCTTCTAAATATATGAAAACTTGCTCATTTTGAAAGGTGAAAATAGTAGTTATTGATGAAAATTGTTCTTGTAAATCCTATTGTTTTCAAGGCCAGGCCAGCCGTCAATGGAATTTGCCGAAAGATATTTTGCTATACCAAAAACGGTTAGGAAGGTACGCTTAGACCAGATCTTCAATATAACAACATTTGAAAACACAGCCTCCAAATTTTGTTTACAAACAAAGATCTTGAATCGTACTTCGGAGCAGCTTGGTTTGAAAAACTGTGATTTGCAGGCTATCGCCGCTCTTTAGTCTGCATCAAATCATCCTAACTCCCGAACCCTGTAGAAGCATCTTCACAAAGTACTTGCGAGCACTCAATAAAAAATCTGTTAATTCTAAGCTAAAAAAATCGAGCGAGGAGTACCAAGCCCCAAACTACACGGGCGCGCGGTGAAAGGGGCTATCAGTAATCTGGGGCAAATATGGTGGTGGTTGCCAGCATGCTGTGTTGACCTTGTGGTTTTATTCGGGTTGTACAAAAGGGCAAAATAGTTTGTCTCGTCGAAGACCAGAAGCCAGACACAAAATTTGCCCGTGTCTGGTCTCGTTGAACCAGACTCTGATAGAGTGTGTTGCCCGTGTCTACTTTTCTTGGCGTGTCACTGAAGTGTGCGGTGGGGTGGTAAACCAGAACTAATTCCTAGGAAACGGCTTCTCACCAGAATTGGGATATCGGTATAGATTGTTCGTCTCTGCTCCCATAGTCAATTGCTCGATGCTGTATAAGAAGGTTACTCCGCTATCTACTTGCCTAGTATAGATGAGCCAGTTAGAGATCATGTCTTCCCAGTTGCGACATGAGAGCGATGGTTGGCCTGTCGGGAGGGGGGATCCGGCCAAAGAAATCGATCCTACAAACACCAACACCAACACCGGCACGCGCAGCCACGAAAAGACTGTCGAAAAGCGACAACTGTTATCCCTCGCGACTGAGATTATAGTGGCTATTCTCTGGTACTTACCAACCAACGAAGACGCCAAAAACTTCTCGAAATGCTCCAAATTTTGTTATAAACTAGCATTCCCGCTTCTATTTCGTAGCGTCGACTTCCATCCTCACGCGTTTTCTCAGTTTGAGGATGGTGGTATTTTATCTCATCAGCGGAATTATGTACAGTAAGCATAACATACCAGTTTCCATTAGTATAATCGACTAGATTTGTTGATAATTTAACACTATTTTCTTTATTTTCACAGGCAGATATACTTTCCGTTCAACTCGACCGTGCCAGTTTCTAAAGAAAGTATCTCCCAGTTTTACGACTCACTCAAAATATTTCCGAATATCAATAGTCTCGAGCTTGATTTCATCCTCTGCTGTCAGGATCTTACACCGGCAGCTTGTATCGCCTTTTTGGCTCGATTGATTTCCTTGAATAATTATAGCGGCATCAAGAAGTTATCTTTTGCCTTCACACAAAAGGCGCACAGAAGCTCTACAGAATTTCCGGGCTGTTGCTGTGACTCTTTGAATGAAGATGACAAGGAGTTCCTAGATTTTTCGAGCGTCCGAGCGGTTGTCGACCAGATTTTCGAAGGGGAAATACCTGTTCTAGCTAATCTCGAAGAAGCGAGGTTATATATCGATGGCAGTAGATGTCATTTTGCGGAGAGACCATTTTTTAATAGATGTCTGACGTTGGCTCCTAAATTGCGGAAGATAACCATGGACGAACAGACCTTTTTGGATTTAGAACGGACTAACCAACAGGCGCTTGCAGGACAATTCCTGACTTATCCTACTGTTACGGAGTTAAATGTTACCCAACTGACGTTTCCTTTCAATAACCAATTACGAGGAGTTGCCGGGAGCTTCCCGAATCTTGAGGTCCTCTCTCTCAAGGTTGACCGCAAACTATTCTATTCCGGCAGCTGTGCGGATGTCGATGAGCTATTTATAACGTACAAAGGCTTGCTCGAGATGCCAAAGTTAAGAGAGATCGCAATGCCATGGCCAAAGCTCTTACGACATCGGGAAAGAATAACCTCTTTCTCATTATGGGGGCATAGAGTTGTCAACTGTTGGGCCAGGCATCTAGAGATTTGGGAACTAGAACAATGGATAAGTGATTTTCTTGATGCAGGTTTACCTTTACAGAAGGTGGCCTTCGAAGGCATCACCCTGCTGAAATATAACTTTCGGGGATGTAAGAACGCGACTGGTTTTATCAGAAAAGAGGCGAATGTAAGAAGTTTTCAGTGGGATTGCAGCGATTACAATCCTTACGGTTTGGAGTTTGAGTATAAAGAACATGAATTGACTATCGAGGCTGTTTCATCCTGGGCAAAATCGGGAGCGAAACCTTAGCAAGCTCTTCGTACCTACAATTGGATGCATGATGTGGGTGCCAGATTGGAATTCGAGGTTTTATTTCCGGTTTAAATACTTAAACCTTTTTAGTATACAAATTAGTGGAAAGAGGAAATCGACATTCCGATGAGGGTATGCAGAAGCTTTAATGAAACCTTGCTGAAATATCTAGGCTTGGGCATACATTTAGAGGATTAGGTGTGCCAGGTCCTGACTGAACTCTTGTATGCCTACCAATAGCATCTCCTCCATCAGTGGGCTATTAGAGTACTTCGTATATGTAATGTCAACATCGACCGAAAGATTATGTATACTGACCTTGACTATCGAGACAAATCGATACCATGCTAATCGTAATTATAATCCCACTAGACAACTTTGTAGCTAGGCTCGGCCTTTTTGAAAGTAACGTGCTATTTCGTTTAATGTAGCATGAATTAGCAATCAAATCCACAAGCATGTGCATGCTAAGTCCCAACGAGAAACCCAAGCTCCTGCTATTCATAGAGTCGGTCGAGCTCTTAAAGCCGTCTCGCAGCACTTAAACCCGACTAATAGCAAACCACAAAAACAACACGGAACTACGTCATCTTTCGCGTTTTCGAGAAGACGCGCCAGAAGATTCTGAGGATGCATGTAATAAGATGATATAATCCATGTGATCGAGCTGTTTGCGGTTTTCAACTGCTCAAGATGCTGAAGAATCGGACCTTTCTGATTCGTCAATGCAGCTATATAATTGACAATATTGACCACATAGGTGCGGTAAGCGGATCTCCCTAGCTGAATATCAACTATTTGCTAGGGTGTCTATGTCGTCACGATACCGTGAATAAATGCGAGTACAATATCAATTACGAAAGCTAAAATGTGCGTGAGCTTCCCAAAGGAGGTTTTAGTGGTCCTTGTTTACCTCACATTGAGCGCATCTATATATACATGGTCAATGTCCGCGAAGTTACACTGAAACCCCACAATCATCCTTTCGCTTCTCACGGGTAACAACGCGCTCAACCATCTTGTAATCGGCGATACTTTGTCTCGTAAAATAAACGCTGACCGCAAAGCGGAACTACAAATTCTCGGGCAATCGAAACAGCTCGCGTAAGATGCTAGCAGCATCAACCCTACCCCGCATATTGAGAACCCGAATACCGCATTGCAAATTTCTGCCAATCAAAGCCGTCCAACCTGTTTGCAAGGGTAGCTTTCGAACTCTTCGAACATTTCGACAAAATTTCCCACATTCGGTACCCGCTAAAAACTTTCTACGAATACCAAATACTATCCGCTTGTTATCGACCTCATCGCCCGACATGTCACCATCCTCCTCGGATAACACATCGACCAACCCGGGCATGTCCTACACCTCCGGCCGCAATGACTCTGTCTGGACCGCCTTGAATCCTTACTCATCATGGCCAAAATTCTCCAAACTCTCGCAGGACCTTGAGACCCAGGTTGTAGTCGTCGGAGCAGGTATGGCGGGTATCTCAACAGCATATGAGCTTGTCATGAAAGGTGTCAAGACCGTTTTGATAGATGCGAGAGAGGTCACGTCTGGTGAAACTGGCAGGACGAGTGGTCATCTAAGTGACTTTCTGGGGATGAGATGGAAAGATATGATCAAAGGTGAGCCATTCTGGTTTGATGCATTCCCGTTCCATAAATGTTTGATATTCTCCTTGGTAGACGTAGTGGACTGATTCGAGGTGTTGACTTAGAGCACGGTGTTGAGAAGACCAAACTTATTTATGAGTCTCACCAGTATGCGATCAGAAGAGTTGGTGAAATTGCAAACAAGCACAATATAGACTGCGAGTACAAAGAGGTTCCAGCATGGGTGATGGTTAACGTCTCATCCGAAGAGTCTGCCTATGACAAGGAGAATGATCTTAAAGATGAACCTCAAGCGCTTCAGCAACTGGGTTATGAAACTCAAGTTCATTACTCGGAAAAAGAGAAAATTGGACCATACTACGGCGGAGTTCTGAAGACGGAAGGAGAGGCATACTTTCATCCAACAAAGTCGGTACAACCCTGAGTTGTTTGTGACGAAGCAATGAGCGGGTACCGTAAACAGGATACTAACAGTTGAAATCGAATACAGATATCTTCATGGTTTATTGAAGGAATTAACAGAAAACCATGGACAATTGTTCAGCTGCTATACAAATACGAGGATGAGGAGCTACAAGACCCACGGAAAGAATGTTGAAATCGAGACTGAAGGCGACCTATCACCAAGTCCTCAACCTACCTCTTCTGCAAAAGGGCATTCTATTAATGCTGAAGCTGTCATTCTGACTACCAATATGCCATTGAGTACGCAGATTCCCATTAATTCTCAGAGAATATTCTGAAACTGACTATTGAGTTAGATGCTGCCGATATGATCCTAAAGTGTCACTCCTACAGAACCTACTGTATCGCCAGCAGCATCCCTTCATCTTCAGCACCTCCTTACTTGCTCTACAACAATTCTGATCCGTACATCTACGTCCGTACGACTTCTCATCCAGATTCATCCAAGAAGTACCTCATAGTCGGAGGCGAAGACCACAAACCAGGGAGTATTTCCGAGGAGGAATACTCTACTAAATTCTCTAAACTCGTCCAATGGAGTAAAAAGTTCTTCCCGGAAGTATCTGACACCCCGGATTACTCTTGGTCTGGCCAAGTGATCGAATCCCCGGATAACATAGCGTACATCGGTCGCGACAGCACCCTCGGAAAAAATATCTTCATCTCGACGGGAGATTGCGGAAACGGGCTCACTCATAGTGTTATCGCCTCCAAAATTCTTTCCGATGAGATTACTAACAACGCGGACGAAAATCCGTGGGCAAAGGTGTACTCGCCATCTCGCCTCCCTTCGACCCGGTCTATACCCGAAGTGATCTCGGAAAACGTGGGGCAAATATCAAAATATGCGCGTGCAATCAACGTTGATATTAGCGATATCGAGGAACTTCCTAGTTGCAGCGGCGGGGTGATGCACTCTGGGTTGAAGAAATTGGGTAAGCCGGTGGCTGTGTATAAAGATGAAAATGGTCAGGTTAGGACGTTCTCAGCAATCTGTCCACACGCAGGCGGCATAGTTGCGTGGAATTCGGTGGAGAAATCTTGGGATTGTCCGGTGCACGGGAGTAGATTCGACGGCCAGACTGGGAAGTGTGTTTTTGGACCTAGCAATAGGGGCTTGTCGGCGGAGGACGACGAAGCGAAACGGGTGGTTGAGAGCGCGACAAGTGGATAATGTCAGAAATTAGAATTTTGGCGAGGTATCTGCGAAAACAGCTACAAAGAGAGCCGATACACCGGATTGCCTTTATTACTAGGTGTAGTAATAGAAGCTCTTCTTTGGCTTCGTGAAGACGTATTTCACAGACCAGTATTCTCAAATTGAGTTTGAAATAAATACTTTTCTCATACTGCTATTCTAAAGCGTGATTAATCTACCTGTAATGCAAAATATCATTCTTAAGCCTCGTAATCCAGGTGATGCCTCTGTCTAATAGACTATTGATCATAAACCTAGATGTGCTAGATCTTTTGCAACGTATAATTAATCATGCTTCGTGTTGACTGTTGTTTTCTGTATTCAGCCGCACATGTGCCAAGTCAGGGCAAATGAGGCCTGCCAAGAATCAACATGTGTCGCTCACCATATTGCTAGATCCTGGAGATTATACTATTCAAGTTCAAGTGAACTATTATTAAGAAAAGTTGTCAACATGCTGGACGCAACAAGTAGATTTTTAAGTTTACCTACCGAGGTTTGTTTAGAAATCCTGGATCACGTATCACTCAATGGCATCAAAAGTTTTTCGCAGTGTTCGAGGCTGTGTCGACAGCTGAGTCGGCCGCTGATTTACCGCAACCTCCGTTTCGTCTCTGGTATCGGCTCGGAATTCGAAAAAGGGGGTGCTTTGTATAGTTTTGAAAAGGATGTCCGGTACGTTCAAACTCTTATAAATCTGTAGCGTCCATCCGTCATTCATAATTCGTCTCGTAGTTTTTCGGCTGGCTAACCGCGAGGATGGATAGGCACGTGAAATTCAGCTTTTACTGCGATTCTTGGAAGTGCAAGCCCGTATTCAACACAGTCTCGGAATTTGTCCGCGATGTCCGGTTACTCTCCAACATAACCAACCTGAATATCTTTTACGCCTCGCGATCTCATGCGTATGTCGAAAACAACCTATTTGTAGCCACGTTCTCCAGGATATCCAAATACTCGTTTTACAACAACATCAAACGCTTGTCGTTTGGATTCTGGACTATGAGTCAAGATCGCGATCACAGAGACGATTGGTACGAGAGGCTTGAAACTTGCGATAAAAGATTTCTGGGACCGGTGGTATCCACGGATGAAATTTACCGGATGATTGGAGCGGAGATACCTACTCCTATGAGCCTGGAAGAAGCCACGATCCATGTTGACAGGCAGTTCTCCGAGTCTGATTATTATTTAAGACTCATTTCTCCAGCACCCAAGCTCAGAAAGTTGACGATCCGTGGCATGGTGTTTCCATGTCAAACTACGACAGAGCCCGTCGCAGTGGTGGAAACCGAAAAGCAGAACCAACCGCCATTATTTCCAAATCTTAAGGAGCTGCACATTCTCGACAACCAAGTCCACTCGTTGAAACACCCACTCCAGCAGATCGCAAGAAACTGCCCAAAAGTTGAAGTTCTTAGTATGGCCCCCTTCAGTAGGTCCTATCTCCCGGAGTTCCAGGAATCAGAATCCTTACTCGCTTATTACAACGATATTCTGGTGATGAAATGTTTGAGGAGAGTAGCGCTACCCTGGCCGAAGCTGGTGAATCAATCGCATTTGAAGATCTGGGAGCTGGAGAGCTGGATTGAACGGTGGTTACAGGCGGGTTTGATGTTGGAGACGGTTCTGTTCGAACTGCATAAGGGGAATAGCTCGAGCATCTTTCGGTTTGATGATGCAAAATGTCGAATAATTCGGGATGAGAACGGTGGCCACAGGCTTGTCTGGGAAGGTGTGATACCAGAACAATTCAAAAGTTGAGGTTACACGGAGAGGGCTCTTAAATGTGAATATGTTCCAAGTGGTTTTGGGTCCGATGGCACAATAAGTATCTATTGTTGATTTTTACGGAATGTATCTCCGTCAATCATAGTATAAGTACATGAACCCAAATCGCACCTCGAATGAGTGATGGGTAAGATTAAAAACAACAGTTCAACGCCAGTTACGCCAACCCGGATGATCGAACATCGTTCCTTTAAAAGAAATTCCCCATTCCTTCATATATAGGAGATATGGCAGTAGAGTTATATATATAGTCATATAGTGACATCACTATAGCTTGCGAGTGTTGCCCCCTCCCCCCTGAACATAAAGCGCGCATATGGGCATCTTCATCTCCTTGAGATGGCGAGTAACAGTCTTGGTCGGTGCGACCCCTTTGTACTGTTTTTTAAGTGTAGTCGTCAGCAAAATCTAATAAACCAAAGAGGGTTTTTAGTAACGCAACATACATTTTTTTTAGTCTTCGTTACTGTTGTTATTAGTAGACTGCATCCGCCGCAGTTGAGGTCGTGTGGGACGGGGGAAACGGTAGCGTAGACTACTGCGTGATTGCGAAGAGTAGTCGTAACAGTGTATGTCGTTGTGCAAGAGTTGGCGACCGGTCTGGGCGCGGGCGCTGGGACGGCAACGGCAACGGCAAGGCTGTTGAGAAAGAATAAAGAGGTCAGGACGAGGAAACCCTGCCCGTACATGAGTACCAGTACTCACCTGGCCAAGCTTAAAACACTAGTTAGAGTGGCGAAGAACTTCATTTCGACAGAATCCACGGGTTTCTAGCGAGATATATCGATATTAAATGTCGTAATCTAGTCGCGAATGTCGTATTGAAAGAAAATTGCCAGGGAAACTTAATGAGAGACGTCTGCCTGGAAAAGGTGTATGGCGAGAAGCCGTGTCTGCAATTGGGAAAAGAAGGAAACAGGAAAACGGCTGCAGCGCAGCGCATGGGGACATCAGGCTTTTATACCATATATAAAAATTATCCGATATTGGCGAAGACATGTTAGCTAATGCGAAGCTGTGCCTTTCGGGTAAGCTATGTCTGGTCACCCAGGATTTCTACGGACAGGCTAGTATCAACCATCCTACGTATTGGGAAGCACCGGGGTGGGTGGGTGATACTTGGGAATCGCGATGCGACTCACCAACCGGGAGGACAACTTTGGGGCACATCACCAGCGCCATTATTAGACGTCAGAGACGAGTGGTGGTTCGTGTTCGCAGACGTGGTTGTCGGAGCCGAAGGCTGCGAGGGCTTGCCCATGCAAGCATGCTTGCCGCTAGCCGTTTATGGGTTGCAGTCTTCTCAAAAGGGAAATGGAAAGGTTCCGGGCAACACGCGTCGTCCGACCACCTGAGCTGGATTGCGAGTGTATATTGAGGATCTTTATGTGGGCTCGTCATCGCTGAATCTTCGAACTAGAGCTGGTAGATAAGCAAGTACGTATAGAAATGCACAGGCTATCTTTAAAACTGCGATATTATATATTTCGTCATAAATTCAAAAGTAGATTGACTACTTAATTGACTGGACCAGTCTACCAACAACACAGAATAACGAAGTCGGCCCAACTTAAGCTTTAAATTTCAAATTTGCTAATACAAAGAAGACCCAATCATCATTTCATAGCAGTAGCCGTTTGGTTGTCAAGGATATCGAGGTCTAGCATTATCGACGCGGAGCTTTTTCTTACGGAAAAAACCCCCCCGCCCCGCTTCTGCCTCGAGCCATGCGTGCAGCCGGAATAACTATTGTCGGATATGATGGAGTACAATATCATGTAGATTACGAGACTTGGAGCGTAGGGTAGGCAGGAAAATATCTACATGGACTATATGATTCGTGTTTAACTTCTAGTCAACGAGACAATGGTGTATACGTCGTAAGGAAAATGTTACATTTTTAGCTATTTAGTGCGAAGGGCACATATCTGGCGTGTGATGTTGATGAACTTCGCGATCGACAACCATCGAACGTAGACCTCGCGGATCAAAACGATAAATATAAACATATACACTCTACGCCGCAACCCTGAGAAGGATGGGAATACCTCCAATGAAGCCCAAACCTTCCCTCTCCCCGATTCACCAAACCTTCACTCTACGTCATATTTACTCTTAAACTCTTCATCGTTCCAAAGAAATGCAATCACTCCATTTTCGGTTTTAGTACCCTAAGTACAGCCGCCGGCCGCCATGGCGCCAATCAGTCCGCTAACAAGTGCACCGGGCGATATCAAATACCTCATTCTCATGTCTCTTCCGGACCTCCGATCCCTCCATTCACTGTGCAAAGCATCGGCTGACTACGCCGGTATTTATGAATGTTTTAGATCCACCATTGAGTAGAAACTGTATCTCTCCGATGCTCTAAAGTACACCCGCGAAAGCACGTGGATCGCAACTTATCGCGATATGCTTTACCGGTACTGTGTTCGCAAAGTTGACGCGCAGAGGACCGTTGATAATTATCTCTACTTTGCCCCATCGGCGAAGAGACAATCTGCACCTATAATTCCAGACACAGATCAATTCCAGATTCCATCTTGTTACTCGATTGAGATTAAGCTGGTGAAAGACAAAGTCATCGCCAACCATCGATACATCATGTCTCTTTATGGTGAGATCGTCAAAAGAGAACTCTGGAAGAGGGAAGCCGCTTCAGCGCATTTCTCCTTTGAATACAAACCACGGACGCAGTTAGAACGTGAAGGCGAGTATTTGGCAACTCCGACCCCTAACGAGGAACGGAAGATTGTTTCAGCGCTTTACCGATCGTGGGTTATTCTTCTGATGAGCGCTTTACACAAGGAGACACTACCTGTACAGTTGTATCTTGATGTTATATTTTCCGAATGGGGGTTCTGGGACTTTATGCGCGTACGGGCGGTTCAGAGAATGATGTGGACCTCGATAAACCGCATGGTGAAGGGCGTGCTCTCTCAAGAAGTGGAGGAAGGCGGAGTTGTTGGAGAACAGGAAATCTGTAAGTATAAAACTCTGTCTCATACGAATGACTATAACTGGAACTAACTCTAGTATTTACGAGTTCTAGTGGGATACACGCACGACTGGACAGATACTACCAGTTCTCTGATCCTTCTACACGATTTTCCTGCTGGAATGAATAGTTGGTTCGAAGGAACGAGACAGGCACCTTCTAGCCCCGAAGGACGAAACGAAGCCACACGCAAAGTCCGTGAGCTTTTGAACCGCAAAAAATGCATAGAATTAGATCTACCCATGCCCAACACCAAAATGTTTGAGTTTCACCTTGCCTTTCTGGTGAAATGCAATGCATATGAAGCGGATGACTATATTAATTGCTGGTACTTTAAAAAGAGAAGGCTATGCAAACCCGGACGTAGCGCTGATGTCAGGTATATCAACGAAACTACGCATTGAATAAAGAATGACGATTTCACGAGGCCGAGAGAGTCTGCTATTGATTTGAACGCGTGCATTTGGGATAAGTGGAGATTGAAGAAGTGGGGTTATACCAATCCTTACTAGGCGTAGGATTATGCTCATCCGGCACTATTCTTTATTAGAGCTCTTGTCCGGGCTAATGTTACGTGGGAACTTTCTTGTATTATTAGTAGTATCACCGAGTGACAGGGGCATTATTACATGATAGCGGATCAGAGGTCTATGAGCTATCAAAGAAAAAGCTAAAGAAGGAGAAAAATACATCTCGCGATTACGTCTACATATCATTATGATGCAGTTTACATCACAAACCGCCAGCACAAACTTGATACCTTATACATTAGTATAATATTTACTTCTCTTCCTTCTCAGATTGCTCGGGAGACTTGGCACTGGTAGTCCACTTCTTCCTCTCGATTCCACTGCAAGAAATATATTCGCACGTGCTAGTGGCATTGCATCCCTTCTCCGCGCAAATCTCCTTGCCCCAACCGGCTCCGATCTCTTCGGGGAACAACTCGACATCCCAACCCCAGAAAGCGCAGCTTCCGTCTTCGAGAAGCTTGATTTCTTTCTTACGGCCGAGGTCAATGGCTTGCTTGCAGAGGTCCACGGTGATTCGTTTGGAAGTGGCGGCATCACCGCAGTCGCAGGTGCATTCGAAACGGGGGACGGGGCCGACTGGACCGGACCATGGGACCGTCATGTCGAGTTGGGCCAGAACAGTGGAGGCAGCCGGGAGGAGGGTGAGTAGAATAGCTGAGAAGCGCATCTTTGTAGATTATGCGGACGGGCTGGGGATTTTGGAGGAACTGTCTGGCTGATACAGGATGAAAGATGGTTTTGTGGTCTAATATTTTCTTCTGGGTATTAATCTGGACACTAATACTTCGTAGTAATGATGAAGATGTTAATGATGATAAGGAATACAAATCATTGGTGCGTCCATCCGACTCTATATATACCATTTTCGAACTCTTTGAATTCTCGTGTTATCGGATCCAGAGTACTCCGGTCTGGACCCTCCATTACACGGCTACTTTAGGCATTGCCTCCCAAGACTACCCATTGACCCATTTCGGTGGCCTGCGAGGTAAGCCGAATGATATCGAGACTACAAAGTAAGGCGCTTTGCATTTCAACAGAAATACATATTCGGGCCACAACGGGTGCCGTTTCAGTAAAGTCGAGAAGTTAGCCCATGACAACAACGGTCTTGGCATCCTAATAGAAGACAACTTTATTCAAGCACTGCACCGGAGACGCTAGCGGAAACATTGGGAAAGAAATGTTTCATGCAACTTGGGAAATATGTATGCGTGCACCCTATAGCAAGCCGTCGGGAGTAGATACGTCGCACTGGTCTTGCTGCGTGGACTTTTAGGGTCAGGTTGACGGCGTGACTGGATATGCTCCGGGGGTTAGGCTTGGCATGGCTTTAAAACCTCCAGTAAAGCGTAACGACACCAAAACTTTAAACTTTTCGCCCACTTTAATTTACAAAATTTACAACGAACTGAGTAAACCGGAAAATGGACCTTGACCTTTAAAAGTCGTAAGATCCGGAAAAGGTTGCCTAGATAACCTCATTTGAATCTATGATATTCTGTGGAGAACAAAGTTTAATATAAAAAGATTTATCTGATTGTTTAATCACACTAACGCACTTCTTTCTATTTTGGACTACTAATACATAGTAGATTTCGTCTTAATATAGAATATATTGAGAGTATGAATTCCATGAAACGAAGATATCTAGGAAGAAGATCTTGGATCAAATTGTTGCTTGAGTTGTAAACTTATATGATGGTGGAGTCGTGTGCTTAAAACAGAAAATAAACTAGGCATGGGAATAACCTGTGGTAACGGGGGGGCTTTACAGGACTTAATTGTTAATTGTAAATTGGGAGAAACCCTGACATACGCATGCGCACGAGCACTCTTTCGCCGACTCTGTGACTTGGAGTCTGCATGGAACGAACTAATGGCATCACCTACGTCCCTGTAACTGCTGACGTGCCTGTAACTGCTGAGTTTCTGCTGCATCCTCTGCGAGCCTTTCCACGATGCGCTGGTTCAAATACCTCTCCTCATCAGCTTTTGACCCTTGTAATCCTTGCCACACCACCTCTTTCACATTGTCTCTTGCTTCCACCCAGAGCCACAATGCATCCTCCCCATCTTTAACCGCCGCCTTTGCTGTCCTTCGTACACCTCGGCCTCCAACTAATCCTTTCTTCTTGCTTTTATAAAGCCCACAGGGATTTATAATTGCAATTTTTTTCGAACTACCCTCAATCCTTGGGAGTAAGAGTTCGTACGAGTCGTCGGCCATATACATATTGTCAGCATCTCTTCCCAATAAATCAAATGAAACACCATTCATGTGTTTGTACTTCCAGTTTCCTATAAGTTTGAAAACTTGGTATCCGGCGACTCTTTTGGCGAACTCCTCGTACGCATCATCAGTAAGCCAGATATCGATATCCGGGGTATCTCGCGGCCTTCCGTAGAGTTCCACGGCGTAACCGCCGATCAGAACAAAGTTAGGTTCGTTCGGATCATCCCGGGGAATACCTGCCGCAATGTGCGCGAAATCATTGAGCGCTACGACTTTTAGATCGTTGGCTTGGTTGTCAGGAATCTGGATAGTCATCGCACGACGCTCCATTGTTTTCGATGTTCCGACTCGTATACCGAGGACACCTTGAGAGGTTTTTCTGAAATTTGAGAGCTGTGGATATAAATCTCTAAAGAGTGTTGGCCTTTGACCAGCTATGGAGAGAAGAATTCTCTCAGAACAAGATCACCACGAATGATATCGCGGTTTAAAATTTAAATTTAAATTTCAATAATAAGGCGAGTTGTAGTAGAGTTTCTCTAATTTAGCGTTCTACTGCAGATTGGTATCTGTTTGAGAGATTCAGATATTCGCTCGGCCTAGGGCGGAGACAGTCTTTTTTATATTCATTCTGTAAGAGCAGCACTGGACTTTGTATAACCTGAATCACTAATATCCTTCTTGTATATGAAGACCTCAGCCGTATTTTCCACCTTATGCCACGGCTGAACATGCGAGTGCGATGTGTGAGAGGTTTGCTTACAGAATTTGAAAATCTTAATTGATACCTCTATGCCAGCTGCAGCTACGGCTTGTTCCTGTATGCGCAAACATCATCCCCGTATTCACTGATAGAGTCGCGATAATAGGACTAGTAAGTTCTGACACCCTATAGTGCTGAAAAGTTCGAAAAGGATCGTCCCAGAAAGCTCGAGAAAATTTTGTCTCGGCTCTGAATGCTCGCAGCGCACTGAAAAATGGGGTGGCAAATAGCACCCCGCAGAAATATACGTATATAGCTCAAAATGTGATAATACTTTGCATTAAAAATGTGCGCTGAGGAATAGAGTCATGAGCTATATGCACTGAGGGCTGCAGAGTAAAAAGCCACGCACACTACAGAATAACGCCCACATGTGATGAGACTTTTTAAGTTTCATTTGATGCGCCCCAGCGGTTGCCGCTGTAATATATTCCAATGGTAATAGCTGATGTATATCAGCAACCAGGCCGGTTGAAATCCACTGTACTGCGTCACGACATACGTTAAATTACATACCTACAAGCCACACCCACCAATCGAGCCACACCCTATCAGCCACACAAAATTTCCTCCCACTACCTCAATTCTTAATAAAATACTATCCTTCTATAATCATATAATCATATATTTCTTAGTTTTTCGGGCCCTCTTGTTTAGGAGACCAAAAATCCACTTCTGTTTGTTATTCACTTTTGTCTGTTCTCGTTCATTTTGCGGAGGTGCGTTCCTCCTTATCCCACAGAAGCGTGTTCACGCAAGGGGTGGAACATATTTCCGTCCACAAGTAACCTGTTTTTCGAAAATTGTGTATGTTTCAACATAACAGACACGGAACAGACAAAGACGACCGTCAAATGATCTTTATTTTTAAAAACTATAAAGCGGTTTTTGCTAGACGTTTAAGGACGCTTTTTATGGGCCTGGGACGCCACGCAGTGCGGTGCACTGCGGAATAGCTGAACCACGCATTGCGGGATAGCTGCGGCGCTGAGGGGTTCAGTCGTTATTTTTACTCCACAGTTCCGAAGAGCGAAAGAAACTGCGCACAATTATCCAGCCGTCTTTAAACCCATAGCTTCAAAGAGTGAAAGAAGGTACGTAAAACAATTCAGCCGTACTTTTTGTTCCACAGGTCCGAAGAGCGAGAGAGATTTTACTCGCTCCACAGTTCCGAAGAGCGAGGAATTCTATTGGCTCCACAGTTTCGAAATTCAACATCTGCCCAACAAGCCAAGATCATGCAGATCCCCTTAATTTTGCGAGCCTAGCCCGCAGCTGATAGGAAAACATGAAAACGGAAGACTTCTGAGCCCTACTTGAATCCGCCGAGGCTGGTGAGAATTGAGGCGAGCAGCAGATTACTTGAAATGGCGCTTTCCACATCACAAGCGTTCACGGCTAAAGTCCTGATATTGCTACATGCTCTTGAAAATTTAAACGTAAAGATGGAGCTTGTATTCACTTTGCCTTCTGTACCTATATGAAGATCAAAAAAAGAGGAAATGAACAGTCCTCCAGTGCTGGAGTAGTTGTAACGTAGCTCCAAAGATGGAAACCACCTGATGGATAGACCCTCATGGCTTGAAGTTGCTAATGGTTGCCTCACACCCCTATATCTCTTTAATTAATATAATCAAAAGCAAAGTCGTCTGTACCCTTTCAGATGAGACGAATATTTACTAATCATGTTGAGGAGATGATAGCTTCTCCACGCATGATGAGGGAGATCTTCCAAATTTTCCCTTACAGAGTGCAACCGCTTTGACAGCAAAATATTTGCATCCAGTTGTAGCCTAATGCCTAGCGGCTACCATTCTATTCAGGACACTCCTCGGATCAAGGGGAGCTCTATTAACTGGCAATTTATAAATTTAGAAAGAGCAAGTTACGGCTGAGAATGGCTGGCTGGCAGTAAGACTGAAGAGCATTCCTGATGATGTCTGCCACACCTCCATGTGAGCACTATCAGCTCACATATCATAAAATATCTTCATACTTTCGAGGGTTTCGTCTGTACTTGGCCTGGAAAGAGTGAGATTAGAAAATATAAATACCTGTGATCTCTCTTGTTGCGACAGCTTTTTTCCCACTAATCTTGCCAAATCAACAGCTTTTAACAGGCAAACAATATCATTAATCATAATTAAAAGCAAATTTGCAAATTCCGGCAAAATGGATGAAGCACAAGCAATGAAGATGGTAGAGCAAGCTGCGCTTGTGTCGCGGGTATGACATTCCTCAAGTTTGGATCGCCCAACATAGCGACCCGCTCCCACTGAAATTTTCACTGACGAGAACTCCTTGTAGAAAGTGCGAGAGGCCCTACAGGCGTCATTGCCCGTGGCCTCAGAACAGCTAATGACAGTGCAGATTCCTGGCACTATCATCGATACTTCGTAAGATCACTGCGCGATAGCGAATGAAAACGTTTAATAATAAATATCGTTGCAGCGAGACTGGACCTTATGTCTGGAACGACAAGGAAGAGTCAGATACACCTCACCGTATCAAGGTCAACGAGTCGAGACTCGTTGACAACATGATCCCCCTGAGCAAGATCATGGTAAGTACTTCGTCTTGACTATATGATTGTCTTAAAATGTGATTATTCTTAAGACCATCGTGCTGACTGGTCTTTTTGAAATGAAGATGGGTGTTACCGGCAAAAGTGTCGCTAGAAGTTACGCTGGTGCTCTTGACATGTTGATCCCCGAGGACGCGCCCATCGATATGGACAAGTCAACCACAACCAAAACTGCTGCTGCCGAGCGCTATATAGCCTCTATGAGGTACCTCACTGGTACTGCTCCTGGGTCCAACAAGTCCGTCATTGATATCTACGTGGAGAAACAGCAACTATATTCAGAGGCCATGAACAAGTGGGAGGCCGCAAAGGCTGTAACTAGAGGTGAGCATCCATCCGCTAGATCACATTTCTCTACAGCCTAGAGGATATCAGTCCTTATATAGCTAACGATATGAGATGACAGCCGATGCCAAGTCTCGTTATCCAGGCAATGTAAGGGAGCAGCAGAGGTTTTATGATGATTGGAACCAGGAAAACTTTCGCAATGTGGGTTGTCATTCGACAGTAGACACTAGCGACTGTGAGCACTTGCTGACAATCTCATTTCGCCATGTTATAGTTCAAGAATAATGCGCAAGCGAAGTATATGGACTGTGAGTACACCATGATATACATATGTTAACAATCAGGCACAAGCTGACAAGGCACCGTAGGGATCGTTAACGGTAACAAGTACAAGGTATTCTTCGCCTTCCACAGCGAAGGAGCTTGACGAGAAACTTATGGATTCGTTCTAGGTCGATTACTATTTTGGCATAGTCGACGTCTCATCCGCTATGAAGCGTGTCGAATCCAGCAAAGAAGCTGCCCGCAACCTGGTTGTCATTGACCCAGATGGGTCGACTGAGTGGCAGGAGGTCCGTTTGACGCCTGCGAACTGGTACGTCTGTAGACACACATCGTGAAGCATCTATATACTAACTAAGTACAGGGCTACTCTCTGCAAGGAGAAGGTTGACCATTGGCATGCTCAAAACGGTGCTCTGAGCCGGAAAGACTTTGAATCTGAAATCAAGCGCTTGAACCGTCTTTTGCTGTCCTATAACGGTCTCAAACAAGTGAGTTGGGCATTCGCATGATGTACAGTATGATCCAGGCTGATGATCAAAAAGTCAATTGATGCTACCGGATCAGTGCACAGCGCTAACACCCAACCAAGCAAAACAGTGGAGGGTGCAGATACTAGTACCCAAGATGGCACGAAAGGGGAGGGTGCAGACACTACTGCCCAAGCCGGCACAAAAGTGGATGGTACGGATACTACTGCCCAAGCCAGCACAACAGTGGAGGGTGCAGATACTACTACACAAGACGGCAAAAAAAAGGAGGGTGCAGGTACTATTGCCGATTCAAATGGAACCGGAAACAATATATCCCCTCCGAGCCCGCCCAGCCAGGAGCTTTCCAAGGAGGAGAAAAAACTCACTACAGCCTATAAAGAGCTCTATGATGCACAGAATGCCGTTCCCTCCAGCCCAATAGAGACACGAAAGAAACAGGAGGTTCTACAGGCCGCCCTTGAGGCGAATGGCAAAGCAAATCTGGAGAAGAACAAGCAGATCGCCTCTGATTTGTCTCAAAAGAGCAAGAAAGAGAAGGTCTTGTGGATCGAAAATATGATTAGTGATGTCAAGAGCCAGATTGATTTGCTTAGTAAGGGCCTCGAGGCGTTTTACAAGTCGAGCTCCACAGCTCCTGCGATCACCGAAATTGTTAAGAAAGACGTTAAAGAACCCGGCCAAGCGAATGGCGGGCAACTTGTATCGACTAACTACGCAGAGGCCGATGACCAGTATGCTGATGCCAGTGAGTATCTCCTAGATACACGTGCCCGTAAGAATGCCTATACTGATGTAACACTTTCACAGAGTTCGGAATACCACGCAATGGGGTAGCCACTACCCAGGCGAACAAGGTTGAGCCAAGCAAGTGGACCAAAGTAAGGACAGAACTCCCTGCTCACATGGGCATGAATTTACAGTACGTTCTAAACTGACTTGATACAAGATTAGTTTGAGTGTCTCTGCCTCGTCGCAATCGAGCTCGAAAGAATCATCTTCGTCTTCCACATCTGCGAGTTTCAGTGCAAGTGGAGGGTTCTGGAATGCATCGGCCAGCTTCAACCACTCCCAAGCTTCGATGTAAGTTTTACGATTGACCCATGATGATCATGTTACAATCAACATGACTTACTGATTTCCACGATTAGGAAAGCCTCCAATGCCACTGCAAACTGCGCCGTCGACATAAAATTCGAGGCTCTTCTTGTGACTATCGACAGGGCGTGGCTACACGGCGAACTCTTCACCGACCCAGAACTCAACACAAGTGCTGACGTTGCCATTTCCCCAGGCGCGCTGGATTTGCACAAGCTTATTGATCAAAAGAATGATAAGGCTCTTGCCAAGTATCCTTACTTCCCGTCTTACCCGACCTCTTTCATTATCGCGAGTAACGTGGAGCTTGAATTCCGTGGCGATACTACCGCCCTTGAGGAAGCCGTCGAGTCATCCCACACGGATGCGCAAGTGAAGGTTGGCTACGGCCCGTTCAGTCTCAGTGCAAGTCATAGTCAAGATAAATCGAGCGCAAAGACGAAAATGGAGACCACAGCGACAGGCACAAGAATCACGCTCGAGGCGCCGGCGATCATTGGATGGGTCAGTCAGCTTGTGCCTCAGCTGCCGAGACCAAAAGGGGCAAATTTCCTGGTTGGGCCAATGATTTAAGCGCGTATCATATCACGAACGTTCCGAAGTTCACTGCGGGCCGTAGGAAATCATTGTAGTGCAAAGTAACAAACATTTTGCAGTCAGTGAATTGAAATAAAGACGACGTCTGCTGTGATATCGGATTGGAGATTTGATTTGGATGTTTTGGTATATGCATCTATCAATATAAAAAGGCGCTCTATGGCATAAAACCGCCAAACTTACACGTATAAACTTCCACTTTCTATTTTTGTTATCCAAATTTTAGTCTGAATTCGTTTTTCTTAACTAAATCAAATTTACACATTCTATATGGTGTTAAGCGTAGTAACTGCTGGGCCAAAGGGGATGTCTAGATTATTCTACCTGAACCGATAATCCAATATATACCTGACAGTAACGCCACCAAAACTTTAAAATTTTCGCCCACTTTAATTTACAAGAAAACAAATATGACGAAAATTGAATCTCGACCTTGAAAGATCCCAAGATTCGGAAAAGGTTGTCTAGATAACTTCATTTGAATCTACGTTATTCTGTGTGGAACAAAGTTTAATAAATTTTATGCCGATAGTTTAATCACACCGAGGCATATCTTTTATATTTTGAACCAGAGATACCTACTATCTAATTGAACAAATACGTTGGCGAATGAAATCCTTTACATATTTAGCGCCACGGTGCGACAATTAGGGTTTTCTAGGATGTTTGGCTGTTTCATTTTGTCCAAGTGTTTTCATCAGACGACGCCTTCTGGCACTATAACAGCTCCTCCTATAAATGCACCAGGCTTCTTTATCAATGGTGTACTGAATTCAGCTTCAATTATTTTCCAATCTTTACCTGCAGGCAAGCTTCCATCAGCACCAATCTGACCTATGCAAAACAGGAAACGATCGCCATCTAGCACAATGATGACCTTGTTCTGCCATCGCAGAACTTTTGGAGGTTCTATCTCTGCATCGCAGGGAAGCGGAATGATGGTTTTTGATGATGCGCTAAAGGTCAAGTCAGAGGATTGTACAGAGCAATCTGTTCCGAGAGATATCCAGCTGAAAACAAAGGCGTTGCTGCCTTCATCACCTACCCCGCGCCCAAAGAAGTACAGTCTGTGCTTGCCGGTAATCGAGTCTGGGATGATGATGGAAGCGATTCCCTCAGTCTCGTTCCAATTCGAACTTATCAAGTATTGTCGCCAAGTCAAGTCATTAAATGAGTTGTTAAAAGTCGGATTGGCGAAATTATCTCTCGATAAAGTGAGGAGAACGATTCGAGCTATGTCCGGTAAATAGTCGCTCTCAGTCGAGATTAAGTGAACATGCTCTGCACTGGCTGGTAAAACAGGGAAGTGAAAATATGGTCCCGTCTGTTCCTGTTCTGCTGTTTGGATACGGATAGCGCGCCAAGTACCGTCTGAACCTCTGCGGGACATCCATGATCCCGAGATACATTCTGAGTCCGGTAGAATAGCGTCGTTTGTGAATACAATGTTGACTAGACCTCTTTCCACTAGCATAGCATTTCCATCTGAGGCACCTTGTGGAGTAATCAATATATCCTCTGTCTGCTTGGGAACGAGATTTTGGCCGACACGCAATACCTTAACGGTCGAATCGACACTCCAATTTGGGGTGGTCGAAGCTGCAAAGAAAAATTCATTCCCTTGTGGATTGAACACCAGCGCCCCAGCATCAGCAAAAGCACGATCTGTCATGGACGTCAAGTCAACTGTTCGGGTGAAGACGATCTTGTCTAGTTCACTGCTGAGATCTGCTACATGGGCATATACAGGCTTGCCCAGGCAGAAACTGCCCTCCCACCCGAGCCATTCACCAAATCTGAACATCACCAACTTCTGCAGATCTTCGGTAATTTTCTCGAAGCGAAATACGCAAACAGCTCCAGTTGGGATAACAGCGTCGCATACCGCAATTGATGGAAGGCCACTGATAGTAATGCTTTCAGGGGCGACAAGCGAGATTCTACGTGGAGACTGCTTTACGATACCACCTGTTGGTGACGTGGGTGCTTGCCAGAGTTGGTCTTTTACGAAAAAGATGTATGGCTTATCGGGCATCGTCCCCAGTACATCCCATTGAAGATTGACTTTTCCATCGTCTATCGAAGCCTTGAGATTCGTTACCCGCGACACAATCGGAACAGATTCAGCAGATTCTGTCACTTCAGAGTGTCTATGCTTGTTGTCGGTGGAGAGGTTTTGCACGTAGCATTTGACAGCCTTGGTTTCATCTTGAGATGGATAGGTAGGTGAAGCAGTGAGCCTGACTAGCAATGAAAGCTCCGAGCTGCCTGAGTCATGGGTCATATCATAGAGGTTCTCTGCCGAACTCGCAGAAGCGACACGAACGGATATCCTTGTTTCGGCACCGCTGATGACAACTTGGGCCTGCGTGGGATCTGCACCCAAAGGCGAGAAAACGACTTTGGTTGGTGGCCGTAGGAAAGGTATGTGTGTTACCCTCCTGGTATCGCTCCATTTTGATGCTCCTACTGTACGGCTGTCTCCGTAGATTTCATGCTTCAAAAGTAAGAGTTTTCTCTCCATTTCTTCTTTGGCGTGAGGATCCAAGCTGTTTAACTCTGGTATATCACTCGGAGCCTTGAACCACTCGTTCTGAAATTCCATATAGCCACTCACCGATATGTAAATATGCTCTAAGTGTTTGATTGTATCGAGCCTAACGGTGTATGTGGTGTCTCTGATATCATTAACTTCAAAGGCGTCGGACCAATTAGATCTAGAGCTGAACCTGAGCCTCCATCGAATTTTTGGATGAGTGCCAGTTGGTGTTCGGATAGCAGTTGGAACAACCGATGCCCAATTGCAGACTATATATGTATTTCTCGGTGAACTTGAATAAAAGGTTGCCTCGATAGGACCAGTTAAGTTCATGCTGTCTCTTATGTCCAATAAGGAATCCTTGAGCACCTTGAGGTTGTCATTGTATACCTTGTCTACGCTTGCTTTGTCATCTTTCACATCTTGTTTGGTCTTTTCGTTTTTTGATCTTTCGTCCAAAACTTTCCCTATTAGCCAGGCTGCTGCCCCTATGCCAAAAGCATACGCCAATACGAAAACTCCATCAGCGAGCAATTCGAGTGCGCTGCCTATTGCCCCAAGGATCCCATCTTCTCCACTGCCTCCACCGCCGGAAAGGCTCCTTGCTTTTTGGCTTTGCTGGCCTGATTTGTTACTTTTATCCTTTGCGTTTTTATTTTCTTGCTTCGTACGTTCTTCGCCTTCCTTAAACAGGTCTTCGTCGTCCGCTTCACGGCATATTAGGGATTTGATGGCCCACTTGCCACACTCCTTGAGAGCCAGTGCGCCAGCAAGCTCTGTAAGGTATTTTGGGTCTTTAACTAGAGCTTCACCAACCTTTGCTATGTTCTCGTTGACGAACTCTCCCAAGGCAGCTAGAAGACCATCTTTGTTTAGTTTTGGTTTGATCTTGAGTTGCATATCAGGCATTTGAATGCGGCAGAACGGTGCGACGTTCGCAATTGACACATTGTATGACCACTTCAGGACAAAGTGAATCCTTTCGTCTTTGATGATACTTCTGTGTTTCCCCATTATCCCTTCTTTCGCATCAGGCTTTTGCACGGTATCTTGTGACTCGTCTTCCGGAAATGCGAGAGAGAAATCGAAATTCGTAGTGATCGCCTCTTTGAAGAATACGTCGACAAGTTCACCGTAAGCTTTCTTATTTGCCTCGCCTCCATTTCTCAAGATATCCTGAATCTTGACAAATTGCGCAAGATTGTCATTGATCTGCAACTCCTTGAACGAGAAACGACCATTTTTGTAAATAAACTTGATGGCTGGTTTAGCTATTCCGAGGAAATCGTTCCTGAATTGGATTGATCCTTCAAGGCATTTCTCACTCGGTTTGTAGTCAATTGTACAATCTAGAGGATCCGAGTTGAAAAGAGAAATGCCAGCTTTTAAACAAATAGCAACACCTTTACTAGATGGGTTACTGTCCTTTCGAGCGTCAACGAACAAAGTTGGCCCTCTATCAGGTGTCGGGCTGCTCCCTTGATATCCAGTAATTTCACCGAACCCTAGGTCGATACTCTTCTCATACATGACGCTGAAATAGATACCTTTGCGAGCAGCCCCGAGATTGACAGCTACAGTGAATGGTACGTCAAAGAGGTAGACCGAAGCTTCCAGATGGTAACCAGGCTCGTAATCCTTTCCCTTATATGTGAAATTACCACCCTGTTCTTTGATGAAGTAGATATACGCGGACAAGAACTTGAAGTCTGGATGAGTATCAGGCCATGACACTGAGGTATCCGAGTTGCCAGGTTTGATTATCTTGTCGTATACGTCTGACACTCTTATATCTGAAGCAGCGCCGTTTTCATATTCGAGGAATAAAGCCTTGGGGGAATTGTTTTGGAATAGAATAGAACCCTTCAATTTGTTTTCCACTGCACTACCGCTTGCACCAAGTGCTACCTTTCCGTAGGCTTCGTATGAGGAGCCAGTCTTTGTAATTTCGCCTTTGACCGAGACTTCCCTGAGCGTTACATTATACATGTCCTGAAATGGCTCGCTGATTTGAGTTTCTGATGTGCTACCCGAGATACCGAAGCTTGTAAGTTCCGGGGTACAAGTGTATTTAACATGGAACGTGGTATCTTGTCGCATTTCCTTGAGCGTCAAGTCGCCTACAATCTCGATCTGCTTCTGAGAAGCTCCCTGACCTGGCGTATAGATACCAGAGGCAGTAAGCTCAAGAGCGCCTCCAAGAAGAGTAAGGTTTTTTACGATCATGCTATATTCTTTCCGAACAGGACCATCTCCCATGTAGGCATAGAGAACGATCGTCGGCTTCTTAGTCTCTAATGATATTTTGTCGGCAGCGAGTTCCAGAGCAGACGACATTGCATGCTGTTGGCCGCCCAGCCCAATTTCGGCGAAGAACCATGCCCCAGGTGCTAGTTTCTCTTCCTTTATATTTTGAATAGGAGGAATATCCAAGGGTTTTTGTAAATTGTTTGCAAGCGCTTTAGCGTGCTGTGTGATTGCGCCATTAGCAGGAAGCTTTGTGTCGCCTGTGGGTTTGGTAGTCGATTTATCTTCGACTTGGTCTTTCGCCTCATCCTGTCTTTTTGCCGACTTTACACTATCCTCAACAGCTGAACTGAGATCTTTCTGGAGATCTTGGGGAGTGGTCTCATACGTCAGAACTTGAACCGCGAGTCTGTTAATGGTAAAGTTGTTTGACAGGATATTCCCCAGCTCCGGCCATATCGATTCGAGGTTTGTCACCGCTGCTGAGAAGAAGAATGCCCGCTTCTCTTCTTTGGGGTGTTTTCTTCCCATGAGCACAGCGTTGCCTACACCGGCAATTTCTCCAGCAACAATGAAGCGTGACTGCGTAAAGTTAACATACAACATGGCATTTCCCGCGAAACCCAGTTTGTTGGATTTAGGCACGAGATTTTCCCAATTGTCTTTCGTGTCTGTCGATAATTTGGATGCGAGCGTTGCAACATCAGCGCTACCAGCACCGGGTTGTACTGTCAAAGTGGCAGAGAGGATCGAGTTCGTGTTAGGGCCGATATCGATAGTGGCCCAGGATTGTACGAAACCATTGTAGCCGGTGAAGCTTACTCTCCCAAACAGATGCACTGCATAAACATATTTTTTGGCCTCGCCTTGCGTTACTCTTATATAGCCACCAATTTCTTCCAAGTCCATACCTACACCCGTATCTTTGATTGGTATGGAGCAAAGATCCTTACCGTACCCAGAAATTTGGAGGAACTTATTTTGAGAGCAGACAACGGCTATGCGACCCATTGCAATATTGGGAGGCAATATCACATCTTTCGGCATTTCGAATTTCTCTTCGGTCAAATACTCCTTTGTCAGTTCGGAGAAGTTTAGCTGGCTCTTAGGACCGAATTCCATCTGACCAACGAATACCGTGCCGTGTTTTGGATGTTTTTGATAGAATACCTTCAGAGGATGGCCGGAAATGTCAACTTGACCGATAACAGTAGCGCCAAGTCCGGCTGGATACTTCTTATCTTCAGATTCTTTTACACGGTAGGAAACATCCAACCCGAAATACTTGAGCTCGACGAGAGGACTTTCTAGAAGTTTCGCACCTTTGACCGTTTGTACAGTCAAATGAGCCGTCGCTAGACTGAACTTCTTCGCTGATTTTTGCTCTGGTGATTTTGGGTCTATGACTGGGGTGCTGATGTCCACGCTTCCGGCCAGTTTCGTGATCTCAAGGTCTAAAAATTTGGGCGAATCTTCGGGCTTTGCATAATCGATATTGTCACCCAGTCCAAAGAGCTCTAAGAAGTTACTCAGAGATAATGCACCTGGATCGAGACCGACTACGCTGAAGGCAGCGGTGCTAGTCTGCTGGCCAGATTCATATCCAAAGGAGACTCGGAGCTTTTTGCTATTTATTTGGGCGGTACCAGAAACGATCAAAGTGCTCGCCTCTGGATATTCTTTATTTTTCGACCATGGAAGCGAGATCTCAGTTCCAGATGGATTGTTCAGAGAAGCCTCGACGGAACAAGTATTTGGCTTCTTACCTTCGCCTTGAACCTTGATAATATCTTTAACTCCAGGAGCGATAGGTGATTCACTCGACTGCGGTTCGTTGGGCAGTTGTAGGCCTGATGGGGCAGGGAAAACTGGTTTCTCGTTCTCCTTTTTCGGCTTTCCTCTCCGGTATGACACCATGATTGAATCTAGCTGAAACGATTTCTTGACGCCTTCAACATTCAACTGATTGATGCGGTTAAGATTGATATCAAATCTATCCAATGTTTCGTCTTTGGCATCTATACCAATACCGGCGTTGTCAAGCACCATCCCTGCAACCGCTGGAAGGAAATTTGTCGATTTCATGTTTTCCGGTAAGATACCATTAATCCATTCTGCGAAAGTTACCTGTCTAACAGCACGAAGTGATCCAAAAATTATTTGGGATTGAGTGTCATACTGAATCTCAGCACTCAAGCTGCGGTTGAGAGCCAAGGCGCTGATGGCAAAAGCTCTCCTGTCGACACCCGAAGATCGTGGGTCGTACTGATTTTGCCAGAATAGTGATGTGTCGAATCTGTCAAATTTCAACGGTCCGATCTTGAATTCGTCTTCCCAGAAGAATTCTACACCCACTCCAAATACTGACAAAGACTTCGAATTCGGTGCATATCCAAAGCATAGATCAAAGTTCTTCAAGTTGGCCGCCAATAACGTACTAATTAGCGGCAAGTCCTTGATTTCAGATAGAACGTCAAGCTTTTCTAGAACGTTAGCTGCAGACAAACCTACTGGTGCTGAGACGGTTACAAAACCAGGTTGATTGACAAGCGGCGTTCTGAAATCTACGAGCAGTCGTCTGTCTAGACTCTTGAAGAATAATTCGCCAGAGCCAGAGCTGATAATGGTCTTATCAGAAAGTTTTTCAACCATAACTCTAGCCTTGCTGATAATGAAATGATCTGGGATGAGAATAAGCTCTTTGACAGCAAGTGTTACAACCCAGTTCTCCAGACTGAGTTTGTCATTGTTATTTTCAATGCTGGTAGCAAAGTGCTCGACCCCGACATTGGACAGAAGATCGCTCAAGAGTGGAATGTTCGCCTTTACTACGGGAGAGATGTCCAATCCTACTGCATTCGCCATATTCTCAACGGTGATTCCGCCTTCGGAGCGCGCTTGAAGTCTATACGCAAAATCGCTATGGTACCCAATCGGCTCGGCAATCAAGCCAACTAGCAAGCTCTTCTCCTTAGCGGTCTCGATTGGGATTGCAAAGGATACTTCAGTCCTGGCTCGACGAATTGTGAGTAACGGATTCAGAACCGTGACTCTAATTTTCGTATCCTGAATGCCGTCTAATTTGACTGATTGCGGTACCCATTCTTTCCAATGCTGCTTGAAATCATCGACTTTGATGGCAATGAAGACGGAAGCAAGAGTGTAATCGTGTGTCGCCTTGACCTTCTGTTTGATTTGGAAACCAACTTGAGAACCGGGTAACGAATCTAAGCCTTGACTATTGCCGCTAATTTCATTTTTCGACAACGGAACTGCTAGGCTTTTAAATTCGTCATCATATGAGATCCCCAATGGTTTTGCAACTTTGCTTATTGAGCTGAGATCTGTAGCCGTAAAAATCAGGTCCGATTCATCAGAAGTTAACGTGCAATCCATTTGCAACTTCACGACATCTTGCACAGACGCGCCTATAGTAGCTATTCCCAGTAGACTAACTTCTTCCCCTAGTGAGCCGATATCTCGGAGTTTAAGAGATACCTCGTTGACTTCGACATCGATGGGTCCAAATTTCAAAGATTTCAGAAATTTATTTGTTCCATCCAGATCAAGACGTATGGTTGCCGACTTTATTGATGGTTTACCCGTGATAGTAGTCCATGGCTCGACAACTGAATTATCCAAATCTGGATTTAGGTATGCCATATTTGATTCCAAGAATCTTGAAGGGACTTGTTGGCAGAGCAGCTTGCCTGCCCGAATTTCGTCATTCTGAAGTAACGCGGGGAGCAGTGCTGTTAATTGCATGCTGGAGATATTTGCTGGCTCAAAGCCAAGCATGACTAAATATTGCTGAAGACTCCCAGAGCTTGCCGATATATCTAAGGATCTGGAGGTCGAAATCTCGGCTGCACCTTCTGATGTGTCGATATTGATGCTTATTATTTGATCTTCGCTTGCTACAACAGTCGGTTTGGCTTCCTGCGATACCTTAGCAACAACATCTGCATCCTGAGCAAGATCTTCGGTCTCGTCTCCGATCGGACTCATGAAAACTTGATTTAGTTGCAAAGTTGGTAGCTGTAAGCGAACCATATTCATATTTTGTACGATATTTGCCGGATAAGCAATAGCTTCGATAGTGAAAATGCAATACCGCCAAGCTCGGTTATTATCTGTAGGGTCAACCTTGATAACATTGTTGAAAGGACCGTTGGGATAGGCAGTAGCCGGTCCTTCGGCGAAAGAAAACGTCCCACCGCCTGCCCCTTCCCATAACAGTCTCCATCCGTTGTTATTGGGGACGCATGCGTATGTTCTACCTTGGTCGTTGGCGTTCATGGGGTTGTAGATTGTCATTTTCCGTATCCACTCTCCTTGGAGGGCAAACGTGCTTTCTCTTATAGTCCAATAGAACGGGTCAGCGCCGTGAGCTAAAGGAGCCACTTGCATTACACCCAATTGGGTGCGCTCCAAGTAGCCACGGGTTCCGTTAACCACGGTGTAGATTTGCCAGACTCTCCTTGATGTTTCCGTAAAATCTGCTATACGGGTTGAGTCACTCATAGCTCTTCTTATTTGCTTACGACGAAGGTTTTCTCTAGGTTGAAAGACCACCGCGGTGGCGTTGTCGCCCCTTTCTCTTTGCCAGGCGGGCCGGCCCGTTCCATCATTTGGGATCGGATCTCCATTAAAGGTGATGTATGGCCGCTGATCGAAGTGAAATACCTGTAACGCTCCAGGATCAGAGAAAAGCTGATCTAATGTATACGGAGGGTCGAAGGATAAGGCATGTTTCTCGAGCATTTCTGAGTTCAAGATGGTCGCATCGGTCATATAGAGCTCCGCAGGTCGCGCATGTTGTCCAATTTTGATGGCAAGCGCGAGCCCCATAAGAGTGTTAACGCTTGGATGATGGTGTAAAATTTTTGTCCCGCTGACAACATAGGTATCGGCTTGAAAGCTGTTGTAAAAGGCGTATACTTTTCCAATACCGTATCTAATCCAGAGGTGCTGAACGGACTCCGATAAGAAAAACCACCTGAACCAGGGATGCGCCACATGTGTATTCCAGCCGGTAAAATGGTTAGGATTAGTTGTCCAAAACCTCTCCCAATGAGTCTCGTCTAGATCCCTAGTCTTTGTAATTACATCATCAAGAATAGTGTCTGGATCAACCGTGGTGTTGAGCATACCGGGAACGAGGGGCCAAGGTCGCGGATCAGTAAAGGCGTTGTAGTCGAGCACTACACCAGCCTGGATATGAAAGGCTGCATGAATCAAGGCGGTCTGCCGAGCGTGGAGTATATCGAAGAGTTTTCGAGCACCGTGCTCATCAAGGAGCCGCTGGTTTACCGCTTCGACAGCCCATCTCGCCAGTTCCTGAGCTGCCGGTAAGTCGTATTGGTCCGCCATAGGGTCTTTTGGTGTGGTGTCGTAGTAGTGTGGCCAAGCGGCATTGAGACCCAGGTTCAGAAGCATGTATACTATACACTCGCGCGTAACGTCCCAGCCAACTGTTAAATCCCTGTTGTCCCACATGGAATCTTCGAATGCCCCGTGATGTTGAATTTTATAGATGGCGAGATGAATTGGAGGTTGTGGCCCACCGAGTTGCGGGTTTGCAACAAGCAGACGAGGATTGATTTTTGCAACGCTGCTGTCTCCTGTGAAGTATATTGGCTTTTGGTCTAGAGGGCCAGTCCTCATGAGGATACTGCTTTGATTCGTACGGGTTCTGCCTCCTACTGGAGCATCATAGTGCTCTAGGTGTCGGTAAGTTGTTAGATCATCTAAGGGCTGCGCGCCCTGCCTGAAACGTAAGATGACATTCCATTGCTGCTCTGGATAATCTAGTATCAGATCGCCGGCCGTGTTGCCTCCCGTGCCTTCAGCATTCAAGCCTGGTCCTACCAGTTCATTGTAAATAGTTTGAAAGGAGCCTATGTGATTGGCATTATTCGTATTTGGCCGGTCAAGAAGAAAGGGAGTATAAAACTGGAAAGTATTTAGATCCCAGCTCACCGGCTGACCGGTGGTAGCCTTTAGTCTCTCATTAATTACGAATTGGAGTAGACCATAGCGATGATCGTCGTCGGCGTGCGAATTGATCATGATCATTTCGATTACTTCCTGCTGGTTCCCCCAGATCTCGCGAACTGCCGCGAACAAGTATTTGTAATACGGCCGAGCGTCCCCTTGATCTGTAGCTGAATCTGTCCGTGGACCGCCATCTACAATATAAAGACGTCGTTGACCGTGCCCGTAGTCATACTCAAGGACGAAAGCATCTCCTCGACCCGCCCACACCATGTGGAGCTTAATTTTGGCGGCCATTGTTGGGAAAGGTAACTGATCTTAACTTTGCGGTCAGCGTTTGGTTTACGAGACAAGATCTTAATATAGCTTGCGTTGTCATAAGCGCAAGCTCAGCCTAGCAGATTTAGAGATCCAAGAAAAAGGGTCGATAATTTACAGGTCGAACCCCGCTATATGTACTCCCCACTTGGCCCAAAATTAAATCAGGTTTGGCCAATTGCTATCAGGACAAGACTGGAGTAGTCTCTATCTTTTCGCAAGGTGCTCGTTTCACACTGCTTCCGAATGCATAGAAGGACCCGATTGTTTCATAGCTTCAACGGTCATTCTACTCTTCAATGGTTGATTAGACCATAGGCAAGGAGATAAAGTAGAGAAGTGCACAATGCGTGCAATAAAATATGATTACGAAGTAAATATCCTTGCAAATGCAGCAAGAAAAATAACTCAAGAACGCCTTTTACGCCTCGGCAATCGTTTCAACCCAATCATTGAATTCATGAAGCGAACAATTTTTTATGGATCAGGTGCCCAACGCAACTGCCTTTAAATTTTGCCAAGTCTACGGCCGTATACGGGGAATGATAGAGAACATAGTTCTGCTTGGCACTAGCTGCGAGACCCTATCTTGTGTACCAAAGCAAACATTTGGTCTTTGGGGCGCCCTGAGTGCGAGAACGGCAAACTCAGACTGGGCGGTGGTGCGATTGAAAACGCTGACATATTGATATGGGTCTTATAATTAAGTCAAACAACACAAAAAGTCGTATCGCATATATTGATATGGTATTCTTAACAATTGCTAGTGCTGCGTGGTCTTCAACGAGACCAGTGTTGTATAGTCTGGTTGAACCAGACTCTGATTGTTTGTGTTGAGTGCTGTGGTGGTTTTGGACAATTGGGATCCCTCACGAAGCCTAGCCTCGAAGACCACGAATCCTAATAACATATATGAGTGATCAGGAAAGAACGAAGTATTATAATTTGAGCATGAATTACATCTTACAAAAGCCGATGGCATATCAATGACGCCTTAGATGGCATTGTGGTGGATGGCTGCTACGGTGAATAACGCTCTTTCTGAGAATTGTATAGATCTAGATCTGGGCCTGCTGAAGTTGATTGGCTGAGATTTGAGGCTTCTCTCGACGAGACAATTCGAGGCTCGTTTGAGGCCGAAATACAGATCCACAACACATTATGGTGATCCACTTTGTATACCTTTTCCCCTGCAGCTGAGCCTTGGCTTTCGATACCAACGATAAAAGCCGTCAGCGGCCCCGCTCTACATTCTGTACTCAATCTGAACCAAGCATATTGCCATCTTCATTCGATATCTCTTTCACCTTCTCTAGGGGTTCCTTCTATTATCTTACACGATGAAGAGGAAAGAAGAGCCCAGCATGACGGAGAAAGCCACCCGCTCAGCACCTCAAGCTTTGTTACGCTTCTGCGGTTTAAGAAAAGCTTACACCTATCGCTATCTATCTCATTGGGCATTTCGAGAGTGAACACAGACAAAATAGTATTACAACCGACATCTGCAATCTTCAACCACAAGATTTTCAGGGATCGGCAATCTCCCAACCCTGGAAGATCACACATGAAACATGCACTACTTGTCTATCCTATCCTCCATAAACTCGAAGATGCCATGTAAATTATGAATCAGGACGATGGATGGACCCTTTCGCACGTTCATATTCAGCGTGACGGGTGTAAAGAAACTTACATTAATTATTATGATGCACGAAAATCACGCCGTACCAAGCGGTCAGTTGAATGAAGGGCATCAGCAAAAACAATTAAACGTCCCACAACTCCCGATTGTGATTAAGCGCTGCTCGTACTAGCTATAGTGCACAACACATTCTGATCCGCATAACTGTGCAGATAGATTCCTACAGCTTTGATGCCCTCTCACTAGACACTCCGCATTGCAAGAAATAATTTCTTGGAGTGCTCTTCCTTGAGCCCAATCGCCCTCGTGCAGCTAGTCACGGATGAGCAATCAGCTGATCAGCCATCAAGAATTCTTACAAAGCCAAGCTAGGCACCATCCCTCTAGCAAGTGCTACCCTCGGGCAAACCACGAGTACCCTGTCTCGCCCCCTCGAAGCATGTTCGCGTTCGTTATTTTTTCCTGCTCCAACGGCATCCAGTCTTATTGGATACTCTTCAGCAGGTACAGGGTCAGTCAGGTCATCTCCTAGCTGCTTACCTCTCAAATTCAAACTTTGGGCAATTTTGCCGGCGCGTCTAAGAATTCGAAGTGAACTGCGGCTTATCCAGGCCATATAACAGGGGTTGTTCTTAGAATAATATCCTGCTACATGCACGATAGTGCTTGGGTACTTGATATTTATAATGAATTCTTCCGCATTTTATTTTTCCATCTCTACCCTTGAAGGAAATGATAACAGCTCACCCTATCAGATCATCAGCCACGCTCGAAATTTAAGCTTACAGACCTCCAACAACAGGAGCGGACGTAAAAGATCAGGTCATATTGATCAGAATCCACCAGTTTGATCTAAACAAGATTGGAGACGATACCATGGCAGTGTCACCAAGGTTGAAGTAACGACTTGATCAAGCACTTAAGTCCTCGATATATATGTTATCGGATTCTATATATTTTCCTCTTAAGTCCTGATCAATCAATCGATTTACGTTTGAACCCAATTCTACTTCATATTTAAACTAGTCCGCTTACTAGTACTCTGCTCGGATCTCTACAAACCAAAGCTCGCGATATGCTCACCGGATTACTTTAATAATAAGGCTAACTCCTTCAAGAGCTCACAGTCTCACAGGGTAAATACCTGAATGAAGGGGGTAGCCTCAAGAGTATGGGCACCTTGTCTAACAAAACTCAGAATAACAATTAAAGCGACCGGAGAGAGCAAAATAGCAACAAAACCCCAAAGAAAAACTGGAAATAGACGTCATAAGGCGAATTAAAAAGACTGATACCGATATATATAGTAACACTATAAGTCCCGTACAGAAAATAAAGGATCTCGTGTGAGAGCCAGAAGAATTGGTTAGTCCAGGAATAATGTACCCAATCATTCACTATAGCAGACTATTTTGTAAGTTTCTTGCAAGCCAACAGAGTCATAAGCTTAAGCCTAAGGTAGGCGCATGCAGGACAACTGAGCAAGTAGATCGCAGACAAGTGATCTTTTCGCTCTCATTGAATATAGTTTCGAGGTTTGTAGGAGCAAAGATAATTAGGTCAAGGTACACCTAATCTAACCATTATGTGCGCACTTTTTACATAAGCCGACGCTTTCCCTAGATTTGGACTGGGCAAGGAACCCCGAAAGTACTAAAGTAGCACCCAGGATCTTAAGAGGACTGGGGATGCAAATTATACTCGAGTGGTAGCTCAAGTCACCACAAGTTTAGCTAAGTTTAGATGTTGGTCGTAGCAATCCGCCGCTAAATATATTTGGACAGTTCCGCTAGCTTAGTCTCCAACGGTAATACAAAAAACTCCCTTCCGTCCCCGAAATTATTAAAATAAAGGCTCTCGAGGCCACCACTGGGTGCGCTGGAGCCAAAAATATATAGATCTATAATACTATTAAACATTGATATACCCAAAGACGCCGTAGAACTCTCATTGCTTGACTTCGGTCCAGACGTTGGTAGAATACTTGAAACGAAGGCTGGGGGAGCTTGAAACCCAACTGATCAAACCAGTCAGTCGTGTTTCCGACTTGAAAATCTCGAAGACTAGCTCGGCAGACGAGATCCAGATTGTAGCTAACAGGGCTGAGGAGTAAGTAGCACCTGCACGGATAAAGGACTTAGACCCTGCAGCTCACTTAAGAAAGTTGATCGGAGAAATACGAATTTAGGCTTTCGCTAGCGGATTTTGGCGAGGCTGTTCTTGGCGCCGAAGATCACATGCCGGCTCGTCTCATCTTGTTCAACAAATACCGAAGCTAGTTGGAATCAAAGTCGAGAGAGCTCAGCAAAGAGCCCAAGGGAGGATTTCGATGAAGAGTCATTCATAGTTGATAGGTTGTCTGAGGTTTTGAAATTCCAGGACTAGCTCTGCAGATGTGTAGCAATAAAGTCTCTGGTGATCACTTAAGATGATGTGCACGAGGTCAGGTGATGTTTTTATGGCGGCCTGGATGCAAACGAGCGGGTAACCTTAGCGAAAAGGTGGGAGAAGGTGATTATTTTGGTAATATACGTTTATGGTACCGCTTTACCCAAAATAGTGATTGCTTGTACCATTTCTTAGACTCTTTGTGTTTGTATTGGTTGGCGAAGTCTTCTGCGATATTGTTGATTGTGATCGGGGTCGACGGACAGGATTGAACTTGAGCTTTCTCTTCACCAAGAGTATCCTCTCTGTCGATAAGTACTCGTTCGCACCACTGGGTGGCTTCGTCATATTTGCCTTGTGTATTGAAAATAATAGTAATATCGTTAGCTGTATCCAGCGTGTCCGGATGGTCTTTACCGAGAGCTTGCTCTCGACCGGTAAGTGCTCGCTGGTACCACTTCAGAGCCTCGTCGTATCTGCCTTGGCTGCTGAAGATAGTGCCGATGTTGTAGACTGTAGCGAGCGTGTTCGGATGGTCTTTACCGAGAGCTTGCTCTCGACCAGTCAGTGCTCGCTGGTACCACTCCATAGCCTCGTCGTATCTGCCTTGGTTACTAAAGGTATTGCCGATATAATAGACTATAACGAGCGTGTTCGGATAATCTTTACCAAGAACTTACTCTCAACCAATTAATACTCACTAATACCACTCCATAGCCTCATCATATCTACCTTAATTACTAAAGGTATTACCGATATAATAGACTATAACAAACGTTAATGAATAATCTTTACCAAAAACTTACTCTTAATTAGTAAGTACTCGCTGGTACCATTTTATAACCTTATTGTATCTGCCTTGTTTGCTAAAAATAATACCAATATTATAGATTATAATAAGTATATCTGGATGGTCTTTACTAAAAACTTATTTTTAACTGGTAAATGTTTGTTAGTACCACTTCATAACCTCATCATATCTGCCTTGATTGCTGAAGATAGTACCAATATTATAGACTATAGCAAGTATGTTTGGATGGTCTTTACCAAGAGCTTGTTCTTGATTGGTTAGTGCTCGCTGGTACTACTTCATAGCCTTGTCATATCTGCCTTGGTTACTGAAGGTATTGCCAATATAGTAGACTGTAGCAAGCGTGTTTGGATGGTCTTTACTGAGAGCTTGTTCTTGACCAGTAAGTGCTCGCTGGTACCACTTTATAGCCTCATTGTATCTGCCTTGATTACTGAAGATAGTGCCAATGTTGTGGACTATAGCGAGTGTGTCTGGATGGTCTTTACTAAGAGCTTGCTCTCAACTGGTTAGTGCTCGCTGGTACCACTTCATAGTCTCATCATATCTACCTTGGTTACTGAAAATATTGCTGATATAGTAGATTATAGCGAGTATATTTGGATAATCTTTATTAAGAGCTTATTCTTAACCAGTAAATATTTACTGGTACCACTTTATAACCTTGTCATATTTGTTTTGGTTGTTAAAGATATTGCTGATATAATGGATTGTAACAAGTGTTGATGAATGGTTTTTACTAAAAGCTTGCTTTTGATTGGTAAGTACTCACTGGTACCACTTTATAACCTTGTTATATCTACCTTACTTGCTAAAGATAATACCAATATTGTGAACTATAATGAGCGTGTCTGGATGGTTTTTACTAAGAACTTATTCTTGACTAATAAGTGCTCACTAGTACCACTTCATAGCCTCATTATATCTGCCTTGATTACTGAAGATAGTGCCAATATTGTGGACTATAGTGAGCGTGTCCGGATGGTCTTTACCGAGAGCTTGCTCTTGACCGGTAAGTGCTCGCTGGTACCACTTCATAGCCTCGTCGTATCTGCCTTGGTTGTAGAAGATATTGCCGATACTGTGGACTGTCCGAAAGAATGATGATTTTTCCGACGTTGGTTCATCGCCCGCGAGTAGATCTGATAATTTCGTAGCTACGTAGTTACTCAGGCGCTCTAAATGGCCAACCAGTCTTCTTTCTTCTCCAGCGTCCCACTTATCAGTATATCGAGACCTGCTACTCCATTCGACAGTTTCCCCGATGATTCGTAAAGCATCCCTCATAGTCTGTCGTCGCTCTGATTGCCGTATGCGTTCCCGAGCCCATGAATGTACAACGGGATGAATGGAAAATGTCCCGAAAGAAATTATCCTGACTAGTGAGTATGAAGCGAGAAGTAGAACTATATCCTTGACTGAGCGGATGTCAGTATAAAGCTTTGGCATTTTTGAAACGCCTTGTACTTTGGCGCTTGATACGGCACATATGTTTACGCACCTGGGGGCCGAAGGGCTTGGTCTGACTCCTCATCCTCCCACCAGCTTTCTGGTATCTCTTCAGGATTGAAATATGAACAGACAAGGAGTAACGATGCCGCCTCTTTACTCTGCTCCTTGATCCTCGAGAATGATATCTCCCACGTTGTTGCTGCCGTAGCCTGATAGTCCCATCCGAATCTTGATCTTCTTGAGTGCACGGCCATAAATGTTTTTTCATAATGGGAAAAGTATTCCTTAATTGGAAGCTTCGTTTCGTTGATAAAACAGCCTGCGTGACTTATCGCGAGAGGCATGAAGCCTAGTCTTTTTACAAGGCCGGCCGCATCATTTTTGACATCTAGGCATACGACGTTAGAAAGGCCATGGAGTTAAATACGCTCTAATATCTAACATTAAAACGTACCTTCCGTAGGATCTATCAACTGTGAAAGGGTTAACAGAAGGTCGGTTGCGTTCTTCTCGTCCAATCCTTCAAGGTTAACCTTTTCAACGCTGTACGAGAAATCCGATCGACGACTCGTAACAAGAATGGCTCCGCCGCCATGATTCGGAAAATATTCTTCGATTTTGAATGACTCTAGGTCATCCGCGTTATCAAAAATGAGCAACCATCTGTCATTATCAGGTAATTGAAGCCACCGAAATACGGCTACTTTAATTATATTGAAGTTTCCTAGCTCGCTACTTACCACACCGTTTTCAGAGATCAGACCTGTTATGCTCAGCTTCAAAGCAACCGCGTTGTAATTTGGAGTGGAGCTGGGCCATTTTATCGCCGCAACTTGTTCTTCGACGATGCGCTGCATAGTCTCAACAAATGAGGTTTGAAGGGTTTGCTCGGTCGCTGCAGATAGCCAGAAAACAGCAGAGTATTCACTACAGTATCTGTAGGCGTATTCTAGCGCGATCTGAGTCTTGCCCATACCCCCGGTGCCGATAAGCGCAAAGGTACACGGGGTACCTTGAGGTCCCGTTTCGGAAAAGCGGTCATGGATCGCTTGCAGCTGCTCCTCCCTACCCTTGAATTTAAGGTTTCGAGGAGATTTCAGGCGGAACGGGACGGCGATATTAATGTCTGTGATCACCACCTCCGGTTCCGCTGCCGCGTTGGGGTAATGGTGGTGCGTATGATTATAGCTGTTGATAATACCGACGTTCGCCTCCGCGCGCTCACCGACTTCAACATTGCCGATGCGCTGCAAAATAGAGAGGCCCAGTTCGCCCATTCTAGGATCCTCGCGCTCGTCGCGTCCTATCGGTCCGAGAGAACAGCTTCCTTCCGGATTGGTTATATCGCCCATGGTGGAACTATACTGTTCATCGACTTTATGAAGTGTTGGTAGCTGAGAGGCCAGGACCTACGGATCATTCTCCGCACGAATGTACAAATTCTAGGAGGGGCTATCACATGGTGTCGTGTCAGACCAGTTCAGCCGCACGAGGCTGCGAATTTTATATATAATATTTCCGAGTTGAATTTCATCCAATAGCATACCGCGTTCTGAGCCTCCACTCGTTAGGCAAGGCTTTGGTATATATCAGTACAATATGCATGTGCACCACAAATCTAGACAGTCTTCAAATGTTATGAAGCAGCGCCAAGAGAAAAAATGCGAAAAGCATAAAGGTGGAGCTATGAAAGACTGAAGATGCCGATTCGGCCGGTATCTAAAGATTTCCTTCGAAATCAGATAAATTGCGCCTACGGACTGTGTTCTTGATCTGGGGAAGCGCGAAGGTGTGGCGTAGAGGTAGGCCCTAGAGTGATCTTACTTTGGATAGCAGGGCTAAAAGTAGCACAAATGCAAAATTCATCTTCTTATCGACGCTTTAAAACAACTTGACTCAGTAATAAATATAAAACTGAATAGATGTGACGATAGGAAACCCTAATGAATATTAGTCCCTGTAGCATTCGATGCTTCCAGTCGTCAAAAGATTATGCTAGAGGAATCTGATGATCAGGGCGACTATCCTGCCGACTATCAACGAATAAAATATAGAACATCGTTAATTTTGTCAGATGCCAAGTTATCGGGAATTTACAAAGACTATTGCGGTGAAGCGATGTCATGACGTCAAACACGAATCTACCCTACTCTTGGGGATGATAGCTAAAATAGTTATTCACTGCGGTCCACTTGGACGTCAATCTTCATACTCATGCATATAACTATAACCAGATAAAAGCAAATGTAGAATCATTTAATGGGTTTGCTCTATTGAAACTATAAAGAACAGAACCATATTATTATATGAAATGAAGCATAAGAGATGTATTTGTTAAGTTATAGGTCCATCAACAAGTCTCGTATGCTATTTTGATATCATGTATACATTTAGTTGAGTTTGAGAAGCCATTCCAGTTACAATACTAGACGGAAACCGGTCAGGATTATTAACTGTTTGATTATCAGGTGTCCAGACAATAAAGCTACTTGCCAAAGTAACATTCTTCTCTGCCGTTCTTCCCGCCAAAATTCGACTTTCAACTCGACAAGTCATGTTATTCGTCGTTAGATTCTTCGTCCGGAGAGGAATATACAGGCTTGCTGATAGTATAAGCTGGCTCACGATGCCGGCCATTCTCACAACAGCATGGCCGTTCTTCCTGATTCCATTCCAATTTCCAGTCGCTTTCACCATTTCTGATGATTGAACAGACGCCGAGTTGTCGTTCATTGAAACACATTCTCATTCGGATGAATTTGACAGTTTCCAATTGGTCTAGACCTCCATCGACCCAACGTGTTACTGAATCTATCATTAAATCTTTATCCCCGTCACAAGCTTCCGAAGCGCTAATATATAAATGGCTCGGTGGAATGCTAGCAGTCGGCCAAGGCAGAGTGATCTCCTTCAATTGATCCATTGTTTCCAAAAATTCCAGTCGGCAGCCTACCCATCGCCACCCGTGAATTTTAAGTTTCTGAAGATTCGGACACCGTTCGGGCAATTCAAATTTTTCAAACTCTTGATCGTGACACCAATTGGAATCGGGAAATACGATTTCCAAGCTCTTCAAGTTCTCATAAACCGGCTTGCCCCAACCGTCAAACTCCAAATCAGTCAGTAGAGTTTCGGTGGTGATTTTTAACTTTGTGAGTTTTTTCATGGAAAGAGGAAAGAACAGGCAGGAAGATCCGCCAAAGTTACTGATCCAATGCCACAAGCCCGCAAATATGATTTGTTCGTCGGCGAAAAGATCCACCTCCGTGAGCGATTCAGGGGCCTCCACATAGACCAGATCATTGTACGATCTATCCATCCAAGCATTAAAACTATCCCTTTTACATGAAGTATCTTTTTTTAAATGCTCGGAATCAAGCATGAACGCTTTATCATCGGAATCCGCAGCGAGCATACGCCGATGAAGGAAATAATCCTTATCCTCCGGGAGCGGGTCCGTGGATTGCTCGACATAAATTGTAGTCAGCTTGTGAAAAATCGAAGATTCGGAGATTTCAGATAAAAGTGGGGTGAACAGGCTGGTTTGAAAACAAGACGGTGTGAAAATTGAAATCCGAAGGCTAGTGGTGTGAGGGAAAAGGTCCAAAGTGGATGCGTAGAGCCGGGCTAAAGGGACTATCACGCAGAGGTTTGGAAAAGTGAGGCCGGTAAGCGTCAAATGTCTGTTACCAGGTTTAATCAGTCATGGTCAACGGATAATCAAAGGACAAGCAGGAATTAAAGTATGATATATGCTCGGGAAGCCTAGTGCCGTGTTGTCTGTTGGATATTGAAGAGGAGTAGGAAAATAGAAGCCCTAGTCGCGATAGGAGATGAGTTTACCTAACATTATGGCAGAGATGGTGAAGCCTCCCATGTTTTCTGAATGCCTGGATAGAGTCTCTGGATAGCTTCAAGCGCTGGAAGAGTAAAGATACGGTGAGTTGGCGATAGTATTTCGAACTTGATGAGATATTCTTCAGGTCAGATTGTGATAGATGAGAGATGACCAAGAGAGAAATCTCTGGTGGCACCGCTATCGAAAACTTTGTCTGTTGCATCATAGGGGGATCCGCCATATTTTACAGGCCTGGTGCTCATAATATAAATTAGTTCCTGATTGTGGTTCTGGAAAGGCTCTCTTTTGATTCCCGCCAGCTCGGCTCGGCTTGGCGATCAAAAGGACAGACGATATGGGTGTGTTGGGAAGAACGATCGGTGAGTTGGTCGTTCATGTAGCAAAGTAGCCCTATATGAACCTATACGAGCGAAGGATATCTGAAAGTCTGCATCCTGCAGCAAGCATTTCGCTCCCCTTTAGATATGCAACGAAACGTCCGGGGCCGAAAACCCAATGCCAGATCTTTTGATCAAGGTGGTTTTATATTGAATCTCGGAAGGCAGATGGCTATTGCATTGCATAGACGATGAAGGGAGGATATGGGGTGAAACTAGCAAGCTCTGTTGGATTGCTCCCAGATTCAAGCCCGGGAAACGGTGCTAAACTAAATCACATACTGAACTGGTCTTGAGGCTATCTCGATCAGAACATTTTTGTTGTGGCGCAACACAATTTTACTTGCCTGGTAGCTAATTGATACCGATATTCAGAGGGTCTTTGTTCCAACGAGACTAATCGATATTTACTGCCCACTACTATATGAAAGGAGCAGAATCAGTCAAAAAATTACTGATTAAAGTTATTTTGTCAAACCTCGCCAGAGCAGCCTTCTTCGCGCCAATCAATGCTCCAATCCCCGTCACTCCTTGTTGAAACCGTACAGACTCCAATACCCTCTTGAACTTGTGCATTTCGCTTTGCGAATATCACTTCTTCCAATTGATCCAACCCGGATTTGACCCAGTCCTTAACAAGTTGCTGTAGCTGCAGCGGAGTTGCAGTATCGTAGCTAATGCCACCGAGCTTAACCTGCCACAGTAGCCGAGCTTTCTTTAGCCGCTTCAAGCACATAATCGGTCGGTAGTCCAAGTTAATGTCGTCGGCCCAACAGAGACCGCTGAGTTTCAGCTCTTCTAAATTCGGAAATCTGGTTGTAATCTCTTCCAGGTATCTACTGTCGCCCCATTCATCCTCTAGCTGAATTTCTAATTCCGTCAGATTTTTGTATATCGTTATATTTTCCCCTTCGCCGGATGGTCTATAGTATGTGTCGAGAAAATTCGCAGTAATTTTCAATCTCTTGATGGTCTCCGAGGAAGAATGGAAGATGAGATACGGGTTCGGTTTCAGCACTATACCCCCAGAAAAGGGGTCGGGCCGGTAAGATTTTCGAAAACTGAAACAGAGTTTTTCCCTGGATACGGTAGCCTCGGTGAGTGATGTTGGAAGGACCAGATCATTTTCATGTCTACCGTCCATTGGGCCATCTCTCCATAGTAGCCACTCAAAAGCGTCAGCGGCTTTACTTTCAACGTTACTTTCAATTTTTCCCGGTCCTTCATGACGTAGAGTCGGTACAACAGAATTGACGATAGGATACCGGTATGGTATATAGTTGTTGGTTGCTTTTTCAACAAGTTCAACGTGAAAGTTTGTAAGATTGTGATAGAACGTAAATTCTGAAAGTTGGGCTAGTAGAGCGATCAGAAAATCCTCGTCGAATCTACAAAGTGTGTAAAAGGCGACGTGAAAACTTGTAGTATTAGGAAAGAGGTGGAGTGAAGACATGTAAAAGCGGGCCAAGTGTATGGCCCGCCATATGTTACAATTCGAATCGAGGCCGATTAGAGTCACGTGCCTATTTAAAGATGGCACTTTGTAAGTTGGGAATCCCACGATTTGCCACTTGGAGTATTCAAGGAAGTATGAAATCTCACCGGACTTGCTGGCAATGGTCATGCAGGTGACCTCCCTCCCGAAATGCCAACACCGAGTCTGGGCAAAGGTTGATTTTGGAGATCAGAATGGGGTAGACGAGTTCGCGACAAGATCGAGAACATCTCGAGAAGGACTTTATATCGGTGCGAGATATGTACGAGACGACCTGGAATGAAAGCTCCGCTGGGAGAGGAAGACCCTTTCTATTCATCGATTCCAAAAAGCCAATTCAGGCCGCTCACCAATGCTTGAAGCAGCTGGGAACTGGCCTTCGGATTACAGCTTCAACAAAGCAATTTACGGGAGAGGTAAATATACGTAAAGACAGGGGCAGGGGCAGGGGTCTCCACCTCAACGAGACCACGGTGGAGCGCAATGTCAACCCAGCAGATCATGTAGAGCGAAGAGGTTCAGCCGACGTAATAAGAACATAGAGCTTTGGACGTGTATTGATATCGCGTTTCGCATCTTCCTCGTGGGCCTTGTTTGTCTCAGCCTGGAAAGTCTCCCATTTTGGGCATTGCGCTGGCGGAGGAGTCATTGCGCAAATGCTTGGCGTGCAACACGAAAAATAAAACAAGAGATACCTTCCGCGCTTGCAAGTCACTTGCGTCTCCAACCGATGCAATCGAAGAGACTGGAAAGCTCGTGCACGCGTGGTATGAGCAAACAAGATGCCTTGTACTCAATTGGTCAAATTTATTAGGTGCTATAGCGCTAATTCTGGGACCCCGCTAAATTACCACAACTTTGACAGGGCGTCGCGTGTTGCTTTGCGCTTCGTGTGAGGGGATCATCTCTAGCTCAAAAGCTTTGCAAGATGGGCTGCAGGGCCCTATAGTAGGTAAAAGCCATCAAAAAAAAGATAAACTTTGAGTTATAGCCCCACAGAGGTACCCTCGATTTTGTCTATAGTACCTACCGTTCAAGTTGTGAACCTCTTAATTTACAGTATATGCGGCAATTACATCCGACCATTTCATCTTAAAAACCCGGGCTTGTGCTCTTGCCTATTATTCGTGATATCACACACACACGCATCCACCATAGTTCTCCAGCAACAATACCTTCTTATCAACTCTCAAAACGAAATTTTCAATCTCCATTCCTATATCTCTCACCACGTGCGTCGCAATTTTCTTATCAGAGAAATGAGCTTGGTAGCTTCTGTACCTACGGAAATCCTCCTCCAAATATTCTCTTACTGCCCTAACGAGGATCTCAATAACGCGAGGCTAGTTTGCAGAGCATTTAGCGATATCGCACTTGAGTGCCAGCGCGACTACACTTTCCAAGTTGACAAATCCACCCATACAACGTGGAAACTGATCAGATGCCTCCTAATCAACCCTAAACTCGGAGAATCTTTCAAGAAAATCTCCCTCACTTGGAGTCGTCGCACTATGTACAAGAAAGGACCGCTCACAGGGCCATGGAGATGGACACCAGAAGAGGTTTCTAAAATCAAAGGTCTCAGCAGCAAGTGGAAGCTCGGCTCTAGTACAGAGGAAGCTATTCTTCGCGGTGTAGATTCCGAAGCTCTGCTTCCACTTTTGCTATGCTTCACTCCAAAATTGGGATCCCTCGACCTAGGGGCCGTGGATCCTCATTTGTTCATCCTAAGCGACAACGGCGATATCTACAAGGCGGAGGAGACTTTCGATAGAATCAACGAATGTCTCCTAGAGGAACACCAAATGACCTTGAAGCACCTGTCGGATAGTCCGCGGACGTATTTTGCCGATGAAGGAGACCTTTATTCGGATGATGAAGCCGAGTGGTGGGAGGGAACGGACTCCATGCATGATTATCACGACTACGTGAATGGTGTATACGCCAGGGCCTTTGAAAAGCACAATCGTGCCGAGCAGCGCAAAACGTGGTGGTTTAACAAGAATATCCACGGACCAGGCGAATGGCTTCCCGGGCTTGCCAATCTTAAATTTTTCTCTGTCGGATTATCCATTGAAGACGACGATATTTACGAGTACTCGAAACTCGGCGAGAAGGAGAGCAAGCCCCGAATCACTCGTGAAAATCTCGCTCGATTGTTCTTCCTCCCTCGGATCCAGACGATTTCAATCGAAGGGTGGATTCTAACCCTGGCCGATATCGCGCGTGTCTGTCGATCTAAGAATTTCAAAGGTCTGAGATCTCCCGTAAAACGGCTAGAGATAAGGAGCATTTGGTGGAACGAGTATGATTTTATGGCTTTGGCAGAGATCACGGGCTCATTGGAGAGTTTTAAAGCAGAAGTTTCGAGCAAAGTAGATCCTACGGCGGTTAAATTGACGTTCTTAGCATGTAATACAGGATATTTATCATCTAAAGAAGTTGATGTCAAAGCTGCAAAGGGTAGGTATTTGTAAGAGTTTGATATAAGTTCTGTATTTTTATCTATCTGAATGTAAAATTTTTGGGGTATATTTGAATACAAGAAACCCCTTTGAGCAGACGATAGCTATATATATTTGTCTCTGGCGCGGGCGAAGATACAGCCTATCTCGGTTGGTGGGCACGGAGTAGCCGACAGGAAGATGTTTGATGAACCTCTGGTCAATTAATTTGTTTTCAGCGAACCAGTGTTTTTTTCTGCTCTGGGCTGGTCTCGCACTCTGGGACAGCCTACTAGTTTTATGCAACCTCTCTGATCTGCCATCAATTAGGCCACTGCTTCATCTATACTATCGGAACCGTCTAGATCAACATCCTCCACCTATCCTGTTTCGGTCGTGGTCTCTTGGCCAGAGATTCTGTGCTGGTACTGCGAAGCCTCCAAGCTTTGAAAATAGATAAAATCTTGTAAATCTGGCGTTAATGAACGGGCGTTAGACCTGGTCGCTAAAATTCTGGAGTACTCCTGTTTAAACTGGCTATTGTTGATACCACCCCGTTCAAAGGCTCGCCAAAGTTTGCGGTAGATAGGAGTATCGTTTTGTCCAGCCTTTTCGAAAGCTTTCTAGATTTTCTGGAAAGTTGTTTCTAGGGATATATATAATACTGGGCCTCGGTTATCCATAACCTCCGTGATACGCGAGATAATTACCAGCGTGGAATTATCATTAAGACCATAGAGCTCCTTGGACATATATAACCCTCGAAAGAGTGTGTCTATGGATTTTTTAAAGTTACCGAGCTTGTTATAGCCGTAACCCAATTCATACAAGACGGGTGCAAGGTACTGGCTATCCGTTAACTCAAACATCGCTTGCTGTGTCCAGGATACGAGTCGTTCCAGGATCCTTATGGCGAGGGCATGTTTCTGACGCAGGGGACTTTCTGGACAGGATGTATCACCATTATCGTGTACTAAAGCCCCTCCTAACAGCAACAGGCTCCGACATATCCAATTTTCTTCCATGCTACAACGATTTCGCTTCGAGTAATTAATAGTGTGCCATATGGCATAAGCCATGAGTTCGCCCTGCTCCCGCAGTCCCTCATTCCTCATCATTTGAGATGTGTGATTAGAATACACATATATAGTTCGAAAGTCCTGGATACCATACTTCCGGAGAGCCTCTTTTCGAAGAATATCTCGTGGCCCTTTTAGTATTGAATTAGAGCCTAAAGAAATGTGCTTGACTTGCTCCAGTGTATCCAGAAATAACTCGTGGCAAGTCATTCCAATTGCATCCCAGATCCCCAAAACCTGGTCTTGAATTAATGCGATCCAAAAATCCAATATATCGCAGATTTGTGCGACTGTTATAAGTTTGAGTAGGCTATAGGCGGTGAAAAAATGATTCAAGCCATACCGTCGTATTGTTTTGGGTAAATGAACAATATAATGATTCAGATTCATCAACATTTCTCTTCGTTTATATTGTACTTGCTCAACCCTGCCCCTTATGTTGAAAAAATTGTTTTCTACGAATTCAGAGAAATTCGTACCTGGCATTTCACCGAGAAATGATTTATGTTCTGCAGGCTCGAAGTCCTTCTCTGTGTCTTTCAAAATCTGAAGGTAGACTTTGTAAGGGAGGTGATCTTTAGATTCAGTCTTTAACGCGCGTTTAGAAACTATGTTCGCCGCTTTGATAAGAGACACCCCGTCACTATCTGCTATCAACTTCACTTTCTGAATGAAATCATTAGCTTCCGTTTTCCAGAAGTCAACCTCGTCTTGAAAGTCTTGTTCGTGTCGACGCGCGTATGCTTCAAAGGGTGTTTCTTGAGCGTTTGGTCCAATAATTTCTGAGTTTGCATTTGTTTGGGAAGTACGATAAGAATCGTTATCGTCGTAGGGCGAAGACTCTTTAACCACTTCCGCAGTGTATAGGCCAACTAAGCCCTTTGATACGAGTTCCTCAAGTTCCTCGACTGAATCCTCAGCTTTATCTTGGTCTAAATAAGTGCTCAGGCTCGTCTCCAAAGAGAATATCTGCGTTAATATTTCATTTGAGCATTTATAGGGGTTATCTCTGGTATTTGGTCATTAGCGGGCTGACTTAAACATATTGTCAAATATATTGAGCAGGTGCATCTTACATCTCATCCGAAAACTCTGTGTCTACATCGGAACCTAGGAGCCCGTATGTTTCTTCTTCTAGCGGTTCGGGATCGATCATAGGTACGTCGTTATCGTTATGGGAGATGTAGGCATCTATATCATTGCCAGCGTCGTCGAAGACGACGACGCCATCACCAAAGTTTTCCAGGTTGGTGTACATGTTTTCTTCCGCTTTTGGAGTTGGTGTAGAAAGCACAATGTCGCCAGGGCTCGGCTTAATATCTGACACCAAGACGAGAGTTAGCAGATCTATATTTGAGCCACGATCTGCCGCAAATCTGAACTATGATCTTTGAAGACGGACACTAAGGTTCACAAACCTTTGAAAAAGCCAGGAGTAGCGACCATAATCTCCTCAATCTCCGCCTGGGTCATTTCTCTTCCTGACCGCCCGAATTCCACCCCGTGAGCCTCTTTATTGTTGTCCTTTCGCTCCTGGATGGTGTTTCGAACGTATAATTTGCGTTTCTTAGTAAGACTCTTGTTCGATCGCTTCCACTCATTTAGGAACCGTTTGAGATGGTGGGGTCTAGAAGCTCACGAGTATAATTAGCAAATCTTCATAAGCACGATATCTGTGTTTAAGGAATATAGAGCCACTGATTCGGGCTGGCTTACTCCAAGATGACACCTCTCTCTGCTTTGAGAGCAGCTATGATGCGCTTTTGTTTTTCACCGGCATTGCACTTTGCTAGGATGTAGTCCTTGTGCGGTTCGACATCCTTGAGCTTTAAGTAGCGTCGAGCGGGTTGGGCCGGCTGGGCCTGAATGATCGTGGGAACCATCATTCGAGATATGTGTCCAAGCTTCGGGGCGATCTCCATTGGAGTTGATATCGCGATAATGATGATTGTGTTGCAAGGATGGGGAAAGAACGGGGAAATATGAGTTCAGTAGGAATCAGTTACAAATAGTGAGATATATTTGCAATGCGATTGGTAAGAGTAGAGTAGCAATATTGCAATGTTACAGCAAAAGGGTAGGAAATAGGCTTGATATTTATAAATCTCCGGCGACAGAATAATTGCGTGGGGTGGGGGGTCGGCGGGTTAGAAGCTTGGCGTAGCCTCGCTTGATGGTGCGGCTCGTGCACCGCAGATCCAACCAAACATTGGAAAAAGTCGACTTTTTTATCCAATCATATGGCCGCAAAAAGTCGAGTTTCGATCCCGCGCCAGCTTTGCTGCAGACCTAACCCGCTTTTGTTTCTGGACTTGCTATCCTTTGGCATTCCCTCGGACCACAGTGCGACCACACGGCCGACGCCTTCAGGATGACGAAATATTCTTAGACTTGGCACGATTGCGATTTGAAGTGTCTTAGATTCCTCAAATAGGCTCGTAAGCCTTGAAGTTTGAATTTTATAGCCTAGATCACTTTAGATATATGCTGGGAAGCTAACATGTTCGGGAGCGCCGCTTAGAGTCAAGGCTACCGATTGTGTCTCTTTCTTGACGGCATTCAGCCACCTCATAACATATACATTACTATTCAATGCTTCCCTTAGCTCGGGTAGCAAGAAAGCACAGAAAAGCGATTTCGGTACTAAGAAATTCAGAAACAAGCAATCAGAAAAGTTGGTTGCGACAACACATCGGGTGTTCCGTTTGTTCCAGATATAGCGGGCAAAGGAGGGCGTCACGAACAATGAGACTAGGTGTCACTCTGGCTCGTGGTTGGGAATGTCCCACTCAGCTAATGACGCATTTGGCCCTCCTAGGTTCTCTCGTGCGCTTCCCCCACCTCGTCGCTGCGACCGCGAGATCCATGTATCTCCAGTAATCCAGAAACAACCGTTCGGTGCACTCGATCTCGGACGCGAGCCTCTGCCAATCGATACCATCCCTGGAAGTCGCAAGAAACGTGTACGCTTTATCCGGGTTTAGACCGTTCAGCATGAGCGCTTTGAAGTCTTCTGAAGCCCAAGGTGGACAGCTTGGGTATATTCGAAGCGGGATGTAGGGTCCGGCGCAGGGCATGGTTATAGAGTCGTCAGCTGCCGTGGCGATATCGAGGTCGCACGCGGTTTGCTCGTCGATCGATGAGGTGGTTCAAGAATCCTGGAGCCAAAAGGTCAATAGTGAGCTTATGTAATCGATCGATCCTCCTCCTAACCAAGATGGTTCCACAAACACGTGCTAGAAGTGTGCACAACACAAATCAAACATCTTACGCGATACGGCAAGAACCGTCAACCCAGGCCGTCTATGTAGCGCTACGTAGCTTGTAGCTGCTGCATACATTTAGGCCAATTTACTCTGTATCATAAAGCGGTTGAATCTAGGTTTCTTTCTTTTCTTTTTCTTCCTCTCACACGTCATATTATTAATCTCTTAGCTGCTCCGTCTTGTTCGCAGCGTTACGGACCGGCCCATAAAACGTTCAAAACATATGTATAATTGAATTGAGCTATAGAGTCAGACCCTCACAGCTCATGCGTGAAATTGATATGTGGACCTGATTATATCGGTAAGTAATCGCCGCAAGTGCTACCTGCAGGTACTGCAAAGTACCGATATCTTATCTTGTCATACCAATATCTCGGCTTACTTAAGCTTGATCGATATAAATCCATATCATATTTTTGCTCACCGGTATTTTGGTTCACCTCATTGTGCTATACCATCATACTCTTTAACTCTCCACGAAATGATATAGTGCAAAAATCACAGATTGACTTTTTAATCAGGGCTTGGAGCACAGTTCAGGGCGTGTATACTGTAGACTCTCGCGTAATAAAATTATAGACTTAATACAAGGCTAATGAGATCAAGACACCTGAGATCATACTCTATACTATACCTAGTATCTATTGAAATATTATTATACAGACCCAAATCTTCATCCCAAATCCCTCCCTATCTAGCCAGTCTCAGCTTACGAGCTATCCAACTGCAACCGCTTCTTCATCTGATTTTTCCGCCGCATCCTGATCGCATAAATCCACTCGTCCGCCCACATGTAAAACCCGTACCCGAAAAGCAGCACCAAAACCAAAATACCTGCCAAAATGACAACAATGCTGAACCAACGGTACACGGACGTGACGGAAGATGGGGGGGTCCCAGCCGCCTGCTCGAACGCTATCGCTACCTGCATGGCGGCCAACTCGAGCGACGCGGCCGCGAATATGAAAAGCAGAGGTCCGAAATACCGGCTGAAAAAGGAGGCGTACTGCGAAGGTATGTGCTCGTAATCGTTCCTGCCCAGGATGAACATGCCGTAGAAATTGAGCCGGGTGAGCCGCAGTTCGCCGTAGCTGTAGCGGCCGGAGACCTCCTTATCGTCGATCTCGTTGAATTTTGAGATGAAGATGCAGAATTGGTCGTAGGTTATACCCGTGGGGATGAGACGCGCGGCGGCTTCCTGGGCGATTTCAAAGTCCGATTCGTATTTTATGAGGTGCATGTACGTCCGGATGTAACCCAGCGCGGCTTTGCGGATGTCGTGTCTTCGGTTCCCCAGAGGGGAGGATTTACTCAGGAGGTAGGTTTCCCAAAAGTTGAAGGATAGGAGGTAGGCGGGTAGAGGTTTGATGAAGACTTGGTTGTAGTACCAGACGAGGTGGAGACGGGGGCTTTCCGTGATTACTATCTGGCGGCCGACTACCCTTTGACGGTGTAGGGGTCTGATGCTCGCGCTCGACTGCGTGGACAGCATCCATAGGTGAGGTGCCATCGTTTCGAGATCTTGACACATGTATTCGGCTTCGAGAAAGTTACCCAGCTTGGCCGTATCATCTAGGCGTACCAGAGGGTGGCCCAGAAGGCCCGGAGGCAAGCCGTTGAAATCATTCGCGTTGAATCTGTTGCTTAGCTGGGTGTTTATCGTGAATGGGCATTTTGGCTCCTGCAATTGCATTTGCGCCATGGCTTTGACTTTTGACTTTGAGGTACCTGTCGTTGACCGAACTTGACTACGAAATTCCAACTTAGAATAATTTTCTCTTGAAGAAATGAGCGGCCGGGCCGTAGGCAACGTAATCGAGGCCTGATTCGAATTGAAGAAATATTTAAGCCTTGGCTCAAAGAAACAGGGGTGCAAATAGAGCCGTGCAGAATATATTTGGATCGAGCTCAGCCTTCAAGGTCGATCAAAACTCGTTTAGAAGCAAGCTTCATTTGCAGAGGAGGAAACCTCACAAGTGCAAAAGCCGTTACTCTTATCACAACGGGGTTAGGGACAACGGAATTCCCGGAGTTCAGTTTTACGATCAGCGTGCGGAGCTACATATGCGGTAACTGCAGTGTGATACGTGTGAGAGAGCATGAACAAAAAGCTCTAGGTAGCAAACCTTTTAGCACAGGACGCCAAAACAGCTACTGGGTAGCGATGAGCTAATATTATAGTATGCACGCCACAATGCACGCCAGAGTGATTATTTGTGCAGGAAATTGTGTAACACAATAACGGTATCACCGAGTGGATTTGCCGTCTTCTTTCGAATGGAAGGTTTAACCGGTGGCGTCTCGCAGATCCTTGATTCGCAAATTACTGACAGGCATTTCCCAGCGGGAGCTTTGGCATGCGCCGACAGGGAATCCTTGCGCGGACTGACTGATACCTTACCCCTCCGAACGAAGCTCCCCTCAGTGGCATCAGCCCATTCGTGTTACACATCATATTTGTGTGTATATATTGCTGGAACTGTCTGTATTTTTACAATCCGTCTATGCCGGATCACTTCAAGGATCAATAACGATTGCTTTTGCCCCTAAAAAAAAAAAAATTAAGCAGCGGCAATATTTTCTGCAATGAGCAGCGAAAAGACGGATGTTGTGCCTGCGAGCGAGCCGAAGGTGTTGGCACAAGATGTGACAGATCAGAAACTGTTGGCTCAAGCTACACCGGCTACAGCGGCACCTACAGCTGCTAAGGAAGAGCCACCAAAACCAAAATTTGCACCGCGCGAGATCAATTCAGAGGATCTCGGGTTCAAAACTCTACACGAACCTCCTAATATCGATGAAGTGACCGTTGAGTAAGTATATGAAAGGGAAGTTATTTGAAACTGATGGGTCTGACATTTTGTTATTTTAGCATCGTGGCCGTCCACGGTCTCGCGGCCGATCCGGACTGGACATGGACATATACGGACAGATTACCGGACGGTTCCAAAAAGGAGATCAATTGGCTAAAAGATGTAGACATGCTTCATGCTGCCATTCCCAAGGCGCGTATTATGAGGTTCGGGTACGATTCGATATGGTACGGTTCCGGCGCGGTTAAGCAGCGACTCGCAAATCTCGCGAATGAGCTCTTGTCGGATCTCAAATACGAGAGAGAGGTAAGGAATATCTGAGCTTTGATTCCGGTCGGGTTGTGAGCTAATGAAAAGCACAGGATTGCGAAGAACGTCCGATAATTTTCGTCGGCCATTGTTTTGGCGGTCTCGTCATGCAAAAGGTGAGCAGGCCCTAGACTCATTGTCCAATGTTGGAAACTAACCCGAGTTCCGTCAGGCGTACAACATGGCCAAAGCGAACGATGTCGACTACCCAGGTATATGGCGAGCCACGACCGGAATGGTATTCATCGGTACACCTCACCAGGGAGCTGGCAAAGCCCTACACTCTCAGGGCAAAATCTACAAAGCGATTGCTGCCAACAATCTGCGAACCGAAGAAGGCATCCTCCGCAACCTGGAAGACGGTAACGAAACACTCGTGGACGTTGTCAGAGAATTCACAAGACTTGTCAACCTCAAGCCATCCCCTATCAACATATTCTGTTTCTTCGAGCAGAAATCAACAACAGTCGGGAAGATCGTGAAGGACGATACAATCGAGGTTCGTGTGACGAAATCAAATAAATGTTAATTCTTTGATCTTGACAAAATGCTGATGAGAAATAGGAATTTGTTGTCGACGAATCATCCGGAGTCCTACACGGCCATCCTTTCTATGGTCTGCCCCTCGACCATTTCAACTTGAACAAATACAAGAGCCCGAGAGATAGGAATTTTATCCGCGTTAGGAATGAGATTTCGAGTATGGTGAAAGGATCAAAGGCGGTATTGGATAGTCGAAGTCCGGGTAAATAATGCCATTCGCCGCCCATTCAGTCCCCTAGCATATCATCAGAAATGAGAATTGGCGCGTTGACGGCGGGGTATCATATAATTACTTGCAAAAAGTCTGTCCCATTTGGCTTTGTCTCACGTACAAAAGCGCGTTTTTGCAGCATAATCAACCAAACCCGACCCCAAAGTTTATATTTTTCTTTTGGAATTTTCTTTTGAGATTTGAGATTGGTTGTTATCAATGTTGTACAAAATCTGCTCTTTTTGTATGTGAAGCCACCAGGACAGACTTTTTGTGTAAGAGTATATATCAAGCCCTCAAATCGCAGAAAGCGCAGAGTGATCGCAATAGACAATCCTGTTTTGCGCACATCCTAGCCTCCTCCTCAGATAACTGTTCCCGCCGTTTCGTATCTGATAAATTTAGACTAACTTTTGTCACAGTACCGAAGCAGAATGTACCGTCCGGTCAGCATGCGCAAATATTCTCACGAAACAACGCCGCGATTGCGAAACTCCCATTCTCCAGCCATCCCATCTTTGCTCCGCGTGATAATATTCTAAATAGAATCGAAGAGAAATTCGGAAAGACTTTGAAAGTAGCTTTGTGCGGTTCGTCTGGGAACGGGTGCGTGCCAAGCCTGATTATGGGTTCTTAACTTGATTATCCTGCCAGTTATCAAATCTAACAGATAATGCAGTAAAACTCATATCGCCGTCGAGTACGCGCACAGATACAACAAGGAGAATCCTGTCGCAAAGGTACTCTGGGTCAACGCGAGAACGGCCGAACAATTCGAACGCTCCTACAAAGTTATAACCGAGGAACTCCGGATCGCGAACGTCAGGGGCAACGTTCTCAAGGCTGTTCAACGCCACCTAGGCCAGGAAGCCAACGGAAATTGGCTTCTGATCCTGGATGGTGTGGATGATGAGGATGCGCTCCGCACAGCCAGTCCACCGGGACAGGACAAGACGAAACCTGCAGGGAGCAGCTCCCTCCTTGACTACGTTCCAGAGTCTATGGGCGGAAGGGTGTTGATCACCAGCAAGTCCATGTCGCTGACCAACAGCTTGGTGACAAAATCGGAGTATATCATTGAAGTTCCAACGCTCAGTGACGACGACGCGGTCACCCTTTTCTACGGAGCGATTCCCAAGGACACGGCTAAGAAACAGATAGCTATCGATACCGCCCAGGCGCTGGGTCGGTCTCCACTGGCCGTTTCCATTGCGGCTTCGTACATTCAAGCAGCAGGGACCGGCTTCCTCGTTCGCAAATACCTAGAGCTGCTCGGCCCCAGTACCCCGAAGCCTGCTAGTCAGAGCGAAAAAGAGGCAGCAGAGCTGGCTGCGGATAATGCATGGAATATTGCCTACAAGGCTATCAAGGACAAAGATGCCGAGGCTGCGCGTCTGTTACTGGTTATCGGATCGTTCGGCCTTCAGACCATGAGAACGTTCTTCCTGGCCAAAGGGACCGACGCGAGAGCTCAGTTTGCGGAGCAGCTAGCCTTGTTGGTCAGCCACGGATTGATCAAGCAGTCCGAAGACCGAACAGAAGTCAGCGTAACGTCGCCGATTCAGGTCCGTGCGCAGCGTCTCGTGTCGCAATCTGATGACCCGATCTGGGCAGGGGAGAGAGCATTGGCTTTGGTCACAGCCGCTTTTCCGGCAGCAGAGAGCGAAGAGTATGAGACATGCGAGATCCTGCAATCTTGCGCGTCCGTAGTTCTCAAGGTTGAACCAAAGACCAATGCCGGTAAAAAAGACCGTGCGACTCTCCTTTTCAAAGTAGCAGGATATAAAAAGCACTTGGGGAATCTCGATGTAGCTATCAAATATCTCAAGGAATCTCTCAAATTGAGGGAAGACCTACCGAACAAGGATGAAGCTCTCATCAAGGAGACGAAGAAGGAGCTAGAGAATGTTCAGGACGAACAGCGCCGAACCGAGTCGGCTCCAGAGGTCGCGGTATCCGACCCAGCTCCCCAAGAAGAAAAGCCGGCGTCAGCATGGGGTCGGGTGGTGGGCAAGGTGCAAAACGCCACGAAGACTCTGAGCGATGAACAGCACAAAGAAGCTGGATTGAAGATTAGAGCTGAATTGGAAGAGCGGGAGAAGGCCCTGGGCAAAGACCACCAGGATACTCTGCGCAAATCGGACGACCTCGCCGTGCTGCTGCACAACCGCGACCCGACATCGGAATCAGTCACCATCCGCAAGCGTCTCCTCAAGTGGAGCACAGCGACCTACGGGCCCCGGAGCCTGGACACCATCCGCCAGACTTACAACCTCGCCCTCGCCTACGACGTGCAAGGCGAGTACGACAAGGCCGCCGATCTGTACCGCACGGCGTTCGAGGGAGCGGAGAACCTGCTCGCCCCGGGCAGCCCGGAGCTGTTGCGCATCCTCAGCAGCATGGGCGTCATGTACGTGGCCCAGGGCAAGATGGATAAAGCCGAAGAAGCGTTGCGAGTGGCGCTTGCGGGCCAGGAAGCCAGGCTCGGCTCGGACCACCCGGAGACCCTGATGACGCGCCAGAACGCCGCGCTGGCGGCCCAGACCCTCGGCAAGCTCGATCTCGCCGAGCAAGACCTAGCGCATGTCCTCCGGGCCCAGGAACGTTTCCTCGGCTCCGAGAACGAGGCGACGTTGCGAACGGCGTGCAGCCTGGCGCTTAATTTTAGATTGCGCGGTCGCCTCAACGAAGCGGAAACGTTGTACAAGCTGGTCCTGGACGGGCAGCAGAAGGTGCTCGGGAACGCTCACTCGGACACGCTGATGACCAGGTTGATGCTGGGAGAATTACTCCAGGATCAAGGGAAATTACCCCAGGCGAAGAAGGAGTACAAGACAGTACTGGACGGCAGGAAGAAGGTGTGCGGCGACAAACATCCCGACACGGTCTACGTGAAGAACAAGTTGAAGGCGTTGGAGAAAGCTTAGTTATTAGAGTTTTAATATAGTTCTCTTAGTTATATATCTAGCTAGGTACTTACATAGTTAGTTCCAATTCATATCAAGTGGATTCCTCACATTTAGAATAAATACATTTACGTAGCCAAGAGAGTGGTCTGATATTAAAAGACTCGCATTGTTTGTATTTATTATCGCTAAGATGAAAGATTACCGACAAACAGAAGTACTCGCGTGAATAAATTTACATGAACAAACGCCAACACAAAAGAAAACCAAACCAGTTTACGTTCTGCCATAGGTACCAAGTCCGCCTGGTTCGACTGATCAATCCAAGTACAAGTAAAGTCCGGCCCTTCAGCTTCCCTATGCAGCAGTGATTCTCTTCAAGTTTTTGGGCTGGCTTGCAAAATACTTGTCCAACATCTTGAGCTTCATCGTCTCGCTCTGAGCGTGCACTTCCTGCATCTTCATATCGTGTAAGGCGCGCTTCTGGTTCGCTGTGCCCTTCATCATCCTCAACGCCAGCTGGTCTTGCTTCTCCTTGATGGCCAGCTTGTAACTCGCTTCTGCCGCATGTGTCTCGGCCATCTTTCGCGCCGTCAGCACTTTGCGCTCGCTCGCAGCGGCGACGAGCTTGTTCTGTCGGTTCTGCAGTTCCAGTTTTTGCGCGTTGGCTTTACGCGTAAAGTCTAGCTTGAGTTCCTGCTCCTGCTCCTTGGCCATCAACTTGAGCTGTTCCATACGGATCTTCTGCTTCTCCTCAAACTGAGAACGGGCCTCTATGGCACGCTGCTTAGAGGCATCGGCTTGCTGCTGCATCTTGAGCTTGAGTTCACCTGTACTGGCCATGATGTCCTGCTTCTGCGCAGCCTTCTCAGCTTCCTGGATGAGCTGCTGCTGGTGCATCATCTGCTTCTGATCCAGCTTCTGCTGCGTCATCTCTTCTTCGCGGAACATCTTTTCTTCGTGCTTTGACCGGTCAATCTCCTCCTTGACATCAGCTTCCTGCTTGGCGTGCAGGAGTTTGGTCTGGTGCTCCATCTCTTTCTTTCGGAGTTTTTCTTCGTGATCTTTCCTCTTCCTCTCCGCATCGATGATAAACTGCGGCATGCCCTTGGCACCTTCGGGCTGTTCTGCGCCTTCCTCGGCATAAAACCGATCCTCGCAACGCTTGTCGCGTAGAATCTCCAATAGCCTCGCGTTATCGCTCTCGGGACCTTGCGAGAATCCCTTCGATACGTATACCGTGGGCGAGAAAAAGTACTTTGTCCCCAGTTCGGGGTCAACCTCCACAAACACGTTGTCTATCTCGTTAATGTACTCCCACATGACGCTGTCGAGGAGAGCCTTCGTGATGGGTACCGGGTGAGCATTATCCAAGGCGAGGAAAAGTGCATTCTTTCCGCGGGATTTTTCCAGAACCTTCGGTTTGCCTTTGATTAGAGCCTTGATGGTTGTTTCCACCGCTGTAACGTCGTTCGATGCGTCGCACATGAGTGCCATCTCTTGCAGTGCGGTTCGGCCCTGGTGCTGTTCTTTGCTGCTGGGGAAATTGGGGCTGTGTTTGCCCTTGATGAGCGCGGCGACGACCTCGCTGTGCAGATTCTTGGCTGCCTCTTGGAGACTGCCATCGTTGGTAGGAGCCTTCGCCTTTAGAAGGGCGTTGACGGCGTCGATGTTGCCGATACGAGATGCGTAAAAGAGAGCGGATCTATCAAATTGGTCTCTGGCGGCGGTGTTTGCTTTCTGCTGAACGAGCTTGCCTACGATATCACCGCGCGAATTCTTGGCGGCGAGGATCAGAATTGTCGTCTTTGACACTTTCGCGGTGAAGTTTATATTGGCTGTTCAAAGCAAGTCAGTATTCAAGTGAATAATATCAAGGTTAGGGGTTTGTGCTCTCACCTTTACCATCAATCAATGCGTTTATCGCCGCCGAATCAACAACTGCTTCCTGGCTCAGAGCCCAAGCGAGCACGGTAGCCGGTTCGGGGTCAAGCTCCTCATCATCGTAAAGGAAACTGTCAACTTGTGCTTCAACGTCGCATCCCAAATTGATCAGACGTTCGACAAGCTTTGCTGATTTGGGATGCGCCGCCAAGCAAGCGAAAAGGGGTGGTAAGTAACCCTCGGGAGGTGTCTTGAAATCTGGCTTGGCTGCCTCGTTATCAGCAAGGACGTTGACGAGGGCCAACACGACATCTTCTTCGAGGAACGCTATAACCGTCTCGGCAAATGCAAGCGCAATGGTTTCCTGGGTCGCACCGTGCGCGGCCAACTTCTTCAAGAGCGGAGCCTTGCCGTATCGTATCGCGATTTGAAGTGCCTCTCCGGTTTGGAAATTGACGTCTGCTTTGCTTCCGATGGTCAGAAACGTGTCGATGAGTTGTTCCGAAGCGAGACCGCGAGAGTAGGCATCAATCGCCTTGATGAATGCGACGTTGACGCATTCGCCTGCAGCGCCCCATTCCAATAGAGAGTGAATAAGCCAGAGGTTCTTGTTGTCGACAGAGAGCCAGTCGTCGCTGGACTGCGTGACGAGGATAAGGGCGACGTTGACGACTTCTGGGTTGATCGAAGTGGCGAGGAGTTCTAGAGCATCAGGTTCGTACAATCTTGCCGCTTTGCAGAAAGCCGCGTCCACCTCGGGACCCGAAGCGCCGTGTTCCAAGATAAAATGAATAATTTCCAGGCCACGAGGTTGAAGCCACTGCTCTCCCTCGGAGAAAGCGTCGAAAGCGGTGATGAATGAAGTTTGTACCGTGACATATTTGGCAAGGAGGTTTAGAGTATCGAGATGGAGGCCCTTTGCAGCGGCGATCAAGGCAGCAGCGTCGAGGCGTTCCGGGGAGGCTTGATTCTTCAACAAAAGGCTGCAGGTAGGGAGACCCCTCTGGCCCCGTGTGGCGGCAGCGACGAGCGACTTGTCTTGAAGGGATTCATCCACGGTACCAGTAAGCAATACTTCGAAAATATGGAGTTGGACTTCATCTTCTGTAACAGCATCCGCTTCAGCCCAAGCGGCAGCTATAGTGCTCGCGGATGGAATTCCGACCATGAGAGCGGCCAACTGTTCGAGAGAGCGCGACTTGACAGCGTTGGTCAACGGCTTGCCCCCATCGTAGTCAACAGAGCTCTGTTTGAGAATGACCGATGTAAGACTGGCGCCGTCTTTTCCGCTACTCGCTGATAGCACGAGAGCTTCATCAACCACTTTGCCTTTGGCTCCGGCTTCAAGAACCATGGTAGCAATCTCGAGTCGTTTATCCTTTTCCGTGAGTTCTACCGCAGGAGTGAAAGCAGTGTTGAGAGAGTCGACAGATGGTGCGTGTTGGAGAAGAAGGGCTAAAACATCGGCTCTTGATTGTGTTACTGCTAGCACGATAGACTTGCCGCCTTGAAGGTTGACGTTAGCTTCTCCCTTCTCCAAGAGAAGTTGGATCAGCTCGAGATGGCCGGCGTCGGTGCCTCCGGGTATACCTGTTTCGATGGCTTTGATCAAAGTTTCGGCGACAGAATCGCCACGAAGGCCAGCCGATAGCAGAATATCAATAAGGGTGTGTGTATCTTTGAGATCATCCAAAATCATAGCGTATGGTATCACAGCAGCGAGAGTCGAATTGGTTGGTTTGCCTTGCAGGAGAGTGGTGAGTAGATCGGGCTGCTTGCTGGTGACTGCGAACTGGAGGGCAGCGCCCGAATTGTGATCCACTGAGGCTCCATGTGCGAGCAAGATATCGATCAACTGATTCTGTCCCTTCTTGCAAGCCTGGACCAAAGTTTCATCTGTCTTGCTACCCTTGGCACCGGTCTTGAGGCAAGTTTCGATCATCCGGTGTTGTTTCTCCGGATCTGCTTCAAGCTTGACGTATGCGATATCGAGGGCAATATCGAGAGATGCTGGGGATGGTCGTTTACCGCAGGACGTGATGGCATTGGCAAGATCTTCTCTACCATCTTCGAGGGCCTTTTGAATAGCAGCACCGTTCTGGAAGTCCGCGTTTGCTCCCTTGTCGAGAAGCATTTGCGCAATCGTCATGGACCCTTTCTGGGCAGCCTTGACGAGGCCCTTGTTGCGACAGTCTTGACATGCACCTTTCGCCACGGAAGTGATGAGGACTTCGACCATTTTGTCCCACTGCTTGTCTACGGCTGACTGGAACTCGGTACACAGCGGACTGGCGTCAGCGCCGGCAGCGACCAATACGTGAGCCTTGGTGGGGTTGTTCTGTTGAATGGCGTATGGAAGGGCTTCGTTTCTTGCGGTTTCATCAGCGTTCTGTGTCAGAATCCAGACGACTTCTGGCCCGCAGTTCTGAGTTGCTTGGGCGAGGAGGTCGCTTCGTTGTTCCTTTTGGTCCTTTCGAACCACCATCTTGAAGAAACTTTTGCTCTTCGGACGAGCGATGCTGACGTTCCCGCCATACTCGAGCAGCGCTTGGACGAGCCCCGGACTCGCTGGATTGGCTTTGTCCGTGACGGTGGCCGCGAGAACGGGGTTGGCTTCCTTGTACGAGAAGGGCTCGGATTTCTTCGTCTTCTTTTCTTTCTTATCTTGCACTCTCTGCTGAAGCATCAACGCCATAGCACGTTGACGGTCGGCATCCGTGATGTAGTTTGACTGGAAGGTAGGCATCGCGGAGACCAAGATCGAAGTCTCCTTCGAGTCTATCAGCGACCCTTCTATGATGCTCTCCATCTTGAAGTTTGCCGTTCAAGACTTAAAACAAAAAAAAAGTTACTTGTACCAGGCTTTCCGAAAATGCGATGAGATCTTGGGAATAAATTAAAGCCACCTTGTCGGTAATAGCTCTGATATCGGGGTTGTTTAGTGGGAGTTTTAGTCTTTGTCCTATCAAAAAAAGATTTTTGGTAGTGAATCCGAATATATATGGGTATCCGGAACGGCAAGGCTCACCAATCCGCCCACATTACCACCCACCGGACCAGCCTGTACTACCTGAGCTTAGCTCTATCACATCTGCAAATCTGGTTGCATCTTCAGGCCGCTTGAAATCTGGCAGGGGTGGCAGTATGCTTGCCAAAGGAATCCCTGCCACCATCCCTGCTCGATTTTCAACCGCGCATCCACCCGTGCCACCCTGCATAATCAGCCTCGTCTATTCTTTCTCATTTTTTGGAGGCGGGGCCACCGCGGGGTAAGCGCATTATAATAACGCTCATTGTTATACCCACGTTTCACCTGCCTATTCGCTTTTGAGCAGTTTATGTCCCCGGAAAACTTTCAGGCGTGCGTCTGGTCTGCATTATGGTTCAGTCTAGCTTGCAAGCGAAGGGGTGAGTCAAAGTTGATCAAGCTATCTTGGTCAGGATGTTCATACGAGGATGCCTGCAGTTGTGGAACGAGGATATGGATCCTCTTATGCCTCTGCAGCTTCGATCTGCACGTTTAGGCTTTCTCGCGTTTTTGATTAGGGTGGATACTGTCTGCAATTTATTCTTTTTGTGCAACCGCCAATTGCCAATAGTAACGGCATCGCCCCACCAGGAAGCTTGGGAAATTTTTCCCAGAATCTTAATCTGATATATCGGGGTAGTCCGTCTAGTCGAGTTTGCAAATTCCATCCATCCATTGACCTTCTGGCATATATCCAGACTTTCTTGTGAGTGTAACAAATACTCGAATGATTCAGACAAAAACTCCTTCCAGCGTAACAATCAAAAATGTGGGCAAATCTCAAAGCTAGCATTGCAAACGGGGAAGTGAACGGCGGCGGGGCTCCGGCTCAAATCGGCACGAGCCCACCCGTCTCTGAGACCGTCTCCCCTCACGATGCTGGATCGGCGGAATACCTCTTCACCAAGCTCACCGGCCGCGGACACACGTGTTCGCATTTCCCAAAATACAGACCGGACGGTATCGACGCGCCGTATCCGAGTCGTCTCGGATTTTTCCACGGTACGAGCGAAAATATCACCTACATTGAAACGAGCAAGCTCTGCATCAAGTGCTGCGACGCTGTCGTTCCTGACGGTTACAATGTGTGGTCCGCATTCGTGATCGGTCCTGAGGCTACCACGGGTTCTCCCACGCGATTGCTTGATATCAAGGCATCGACCGAGTCGTATCCGCTGGCCTTTCAAGCTGGGACGGAGCCGTTCGGTATCACTCCTGCAAAGATCCAATCGCAATTCGCGAGAGACACCGCTCCGGATATCGCCAAGTATATTTCACCGGAGCCGGTCAAGATTCCTATCCCTCTTGTGGACTATGCGACGGAGGCCTGGCAATGGATTCTGGGGCAGAAGCTGCCGTTTTACATTGACCAGCTTCATTTGGTCAAGCCATGGAGCCCCCTCGCGGAAAAAAGAGCTGAACTCGATGCTGTCATTGCGTCAAAGGCTGGTGCCGTTTTCGACGTAACTACCGTGCCACGGCCGAAGAAGTCTCTTGCTTCACCAAAGTCGCCAAAGTCGCCAAAGGTTCTAAAGTCTGGCTTCGAGCCAACGTCACCGAAGTCGCCAAAGTCGCCGAAGCCGCCGAAGCCATCAAAAGCTATTCTCGAAGAGCCCAAGTCGCCCAAGTCGCCCAAACCAAAGGCTATTTTCGAAGAACCAAAATCGCCAAAGTCACCAAAATCACCAAAGTTACCGTCGTCGCCAAAATCGCCAAAATCGCCAAAATCGAAGGCCGTGTCGACCCTGGATGATAAACTAGCCGCTGTGAGGGCCGCCCCGGTTGAGCTTCCAGCGGAGGTTCCAAAAACTAAGGATGTAAGTTGACCGTTGAATTTCATTGCTGGGCAATCGAATCAGTAGACCTGATGCGATACAATTCATCTTCTTAATATGTATCGTGATACTAGAAGTTTCAATTGCTAACTCTAGGTGATTGAAATTAGAGCAAAAGAGCTTCCAAAGCCGGTCTAGGAGCCGCCGCATCCATCGCTATGGTAGTCCCCTTACTCAAGAAATCTAGCGACAAGGGCGCGGATAAGGTCGCTGTTGCATCGAAAGCTCCAGTCGCTGCGGCGAAACCCAAAGGCTCGAAGGACAAAGTAACCGGGCCTCCTAAATGGGCTATCAATTGGAATCGCCGCAATCCGATTCCATTTGACAGCCCCGCAGAGCTACCAGGGTTCTCCGACTACATGCGGCTATCTGAGAGCCGTGCGCCACCGCCTCAATCCTCATTCAGTCTGTTCCTAAACGAGCAGAAACTGGCTACTAAGGAACTCGTCTTGGCTGGCCCAGGAGCGCCGCCAGCACCAGGCGCCGTCAGTCTCACGAGGGCATTGGGCGCGCCGGAAGGTCCCATCCCGGTGGCATCGTCATCATTCATAGAATCGGGTCTGGGAGAGCCGCCCACGCCCCATTCGCGCAAGGTCGTAGCAGCCGAAGCGGCAACCCAAGCCAGAGCAGCACCCGCTTCGAAGGGCGGTGCCGCAGCGGCTTCAAAATCCGCGCCAAGGGCGGAAAGATCGGCTCCTACGGAGAAGAGCGGCACGCCAAAGGCAAGATTGGGTCCGGAGACCGCTAAGACAAAAGATTCTGGTAAACCGGCCAAGGCACCGCCCTCCAAAGCTCCTCCCAAAGCCCCTCCCAAAGCTCCTCCCAAAGCTCCTTCGAAAGCTCCTCCCAAAGCAGGAAAGCCAAAACCTGCCGCAGCTGGCAAGTCGGCTTCCAAAGCTGGAGCCAAACCTGCGGCTAAGGGCAAGGGTGATAAGGCTTCTAGCACAAGAGACCTCTCGGGTAAAGAACCAGCTGGTAAAGCCGAGAAAAAGGAAGCTGGTTCTAAGGGTGGCAAAGAGCTAAAGTCCAAAGCTGCTGCAAAGGGGTCGAGTGAGCCAGATGCAAAAGAGGAGTCGAGAGGTTTCGACGATAGCGAAGGGGAGGGAAGTGGAGCTGGTGGGGAAGAGGAAGGAGGTAATGAAAGCGGTGGGGAAGGAGAAGTAGAGGAAGAGGAAGCAAAGGATAAAGGAAAGGTAAAAGATAAGGCAAAAGCGAAGGACAAAACAAATGATAAGATAAAAGATAAAGGAGCAAAAGAGAAGGACAAAGGAGAGGCAAAGGCAAAGGCAAAGGGGCAAGCAAAGGGGAAAGATAAAGGGAAAGATAAGAAGAAGGCGAAGAAAGGGAAAGGAGGAAAGAAAGCTAAAGGGAAAGGTAAGGATAAGAAGGGATCTTCAAATGATTCTTCTGCTGGCGGGTCTTCTTCAGATTCTTCTGACAACGAAAAGTCTGAAGAGGAAGAATCTGGAGGAGAGGAGTCCGGAGGTGAGGAGTCCGGAGGTGAGGAGTCCGAAGGTGAAGAATCCGGAGGTGAGGAATCCGGGGGTGAGGAATCCGGAGAGGGAGAGTCTGGCGGTGAAGAATCTGCAGAGGGCTCTGGAGAAGAGTCCGCGGAAGCTGAGTCCGCAGCTGAAGAATCCGCAGAAGCTGAATCTGCAGCTGAAGAATCCGCAGAAGCTGAGTCCGCAGCGGAAGAGTCCGCAGAGGCAGAATCTGCAGAAGAAGCGTCTGCGGAAGAAGCGTCTGCAGAGGAAGAAGAACCAGAAGAATCCGCGGAGGAAGAAGAACCGGAGGAATCTGCAGAAGAAGAAGAGCCGGAGGAATCTGCAGAGGAAGAAGAACCAGAGGAGGAGGAAGAGGAGGAAGAGCCGGAAGAGGAGGAAGAGGAGGAACCGGAAGAGGAAGAAGAGGAAGAGCCCGAAGAGGAAGAAGAGGAAGAACCCGAAGAGGAAGAGGAAGAAGAGGAAGAACCCGAAGAGGAAGAGGAAGAAGAGGAAGAACCCGAAGAGGAAGAAGAGGAAGAGCCCGAAGAAGAACCGGAGGAGGAGGAAGAGGAAAACAAAACCGATAGTGATTGAGACAATTATATATTGCAAGACTCTCTCCTTTTAGGCTTCTAGATTCTTAATACTTCTTTGGGTCGGACGCAATTGAAGGGGTTTCAGTTGCGCTTTTTTAGTTCTAGTTCAAGATTTCCCAAAATATATGCTCAGACAATTGCGCAAATATATATCCTGCTTAGTTCTTCTTCAGTTACTTCCTTACTTATTTAACTGCAGCATTTCTCTATAGCTCTATGACTCGAGTTGCCGCACCATGATCGTGAACATATTCCAACATGAACCGCAGTAGTGCGATTTATCATTCACCAAGCCCGCTTTCCAAGTCTGCACAATATAGTTAGTTTCCTAAACACAGATCTCGAACTTTTATAGCAACTATCATTTATAGTGAACGACTGTTCTGCTGCGTTTATCTCAAATGATACCCAATTAATCGATTTCAGGATTGAATAATAAACTGAGCCAGTAGTGATCTGAACATGTGCTCGGAAATACGCCGTCTATTTAGATATTTTACATATATAACGGAAGAAAGTCACTCTATAGTGATCTTTGAGCTTAAGAGACCCAGCCTAGGAGTTTAATTCCCAATAATAGTCAAATAGCAGGATCGGTAACAGCACGGAAAACATATATTGTAAGTCGAACAATCAGGCTTGCGCCGCCCATATATTTCTGTGGTGAAAGCTTGAATCCTTTATGATAACGATCGCTTTCGGCTTATCAATTTTAATCAGTAAATATCGCCGAGATGCCTGTTACTCAATCGACTACTTATTTACCGGCGGGATGAGACGGTATAACTCTGGTGGTGTCACGAGTGTTACACGGAATCGAATCCGGAAGTAGCCAATGAGCAGGGTTGTTTGTGTTGGCATCTCGGAGGACCCTGAGCCGACGTCATCCATCATGAACCTTCACCGCAGCTCGCCTTACAATCAACCCTCTCCATTCATTCCCACGAGGCCAAAGTACCTCATCTGCCATAGGGCCAACCATGCGCCCAGCCCAGCGCATAATCTCCCTCTCCGTCTTCCTCGTCATCGTCTGGTACCTCTTCCTCCGATCCAGCTCTCCGAAAGCCCCCGTTGCTCTCACGGACGACATCCCGACCGGCGCGATCACCAAATTTCTCAAGCACAAGATCAGCAAGTCCCGGCCCGTGATCTTTACCGTCGCCGACAAGTCCTCTCTCGATAATCTCCATAATATCCGTGAAAAGCTCCATCCATGGGGCCGAACATCCAACTATGTCGTGCTCTGCCTAGACGAGCCTTGCATGACCATGGATGCCGACGGTATCAAACGGATCGATGTCGGCATGGTTCGTGGCGGCCGTGATGTCGTCCTCGTAAGATCTCTCTCTTTCAATTGGTGTTTTCTCCCACGTTTTCAAAATCTTACGCGTGTTAACCCGTATTTTCTCAAGAGTAGATCCTCTTCGCCCTCCATCTCGTTAAAAACGGCTACTCGTTCCTACACCTCGACTCCGATATATGCTTTACGGGAACTCACGATCCGTTCACCCGCATGTTCTCCCTCCAGAATGATAACTGGGACGTTCAATTTATGGAGGAAGACGATAAACTCGACCCGGGCTTCTGGTTCGCGAAACCCACACCCGAAACGCTAGCCTACCTACAAAAGGTCCACTCCTTGCTGAAAGATAAGAATAATAAGGGTGTCAGCTCCACGTTTCTCTTAAGAGAAGGTATCCGCGGCCTCTCCCTGCGCTTTCAGCTGCTCGATAAAGATTTGTTCAAATCCTGGTCGGATCATCAAGCTTGGGAGAGCCAGAATTTCGCCACGGAACCACAGATCGATCTTTTGATACAGGCCACGACGGCGATACATTTCACTTGTATCGATAAATCCGTCCGCCAGTACTTTGGGAAACTATACGGTGGGTGGTCGGATTACAACGGGTATTACACGAACGTGCGAGGGAGGTATCTGAGCATCTCGGGCCTCTCGGGTACCAAAGATCAGTTGCTCAACTTCATTGCCTTGTCGGTACAGCTGGCATTGGATTCCGGGAGAATCCTGATACTCCCGTACAATGTGGAGATTATCCAAAAACAGATGAAAAAGGTGGGACCGGATACCATCCCGGAGTATAAGCGTATCCCTACCTTTCCATTTTATAGGGTGATCGATATCAACAGCTTGGAAGAGATCATCGAATACGTGGAGGCGAGCTTTCCGTTGAATAGAGACAAGTATACTGAAAAGGAGATTTTTATAACAAAGCTCGTGCTCGACGAAGAATTGCTAGAATTAGAGAAAGATGAGGGTTATCCGAAGATTGTGACAAAAGTGAGATCGATGATTGCGGCTGAGGTTGTGGCAATAAATATGCAAGGGTTTGAGATGAGAAGCGCAGACACATTTATGCAGAAGGGACATCGGTATATCCGCGAAGTTAGGGACAAGCTGAAGGTCTGTAAGAATATCGACGAGAAGGAGACAGCATGCGGGAAACGGTGCACTTAATTTAGCGACATATTAGGGCTCACTGAACATCCCATCTACCACATCATATGGAACAAAAAGGATATGTTTTGATATTCATGAGATTGTTATTTCGCTAATGTACAAATAATAATATACAATCTTCAAACGCCTTGATAAGGACATTATCATTCCTCTCTCAGATACCCACTTACCAACCAAAACACCTATAAGCTCTTCAGGATCTTCTGCATCAAATGAAAACACGGGGAATCGGGGTTAATATGCAACTGCATTATGTGATACTTCAAATTATCCTTTCTAGTAAATCCGTGCACGTACCTCTTGCAGTCTGGTACCGGACACAAAAACTGCGGCTTTTCTGTCGCATGGATCGTCCTGTGATGCCGCTGTAAATCCTTCCTCAGACAGAACGACTTGTGACACCCGGCAGCCGTACACGGGAACCGTCCCGTTCTCGAACTCTCCCTCAACGGCCCGGCCTCCAAGTTGCCGCGCTGCAAATTCTCCAACCGATCCATGATTGTCTCCGGCGGTTTGCATATTTCCGGCACGAGGAGGGGTGTGCTGGGCCGCTGCACGAGTTCCATTTGCACCTTGATCTTGATCTCCCCATCGCTACCCGCGGGGGCGCAAAAGTCCTCCGGCAACCTGGCGTCCTGCAACCTGTCCACCCACTCCGGATCGAACCCCCAATCGCCGGTCCAGTCCTCCATGCGCTTCTTCTTCCACCAGAACTCGTGCGAAACGTGGTGCACCCGATCCGCCCAGCTGGTAAAAGTCTCCCCGCAGAACCCGCACCTCGAATGCTGCGGTCCGGGGAGCACGGAAAACACCCCGTGCAACGGATTCTCCATATCGACCTGCGACGTGCCCTCAAAGGTCGATTTCAGACCGTCGATATTGTGGGCGTCCCGCAGGTGTCTGGCAAAGTGATCAAAACGTATAAACGTCTTTTCGGACAGCGAGTTGTCATTGCATGTCCTCGCGTTCGGGTGGGAAAAACAGTGCTGTCCGAGGGAGAAGCACGTCATGGAGGTGTAGACGGCGGGGACATCCCTCGCCGTCTGAAGGTTATGGTTCTGTCCGAACGAGAAGGGCACGTTTGTCGTGTCTCGGTCGATGCTGCAGAACCAGCACGTCTTGTAGCAGTCCGTACGAGGGGCCGAGTGGGTTATGACGCTCTTGGGGGGCATTGATACAATCACGCCGTGCGGGGAGCACGTCCAGGTCTTCAGCATGAGGTGAATGCTCTCCTCGTGCCGTTTCCAGGTGGATTTTGTGGAGAAGCTGGTGCCGCAAAAGGTGCAGAAGAAGCGGTTTTCGGACTTTGAGGTCTTGCGGGCGACTTTGTGGTTGTTTGTCATTGTGCGCTTGCGCCGGCTCGGGGCGCGCGACGAGGTGGAAGTGGTCCGGATGGAGCAGGCGTCCGAGACTACTGATGAACCGGACCTGAAGGAGCATATACTCGGGGTGCGGCTCGGTACGTATGCCGGCTGCTGGGAGGCGAAATCGTCGGCCGCGAGGGGCCCGAGTTCTTTCAGGCAGTTCGCGCGGGTCGCCCAGCTCACGTTTGAAGAGTTGGACTGTGTGGAAGCCGAATCGGCCGGGTCATTCACAACTTTTGCGAAGCCGGTGAAGCTCACGTCGTCCATTGACGCCGGGGACATTTTCGGGCTTACTGAACCCAAGCGCTCGATGTGGCGCTCGATGGCAGAGAAGGGGGCCTCGAACTCGTCTTCCGAAGAAGCGTTAACGTATCGCTCAAGGATTACCGACTGCTCTGGTATCTCTTGGTGGGAATCTCTCGAGGACGGAGACGGTTCCGACAAGGAAGGAACGTCCGCGACCTCTGGTGGCACCCGCGATGGTAGCTGGTAGATCTCAAAGTCTTGAGACGTAAAGGGGAAGGCTTCTATAAATGATAAAAGATCATTCTGGCCGTTAGTCAGCGCGAAGTCTGTGACGCCGGCTGAACCGAGATCGTATGTCGGAAGAAGCCCTGCAGATGCATCCAGGCCCGGGTTGTCGCTGTTGGATATTTCCACGGACGGCCCCAGCAGGTCGGTGGTATCCTGGATAGCTGGGAAATTAGACAACCAGGTATCGAGGTCGAAATCTTCTGGCGACAGTTGGATCAGGTCCGTATCCGAGAAGTCCATCATGAGACTATCCCCCGGATTCCCCAGACCCTCCATCTTTTGTACCAGTTTCTTTGCCTTCTCCGTTCGCTCAAAAGTGTGTTGTATGTGCCCAATCGTTCGCCTGGCCTCTGCTGGGTTCTTCGGTAAATATCTAGCTAGAAGATTGTCGACAGCACCTGCATCCGAGGGTCTAGAAAGGCACTTGTAGATAGGTTTGATGAAGCCGAGGATATTTTTTCTGTGGAGGTTTAAATTTTTTGCCAGCTGGTAGAAATTCGTTCCAGTATAATTCACCCCTCCCTCTCTCTCAAGGCCAGGAATTAAAGAGTTGGTGAAGCCGGCAATTGTGACTAAGCCCGGGCAAATTAGTAAGCTTGACAGAGCTAATTCCGAATGCGGATTTTGTGCCCAATGGCCTGACAGGGATTACTTGCGGCTTCGTTATAAATACCCTCCGTGTGAGGCTCTGCTCTTCGTGTACTCGGTACGTGTTATATATATTCGAGGTTGCCTCAAGCTTCGATGCATCAAAGATAAAGTCTTTTAAATCGGAAAATATGTCAGCAACTCCCTATTTTATAGACGATTTCGAGCAAGAGTATTTTTTTGGTGCACAGGATTGACCAAGGAAAAAGAGGGGGGTAAGATACTAGCCAACACCGAACGAATACCCACATTCTAGAACGACGACCACAGGAAGTAGCGGATCTGACGGAGTCTGACGGATTATATAAGCGGAGATAGGCGTTAACGTAAGCGTTTTCCTCGCATTTTGCGTACAAGTTCTCGCGGAACTAGGCAAGAAATTGTTGGGACAGTCGATTCCTGCGGACGGAGGGACTCGATTGCTGTTCTCGGATCCGGTTTTTTGTTATGACTCCAAAAAAAAGTATGCATGTCGGTGCTTGTCGCGCTCGTGACTTCGTGTCCGACGGGTAGTTAATATGCCGTCCAGGCGTTTGTGGATGGGATTTATCCCCAGTGAGAGAGAGTTTTTTTTCTCTTGTGCCATATTTAGGCTCGATTAGTCGGGCATGATAACGTTGCTGGTTTCGGCGCCCAATTCCGTCGTATTTTGTCGATACGAGAGTGGAGTGAGACCGCATGTGCTTCCTGTGAGGATAGTCGCAAAATTGGAGAGTTGAAGTCGGAGTCGGAAAGGAGCATGAGAGAAATGGGGGTCACTACATATCCTGCGGACAACCGTCAATTGTTCCGCAGGGTTCCGAACAGACGAGCAATCTAATGCGAGCAAAAGGCATTCAACAATGCAACAAGCAACTCACATTTCCCGGACTCGGAATCCGGACCAGTTGAGGTGATACCAGTGGTCACGATAGTAAATATTGTCACACACAGAGCCGCGGACGAAGTGTGCTACCAAAGTAATCATACTATTACTGATCCATGAAAATTTGAATCAATTCCACGTGGGCCGATCCAAACTTGTGTCACAAAAATGGGAAAAACTGACCTTTTTGAATATTTTTGTACGATCGGATGCAACGTAAAGTTGAAGGTATCTGGCTAAAATATCCAATCCACTCTAAGAGCTGCTGTTGGTTGTGGTCGCGTGTGATATCAAAACAGATCAATAGTAGTACAAAGATGGATGTCTGGTTGGCTGTTGGGAATATCACGACACCAGTCCAGACAGCTTTCAGATGTGTTGACCTGCTGTCCTCCAGGGCCTACTGCCTCCGCTTGCCGACCCGCTAGCTATCATTGAACTTTTATGAATGTCTATGGGAGCACAGCTTGAAGTGGTTTGACAATGAAACTCCGAGATACCTTGGATTTTCTGGAGCAGCTAAAGATTTGAAGATGCCTTCTACTGATCACTTTTATTTCGTGTGTGGTTATTCGCGAGCTATAGAGAAGACGAGCTGTGTTGTTATGTCACAGATTGTTGCAATTGCTAGTTGTGACTGAACTATCTCGTAATCAGGCAACCTTATTATCTATTTCATTACCAGGACATATTGTGGGTCAAAATATAAGACAAAATATCTAAACATCTCGAAATCAAATCCTAACGGTGACTATTCAAAGTTTTAGCTTAAGGTGCAGATGGCTAGTTATATATAGCCCTAATTTACAGAAGATATTGAAGACGGATAAGGGACTAATCTTTTAATTAGCTATGCTGAATTTTCAGTTTATTCTTCCACACCACCATCATATGCATATGCAAAGACCATTTCAAAAGCGGGTTCCGACTTGTTTTCTTCCAAGCTTTCCCCTCTTATTAATGTTGCGCGATGTTCCGGGTTTCTAATACGTGTTCCTAGCCTTTGCCCTCAACTTTTGCCCCCATTTGAAGACAATCCACATCAACGGAACTCCAATCACGGTCCTCGCGCCCGCGATAAAACTGTTCCCCCATCCGTAACCGATCTTGTGATACATGCTGGGCGCGAACAGCGGGAACAAAAACGCCGCCAGGCTCCGCGTGAGTTGAGCTGCCGCTAACGCGCTGCTAGTGTGATCCGAATAGGCATCGATAACGTACGCTTGCAACGGCATGGTCGCAATCTGCATGCCAAAACAAGCCAGGAAGATGCCGATATCGACCGCGATCCACGGCTGGCGGTACTCTGCGGTCCAGCCGTATAGTATCAGACCGAGCGGCGCGATTATACCACCAGGGATGGAAGCCAGGATCCGAGATTCGGGAACGATCGAAGAAGAGTCTTCAGCTTCATTGTTACTCTTATGCTTCTGAGTTCGTGCGTACAAGAAGTCCATGAGGTGTCCTCCGAGCAATGATCCTACTATTTCTCCTAATGCAATGGCGGTGTAATGTAACCCGCTGATCTCGACTGAATACTCGTATTTTGAAGTCCAGAGTTCGGCAAAGCTCGATAGGACAATGTATAGCACGCCGTACTGGAATCCGGAAATAGCAGCCTGGATTTGAATGATCGGATGGAACATGAGAAGGCGCATCGGTCGCGAGAGACTGTAAGCGACACGCTTCACAAGGGAGTGGTTTTCTTCGAAACGCTCGTGCACGGTATAATATCTCGAATCACCCGTTTCTTTGCGTAGTTTTGCGGCACGACGAGAGAGGATCAGCGGGGCGAAAGTCTCCTTGAAGTTGACAAAGGAGAACGCAATCATAACGGCTTGAAAGATGGATGTGGACCAGAACATCCAGCGCCATGTTGTTCGATCCGCCATGAAGCCGCCGATTATTGGTCCTATCCTCGGGTCAGTTCATGGTGAATAGCAAGAACTCCCAGCTGAAACTGACTTACCGACGGCTGAACCCAGAAGCGGAATCAACAAATAGACACCCAGCGTCTTTCCTCTCTCTTCTGCACTCCACAAGTCTCCCATCACGCCACCAGCGAGCGCATAGATACTACTCGCTCCAAAGCCAGCCATAAACCTCGCTCCGATGAGCACGCCCTTAGTATTGGCGAAGCCGCAAACGATATTGAAAATTAAGAACCAAACATTGCTGACATGCAAGACTACGCTTCTCCCATACATCTCAGAAAGCGGGCCGATCAACAATGGCCCGAACGCTGTTGCGAGGAGATAAATTGAAAGTGACATCGTAGCTTCTGTAGAGGACATGTTGAGTTCGCGCGCAATGATTGGAAGCGCAGGTGCCATGATTGTAGAGACTACGATGCGATTAAACCCTGTGGCTGAAAGGACGTCGGTGACAACCCATTTTTGGCGGCGAGACCAATGCTTGGGATTCGCAGGGTCATGACGTTCATCAAATGCCACGAGGTAAGGGTCCTCAACTTTAGTAGGAAGAATACTAGGAGCAGACGTTATGATTGTAGGTAGTTCAATGGTATTTCCCGGAACTCGACCATGGTCTTCGGCTGGCATGTAAATAGCAGTAATATGATCAATTATCTGAGTTTGTGCCATTTTTGAGAATTGCGGTTGATTAAGAAGTGTGGGATAGAATATGGGGCAGGGCGACTTCTTATCAGATCAACGACCATTTTATCAGATTGAAACTCGGAGTCATCGATTCTTGAAGTAGCCGTATTGGGAAGGTATGTTCCAGGGGTTATGTAAGCCGGCAGAGTGGCATCTTCGAGGCTAACCTCATGTGGCTACAGACTCATTCGCAGTTTGCGACGCCAAGGCCATAGTTGCAGAGGCTATTTTCTCCAACACTTCCTAGCTTCAGTAGTCAATCACGATCTCAAATACTAGCTTCGTCATGGCCACGCGTTTCCGTGATGATTGGCCCAAGATGCCGGATGGCACCGACTTTGATGGTAAACAGCTGCTTGAACTGGTTCTCGATGGCAAGAGCCCCTTCCAAGGAGTTTGGGATGTCAAACTACTCATTCAAGAGGTCGCGGAGACTCTCAGCGCCCAAGTGGTTGCCATCCCGATGACCTACCACGGTTATAATAACTATGCGAGTACCCAGTTGATTTAAAGTCGTGATTTACAATATGCTGTCTCCGTAGCTGGGTTCTAATGTTGAGTTTGTGTATAGGGTTTCCACCTCAAGCTGTCGGATGGTCGGGATGTTGTGGCACGTCTGACTCGTGGCGATCTCAATATGCCCGGTTTCGACGGCGCTCCGGTTGATGTACAGGTTCTAGATGTCAGTTTCCAGGTAGCTGTGTACGAGCTCTTGAGCACGGAGCCTGATATTTTGGCATCTCACTTGCTCTACCACCGTATCCCAGTGCAATACCCTGGTCCTAGACTTGATCATCCTCAAGATATTGCCGGCCGTGCTTTGCTTCTGTTCGAAAGAGCGGAAGGGGATAATAATAGATTCGATCTCTACTCAACCCAGCAAGTACATGCCTACTTCTGTAGAAACCCATATCTCCAGATTCAATTAACCTGTCATCAATCCTCTCTATAGGAATCCCTTCTCACCCAAGCGGCTCGTGTCCGTGCATCATTGTTCAATTTGAACCCCCCTATCGACTTTGTCGCTGCGTGGCTCTTTGAGCGCCTGTTCGAAGAAAAGCCCAAATCGCTCCCTGAACCTATTTCTCCCACCCGCGACTTTTGCATCGCTCTTTTCGCCCTCAAGATCGAAGACACGATCAAGAACCTAGGTGACAAGATCGGTCCGGGGAAGAGCGATAAAATTGTCGGCCCCGTTGCCTTCGCGACCAAGAAGACTCTACTGCGCCTCATACCACACATCATGCCCGCTGATAGTTGCGAACGAGATACTTCTTATTTGTATCGGTTTGTTCTCGAGAACGGCGATTTTGGCATCCACAACATGTCGGTTACAATGAACGCGGATAACGAGCCACTCTTGACATCCGTATTCGACTGGGATTTTGGTTGCATCGTTCCGGCCATCTTGTCCGATCCTTTAATGATAGTATCGGTCGATCTAGGGACAGATGAGAATGCCGCCCCTTCGGTTGTTCGAGCGCATGAGGGCGCTACTGCTGATGACCTTGAGGAGTACACCATGTGGGCAAATCAATACGCCAAGGTGAGTCGTCTTTGTTTCCAGCAATCGTCGTTTTCCCTCAGGGTATAAAACTGCGGAGGAATAATAACCGCCTTTCCCTTACCGCGTAGGAACTCTTCAAGCAAGCGCCCGATTACGAACGTGCGATCCGAGATGGGAAATACGCACGCCACCTTTGGTTCGCATTGCGAGACTGGCGAGGCGATGATCCGGAGGGATTTTTTGGCGGTCTGGGGGCTTGGGCTGAGAAGAGTATGGAGGAGCTTGGTGTCCATTCAACACCGCCCGGATAAGAAAGAGACATCAATGAAATTTCTTCAAACAAAAGCATATATCGCCAACTTCGGATTATTTTTTTTGAGACTGAGAATTAGTGACGAGGGCTTTACTACTTTTCTAACTTACTCCTCTGTATCATCTAAATCCCATTGGCGGTGGGTGCCTATTTCCCCCCAAAAGACCTTTTTTTATATGCATCTCTATTGCTATACCAAATGCATAGAAACCCTCAGATACATATCACACACCTTATCAAACACTAGAATGAATATCTGCATGTATATTAGCATCAAGAGCCATCCTCAGCGTAACAAAATCGTCTTGGGAACTTATCAGTCTCACAAGCAAGACAACACAAGAATGCCCAGATGATTTCCTCAACGTTGGTATACTCCAATCCAGATCGAAGGGGTACAGAGTGTCTCCAATTTCTCGACATCAGTGTTCCAAGAGAGCGCTAGTCGTAGCATTTTTCCGTCAACAATTTTCTCGAGTAAGAAATTCGGCAGCATCATCCGAGTCCACGGTTTGAGCCCTCGGATCCAACGGCAAGTTCATACACCTAACCACAAGCGAACAATAGAACCTGCGGTCGCATATTCTAGTTTACATCCGAAAATAACATTAATACCAAAATTGCTCAAAAATCTTTGGCCTTGTCTCATCATGCCGCACTAACAATTACGTTATCCGGTAAGCCGAAGCGGCACAATGTGCGATATTATCTAATGGGTTGTTAGAGACATCATGCACCCGCTGTCGAGGAAGTTGCCGTTTTAGCGAAAGGGGGCTAGTCCCGCCAAGGGAAAGAACTAAAACCCCGGAAAGCATCCGAAATTTTGCCATGATCTTGGTGATGCACAATTCATCGAAAAGTACAGGTTGGCGGGGGCCGGTTAACGGTTACTGGAATTTAAACTGCCTAACGAGGGGAAATGTGAGAGACAAGCGAGCTCCGCAGTGACATCGAAATTTAAACGGTGTGTCAGTCGCAAATATGCTTGCTGAGGTTCTGGAGTTATTTTAAACATACAGATAGGTTAACATGAATGCAGAAGGTACACTGAACGCGAAGAGCCTCAAATAGACGTTAGTTGTCAATCTTGGTGATTCGAAAGTTATATAAACCGCAGATAGTAGCTACCATGATCAAACTTCTTCACTTCTTTCAATATCAATCATACAATCATTCATTCAACCACTCATTTAATCATTCACTCACTTATTCACTCATTCGTTCACTTCTTTCACACATCAATTTAATTTCAAAATGAAGTTCTCTACCGTCATCATCTCTGTCGCTCTCGCTACTGCCGCCCAAGCCCTGGTGGTTTTCGACCCTGCAAGGATCAACGCGTGCCAACGTCCTATCAATGCTAGCTGCTCCCAGCTCTGCGAAAGTATGAACTATCATATCTTGAATAATATAACTTGAAAATCGACTAATAATCTTTCGATAGAATGCACGGACACCGTACAAACTCCATCCGTGATCAACTCTTGCTTCGACGAGAACAAGTTCGACCAACTCTGCATCTCTCAATCCAAATTGGCAGAGAGGGCAGATGTCGATTGCGAAAAGGTCACCCCTCTCAAGCCCGCCGAGGTCATGAAGGGAGAATGCAAGGTTCTCTGCGTTTGTACGTTGATTTATACTTTCCCTGAAAGGTGATACCGAGATGGACGGATTGGACTAACTTGTGTATTTTGTAGGGGCCAAGCAATCTGGAGACTGGAAGGAATTCAAGGAGCACTGCAAATAAATTAGATCAAGCTTCCCTTGGGCGTTATAGAGTCTAGCCTTTTGATCTAGAAATTAGAATATCGGCATCTGTATATACTAAAAAATTCAAAAGCTGCTGATTTACAAAATAAGAATGAGTGTTCCGTATATCGGGTAGTCTCTTGAGAAAAAGGTATACCAGTTCTAGTGCCAGTGCAGTGGTAAACTGATGACCACATGGACCCGATTGGTCTTATCCCATTTTATAGAAAAAATAATGGGAACAAGATGTATTTTGCTCAAAGCTTATGTCTAATAAGCCAACGACGATAAAAAGAAAAAGTCGATTTCCAAATAATCAATCCTATTAGATCCTGAGCTACGGTTCATAGGTGTTGGTTGCAGTACGTCAACGCTACGATCCCCCACTTCGGTAAGTAATCCCGCGTTCCGTGCACCCGCGTATGGGTAGGCTCGGGACTAGTGGTATGGTATCACTATCACCAGCTCCGAACGTCAAGCCTTTCCGCTCAAAATTCGGTATTTCCGTAGTATGCGGGTATACTATGCGACCGGTCATACCACTTTTGCATTTCCGAATACGGGATTTTAGCCGTGGCGTTATAATGTGGGTGTGGCGTTTGGGCACGTTTTCGGTTTTTTTAGCGCATGCAAGAGTCGTGCCACCAACGTCTGATCCACGCGCGGACGAGCTTGGACCGGTTCGGGCTCACAAGACTCGGGGTAGACACACACGACACGAAAAAAAAAGGTAATTACCTCATCGTGTAGCTCGCGTCTTCGGAATGAAATACAATTTAGAATATTTATATATACTCTACTTGGCTCTCTACCTATGTCTCGCCTGATTTACAAAGACCTCAATTGCATATATTAAATTTCATCGATTAAACACTTCAAACTCTCACCACGAAATATCAGAACCAAAACGTCACTCAACCTTTAATATTAGACTAACCATTATTCGCCGGGTAAAGCACGGCAATCTGGTTAAACGAGACAATATTAAACTTAAATAAAATCAAAGCTAAAATGCTGGAAATTCTCCGAAAAGGAGCCCTCACGAACGATGTGGCTCCATCAAAGCTGGACAATATAAACCCACCCACAACACCTTTCTCCGGCTCGGGAATCTCCCCACGCGAAGAAACCCGCAAGACCTGGCCCTTTGTAGAGCACACCCATAGCCTCATCCCCTGGTCGAAATGGATATTCCTCTTCCGAGCCTGGCGGCACGTGCTCGCTACCCAACTGGACCGCATAGCATCCACCGAATCCGTCCGCCACGATTTCAAGGACTCGGCGCAATCCCTACTAAACAGGATCAAAACCTACCCGCAGCAACCGCACTCCACGGATAACACTTACCAAAAGCTGGTAAAATGGCACGCCGAGCTGACGGCGCTGTACCGGAACGTCTATCCTTCGCTCGCCGATACCTCGCCAGATCTCATAAGTGAGCTATCGGTAACGATCGCTACCGTGAGTCCCTTGGCGGACCTGCTGGATAAGATGCCGCACGATCAGTACTGCCCGGCGGATTTCTTCAACGTTAGTAACGAACCGGCTCCCCGTAGGGAGGTGAACGTTGTAACGTCGACGGACGGTACGTTTACGGTGAGCGTGAGCATCCCTCCTCCGGCGTTCAAAATCGATCGGAACCCGCAGGTCGAAACCTTTATATCGCAGAACCGGTTCCTGTTTTCGAACGAGGAGGGTAAGCTCGACCTATCCGGTATTACGCCGAGAACTGATATCTCGCAAGACCTGCTCCGTCTGGACTCCCAATGGCGCACGCTGGGTCAACTATCCCTCACGGAATTGATAAAGATGCTCACGGCGCAGTCGAAATTCGTAACCGTCGAGCACCAAAAGGTCGTGTTGGAGGAAGCCATCATCGAGGCGAGGAATCTATACGATCTATTAGAGGAGTTGAACGGGAGTTCGGATTACTTGGATATCTTTGTGGTTATCGCGAGGAAACGGGGGGATGAGTTTGTAAAGTGGTACGCGGAGAAGAGCGGGGTGTTAGTGCCGGGATTGGTGTACTCTGGGGCCTTGCTGGGGTTCGTGCAAACGTTTGTGGATTGGTTGAATCTATACGAGATTGCTTTGGGGCCGGTGGTCGAGGGTGCAAATTAGATTGGATTATGACAGATGGTATTATTTATGAGAGGGTTTTCTACTGTTGGGTTATAGGATGATGTTTGCATGGGATTGCGTTTTGAGAATCGTTGTTAGGTTTTCGGTGCTTTCCGGGTTTTCTTTCGATTGAGAAACATGTTTCAATACGTCTGGACGTATCGGGGTTTCCGATATGGCTGGACCTTGGCCTTGGGTATACGGAGTAAAAGGTGGCCGATGTTGCACCCTGTAGGATTCAAGCTCCGCGGATCCGTTGGTTTTCATGAAACGAATCAGATAGGATTCGATGCTTTCAAAGTTATCATATGTACATAAACATTATTATTTTACTATTCGAATAACAAGTTTATGGCGAGGATACGCTTGGTTTGGGGTGTTTGCAACATTGATGCATCCGTGTATACCAGTTGGCTACATGAAGACGTGCGCTCTCTACAGTTTGTAAAGATACATTATGACAACAATTACAGACAGGCAAGAACAAGTACCTACACCGTAACGGACACTTATTATTAATTAATTACTTGATAGCTTGATCGAACAGCCATTTCTGTCTTTGATAAACATGTTGGAAATTTTTTTGGTCATCAACATGGAATCCCATCTAGCAGGTAAACCTCGGTATCTCGACCTGTCTACCAATTAATTATTAATCAATCTCACCTTTCGAGATCTTCAGGGTCCATCTGGATCCATTTGTTTCTCCTGTATATCGCGCAGATGCAACGATTGGACGCAGCGCTCTCGAAAAACAGGAAGTTAAAGGCGTGTCGAGCTTCCCTTTCAATCGACCAACCAGGAGAGAAAGATGGTCACTTGATTGTTTGTCTCTTGTTCCTGAACCCGGAACCTTGGAATAATCGGTTCGTGGATCGGCAGGTTTTTCAACGTTTCGGATAGAAGGGGGAGAGGGCCAGATGTTCGGTAGGAATTGCCCCGCAATTCACCTGCACCAGATACTTTCACGATCGGAAGCTTCTTTGGACAGGAATGTTTGCGATTGATCACCTAAGATTCAAAAAAGGGGCCATATAGAAAGAATTCAGGTCCAGATCTCATAATTACCAGGCGATGAAGAGCATACGGCGACACTCACCATGCCGAAGAATTTCACCAAGCCGGTCATAAAGTAATCAATTCAGAAATTTCAAAGTCTAAGACCCTCGGCGGGCGCGAAAACCGGAATGCAAAGCGGATAGCGGCATCTGATAATGAGTGCATTCCTCGAGCTTTAACGAGGCTCGTCGCGCCCTTACTTTGGGCAACAACCATCAGGGCGAAAGGGGAAGATCAAAAATAATAAATTCCTTGAAGAAATACGTGGATAATAATATCAGATGAACGAGTCGCGGCCCTGTCGCTTGGATAATAGCATTCGCCTTTCGGAAAGACCCACCCGGATTCGAATGGGGGACCCGGCTCGAGTTTCGCGATCGCTGCCTTGGGGGACGTTTATTGGAAACCGAGCTATCGACGGCTTGTGAGAACAACAAAGCCGCCCGTGTAAAGATCCACAGTTGCCCAACGAGAACAATAATTCGAACGTGTTTGCGAGATGATTACAATACAAAAGATTTTTAAAATGTTTTGTCGCCTCATCCTGCCCGTTGGAACGACCAGGGCAGAGTTGACGTGTGTGGCCGTTTCAGGTGTGAGGTTTCGGAGACCGAAAGCGTCTCGAATTGAACGGTGACGGGGGTGCGAACGCGAGCGATTGGAGGAGAGCCCCTGGTTCCGTTTTGCTGCGAACCGGGTTCCTGGCTGCGGAAGAAGAGGCGCATTTGAGGCTGACCGGGGTTTCGTCCCATCTTAGTGGCCCCCAGAAACCGCCGCGCAACACGACAGGCTTTGTTGTCCACTCTGACCCTAAACTTGGACCTTCGCGGCTACAAGTGAACGGATCGTCGACCGGCGGCAGCAGAGAGGCCAATTGTTCGGAGAAGGGAGGGGTGGGCATAAGCTGCTTGGGGAGCCTTGAGAAATGGCATTTCTGGCCGCCCTGAGTGGCCGTGCGGGGCCAAGCTTTTCGCCCCTCCAGTCTCGGGTTGAGCACACAGAGTCGACTCGACGGAGATTTAAAGCGAAAAATAGAATTTGTCCGGAATGCACGCAAGCTAGAGCCTGCTATCGCTCGTTTCGCCGGGATTCCTTCGAAGGATCAAAGAAAAAAAACAAAAAAAGTTTCCCTGTCCCGAAGAATGCTTAATGGGCTAATACTTGCTCGCCTCTTTTTCTACTTAGGACGAGGTGCATACATGCATGCGCACCATACGCCTGGGAGCCATGCAGACAGACATATAAGGTTGACGTCCTCCCCGTAAAGACATGTCGTTTCATCGCCATCACCTAGAGTGCTGTCTCTTGTTTTTTTTCTTTCCCATCTCGTCTTTTTTTCTTTCTGAGGTTCGTTTGATTTCGACCTCTTTCCTTCTTTTCACACCGTCTACAGCGTAGATCCTTCCTTCCGATACCAGGCGTGTCGCACGTGTCCTGTTCTTTTTTCACTACCACCTTCCTTCTACAACCTGCCTTGACGGCTTCACTCATTAGATTCATCGTTGCACGATCGATCACATTCTTTGACCTATATTCATAAAACCTCCCAGAGAGTCTCTTTGAATTCTTCCTAAAAAAAAACGTCCGGACGTTCAACTCACAAATCTCGCTCAACCGCACAAAGCCGGATTAAGTTCCTGGATTTTCGAAATTTGAGAAGATAACCAAAAGATTAAATTCTTCCATTCCACGAGATACCTTTTTTACCCAACGAGCATTTGAAACTTCGTAAGAATCGAGGGTGAGACGTTAGATATCCAAGTTTTTCACATTGCGTGTGCAGCTCCTGCTTTTTGGCGCCAGTTTCCAACGTTGAAACGTCGTGTTGTGCTACTGCTACCCCCCACGTTACCGTTGCTATACCACGTTGGAGCTTCACCCTGCTTTTTCTCCAAAAGAAAGAAAGAAGATTTTGATATTCATTCCTTCATCAACATTATTTACGACCTCTCGACCAACCTCAGCAATCAGCTAGATTCCTCAGTTTCTCAACCATCCATCATATCGAAAGAATAACTTCAAACTCACAAATAACTCTATCGCTCGCTTCGCAAGCATGCAATTCTTCAAGTTCCTGGGCGCTTTATGCGCTCTGGGTCAGCTCACATCTGCTATTCCCATTCCGCAACGGTAAGCTAGCCTTTTCTGACATGATACCGAATTCCCTCTCTGATATTCCACAGATCATCACTAGTAGCCCGTCAATCTCCGTACTGGCTTGGCGGAGTCCAGCATCAAGGTCTCGCCGCCTTCAACAGCAATCCAGCTGCCTACAAAGTCTTCCGAAACGTCAAGGACTTTGGTGCCAAAGGTGACGGTGTCTCCGATGATACCGATGCCATCAACGCTGCCATTCAAGACGGCGGTCGATGCATGAAGGGATGCGATTCTTCCACCACTCAACCCGGGTTGATCTACTTCCCCAGCGGTACCTACCTCATCTCCAAGCCAATCATCGCAGTCTACTACAGCCAGCTTGTCGGTGACGCCGCCAACCTGCCAACTCTCAAGGCCGCCGCCTCGTTTAGCGGTATGGCCGTTATCGACAGCGATCCCTATGAGAGCGATGGTTCCAACTGGTATACCAATCAGAACAAGTAGGTTCTCCAACGTTCTGTTTCATTGTCAAAGATACTGACAGTTTCTAGCTTTTTCCGTGCCGTCCGTAACTTTGTCATCGATTTGACCGCTACCCCAGCTGGAACCGGTATCCATTGGCAAGTCGCCCAGGCATCCTCGCTTATCAACATTCGGTTCGAGATGGTAAGTTATCCAACAATGAGTTCCTGAAACATATTCGGAAACGCTAACACTATCTGCAGGGAAACACTGAGAGCCAAGGTATCTTTATGGACAATGGATCAGGTGGCTTCATGTCCGATTTGACCTTCAAGGGTGGAAAACTTGGTGCCTTCCTCGGCAACCAGCAGTTTACCACTCGCAACTTTGTCTTTGACGGTGTCAAGACTGCCATTCTCATGAACTGGAACTGGGGATGGACCTTCAAGAGTCTCGATATCAAGAACTGTGGTGTCGGTCTCGACATGACGACCGGTGGCGCTCAAGCTCAGAACGTCGGATCGGTTCTCATCTTGGACAGCAAGATTTCCAACACTCCAATCGGTGTCAAGACGGTCCACTCCGCTAGCAGTATGCCCATTACCGCCGGAACGTTGGTTATCGACAACCTTTCCACCAACAACGTACCAGCCATCGTTGCCAACGGAGAAGGTGGTGCCATCTTGGCCGGCTCTGGCGGCGCTATGACCGTTGACAGCTGGGGCCAAGGTCGTGTCTACTCTCCCAATGGTGGAAGCCGAGTTCAAGCTGCCCTTAACCCCAAGCCAGCCAAGCCAGCAGCCCTCCTTGACGGCAATGGCAACATCTTTGAGAGGTCTCGCCCACAGTACACCGATGTCCCCGCTTCAAATATCATCTCTGCTCGTTCGAACGGTTGCAAGGGTGACGGAGTCGCCGATGATACCGCTGCTCTTCAGGCTCTTATCAGCAACAATGTCGGCAAGGTCATCTTCCTCGACCACGGTGTCTACAAGCTCACTTCCACATTGTACCTCCCCCCCAACACCAAGATCGTTGGTGAAGCTTGGTCCACTTTGATCTCCGAAGGTGCCTTCTTTGCCGACTCCAAGAACCCCAAGGTCGTCATCTTAGCCGGCAAGCCAGGTGAAACCGGTTCAATCGAGCTCTCCGATCTCGTCCTCGAGACTGCAGGACCAGCCGGTGGTGCCATCATCCTCGAATGGAACATCGCCGACGCCCCAGGTCAGAAGGGAACCAACGGCATGTGGGACGTCCATATCCGTGTCGGTGGCAGCGCCGGAACCAAGCTCCAATCCGACGAGTGCAAGAAGAACCCCTCCGCTGACGGCACTCAGATCAACCACAACTGCGAGAGCGCCTTTATGCTCATGCACATTGGCAAGACGGGTTCCGTCTACATGGAAAACAACTGGATCTGGACCTCGGATCACGAGCTCGACCGCAACGATTTCAGCCAGATCACCATCTTTAGCGGCCGCGGTCTGTGGATTGAGTCGCAAAAGGGACCCGTCTGGGCCTACGGTTCCGCCGTCGAGCACAACGTCATGTACCAGTACCAGCTGACAAACGCGCAAAACGTCTTTCTGGGCATGATCCAGACGGAGACACCATACTACCAGAGCAACCCCACTGTTTATCTGCCATACGAGGTCAACCCGGCCTTTGAGGATCCCGTCTACGACTGCCCGGACAAATCCCAGGGATCCACCTGCGCCAAGTCCATCGGTCTCCGCGTCAAGGACTCCAAGGACGTTTTGATCTACGGCGCCGGATTGTACAGCTTTTTCGAGAATTACACTCAGGATTGTCTCAAGACTCAAACTTGCCAGGACGATATGGTCTCTATTGAGGGCAACACGTCGAATTTCTTCGTGTACAATCTCAACACTGTCGGAACGAGCAATCTGGTAAAGGTGAACGGTAAAAAGCTGGTCCCGCAGAAGGAGAACCAGAACGGATTCGCGTCCACCATTGCCATGTTTTCGCAGCCGTAGGCCGGTTGTTATTTACAGAGGCAGCAGCAAGGGTACGGGAAGAAGGTTTTGAAATGAATTACGGAGGAGACAGTGATAACACTGTTATCACTTAATTCGGTCTGTTACGATCGTAAAGATCTAGTTTTCTGCTTTGATAGTAGGAAACTCATAGGGGTTTCATTTCGTGGCGTTCTTTCTAGTAACTTTGTTTCGTTTCTTCTTTCCCATGTTGATAAGATTCTACTACCCTGTACATATCCCCTCTGGTGGGACTTTGTGTGTCTTTTTTTTCTTTAGCGTTGCATATACATATACCCCATGAATGTTTATTTTTATTCAAGATCAAAATGAAAGGATATTCTAGTATTTGAGTACAAGAAGCTGAAAGCAATGTAAATGTGATGCTCGTAGGGATGGAGACAAAGATTGTTTGTAGGTATCGGTAATGACGAGGATGACCCTCTAGGCTATTTACAATCCACTCTAGAGGTTTAACTTACAATACACAAAACATCTAACAGCAATATGATGATACCGTACGCCCCCGACTATGCTAAATAACAAGAAATAACCCATCTAAATAAATAAATTTATACACATACACGGAAGCCTCTAACTTAACCTAGATTGCCCTATCACTGAAGGCCTAGATATGTTAATACCGCCTCTGTCGCTTCACCGCCGGCTCACCACCTCTCTCATTACCCCTCTTCCCTCTATCAGGACCTCTGAACCCACCCTTCTTCCCATTCCTCGCCGCCTTCGGACAATCCGCCTTCCTATGCCCCACCTCACCGCACCCGTAGCACTCTATATTCCCACCACCTTGCGGTAAACTCAACCTCCCACCAATCTGCTTCAACCCTCGTAACGCTTCATCCGCGCGATCGTGTCTCCTCGCGTCCCTTTTCGCACGTTTAACCTCCGCCCTCCGCTCCAATTCCGTTTCCGAAGCCGATGTATCCTCGTCGTCGTTATCGTTACTATCGTCATCGTCGTCGTGGTCCGAGTTTCCGGCGGAGGAAGCGTTCCGCTTCCTCGTATCCTTCTTATCCTGCGCCACGGGAGCCGTACGGCCGCCGAAATACCGTCTGCTCCCGTTGAGTGTGATTTTTGAATCTTCGGCATTTTTCTCATTGTCGTCTCTGGAACCCGAATCGTCGCTACTAGTATTACCACCGATATCATCCTCCTCGTCGTCAGGGCGAGAGGAATTCCACAATCCATCACCGACCAAAACCCTAACCGCGCCCACCATCTCCCCCCCACCGCGTACCTCCGTGGCGCGCTCGGATTCCGGTAAAGAAAAACTCCAGCGTTCTTCGGCGCCCGTTGCGGAGGCGGATATGGCGGCTTCTCGACGGGAGGTTTCCAGGCGTTTGGCGGCGAGGATGGCGGTGCGGGAGAGGTTGTCGTGGTGTTTGTCCGAGTTGGATTGTTTGGTTCGGGTGTTTGATTGCGATAATGATGTGGAGAAGGTCGAGGAGGTCGAGGTGGTGGTAGTTGGGTGTTTGGATTTATTCTGCGATGACGATGGGATGGAGTAGGGTGACGGGTAGTGTTTCGATGAGGAGGAAGTAGATGACGGGCGTTGCATGAACTAGAGGGACGGGGAGGGTGGTTAGCTAGTGGTCATTTTGAGAGGTTGTGGGGGAGTGAGGGGAGATTGAGGTTTCGTGGGTACCTTCATGTTTAGTAGACGGGAAGAGACGGGCTTTGAAGCCGGTGACGAGGTTGAGGAGGCCATTTGTCGCGGAGTTTTTTGGGGAGGGTGATGACGATGGAGGTAAAAAAACGTTGAAAGTTTGAAGGTTTGCGCGCGCCGGGTTTTTCTTTTGGTTCCTGCCAAAGTATGGAATTTCGCGCTTGTCCGAAAGTGGATGGGAGGAGGAAAAGTGTAACATCAGGCAACACATATCGGGACGAGATGGATCCGCAAGCCTGGGAGGATCGGATACCAATCCCGTGATAGCACAGCAAGAGACGGTCTCGTAACCTGGACTCCAGCTGTTCGTATAAGATTCAATTTGAATCAATCTAGCTAGTGCACTTTTTCCCGATATTTTACATTGAGCTGGTAGGGGCAAAAAAACTTTATATCCGGTATCCTTGGACATATCCGTGCCGGTGTTAAGCACCGTTCCGGATTCCGTTCTTGATTCCAGTACTAGTTCTTACCTTTGGACAAGCAATAAGTCCAGCAGCGATGGGTTGATGATGGAAGTATCGTGGTACGTAGATGGCGGCAGCCCGCCGGGCCCGAATCGGTTTTGACACGGGTTTTAACATGGAAACATGTTGTAATATACGTTGTCGACTATTGCTTGCAAACAGAACCCAATATACTCGATCAGGCCGAAGGGCAAAACTTGTCTAAATGATGAAATGGGAAAAGAAGGAAAGGGATGGGATCCCTTCGGCTCCCATCTATCAAGGTTAAACGTATACACCCTCCTCGGTACACAAACCGATAACAAAAACAAGAAAGGCCGTCGTCAAACCTCATAAATGTTCCCGCGCTCTGTCGACCCAGTAATCTGAACTTGACCGTCCGCTCCAACGCTGCTCAGCTCAACACAGAAAACACTAAACCATCCGTCCGTACTCCCCGCCTTCTTTCCCTGGAAGTATTCCACCTCGGGAACCTCCCACCCGCTGACAAAATTCACGTTTTCGATTCCGTCACCGCTGCGGGCCTGTGACTTAAACCAGCTCCCCACCACCTCCATCAGCACTTCATCACTCATATCGAGATTTTGAAACCCGCCGTACACGCGAACCTTTGGCCAGGGCAACATGGCTGTGCGTAACCGGCGAAGAGAGCCGACGGAAGCGTAAACCTGCATTTGCGAGAACGAGTCTCTTACAACGTGCTTTGCCGGAGCGTCGATGCGGAAATCCGTGACGTTAGGAAAGCGGGCGGCGAGCTCGGTCACGACGTACTCGGCGCAAACGTAGAGTATCGCGTGGAGATTCTCGACGGTTGGGTAGATGTAGGCACCGTATTTGGAGTTCTCGATGCTGCTGGCTTTGATGGTGAGACTTTTGAGAGTGTTGATGGAACGGTGGAAGAAGAAGGTCGGGTTCAGGATCAACTCAGGGTCGTTTTCGCTACGCTTGACGTCGCGGAAATCAAAAATGCGTTGGGTGCCCGGGAGGTCACTGGTAGCGGCGCGCTCGAGGGATGATGGGAAGGGGATGACATTATTTTCGGTCTTGATGCGGTGTAAGGGAATTGCATCAAGAAAGGCGGCAGTATCGGGCGGCAGCAGGGCTATGATCTTTTCCACTTCGGCATGGGCCAGCTTGGCGGGGTCGATGAGGATAGTCTCTATGGATAACGCCTTCAGGCTATCGAACCAGGGTAAAGAGGAGATTCGGCTGAGGATAGCGGCGGGGAGGACCCAGTGGAGCCGTTCCGGGACGGTGTATAGGAAATGTACACCGATGATATTTGGAAAGATGCCAAGGGAAGAGCTGTACAATCGAGCATTTTCGATCGTTCGGGGGGGGGTCGAAGGATCTATAAGGTCGACAAAGTTGACCTCTCTGGATATCTCGGTATCTCTGTATCAATCCCCCTGCGCAACTTTGAAAGATGAGTTGATTGTGTGGTATTTTGTTCTCACCTAACGGAAGACCTCAGATGGCTCAGATGCCCAGTATCACCAAATGCCGCGAGTGAATCCCTAGATAGATTGATATTACGAAAGAGGAGCGGGAGTGTAGGGCCACGAGTGCGCTTGGCGCAAACGGAGATGGTGACAATGTCATCGAACGGAAGGTAATCGTAGATGGCGGCCCAAATTTCGGCGGGGAAGCGCGGGCCGCCATTCGCATGTTCGCTCAATCCTGATAAAGACATTATTTGAATCGAACAATCTTTTCTGCTACAGTTTCAGGATAGAGTCAGGACTCGTGATTGATGATATCAATCGTGTATTCAGGATGCATGCTACAGAGGATTGTACCTCGCCAGCTTCGTCCGCCTTGTAGTCGAGCTTTAAGGATAATGTACACTACTGTTCCTTAGAAGAAATAAAAAGTGTTGTATGTTCCATTTTCGAATGTAGAAATAAACAGGTATTCGGGAAGATAACATGACACTTGAGATTGCTCGTCTCGCATAAGTCTAACTTGATGGTTACACGAAGACCCTAGAGATCCAAAGAGAAGCGCCTCAAAATTTGCCCAAGCCCCCGAGACTAAAGTTTGTAAAATGTCCTTTTGAAATTGCAAGAACCTACGGTTGAAGTTCTCGTTGTAAAAAACAGTATTTCTACCTAATTAAATTAGATGTATTATCGATATATATATAGGAAAAACATGCATAACACCACCGGCCCAAAATTATTACGACCGCTCTTGGTATTTAAAGTAAGGTGCGGCACCAGTCATTCTTATAACAAGCCAGTCAATCACCCACGAAGGAAAGAAAGCAAGCAAGAACCGCACGGAGCCTGCACTTTCGCCAGCCCAAATTCTCACCGGCTTGCTATTCTTGAGCAGTTTACCCACAATTGTTTTTGCAAACGCAGCCGGAGTAATGCCCACAACTTGCTCTTCGTTCTTGAGCTTTTCGATCTCCGCTTTGTTGTGAGCAAATATAGACCCTTCCGGAACGTACATTGGTTCCCGGTTCTCCAACATTCGGGTCCTGACACCTGCTGTAGAAAGAATTACGACCGAAACGCCGATGGAATGTAACTCCATCCTCATGGCGTCCGAGACCTGGTCCAATCCAGCTTTTGAAGCGCTGTAGATTCCCAAAAACGGCATGCAGACTTTCGAGCCGACGGAGCTGTGGTTCACGACGGTACCGCGAGCGACCTGGAGTAGAGGAGCAAAGGCCTTTGTCACGGAAATCACCGACCAGAGGTTTGTATCGAAGAGCAGTTTAGCCTTGGTAAAATCGGTGTCCAAAATACCCGTGCAAGATTCTGTAGAAAATGTGTCAGTAAGATTTCCAATTGGAATTGTGCAGTTCTATCGTACCTATGGCGGCGTTGTTGACAAGGTAGTCCAACCTGCCGCCTGTGGAAGTTTCCACAACCTTAACCGCTGCCTGAATAGCGTTCTCATTCAAGACATCAAGCTCGACAACTTCTATACCCATATCGACCAAATGAGTTGTCTTTTTCAGGTTTCTGGCTGACGCGAACACCTTCAAGCCGCGACGGTGGAATTCTTGGGCCAGCGCATCACCCATTCCGCCTTGGCTACAGCCAGTGATAAAAACCGATTTCGACATTATTCCTGTGCGATAATTGCTTTAGATGTGGGGCGAATGTCATTTCGTGGGGGCGTTTTGTAGTTTTAACAAGGTTCGACGCAAGGAAGCGTTCAGCTTTATAATAGCTTGGTCTCGCAAGCCGGACAACACAGGTGTTCCGAGTGGCGAAGATCTACCCTGGCAACTGCCGTTGATGCAACCTGCTGACAGGCCCAATTAAATGGGCTGACAGTGATTTCGGGGACGGAACCAAAGTAATTTCCACAACCGAGTTAGTGCCGAGCTTTGGTCTAACTGCGAATCGAGCCCGATCTTTAACAAAGCAAACGCTAATGTCATGAAGATGAGCCAGCCAACGCCATGCCAGTTGTGCTACACTAAACAGTATATAGTGAATGTCATGGGTAGGGGTTGCGTTGGTCTAAATTGCGACAAAAACGGACCGTTCGAGGTGTTGTGGTCAGATATCGGATGGACTGGTCCACAGTTATACCAGTTATGTCGTTCCGAATCCTAAGCTACCTCTCCTTGTTCGCCTTTTGATGAGATTCAAACTATGATTTGATTGTTACATTGAAGGAAAGCAAGCATAAAACCACCTTGGAGATAAGCCACCTCCAATAATTATTTACAAAATTAGATTAACTAAATGCGAAGTCAAAACAATACAGGTTCAATTTAGAGAGAAACCAGTCTCATTATGATATTTATCGTAGAAGCAAAGTTGCTTCAATGATAAAAATATACAAATTTACAGAGTAAAATCATTCTCATCGACAAAAACACTACCAACCTGGTACGATACTGGTTTTCAACGGCAGCTTGCCATGACGCACCGGTCTCTGTGTAATCTTACCCTCGATGTTTATTTTCATATCCTTAGTCTCCTCCTCAAACGCAAACATTCCAGCTAAACAAGTTATAATCGTCTTCAATTCAATGATGGAAAATTTCTGCCCGAGACAACTCCTCGGGCCCATCAAGAATGTCAAGCTCGTATGCCTTGAACCACCGGTATTATCTGGTCTGTCCCAGCGATCCGGGTTGAATTCTTCAGCGTCCGGACCCCATATTTCTTCGGAAAGGTTCATAAAGGCCATGAAGAGCATAATTTTGGTCCCTTTTGGAACGAATTGTCCGTTGATGGTCTCATCAGCAGCGGACTCGCGGATAGTGACCGGGATCGAAGGATGGAACCTCAGCACTTCGTTACAGAAATTGCGAAGGTAAGGGATATTTTCAATGTCTTGCGTGGTGATGGATTCGAAAGACGGAATCGCCTCACGGATAGCGGTACGGAGACGTTTTGCGACCTCGGGACGGCGGGAGAGTTCGTACGCCGCCCAGGAGACAGCTGCGGACGTGGTCTCGTGACCGGCAGCTATGAGGTTCATCAGTTGATGTTTCAGCTGTTCGTTGGATAACGATCCTTCTTCCATTATTATGGACAACATGTCTAATATGAGTCTCTCTTAGCTTCGGGATCTCTGCTGTAAATTTTGCCTGTAAATTTTGCCTGAAACTACGTACCAGTATGCATCTCCGTCCCTTTTTTCGACTCTACTCTCTTTTGTCGGATCACATCATCACAAAAGTTTTGAATTAGATTGCTCGACGCCGTGATGTCCTTCAAGCTCTTTGAAGGCAGGCGCTTCATGAACCACAGAGGCATAAACATATTCAATGCGTTAAGCCATGGCCGTCGCTTACTAGGCTCCAGCAGAAAAACTCTGTCATAAGCTTCAAGCAGATCGTTGGCAGGGTCCTCCATGGCGTTAAAATCGATCCCTGCTGTGGTTTTACCAATGATATCTAGAGTACAGCGGGAACTCCAGGAGTTGATGTCAATCACAGGATCTTCAGATCCCGAATCTTTTATCTCCTGTGTGATGAGTCTTATCATATCCTTAGATTTCTCAAGGAATAGGGTAGAGAATGATCGTAATTGTCGAGGGTAGAAAGCTTTCAACAGAATCTTCCGTTGACATTTATGTTCGTCTCCTTCCGACATTATGATACCGTTGCCCAGAACGCGGCCAAGCGATAACTGGAGGATGTGAGGCTTGACAAACTTGTAAGACTTGGTGAGAACCTCTGCAAACACTTTTGGGTCGGTAGGGACCAAGCGCTCGAGGTTCATTATACCCTACAATCGTCAAAGTCCCAGATTAACCATAATTCTCATATCCGAGCGGCCAATTCCACTCAACGGGGTGTTACTTTGAGAAAACCAACCTTGTATAGTATCAACCCATTATTTGGTAGCTTCTTGGCCCAAGCCCTCTTTTGTTCACCGCTTCGCTCCCTATCGACTCGCGCGCCATGCCCATTCCACCGACTTGGAGGCTAGATATCGAAACATCGTTAATATTTAAGTCCCTGTGAGTTTTGTTCAGGATTACAAGACATTTAATGTGGGGTTATCATACCTTAGGTTCCGGCAATCCTCTTAGGGGACTAACAAAGTTAGGATAGATGAGCCAGCAGTAGAATCCATACCAAAAGCCTTGAAGTATTGTCAAGAGTACGACGCTAGCAAAGTATTGTAGGAAGAGAGATTTCCAAGAAATCAAAAGGGTAGGATGAGAGAGCCGCACCAGGGCATAAGACTCGATCAACGAGAGAATAAAGATTCGGAGCAAAGCCATAGTTGGTAAAGTGATTTATGACTTCTTGAAGAACTTGAGCGCTCAAATTTGGGAATGCAGACATTTGATCGAGATCCTGTGGCAGCATCCACTGCTTTAATACAACATGGTAATTAACCTAGGATAGAATTAAAACTTCGACATCGTACGATAATTTCCATGAATGACGTGTATTTGGCATATCGGGGACCTTTAAGCGCTATATTAGAGTTTGAAGCTCATAGCCCTTTCTTAATATGCCCCGGTCTTGATTCCATCATATGATATGCAGATAAATTCGAAAATGAGAGAATAAAATCGTTCGAAACTTATTACTAACTCCGGTTACAGTTGTAAAATTTTGCGTGCTTGAATCGGAATGATGAGATGAGTCGAGAGATTGTACGTCAAATCATTTCTTTGGCGCATGATTTTCGCAGATATGCCTGGTTGTATTTCCGGAAAAAGCAAAAGTTCATATTGTGGGAAGTAATCCCTCGCCGGAATAAATAAAAAGGAAAAGCAAGGACCCAATTGATATTAATGATATTTGAGTGTTGAAGTGGCGACAGATACATAGCAAATACTCTGTTTTCCTAGTATTGTATGTATAGTATGTGCTAATCCTCTAAGAAGGGGCTTGTGAATATAACCCCCTGTGTAATCAAAGTGATGTAGTTGTTGAGCTGATTGACTTCGGCAGGGGTTAAGGACCACGCGATACTCCTTAAACCAAGTCCCGACAGGCTGCAACATTCCTTAAATTCGGGCTCGACGTCGGCAGGCTGCAACATTCCCCTTTATAGCGTTAAGGCTATTGTCTATGCAAATCTGTAGCTTTGTCGCCACCAAACAATCAGTTCGAAACTAAACTTGAGAGCTCTGTTCAAATATTCTGAAAAGCAAAAATGTGTATTTAACCTACAGAATACAGAATCATTATAATCTTATTAAATTTGACAAAGAAAGAAATCGGTTTAAGGCCGGTGAGAGTGTATAAAAGCCCAAGTCCGTTCTAATCCATCTAAATTCATCAGATTACAATCAGTTATAGTATTACGCCTAGACTCGGTAAGTATTCGGCGTTGTTTGGCTTGATATCGTATCAGTTTTTATTGGTAATTTTCGAGCTTCAAGCAAACCTAAGTTTTCAAACTTGGAACAACACTACGTACCAAGATTGTCGATATAATGACGGGAAACACAGCTTCCGCATCGCCACCTTGGCCTGTGGAATCGCCCAAGGAGCTAGAGACCTCACACCAGCAAACTACCCTACCATTGAAAACGGAAATTTTGATTGACAGCAAATTGGTTCCTATCAAAATACCTGAGCTCTACAAATCAATTTTAGCAACGGCGAAAAGTCCACCTGTTAACCCCTTTTATGAGACGGTCAAGGCACAAAGGCACTCGAGGATATCCAAAATTCTTAACTTTAGCGAGGAAGTATCGCGGAAGACACTTGAAATAGATATCCCCTTAGTAGCGGCCACACTTTTCCCTTATGCAACAAAATACCAGCTTGAAGTTTTCGTTGATTACGTTTATTGGTTGCTTATTTTTGACGATCGTAAGTTGTTAAATCTTCTTAGTCGTAGGAAATCTCAGCACGACTTACAAAGTTTGAAGGTATGGATGACGGCGAATTCAAAGACGACCTCATCGGGGCAACAGATGAAATACTTGAGACACTCGCCATTCTTGATGACGACCATCCCACGGTTACAGCAGAAGAAAACCCCCTTAGGCACATCTTCCAGGATATATGGGAAAGGGCTAGCACGGTAAGTAACCATCGGCTGGATTAGCATAAGTTCTTTTTGCCCCGTACTGTGATCGTCTGGTGGAAACTAAATTTATGGCGTTCGAGGCAGAATATCTCAAAAGGTTGTTACAACTTGGATGGTCATTTGATCAAATTGTAAGTTTATAGGCAGCTGATTGAAACTATAGAGCAACGGCATAGGTACAAAAGAGGAAATCGATCTTACATGATGGGATTGGTAAAACAGATCCGGTGGACAGGATGTGGTGCCAAATACACAAATCTTGACCAATACAGGGACGCCAGACGAGGAACTGTTGCTATCTACCCATTCCTTCCGTTTTGCGAGTATGTCAACCAATTCCTCTTGAAGACGTGTCGTTCTCTCTTTTCGCTTCAACAGAACAGCAGCAATGTAGGGGGAGAAGAGAAAAAAAGAAAAATTATGTCAATGTGATTTGAGAATCTATACTAAAATGTTTGCTCAGGTGGCAGCACTCTATCACACTTCCAAGCTATGTTGCGGATCACCCTGCTATAGAAGTTCTCGGAGAGATTATCAGCGATATTGCCTGGCTGTAGGTTAAAATCGATTTACAAGTCAGTCCACAGACTCCTACTAATTATGTCGTAGCTGGAACGATATATGTTCTGTCAAGAAAGACATGGTAAGTTTGTCGATTGTATAGACTTTCAAAGTTTATTCTCTGATATCACATATTTCATTCTGCACAGGAGACTGGCGAAGAAAGTAACTACATTATCACCCGGATGAGGCAAGGTGACACTATGCAAGAAGCCATGGACGTGGTCGCCTGTCTACTGGATGAATGTTACGAAAAATGGGGAAAGGCAGTGGCAGAAGTGCCGAAATGGGGCGAGGATGTTGATAAGCAAGTTTCAACAGTTATTCAAGCCTACCTTACTTTGGTTGTAGGTCTTGTTAGTTGGAAGTGAGTATCTGTTATATTGGAATTAGTCGGAACAAGAACTAGCTGACCAATCCCGAACTAAAGTATCAGAACGCCGAGGTATATGGGGCGGGATATAGAGATGGTTTGCCGGACGAATTCGATCAACATTCCTAAAAGCCTTCTCAAAAGATATCAGAAGCCGCGACCTAATTATGAATGCCGCCTGTTATAATCCATTCCTCATATTGCTTTACTTCTATGTCTCATATTGTACCTTTAGGTTTCTTTCGATGGGTCTTGAAAGCTCTATGGTTTCGTTTGTTAAAATATATTCTTCTGCACGCTAGCTTTCAAGGTCTCAACTTTACCAATTTTACAGCACACTAGTTTATTGATGGTATTATAAACCAGAAGTCGGGGAATAGATTTAAACTTTTCATATAAACCGTATAATGATAAACAATATAGCCTCTGGGCAAGGCCTAAATTGTTTTCTTGGTTCTCTACTGGCATTTCACGAAGTTCGACTGGACATTCTGAAGGATATATATGTTGTTCCGCTTCTCAACTCCGGCGTCAACTCCTATCCACCCGTCCCCACACACCCACCAGAACTGCAAAAAGACTGGCTAACTAGCTGGTTAGCTGGTCGAAGCATGCGGGGGAAAAAAACAAGATTTATTATTAGCTAGGTATCAGAGTCATATGAAGTTTACGTCCTTCCTCCCGGCGACTTTTTATAGTCTTAACATACTTAAGCTTGTATGCAAAGACACAGAAACCAGGCTTTTCAGTTCAGTTGGGCATAAAATTCATTTGTGAACGTCATGAACTCCGTAAAATGCAAACAGGTCATTTAGCAAGGCAGTATCCCAAATCACATGGTAAATGTGCTACTAAGAATGATACCACACTCTTGTCAAAAGATAAATGGTCTGAAGACCACCGGCTTCTCGCTACTTAGCTTAGAGCCTATGAGAGCGCATTCTGACCCAATTGTGGCGGTGTTTGGGAAATTGGACGAAGCGATGTGTTGCGGTCGGGCCTCTCAAGTGCGCCTACTTCACATGAGTTGAGCGCCCGCGATACTGCCTTAGTGCCTTGGGAAGACCGTTTTACCCCTCAAATATTGTAAGTCTTCCTTTCAGAAAGGCATAAAGGAAGGACGGAATCATGATGACCTGATCCATCTTGCTCAAAGGTTTACTCTGTTCTTACAAACCGCCCGTTCGCGTTCCTAGCATCATGGTGGCTCAACCCATACACTCAAGTTCCTTCCTCCCTTCAAGCAAAATGAACACACCAGATACCAGCGAGAAACCTCACCCGATGGGACCTCCTTCAAATTTCTTTATCCCGCCGGAAATCATAGAACGAATATTGATCGAGCTTCCTGCGGTTACAGTTCTGACATCTTGCCGGCGTGTTTGCAAGACCTGGAAGGCTGTCATTGAAACTTTCCCAAACCTCAGATACTACTCAACCACTGGTCTCAAACTCTCCGAACGTGAAACAGATTCGGAGCGCCCCCCACAAATTACGCCAATGGCGGTTGAAGTGTTATCTCGATTTTGGAAAAAACTAGCAGGAAGCAGCTTTGTCGAACCCCCAGCAACAAAAAAAGAGGCCTCACAAACCTCACTAGGACGGATTCGATCAAAGATCACCAACCCTCCAAAAATCTTTCTCGACACGTGCTATAGCTTAGCAAGTAGAGCGTTCGACTATGATGATGAGGATGATTCAAGCTGGAAGCCTGGCTTAATACTCTGCCTAGCATATCTCACAGCACCAATAGTCATACCGATTTCAATCACGAAAGGCTGGATTAAAGAACGCACGAAAAGACTAACTTTCAAACCACTGGATCACAGTCGGAAACAATTCCGAAAACTAGCTCACCACCTGCTGGTAGAGTTTACACCGATCATGAAAAGGGTCCCGCTTACCACGCAGCGATCAAGTTGTGCGGGCATCGAAATATACACAAACTTTGGATTCCTACCGAAATTTGACGGATCGTTGCTTTCGGAGGCGGAACCTTACCGGATACCCGATAGCTACTATAGGATGGCATTGACTCTTGTCACCGCCGTGCACAATTACACACCTTCGGAGGTTGGGCTTGTCCCGCTATGCGCTACTGGTCTAAGCTACGGCGAATCGTCCGCGGTACCGGATGAGTCTATCGTTCTCTTCGATTTTGATTACCAGGGAAGTAGTGAGAGTATCGGTGGGCAAAGGTTGACTTTCGGAGGGAGGAAACCATACGATGTACAACTCGTGGACAAAGGGAAGAAGTTTATTGGGGTGCACTATGTGGCGAATTATTATCGGGTATCTTTATAGAAGTATGTTAAAGTTAGCGATTTCACTGGTGGGATTGTCGATTTAGTGTAGTTTGTTCTATTAGTATTGAGCCTTGCAAGGCGTATGATCAGGTTAATTTGCTTGCTATTTTGGCGTATCCGCATGGCGTGGTAGGCCGTATTTATTGGACATTATTTTATTTTAGTCTCGATTCGAGGCTGATTTCATTGAATGATATAACCAAAATGTTTTCAGAGACTTAGAATCAAATGCATTCATCAGAAAGTAAAGCTAGCAGTAGTACGAGTACGTAGCTAGTTCATCGAATAGTGGTTGAACCAGTTTCTTTGGCTTAGCTTCTTACCAATATTGCGAATCGGCGAACATGCTAGCAACAGGCATGATACACGATCGATCCGAGTCAATATGCAGGTACAACTAAGCATTCGTTGGCTGATACCAGGAATCAAATGCTTGTAGCCATTCAGGTTTGGTTCCGTCTTGGGCCTTGACATAGCTTTTCCCTGCTGAATATCTGCGACTGGTTTCAACACAAAGCAGGGTTTCAAGCTAATCCCAAACTGGTCACGGATATCCCCTAATTAGGAAAGGTGTGACAGCTTGCAACGCAGAGCCTCTCTAGTTGTCTCGGATCCCGACTTCCTGGTAAGTTGTTAGGGATATGACTCTTATTCAGCCCTTTTATTCCCGAAATATCGTGCATGCAGGTCGGTTTCTAGAAGAGCTGTCAAATATCTCAGGCTTGAACTCTAATACTCTGCAACAGTTGAAGTGAACGAGAATATTTCTCCAATGTTTCCTGGAGAGATTTGCACACGTCCAGCCGCAACGCGCGCGAGAGACCTGTCCCTCAGACACAGATCTGGCAGCCAGGGGCCGAGAGCAGTTGAGGGTAAAACTCTCCAGAATCTCAGGTATGAAGGCAAGACGCGACCATGTATCGCGAACTTTTCGCTTGCAGTGATACATTGAGAAGGTATATATATTGATTGTAACTTCTGCACTGGAATTCTTCTCGAAGTTCAGGCATTCGGGAATTCCTCTTTAAACCTTTTCTAACGACGCTGGACGTCCTATACAAAATTTCCTCTTAATAAATTTCAACCATTTGATCTTGGGTAAGTTTGTCCATCATCCATGTCACCTTCTATAGCGGGAGTTCTAATGAAGGCGTACGTGAACCCTGGTAGAATTACGCAAGCGCAGGTTCGCAGTGCGATTTTTTTTCAATATCTAAAAATACTTTAAACAATTAATTGAGCCGCCTAAAGAAATATACCTCCGGGGACGAAGACTTGTACCACAACAATAAACATTCTAGAGCTTTATATTCTACGCATTTACGTTCAGCAAACGTATCTTATTACATACATATTTCAAAGACCCTAAGACAATCTTCCTCTTAAATCTTGCAAACTATACTATTATAACTTACCATGACAGCTAAAGAGGTATGAAATTAATTTTAGTTTTCATGCTCACATTTGGATCTAGTTATAGAATGATTATTAACCTGCATACGATAATCCATAGATGCCAAAAGGGGATGCCGCCCAAGTAGCCAGTGCTCCAATTGATAACCAACAAGGCTTTTACCAGGTCCCCTTGGGAACCCCCCTAGTACCACAACCGATGTACATCGGAGTTGCTCCTCCAGATAACTGGGTGCACGGGTTTTGTGGATGTTTCGGTGATTGCGATAGCTGTAAGTTTCTCACTGTATTTGTCCCATGGCAGCATGCGCGTGAACTCCAAACTCTTTCCTGCGTGTGAAGCGTTACCAAATCCAAGTCTTACAAGATTAATAGGCTGCGTTACATTTTGCTGCCCGTGCATAACATACGGAGAAATCCAACAACGTCTCTACAGCAGGGAGAGAAAGAACTACAACCGTTGTTGCAATGCATCCTGCTGGGGCTTCTGCGGGATGATGGTGTGCGGTATGCAGTGGGTTATGAGTTTCATGCAGAGAGGAGAGGTTAGACGGAGGTATGGCTTGAAGGGATCGGGGTGTGGGGATTGTATAAGGCACTTTTGCTGCGAGGTAGGTCTACTGGGCATGATTTTAACTCCGGGAAAATAGATCCTGTTGAATATCGCTAACGTTGATTGATCATAGTGCTGTGCTTTGGTACAGGAAGACCGCGAAACAAAAACTAGGGGTATCATGTTACCACCAAATATGGTAGGGTACAAGGTTGCAGCTCCAATGGCTTACGGCCAGGCGAACGGGGTAGCTGGGCAGAGATAAATTGGATTGCAGATTCAACAGAATCTTTCCGCTGTACATATTTAAACTTATATAATTGATAATAATGTATGTGTTTTTCATTCGTATGAACCCATGTCTCTCTATATTTATTGTTCATTCCGTTGCGCGCAAGCCAGGACCTGCTGGGCGACTGCGAATAATGATTTGTATACACGTAGGTACCACCCAATATTCGAGGACTATATACTCCGTCCGAGGACTCCTTCAAATTCCCAAAAAGTAACTCCTTAATAACTCCCGTGCGTACGACTTTCGCAACAATCAAGCATGTGTTTTTCCATAGAACTAGCCCACGATGTGCGCAAATTTCCTGCAAAATATTAAGCTACGTCAATACCACTACAAATCCCGAGACCAATACGCGCCGGGGTAGGCAAACTAACCATCCAGATATATCGCTAACGGTACTTTCCGTTCACCGCGGCAGGTTCAACGCAATCATATCGAAAGAACGGATGAAAAGTAGCGAGTTCTTTATTCTGAAGAAGTTCTCTTCCAAGGGAAAGCCACATATCCTCCGCTTGGGCTTGGCTCCATCCGTTGTGCACAAACAGCTCTAGGAGGTCTAATGAGTTGGGTCGCGGTCGCGGGTTTATGTAGATGCGGTCTGGAGGTGTAGGAGCGGCACAAGGCATTTTCTTCGTACTCGGTTTATACGGTTGATAAAGCTTGTAGTAATTCGGCCTTGAAGCTTGAAGAGGATATACTGAGGTGATAGTTGAAGATCTGGTAAATTCCATGCAGAAGGTTCGGGTACACCGTATTTGAAGTAAGGGAAAAAGGGAACCCGGCACCGGTTGCCTCTTTCGGGCTCTAGACCCCGTCCTGGGACGCCCCATGACCGCGAAGTATCGGCACCCAGAGCCTTTGCATCTGTTCCATTATCCATTCGGTCTCTCTACTAGCAGCAATGTGTTCATATGGATCCCACGGAGGCCAGTTGTTGATCAAACGGCGCGTTGTATGTTCGGAGAAACCGCGACGCATGATCAGCTTGAAGTAGTTTGAGGCATCGGGAGGTGGAGTGTGAAAGGTTCTGGTTGGGATTTTGGGCGCTGCGCAGGGCATGGCGAGTACGTATCACCACGAATTATTCGTCTTTGGATCAATAGATTGATTCCAAGGACGAGATGGAGGTTTCTGTTGAACAGAAAGCGACATTCACAGGGTGACTTGTGAATGTGGTCGGGAAACAGCTGACTCAGCCTGCAACAAAGGCAACACAGAAGAAGAATATGATTCGCATCAGAGTAGAAGAGTTTCTGGGCTTGGCAAGGATATTGCGAAATATTTCTGGTGAAACTATTGCCGAGTGATCTGAAGTTTTGCCTAGAATAGGATTCATTATGGGGCTCATTCTTGCTTGTTATCCGTAATAATAAGGAGCCGATCGAATATTTAACTCAAATAAACGTGAAATACAGAAACTGAGTGTTGTAACGCTAGATCTATAGATGCATAGCCTTTTTACCATGGTGTAATGATGTTGCAAATAATTTCCATCACTGAAGTTTTTTTAAATTTATTTTTTTAAAATACAATCTCTGGAGCGAGAGGTAAAGAAGCGATAATTCTGTAGGCAAGCTCGCCGAAATCGCGTTGGAGCAAGGATCGGAGAGCGACAAACGGATGAAAAGCGTTACTCGTTACGCAATCCTTAGATGCCGGAAACTTTTGTTGTGTATGAAACAAGATAATCCTATTTTTGGCCAAGGTTATCAAGATTTGATTGAAATATTGTCCGAAGATATCAACAAGGACCTTAGGAACAAGCTTTATCAAGGGGCTGCAGAAAAGTTGGTGTATCTTGCAGATCCCCATCTTGAGCATTCCACGGCCTCCGCTTAATCCAAATTGAGGGGATGCGCCAAGTGCTGAACAGAGTTTATTCCCTGTTTCTTCATCTTGAGGGTCAGTTAGCACAGATTCTTCTAGCGGATTTTCTACGACGTCGTAGCTCCCAAGTTCCTACGATCAAGTCATTGAATAAGACGAATAAATCCATCGATATATTTGAAAGAGTCAAAGCGACCTACGTACTTGAGATTAGGCTAAGACTATGAAACTATAATCATTGATCGATCGTTTGATAGGATTCTTTTATAAAAGCCAGCATGAAGAACTTATCACGAGTACAGAAAAACACAGCATCATTATATGGGCTTTGAAGTTCAATCTCAAGCTGATATATTGCTCTGGTAAGACTTTGAGAATTGAAAATATCACCCAGAGGACGGCATGCAATCTTAATAGCCCCAAGCTGGACATAAAACTATAATTTCGCGCTAATAGCGTAGCCGTTCCTTCCAGTCACAACTCCGTACGCGCCGCCTCCCTTTCCAAACATTGTTTTCAGGTCCTTTGCCAACCATTCTGGCCGTTCATGAGCAGCGAAATGGCCACCACTAGGATGAACACTTTCAAATACGATTTTTCCTGCGGTTCTACCCCATGCCAGGGGCCAGACTTCAATGTCGAGCGGAAACTGACTAAACCCGATTGGCACAGAGCTCTGAATGGGCCCAAAGATTCGCGGAATATCCTCCTTTGGGCGATGAGTGTCCATATAGTAGATACGACCCGCAGCAGTAGGGCCTGCATTCGAGTAGGCGTATATCGAGATCCAAGTTAAGACTTGATAACAGCAAACATCAGTATATGCCTAATCAAGCGCAGGAAATCAAGATCGTACTCTCATCATCAGTCCATTTATAGCCATCACTCCAGTCGTGCATCTTCTCGTATATCCAAGCTAATAACCCCACTGGGCTATCCTGCAGTCCATAGCCTATAGTCTGCGGCTTTGAACGTTGAATATAGTTGTATCCAAAACCTTCGCTCAAAAACCACTCACGCCGTTTCAAGAGAGCTTTGTCACGATCGCTGTGAGGTTGAAGGTTATATTGTAACCAAAGGAATGGGTTGCTTGTGAACTTTGGTGGTGACACCCACCACATAAAGTTGAAATGGCAGGACTTGCAGTGAGTGGGCCCATACTGCAAACCTATGAATTTAGTGATTATGGCTCCTTTGGAGTGTACCGGTTAGTATGTTTCTCATGTTCCCTATATAGCATTTAGCATTTGAAGGGTAATCCTTACCCCAATCTCCTCCTTGTGTCACTGTTATTGATGAGATTAATATTTTGACAAAATCATGCATAGCTGAGTTCTATATCTTACCATATTCGTTGTAACCAAGTTTCAACATTAGCTTGTGGTAAAGCTCAGCATGCTATTATGGTAGAGTCGAAATAGATATATTAGTTTTCGCTCCATCGTTTATTCTGGCGTCCGTACGGCCATTTAAAATATGCGGATTATATTCACCTTTGTGGAGTCAAATCCCTTTTTTTTCGCCGCATCAGAAAATCCAAAGTCTACAAAGAGAAGAATACCAAGATTTAGGGGTATTTCCTAGCCTTCGGGCCACAGAGATACGTACCAGCTAATGAAGGTGCAACTACACTGTGTGTTACACATGGTTGTTAGCTTTACTGTCGCGGAATAGCATGTTATGCATTGATCATACTCAAAGTACGGCCCTTCTTCACCTCGTGTGAGCAATGGGATCAGTTTGAGGCTCTCCAGCCAGCTCCCGGGCCATCCGTGCACAAATAGTAATGGAATGGCCTTAACCCCCGGCACCTGACATTTGACATGAACAAAATGCGTATCAAAAGACCCAAATCCATCTACTTCGATTTTTGTCGTAAACTGGGGGACTTCATTCAACTTGTTTTCAGCTGCTCGCCAATCAAAGCCGTCCTTCCAATACTTCACCAGACGCTGGACCTCCGAAAGAGGTGTTCCAAATTCCCACGAAGAGTTTTCAAGTTCTGATAGCGGGGATTAGTCTTAACGGGTAGAGAATTTGACTCTTCATGCGTAAGCATACCATCAGGGAAGCTAGCTAGCTCTAGTTTTTTCTTGATCGAATCAATCTTATCCTGAGGGATAGAAATTTTGTACGGCTTGATATCCGTCATAATGGGCTTGCGAAGTTTCTGAAACCGCGTTGATGCTCTGACTAAAAAGGATTGCCCTGGTCGCGAGATGGGTATGTTACTTTAGCATCTATTCGCGCGGTGCTTCCGTTTATAAATTTGCATGTCTTCTCTGCCTTATAATATTTGGGCGAATATCGGTAGGACTGCATTAATAAGCAGAATCATTACTAAGCGTCGACTTTGACGATCGTTTGTATGTATGAGCAGGTGTGGGGAATGTCATAAGCTTCAACGTCATGAGAAATGACGGCACGCTAGTCTGTAGACCCAATTGCAGATTCCGGTCCGAAGATCTCGTATTTCAGCCGACATATCCCGGCCGATCCAATTGCAGCTACCGCGGATAGCTACCATGGGTACATGGCACCAGGGGACAAAAACGCCAAGCGGCCAAGCACGTGAGCTCAAGCTTGTCGAAGTCCAAAACAACGCGGCTTTGACATCTGCATGGACCCGGTTGTTTAGTATGTTTTCTTTCGCCGGAGTTGCTCCCGACTGTTATTAAATATTTTGGACCTGCATCCGTGTCGATTTCGGCTCGAATTGGTGTGATTCGGTTTGGTCTTCGGAAATGTCTTCGGCTACGAAGAACCATTTCCATCTTGGCCTGGCGACCCTTGTCCGGATCTGCTACAAGTCTGAAGCAGACCTCCGACTAAATCCAACTCGGTTTAACGAGACCCACCCGCTAGAGCGGGCCCAATCCTTGCTCCTCACCAGACATCAAGTTTGTTTATCGCCCAAAGCCACTCCGACGACTCCACTGAAATTCATTAAGGGCACACTCTCAGGGGCACAACGGAATCGAACTTCGAAGACGAAACAATCTTCACACGTGTTTCGACTGCTTCAAGCGCCTCAAATGGATTGTGAAGTGAGAGAAACTGGAGGCAAACGGGCTCGTACGGGTTGCGGCTGACAACTCGTCCAGCTTGAACCCCTAACGGCGACGGACCGCTTACGTTTGTATATGTATTGATTCGGTATATAAAGTCGAAACACTCCGCTGCTAGGAGGCTTCGAGCTGCTCTCAATACTTTCGCATCCAAAGCCAAATTCACTTCCCGTGTCGCGCCGTCTTCTAGACCGCCTCGCGTTTGCCACTATTTATCATCATCCTACATGCATAGTCTGGCCTACAATCTCTCGTTAAAATATCCATTCATTTCGGCCAGACTCCGTTGATCGGATCTGTTTACTTTCTTTATTTTCTTCAAAAGTTATAGAGTTTATTGATGCACTTTTAGATATAGACCGCGTTGGGTATTCATAGACGGATATTCCTTTTCACAACAATAGACTACACTCGTTATTGGAAGTTCTTTGCGTTTTTGCAAGCCACCCCTTGAAGCGCCGGCGATATCGATACGACACATAGACGAATCCGGGCCGTTTCCACAATCCAGCTGATATCAATTCAAGAGGTCCCAAGAGACGGAAAGATAAGCGAACCGACTGAAGTCTAGCCGGGGGGTTGGTTTTTTGATCGCGTAGATTGACGGGACTCCGATATCAAACACTCTTTCAGGTCAATCTTCACCGTAAACGTGTATAGCATAAATATATCCCTACCTCCTGTCGCCGGTCGAAGCTCTATTTCGATCGTCTTCCACAGCGACAACCCTCTGATGGCAGCTCCGACCTCAGTAGACACTTCGTATTTCGACAAGACGGTACACACATCCGGTGCAACCGTACAATCTCCTGGTTCCGCAGTTCTCGTCCCTAACACCCCAGCTTTCTCTCTCATCTCGGTCCCTGGTACCTACTCTGTAGAGTCCTCGCCAGCTACTTCCGTTGCTTCCGCAAGCTTAAAGGATATCCCTCCTATCCCAGAACACGACGGCCCCACTCCAATTCCCACATCCCCACCCCAGAACGCTAGCAAAAGGACTAGAAGGGTTTCCCTAGCTAAACACAGGATGAAGACCTTGTCTAACCCGGTCGATTCGGCCATTATTGAGACGATGCTCCAGTCCGTCAAGCTGGACGTCCTGTCTGGATATGCTACCGAACCAGCGGTCGAAATCAAGCAGTTGACTGCAGCTCCAAATCTTTTGGAGGGTTCGAAGAAGGGCTATTCTCTTTTGAGAGAACCCGTTCTCAACAAGGGTAACTCACCACTGTATATTTTGCTGCAATTGTTGTATAAAAAGTTTCCAACTGACGATATGGAACAGGTACCTCGACCAGCCCTCAAGACCGCCAAGATTTGAACTTGACGGGCCTTCTTCCTCATGTTCTGGAGACACAAGATATCCAATGCATGCGCGCCTTGAAGATGATTCGCAGCAGACAGACTGGTATTGACAAATACCTTTATCTCTCAAGTCTCAAGACGACAAACACCGACCTCTTTTACAGATTATTGATGGATAATGCAAAGGTAAGGATATAGATAGATCGAGTCAAAAGCAGATGAGAATTATTCTGACATGATTGAATTTCATTAGGAGCTTATGCCAATTGTCTATACTCCAACAATCGGCGATGTTTGCTTGCAATACAGCACCATCTTCACTAAGCCAGAAGCTCTGTACATTTCTATTAAACAGCGTGCTAGCTTACATACCATCTTGAAAAACTGGCCTTACCCACACCCAGAGATCTGCGTCGTTACCGACGGCTCCAGAATTTTAGGGCTTGGTGATCTCGGCATCAACGGTGTTGGTATCCCAATTGGAAAGCTTGCACTATACGTTGCTGCTGCGGGTATCAGCCCTGAAAAGACACTCCCAATCGTCTTGGATCTTGGTACCGAGAATGAGGAGAATCTTCGTGACCCTCTCTACCTCGGTCTTCGCCAGAGACGTGTTTCCAAGCAGGAAGCTCTTGAGTTCATGGACGAATTCATGGCTGCTACTGCCAGTGCCTTCCCAGATATGATCATCCAGTTCGAGGATTTTGAGACTGACAAAGCTTTCCACTACCTTGACCGGTACCGTCACCAATATAAGTCCTTCAATGACGATGTTCAAGGAACCGGCGCTGTTATCCTCTCCGGATACATGAACGCCGTCCGTCTCTCCAACGTCCCACTTGCTGACCAACGTCTCGTCTTTATGGGCGCTGGTTCCGCTGGTGTTGGTGTCGCCAAACAGGTGATGGAATACTATACCCGCCAGGGTCTGTCCGAGATGGAAGCTAAATCCAAGTTTTATCTGGTTGACACTAAGGGTCTTGTTACCTTGGACCGTGGTGATCGTCTTGCGGAGCACAAAAAGTTCTTTGCTCGAACGGACAATGGCGGTCACCAGTTCAAGACTCTCGAAGAAGTCATCGAATACGTCCGCCCAACCGCCCTTCTTGGTCTTGCTGCTACCTTTGGTATCTTTACCGAGAGCGTTGTTCGCGCCTTGAAGGTCTCCGTTGACGCCGGCGGTATTGACCGTCGTCCTATCCTCTTCCCACTCAGCAACCCATTGTCCAAGGCCGAATGTACATTCCAACAGGCTATTGACTGGACCGAAGGAACTGTCATTTTCGCCTCCGGTTCCCCCTTCCCATCCTACACCCCTGCTAACGGCGGTGGAGTTACCTACAACCCAGGCCAGGGTAACAACGTCTACATTTTCCCAGGTCTTGGAAAGGGTGCCATCCTTGCCAAGGCTACCAAGATCACCGATGAGATGGTCTACTCTAGCGCCGTTGCATTGGCGAACTGTTTGAACGCCGAAGAAATTGCCGCCGGCTTAATCTACCCCAAGATTGACCGTGTCCGAGACGCATCTGTTGCTGTCGCTCGTGAAGTCATGAAGGCTGCCCGACGAGAGGGTGTCAGCTTGTTAGACGATAGTCTCTGGAGAGAATGGAGCGAGGTGCGTATCTACTCTACATCACTTTATTTGTTTAAATCGTTTGTGAGAAATGGGATTGGCTAACGTTTGTATGTCGCATAAACTTAGTGGGGCGACGTCGTTATGGACCAGTGGATCACTTCCAATAGTTATGATCCAGACTTGAGCAAACCTATCGAACAGAGGAATAGCGGTGGAGCCCCAATCTCTGGTGCGGGCAAGGGATTGTGGAGTGCGAAATAGACATCTGTGTTGGCGTCTCTTTCGAGCCGTCGTAATAGGGAAATTATATGAGTTACGACATGCAACGAATCAGTTTTCGAGTTTGGAGTTGGTCTGGTCGCTGGCGGCGCTTGTTCTTTCCTCCTGTGGAAGTATGCGGGTAATTAATGTAGTAGGAGGTGGGGATTTGGGATTGATACATGACGTTCAAATTAGCTAGAACAATATTATCTTTATACTTTTTGCCCTTATCTCATGCACCTCAGGCCGTGCACAAGACTACCCCTTTGTCGCAGTTTTTATGGGTCTTGTACGACGCAGGTTCGACACGTTGCCGCCATTTCGTGGCGATAAGGAATGCAAATGCACACGTGGTGTCTGCTTTGACTGCAGATCCACCAGAACTGCTAAGTGCGATTGCGACTGTGATGTTCTGTCAAGTATCCTTTTGTATGACCACCATGGTCGCCTAGAAGCAGTGGTGGAAATATACCCGATTGGGTTGCAGCTTTTCGGGTGACATAAGGCGACAACGGCTCGCCACATTTTGCGGTTTGGACAAACACGATACAGATATAACCGTCGCCAATATTGAAATGCGTATCGAATATCGATTTCAAGTTCACTTACTTTAGATGTGGGTCGGTAGAGTTACTCTGCAGTTTCGTTCCATGCGTTCCATGCATTAAATCCGTGGCGTGGGCAAAAGGTACGAACAATGTGGCGTCGGCGCCTGGAGGCTTCTGAGACATAATCTCAAAACCATCAACCGGGAAAACGACCAAAGCCCAGTTTCCGGTAATTCGGCATTGGAAAACGGAGAGGAAAGTTGAAGGCTGTTCGTCAGCGGTAAATTTCTTCGATTAATGAGAGGGCACGTGTGAGAACCCCCTTGAAGTGTCGGGTCGGAAAGTGGAGAAGCTGGTTCGACATATGTGCGCACCGATGTGACAGCACAGTCGATATTCACTTTGGGTTGTACTTTAGGTACCTCTGTGGTACATTAAGTGGATTTTGATATTCTCAACGATTAATTGCCCTAATCGAAACAATTGTATATACAATACCAGGAAGTATCAATGAAACTCGCATGTCGGTGGCTCTGTCTTATCTGGGAGAGCGATCCACATTTCAGGGTCGTCAGTCAGATATAGGACCCACCCAGCCGGCACCGAATATTTTGAATGGCTCGAACTAACTTCAGGATCTAGACAAAGTGAGGACCTGTATTTCCCAAATACCATAGTTCAGCTGATTTTGTGTCTGAAAGCGAGCCTCACCGTCTCACCTGGTTAATTTCGTGGGCCTCGGCTGCATCGTGGCCTATCAATATACAAGCGACTTGCAGTGTTCCAAATTCCCAGACATTCACAGCCCGCGAAAGCGAACGATTGTCATTGAGGTTAAACGGATCTAGCTTGTACAACCGAGCCGCTAGACTCACAATTAATCGCAGTCATAAGATCGGATCTCTATTGATATCAAATGTCGCGTGGTTCCCGTTGTTTTGCCATCTCAATTGGCGGAATCTGGGGAAGTTCATCCCAGCTACATAGCAACTTCGAAACCAAAGATAAGCTTATGGTGCTTCGACGGCCAGTCGCGCGAGAAATGGGTCCTCAACGTTTGGGCGGGAGGGAAATGGCAGCTTGTGAGATGGACGAGCGAATAAAAAAGTCTCCGGTTGCCCCAAACACCGCCATGTCTTGCATTGGACGGCTTTGGACGGCTGTGAGTGGGCAATTCAGTGCCGGGATTCGAAGAAACGTGGTTGCCTTCGTTTGTTGAAATGGAACTAGTACTAATCTAGAATTTGTGGTTTCTGGGAGCTTCCGAGTTGCTACACTGCCGCCGATGGAACGGACGGACTAACCAGCTGGGCTACGCCCCGAAAGATAGGGATTTCTTAAAATATCATGGGAATAGGAATTTTTCATTGGAGAGGAACTACAAAGTACCTTGCAAAGTTTCCAGATCCCAAAAGTCGATTTGATGCCATAATTTTTGACAGCTGAAGAAGCCTTACCATAGATTCGGCCGTAGGAGCGCAGGGGGACCTCGGGTGAGCGTTGCTCTTCTGGCGCTGATTAATTGGTTCTGGCGGGCAAAATTCACATTTCCAATCTCTGCTGCATTTGTCGACTCTGTTGATCCGGATTCTCGGTCTCTACTTTATGACTTCTTTGGGGTCTCGACGATGCATGTAAAATAGCCCCTGCAGGCAACAGCGCTGGGACACTCAATCTCTGTGTTTCGCGATCGATTCTCTTATCAATCGTTCATCTGAAGAGTGTGGGCCGGAAGTTCCCCTCGACGTCCACGTTGAACCCACATGTCGGCACTCTTTTGACGCACCTGTAAAATTTCTTTTGACCTGCATTGGGGCGGCTCCCTTTTCGTTGGAAAAAGATGTCATATCGGCTCATCATGGGATTGGGAATGCAGCCATTGGGAGGCACAAATTGACTTCAGTGCCAGGGTGGGCCCACTCTTGCATCCGCCTGCCACCTTGACAAGCATGAACGTCTTCGCCGACCCCTCAAGGCTCCGAGCAGAGAAACCACTGGTACCACAATACCTCGTATACAGCCAATTTTCGCCCTCCACACGACCCGAAATACCTGTGAGTACGTTAACTTCATGCCTTCTTTGGGGATTTCCATGCGGGATGTTGACAGGGACCAGGAAATGAATATCCTTGCCACTGTTCCAACTGCACGGCAGCACTTCGCAAGACAGAAAATGGTGAAATCTCGCAGGCTCTGCCACGCTCTGCAGATACCAAGAGCTGTCTGCATACACCGCAAAGCGAGATATTCAAAATGCTTTAAAGATCCGCCTGTGGAACTTGAGCTAGACACCCTTGAAGAAACTTTACACACCGGTATTCTCCTTCCCGAGTTGCAGTCCATCAAGTCTACCGAATACGAATATACAACCCAGTCGGCTTCCTAATTACGCATAGAAAAAAGAAGGATTCATGGTACTATGGCGACAAATATGAGGAGTCAAGAATAAACCGTTTCCTTGGCTTTTTATCATCGGTCACGAGTCGCTAGCCTCAGGCCTCCTTTCAAATCCATAACCATTCTATCCGCTCTCCAATTCTAGTTTCTTGGGAACCATCTGTCATTTTTCGTCTTCGAATTTTTGGGTCATTCTGTTGAATCAAAATCAGAACATATCGACACAACACATTTTATCATTTCTTCAACATGGAGTCCGCGGTGGCTTATTTAGTGTCGAGAACGTTGGAAGAGCCGATGAATTCTCCAACATCATGGCTAACAACTTCGAGAATCAAGATGATGGTGAGATCCCCCACGGCGGACGGGTTTTAATCGACACCGAACCAATCGCTGACTTTTCTCTTGGAAATAGAACGACATGTCTGCGATCCTGGCGGGAATATCGTTACTCTTCTGTCTAATTGTCCTCGGCTTCGTGGGGGTTCTATATTCAAATCGGGAAGCAAGAAAATCATTAGACCGAGTTTCGTTTAGACTGATAGTATATTCACTGATATCGAAGTATGTCCACACTCTAATTTGCACGCCAATAGAGAATGAGTCTAACAAGAACATAGCTGTTTCTATTGTATCGGGTATATTATTTGCGTTGAGGTCAAGCCTGGTTTCTTTTGCGTCGCTGGTGTTTGGTAAGTCAACAATATGTTTTCACCCTTCTATTGTCGGTGCTATAGATTCTAACGGAACTCTCTGATGAACTAGGATGATTCAATTCTGGCTCGGTATTACCAACTGGCTTATCACATGCGTCGCTTTGAATCTTGAACTGGTCCTCGTCCACTTGTGCAACGGCATTGTGATGGAAAAATACTACCTCGTCGGCACAGTCCTCATCAACTTGGGAACCACACTCCCACCTTTGATCAAAGGTAAATTTGGGTGGGACGATGTCATCGGCGTTTGTTGGTTGACCTCGGACAATAATGAGGATCGACGTAGGTTCCACCATCTATCAATCTGATCTGGAAGAAATATTCACTGACAAGAGATTAGTCAAATGGCAAATTTCCACACAACTTCTCTGGATTCTGCTTACAGTCTTCGTTACATGCGCCTGCTGTACCACGACAATCTTCCACTTGTACAGACACAAGGTAAGCAATCAACCTGCAATCTATTTGGTTACACATAATGCTAATATTTTCGAAGTTCCACTCTCTCAGCGTCCTCAACCAAACCGGCCCGCCATCTAACAATACCAACACCTCGAGTACCCTTCGGTCCGATTCTCCCGAAAACCGCGACAGCTACAACGTTAGCCGGGGCGCTCAAAAATCATTACTTGGAAATCAAGAGTTCCGAAGCATCATTCTTCGTATATCTTTGTACCCAGTGGTCATGATCATCCTAAATCTCGTCATCACTATCGCCGACATCCGCATCAGCATCCTTTCCGGAATTTACTCCGAAGGCGACTATGCACTCTACGCTCTATATTACGCTCTATACGGTGCCCGTGGTATGTTTTATGCATTGATTGCAGTCATGGACCCCTCGCTGCAGCGCGCCTATCACATCTGGCGCGGGGAGAACATGAACAGCTCTGTCACCGGGACCGCTCTTGGTAACGGAACCATCAACGAACAAGACCCAGAAATTGGTGATATGAGCGAATCGCGGTTAAATGGTCAACAAGCCCTCGACTTCGGCAAGGGTATCAACGTGCAGACTGAAATAGTAAGCGAAGTCACCGAAACAAAAGCCTTCGACTTTACAGATGGCCCAGATATTCCGATGACAGTGCTGGCGAATCCCCATAATATAACGACGACGACAACCATCATTGAGAGCAACAATAAAGTTGACAACAATGAACAGCATCAAACATTTTACTTGGAGAATAGAGCGTCGCTGGACGGCGAGGAACAACACCCTGCTTCGTTACCTCGCCATCACAACCATCCTATGCGAAGAGAACGCGGAACAGTAGTAACGCACTGGACGGATCTTCGATCAGATTACGAGTTGAGCATGAACGAGTTAGCGGACGATTCTGGGTCGGAAGTTAACCTGGCTTTGGGTGGCGTTGGCACAGCAAAGAATGCAAGCGGGGAGAGCATTGAATATGTCAAGGCAGATGTGGAAGGCATCCGGCTACGGCAAAGGGCTCGAGCACAACAGAGGAAAATATTAGAGAGGGAGATGAAGCGACAGATATAATACATTTTGGGGGAATTTTTTTTGGTTTGATTTGAGGTCGAATATCGGGTTTAGGATTGGGTATTGCGGGATGTGTATAATATATGCATGGTTGCATTGGACGTTTCGCGGTGCTTGGATTTCGAATTTTCCAGTATCTTTGGGTTCACATTCTCGGAGTTTTTCTTTGATATGGTGGGAATTTTTTTCTGTTTGTTTGCAACGGTCATACCAGTCACGTTTACGATCTTAATGGATACCCATGATAAATATATAACTTTTGTAATAAAATTTTCTTACATGTTCACATACTTCAGATATTGGGGAATTGAATGACCCGAAGGGTACTTTTACATTATTGAGTTTATGCATGTTCGAAGTCAAGGCATATATATGCTGCTTTATCTGGGAACCTCTAAGTGAACAGAGATTCAGTCTAGTGCAACTTCGACCCCTCCAGCTATGCTCTTCTCCTCCAACCTGCGGTCATGCATGTTAGCACCTTCTTCATATATCACAAAAGTCCAAGTTCAGAGACGTCACTAACCAGCATTTCTCAAAATCTCTCAACAGCTTCAGCCGCTTTTCAGCCATCTCTTTACCTGTTTGAGTTTTCATCAAGCCTCCCAGCCGTAAAAGCTTCTCTTCAAAATGCTTCAATACGTTTTCCATGCCTGGTCCCCCGCTCGCTTTAGCCCCCGCAAAGGTGAATGTCCTACCAATACCTACAGCCCCGATCGCATCTAGACGATCGGCATCTTGTACCGCCGCCTATAGAGTTGAAAAATCGAGTTCTCACCTTAGCCTAAAAATCTCACAAAAGAACGAGAACCAGACGGACGAATCACTAAGAAAAGTACCACTCACCAGCTCAGGGTAGACGGCAATCAGATCAACCACCCTTTGTGGATCTTTAATCTCTTTCGAGTAACTTACGCCATCCACAATCGTTTGTACAACATCTCCGAGCCCCTCACTTGCCCCGCAACCCACTAGAAAGCTTTTCACAGGATACGGGTCCACAGCCTCACCTTCCTTTAGATATTTCCTATCGCCGACATCATGTAGCAACGCTGCCAGGGTGATAATTGTCGTATCGTAGATTGGTGCCACCTGAGTATCTGAAGGAGATAGTGAGCCCGCTGATTGCAAGGACCTTTGCTCAGCCTGAGCAACGTGAAGAGCGAGGTGGAGAACTCGGAGGACGTGCGAAAAGTCGTGCGAGGAGTCGTAGCGAGACATGTACTCCTTGACGAAAGCATGGGTCTTGGAGAGAAGGACGGGGAGGAGGGCGCGATCGGATGAAGTTAAGCGCTCGGGATGGTTATCTAGGGCGGGGGCGGACATTGTGAACTAGGGTCTAAGAGTCGGGGGGCTAGAGGCTACGGCTGAGAGGCGCAATTGCGTGCTTGGTGCTAGAGGAATAGAGGAAAGTGGAATAAATTTCTGAAAGGGCTGGATTTAATAACCAGCGTGATCGAGTATAAATGGCGGTAAGTAGAAAAGACTGTTATAGAAGCTGACGTTTAGGAATGTAAATAGGTTGCATGTCGGCACTCGGCTTCGTGACATGACGTCGAGATAAAGTGGTTATTCCCAATTAGGAAACTCACAAAATAACACCTCGAACTGAACCTCACAGGCGAGTTATTGGTCAACTAAGCCTTGAAGGGCGGCTCTCTTGGTTCAATTTGAGGTTGATAGTAAAGAAATGTTGGCGAAAGTTAAGTAAAAGATTATCACGCGATGTTACAGGTTTTCAAAGCTTATGTCTGACTGAAAGTGCCAGACTGAAATTAAAGGGGTGTTCGGTTTGATGATGCATAACACTTATTCTCCCCAGCAAAAGAGCCAAAAATGTGTTGTTTTTCTACAAAGCTTTATGCTGGTACCCATAAGAGAAGGCTTTATGCTCGTACCCGTCCACAGTGGCCAATCTAAGGAACCGTGGGAGCATATGTCTACTCGGGCTCTCAGTACTGTAGTAAAAACCGACTAGTATACTATATTCGAAATTATATTCTCAGACGGTCCCGTCTATTGGATATCTGAACCCATGAAGCCACGTCAACACCGGGATTCCGTCCAACCTTGTGACACACCTAATTTTGATACAGTTGCTTTGGAACTGAGATAGAACAGTTATAAATTGAGGAAAGGATATTGCTTCTTCTGGAGGAGATCTGTATCATGTCCTGTGGTATAAATTGATAGAAACGAGTCGGGGGGTATTCTTAACATCGCTATTTCAATGGTACCATCAACCCACAGCATTCTCAGTCAAAACCGAGTCCTTCGTATATTTATACAAAACCACCCATGTAAAATACTGGTCTTGACTGGATGAATGCTACTGCAGCAGTGAAAGCCCGACTATTTGCTGTTTAGATTGGCCACTTTAGTTGAAGCTCCCTCTAGTGACTTCATCACCTTCAGTAGCTCCTCCCAGGTAGTCTGCTACAAACAGGCATAACTATGAAACTATTCTTTGATAAATAGTAGTGTGGAGTCTTTCAGAAAAAATAATAGATTTTGAAAATCCTCTTCCTAGGAAGAAAAAATTACGCATGTTCGAACTGAACGCTCTTTCAAGTTGGACATGTTCTAACCCCCTGAGAAGTTTGGACTGACCAAGTTAAAACCCGCCATTTGATTTACGAGAGAATTACTGAGACTTTATTATATGTCGTACGATTTTAAGGCCTATGATTACTTTGTTTTGTTACCATAATAACATTATTGGGGATACTAAATAACGACGTACCAAGTTATATCCGTATACAGAACGCATGTTCACACTCACAAGTTCTATAACCGATAGTTGCGCGTATACGGTAGATAATTAGATCCATTGTAAAGTCTAGAATTGGCTAGGGTTGGTTTTGGTAAGTAATTATTTTACAAGATCGTCGATACATATTTTGAGAGTGAGGTTTTTGGCACAGGATAATAAACAGGCTACTATTATTCCCGAGCAGACTTAATGAACATCAGTCATTTCGATAGGCTGGACTAGTACCAGTACACCCGAGCCAAAGTTTCAGGGTTTCTTAGTAGGTGTAACGTATTGAATCCCGAAACTAAGATAATTGGAAACATGATTAAAGGACTGCATTCTTTCCGAGGTTGGGCGAATATCTCCAAAAAGTCTTTTGTAGAGAAATCTTACAAACTTGCCACCTGGGACGCGTAGTTGGTCAAAGATGGCAAACTCCTCACAAGCGATAGGATAGACCCCAGAATAGGCCCAACCAACAATCACAATCTTATCCCCGTCAATCATAATGCTGCGTTCGGTGAGATCGCAATGGCAGATTTGACGCTTTTGTGATTGCAGCTCAACGGGATCGCCTCGGTTGACTTTGAGCAATGTCTCATTCATCCACAGTTCCAAGTCCGCAATAGAATCGAAAGTTCGTACCTTCTCCCGTTCCCTAAAGAGCCGGTCGCAAGTTACTTTGTTTTCAAGAGGTCCAACAAATGTACCCGGCGGTGGTGGAAGGCTCCACAAGTTACTGATTGCCTCCGCAATCCTTTCTAGCATATTCTCGATCTCAGCGTCGCTTGGGTGAAGCTTCTTTCACGTAGCATAAGTTTCACCCTTCAGGTTTTCCATTACTACGTAGCTGATATCATCATCACGTTCTCGGTGTTCGACCCAACTATCGTAGACTTTCGGGGTGTGAAAAATATTGTGGTCGACGTGGTCGTATACCCATCGCAGCATTGCGGCTTCTTCGGGGCGCACGTATGTTGAGTATTTGACCAAAATCTGGTCATTGTACCGAAGGAAATACTTACGAAATCCTTGTGCTTTGCAGGCGGTTGAAATCTCCTTCCGGGAAGGGATCTGTGGGTCGGTCATGCCGTAGTAGCCGGCCGTTTATTTTGCTGTGCGAGTTTGGGGGTAGCAACTTTTCCCAATGGTGGGCGCTGTATAACCACGCGGATGTGAGATGGGAAATGCTACTTGGGAATTAGCCTCGAAGACCTTGGGAATGGGGTTCAACCTGTGCCTGCTCTCGGTGTATGCTCTTGGAGAGGGGGTTGATAGTAGCCTCGAGTATCAAGCAAATATTCATCGGATGGAACGAGAGAGAGAAAAACTTGAATTAGATTTGGTTTAAAACCCTAAAAGTTTATCGGTATAAGGTTTATTGCAGTTGACGCCGATAGCTGGCAGCTGGGATCGCGATCGAGACCCCAACCCGTGTGACATGTTTTCGGATCTTGTGTTGCCTGAACCGCTACGTATGTATAGTACTAGTACTAGCACTAGCAGCGCTACTCATATCACAAATACATGCAAGTGCGAGCCCCATAGACCCTCCACCAGCTTCTTTCAGACTAGACGATTGCTCTGTAATATCCCAAAAGGAATCCTGCTGAATACCATCGCTCCGGACTCGACGTATGCACTCAACGAAGCTTAGAGATTGGATAGCACAGCGTATTCAATTAATGCAATTTAATCTCCGGTGCTGCCAACAACGCAAGGGCAACCAGAGGTTGCAGGTCGCACAGGTCCGCCGTTCCAATTCCGGCAGCTCGGTCGGCTTGGCGGCCTCGAAATCAGGTTCGTCCCATCTTTGAAATGTCTGAAATCAGGATTTTCATCATCATACATGTACAGCAGATCCTAAAACCGGAGCACAGACGAACCGACCGCTGGATTCTGATATCTATGTCACAGATAAGATTTGACGTGATAAGTAAGCATATAAGTAGCAGCATTACTCGCAAGTATCGACGTAACTGTTACGCTCGCCTCCCATTATTCTAAGCATCGTCCAAAAACGGGAAACGACACCAGGCATGACATCGACTCCTACATCTCCAGTTGATAAAATGACGGACGTGCGAAAAGACCCCGGCATATCGCCTTCCAAAGAGCAGGCTTCCTCGCTTGAAGCCGGTATATTTCCAGAAACAAACGCCGAAAAGGAGTTGCGTCGCAAAATAGACTTTCACGTAATTCCCGTCGTTATGGTGCTGTACATGTTTTCTTTCTTGGACCGGATAAATATCGGCAACGCGAGATTGTACGGTCTAGAAGAAGATTTAGGGATAACGGGCACATTGAAGTATCAGACCGCGGTCTCACTACTATTCGTAACATATCTTCTGTTCGAGGTGCCCAGCAATTTAGTATTGAAGAAATTTCGGCCGAGTCGGTGGAGTATGTCTTTTTCTCGTCCCTTGTATCAATCCCTTGCTCATATCAACGAACGCTAATATGGCATATATAATGAGTAGTCGCTTTTATAACAACATCATGGGGTATTGTTGCTATTTGTACCGGCTTGGTACAATCGTACGGAGGCCTCATAGCCTGCCGTCTCCTTCTCGGCCTATTTGAAGCTGGTCTTTTCCCTGGTCTGACCGTTTACCTAACGTTCTGGTACACCAGAAAAGAAATTGCTCTTCGCATAGGTTATCTATTCGTCTCTGCAGCGATTGCTGGGGCCACTGGTGGCCTCTTAGCCTACGGTATCGGGTTTCTTGACGGAACTTCAGGCCTGCGAGGATGGCGCTGGATCATGATACTCGAAGGCATCCCTACCGTCCTCATCGGCATCGCCACTCCATTCATGCTCCCTGACGAACCCGGGACCGCTCGCTTCCTCGACTCGTCAGAAAGGTTACTTATCGCCAACAAGATGAGAACTCAACACGGAGCCTCCGTTAACCCGGAAGACAAACTCAAAAAGCAAGATGTGATCGCTTGTTTCACGGACTGGAAGTGTTACATGTATGCCTTGGGGCTTTGGGGTATGGATACAATGCTTTACGGGTATTCGACGTATCTCCCGACCATTATTAAGACATTAGGGAAATGGCCTGCTCCGGTGGTCAACGCGTTGACGATTCCGTGCTATGCGCTCGGGGCATGTGTGTACTTGATAACAGCATGGTGGAGCGACAAGTATCAGAGAAGAGCGGCTCCGAGTTTGGTAGCGGCAGGAGTTAGCATCCTGGGTTACGTGCTGTTAATTACACCAGTGCCTGGTGGAGTGAGGTACTTTGGGTGCTTTTTGATAGCTGCGGGTTTATATGTGGGTTTTTTCCGATCGATATCATGAGAAAGTGAGTTGGGGCTAAATTCGTACTAGGTTGCGGTTGGTCTTCCGCTAGCTTGGAATGTGGTAAATATTCCACGATACGGTAAGAAGAGCGCAGCAAGCGGGTTCCAATTGACTATGGGGAATGCGAGTGGGGTTATGTCGGCGTATCTGTACCCTGCGACCGACGGGCCGCAGTTTGTCAAAGGTCATGCGGTTACGATAGCTATGATTTCGGTCGGAGCTATGGCGTATTCCACGGTTTTAGTAAGTTTGATTTGATAATCCAAGATTTTTGAAATTTGTGGGAAAGTATAAACTGACTTTATGGTGTATAGTGGTATTATATTCGTGAGAACAAAGCACGAGATGAGGGAAAAAGAGATCATTTGATTGAAGGATTGACAGAGGAAGAGATTGATGAAATGGGAGATGATTCGTAAGTTCCCAAAACAAGTCTTTCAAACAACAACCCACTTATTTCTTTGATCATTTGCTGACATTTGAGTTTGAACCATACAGGCCACGCTTTAGATATGTCATTTAGTAGAGCCTATACTTACTAGATCTAAGAGCCTCATCAGAGGTGGGGGGTCTTTGTTCCAACGAAACCAGAGCCTGAGCTGGTTGATAACTGAGAGCTGAAAAATACTTCGTACCGAGTCAGAAGACCTGGTTGATGCATATTCGCGAGCTAATCTTCCGGTGGCTGGACCGGCGTATTTTGTTTCAAAGTGAAGAATATTGAAATGAATTCATGAAAGATAAAGCACGATAGTCATGAGTTTCATGATATCCCCTTGGGATCAATAGGATACATGAAAAATAAGCCTTGGCACTTCTGGAAATCGTTGAAGAATCTCGGAGGGTCTGAGCGTTATGGCCTTCCAAATCGAGCGAAAATGCAGCATTGCTGATCGACCAGTTCGGATATTCGAACGTTCGAGTAAATCTGAGATGAGACTTTAAATTAGCTAGCCTGATAGTATAAACGATAGCCGAGTCTCTGCTTTGTCTATAGAATTGACGAAGGGGGTTTTTTTTTTGATATTCCCCTGCCCGTTAGCAACGAGCAGCCGGTTTGGTTTTCGAGACTGCTTCTTGGGGGTGGAGACATGGGGGTGTGTTGTATCTGTTGTCTGTTTGGTAACCCTTTTTTTTGCTTTTATCGTCGCAATAACGTGAAGATGCGCGTCTTCCCGAAAAACTTCGAGAAACCGCGAATAGACACCGATTCAACGACGACTTCTCCACTATGGTACCCATATAATCCGCAGGGCTTTTCCGAACCATGTCACCACGATGGGGCCTACTCCGCAACAGAATTCAGCGTCTTTCGAACGCCTGAAGGCCTGTCTGGATGAGAACACTCTTTCAGCGCAAAAGGTTAGATCTTGGCCACCTGCCACTATCAGCGATGTATTTTCCTGGACCTTGCTGATGGATCTAGGAAAAGCATGATGCTGCGCTCGCTAGAAGAAAGAGCCTAGCGTCTGAAGATACTCAGCCGATTGAAGAAGTCACCGACGAAGAATCCGACGATGCGATTGTTATCCCGAAAGCCAGGATATCGAGCCCGGCGACATCCTTGTTAACAACGGGATTCGATTTGGAGGAAACTCAATCTTCGTCGATTCGCAAACCTGAATTCGAGAACACGGCCGATTCTCAGCTCCCGAATACTTTACTCACCGACACTCATGCCAATACTACGCATAATATACACCTCGACTACTCGCCCGAGAAGCTCACCAACCCCACCTATGGCGATGACGATACGCAGAAGGATTCCGACTCTTATAATGAAAGGATGAAGGATAATATAGCGTCGATGGTTGAGGTCTCTCGGAACCTTTCGCTAGATAATGATATTGACAGCGATGCACTGCTCTACTCTCCATCCCAGCGCCTCGCACCAGTATACTTCGATGAAAGAAAAAGATTCGGGGATGTTGGCCTATTAGTTAAAGAAAGAGGTGAGGGATCAGATGATGAAGAAGAGATTATTCGCCCAGCAATAGAGAATGATTCGCTTCCGATGGGGTTGACACAAATGTTTGAGGCTTCATCGCCTCAGCGGCGGCCAGTCACTGGTTCCTCTGCCATACCAACATCGCCTCGCCTCGGATTTACGTCTCCTGTTGCTCCGAAGGAACCGGTCAGTAACCCGCCACGAAGCAGCGGCGTCGCTAGTTACTATATTTCCGTTGAAGAGTCACAGGCTGAAAGGGAACGAAGAAGAAAGAAGCTTTCATATCCCGAAGAACCTGACGACCACGGCTTCGGACCTAGGCCGCCAGAGCTAGCTTCAAGATTGAGGGATCGGATAAGGGAAAAGGATTCCGTTGAACAGTTCAAGGAGATATCGGTTGCAAGACCGAAGCCTCAGGCCAGAGTTCCAGGGAGACGAGGTCGTCCGCCTAAGAACAGGGTGCTCGAGCCGTTACTACCCACATCGGCAGCTGATAGCGACCAGCCTTCATCGCCGGTGCGAACTGAGCCGATCATCGCCGACGATGACGACGATGAAGTTGGTGAGGAGTCGGATGAAGCCGAACTAGAAGTGCCAGGGACATTAGAGCCTGTTATCACAGAGGTCAAGAAGACTCAATCAAGCCAACATCACCCTGCTTCTGTTGTCGAATTGAATATAGAAGTTTCGGCCAGCAGCTCTCAGGTAGAAGCGATAGCTGACTCTCAGCCCGAGACTACCGCGAAGACTGCAGCCGAACTTAGATATGGCAACAATAAAACACCTGACATCTCACTTACTTACGCGAAAATTGCGCGGCGGAAACATGGAATCGGCGTAGAAATGTCGTCTCCTACGCAACTGTCCACACAAGATCCGCCATCCTCGTCGCCACCGTTTCGTCGGTCAACACGACGCGAAGCTTTGGTGGCTAAGAGCTCACCGTACCCTCAGGCGCAGGACGATTCTGAAGGAGTTACGGTGATCGAAAACCACGAGGAGACACCCCGGATGACAAGATCCATGAACCCAGATTCCTCCAAGACGGCTACCTTATTCGATGCGGTAAAGACGCCCATGACTGCGAAAAAGATACCATTTCGGATACCCAACACTATACCTGCTACCAGTCCGTATAATCGGGATACTCTTCTTTCAAACGTGGAAGTCCTGGAAACACCACTTCAAACATCGAAAAGGAAGAGAGCAGATGAAGAAGAGGTCCCATCTTCTGTCGATCTGTTACCGATTGGAGGAAATGAATACTCTATTTCTGAGGCTGAGGCTCCAAATCTCCAGCATGAGCAAAGGTCGGAGAGGGTACTGCCAAAGCCGAAACGCCCCAGACTAAATAAGCTACGGAGGATTTCAGAACAAAGTATCTCGACCAAAGCGAAGGAACAACAGGCTCTTCTTCATGTTTCCCATGAAGCTGAAGATGCTGTAGAAGACGAGGAAGAGGGTAGCCCGATGAACCTAAGTCGTGAAGCCTCGCCCGAAGATACTAGCACCTCGCTTAGCCGACCCGGTTTTAACACCGAGAAGACCCCCCCTCAAAGAGCAACCATTCCATTCAGACCCACAAGTAGCCAAAGAAGGGAATTCAGTACCAGTGGTCCGCTCCGCGTATTTGCACAATGGGAAAACTCGTTTTATCCCGCTCTAGTTCACGAGATTCCAAATTTCAACGAAAGCACACCCACAAAGTTTGTTGGAGGCGAAATAACTGTCCCACTGAACAGGATGAAAAAACTTCAATTATCCCCAGGAGATATGGTTAAAGCATACGGCCAGCGGCAGAAAGTGTGGATCGTTCAGCGCGTTTATAAATCAGCACCCGGATCGAGTGAGCGTCTTAAAACAGAGTCCCAGATAGAACGCGAAGAAGTTCTTGACATCTATGGGAATGACATGGTTAGGTTGAAACATAAGGCTTCCGAGGAGATCCTGAATACTTTCATCGGCAACGTTATTCTAACAGGTGCACAATTCAATCAACTGAAAATCAAAACCATTGATGTCGAACATTCACTGCAGTCAGCCGAGAATACACCTCTTTTCAAGAAGGAGGATAGCATCCTTGAAACACCTAGCAAAGCCTCACGGCGTAGTACGCCAAGTTTCATTTCCAACGGATCAAAACTGAAGCCGCTGAAATTCCCGCCCAGCACGAAGGGAAAACAAGCCATATTTTTCGGGATGCGGTTTACGATATCCCTCCCTGCTGATAAAGATCAACAAGAAAAGACGAGCCTGAGCACCATGTTACAAAGATATGGCGCGTATGTGCTAGAGAATGGGTTTGACGAGCATTTTGAAGCCATCGATACAGACACTACGGATCTTACGCCGCGACAAGGTGTAGAGGATATCGGTTTCACCGCAGTGATTTCGGATAGGGCAAGCACCACCTCAAAGTACCTTCAAGCACTTGCTCTAGGAATCCCCTGTCTTGCAGTCAAATGGGTGGAAGATTCAGTTACAACAGGCTTACCTCTCCCTTGGGAAGACTATCTGTTACCTGCGGGAGAATCCCAGTATCTCGACGGTGCCGTCAAATCACGCGTAATCGACTGGGTCGACATCAAATCTGCTACGTTTGCCACCATGCTTTCGCGGAGAAAGAGGCTGATGGATGGCATGAATGTGATATTTCATGATGGTGGCGGGAAACGGAAGAGCGAACCTGTAAGTCTTTACCTTGGTCTGTTAAATACGCATCAGAATTTGTGGAAATGCTGACGAAATCTGGTTAGCAAACGTTCGCCTTTCTCATCCACGCCATGGGTCCCGCCCACATCCACTACATAAAATCCGTTGAAGGGGTTAATGACCTCCTCAAAGCTAAGAACTCGAAAACTCGTTGGGACTTTGTTTTTAGCAAAGAAGATAAGTCTAGATTCAGCGCAAAACGTAAGGGGAGAGATCCGGCGCTGGTAAGGATTGTGGGGGACGAATGGCTCAAGCAGAGCCTCATATTCGGCAAGCTGTTAGATGAAGAATTTTAATGCCTTTTAAGCTCTATTATCACTCATAGATCTGGTATATTCGCTGGCGAAGCTTGTGATATCGGACAGGCTCTACGTAAAACTAGGAGGATGATTCTATATTTTTTGGTGGATCTGGTTCAAGTGGTGGTATATTCTTTCCTTCATATTATTAATAATGGTCTATACTTTAGGCGTTCTAAGGTGTTACTAGCAGAAAAGTTGTTCCCATATTTATAGGCAATCCTCAATCTTCTAGGCAACTAACACGACTATAATAAAAGCTTATATACTACAGGCTAGCCGTCCTATGGAAATATCTAGGGTTACAAGTAGTCGATACCAAAGGCATTTACTACGAAGAATTGAATGAGTTGGAAAGCGGGGGTTTTCAATTAGGACATGGCATGCATGCTATAGGTGACCAATTTTGAGCACGTTGTTGCGAGAGAATATCCAGCATATATGTTGCTGACGCAAAAACCACGCTACAGCCCGTTAAGGTGCCCATTTTTATATTACGGGATCTCCAAGTGTACGTGACTTCGTTAAGTAAGCCGTCTATATCCTTCTCTCGATTGGGCCAGAATCAAGAGCCCTCCAATATGCTTCCATCCGTCATCCTCGCTCTTCTCCTTCCCTCAGCTACATTTGCTTTACATTTTAGCTTAAACAAACTACGTACCGAGAACCTTGACAGTTTGATTCTCGATTTGGGATTCATACAGGCCGAAATTCAGGCTCAAGGGTATAGCGATATCTTACCAGTCGGATTGGAAGATAAACTCCAGTTTATGATCAATAATGCCAATGATGAGAGGAATGATATCGGGGACGGAAACGGCGAGCCCTCCAAGCTTTTAAAACTAGAGGCTCGTAATCTATTCAACGACCTCGCAGCTTTTCAGCCATCGAAACAAGGGTACGCATTCGATCAAGGGAGGGATGGTGGGAGTTATACCCAATATGTAGGGAACAATGATAATAACTATTACGGAGGATCGTTTCAAGATTGTAAGTCTGACGAGTGGAGCTTTTGATTGTCAGTATATTTGGTTTGGATGGCTAATTTCAACTTGAAATATAAGACCCCAATCAACAATCAAATGCTAATCAGCAATATGCCGGCCAGCCAAACGGGAACCCGGACGAGATATTTTTAAATCTACTCCAGAATTACGATATAAATGGCGTTTCGCAGGCTTACGAAGACTACCGACCATTCCTTGAGCCTCTCGCCGACCCTAGCACCTTCAACTATCAAGATTATGAAAGGCTTGCAGACTTGATCAATAATATCAACAACCCCGGCCCTGAACAGGAACTAGTCAACATGATCAACTCGATGATAAATCTCTATCGAACGAATCCGGATTGGTTTCCTGACTTGCAAAGAATAGAGAGTCAAGCTGCCGAAGACCAATATAGCCAAGAAATGGCTGAGAGAGGAATTCAAGGGGTATGGGATACAGCACGGAATCAAAACACCGACGTGTTCGCGCAAGACCAGGGACTTTGGCAAAGCTTCCAGCAGGGTTTCCAACAGGATTACCAAGCTGGTTCTCAGCAAGATACGCAGCCGAATTTCCTTCAGAACTTTGGAGGCTTGGATTATGGAAACTCACAACCTCAGCCTGATAACGGCTATAATTCTTATAACGCAGCTGGTCTCGGGAGTAACCAAGCCAATGGTCTCTCATTGTTGAGCAATATATTTTCGAATCTAGGTAACGCAGGTCCCTACCAGGGGTTTGGCTCTTTGTTCATGGGCAACCAGAATACCAACACAAATATTTTCGGAGGCGGTCTGAGCAACTTTGGAAGCATCGCTCCTGAAGCCATGCAGCTCAGTCCTTCTGGCGGAATTAAGACAGGAGGCAGGATGGAGGAAGAGGAGCTTGATACTGTCGTTACTGAAACATTTGCTGAGAATAATTACGGTAACACGCAAACGAACAACTGGGATAATGCGCAAAAGTCGGGAAGAAGCTGGCTGTCGAATGGCGATAGAAGCAATCAGAGGAACGGTGTTAAAGTTAGTGGGAGGAACGGGAACATGAACTCTCCCAATCCTAATCTGGGGACCGGAGGTCTGAGGGGTAGCCGGAATGTTATTAACGGGGTGGGTAGCCAGACCCCGTACCCGGACCAGAATGGAAGGGTATATCGGAAAGTTGTTAACAAATCGGTGCCGGGCGGTCCTCCCAGCAGACCCGGTAAGCGGGCGTTTCCGTTTAAAGCTTGAGCCATCTTAATCTGTGGCAAGGTTTGAGAAACCAATCACTTGATAGGTTAAGGTAATACCAATAAAAAGATGGACAAGAAACATCTGGTTGGTTGCTATATTGTCAAGTCATCGACTCCAATATTTGATAAATTGACAAATTTGCAAGCGACAAGAGGCTAGAATACGCTGATAAGTATAGATAATAGAGGAACAGAGCACAAAGTAAATAAAATTGTACTCTACTTAAGTTATAGGTAGTTATCTTACTTATGGTATCTATATCTAACTATTTTCGACCAAGTTACAAACTCTGCCACAGATTTGTCTCGTACCACAGATACTTTAAACTTACTTTTCTACTTTTACGATTGTGTCAAATTTAAAATATGATCGGGCGAACCCCATTACTTCCCCCGAATTTCTATTTGATTGTTTATATATACTTTTGCTTAAATAATGGTACAGCGGCGTCAAATATGGTGTGCGATGGCTTTAGGAAATGCTATAAACGTGCATATGTGAACACAACACCTTTGTATATATTCGGCAGCTAGGAAATTCTAATCCTGAGAATTCTAGACCACCCTGCTTATGTACTCGACCCTAACAGTTTTCTGAAGTCTTGGGTGTAAGTCGCTGACACCGAGGCCAAGGGAGTTTGATAATATGGGATCGATCCACTTCAAGTAACATTAATCCAATTCAAACACCCAAATGCGTTGCGGATGAAGTCACCAAACCACGGATCGCTTTCTGTCGGATAGTCTCCATCATCAACCTCCACCACCACCCCGACGGTCGCTTCCTCACCAACCAACCTCCAAAACCAGCAGACAAAATGGAGGACTCGAAATCCCGTCGCAAGAAGAAAGTCCTTCTAATGGTACCGTTCTCCGTCATTTTAGCTCAAATCTCATTTCCAGCGCTTTGCTAACGCCAAGCGTCTCACAGGGCAAATCTGGCTCCGGAAAGTCGTCCATGCGCTCCATCGTCTTCTCTAACTATGTCGCAAAGGATACTCGTCGCCTGGGCGCCACTATTGATGTCGAGCATAATCATGTCCGGTTCCTCGGTGGTCTCACGCTAAACTTATGGGACTGCGGTGGCCAAGACGCCTTTATCGACAACTACCTTAATTCTCAGCGCGACCATATCTTCAAGCACGTGGAGGTGTTAATCTACGTTTTCGACATCGAGTCTCGAGAGTTCGACCGCGATTTTATCACATATGTCAGCTGTGTCGAAGCTCTACGGGACAACAGTCCATCCGCCCACATATTCTGTCTGATCCACAAGATGGACCTTGTACAACTGGAGTACCGCGACGCAGCATTCCAAGAACGAGCGAGTATTCTCCGCAAGAAATCCCTAGGGATGGAAATCACGTGTTTTGCTACCTCGATATGGGACGAGACACTGTACAAGGCCTGGGCTACTATCGTCTACACGTTGATTCCGAACGGACCGATTTTGGAGCGGCATCTTACGGCTTTTGCGGAGATTGCAGAGGCAGAAGAGGTGATCCTCTTTGAGAGGACGACATTTCTGGTTATCGCGCACGTTACTAGGGGAGCGGTGCAGAACCCGTTCCCGGATCGGTTCGAGAAGATAAGCAACATTGTGAAGCAGTTCAAACAGAGTTGCTCGTACGTCCCAAATATCGCCCGTCTTGGCAGATTTACCAATCTTATGCTATCTCACCGGTAAAAATTTTCGCTAATGTCTGTATATTTTGACAGGAAAATGGCATCGAACTTTACGGCGTTCGAACTAAGGGCGCACAAGTTTTCTGCCTTTATCGATATTCTGACCCCCAATACTTACATATTAGTGGTGATGCCGGCAAATGCAGCTGAGAGCACGACAACATTGATGAATATTGCCACCTGTCGAAAGCACTTTGAGAAGTTGGAGGTTATCGATAAGGCAGTCGGGAGGTAGGAGGTGGAGGTAGAGCTGTGAGACGAGATATCGTGGTGAAAGGTTCCGAAGGTGGTAATACATAACGGTCGGTTCGGCGTTTCTGGTTTCTTTACGACAAGTACACAATTTATATTTTAGCGAGTTAGATATCCCACGCGTATGCGATGCAATATAGTCAACTGTTTCTTTCTTTCCATCACATTTGCCTGTCTGGATCTTTATCATAGTTGTTCAAACTCGATGACCAATGTCAAGTCGCCGCCATCGCCATCGCCATCGCCATCGCCATCGCCATCGTCGCTGTGTCCCCCGGAACCATCGTAGTACATGTAACCTCGTGTATGAAACGCCTGCAGCCACTATCCAACTGGTGCGCGATTAAACGGGTCTTCCCATTACGTTCTTCCTTCTCGCAACCTCCTTATCCCTTCCCCCGGGACCAAAATACCGTCTACCATGTCGTCGGTGAAATAGATTGTATCTTTGTAGCTTGGGTGCAGCAAAGCCAGAGAGTGGATAACCCACTCCCGAGCGGCTTTGCATGCGAAAGTTGGGGGAGGAGAAGTTGCTTGGTGAAGAAGAAGAAGAAAAAGAGGAAAGGAAGAACGGAAGAGAAAATTTAGTGGATGTGTTTTGTATTGGCGGGCGTTTGATTGGCTGCGGCGAATAGCCGAGGAACCACAACCGCGATGAAATCATATGCCGAAACTTGAACCTCGTCCCATCCTCGACCTCTTCACCACACTCTCTGCTCCAATTGCCCACGGCGCCGGTTTCGCATATACCAAATACACACAATGCTGTCGACGAGAATACTCTCCCGGGGCCTGCTCAGGTGTACGTACGTTCCATGGCAATATTCAAAGCGCACAGCTAACTTTTTCTCTTGTACAGCGGCCCGACCAAAGACCGTCACATTCTTCACTCCCCGACGGTACTGCTCCAGTTCTCCGTACACACAAAACCGGCTGCATGACTGACAAATTGACAGAATGATTACCACTGAATCCATTCCCGCCTCTTCCGCTTCCTCCATCCTCGCCTCCCAGCGTCTAGCACGCCCTGTCTCACCCCACCTTACAATCTACCAACCACAACTCACATGGTACCTATCAATGTTCACCCGAATCACCGGTGTCGCCATCTCCGGCATCTTTTACCTTTACACCATCGGATACGTTCTCGTAAGCCCGTTGGGTGTGGACCTGTCGATCACAAACCTCTCGAATAAATGGGGAGAGCTGAATGCTGCGGTCAAATATGCTGTCAAGGCTCCATTGGCCGGGTTCTTTAGCTTCCACGTTTGGAATGGAGTCAGGCATTTGGTGTGGGATACTGGGAGGGAGTTGACTGTTAGGGGTGTTTACAGAACGGGATACGGGGTTTTGGGTTTGACCGTTGCCAGCACTCTGGGCCTGCTGCTAGTCTAGATTCTCTCATGCTAGTATCTGAAGAGGTTGAAGGTAGTAACCGTGGGTGTTTAGATATAGGACTAATATTTGAGTTCTAAAACGAGAGATTCTTCCGATAGAAGAACAATCGTACTTTCTCTCTACGTGAAATTTACCCGAAGTTTAATGTTCCTCTAAGCATCTTTAAATTTAGTAACTAAATATTGTCAGAGGGTCTATATATAGTCCATTTAAAAATCAATCTTTTATTCAAACATCTGTTTAGCCCTAAAATATAGACTGGTGCCGTGGATTCCATCGGATCAACCCACAGCCAAGGAATTTCACCTATTGTTGGAATCCCATTTATGATATATCTTGATTTATAATTCAGAAATAAAAATAAATATATCACATAACAGATAGCTATCCCCTTTCAGCTATATCGCACGGCCCGTAACATCCCCGTGTCCTTGTGACAATTAAAGTAAAGAAACTCTTGCTTATTCGCCGTAACTACCATCTGCTCATGGTGGAGGCGCAATTGTGCCTCAGTCCCAGCTTTTTGGTAATGCGCGATTCCGGCATTGAAGATTGCTAGATGAGTCTCCGTCTTGACCCACGCCGTTATTTCTTCCATAGAGTGCCATGCACTGATGCTATAAGTCTTCGCCTGGGGGGAATCACGCTCCCCGAGTGTCACAACTCGATTAAAGTAGCATCCCAGACTTAACCCATCAGCAATCTCATTCATTCCTTTCATGAGAACCGGTTCCACGCCTTTCTTGTAGAATTTGTGTTCCTTCTCCAAGGTGTCAGTCCAATCTTGGGCCGAGCGCAAGATGACCAGATTTTCCTGAGGTTTGACCTGCACCAATCCTGGTGAAAGTTCGATCAACTCGCACCGGCCCTCCGGTTTCAGGTCTTCCGTCTGAGATCGCGCGATCCGATCTTGTGCCGATCCCCAGTACCCGTGCTTGTTCATCGGCTTGGAGATTGTATCGGCGAGATGTCCCCAGCCTTCCGGACGGTCGTTGTGCGAGAAGATTGTCTCGATATCCTCAACACTAGGGTCATATAGTTCCCAATATACACCGATCTGACCACTCGTTTGAATACCCTTGTGCCACCATCCAGTTGCTGCCTTGCTGCTCCATTCTTGGAATGCGTTTTTGCTCTTCCAATATGCTGCCAGAAGAGTATTTTCGTAATTTTGCTTGTCGGTGAAGAACCCCATATCGTAGAATCCGACGAGCGTGTCGTTGAGATAATCCTTTAAGTTATCAATTACCGAGCTTGTATCTATGCCGAGTGGAGCCTGGATGCCCAAGTAGAGTACGACGAGCCCTTTCACTTCGGGTCCGAACCGGGCGGCGTAAGATGGCATTTTAGGTTCAAAGTCATCAGGTCCTTGTAGAGGTTGTGTACGCTCGGTAACCAAGTGTTCCGGGATCGCTTCTTCTAGCACGATTGGGTCTGACATATCTGCGATAGTATTGCAGTAGATCTCGAGATGGTTCCAAGAAAATCAGTACACAAAGCAAACGAAAATCCCGGTGGTAATGTGGTTGATATATAGAGAATTTGAGAGGAGTTGAATGTATACGAGAGAACGATGGCCTCTCAATTAAACTATCCCTTGCTTGCGGTAAATTACAATAGGTGCCTTGAAAGCAGATTTTAATTGTACGGATACATTCGTTTTTAATTTTAAAGGTAAGCTGGGGTAATATTATTGGGAAAAAAGGGCCATATGCATTCAAATACTTTTATAAATTGTTGACTGGATAGCGGGACCAGATTCGACTGGGTTACAACCATAGCCCTATGACTAACTTCATATAGGTATTTTACGCCAGAATACTTGCAACCATCTTGAGCCGTGTAGTGCATCCTGCACGCCTTGAGGTGTGCAGATTTACAACACACTCTGCAGCGCCACATGCCAGCCTCTGGTTCCGTCAATCGGAATCAATAATACGTTACACTAGACATTTACCCGTTGAGCTGAGGTTTTTTACGCTTTTGCACCTAGATCAGGACCATTCTAACTGTAGTCCGTCCGTCTAATCCGATTTGGGGCATGATTTCACACATTACTAATTGGGACTTTGCTCCCATGGGTTGTTGGAGATTCCTTGCACTTTTGTTCTACAGATCCCCCAAATTGGTCAATCGGTCTGATATATCCTCGTAAAACATACTCGCGGCCGTAAGCGCTAAGCGGCCAGTTTCACAGCTCAGAAGCTAATCAGCAGTTTTTCCAAAACACGACAAGCCAAATTGTAGATGGAACTACAAGTCAAAGCTTCCTAGTTCTCTTCCCTAGGTCTTTGAGATCTAGGGAATTGGACTTCATAATAAACTATTGATTGAAAGTATCAAAAAGCAAAATTTATAACTGCAGTCAATTATAATCAGACTATGTAAAACATGTGATGATAAACTTAGGGAAAAAAACGATATTAAAATAGATTATAGCGGTTATATGAGTTTATACAAACAAAGAAATAGAATATGTATGGGTGGAGCGTCAGCTGGGTCGGTATATTACATGGTATCAAGCCTTTACGACGTTTAATACTCTGGTATTGGTGGGTATGGCGTGTTTTACAGAATGCGAAATGACAGTGTCCAACCTGTTGGACATCGTTTTTTCTCCAAGGAGGACTTTTGAAAAGATCGCCAGTGCTTTTTGATAGATTTGTCGCACTCTTGAGACGGCAGCTGGGTGGAGGCGAGTGCTCGCTAGCCGCTTCGATTCTGTCAACCAAAGAGATCTCATCTCCCGTATCTGGTCCGTGGAAAAATCAGGAGTCATTTTTTCAAAGAATCCATGATCCATCGGCACAAAATTTTCACTCGCAGGCTCTGCACTGTAGACGGCGCAAGCTTCCTGTAGTGAGATATTACCAACGCTCATCTGCTGAATCTCAACAAGAACTCCCCTGCGAGTTTCGAGGTTGCTCCATTGCCTCATTTTCTCTGCGTATCTACCGGGATAAGCCTCTTGGACGAGCCGCGAATACTTCATTAATTGAATTAGTTGTTGATTTGGCTCTTTCATTTGCTTAATTTGACGGAGGAAATCCTGGTTTCTGGGAAGGACGCTTTTATAATGCCGGTTGAGTTCCTCAAAAGGTCGAGCGACACCATGGGAAATAATGCTTTCGATCATACCAGCCATGTTGACTATGATCGGCATAAGCTGCTGAGCCGCTTCGTAGTTATTGGTGTCTGACCACTGGCTACCTCGTGTTCCGTCAGAGGAGCCGTGACCGGGACTTCCGAGCTCTATTATGTGAACGGGTTCGCCCGACGGAGATAGCTGAACACGACCTTTCTGGTAAAGTGGCTCCCCAGCTTTCGGCTGTTTCGTTTGTCGGCGAATCTGATGGCTTAGCTCGTCCGTGGTGTCTGTGAGTACTCGGGCGGCAATAAGGCCGTCTGCCTTTTCGTTATTCAAGCCGAACTTTGCCTCCCTCTCTGACCACGTAACTTCTTCGTAGGCGCCTTGAACCCAAGAGATAACGCCTAGCTTGTAAAGACGGGTGATGAGAAGGTGAATAACAAAAGGGGCAGCTGCTGTCATATGTCTCATGAAAGGTTGGATCAGAGAAGGACGTTGGGCGTGCGTCTGCGCTGCTTCATGGCCGTGAGTTCCGTTGTAGTGCAGAGACCGAACTGTCTGCCAAGCTTCTCGCGCTAGCAGAGGGTACTTCTTCTGAAGCATGGCGCGCTGTTCTGCGACATTTGGACTTGTGGAAAGGGTGATAAAGAAAGCGAGCATGCATCTGCGGAGCATAGCTGTTTCAGTCGGCTCCTGTGGATTTGCTGCAAATTTCTCGTTTTCTGCAGCCATGCGATCAAATTGCTCATCGGTCGAGAGACGTGGTTCGATTTCGGCTGGGGACTTGTTGGTCGCAATCGCAGTTACAATACGAGATAACTCGAGGAGGGTCGGAAATGGATCTTGGTCTTTCCTCATATGCACAGATAAGAGCATCTCGGGTGTGATAAAATCGAAACCTTCAGGCATTGTTGCATCTTTGCCCTCTCCGTGGCGAGCAGATCCTATCGATCCAGAGCTGCGATTAAAGAGTTTAATTAGGCCGGGATAACGCTTGGCCTCGTTCTCGTCAATGACAAGCTCATGCGAGTCCCCAAGCTTTTCGAGTCTAATAATCTTAGTTTTGGCTAAGAGCAAACCAATGAAATCATATGCTGAAAGACTAGTTCCCCCTATTAAGATCGTTTTTCCAGGTTCAATATAGCCATCTGCGTCCAATAACTTTTGCTGTTCAAGGTAGTTTGCAACGGCTTCTGCATTCGGAACACCTGTAAAAGCATTAACCCGAGCATCTCCAGTGATAGGGACTTTCCAAGTTGTTCCGGTAGTTTTTATGAGGAGATTATAAGGTTTCGGTGTCTCAACCATTCCGGATTTGTAGTCTTTGAGAATAAGAACTGGTGTATCGGGATTTGATAAATTTATATTGGAGACGTGGATACCGTGTCTGACAGTTATTTTTAACCAAGGTAAATGATATTTAGCCAGTTCGGACGCTTCTCGGGTCATGATATCCAGTGCCTGTCCGAATATGTTGCGAGGGCCACAGGGGACTTTCGTATCAAGACGACCATTTTTGAAGTCGGCGGCGTTAATGAATAGGGCGGCGGTTGAAACGTTCTCGCGTATCAGAGATTTTAAAGTTTCTTGCGGATCAGACATTATGATCTCGGCGTAACGACTCGCGATATCCGTAAGGCGATCTATAGTTTCGGATTGTTCCGCTGTAAGGCCTTCTTTATTTACTGAGACTGGGCCCTGTAGCCCAGTATTAAGCGCTGCGTCGCATCCAAGCTGAAAGGCTGTACCCAGCCCTTCCTCTTCTGACTGCGATTCGTAATAGTCGTGAGTGCGGAGTGTCCTGTCGACAAGTTTACCCTGCCAGAGTAAAGCGAGTTGTTCTGCAATGTAAATGTTGTGAAACAACCGACCGCGAGCACCGAAACCGCATATGGCGATACGAGTAGGCTCCATTGGTGGTGCTCAGTAGGAGTGTAAATATATTTAAGGTAGATAAATGTGGCGAGAAACGGGATTCTCAGATTTGATACCAGTTAGAAGCGATGAAGCTATGTTAATGTTGAGGCGTGATACGGGATCGGGATAGAATAGAGTATACAGTATTTATAGGAGATATTTGTGTATGTTGATAGAATTACGACCAAGATATAAAGATATTGTTATACTACGGAAATGAGGAAGGTGGTCGGTTTGGTCTCACTTGCAATTGGAGAAATATATTCTATAGAAACCATTATGTAAATTTAATTTAGTTCCTGAGAGGTACCTGAAGGAATGTATAATAGTGACATTCATATGATTTACATCATTATATCAACTAGAAGTACATCTCTTGGTCAATCGCCTCGCAATTATAAGAAGAGTACATTAAGTCTGACAATACCTCAGAATTGGAAGCACAAGCCAGCCCGGAATCTTCTTCAGAGCTTTTTGGAAATACGTGTATACGTACACCAACTTCTAAAAGGGAATCGTCTCCGGATTACATGATGCTGTGCGATCAAAGTTGCATAAACATAAAAACTGTACACTGGAGCTAACTGAAGAGATTTCCGAGCCGCACAATCATAAGCCAGAATGATTGGTTGGGCGATATTCTATGATGTAAATTTCAGCCTAGGATGGAAATGACGTTCCTGGATAAATTTACACCATTCCTACGCAACCACCCCTGCCTGAGCTCAGCTATATCTTAATTTCGGCTTTGAGTGCTGTTAGATACATCCACAAGTCTATTACTAGCCGGCTCACGGGGACACCGCGGATGGGTTTCGGCAGCCTTATGTCCTTCGGTTAGAGCAGGAACACAGGTTGCGCAAAAATGAAAGAACCCGGTCGAATAAACAATTAGTAACGGTCAGCACTAGGAGCCGAGAAACGAGGCAAAGCGAGCGTCTGCTAGGTAGTTGGGCTAGATAAAACTTCGCCGTAGTGAGATTATGAGCATATTGGCGAACATCAGGTGCCGAGCGAACTAGTTAACTACTTAGGGCTGGTTGTACCGCGACATCGACGTTCCCCCCGGGGTATATCGCAAATTTGCGGCACCTATTAGAACCACGGTTCCCAAAATGTATGTTCGGGATTCCCGCCGGCTTACGGCGGTCAGTTGCTGGATTATCACCGACTTCCATATCTGCATACCGCCATGTACATATGTCAGACTCCCAGGGGCTACTCTGACTCTGTGTTGCCAGTGTTGCAAAAGCGCACTAGTTGCGATCACGCAGCTCCTCCCGGGCTCCCTGGCTTCGGGGACCCAAAATTCTATTCCTTGAACGAGAGAAAAAGTGCGGGGCTCACTAATAAACGCGCGATGATCTGCGTCTCCTGATTTAGGCATTCAACACCACTGCTTAGGATATCCAAATCGGTTCGATCATCTCACTTTCAAATTCGGCCACAAGCGGGACCCGACGGAGGGGATAAATCTTGACCCGGAAGTTGGATCTGAATCGGGTTTCATGCATGGCTTGACGTGCAACCATTAAACATCAGCTGAAGCAACAAGAATGGGCCTGTGGAACCTAGTCCGAAGCCTTCGCGCCCTGTATTTGTTTCCATTTATGAGCGTGATCTCAATTGAAGCGTACCTAAACGTGCGCGCTTAGTCTGAATTTTTCTGATACTAAATTTATCATGCAGAATTCTGTGACACCCAGAAAACATATGCATGTAGGTTGGCACATCTATATAATGTGGGAAGAGTAGAGTTATTCCTGTGGTGTAGTCATATTTTCGTAACGCCAGCGCGGAACACGGACTCGCAAAACTAAATGGGCCAGAGATGTAGACAAGTTTCGGATTACGACAACTCAGGGTGTGTGTGTGTGTGTGTGTGTAAATACGAGAAAATTTACGTGATGCGAATTTCGTGAAGGCAACCTAATTAAGTAACTGCTTGCCTGGGATGGCAAAGCATGCATGGTATATCTAAGAGCTCGTTTAGCCGACTGACCAGGTTTAGTACTCGATGTGTCGGTGTACCTGTGAGAAACTTTATGGCACGTGGTGTAGAGACCGCGAGAAAATACACTCGATCGACAGGTTGAAAAACTTGATCCAGGATTTGCAAGGCACCCGTTCTCGGTAACTTGAGCCCCTCCGAGTGCGTTTGAAGAAGTTAAAGTGCTTTTTTGCGTTTTTTCGACACATCAGGCGAGACATAGTTACTTCAGTGTTGTGAAGCATGACATCAAAGGCTTAAACTTTTACCTAATGATGAGATATATCTGTTTCTCGATGCCGCTACTAGAGCTCAGAACAGCAGATAAACCATTTATATATTATTATAATACAAATGATCGTTTGGAGAACATTCAAAATATAGGCAAATATTAGCAGTTCTCAGAATCTCGCGGGTAGATGCAAATCTCAAGACTTCGCTTTCGCTTTTCGGCAAGCGGGCGGCATACCTTTGTTAGTGTAATTGACAAGTCGCGCTAATACGTTTTTAGGTGCATTGGAGTCTGAACAGGTGGATCAAACTCTTCGCCGACGATGAGTTCGAAGATCACTTCATCTCTGAGAGGGATTGTTTTCATAAGTTTTGCTCATATGACCGTGCTTGTTGTAAAACCTAAAATGAGGGTGCTTAGTGCTCTACAGTCTAATCTAAAGTCCTTTGAATATACGGAGCTTTTTGTTGCATGTTGTCCCTGACTTGACCAAATCATAGTTTTAATTTTAGGTCATATGAAATAAATCAGACTGATAGAAAGTCAGAAGACTAAAAGAAGAGTTTTAGTGGCTAATTTGAATAGTCGATCGACGAACAATTTGATAATATGCCTCTGCCGGACCAAGTCACAGTCTAAACACGCGAAAGCAGCAGCGTTGAACGGTTTGCGTATAACGTTGCATTTTTGAAAATATCAGCAAAACTGTGCGTTGCCATTATTTATGCATTTTCTCTGCAAGCTTCTTGAATCAGGAACCGCGTGTTGCCGGCACCGGCATCTTGCATGAGCACTACGCGTGTGCACAAACTTTCAATCTTCGCGACCTTAGCCCCCGTGATCGGATTTTCTCGATCGACTTGCTCAGACGGGCCGGTCGCATTCAATGCAACCATGGTATGTCCGTAGCGGGTTCTGTGTGTAAATGTCCCCGTAGGCTCTGCGCCGATGCTTAGATTAAGTAAATCCCCGGCTTTGACCAAAGTAGGCGCGACGAGACGTAACGCGAAATCGCATTGGCCACTTTGGTATCGATATCGGATTTTGGCAGTACAGCTTTGATGATATCATATGCGAAGGAATTGCATCTTCAGTCATTGAGATTTGCTATAAATCTGTGAGTTGAACTTCTTGGAAGCCCTAAGTCTTCACAATATATACACCCTCCACCTTTCCCCCCCGATATCATCCAGTGATTCACGACGTGTCTATGTAGCTCTGTGATTTCGTGCGGATGACTAAAGACTTACATCTTTGTATCGATCAGGACTACGGCATCCAAATCAACAACCGAATGTTGGTGACGGCATAAGAGACAACATGGAGTACACCGGTTCCAAGGGGCGCGTAAAGGCTTTAGTCCTCATCGCTACTCTCTTCTTTGGTCTAGCCACAATATCAACAGCTCATCCTACCCATGATGAGGACCGCGAGCACTGTTTAGCATCGCATATTAGAGTCGCTCACGCATTAGCTGGGGATTTATCAAAGTTGAACTTCGACCCTGGAAGCGCCCAAAAATGGACCTACGGCTCCGATTCAGCGCTTGAACGGGCGAGTGCCAATAGCAATTATTCTTTGCCAGTTATATTTTACAGTAATAGCGAGTTGAACCCTCGTCCAATCATCACCATGGCAAGAAACCGACTCTCTGCTGTCCCAGCCCTAGCAATTCAATACGATAAAGTAGTGGCGGTTGGCTCTCTCAGATCTGTCGTTCGCAAAGCCGGGAACCGGAGAATCTTTGTAAACCTCGGCTCCAAAGTCATCATCCCCGGTTTTGTTGAACCTCATCTGCATATAGTTCTCTCAGCTCTTTTGAATGGTTTCCTCTTGAACATTACCCCTCTCAAAGCACCAACTTTCGAAATTGCCATGTCCCAGCTGAAAGCCGAATTATCAAATCTGGACACTGAAGCGGGACAATGGCTCGTTGGTTTCGGTTACGATCCATCACGACTGGACTGGCACGATCTATCGTCAAAGGATCTAGATGACAATGTCTCATCCACTGTCCCAGTCCTGGTCATCAACGCCTCTGGCCATATCGCGTATGCTAATAGCAAGGCACTCTCCGTCGCCAACGTAACAAAAGACACACCAAATCCAGAAGGGGGCGAGTACGCCAGAGATGCCGATGGGAATTTGACCGGTGTGCTAGTAGAAATCGGCGCCATAGGCAAATTTTCCGCGATAGCGAACAAAGCCAATCAAGCCCGTGCGGGGCTGGTGCAAGCGGGCATTGCGAAACTCTTACCCTCATGGCTATCAAAAGGGATAACTACGGCCTTCGACGCCGGCATAGGTACTTTGTCCGGTCCGAGCGATCTTGAGGCCGTCGCGAACATAAGCGTGGTTAGCCCTTTCAGGATCTATGGCGCTATAGCAGATTACAAGCCTGGAGACGCGGCCACGATGCTACCGGAAGGGAATATGCCAGACGGTGGCTTCCAAAAGAAAGACTTGAACATCAAAACTGTTAAACTTTGGACGGATGGGTCAACCCAAGGTTTCACTGCTGCTGTGAAATCCCCTTATCTGCTGGAAAATTTCCCGGAATATTTCGGAAATCGGACGACAGGTGTGTTGGTTTGGCCGGATGGGCAAAACCCAAGTGACCAAACATCGGGGTATAATAGTACGATGTACGAGGAGATGGTCAGATGGATGAAGCGAGGCTATCAATTAATGCTGCACGCGAACGGCGACCATGCATCGCAGATTGTGCTTGATAACTTCGAAAAGATATACGGCGAATATCCCGAGTTATCCAACGCTGGTATCATGCACCGTATCGAGCATTTTACTGTTGCGGAGTATTCGCAAATACGGCGTGCAAAGAAGTTAGGGCTGGGAGTTAGCCATACTATGGGCCACGTACATTTTTGGGGTGATGCCTTTAGAAATGGGGTGCTAGGAGCGCAGAGGGCTGAGAGAATTGATCCTGTCAAGGATGACGTGAAGAGCGGGATTACCTATTCTTTCAACAGCGATAGTCCTGTCACGGATGTCGACCCGCTGCTGTGGGTGAGTACCGCGATTACCAGGAAGGTATACAAGAGCGGGAATGTGCTGGGAGAAGAACAGAAAGTAGGGCTGGAAGATGCGTTGAAAGGCGTGACCACCAATCCGGCAAGGCAGATAATGAGAGATAGGGAACTGGGAAGCTTGGAGACCGGCAAGAAGGCTGATTTCTTGGTACTCAGCGAGGACATTCGGGAATTTGATTGGGAAACAAGAGCTGCAGAAAAGCTAAGCGTGATAGAAACCTGGGTCGGAGGACGTCGGGTGTATGTTCGGCCCAAACCTCGTGACTGAAAACTCGATACCTAGGATTACAAATCTCTGGTACTCGGGTTGATAGTTAGATGTTATTTATAGTAAATCGAAATAGGAATCACCATCAAAGCTTCAAAGATATCCTACGAAATCGTTCATAAATCGCTGTTCCTATTTCTGTACTCGTGCTTGCTCTTTTACACGAGCAGCCTCCAGTCTGGTTCCAATAGCATTGATACCGTGAAGAAATATATGTAGCGGAAATACATAGTAAACGCAGACCCTTTGGCCATCAAACGAATCACACTCTTTGAAGTTAACCCCTCCCCCACCGAACCGGATTGCTTTTCCAAACTTGCGGATAAATTTGCGGTATGGTGGCACAACCAAGCCGCAACGCGAAATATGTAACACGGCCCACTTCTTCTGCTAAGACCAATAGCTAAACGAGAAATTGGCACATCCTCGCCCAGGATTTGATATCTTGCATTCGTTTTCCTTCAGCCTTCGGCCAGAAGGACCCTGCTTTGAGCTGCAGGGACACCGTTGTGTGTCATCCTAAGGCCCTCTCCATAGTAGGAGATTGTCGATGCAATGAAACAAAGGGTTGAGAAACTGTCCCATCACTATTTTCTAAAATAGGACTTGCTTATCAACGTACCCGTTAGAGAACGAAATTCATCCAGAAGACTTTTGCAAACTGAAGAGGCTAATAAGCTGGGCGCCCCCTTCAATTCTTCGTTACATTTGTGTGACGAAACTAAGTACGCCACAATAACCTGAGCATCCTCTAAAAGCTAGGCCTTCTTCGGTCATAGATTTCGATATCGAGACTTCTGGGAAATCAGCAATTAGGAACTTCTTAGCCTCATAATTTATCGACGCCCCACATCTGGTCACCTTGAATGGAACCTATCGTTCGAAAAATATGGCAACTGTATCATTTAACGCCTTTCTATTTGTTTTCTTTCATTTTATAATCGTTATCCATCAAGTCGACGCCCAAGTCGACGCTCAGGCTAAGTCTGTACCATCTAACTTCGACCCAATACGACAGTTTTGCCGTCGTTTTTCTCATCAAAGTAGGTTAATTTCCTCCGTTCTCTGGATATCAAACAGTATCTTGTGCGAAAAAAAAATCTAGTCTTAAGAAGTTTTAGGGATCTTAACAATAAATTATATACTTAGGTGCTATCGTCGACAGCCGCCTTTTTATAGATGGAGGCCTCCTCCAAGTGCACTCACTTAACCCGATTGAAGGATCTTCAGATTATAATAACTACTCAAGTGAGCACTCTCCTCTAGCTACCCCGAGACGAAAGAGATATTGGAAGATGGGTATTAACATTTGAGATCACGTGAATACGATAGACCCGGATATCCTCTATCACGACCTTGGAACAACCCATCGAGGTGACATAGACGTTACGCAACCCCCTTTAGTAACCACTCTTCGAAAAAAACCGGCCAACGTTCCCTCCCTTGCTGGTGGAGTGCTCTGGTCTGACAATACGAACAAAAAATTATACTTGTATGGCGGTCAGTTCACCAACAGGCAGCCGGAACCTTTTGGTCTGTGGATGTACGATGTGCTGTACGATACCTGGGAGATAGTAAATCAAACCAGTACTGGAAATGGGGATGGGTTCAAAATTGCGAGGGTTTACAAAGGTGCTGGCGCGGTTGTGGAGCGACTTGGTATGGGTTATTACTTGGGAGGATGGATCGGACAGGAGAGCGAGTATGGGTGGGAAGGTGAAGATATAGCAGTAGCGAACCTGTTGATGTATGACATGGTGCAGAATACATGGTTAAACCAATCCATCCCAGATAAGCAGCCGAGGGCAGAGGGGGCTTTAATTTATGTTCCGCTAGGTACCCTTCGTCATTAAAATACGTTCAGGTTTAATAATAATACTGATAAATTCTCTAGGCGATAACGGTCTATTGGTTTATTTTGGAGGAGTTCGAGTTTCTACAGGGAATCCCGGGAATATCACAGGTGTAAGCTACGAAACACTCGCTTTACTAATCTTATAGCTTACACTGAACCATTATCCCTCTAGATTCCAATGTCGGAGATCACTATCTATGACATTGGCTCGAGTAAATGGTACACTCAAACTGCAACGGGTACAGTACCACCATCGAGAAGGCTGTTCTGCGCGGGATTGGGGTCAGGCAACGCTGTTGGACGAAATGGAACTGTCTGGCCAACACACAATATGTAAGACTGTGAACAGTCTTTTCAAAAGTATGCGTAGGATCAGTGAGAAATTAACTATGGGTTGTGATATAAGTTACCTATACGGCGGTGCCTCGACATCCTCCGGCCCTGGGTATGATGATGTATATGTCCTCTCCCTCCCGACATTCGTCTGGACGAAATTCTGGCCAGCCACAAATGAGAACAATAAACCGCACCATAGCCTCACATGTAATGTTATCCAAAACTCTCAAATGCTCATAATCGGCGGAACCTTCCCGACTACCAGCGCGTGCGATGATGCACCGAAATCCGGGGTACACAACTTGAACTTCAGCGGTTCAGATATGACCCAAGTACAGGTTCAAACTATCTGGAGCAGTTTCCAAATCGACTACAAGGACTATGAAGTCCCCACTGCAATAGTAGACAATTTAGGGTTAAAAAAGTAAGCAGAACCTGTCTTGTAGACCAAACTCTTCCTTACTTCACATCCGGGTGGTTCTAGGTATAATGACCATACAGAGCCGATTATTTTATACGTTAGAACCATATACTCACATTTCTGATCATAGTGGAAGTCCCGTTGTTGCCTTCAATAACCAAGATCTCTATACATTAGTCTCCAAGACTCCACCTGCCTCATCGCGAACACCAACTAGAGCGGTGACCCTACCTCGTCGAATCTCCACCAGAGATAGAAGTATATTAGTTGGTGTAATTGTTCCTGTCGTCGTTCTGTTGATAGCATTTGGTGTTTTTGTATTCACTCGCTGGGGGCGCAGACGCAGTGCACCTATAGTTGAAGGCCCAATCGTCGTAACGTCGAATGACCATACGGCGTTCAACCCAACAGCAACAGATAATATCGAGACTAAGTATGCTGCAGCCTTACCAGATATTCCACAGATTGCTGCAACTCCTCAGATTGACTACCCCGAGATTCCAAGACCACCGGAGGCTTCTCGGTTACCATCCTTCGGGTCAGCGAACACACTCTTTCCCGGGCCGGCAACTTCTGCGGCACCTATACTCTTTGTCCTAGATCGGACAACAGGTAATTTCATCCCTGTATACAACCATATACAGAGTGTAGAAAGTTCAAGTCCACCACTAGGACCGTCCTATATAAATAACCGCCAAAGAGGTGTTCCTGCCGGAAACTTGAACACGGATGGAGAAGCAGTCGAGCTCGAGGATGCGATGAGGGTGGGGTATAATAGATTCGCCACTGGCGGCGAGGGGACTGCTAGACAGATACCAGAGCTTCCTGGATCCGGGATACCGAATTAATTTAAATAACGAGTTTGTTGCTAGTACTATATCTAAAGAGATCGCTGCCCCTAAGAAAACCACCTTGTTTTTTTATTCGCACTTGGGTATTTGGGACCTAGAGGGATTTGGAATCGCTATAGTAGAAGAGTCCTATTCAATTAAATATTCTCAATTACTCTATGTTCTACTCTCATGAGTTATGCGATAAGCCTCCAATCGCCACAATTTTGAAGTTTTAATACATTTCGTTAATTCTAAAGCCTCGTTTCCACAATCTAACCATGGCTATGGCCCCCAACACACGACGCCATATGAAAGAGCTTAAGGTTTACTACCCCTCCAGTATTGTCATTTGTTTTTTAGTCCTGCATATTAAACACTAAAATACAGCGCAGATGTATATGTATCATCGTTCTTGCGCCCCCAGAAAGATTTTGATGGCAAATTAATGCTAAAGTAAGGATCTCTTGTTTTTTGTTTCTAAAATATGCAAGAGGTGGCCAAGACTGACAAAACCAGTTTGATAACTGGTCTCAAGAAGAGAATATAGTACGAAAAATAGGTTTTCATTCCGGCTGATGAACCTCCACAGAATGTGGAATTTGTGATAAAACCCATCTAGCAAAATGAGGTTTACTACTAAATCCGAGCGAGAAGTGGATATATGGTCGTATGCCGTGAGTATATAGGTCCCTTCTACGACTTGACTGACAAGCCTCCTTTACCCCCACTTCTAAGAACTTCCGAACGGTCGTATCGTTTTTTTATATGAAAGGTAAAAGACCTGAAATTCACTATAAATGAGTCCCTGGGCCAAAAGTTCTTACGAAAGAAAACCTTGAGGTTGTGTTGAGGTTGAGATTCGTCCGATAAACCATCATTGCTATTAGGCCGTCTTGTCATTGAGGATCTCAACATAGGATCATCCAAAAAGTTGCATTTTGTTATATCAATAGCATAGTGGACTTTCTCTCTGTTTGTGCTTAGATATATCGCTTCAATGCCACTGTACTGGCGGTTGAGCAGGCATGTAATACCGGATTCAGGTAGCCCAAAGAGCAGATGAGTGGCTGCCTTGGTACACGATTGAGACTCGTTGGCCGGAGGCTCTCTGGTACTGAGAAAGCTATTGAAACTGGAGACGGGTTGTGAGACATATCGTGCTTTCTGCAGAGACTTTGTTGTGCAGAGCACTGCTTGCCAGAGGCCGCAAACCTGGCTTGCGATTATTTGATCAATGAGATCTAGATACGTGAATATCTCGATTTGAACTTCGAGGGGAAGTTCGAGAATAGTAGCTCGTAGAAACTGTCGTATGTTTTTCGTTTGCCGAGGGTTACTCGCCGATATTCTTCGTCTAGTGCCCAGGCACCTGCGAACAGGTCCATGTTCTTTTTTTTTGCTTTCCGAGGTAGTCGTTGCATGAGAACCCTTGTTCAAATGTAGTATGCTTTCTTTGATGAGGTGGGTCACTGAAATATAGCGAAAGCTGTGTATTGACGTCAAATTTGGAACGCGGGAACGTGCGAGAGATAGATGTGATAAACTCGGATATTACGGCTATCGAGCTAAAAATAACGATTTACCTCTGGTCAATGATACCACATGGAGATCTGCATAATAGCTTCGGAAGTTCTATAACGTGAGAACTTCACCCTCCACTACTTTATTACCTCTCTCTTTGTATGTACAAGAGGACGCACAGTTAAATATTCATCGTTTATACGTTTACCTGTACTACATCATCTACTTCTACCTTCATCAACTTACAAAACCTCCAAAACTCTTACAGCAGCCAGTATATACTCCACCCTCTTCCTCTTCTCTTTCTCAAATTTGCAAAGCTCTTTAAGACTCCTCTTTACCAGTCTTTCCTCACAGCTCAGGTGGCTTCCCTAGGCAAAAGAGATCCCCGTTGAAGACTGGGTCGCGTACCCTACATTACCTGTATAAGAGTCCATCTTATTCTCCTCGAGAGAAATTAATTTAGAAGGAAGAATAAATCGACATTTTCTAGCTTAGAATTGACAACCACATAGTATAACAAGTTCACATTGTTGACTTATATCATGGCGGCAAATATATATACATGTTTACAGAGCGTCCATTTCACATTGAAAATAATTGTTCGAGTTTATAATATTGATAATGATATTATTCGGCTTATAAGCTTAGTCTAGTTTTCTCTAATTCTACCTATGATAGCCCTTTACTCGAGGAAAAGAAGCAATAAACACGGGCAGAAGAAGAAAGCAGATAAATAGGGTACAGAGTTGGTCAGGTCACTTTTGTAGGGCCGACTCTCGTTATTTCTTTGACCTAACGGCACGTCTTCCGCTACCAGCCGCCGCTGCCGAGGGTACCGCCGCGATTCTTGCCGATCTCTTCACAGGGGTAAGGGTGGCACTACGACGTGTTCGCTTTGCGAGAGGTGTAGTTTCGTTTTTGAGCTCTTGCTCTAATCTGCCGCTTCTGCTTCTGGGCTCTGGAGTAGATGTCTGCTTTTTCTGCCTTTTGGTTTTGGGTGAAGCTATAGCCTCCACGTTGAGAGCTAGGCTAGCTGCTCGCTTCCTGGACCTTGTTTCTATCCTTGGCGGACCCTCAATTCTTGATTCTTCCACTACGTTGCATTTAATATTTGACGCATCTGCAATTGCTACCTCTTCAACCGTAAGTTTTTCCGATTCAATTTTCCCCAATTCGTTGGTTGCATCTTCTCTCTCAGTCCCCTTTGATCTGTTCCCTGTAAATGCTTCCCTCACAATCTCGACTGATTCATCAGTCGTCGCTGTGCCCTGCGCTGGTTGCTTTGAAACACTGGCGGCTTTTTGATCCTGTATCAAAGAAATTTCCACATTATCATTATTTATATTACCAGAATTTGTGTTTTTCGTCATATCCCAATGAAGATTCTATCCCTCGTTGAGTGAACACTTGATCAGAATTTTCGCCAATTTGTCATCTCCAGTCTTCATAACCTCATTTGCGGCTAGGGAACCAAGAATATCCGTCAACTTCTTTCTCATTCCTTCACTATCCAAGTCAACATTTCTCCCACCGATCAACAACTCCACTTCTTCTGTCTTCAACTTCCTCAGCGCGTTTATAAGTGCACCCAGACACTTTTGACATTCTTCCTTCTTTGGTCCGTCGCCATTGATCTCATCACGAATGAACTCTTCAAAGGTTTTGACGTTGGGGAGCATGAGGTATCTGATTGCATCTATGACACCCATGTTTGAAAGACCAATGATAGCACCATACCAAGCCGCCGCCGGTTTCGTGTTGTCCATGTAGACCTTGAGGAAAGAACGAGCGAGACGGGCCTTGAGCTCATGGGAAGAATCGCCAAATCGTCTACAGATTGTGCCAACGATAGAGGCAGCTTTGTCGCGCAAGGGGTAAGTTGACAATTGATCCTGAGGGTTGTCTCCAAGCTGTTTAGCCATCATGCAAGTGAGAATTGGTGGGCATAGAGAGTTGATCTACAGTTCCGTGGTCAGTAAGTCTTCAGTCATAATTTGGGGAAGATCAAAGGAAGCTTACATATGGCTCGATATACAGCGACTCATTAGCAAACAACGCTTCGCATATATCCATCATTGACTCCATCAACTTTCTATCACTCTTCATCTCGTGGGTAACTCGTTCTGTAACAAACTGGACAAAGTAGGGGAGGAGTTGATGTATAGTAGGTTCGGTACGGAGAGCCGACAGAGCAGCTTCACGATACTGTTCGTTGGGCGGATCCGTGATTCCATTCGTGACTTTCTCGAAGAACATTTGAAGTTCAACAGAAATGATGTGCTTTGCGAGCGGCTTAACCGTGGCGTTCTCGGAGTTTCCAGTAGCACCCAATGCATGCGTAGTAGTAGCTCCCTTTGGTGTGAGATCGTTCATTCGAGCTTCGTTCGGGGAGGGGTTCATAGGAACTAGAGGTTGTACACCCTCGATGGCCGTCCAGTGGGCTATGAATCATTGACGGTCAGCTTAAAACAAGGATAAAGCTACATGCTGTTAAGTTATATACCTGTTAAAGCAACCTCTCGTGGAACCTTTGGTAAAGGAGCATTGATTATCTTTTCGAAATCGACTTCTTCGTCCTCGAGATAAAAGAGCGGTTGGCCGGCTCCAAGGGTTGCCTCACCCCATTTGAGAGGATGGCTACTCTGATAGCCTAGTGGTGGATCGATATCCAAGAGGCGAGCAGCTGTCTCGATGTCCTTGTTGTGCAGGGTGGTTCGGCCAGATTGCTTCATAGCCTCAATCGCGGTGGTGATTATTTGTCGCAGACGGTATTCAACATCGCTGGCGAGGAAGTTTGAGACGTCGTCGTCAAGTTTGATGCCAAGCGACTCGGCATTATCACGAATAGTATCTGTGGATACTAATGACGACATGTTGACAGATTATTATTAAAGTTGTAGATTAAAAAACGCGAGACTATGTAAAGAAGGATTCGGCGGTGGGGTACTCGATTTGGCAACGTCGCAAATCCAGTTTGCAACAATTGTCCTTAAAAGAAGTATTGAGTGAAGACTAGCAAGGGCAAGGTTACAAGCGGAGACCAGCGGTTGCAACTCGGTTGTAGAGAAGGGACAGGGCTAGGCTTCGACGAGGGCGGTCAAGTTGATGATGATGCTGTCAAAAAAGGTCGTCGCGAGATTGAGGATGATGTTTTGGTAAAGAAGCTTGGCTTCGTTTCGGCCGCAACTTTATGCCGACAACACATTTCCATAATCAAACGCCACAACAGCCAACACAAATTCCGTGGTGTTCAGATAAGCCCACCGAATGAAACCTAGACTTCAGGTCGTATATACCTCAGCAAAGCAGACCACGGGTGGGTAATGAAAAATATACCCAGAGTAAAGTATAGGGATTAGCTGCTAGTTCGGAACCAATAGAGTTGGAACTGAAAATCTTTCTCACCCTTTAGGAGAGGAAGAATTAATTCTAGTCTTGGTTCATTGCATTGGCAACTTGTCTCGTGTCTAGAAAGTCCCGCGGGCATTTACTAGCGACAATCAATCAATTTCTAACTTTGGGTTTGAATTCCATGATTTGATTATCTCTTTGCTAAGATACTGATATTCTATCTCGTTGGCTTTTAAGTTGAAGGGTTACCAATAACCAAATCTCAAAGTTACAAATCTTCCCAACTCAAAAACGCAAGTCTATGCGAGCATGCGCTTTTACTAAACCGTGGATTGCTTCAGGCCAGAAAAGCCAACTGCCAGAGAGTTGTTTTAGAGAGAAGGCTCCTAAGCTACCTGATCCCGTTCTGGAACGCTGGTATCCGAATTGGTCCAAGTGTTGCCCCTCTAGTCCTGATTTGCTGGTCTGAAGCAGGAAAGTCTTGGATCAAAACTTCGGTAACACGAAGCTCAGAGAAACAAACCTCAGGAGACTTGAGGTTAGTATGGCCCAAAACATCTAGACCAAGGCGGCTTCGTTCAACAGGTCAATTATAGTTGTTTTGGCTGGTACGTATTGCACAGGTAATACCATTTCGTATTCATATATATGTATGTGTAACTTTAGTCGTACTACGTGCTTGCTCTGAAAATTACCAGCTTTCAGTTGTTGAATTGATAAAAGGGCAAAGCCTGAGTATAATACACCTATGATTAACGAATTTTAATCGAAATTAAGGAGCAAGATCATAAGTTGAGTGAAATACACAGACTTGTATCGAGTTATTATAGATTCCGATGTTGGAGCTCGACAAAAGGTTACACAAGTGCACCGGTGGAAGTCAAGCTTGATTTAAAGAGTTTTTATATACTCAAAGATGAAAATTCACTTACACCAAGACCCCTACATTCGGGTTGGCCGCATAGTTGTAAGAGCGTGGGACAAGAAACTCCTCGGATCGATCCGAGTCCAGCCTCGAAGCTAGTCCAACGCCGCAGCAGGGGCTGGACTTCAGACGTTGATAGCGCCGCAAATCCGAAACATTCCATATTTCCATGGACCGAACTCCCGTCAACACCCGAGTTCAGTTCTGGGAGTTGTTATAAAACAAGATGATGCCCAGCATTTATCTTTACATAGCATTCCAAACCCGACAGTCTTTACTTCTTTTCGAATAAACTGGTGCTGGCACCCTTTCAGAAATATTCATTATAATGACGAACCCCACAGATTCTAACGAGACACTCGCAGTACCTGACAGGTCTTGGCCGGCCCGAGACGGACCCACCATATCACAATACGAATTCCCGCCGAACGACAACAACACGTTCAATAATGGCGATCCAAATATATTTTATGGTCACGCATCAAAAGAAGCCCAAGAAGAACACGACCGGAAGATTTATGAAGGCCTTCCGCCTTCAAATTTCCGGTTTCACCCAATCAAAGCTTCAGTTATTATATTTAAGAGCTCATCAAGACTGAGCTCGTATAGTAACTTCTTGTTTCCTGCAATTCCTGTTGGTATCATTTCATGGTATACGCTTCGCAATCAACATCCACTGTTGGTATTCGTCTTCAATTTCATTGCCATTATTCCTGCTGGAAATTTGCTGGCTTTCGCAGCTGGGGAACTTCAGCACAAGCTACCTAAAGTAAGTAGATTTTGTAGTTGTTAAAATTTTCAACTCAATATCCCCCGAATACAGAGAGACTAGAAAGCAAGCAACTTATAGAAATCAGCTCCTCAATCGTGCTAACAAAATACTTACGTGCGTAGACTATTGCGGCAACCCTCGAAATTTTCACCGGAGCTATTGTTGAGATAATAATTTCTTTGATACTTTTGTTCGGCAGACAGTTTGCAGTTGTTCGAGATGCTCTCCTTGGATCTATGCTCGCCAATTTATTGCTTGTCACTGGTGCTTGTTTCCTCGCTGGAGGTATAGCACATAATGAACAAGAGGTCGCAGAATACGTTACTGAAGTCTCGAATGCCGCACTACTAGTTAGCGCAGCCGGAATAGTACTTCCGAGTGTATTCTTCCAAACTCTGCAGAGCGCTCGAGCCGATGTGACAGAAGGTAGGGCAGAAAAGAGACTCCTCCACGTTAGTAGAGTGGTTAGCTTTTGGTTATTAGCGTCTTACATTTGGTAATTTTATCCGATTTCCTAGCATATCTCCTAACTTATACTCTCGAATATCAACCTAAGATTATTAACTTCGTTCCCTATGCAGTTTCATGATCTTCCAGCTGAAAACACACAATACGGCTTTCCATCATGTCATCGAGCATGCTGAAAGCCAAAACCAACACAAGCACAGAAAGCACCAATACAGAAAGAAGCTCTCTCTGTTGGAAGCAGTAATCCTTATACTAATTGGCTTGACTTTCGTTACCTTCTGCGCGTATTTCATGGTGCAAGAGATCCCTCTCGTGGTCCAGAAACATCATGTCTCAGAGCTCTTCCTTGGCCTGATTCTCGTTCCATTCATCGAAAAGGCTTCAGAGCACTTGACTGCGATCAACCAGGCATGGAATAGTATGTTGGCTTCTCCTAAATCCTACACTCTTACTAAATCGAATAAAAAAAGCTAAGATGAACTCAATTTAGACCAACCAACCCTTGCAATCTCCCATTGTCTAGGTGGAACGGTTCAAACCGCTCTACTCGTCACTCCTCTCGTTGTCATCATCGGATGGTGTGCGAACCTTGATATGGATCTTCGATTCGAGTTCTTTCTCGTTTTCTCGTTACTCCTAGCCGTATTGGTTGTCGGAAACTTTTTGCGAGACGGAAAGACACATTGGCTGGAGGGCATGTTCTTGCTAATGATTTATCTTGTCATCGCTACAGCGGCGTACAATTATCCTAACCATGATAAGAGTCACGGTGTGCCAGGTACCGGGCCTATTCCGGGCCATGGCTCTGTAGCTGCAGCAGGGCATGTACCGGTTGGAACGACGCCCCACTAAGCTTCAGGGATTTTTCAATCTATAAATCTAGATATAGATTCGGTTGGGCAGGAAACCTATTGTACTAAGCGGACGTGGAATCATTACGATCAACACGAGTGTTAATTGCAATGGAGACTTGGCTTTCTACACATAATCAAGATAGAACCAAAATATGATTAAGTTACGAGGAACAATCTCATTCATAATGATACTTAACCTAGGAAACAAATCTGGTTTCTACCTGCCATTTCCTGATTCCACAAGTGGATATGGGACGATATGCAAATGTAATTCCGTGAATTAGAAAACCTGGTTGGAGATTGCAGCCTCAGTTATGCGAGCTTCTCTCGGTAACCAACTCTTTATGAGCATTAATTAGCTTACGAAAGCATAACTACATTATTACTTTGTAATCGCGCAGCATCAAATCTCTGAAAATGTGCTTCCGCGACATGCTAGTGCGATCTTAAATTGAGCACGTAAAATCAATCCGCGGGGCAGCGTACAGCAACCCTCGTTTCGTCTGGACTCATATTAGATCGTACCAAAGATATCTATTCACCCGACGATTTACCCAGCTCCTTTGCCCCGACATAAATCTCCAGAGTTTACAGTTTTTCCGGGATCGTAGCCCCGCATGTTACCAACAAGGCACCAAACGTTAGATTGTTCCTCCACCAATTAGAGCAACGCACACACCCCGGATTCTTTCCCGATTAGGAACAGACAAGCTGCAAGCTCCAAATGTGCCTAGTAACAGCTTCAGGATAGATTGGGTAAGAACACAACTATCAAGCTTTTTATGAGACATTGTGGGGACTGGAGACGAGACCTCGAGATCATTGCTAGGTTTTCAGCCGAGTTGCCTTCGGGCGCTTCACATAGACGACTACGGAATGGTTCAGGTGTTGAAGCAACTTGCTGAGAACAAAGGCATCCGTGGTACGGGTGAATCCGAATATTGTGCCGACTCAGGAAATCCTCGAGATTCAAATAATTTGTCCGGGATATGGACGGATTTGCATCCTTGCCTGCCCTATGAAGCTTCTTTGAGCAACCAGATCAGCGCAGTCTGACCCGGGTTTCTTGTATAAATGAACTCTAGTCGGTGCAAGCTTAGTTCGAAATATTGAAAATTTAAAACTTCTTTCGGAACATCGAGTTGTTGGCAAATCATCCAGCGCCCCAATTTCTCAGCGCGATTGATTGCCAAGCCGTGGTGATATCAGTATATCTATTTAGCATTTAATATTCTAACATTGCAACAGAATGCGGGTCTCTTCTACTGTTTCAGGACTCAGTCTTTTTCTAGCCTCTTACGCAGCTCCTTTAGAAAAAAGATCTGGCTCGCTTACTTTTCAGGGCAAAGAAATCACGCATTTGTAGGTTCTATATATGCGTACATCCCACGAGGCAGCTGACCAGGTTCACTAAAATTGGTTCCAACAAAGCCTAGCATTTGGTGACTCGTACACATACGTCGACGGTACATATGGGTATCCTGCATACAGGTTAGTCACTCAGCTTATTATTACTAAGTACCATTTTATATGATATAAACAATATAATCTAGCTTTATTGGTGATACCTTTCATCCAGTATATACGGAAGAACAGCTTTCTATGAGCGAAATCAAACTGAACTCGGTAAGATAAGATCACATTGCTAAATCATCGTTTTAGCTACAGTGATGCTGTATTTCGTGAAAAGTTTAGACTGACATCTCTGGGGACTAGACAAGCTCTGGGGGTCCAAACTGGGTCAGGAGTCTCCGCTTCTCATTTTTGATAGTAAGAAGTATTTGCTAATACTAATTATATCCAGACCGAGTACTTAACCGGCTGTTTCAGCGGCCGTCCCTCCGAGTGCAATGTGCCCTTATGGAACTTTGCATTTGCTGGCTCTGACGTCACATCCGCAGTGTAGGTAATTAGATCTTCCCGCCTGTGTGTACCAACACACATATAGCTACCCAAATGGCTAATATACTAGCCGCCAGTCTCGCACCCCATCATGACTATACGGTCCAGCTGGTCGACCAAGTATCAAACTATCTCGATTCAGCAGATTCAATTCTAGATCTTCCCAAATCATCTACCCTGGTCGCGATCTGGATCGGAATCAACGATGTCAATGACTCCAATAAATGGAAAAACGTCACTTTCACAGAGCTCTACCAAACTGACATTGATTATCTTTACGGTGCGGTTGAGGAGTTATACGAGGCGGGATATAAGAATTTCTTGTTTATGAATGTGCCTGTCAGGAGCGAAGCTTTGAGAAATAATACTGAGATTTGGAATGATATTCTCGAGCACGAAAGACACAGCTTCAATAGAAAGCATATCAAAGATACCGAGGTGGCAACGTACAAGTATGACGTGGCAAAAGAGTTTGACAAGATCTTAGAACATCCAACGAGATATGGTTTTGAGAATTGGACGGGCTATTGTGGAAACTACACAAAGCTGGATGTAACCTGGAATTACGCGGCTTACGGATGCTTGCCGATTGATAAATACTTCTGGTTCAGTAAGTACATCATTTTTCCCGAAAATATACAGTAATACCGAAATCTGATATGCCCCATAGATGGTGGACACATCACATACAAGACCCATCAAATCATTGCCGAAGATTTGAAGAAGGCTATCGCATAAAAGGTTTTGCTTACATGTTAGCCTCAGTCAGACTTGATTCATACTAAATCAAAAGTACATAGTTATACGGAAGCAACAGTTCGAAATATAATATTTATGAAACATAGAAATAATAAGAAAAAGTTGGATTCTAAGCGATGGGTTTCCAGGAGCTATCATGTGATATAGCTGAACGTTATGAGCTTACTATTATCGATAAACCCAGTTAGAATTTGAGTACCCATTTCAAGACATAACATGGCGATGGTAAGTAATGACGACTTACTTTAGGAGCAAAATGGTTCTGTTAATAACTAGTCTCATTTTGGTTCATGCTAGAGTCCCTCCATCCGCGAATCTGCTGCCCCAATTAAATGCCCCATTTAGTTCTCATAAGCTTCATCTTTTCAACGCAATTTCTGGTTAGCCTCAATAATGCAATTGCTAGAATCTTGTTTCATTCCACCAGATTTCCCCCTATTCACAGTTCGACCCACCATCGAATCAGAGTTTTTAACGGTTTCTTCCAAGCTCTTCGCAAATCAAATGGGCCAGGCGATTTGCGGCTAAAGAGTGGTCCGTTATCTTCTCCCCTTCTTCTAGAAAACGCTCATATGTCGAATGGAGAATCGCTGGCATGTGTAATTTTGCCAAATGTTTTCGATATCCGAAGTATGAGAGACGGTTCTGCTCGCAGATCACGTGAAGAATATTTTTATGAAGCTTGCATGCCTCGACGATATAAGGTAGGGGAAGGTAGGAGAGGATTTGGGCAATAATTTGCGGCGGAAGACTTGCGAGGGTTGGAGGAGGCGTTACGTATCGGATTATGTCGTAAAGCGGCATCTTGGAGGATACTAGAGATGCTGAAGTTGTTAGATTATTCGACTATTAAGATGAAGAGACTACGTGACTTCGGTGCAAAAATGTGTTATGCCCGCGATCAGCTGATAATATGCAGATTACAAGTAATTGAGAGAACAGCAGATAAGATAATTGTAAACATGATGAAACTATTGGCAATGCGAGAAAATATTGAACCGGTTATCCGTTCCTTTCAAGCCTCTAGAATAACCTAGAATAGAAATTTCTTTCACAACGAGTGTTAACTGTGCCAAAGGCGAGGTGTTGGACAATTCTAGAACGTACTCACAAATTTCCAACGCAGGTGTTCTCCTTAGGAGTGTTGAATTTGTGGTGGTGTAAGATTCACCCGGGGAGCTCTTGAGGAAGGGTTGGCAACGTTTGATAACAATCGGGAGCAGCAGAGTGGTTTTGAAGATGTTCTTTTGAGTTATTAAATTAACAGTCATTTCTAGAGTACAGGTCTTTAAGTACCTTTTGGTAAATAGCCTTCAGGCGTGCCTTAAGGCATTGAGGGAAGTACTAGGATTGCACTTGTATGCCTAACCTAACCGATATATGTGACATGATCCTATAACACAGAAAATAATGATGTTATAAATACGGTAACCTTGCGGCCCTGAATCATATTTAATCATAACTCAATTGATCAAAAGAGTAAGAAATCTCTAGGTCAAACTTATTTCATATTACCTTATAATAAATCTTCCTAGGCCTGCCATACTGTTCGCTTGAAAAGAAGTTTCCCTTATTGGATACCCCGTTGCCCGTCTAGACATGTATACAGCCCTGTGATCGTGGGTCTTGCATTTGTTAAAATTATCTGGCTCTTTTTAGATTAAAACCGTGAACCTTAGTTTAGTGGGCTTTTAATATATTGGCTTCGTTTGTGTGGTTTGGTGATGAGATTAAGTCATTGGGCTTGAGCGGGAACTCGTTCCAAGAAACGGCATAGATTACTCCAAAACATAGATATCGCTTGGGAAGCCAGCTAGCTGAGAGGGGAAGGGTGGGGTTTTTTTTTTGGAACTTCGTTCGTCTTAACAGCTACCATGTGTTCGGATTTACATCTTCTGGAATTTCCAAAGCAACTTAAGGGACTTAAGTGGAGATTTTTATTACTGTTGCTATGTTTCTACTTTATCTCGTCAAAGACCAGAAGCTAGACACGAGGTTTCTACTCAGAATAATGTAAAATACGTCTGATCCTGTTCTTCTTCGCTATCCTCGACATCCGACTTTTCGTCCTGCCCCAAAGCGATTGCGGCAGCCTCAAACCCGGCCACACCTTCGATAAACTCATCCCATCCTCGGACTTCAATGCTAGCTAGCTCCTGGGATACATCCAAAAGCTTGTTTGTGAAATGAACGTCGATACTGCATCCCGGGTCTTCCCAGTCTCCTGCCACCTTGAAAACAGCGTAATAGCTGCTTTTCAAATTTGACCGAACGTATCTATCGGTCAGACTCGGGGATTTGAACTTGAACGGGTTCAGCGACTTCTTTTCGTGTTTCATTCTACTAATCATGAACTCGATCTCAAATATCTGAAACCTCATTTTCTTGCGCAACGTTTTCATGAACGGAATGATCTGCTCTTTGGTTATAACTTTGCCAAAGGCGTCTTCCATACAAATTAGCTCTCTCAGACTAGCGCGGTTTGCGAGAAGAAATTCCGTTAGCCCAGTAAGGGTTATACTTGCAGACCTGATCTCCAGCCTGCGCAGCTTCGGCAAGGCAATATCGGTTGGAACCACAAATCGGCCAAATTTCACATCCGAGGTCTTTAAAGAAACTCTCGAGACAGCCCACTCTTCGGTGCCATGGAGAATCTCCCGAAAGAAATCCGAAACCACAAGACTTTCTTCATCATCCAAATCTTCATCCGACAAGACGGTCTCAAGGCGTTTTAGATGGCCGAAACACTGTCGGAATGATTGCAAGCATGATTCTTTCTCCTTTAGGCTCGAGTAAAATCGTGACTCGAACCGGTCTCCTACCACGATCTCAACCGCGAAATGTGATCTGGCTTCTTCTGCAACTTTCACCTCCAAGAGCGATCTTCTTGCTTTAGTAGCACAAAGTAAGATGGCAGGATATGTATCATAAGTAGGGCTACCAATGTATGCCCCTATTCCCCAAAATGCAGCCCATGGCCACTCGTTCTCTTTTATTTCAGGGTTGGAATCCAACATATATCGCAGAAGAGGGTTGTATTCTTTGATTTTTGGAACACTCACCGAAGTATCCTCTTCGGCCATTATCTGCGAGTACGTAAATTCAATGGCCTGAAGGTTTGGCAAGCATTGAAAAGCAGGGGTCAAAAGATTCACAATGGTGTCTCTGTCTTGCTCGGCTGGCTCAACGGCAAAAGAGGAGCAGTAAAATGATAGAAGGGTTCTGACTTCCTTGCAAACATCTTGATGGCTCCTAGCCTTGACCCATCCAATTTCCTCGGGATCTTTCTCGACTAGAAGCAGTGGCTCCTCTCCCTCTGTCGTTTTCTGTGCCTTTTCTGGCTTCTTATCTGCTAGGAGGAATTTTTCGAATGCCTTTCTCATCTCATTTGCTACCCTGGCCGGCTTATCACGTTTGACCTTCTCTCGGATACGAGCAAGAATGGTTTTTCCATGTTTATGGTAGAATCGCACCACGTCTGCCAATTGTTTTGGAGGACATTCTTTGAGTATCTGGAGGAAAATCTCTTTGGATTGAATAACAAGGTAGGGAGCTCCGATATCAAATGAGATGTGGGTTACTCGCTTGGCTAGATCGGGGTTGGATGCTAAACGGGTGAGCTTTGCGATACTTTGCTCGCATATGTAATATGTCTTTCGTGAGTGGATGCTGTTCAGTCGAGAGGTCGGAACCAGCTGGCGGGCTGAAGAGGAGACAAGTTGAAGTTTCAAGATATCCGGATTGGGGAGACGATCGCATATATCAGAGAGAATTTCGTAAGGGAGTTTTAGAATTGGACAGCTAGAGAGCCGTTCAGATGAAGACCCAGTGCCCATTTCGATAGCTTGATGAATAGCAGTTCAGAAATTTTTGTGTTTATCTATCAATCAGGAATGAATCAGATATCAGTTTTGTCATGAGTCTCCGCGAAACTCGTGTAATTGTGTTGCTATGTTGGATTACCTTGATGGCTTGGCTATTTCAGCTGGAGATCTAGATACCATGCGCGCGTGACCGTCTGCCAAAGATCTTTCGTACTTTGGCCTCTGTTGGCTTCGATGACGCGGAATGGTCTTCTCTTCAGCCCTATCAAGTGTTTATTTTCTGTTGGTGGTGAAGTTTTTGATGAGACAGCTTTTTCTCTTGATGTGTCAACTTGAATGTTATTGATGAAAAATCCTGGTATGAATTTTCGCCGTGTTTCAAATGCTGTAGGCGAAAGAATACGGTAGAACTATATGCCAGTGCCATAGTAGTCTTATACCATAGCACGAAACGGCGCTTGTGTACTTCTTAAACTTAAAATATCGATTTTCTTACGTCTGTTTATTACGATCACAACAAAATGACATCTTGTCCAGATAAAACTCAGATCGATGAGATTGGCCTTTGCTAACGCACTTGCCAACAGAGTTGTATTTTAATCACGTCTAGTTTTTTAGCGTCCTACTGGTTTTGAGCTGTAGCATACCATTTATTGTTAATGCTAAAGCAATTCTCCTCTAAAATTAACTTGACTAAATATCAAGATTTTGTTGGGTATGGGAGTGTAAACGATTTCAATTGCCACGACGTGACACACGATTCAACGGAGGTTTTGGTCAAATTTCAAACAGAACATTGAAGATTGAAATAATGGGTTAATGCAACGGGGGAGCTCCGCTGGAACCGAAGTCCATTACTAAATTAGACGGAACCTCATTGCATAATTTTGATGGAAATCATCCTGCTAAGGGTTCGAGATTTCGAGTATGCTTATATTTTTGCAATTGTAACGCCGAATTCTTTGTTCAGAGAGACAATCGCACAAAACTTGACTGCATATTTGGCCACAGTCTCCAAGCACACTAGTTGTCCCGATAATTTCTCTAAAGTTAGTCGAGCGTGAGAACCTTTGAAAATATTATATTCACATTTGTTATCTTTGAGGATTAGCATAAGCTATTCAGAAGCTTTCAATAGTTCTTGTCAGAACCGAGACTGTCAATAGTTCATGATCAAATCTACATACAAAGCGCAACTCATCCTCTCTCACAGGCTCACTCGTTATTGACGTGCAATGATTCCACGTACGCAACACATCACTAGATTCTTTGATGGGATTTTTATACTTTATGCCATTTTTATTGTTACTAAGACTTATCATCATCTACAGCGATTTACAAGGCTACCGGGTATTAGCGACTCAACGGCTGATAAGCGTCGGAAATATCCCTAGCATCTATGTACGTGATTGCATTGTCCGAACAAGTCGCTGGCAGGTTTTTTTTAATATTTTCTGCTCACCTAGCGCTGGCGGCATTGTTAGACATATCCATTTGGTTGTCTCGTACCTAGACTCCTAGCCTGGTCCAGTGGGCCTTTGCTCGTTTGGTAAGTACGAAGATTTAGTTACCCTCACCACGTCATCATTACAACTGAGAACTGGCAAGTACTTGAAGAGCTCGTGTTACCAATAATCATTTAGTTGTTGGTAAGATCTTGCTAAGCTCTTATGAATAGGGCTGATTATGAAGTTACCCAAGAAGGCCAACACTAAGATGATTGCATACCGATAATTTCAGATGTGTTGGCCGGATATTATGCTTGACATCTGTCAAAATTTACTTTCAGCCATGCCACAAGGTATAGTTAATATCAAGTAGCACTTATCCCGTATATTCCAATACAATACTACTCAGTTAGTGGTAATTGCCAAATTTATAACCCTATGAATCTTCAATCAACCTTCTCATTATCCAGCCACCCAGCCATCGAGTCCTGGTGAATAGCAACAAGGGGAAAGCAAGGGAGGCCCTGGTTCACAGGACCAGCCTACGTAGGCCTAAAGGGCTACCTCCCTCGCTAGGTATGCTTCGAATACGGTCCCACTCCGCCAGAAGGGATGCGCCTCCGGTTAGGTGCCCCGCGTTTTCGGGTCGGCAGCTGCGTTCGGATAGGGCGCACTTGGGCTGCATTACACATATTTGCTGACGATTAGAATGACCATTGGATCTCTGAATAATGACTCGTGCAAACCGCCAGGAAAATCAGTTACACACTTACCCCTGGTAGCTATAGCTCTATAAAACTTAACATCTAATATTCAGTACATACCTGACATTCAATACCCCAGAATCTGCCCAGCTTCAATCTCGAAAACTCACGAATACACCATACCATCTGATCGACTGCGTAACCGCCCAATCCACCATGGACCCCTCCGAAATAACCATCCCACCCATGAAGGACCTCACAGACTCCAATATCACTTCCAATGTGAACATTATCAACTCCCAATCACCCAACAAGCGTCTCCAATACCTACTCACGAACCTCGTCACTCACTTGCACGACTTTGCCCGCGAAACCCGTCTCACCAGTGAAGAATGGATGACCGCAATCCAGTTTCTAACCTCTGTCGGGCAAACGAGCGATGATATCCGCCAAGAGTTTATTTTGCTCTCAGACACGTTGGGGTTATCTGTTCTCGTCGATGGAATGAACCATCCGAAACCAGCTGGTGCTACCGAGGGAACAGTATTGGGACCGTTCCATACGCATGATGCAGAGAAATTTGAGATTGGAGACAGCATTTGCAGTCCCGGGAAAGGGGAGCCAATGCTAGTACTCTGTTCTCTGAGAGATACGGAGGGGAATGCGATCGAGGGTGCTACGGTCGATGTATGGGAGACAGACGACAAAGGGAACTATGATACGCAGTATCCGGAGAGGACAACACCAGATTGCAGAGGGGTGTTGACTAGCGGGACGGAAGGGTTTTGGTTTAAATGCGTGAAGCCGGTGCCGTGAGTATCCAAAATACCCAGAGCCAGATGCCAGCCCTATTTAGTGCGAAGAATGCTAAGAATATAATTTGGTAGATATCCGATACCGAGTGATGGTGCGTGTTCGGCCGTCCTATATGGATTATTGTACGCGACTGACTTCAATTTTGGATATAACTAGGCCCGGTAGGCAAGATGCTTGAAGCGCTGCACCGTCATTGCTACCGTCCCGCCCATCTACATTTCAAATTTAAGAAGGATGGCTACGATGAATTAATAACGTACGTAAATATGCAACCCGTTTCGAATTTCCACGGAGTTTCCATTAAGGTCTAACTTCAATTGAATGGGGTATGAATGAGCAGAGCTTTATATCCTCGAGGCGACCCCTACGAAACCTCTGATGCAGTTTTTGGCGTAAAATCTAGCTTGGTAGTCGACATTGGAAGTATTACAGATCCAGCCACCGCTAAAAATTATGGCATGAACCTCGGAGATCACTTTTTAAAATGGGATTTCGTACTTACCACAGATAAAGAGAGCAAGGAACTGAAGGATCGGCTGGCGAAGGAGGCGTTGAAAAAGCTCGGAAGCACGGCAAAGTTGGAAAACGGGGTTCCAGTGGCAAATGATTGAGAGGTTGGCTCGAAGCGCTTCTAGACCGCGAGTTTATACTCTCAGAAAACTATCAAATTTCATTTGCATGTCTTTTTGCGACTTCATTTCCACCAAATTGAGTTTGAGGATAGAATCGGCATGTTTTGTGCGTGTTGCCGTTAGCTTCCGGCGCCAGCTTCCGAAAGTTGCAACCAAAATGATGTAGCTTCCCGAACCACTCCAGCGAGGCTTAGCTAGCTTCACCAAAACGTCAGTAATCAGTATGGCTATTATCCGCTTCAGAAGCCCTAGATTTGTTTTGTATTCATACCGGCCGGCGGGAGGCTGACCTACCTTCGGCCTTCCTTCCGTGCCCAATCGCCATTCTCACAATCCACAGTAGAGCAGACGCCCCTCCAGGCCACTGGTTACCATAATGCCTCTCCCTCGCGGCCTCCCTGCCATCCTCGCCAAACACCCATCCGATATTATAATCGCCTCCGCCATTCGCACCCCGATCACAAGATCCCTAAAGGGTCCTCTCGCCGCCACCAACCCGGAAGAACTCCTCTCCACCGTCCTATCCTCCACTCTCAAACGCACCCGAATACCCGCCGCGGCCGTAAAGGACATCCTAGTGGGCTGCGTGCTCCAATCCCTCGGCGGGCAGAAAGCCTCTGCCGCAGCAGTCAAGCATGTTGGCTTTCCAAGCGGTACCACCGTAGCTACGGTGAACCGACAGTGCAGCAGTTCCGCATACGCGATGACCATTCTCGCCAATACCATTCGGGCGAATACCGCCTACGGGACGGAAGGTGGGACCGACTGTGCCATAGCGGCAGGCACGGAGAGCATGAGTTTGGACTACTTTCCGCACAGGGGGATTCCGTGGCGCGTTGCTGAGAGGGTGGGGAAGGAGAGTGGGATTCAAGATGCGAGAGATGTATTGATGCCGATGGGGATTACGAGTGAAAATGTGGCGAGAGAAATGGGGATATCGAGAGAGGACCAGGATAGGTTTGCGGTGGAGAGTCACAGAAAGGCTGGGGAGGCTTGGGACAAAGGATGGTTTGAAGATGAGGTGGTGGAGGTGGAGGCCAGGAAAGTGAGCAAGGAAGGTGAGGGAGCGGATGAAAAGATAGTTGAGACAAGGTGGGAGACTGTGAGCAGAGACGATGGCATCAGGAAGGGATTGACGGCAGAGAAATTGTCGTCTCTGAAGCCGGCATTTACCGTCGCTGGAACGACGACTGCTGGCAATGTGAGTATTACTTCCATTCGGCTTTCCTCAAGGTAGCAAACCTTATTCTAACATTGAGGCCACAGTCCTCTCAGATATCCGACGGAGCCGCCGCCGTCTTGCTTATGACTCGAGCGAAAGCAGATGCTTTAGGCATCAAGCCGATTGGCAAGTACGTCCACGGGACAGTCGTGGGTGTACCACCTCGACTCATGGGAATAGCCCCAGCCGTTGCAGTTCCTGAACTTCTGCGACTAACCGGCGTAGAAAAGTCCGAAGTGGATATCTGGGAGCTCAACGAAGCGTTTGGGTCTCAGAGTGTGTACTGTATCCGGGAACTCGGAATCGATCCGGAAAAGGTAAATCCTATGGGTGGGGCTATCGCTTTGGGACATCCTCTCGGTGCTACGGGAGCTAGGATTGTAGCTACTTTACTGAATGGATTGCAAAAGACGGGTGGGAAGGTTGGTGTCTTGTCCATGTGTGCCTCTACGGGTCAAGGGTATGCTGGTATGCTCGTACGAGAGTAATTGTTTAAAGTGTGAAAATATATGGCCGAGTGATCTCGTAAACTAAACAATACGCTTTTGTGCATTGCTAAAGCTCTCTGCGTTGCAGAGATGTAGCCAAGTACGAATTATGATAGATGCTATCAATCTAGTTTCATTTGGCGCACCGACAGTTTGATAGGGTTAAGTTTAGGCAGGTAGGCAGCCGTGGATCCGAGCTAGCCTTTCATGAATCACATAGGACACAAACGCTGGAAAATCACAGCTTAGAGAGACGGGAGGGAGAAAGAGAAGGATGTGGAGACATTAGTTGAGTGTGTAATATTAATTTTATTTTACTATTGTGATCTGGAGGACAGTCTAGAGACGATCCTAGTAATATTCGGATCATTAACTAATGTTTTGTATTTTATCTAACGCTATCTGAACAGCATATAGTATTATAATCTATGACAGTCAGACATGTTAGGGCACGTTCGCCCCTGTTCGGCAGTTTCTCCCGAATCCAAAGCTAATCCGTATGTTCCAATAAAATCCAAACCCAATAGATGTCTATACTAAAACTCCCCTGAGTTCGAATTCCCCCAAACAGGCATCTACAAATATATGCTAACAGATGGCCCTTGTCAACCTTAAACAAAACTCCTCTTCCTCCATGCTACTATCGACTACACTGGCGAGAAACCAGGTAGCTGATATCAACCGCCCATTTGGCCGCGGGACAACTGCCCGATCTGAATCGCTTACTCCCGGCTAGCTGGCTGCAGGTTATTTTTGAAGCGGGGCCATTAATGCATCCGAGGCACACAGAGAACCCAAAAGCTTATTTGGGTACGGAGATGCTTCGCAAGCATAAGCTTAGATGTGCTTTCCCCCGTGCACCCCAGATTACTCGGTAGTGTTGCACACCCCTCCAGGGCAATGTAAAGTTTTTTTCAAAAATCACAGGGAACGCTATGATGTTTCATGATTGATCGTTTTGAATCGTAATCTCGTGATTTCCCTTCCTTGGATTGGAAGAATGCTATGTATTTTTGTGGCCGGCTTCGGTTCAAGCAGGGTGTGTCTGAGCCGTTTGTTGCGGTCTAGTTATTCTTAACTCTTCGGACGATGCTTGTGATGAAAGATCTGTTGAGACTAGTCGTTGAGGGATGGCGATATTATCGGTGGAGGGTTGTTTATCCGGAAGCGATTCCCAAGCATTCTCGGGTGGGTTTGAAAACCTGAGGAATGCCTTGGGGAGGATCTCGTGGGCACCACCGCTATCCCTTCTCTTTGGAGTAGCACGTCCGGCAGTCCACCATCCTTGTCCGTGAATGGACTGATTCCCGCTCTCGAGGTCGACTTGAGACGGTGTGACTGGTTGAGAGTTGAGGCCACGAAGAGCTGGGGCGCAAATGACAATGATCCCAGTCGCTTGTTCGACTGTGGACCATATGCCGACTGTGGAAACGTTGGCAGCAACACCAACTTCCACGACACGAGCGATGGTAAAAATTATACAGAGACTTCCGAGGGCGAAGAGAGCGCCGACTTCAACCCTTTTGCGGGGTGTGAGGTTGAGAACTTTGAGGAGTGGGAAAGGGAGGATTAAGACTGTATAGATTAAATTAGCTTTAAACCGTGTAAAAGAATATCGAAGAATAAAGCCAGAAAAGTCACTTACGCATAAACTCAGTGAGGAGGTGCAAAGCAGCGGTAGCGAAATATGGTCCATACGCGGCATACGCGAAGCAAGCGCTCTTCTTATCGATACTCCAGTTCCGGGACACTGGTAAACACCAGAACATATTGAGACAAATCACCACGAAGAACGAAGCACCAACAATGATCGACGTTACATGTAACGCGAACCGTAGGATTGGGATCGATTCGGGGATCAGCTTGTAATACAGGAGCAACAGCGAAAGCTTGATACCCCACAGTGTTCCGTAGTACGAAATAGTGTTGGTGAAGGATATTTTGAGAATCTTGACGAGGGACTCCTTGTCGTCGAATAGATCCAAGAGACCTAGGGTGTATGAGTGTCGGTCTTGGAAAAATCCCAGTCGGTAGGTGGCATAGTCCTGTCCAGTACCAATGGCGAAGAGAAGCCATGTTGCAAGGACGACGATATCACTTGACGAGGCATTGCGTGTGATCCAGCAACGGGAATACAACCGAAGGAGCACAAAAGGGACGGTCAACCCCAACATGGCCCATTCAAAACTATAAGGAATCGAAGTTAGCAGGAATACATTTTGAGGAGCTCCACAACCACATATATTTGTGATTGTGATCCTGATTCGGGAAGCAGAAGGCACGAGATGTTCCTGCGTGAAAGATTGTCCCTTACTTGATAGCAGCCGGTCCGCTAAGCATTGTGAATAGCTTGTTCGAGATTTCCCCAAATATCCCTGTTGGTATTTCCTTTATTTCCCAGCTGTGGAATTCCTAGATGTTGATAGTGTCGAGGATTTGCAAATTCATACCGACCAAAGCCCAAGATGCAAGAATAGAAATCAAGAGTGTAAACTGGTGACAAGAAATAGATGGATGATGGGCCCATCTGGATATAAAAGAATTCCGGCCTCTGGGCCCTTGTTGCAGCCACCCAAATACCCGCTCCGCGTCCTTGGAAGAGGGGAAGGGGATGAGCAAAGTACGCTGTACCGTATCCACGCACGAACGCAACCTCAAGAATTTGGAAGAAGAAAAAGGCAAAAAAGAAAAGAAAAGAAAAGAAGAAAAAGCAGTCAAGGAAGAGAGAACCCGCTTTGTTTCCATTCTGCTACTTTTGGGGATAGTTGGGATCCGCAATCACGAAGAATGATTATTTGTTTTTCGGTTCCGATAAAGAGGTCCCTTCGAACCTGGGGCTTTAAACTCGCTCGTACGATATCGTTCAAAAGGGAAATTACTTGGCGTCGCTGTGCTCCCGCTTCCCCAAACATCCCACCATTCCTCATACAGTTTGGACAGGGACATGGGAGGGACGGAAGGTTGATTGGGTTCCAATCTGTCGGGTCCCCCTTTACCGGTTCCTGTACTTTGGTTCCCTCTCACGTTCTTGAGGAGGTGTGTTGGTTCCTTTCCTCTGGAACCTCTGCCGCCACTGCTTTTGCCATCCTCCGGACGACGGCACTTACATAGATCTTTGGGACCCCTCCTGCGATCGGGTTCTGGATTCGAATATCCCAAGTCCTTCGTTTTGCGGTATAGCATGTATATAGTCGGAGTATTTTTTTTCCACCAAAAAAAAAAGTATCGGTACAGAGCATAGAACGAGTCGCAAGTCCAGATGTCCTGTGCCACCTGTTTAGCCTGCCCAGCTTGCGTACGCTCACACCGCCGCTTTTGTCCTCGCTCACCCGGCCAGCCCAGGATATGCAAGACGTTGACCACACATTCGCCGGTGCTAGCATGGTATCGCGACCACGCTTTTCTCCAAGGCAACTAATTCCTCTCAGCCCCAATTAGTCGATCTTCATGAAGTTTTAGAGAGGGTTCTATCCGTCGAATATATTCTTAGCGTCGTCGAATTCCGCTGCGTTATAACTTCGGACCTCGGGATATCCAGACGGGCGGGTCAGAAGGGAGCCCCACTACCCTTGACAGTATGGTCGGAAACCCTTGGCGGAATACATTTTTTCCCGTCGCTAAGTATCAAACAATTGATGGGTCGGGGAACTGCATCCGGTCCTATTACGGTTAGCATCATCAAAGTATCCCAGGTCCGTGTTGTTTTGCGCACAGTGTTTCCCCTGAGTCGGCCTCGAGGGTTTCCACACACTTGCTGACTCGCCCAAGACGGTCGGGGAGTTGACATCGTTCTCTGAGCATCTCGTCATGCCTCTCTCGCTATCGTAAAACCACAAGCCTATCAGATGTTCAGGCTGCCCACTCACCGCGGATCGTTGGCTATGTACAACGTGCCAATCTCAGAGCAGAAACATGACCAGTAGAATCACTTCAGAAACGGATGAGTGAAGGGACCCTTTCTCGCACTCTCCCGCCTGACGGGAAACGCTTTGATGAGATTGCGCGGACTGATGCCACCATCATCATGCCGACTCGGGCTGCCAAGGCGCTCTCGGAAAGAGAAATGCGAAGAGCTAGATTTTAAGATTGCCGCGCCTTGCAAGATTTGAAGGCCTCTTTTCTTCTCTCTTCTTTTCCTTCTTCTTTTCCTTCTTCTCCTTCCATCACTAATTGAATCTATACACGCCCAACTTGGCAGTGCCTAGAGACACGGGAGCTCATCATGACGACTTGAGTGATTTCTGTTGCACCTGGACGCGTGTGGGCGACGCTTTCGCTTGAGGTGTTCAAGGTTCATGGGAGATTGAGGTTCCGAATATCTGGATCGGATGCATGAGCTCGCTTGTAATCTCTTTGTTCATGCAAGCTCCGAGGTTCGTGAAATCTCTTCATGATGCCGGACTATCTGCATGCATGGGAAGGACTGCGGTACTGTGGTTGGATCGATGTTCGATCGTATACATCGATCGTGGTGCAGTATCGGTTTTGTCGTTGGCTTGCGAGAGCGTGCAGTTTGGTGAAGCCGGGATGGCCCCCACTTTCGCTCCCCGGTGATAATCTCTTACTCATCGCTCTGACCACAACATCATCGGGTGCTAATTATAGGCCTACCATATATTATACAACGTAATCTTCAATCAACTAGAAACAATGGCCCCTCTCATTAAGATCTTCTACGACTTTCACTGGGTCGACTGCCTATTATATCTGAAATTATTAATCTACCCTCAGTATGAAAGAGCATCTCGTGATTCTTTTTAATCACATGGGAAAATGGAAGCTTGTTCATCGCACATCTATTCCCCTCTTCCCCAATATATATCTTGATAAAATTGGAGCTCGCCTATAACCGATAGAGCAAACATCCAAAGCGATGGGATGACCCATGAATCCAAATTCTGGATTGAAGGCATCCCCACTTCTGTGCATAGAAGGAGACCTGGGAAACCCGAAATCCATCGAGTTGGTGTCAGTGCGGATGGGGTGAGCGCCCCACCTCATCGCCTCCACTCAACCTGGTAAATGCATACCCTAACCTCATGCTCTAACCACCAAAAAAAGGTGCACGAGATCTGCCAGAATGCAAGTGGGACTTTGCGAGTGTGTGCGTTTGTAAGTGCTCCGCATTCAAAGTTGAAACATATGGAGAACCAAATTAACTGCCGAAGCTCGTGACCTTGGGTGCATGTATTTCAATTAAAAGCTTTGTTGTTATCATGGTGCCTAGGCCATAGGGCAAGTTTGTAAATTTGACCTGTGAATGCCTCAAGTATCGACAATTTGAGAAATAAATATGGCCAAGCTAAGTACAGATAATTCAATCTCTCGGCTCAGAATTCCTTAGCCTTCGGTGGCTTTAGTCTTGATGCCCTGAGCACTTTCGGAAACCACGCTGTTGCCGTCATTTGACAGTCTGCCACCATCCAGTCTTGCCGACAGAGCCGAAACCCGAGCTGTCCAGTTGAGTTGAAAATTGTGGTGGGGGAGGAAAGAGAGCTGCCAGATGCCAACGATCCCGATTGGCCAGGACGGGAAAGCTGTGAAAAACCCCTCTGTGGTGTTGTCAGGCGTTCTATTGGATCATGAAGCCTCCAGAGTAGAATAATATGAAAAAGAGTTTGCATTCCCTCTGTTCGAGATGAGCTTGGATGTTTGACTCTGTTCGATATTTTTTCTTCAAAAAGTTGTGAGACAGCGTCTTTTTGCCATTCGCCCTTCCAAGCTGAGAAAAATTTCGACTTGCATGGCAGCTGGTATTCTTAACTCCATCGAATGGTCAACGACACGTCCAGCAGGATTTATTTTTAAAAACGAGGCTCAAAAAAATCCGGAAAGAGCATGTGTTTTAAAGGGAACGGAAGTCAACAGACCCTGTAGATCCTCTGTTACAGAATGAACAATGTCGGTAGTACGAGGCACCCGACTGGTTGGAATAGCGGCCTGTCCGCATGTCCCGTGCCGATACCAGGGTGTTGAAGGCGCAAATTTTGGTTCCGAAGTTCGCGAAATTCTACGAATAACACGCGAGATGGAGTTACACAGAAATCGTGTACGACGTAGAGCTCTGCGAAAATTTTGTTCCAGATAGGAGGGATTTATGCGAGCGGGCGTGGGGCTGATGGATGGGTTTGAAGATCGAACGGATCGGTGGTGAACGTGTTCGAGAATTTATCGTGAATAAACACCAGATAAAAGATATCTGATGATAAGAAAGAGCTCGGAAATAACAATCTTATATCGCTATGCAGCATTCTTCACCAGCTTCACAACTTGGGGTTTTGCTTCAAGGCTAGGGTTTTAGTATCAACATATTTTCTTTGGGTGTTTCTGGGTGTAGCGTGCGTATGCAGGTCGCAAGTTTGGTAGCCAAAGCTGAACAACAATTTCGGAGTGCCCAAGAACGACGAGTCGAGAATTTTTCAACCTGGGCGAACTTTCTAGACAACTCAAGTAAATGATTGACTCAATCAGTAAGGACATTGATTGGCTAGTTTTTCCAGTGAGCTTTGGGCTCTTTGCTAGGTTGTCTTGAACTTTGAACAGTTAACTCGTTACTAAAATTAGACGTGCTTGAATATTAGTTCACTAGTATTATGCAGGCCAATACACTTGATTGTATGTTAAGTCAGGATGGTCGTATCGGGAGGCGGAATTGTATTATAGAAACAAGGTGGTGCATTCCTGCACTGCATTCCTGCACTGCATTCCTGCACTGCATTAATGTTTGGGCTGAAAACCGATGAAATATAGTTGCTACGCTCAACCAGATTTCGAAATTTCTGGTATTTAGATGAGCCAGTAATATGTCCAGGTTATGATTGCACTCCGTTCAAAAGTATCTTTTAGACCTGTTTGTAATATTTCCAAGTCGAATTGCGAATGGTAATAATGCGGCCTCTACTAGCCGTTATCGGTTATCTTGTGTACGACATACTGCACAATCAATCAGAGGTGACATGTATACAGCCTCCGACTAATTAACTCTTTGAGAGTTACACCGCGCGGGCCGAACGGTATACACATGCATGCCCATCTATAAACAGTCTCCTATTGCGAATCTTAGTGGTTTAAACATTGTAATCTATTCGAGCAAGTTTCTTAACATCACTTAATCGTGAAATGTTTTGTAGGACCTGATACCTGGAAACGTATTATAGGTGAAGTCTGGGGAAACTTTTAGTTAATAGTCATTCGAAGAACGCCCAAAACTGTAATAAATCTAATATTCGATACAAAGACTTTGTTAAACCACATTCGAGCGCCACGTGTGTTTAACCTCGAACGCTCAGATACCCGGTCTTAATTTCTGCCCGACAAATCATCTTCTGTGCCATTTAACCAATGCAAAATCTCGACGCTCCTGGCTAGCAGATCTGACTTGATCCAGTAAAGTGATTAGTTCCTGCATAGCTATCTGTGGGTGTATCAATACGCGAGGACAAGAAGCTAGAACAGAAGCTAGAAGTAGAAGAGGGGCTAGAAGTACCGGTACCTTGGAATTCTTTGCTTTCTAGCCCGAAGTACTGTTACATACATCCACGTTTTTTGTTCCTTTGTCTTTGTCTCTCTCGATGCCCCTCTTTTTGGGTGTCAAGGCGCTCATTAGTTGACAGGTCTAGTAGCGTAGTGTCGAGCTAAAACCCTTGCGAAAGACGCATTGAGAATTTGAAAAACGTCGTTGTGTTGGTATGATCCATTGATTCGTCCAGACACACAGAAGTCAAAGAATGCCAAACAAGTGGCGGCTTGGTCAAAGTATAGCGTCCTGGTCCAATGCATCAATACAAAATCCCAATAGATCGGCACGTGCTAATGGAAGGGCTGATTTATTTTCCTAATTTTTGACGCATCAACCGGCTCACGGCGGCGGTATGATATTGGTGTCTAGCTAGCGAAACCGCTGTTGGAACACCCACAATAATCCGATGAGGGAGACAAAGAATTCTCCGATGACATGTGGACGATCGATGTGACGAAGCGAACCTGCATACGTGTAGATGCGCGCCGCGTAACAGGGGTAGTTCTAGATCTGGAGTTAATGTAGACACGCTCTACATTAAGCCGAGTATCGAAATGGCTACGGATATCACGGAGGGTACCAAGCTCAATCTAGAAATTTACGTACGAGGAACGTCAAAAAGTAAGCAATTTGAGTAAAAGGATGTGTCGGGCGTATTTCCGTTTTTGGTCTAGACTCCTAGTTTTTGGAAGTCGCGATCGAATCATCTGCGGTGGCGAGCTAGCGCTCTTCATGAATTAATTCTTACCTAAAGCGTCAGAAATCATGATTCGCGTTGTGACGGCCGTTTTCTCCACGTGCAGACACACGTGAAGTGCTTCGAGGAGATGGTCCATGCTCGTACGGAAGATACCGACAGGTAAAGGAACAAGAAAATCTCCGTTGCAGATATATGGACCGAAAAACTCTCTTTTGAGGGGTCGCCGTTCTCAAAAAAGTGGGAAAGGGCTTGCTCGAATCTTATCGTTATGCAGCATGCAATACGATATGCCGTTTCCATAATATCGAGTACCTGCATATTAAGCTGCGTGTATATCGAACCGCCTGCCTTTCTTAGTCTCGGGGCACTACTATGCCTTTCTTCTCCCAAGGGTCCGCATTTGTGGAGTGGCCTGGAAGACGGCAAGTGCCATATTTCTTACACGTAGGATGGGCTAGAGGAGAAACTTAACTTTTTTTTGGCTCGCTGTATTGGTACCCGCCTTGACAGGTATGGAGCGATGTGATCAACCGCGCATACGAAAGAATCCTTTAATATTCACAGAATATGAGCACGGCAGAGGAAGATTATTTCTCATTAAACCGTCGAGATATAGTAATTTCGAGATTCTAAAAAACGAAATTGTGCACAAGCTACCTATCCTAAACGATACCGATGAAAATGACCGTGATCCATGCCTAGAATAACCTACGAAACGTTTAGTGTGGAAAGTTTAAGCTTACTTCGCATCCAACTGTTCGCGTAGCTGCTTGATCTGTTTCTTGATCGTCTCTTCGAACTTTGATGCCCATCCGTCCCCACCATCTTTATTGTTTCTACGGCCAGCGAGTATCAACAGCGTACTGACAAAAGCTTCCTTCATATAAGCGAAGGAGAAATCTTTCATCGATCCCGCCAAATCTTTTACTAGATCGTCGGAAAAGTCGATGGGTGTGTCGCCGAGTTTTTTCCTTCAAGAATATATATTAGAATGATGCCATCCTGATCTATTGGTCAAGTAAACCCAAGGGTTCAAGAACTTACCTCCAGTAATCCACATATCTCTCCCTACCCTCGTCATCCGGATTGTCGAACAAATACTTCCTATCAAACCTACTTGGTCGCTTTACGATTCCAGGATCCAACCTGTCCAAATGATTTGTTGTCCCGATTACTAAGATCCCATCATTGTCCTCTAATCCGTCTAGCTCATTCAAGAAGAAACTGCGGTTTGAGTCATCTATGAGACTGTCAAGATCTTCCCAGATCAAAAAGCATGGAGATTGTTCTCTCGCTTTTTGGAACACGGTACGAATCTGGAATTCTGGAGGAGCGTAGCCGGCGAGGGTCTTGACATAAAGTGATGGGAGAGGGAGAGGGGGGTTTGATGGTGTTGGTGTGTAAAGGGCTTTCATGATTGCCTTTAAACTGTATAATCGCGGTATGCTGTTTAGTATAACCGAATCAAGATCAGGATGAGACAGAATTGTACCCACGTAATAGTCTTCCCATTACCTGGTGGTCCGTAAAACACCAACCCTCTTTTCCATGGCATCTTCAATCCCCTATAAGTCTCCTCCGCTGCGAAGAATCCGAGAACATCATTCAACACGTCTTCCTTCAAATCCTCCGGAAGTATGATATCCGCCCAATTTGCTTTCATGACTGATGCGTAGAGATTGCTATCGAGCTGCCACCATCCCTCGTCAAAGACCCATATCTGTTCCTTTGGCGTAGAAGTCCACAATCCACTTTCAAGAATAAATTGCTCGACAATGCTTTCGCCTGACAGGTCCAAATCGTGTACAAAATATGCCCGACGGAAAAAATCGAAACCTTTGGACCAGGTTGCAAAGTACACTGTCCATTTGACGTCCTTGTAGCTTATAACTCCAGCTTCATACTGCGGCTGCTGTCCAATGCTCCCGTTGGATAGTCCGCTTCCTGTACGTTTGGGCGGAGGGGCAAAGAAGAAATGTGATATGCCAGTACCTTCTGTGACAGAGGTCAGCAGTTGCAATTGCGCGTGGCCGGTAAAACAAAACCCGAAGACGTCAACGTTGGCGATCTCCAACGGGATCAACCGGCTTCCAGGATGCGCTTGCCGGATTGCTGCGATGATTTGGGTGTTTATATCGTCAAATTTACCGTCGCCGTGGCTAAAAATGGAAGATATTACAGTACCCGGGTGTTTGGGTTTATGAGACGATTCAGCGGAGGTGTTATCGAATGCAGCCTTGGAGTATGATAGCACACCAGGCTCTGGGTGGTGGGGTTTGGAAGAAGCGTCCTTGGAAGTTATTTGGGCTGCTAGAGGCTTCACGGATAAAATCTGGAGGGTGTCGCGTTCCGTGTTGTGTGTGGTATCCTGTGCGTTGCCATTGGAGGTCTTGGCTTCCAGCGCTGCGAGGTTGGCGGCGAGTCGCTCCGCGCGAATGTTATTAGATGAGCCAATGACTTCAATTGTTGTTAGTGCGGATTGAGGTAGATTTAGTTCTCCATCTTGTGAGCGATTACGCTCTGCAAAGGCGTCCTCGTGGGATTTGAGGATGTCTGGGGATGTTAGGATTGATGCCGAAGTAGTGTCACTGACTCTACGTTGCATGGAAGGCATATTGGTAGGGTTGTCCGTAGACTGTTCAGAAGTGCTTTCCGTAGTTATAGAGGAAGCAGGATAGTAGTTTCTAGTCATTGCTGAAGCAAGAAATGGAGCCTGTAATCTATGACGGGTATCGTTTCTTTATTTATTGAAATCCGGATCCTGTTGACTGTTGGACCGAAATCGATCTCCCGAGGCTATTGGCGAAGAAGCGAGAAGCGATAAGTCTGCGAACCCCGGATTTTCTCTTGATCAAGGCTATGGTATCACCTCTGCGAGAGGAAGTAGGCGATTGACTTATATACTACCGGTCAAAGGAGTCAGGTGCGAGCTTCTGGAAAGGGGCAAGTCGTCGGCGTCGCTGTTGATCATGGCCTGTGAGAGCATAGCCAATAGCCGAAAGAGGGCGATGCTCTTCCTTTGACAGGGAATGTAATCGATTCCTTCAAGGGTATGTTTATCAGCAGGCAAAAGTTGGGGGTATAGCATAGGTCTGCAAAGCCGTTGCATGTCATGCTCGAAAAAACTAGCTGCTTCTGGTGGAAATGACGCAAGTGCTCGGATAATGCCTGTAGCAACGAATTTTCGTGTCACTTATGTAAAGCCGTTGCAAACTATAGCGATGAGATCTTTGCCTCGCGCGCCTGAATTCGAGGCTAGCAATTAGGTTTGTGAATTGTCGAGCTGCTGGCACATGTAAAGTCGACGCGTGGCCAGCTCGTTTGCATGTTAACAACAATTGGGTAGTATACTTGGCACAGTCTGAAGCAACGTTGGCGTTCTGATGCTGACGTTTCATGGAGCATCAAACTCGAAGGATTGGCTACCTCAAGGGCATATCTCTACGTCTATATGCATATATGCATAATCAGCTCGTATACGCGTATTCGAGTCTGTGCGCAGTCGTGGGACCCTGGAATCGTGGTGACTGGGAATTTTACAGAAGGGACACCATCTTAAACGCATAGACAATGAAGCTCCATGATATTGCTTTATAAATTTAACACTACCAATAATTTCTTACAGTTGCACATGTCGACACTGATATCAGGCACCATTTCTTGTCAAGCTCGCAGGGTAACGTCCCCGAGACTAATCTCTTTTTGTGCTGGTTTGGTGACAAGACTGGCTAGTCTCGGAGCGCGACCAGACTGGCATGGCTTGACTCTACTTGGCCTTGGGGGCACAACACTTTTGTTTTAGCTCGTGTACATTCGTATTGTCTCGACCGACAAGATATTCTTGTTTGTTGTGTGGTTTGGTTACGGGACTGCTCTGAACGCAAATTTTCGCTAGGCATTCTAAGAATAATGACATATCACTTTTTTCGGCGTCAAAGACCGGGCAAGTCGAAACGAGATGCTTCATCAAGGTCCGAGACGAAATCTAAGAGTGACGGCGCAATCGCCGTATGGCTGCGGATATCGTGGCTAGTGTGCTAGTTTGCAGTTCCAGAAGCGTTTTGGACTTTGGGTCCTGGACCATGGAACCCTCGAGTTTGAGACACCCTTGATGTCCTCAACATGCTAGAAACGAAAACATGCGGACCTGAGGAAGACAATTTCGCAAACTGGATACGTTCTCTTGCAGTCGGCGTTATGCGATTCCTTTTCATCTTTATAGTTAGTTTGAAACAGCCAGAGCTCGTCTCAATTGCTCAATCCCGAGCGCAAGAAGGCGGATGATCGGCATCTGTATTGATATTTTTCTCCAAAGTTGCATTGTAAGAAGGATTGACCCCGGACCAGATAGTAGAGATTTTAAATATATAAATTGTAGGAGTCCTGCACTTTCCCCTACAAACGATATCCATTATACGATTGCGATCGTACTATATTCTCGTATTCTGAATTTAATAACCAGGCTGGTCCGGTTCAATCAATTCATTCTATTTTCATTTTATTTCGGAGCAGGCTCCCTACTTAATTACTAATCGACATTTCAATTGATCGAGCAAATAATTTAACGATAAGACATCAACAAGCATTCATTTTCCGGTATCGTACCCGCTTGCACGCAAATAAAACCCCTCTATTCATAGAGTAATTAGTTTCTACTTTTGCAACAACCAAAATACGACAATGAAGAATTCACAGATACTCTCACTTCTTACCTTACTAGCAACTACAACAACAGCATATCAAATTGTCCCTGATTCTTTCATAGGGGTTGTTCGTCGCCAGGCTCCCGGGGGCCCGAAGAACTCTTTATCGCCATTTGCTAATAAGACTGCCCCAGTTGATATCGAAGATGTTACAATGAAACCAGATATACCGTCAGATATCAAGGAGATTCCTGATATCCCGTCAGATATCAAAGATTCTCCGTGGGCTAACAAAACCACCCCGGTTCAAGTGGATACTGACCGTAAGACCGTCCCAGATCCATTGGACGTGGATAAAGCGCCATTTTCCAACCCTGTCATCTCGAGAATTAAGTCATCGGCTCCGATATCAACTACTGAGGAAATAGTAGCTCCGGTATCCTCTGAATCGGCAGAGGCTGTTTCTTCCTCTGAACCTGCAGAGATTACAACACCCTCTGGGTCCAAGGCAAAGCCTACTTCTGAGCCCGTAGCGCCTATGTCCTCTGAGGTCGGAGAAATAGCTACACCATCCGAATCCAGACCAGAGCCCACTTCCGAGTCCAGACCAGAGCCCACTTCCGAGTCCAGACCAGAGCCCACTTCCGAGTCTAGACCAGAGCCTACGTCTGAATCCGCAGCAGCTCCAACTTCCTCCACCCCCACTATTGAAGATGAATCGGTTAGTCCGAAAGACCAAGAAACCGGCTCTACCCTCAAGAAAAAGCTTCTCTCCGCTCTCCCAGGTGTAGCAGGCTCGACCCCACAACGTATTAAGTTTTTCAACTCTCTGCCTCAGGATACCTGGGATCAGCTAGCGGCCCTAGGGAATAAGGTCACCGCGTCCGTTAAAAGTGAGGAACCTGACCAGAAGCTTTTGAACCAGAATGCCAATGCATGGGTGGCACTCTTCAAAGAGGAAGTTCCAGATTTCGATAATTTGGGAACCGAGAAGCCTGAGGATATCCCGACGGGGCTTTCTGATGGACGATAAACACAGTTCACTGTGTCTACAATCTTTTTTAAACAGCTTCTGAATGATACAAAGATAAGGACGAGTAATACTAAGGTATATGGAATATACCGTATAACTTTATTAGGAGTAATTTCTATGGATAATTTGTCAATAATATAGCAAATCTTAAAACTCAACTTGCATTTCATGACCCTATAAACTTTTCTTCGATAAGGGTGCAAATGATCAAATTGATTGGTCGCTTTCCAGGCTGACTTTGAACAGTAGCACGCTAGCGCTGTAGATAAAACTAATTTGAGACTAATATTGATTTTCGCTAAAGATTCTTCGCGCCAATATCTAAAGCCCAGTGTTGCCCTTTGCCTTGTGTTGTACCTGGCCAGCGAGACCAGTATTGCCTTCATAGTTGACGAGTTTGATGTATGTTGGTAAATTAATCCGTTCTACCGAATAAAGGGGGAGTTCGGTTTACGAGACCCATTCTACCAATCTTTTGCAGTGAACTGAAGAAACTGGACTGTGAAACCCACCAGGATTTTAAGATGTGAATCGTTCGTTCCTGGAATAGAATGCATGCAATCACAAGGTTAATTTCTCATTTTTTTGGTGATAACTAGTTTGTCAGAGTAGAAAGGACAATTAGTTTATTTTTTTTGCTCTTCTATAATTCGGCTTGAATATGAAGGCCCGTTGTATGGAGGTGCAATGGATAGTACGATATTGGCCGAGTTATTTTGTAGTGTGTTGCTGATGGAAGGCAGTTTTTTGTATGTCCTGCAAAACCGACGGGTCCGGTCTGAAACGCTTTGGAACAAACCAGTATAATAATACCAAACGTCACCCGCATATTTGGTGAGGTGGATAAGACATCCGACCCGAGAGAGCACTTCCAACGCTAGTCAGAATGAATGCAGGATTGAGCTCCGAACAAACACGTTCATGATACAGATCAACGTATGCGATACTGAACAGCGTTCAAACTACCTCTAACGTTGAGGAATATGCAGGATAGTCACACTTATTCTCGAATTGAAAGATATGTTTAGACTAAAAAATGCTGAATATTGCAGCTTTGAGAGAAAGGTTCACTATATATAAGAACTGAGGTTTCCGGATTTTCTCAACCGGCATCTTCTCCCGTTACCCAACGCAATTGATCAATTCCAACAACCAGGCAGGTCCGGTTTACCATTCTAATTATTTTAATTATTGATCATTATCTTCGAGGCAGGTACTCTTAGAGAATTCGATACTGGCAATCCATCTTTATTGTTTTATTGGAGCATAGACTACTCAACTTAGACGATTAGTTTCGAACTTCGAACTTCGAATATTATAATTCTTCCATCTACATTTCATTGAACTTTCTTATATTTGCGCATCAGTTGAGCAAAATTTACGAATCAAAATGAAGTTCACACAAATTATCTCAGTCTTAGTCGTTTTGGCCGCCACCTCATCGGCGCAGTCCCTCCGTCACGCCAAACGCATAACCGTCAGGTCCGGCGCTGAAGTGAAAGCGAAGTTTCTCCTCCAGGCTGAAGCCGACAAAGACCCCAAAATAAATTTTTATAAGGGCCTTCCGGATAACGTCTGGGATCGATTGTACCAGCTTGAAGCCCGAGTTGGAGGCGACAATGGTGAACCATTCCACCCAGAGATCGGAAAGATCGTTGAAGGAGTTTACAAGAAGCTCGCCGCCGGCGAAACACCAACTTTCCCCGCCACACTTCCATCGCAGACGGGTGGAATGAGAGATTCCCCACAGGGGAACACTGGGGCTTCGAAGGTCCAATTTCCTAAGAATTCTCCGTCCGTAGATAGTACCGATTCCGTCATTGAGGATGCTCCGTTCACCAACAAGACCAATCCAGCGGATACTGGTAATATTAATGTTCCAGTCGAGCTCGAGAAGGAAGCTCCATTCGCCAACAAGACCGACCCAGCGTTGCCTACAGGGGCAAACGACGCGGCTCCCGGGAAAACTCCCATTGCGGTGCTTACGGTGTCCGGGGCACCCACACCAGCCCAGCCAGAAACTTTTAGCACATTTATACCTACTTTCTAAGCCTCCCGAGTGTGTTAGTTTTGAAGAGTGTGCGAGTGTGATTGGCAGAGCAAATCAAACCCAATTTCCTCAATGCAAGGTCTTCAAAGTACACTCAATACTCTTGACGTTCTGATGGATCTAGGGAGCAGGCGCGCGAGAAGAGGTTTAGTTAGTAAACACCTTTAGTTTTGGTATTGATGTCAATTTAGTTATAAATTAGAATACTCTTCCAGTGAAAGATCCCTTTATAATAACTCATGCAAACTAAACCTGTCAGTTTGCATTGAATGTGCTAAATACGACATTATAAGTCAGGTTTTTGGCGATCTTTGGTTTTGTTTCGCCATTTTTAGAAGTTTCAACCTAAATCTACCATCAATCCGCTTGTCTGGCTATCTTCAGGATTGAATCAGCGTTGTTTCTATCGATTTAATTCTCATGATACAAAATGACTAACTGGAGACGCTTCGATACCATTGCGGGTTTATAATTTTACATTACTGCCTCACCACCCAGAAGAAAAATCTTGAACCAAGCTTGAGGAGCGCCTTGAGGTCAAGGTTGAAACTGTGTTGTGTTCACTTGTTGGTAGCTTTTGCTCTAGCTCTGCGGCGCGACGTCGCGACCCAAATGCAAATTATTGGGCCTTGAATTCATGAAATTGTACAACTATGAAGCTCGGTCGAAACCACTGAGTACACCATTATTCAAATAGTCAGACGGCTCGATGTAACATACATATAGTTCGACAATATAGAAGTGGTGTTTGGAGTGGCAGATGTAATATGCTTCGAATTTACAACCAGGAACACACCAAGGTTGCGCAGACATCGGAACCGAGAACATGTCCTTATGAGCCCCCTTGGTATAAACCATCCTCCTGCGACCGCAGAGATGCCCACGGGCTCTAGTAAGGCGTTACGGGCTCAGTCTCAATCGTCTCGTAGTGCTATACCGTATGCAGGGATGAAGCCCAGAACGCGACCTGGTGAAACGAGGGTGGTACCAGTTGAGAGGTTCCAACAATACACAACACAGTGTGTGCTTCTTTTGCAGTCTAGTACTATCCGATTCAGACGTAATCCGAAATCGAAACATGAAGTAGAAGGAGTGCAGGGCAGGAATGCTTCTCAAAATGTTCTACCCTGTGGGTAAATTTATGAGCTAAGAGCTTTCGCGACTTTGTAAGTGCAAATATTGGTATATAAAGAACCGGAAGTCATCGATCATCTCATATGCTCTCCTTCATCATCATACAATCATAGCAGTATCCACAGAATTGCAATCTTGAATAACTTGGCTGGTCCAGTTCATTTCAAGCTTTCCATTATTAATAATCGTAATCCAAGGGCAGGACCTTGATTTCGCTTCGAATTTTCACAGTAACTCAGCTTAATCTCTCAAGATATTTCAACATGAAGGTTTCTCAAATCATCTCCGTTGTCGCCCTTCTCACCGCCGTTTCGGCAGCCCCAGCCCTTGATAATATGAGGCGACAAGCCGCGGCACCAGCTGGCTCAGATGTTCTCGCAAGAGCCGTACCTCCTGCTGTTAATGCTCCGGTCGGTCCAAACACCCCACCCACCCAAGTCCAGGTCGAAAAGCCCGCTGTCTCGGGTGCAAACCCACCAAAGTCGAGCTCTCCTGTAACCGGCTCTGGAAATGGTAAACCAGTTGGTCCAGGCGGTGTCCCTCCAGCTGGAGGGCCAGGTGGCTCGGGTGCGCCAGGAGGGAAGCCAAACTTCCCACCATTAACAGCTGCCGCACTCAAGAAAGGGTTTTTAAGCCAAATGCCTGCGAATATTCCTGCAAATATAAAGCAGTATTGGACAAATTATCCACAGGCTGTCTGGGACCAGCTTGTAATAGTTGAAAATAAGGTCAGGGCTAGTATCGTAGCCACTGGAAAGCCAAACCCGACGCTTCTCAGTCAGCTAGGAAATGCCTACGACTCGCTGTTCCGGGGCAAGGTTCCTGACTGGACCAAGCTTCCAACCACCGTACCAAAGGGTGCTCTTTCTTAGATAGTTGATTAGGTCTGTCTGCAGAAAGGTCGTCCTGGAGTTAGGTTGGAATTTGAAGGGTCTTAATTTTGTATATTTAGCATAAAATAAATCTAATTAATGAACAGTCAACTGATGATTTTACACTTCTTTGTGCTACCTGCTTAAAACTCTTGGAGAATCTTAAACAACTAGTTTCATGCTATAATGTTTACCTAAGCATATTCGTAGATAGGTTGGGGGAAAGTCTTACGGAGATCGCCATAAAGATGCATCTAAATGTCATTCACAAAATTTCGAGACTCAATCCAGTGGCTTGCATTAAAATTAGCAGGCAAAGCTAGTGATGTGAAAAATGGTTCTATAAGTTTGCTAGTACAACTATGCGATTGCGCGACTAAAAGAGAGTACTGTGACAGCTAGACGGTGAAGGTGTATTAAATAACGTTAAGATGGAAACCCACCCTGCAGCGAGACGGAACCCGAGGACACCGACAACACAAAACCTGCAACCTAAATGATCGGACAGGTTTCCGACTTTCTGCAGTAGCACTGCTACTTATAACCTCGTCATCTCCATGGCTCCGCTGGCCCATAAGTCATCACCTGTACAACCGTAATCAGAGCTTCCCAAAAATGTGGTCTTACATCAGCGTGAACCTCCAAACCTTCTTTACGCTTGTCACATTGCATCCGGTCCCTTTTACTTACCGCTGGCGGTACTTTGCTTTTACCCCCGGCTTCTTCATCATCTTCAGTCTCAAATACCTTCCTTGGATCTTCTCCTCTGCTTACCGCGCACATTACATCAAATCAGCTCATGGCGGCCACAGTATCCGCTGCATAGTATTCGAACCCAAATACGGCCCTTCGTCGCCATCAAAGACTAAACCCCGACCTTTGCATTTGACGGTCCACGGTGGAGCTTTTCTCCCAGGATTAGCAGAGCAAAACGCAGAAATTGCTCAAAGAGTCTGTCGGGAAACCGGTGCGGTAGTGGTATCCGTTCAGCATCGAGGCGCACCTCGTTTTACCTTCCCAGCAGCGCACGACGACGTTGACGATGTGTTGGCGTACTTTCTTTCGTCCGCCGCCGCCGAAAAATTTAACCTGGATATCAACAATTTGACGGTCTCCGGTTTATCTTCCGGTGTTAATCTTTCCTTGTCCGCTAGTATGAACCATCCCGGGAAGATTGCTGCATCCGTATCATACTGCGGTGCTGTTGACCTACGAATACCGCCGTGGGAGAAACCGAAGCCAGCTGGGTTTCCTACGACAGACCCCTTGAGTTTCCTGCTTCCAGTTTTCGACTCTTATGCAGGTCCCGAGAGGCAGAGATATCTCAAGGACGAACGGTTGAACGTCATCCTAGCACCAGCTGACAAGCTGCCCAGAAACATGCTATTCCTTATCCCGACGATGGATATATTATTACGCGAAGAGACAGACTTTGTCGATAGGTTGAAAAAGGAGACCGAGGGGAGCGATAGAAAAGTAGAGGCTGTGTTCTACGAGAAGCAACTGCACGGGTTTCCAGAGCGTATGTACACATCCTAGTCGGTAGCGAAACCGTGTTGAATGTCCAAAACTAATATAGATCGTTTCTAGTGCCCGGCGTAGTTAGCGATCCTGTGAAGGCTGAGGATTCCTATGTAAGAATGATGAACTGGCTGAGAGATTCTAATGAGAAAGGAGGATGGAAATGGCCCAGGTAGAACACGGAATATTGTATGCCTTGATAGGACTGTTCCTTTATAGTCCGATTTATAACATTGGAATCATAATTGGCTTTATAGAGTTACCATTCACCGATTGGAGTTGGGTGTACCATTCATGGTCTATAAGGTCTTAATTTCCTCTAGAACTTTCTTTGTCTAGAGTATAGCTTGAACCTCTCTTATGTATCAATTAATGAAGGAGTTCTCAGGCGCAACTTAGCAGCAGCAATATCACTCAAATATTACAACTACTTGCAATGTCCTTGGATTCTTTGAATCTCCTAGACACCTGACTGAAACAAACACTGAGAAAGTGTCAACAACAGATGGTTTACTTTACAAAGTTGGGGTAACTGCTCCGCCCGCTGGTTTGGTTTTCGAGACTGGTGTAACTGCTCCAAATTTCATCTGATCAGCAACAGAAATTAGCGTTAAAATTGAGAACCCACCACCAGACCCACCATGTGCCCTCAATCTTGCTCACGCCTTGCCACGATTCCTCGCGAAGAGAACTTTGAATCGGATTCCCATCAATTTGCGGTAGAAAACGACAATTTTGTTGTAATCGTGTTGCTTCGCAACTTTGCGACCATTGAGGTCGCGCTTGTAATTGACTAGCCTGCAAATGCCGATAGGATGTTCATGCTTGAAGCTAAGATAGTAAGGAAGATATACCCATATCAACGATGACAACGAATATTATCAACTCCTCTTCCATACTGCGCTGTCCCGAAAATTGAGATCTTGTTTATTAACCTTTAAGAATGCCTCTAAAGGCATGGGTGATACGGTTAACGTTTGCAGCAGTCGGGGTTATCGTTCTTACGATGGTTACATTAATGTCCCCATACCGAGTCTCTATAACAAAGGTTGGCGCTGAAGAAGATGTAAGTCAGTGCTCTCCGGCTTACCATCAAAATTCCTTAATCAATGTAACTGATGAATGTAGGTGAGCATCGACATTCGCCCGGTTGTAGGTCTACCCTCCCCGGCAAATCTAACTGCTCCAGCAGCATCCGTAGACCGGCCTCTCATCATTTACGCCTATCACGAAACTGACAATGCTCACCGGAATGCTCTCTTCTTTATTCGTCACGGCCTCCACTCTGCCGCCGATTTTATCTTCATCGTCAACGGGGAGGCTAATCGCACACTTCCTATCCCATCGGCCCCCAATATTCGTATTATAAACCGACCAAATACCTGTTTCGATCTCGGCTCGTACGGCGAAATCCTCACTGCCAAAAACAATGAACTCGTAAAAAAGTACAATAGGTTCATAATGCTGAACGCTAGTCTTCGCGGTCCATTCCTGCCGACGTGGAGTAGAGACTGCTGGAGTGATGCGTATCTTGCAAAAGTCAGCGATACGAGCAAAGTACGAACCTGTCGTCCCCACGCTGATATTCCTATCATTGCTAACATGATTCCTCTCTAGCTCGTCGGGATGAGTTTTAATTGCGAACCTGAGTGGGGTGTTCGCCACCTCCAATCGATGATATTTGCAATGGACCGCATCGGACTGTCTTTGCTGTTACCTGTAATGCGAACCTGCTTCCCGACCTGGTTATCAGCTGTGTACGGCGAATCGAACAGCACCAGAGCAATCATCAACGGTGGATACACCGTTACGGCACTGATGACGTCTTTTGCGAGTAGAGAGAAGTATGTGGATGAGTGCTGGCATGGCGATGTGCTGTTTGAAAATTCGTACTTTGGGGGAAATGTACACCCATATGAGACGATATTCCAGAAAGCGAATAGAGATTATGGGGCAAACGTGCTGGATAGGTTGACGGAATGGACTGATAAAGCTGGTTACTCCAGTTGGGAGGTGTGTGGGAAGCGGAGGGAGGATGTAGGGCCACTGGGTGGATGGGGAAGATGGAAAGAAGGAAAGGATATGGATAAAGAAATATGAACGGAAATTTCTTGACTCCTCCCGAGTGAATCTCTGAATGGGAGAAGTCTTTGGTTTGAGATTGTTGAAAGGGCAGGTGGCAAACATGAGAGCGTGCATCCCCATATTATCTCCTAGCATCTTCAATGTTTTTAAATTGAACGTTGTGTTATTTTACAATTATGCTCGGATTTTTAGGCGATAAAATTGGACATAAATGCGGCTTGGCTTCTGAATAATCTTTGGCGATGTTCTGAATGTCAACAATCTCGGCTGTGAGTTCATCGGCAACCAATATCGTTTGTAAAATTGAACCATTCTAGCCTGGCTACAATAGCTTTTAAACCACTAGTCTAAAGAGACTTGCTGCAGGTACCAGTTATGTACTAGGCAGTCCTTTGAGAGATATAATCATGTGATATGCTCGATTAATACTACAAGATATCGGAAAAGTGGGAAGGGAAAAAATGTGTTTCAAACACGCTTTTCAAATGACACCTATATATTCCTCAAGAGAAGCACTCTGCTAAACTTACCCTTCATTACTAGCAATTTTCTCCTCTACTATCTTATGTCTGCGTCGGCTCCGGTAACCGGACTTCGTACTCGCCTGTTTGTGTGATGTACCGCACCCTAGGGAAATGGTCAGCGTGACATGCAAGGGCGACTAGGTCCGATAGTATCAACCTACCAAGGCAAACTAGGATACTGCAACTTTGGTTCAATAATCTTCAAGTACCGCACCTGAATACCACTGACTGTGAAATACGGAATCTCAAACTTGACGCTGATCGGTCTCTTCTTCCTCTCCGGCTCCAGCTCTTTCACGCTTGGTAGACCCAACTCGGCACGCATCAAGAACTCCTTGCCACCACCAAACTGCTTGATTTTCCAAATAATGGCACATTTCTCGGGTGCGTAGTGAACGGAGCCGGTGTTTGTTCGGAAACGCGGGGTATCGGCGTCTTCGGGGACCGGAACGATAATTTCCACGTTGTTAGCTGTGGAGCGGCGTTTGAATTGCGCTTTTGCCTGTCAAGATGAAGCCAGATTTAGCCAACACTTCGTACAAAATGGCAACAGAGGAAGAAGCATACCTTCAGCATGTACTCAATCCGGGTATTTGAATGATTCTCCACCACGCACTCCACCCAAATCAACGGCTTGACCGCGGTATTCAAACGATAGCTCATGAGCTCAAACTCCCCGTCCGGCGGAATAAAGCTGATTGTCCTATCATTCTCAAACCTCGAAAGCCTCACACACTGGTGAAATTTGACATCCTCCATCTCGATCTGTTTCCCTCTACTGGTCCTGCCCGTACTTTCAAACATCACTTTATCGTTCAACCCCAGTCGTAGTTCGGGCATACCCGACAGGTAACATTTCATCTTTACGGCGCCGAGGATTTCGGAGCGTAGGACGTTGCCGTTGGAGTTGACGAGGAGGTTGACAGATTCGATGACGTCGAGGAAGACTTCGTTCTTGCGGTAGCGAATTCCTTCGGAACGCCAGGATACAGCGTTTGTGAGGGCTATGGGCGGGCGGGCTTGGACTTCGAGTTTGTGGGATTCCTGTGTGATATACCTGGTTACGTGTAGCATTAGTATTCTATCCCAAGATCTGAGGAGTGAGAGCCATTACTCTTGTAAAATCTTCGTTTCTGTTGTTTGCGGGTACCCGAAATCCATCATCTCATCCAAAAGTTCGTAGATAATGACAAAGTTGTCGCGTATGCTCTCCTCCTCAAGCTCTTTGAAGTACTCGGTGAACACGCCAACCACTTTATGTAGGAACAGGAGTATTTCGGTGGCATTGCTGTTTCGCTTGGTTAAAGCGAGGAGGTAGAGATTGTTGTGCTTTATGTAGAGGTACTATCGCCACCGTGAAAATGACAGTTAGTTGGTCGCGTACGTGAACGATAATACGGTGAGATATCCAGCCTACGTTGATGCCTTCGTGAGAGAAGCACGGAGGAACAGCAGAGCTCTCTTCTTCGGCTTCTAGAAGCAAGACGGGGAATTTTTCGACAGCGGACATGGGGATGTCGCCTCGGTAGTTTCGCGCGAGGAGGGTCTACAGGCAAGCTCTGTCAGCACGCAATCACGAACGGGCGGTCCAACGGCCATTCGGAAGCCATACCTTGCCCTTGAGATCCAGGAAGAAGAGTGCCGACGCCATGATTGCTATCTTTCCGTGACTGGTGGGGCGGATAGGGCGATGTTATGGAGGGGAGGAGACGTCGTCGGGGCGGTGGGAGCGGTGTCGTTGAGCTCGAGCTCCCAGCTGCGGTTAGGCCACTTTTGAGCCGCATTGCTTGGCACGCCGCCACTTTAAAAGCCGCGCCAAATTTTCTTCGCTTCATATTTTTCTCTCTTTCTTCTCTTCAAGCGTCATTATTAGACAGTGCGAACCAGACAGAATATTTCAATTCACGAAACTTCAATTGCTGCTTACGCGATTACTCGACGCTTAGAAGAAACCCGTTCGCCTCACCGCCGCTTTTACGGATCTGGTTTTCTATCAGGTTTTGGCATCTTGGGGAGGACGGTATCGGGGTTCCATAAGAACTTGCCTGGGCTTTTGCTTCGGTGCCTGGGGAAGTGTCAGAGGAACCCAACATTCGTTGGCTACATATACGGTCGCTATTCGGAGGGCGAGGGACGTTCGGCGGTACTGGGAAAGTCGCCATCGGTTTTCAGGATACCGTTAGGTCGGAAACCGTACAAGGTTGCGATGGTACGGCGGTGTCGTAATTACAACGTAGAAGGAAGATTGGTCGGCTACTTGACTTCTAGAATGAACAGGTTATTGATTTCTCGTAAGACTGTTACTGTGTGATTATGCATTCGCTATGAAGGACTTGCTAGACCTGATAGTTTTCTTCTATGCCGAAACGCTTGTCTCTCGATGTTACCCTGATATCACATCCTTGAGCCGGGCGCCCTAAAAACCTCGTTGTTATATACAAAGTGGTAAGAAGTCACAGAGGATTCAACATGCTCAGGCTCATATCTGATCCAGTGAACCGGCTGGTGGCGTTCCCACCGCCACCAGCCACTTGAGCAATGGCCCTTTCTCCTTCATTGCTGCTCTCCAAACCACTTCATCGGACACTACTCCAGTTTCAGACACCCCCAAAATAAAATGCTCTGAGATTCCCGGAGGAGAGTTCTCCGGATTCCTCGCGCTTCCATGAATCATCCACTCGGCGCTGTCTTTCGATGCATTAGCTGGCGGAGAAATCAAATCATGCATTGCGAACAGAACTCTCAGCGAGTCCTCGATTTCTTGACTATATTCCGGCCACCCTGAACTCTGCCACTGAGACGCTAGTCGCTCGTGGAACGACTGGAGTTTGGAAGCCACAATCTGCAGTGACGGAATTTGGAATTCCGATAGCGCATTCGCCAGCTCCAACTCCTCGTCATTCGAGATAACCCATTTCGTACCACCTAAATCTGGCTCTAGCCACTCCGTCTCCCCCCAATATTCAGGTAGTAATGCAGCTCTCACATGTCCAACGTTAGGCGAAACGTAGGATAATCCAATCAGCAGGTAAATAATAGTCGCACACCTCTTCCTAACAGCGATCTCCAATGCTCTTGCAGTCCAATCAATCTCGAGGTCCATCCAGAAATACGGCATCCTTTCAATAATCTCTTTCATCAATGCCAGCTTCTCAGGTGTGTAAGGAGGCATCAACAACCGCTTCTTCGGGAACAACATTGTCCGCATATCCAGCCTTCCAGAAAACATTCTGTAATCGAGAGGTGCCAAGTGCACAGTCTTTTCGGCCTCCGGGTCCTCCTCTTGTGAAGTCGTGTACTCTATTATCCCCCATACCGTAGTCATCAACATATGGGCATTTTTCGCATCTGCGTGTTTCGCCCAAAATTTTGCCTCAAAGCATTTCTTCCATAGCGACTCTTCGATTCTGAGGAGGAATTCTCGTGTGAAGAACTTTCGGGTGAGTAAATTGGAAAATGTAAGTTTGTACTCGTCTTTCGAGAGGGTTTCATCCCGGACCGCAGAAGATACAAGGGCCGCGACAAGATAGGGCGAGGATAGAATCGATAGGAGAAATCGGTTTGTGAGTGGAAGGTTTGGGTTGTAGGAGAACAGAAAAATTCGTTGGAGTATCTCGATAGGAAGACGTTCGAATGGGGCGGTTCGAAAGGTGGCGGTGGGAGCGAGGTCTTGCGAATTGCCAAGTATTGGAAGGTTTGCAGCGACCTTGGGGGCAGATTTTAATCGCCGGGAGGGTCTTGAGCGCTTCCCGAGTTCTACGAAGCCCATGAGGGGAGGTTTTTGGTACAGTGACAATGGCGGTAGTAGATAAGGTGGTAAATATGTTCTCCGGAAGGGCCATTGTGATGATTGACAATGAAGCTTGAACATAGAAAAGAAATCCAGAACGAATCTGAATGTTAGTCTCGAAACGGAAGAAAGGGACTAACGTTGGAGTTTGGATTCCACAACACAACCAAGAGTGTCAGAATAGTCACCAAACAAGCGGGCGAGTGAGGCGGCTTGCGCTGTTGAGCAGATTCGGCGGTCTTCAGTTGGCTACAAAGACAATATTGCAATAATGGGTTAAAGTTTAGGTTTATTATCTTCATTTACATATATATTTGTTTTCTATATAGTCATGTCCTCAAGTGCTTCAGTTGTACTCTAAAAGCGCAGGCATTTTCTCGATTCCACTCACGGTCACCAAAGCACCAGCCCATATCATGATATGGCCATCGACCAGGTATTCTCTCGAAAAAGTAGAAGTGGGCTAGATTCACAAATAGAGTCAAATTAGCATCGCAGCCTAAGATAATAGGCGACTGGATGTCAAACCTCGGAAAGCAAAGTCGCCTGACCGATTCCCATTGCCCGTCCGACCCACCCCAAATATTCCCTAAACATTTTTTTATAGTGAGAGGGTACGACAGCCAACGTGGTAACTGCGTACAAGGAGTGAATCAGTAGGAGAGCACCAACAGTCTTGTTTGGGTACAAGACACTTTTTACGAAACTGTTATGTTGGTTCTGATTTCCCGAATGCTGAACAACTGCTTCTGGATTCTGTATCAAATGGAAGAGTATTGAGGCGGCGGCGTCTTCGGATAATTGTTGCGCTGCCTTGGCAACATAGGCTTGAACATCGGGCATAGCTACTAATGAGTCCTCTGGGTTCTTCCCTTTCAGTCGCGTGTCGCACACTTGTAGAAAGTTAAGAATAATGAGGCGAATTTTGCGGTATGAATTCCACACTCCACTAACGTATACTTTTACATGTTAGCTTAGAGCGATCAGCAGTCAACAGCAATCAATGCAATCTCGCGGACCCAGCTGTCAAGACTCACAATCGAAATATGTATCGACACGGTTTGGCGAACAGGTAGTCCCTTCCAAAACCCCCGTCCCATCTAGTCCCGAACGAACAAGTCCAAGGGTTTTCGGCATCCATTCTTGCGGTTGTGCGAGGGCCCACTGTGAGATCTCTTGATCTAGACACCAGCTGTATTCCCTTAGTTGCCGTAACTTACTCTCGGGTACAGTCCCATCAAAAAATATAATGGAACCTTCTCGGAATATTGGAGAAACTCGAAAGAGTAATTTGTCTAAACTATAGGCTGAAGTGTTTGTATTAGGGGAAAGCAACCCAATATTATGTGGCCACTAGTATCACATTGGTAAATTATAGAAGTTTTCGTCAGCTCGAGCTCAGCACGTCAGATATTTTGCAATATGAAAGCATGTTTGAAATTACTCACTACTAAAAAATTGCCTGAAAGCCCTTCGTCCGCGGAGGATCCGATTGGACGGATCCAATTTATAATCGGATGCTGACCAAATTGCGACGCATTATTCGATAGAATGCTCGCCGCTCCGTGGCAATGGATCACATGGTTGCTGGGGTTTTCTTTGGTTGTAGATATCATCTAAATCTCAGCCGATGTTTAGTTACCATTACTCGGTTCCTTATACATATATAAGATAGATACCGACTTCATAGAACCCCAAAATTATCGCGGTTACGACAGATTCCACCGTATTTCGAGTCGTCAAGGTGGACACTGTTGCTTGAAAAGACTTCAGCAAGTCCAGGTACCACGCATTTGCCAAATGCGCAAAGTAACCTCCATGAACGCTATCTCTCAGACTTGCATAGGTTACTATTCGCGCAGCTCTTGCAATATCTGATAACGGAGAAGCATTTGCGAGTATTGATTGCAAACCGCTCAGGTAGCCTCGGGACAGATCGTCGTTTTTAGAGATGAAAGAGTAGTTGTCAAGAAATGATGTAATGGCATAAAGTTCAATCTGGGCCCGGTCGAACGCCTGTAACTGTTGTGCAGAGAGAAATGTGGGTTTACATGAATTGGGTGTGTCCACCACGAGGACTTGATTCGCTCCAACTGAGGACTTATTGCTTTGGGATAAATTACCGCTAACCCCCCCGAATTGATTACGGAATATAAGTTCAGCCTCGCTTGTATATCCGGGACAGATACGGCTAGCCTTGCGACATCTTCTACATTCCTAGCGGACTGCGAGTTAGCTGTACGTCGCGTCTAATTTTTACAAATAGAGCAGAGCAAAACGCAGTAGATAGGGACTCACGGGGCGTTGTTCATCACACTATGCCAATTTGTTTGTTAGTATACTTAAAAAGCTTCTGGAACCTTGCAGCATGCCATGATCGTGCAAGAGTACAACTTGAAATCTGTTCGACATTGACCAACCTTCTTTCGTTTTTGCTTACACGCCGCACAACCTCTCGAGATACCGTGATAAACCATTGTATTGAGTGTAGAGATATATTGAGAATTTATTGTTAATTTCACTATCTTATAATTGTATCGAGGACGTAGCTCATAAACAGTTGTTGATCAAGAAAACTTCGAGTAGATGGCCATTGCTGGTATAAATTAATCTAGAGAGTAAATCTACTCTTAGAATCGAATCCGAAATATATTTTCTATAAGCTCTCAGCTCTGTGGATTTGTTTTACGAAAGTATCAGGGGGCGCGAACTAATGGGCGTCATAGCGGAGGCTATTCATCTTCCGTAGGGTATTGCGGAGACGGGCACACGGAGGCTGACAAGATCCGAGAATCGGTTTGTAACACGGTTTGTCCCAATATAGTTAGCGTTGCGCCGGCGACAAACAAGGTTAGCGTATTGCTACACCACACCACACCAACGCATATCCGTGCCTAACGAGACTACACCATGGCACTTGGGCATTTTATGACATGGGCGGTTACACCCTCGCACTCACGGTCTCCAATAGTAATTGAGATTCTGGTGCTCTGTAACGGAGAATACACTCTATCCGTCGGGACTTGAAAGTCTCCGTTATGTCAATACCTCTGCTAACTTGGGTGAACCCCACAACCGGCTCCAGGTTTCAAAGCGTGGGGCGTGGCTGCTCGATGATACTTAGGACCTATCTCCAGGTGGAATCGCATGATGCCGGACTTAGTTGGCTAAAGCCGTCAATCGAATGCCTCATATACAATTCATCGAAGTACTTAAACGACTGGTGTTCTACATACCATGCCTATCATATCTCGACACACAACCAAGATAACGCGCAATCTCAAAGCCCTCCCAGTTCTACTACTTCAAGGCCTTCAAATTCTACTTGAAAAATTCTTTATCATGTCTAACAAAGCTGCTTGGCAGAAAGCTAAGAATGAGAGACCGCTCGTGGTCGACGATGCTCCTATGCCCACTCCTGGACCACGAGAAGTTATCGTTAAAACGCACGCTGTCGCAATAAATCCTGTCAACTGGGCAGTTCAAGCGATGGCAATCTTCCCATTATCGTACCCTTATATTGGCGGTCACGATGCTGCAGGAGAGATTGTTCAAATCGGCTCCGAAGTGGACAATTTTAAAGTTGGTGACAGAGTTCTCGCAGCTGTCAGAGCAATGGATGATCACTCCAATGCGGGATTTCAGTTGTTCTTTTCGTCCGGTGTTGACTTTATTGCCAAACTGCCTGACCATATCAGCTACGCCGAAGGATCCGTTTTCCCAATGGGATTGGCGACTGCATCTAGTGCGCTATTCCAGAAGGATAAACATGCTTTATCTCTCCCTCAGATAAATCCAGAACACCAAGGAAAGGTTGTTCTCGTTTGGGGAGGCGGCACGAGCATCGGAGCTTCCGCCATTCAACTCTTGGTCGGTGCCGGTTACGACGTTGCGGTGACCGCCAGTGGTCAACATCACGATGCTATGAAAAGCATCGGTGCCAAGTACATTTTTGACTATAAGACGGAGACAGTCGTGGATGACATTGTCTCAGCTCTTAAGGAACTCGATTTTGCGGGCGCCTTCTGCGCAGTTATGGGACCCGACATCGTACGATGCGGACAAATCGCGGACAAGCTTGGTGGTAAAAAGTTCGTCTCCACTGTTTTGCCAACCAGCATGCCAACACAAGAAGGTTTACCGGATGGGGTTGAGACCTGCAATGGTAAGATTTACGCATTCATAACAAAAATGATTGACCTGAAATTGAGCTAACCGGTCTGTTGGTTTAGTATATGGGGATACATTGTTCGAATGCGAAGTCGGACCAGCAGTATGGGGTAAATGGATTACACCTGCACTTACCAGTGGAGTTTTAAAGCCTGTTCCTCCTCCTCTGATCGTAGGAAATGGTCTGGAAGCAATTCAGGGCGCTCTTGATCGATGGAGAGAAGGGGTCTCGTATCAGAAGGTAGTGGTTACGATTGATTAGTCTCGGGGGAAGAGATATACGAGGCAAACCTGGTCTCGAAGCCAGCCTCTCTCTTAACGCATCCAAAACCAATTTGTTAAATGTCGGGGACTTATATACGATACATTAACTACCTCTCTGTAATGCAGTCATCTAAAGGAACTTTATTGTTGAATTACCGTTGCGATCCTAGTTCTCTATAAGGAGGACTGGGTTTTTTGAAAGATCTTGCATCTGAATAATCCAGAAAGAATGAACATAACGTGGATTAATACACACTTGTAACGCCGAGGTGAGATTACATACAAACAACGGTTCAAAATCGGTACATCAATATTAATTTGAAATTTGTGAGGTCAAGAAATATTGTTCCAATAGAGTGTGGATATGCTGGATAATATTCTTTTTTTTGTAACGGATGGGAACCCTGAACCTCACGTTACAATACGTATGGGTGTTATTTCAGATTTAAGTTTATGACTGAGTTCCAACCATGGCAGGTATTCAAGCTTGCGCAGCAACGAGAGTCAAAACATATAGGCTTGGTAAGTTAAATACCTACGTGGTAATCGTATGAGGATATCTCTCAGTGCACTCTCAAAGAACGGGTTTTCGAGGCAATATTTTGGCTTCAAGCATCAAAATACAATCCAGTGAGTTGATCCTTGTGAATGTGGAAAGACCCGGACTAACCGACTTTTAGTTCTAACCTCACGGCCACTTTAGTCCGTTTGCCTGGCATGTCACTCGCAAGATCCTATTGGCGGATGAAGCAAGAAATGCGTTGTGCCTTGGAAATGGCTGAAGCTTCGAAGGGGCATCTATTGCAAACCACAGGTCTACAAGGAACGTAAATCTATAAAGGAGGATCCTTCGAATTCGAAATGTATGGGGCGTTCCAAACCATGGTATAATTAATCAGAAATTTCCTCCACCTGAAACAGCTTCTCAGCTCAACACCAGTAAAAAATTTATATCGTTCTAATCATCTTTTAAGCTTTTACATATTATAAGCTACTACTCTGACTACCCTTAATATCTTTACTACCTTGGGTTACAAGTTTACTTTTTTTAGAAGAAGCTAAAAGCTGCCGTCTATATGGATTCCGAGACCCTCTACGAGCATGTTCAAAAAAGATACGGTTCCATCGCCCGAGCTGAGAATCCTCAGTATAGCCGTATCGTCGCTAAAGCGTTTGGCTACTCAGAAGAAGACCTCAGCAATATTCCTAAAGATGCGAATTTAGGACTAAGCTGTGGAAATCCGCTTGCGATCGCGACTCTCAGACAGGCAAGCCGTATTTCCTACTATAGATAATCTTCCTTTTACTAATACTTTCTGTCACGTAGGGCGAAACGGTGGTAGACCTGGGTAGCGGCGCGGGGTTCGACGTCTTCCTCGCCGCGAAGAAAGTTGGGCTCTATGGACGCGCCATCGGAGTGGACATGAACAAGGTACTTGACACTCGAATTCGCGAAGTATAAATCTTTACCCTGTTAACCCAAAATTCCAGGACATGCTCGCCCGCGCCCATGAGAACCTTGCCAAGTCGCAAGAAGGTGATAACGTCACGTTTCTAGAAGGGCATATCACCTCTTTACCACTGAATGACGGTATTGCCGACTGCATTATTTCTAACTGCGTCATCAACCTTGTACCTCAAGCCGAGAAACCCATCGTTTTTACTGAGATGGCTCGGGTTCTGAAATCCAACGGCAGAGTGGCAATCTCAGATATCTTGGCGCGAAAGACACTACCCCAGCCGTTGAGGGAAGATGTCACTCTTTACACAGGGTGTATCGCTGGGGCGGGGACAATCGAGGAATATGAGCGATATTTAACGGATGCAGGATTTTCTGGTGAGCTGGCTTGAGGATGCACTAGGTGATTTAGCTTCTGTACACAAAGCTTACACAGTGGACGATAGATATTCTGATTGTTGATACAGAGAGTGACCTGAATGTTTATGTTGATAGTACTAATCTCTTGCAGGAAAGGAATAATAATGATATTGGTTGCTGCGCACAGCCAACAGGAGCGATCGAGTTCACTGGAACCGAAGAAAAACCACAAGAGAGAAAATCTTCATGTTGCGGAGGAGAAAAGCTTGAGACACGCTCAGCAGCGGATATAGAGAAGCGGAATTATGAAACTACCAAGACGAGACTTGCTGGAATGGACTTGAATGAATGGGTTGGTAAGCTCTGGCAAGATCGCCAATGCCTTATATCCATTGATCATGAATCTACTCTTTTCTAACTCTCGCGCTGTAGGATCCTTTAAGATATTTGCGGTAAAGCTTTAGGCTCCGTTTGCATTGAATTGCTGTCAATGACTACTGAGAATTACTCATGGGTTCCATTGAAACGATGTATTCTAATATAATTTGTGTGGTTGGTAAACGAAAAGATGAAAGGAAAGTATATGTACGGTGTATCTACCCAGCTTGCGCTACCTATAGCCCCCTTCTATTTTCGCGTATACCACAAAACCTGCTACTATCATGATCATAAGGGTATAAGGTATGGATATATATATAACGCCCGGGAAAGAAAAACGTAACTTGCAGCGATTGCGCCAATTAACAGGTGTAAGACGTTTGCATGGGAAATATAAAAATGAGAGAAACGTTTCGAAACGAGTATTACGCAGAGGCATCAAGCAAAACATTATGTTCTTGTAAGCTACGAGCAGAGGAAGTAGACGGCAGCATAGCGTCGGCAACGGTCTTTTAGTCGGAGCCGCGAGGCGCAGAGCTAAGCACAAGACGGAATCTCGTGCGCATGTTCGTGGAGGTTGACGATATCATAGGTACGGTTATTCCGGGAAAGGAAATCGAAAGGTTTGTTGGAGAGAGCTAGAGTATCCGGAAGAACTGAATTGGTGAGGACTACGGCATCTCTAGAACCACTATTTGAAATTGATTGAGAATTAGCAATGTCCCGGGCGGCGCTTTGAAGAGCCTGTAATAGCATGGAGTCAGGGTTCGACATTAATGTCTTTCACTTTTTATCCTCGTGCGGGAAGCCTGTGAAAGGATGACCAGATAGCCTTTTATTCTTATAAGCCTCTTTTACTTACCATTTATTATCGAGTGGTAGTAATGGTACGGTAAACTCCAACTGCGGTGGCGACCCAAGAACAGACACGCTAGCTTTATAGTATGAGTCCCTCGATTGTCTGTATGTGTTTTCTGAGATTGGTACATCGAGCGCATGGCCCAGTGACATCGCCAACTCTATAAGTTTCGGAAAGGACTTTGGAGGTGTTCCATCCAGGATTTGCTTTGGCTGATTGTGTGTCATCATTGCGGTCTTGGTGGGGCTAGGTGGGGGCGCTCGGGGTGGCGACGGTGGGTCCTGCCGGCTTCGAGATATGGGACGCGGCTGACCATTACACTTGTTCGTTTCGGGACTCGGAGGCGGTGGATTGGGGGGACGCGGACGAGGAGTAGGAGGATCCTTTTTGGAGAGCTCAAGAGAAGAGGGCATTGTAGAGTTGGGAGCTTTGTTCGAGTTCTAGATACTATTTGAATGGTTTCGTTGCAAAATGCGAAAGCGAAAAGAGGGGCGACGAGCGCAAAATATACGATATGGTAAGGACTGTGAGAAAGAAAATAAGAGGAGGAGGGCGTCTGTGGTCTTTTGAGAATACTGTAAGTAGGGTTGATAATTCCCGGGCTAGTTCAATCCCAGCGAAGACACCAGATTTTATAGAGCTTGAAGTCAGACATGTTCACCACATTTTCCATGCCATTACCATGCCACCACCACCACCACCACCACCCTGCCCCTCGAAATCTCCGTCGTATTGTGGGTATTTGTGGTGGGATCAATCGCATCATGGCCCTCCACTCGTTATCCCAGCACAGGTTTTTCTAAAAGCCCTAATCGTTAAGGTTCGCGGTCTATGGACTGTCGAGTTTCTAGCCTTGTGGCTTCCTCGTGGCCAGCGCCCGAAACGCTCACGACGAAATGCAATATGCCCTCGGTAATGCAGTGTACGAGTGTGAGAGCTCCCTCCTAGACCTGCCAATTTCTTCGGTTTTCTTGTGAAAAGTACCTTTATGTGGCTTTGAAGGTGTCCTCTGTGCCCTTGGAATCGAAGCTCCAACTGGAAATCGCTAGAAATTCCGACCGGAGACGTGATCCCTGCTAACGGATGCAAGCCCGAACGGACCCGGCGATCAAGTAAGATTAAGCCCAAATCCACGGTCGCGGTCAGGGGCTGGGGGCTCAAACCTCCCTTTTGATCCATGCTTTTAACCGCTAATTTTCTGTCCTACATACCACCGCACTGGTTTTGACGAGAGGTCCAATATATGTACCAAGGTTTCCCTTGGATCTGAAATGGAGAAGAGAGTTCGAAAACCCACTTTCTCATCCTTCGAACTATTTACCCGTTTAATGCCAAGACATATTTGTTTCGAGAGGTTCAAAGGCGGTGTCTTGGGGACTACATTTAATCCGTTCTGGGGAGCTTTGGTGTCTCATTGTTTCATCTCGCCAAAAGTTGCAGATTGATAGGCTCTGGGATCGGAGAAACTAGTGCATCTTGCTGCATAGCGAGCGCCGGGATTCCAGCATGGGCATTTCTCTCTTCCCGCCTTCCGCACCCGTAGTGGCACGATTCATTCCTTGGATGCCGGAGGGTTAAGGATGAGCTATCCCGATACCGTGAGCCTTCAAAGGAACCTGAGATCTCCTAAATTTAGGTACATTTCTAGGTGCACCTGGTCTCGAGGTGCACCCATATTTTCGAGTGAACGAGTCGGACAGTAGGTGCCGTCTCTGAAAGGATAGTATCTTAGCTTACCATATTAGCATCTGTTGATATCAGTGGATGCAGGTACTTCAGAAATCGCGATGTTTGAATGAAAACAAATGCCGCAGGTTTTAGTTCCAGTTCAAGCCCCATATATGACTCAAAGATCGCATCAAGAAATGTGAGCTCGGAAAGCTCGAGCCTCAGAAGTTGGCAATATAGGACACGGAATAAAACTTACCAGGATAAGGATGCAAGCTTTGTTCTTCCGCAAGATAAGCAGAGACGTATAAAGCTAGCGGATGACGGCGGTGGTGGACAAGAGCAAGATGGAGCAAGGGTCTGTGTTTCGTTCCTGAAGTTCCAGACCTGGTCCTAGCAACGCTCGCCGGGCGGGTGGAGAGTACATCAGTTCTTCAGCTTCCACCACGCAAAAAGCATAAATTGAAAATAACTAGCAATTGGCGATCGACAAATGGAAAGTACGGAGAGTTGAATTACTAATAAATAAAAGGAATATATAAGTATTAATTTAATTTAAAAGCTATTGATAGAAGGTTATTCTGAACACTCCCTTATATTGACCGATTAATTGTCAAAGAGTAAGTAAGGTAGATAATCCAGACCCCTGGAGACCCTAAAAGGTACTAAGGACGGAAAATCTTCTCCTCAAAATCCATTTTTCGGAGTAGATGCTTTTCAACCTTGGGATTGCTGGCCTTTCTTTGGCTATAACCATGACTAGAAAGTAGCCTATCCATATCTGGTCTTACACTGGTGACTGTTGATCCCATCGCATCATCTATATGACGGAAATCTGAGCTATATGTGATATTTGGCCGAATCCCTCGCTTCAGTAAAAGCTCCACGATTTCCTTGCGTCCGTATGTGATCGCAACATTCATCAGCAGCTCTCTAGCATGAGATCTAACTACCCCCCCGGCCAAAGGGTCTATTGTATAATTGATTACCAATTCGCCCGCAAGCCCCTGATCCAGTAGGTACTCCACGATGTCGATATCGCCAAAGATTGTTGACACGAAAGCAGCTTTCTGTAAGATGTCCTGCCTTTTCCCAGGACGGGAAGTCGAAGGCAGTTTTTCAATATCTTCCCAGATTACCTTGAACGTCTCCAGGTCACCGGTATGGTGGAGGCAGTTTTGTAGAAGAGACCCTCGCTGGGTCCATTGCGGTTCTCGCTGTAATAACCATCTCAATGCATCCGCCTGCGATGCAACTGCTAGTTTTCGAATCATGATTGCTTTTCCATACATCATGTTCGTATTGTACGTAATCCATTTGTTAAAGACGCCGTTCCAATGGGCGGCGTTAATATACCCTCTTGTGATATTTCCCGAATGTACGAAACGAGTTTCCGTCTCTTCCGCTATTACCACCATCTCATCAAGAACTTCCACATTTCCACGATACGCAGCGGCTGCGGTAGTTGAGATGATGAGTTTCTGCCAATGCGGGATGCCTTTTCTGATGTGCTTGTAGACCTCCATATCTCCATTATAAATTGCAATTCCCATAGCCAAATCGCTTGATCGCGCATCATCATAATCTGCGACGATTTGTTCGGTTGGACTATAGCCTCTTCGTTCAAATAAATCCCAAAACCAAAGGTTCTTGTCGACGATAGCCAAGACATCTGCTAGCAGTTTTATATTCTGATCTCGATCTGGTAGCACTGTGCTGAGATTCTGATCAATCCAGTCTGCCGCCCGCCGAATGATGAGAGTCACAGTGTTGATCGTATATTTGTTTGAAGATGCGGCGAGGGTACGCATAATCGGCGTCATATGCCAATGCGGGGGTCTTTCGGTCATATGCGGGAACATCCGGTGGTAAGCGAGCTCGCTGAGAGGAGATTCGAAATCCTGCCCATAGCCCGAGAGCGGATCAAGAACACCTTCAATACAGATGGCGCGCAAAATCGCTGCATCCCAAAGACGGCATGTCTTGCGGAGAACTAGGGAGTTCCACAGTCCCTCCTGAGCCACGATCCTGTTTACAACTTGTTGTAATATCTCGGACGGAAGAGACTCCATGTTGATTGTATATCGCCGGATCACCAACCTGGGCAGTCGGGCTTCTTCGAGTCGTCTTTGGATCGATGGTATGGGTGGGGGTTTGGAAATGAGGGCTATGAGAGATTCTCATGCTAAAGCCCCGAGGCTGGATTTAATGTTATGGAATTCTATGAGAGCTCCTCATTTAGCCTATGCGACGACAATGACAACACAAGCACTTGTGGGATTTTTATGTACTCAGGAACTACGAGACTGTCAGGAAGCATCCCGGACATTTAAAACTTGTATTGGTTCCTGTTTTAAGTTAGTGTTAATGGTTGAGTCTTATGTAACCATTCTTGTGGATGACTATATTTGCTATTTCGTAGACAAGCATCTCATGACTGTGCAAGGGCTACTAATCCACTAATCAGTCGAAGGATCTTGTCCGGTTCGTCAGATCTAATCTCTGAATTCTCCCTCTTTCTTTTGGTTTATTCTTTATTTCCGTATTTCACGAGGTTTTCAAAGGAGACTACTACAGGCTTATATTAGTAGCAAAGACGACATTTGTCACCATGATTAGAAACTAATATTAATTATGTAAAGAAATTCGCTATCTTGTTCAGTTCAAATTCTTCGGTACATCAGCTCTCGAGATACCTCCCACCTCATTACCATAGCCTGTACCTGCGTTCCTTCCAGCTTGAAAGGTCTCATTCCCACCATTCCATTGTTCATTATTTCCGGCAAATGATGAATGCGGAGCTGGAGTCGGTTGCGCTGTTCGTCGAGTGCCAAACCGATACGCAGCATAAAGCGCGGAAATAATAACAGGCACCCCAACTCCTACCGCAATTCCAATGATAGCAGGGGTTCCCAACTTATTTTTGGTGTCCAAGGGTGGGCTAGGGCTAGAATTAGCACTATTTGGCGAGCTTGTGGTGTTAGGTTGACTCGTCGTACTGGGGATAGGGCTTGTGCTTTGACTCGTCGTACGAGTATCCAACGTGGATCCTGTTTTTGAGGAAGTGAAACCTCTACTAGAAGCTTGTATTCTTGAAGATGAGGTCGTCTCTGGCTCAACAGATGGAGAACGGGACGGCGACGCCGGAATTGACCGAGAAAAGGAGGGCGATGCCAGAACTGTCTGAGAAAATGAGGGAGAAATATTTGGGGGGGTTGTCGAGATAGCCGGACTACTTGTACTCTCCACAGCGTCATTCGTGGTTGCTGAAGGATTCAAGCTCCCGCATGTATAGGAGGACCTGCATTCTGCTTGATTGTCTGGATTTGTACTATTGCCTTTAAAACGTTGGTATACACATATTAGTCATCGAAGAAACCTATAGCTAGCTGTTAGGCTTCGTGAAAGGTTCTTCAAATTCTAAGAAATCTCGCCAGATAATACGAAGCTAACAAAATTATTTCCCACCCTTCTGGTCTGGTTACGAGACTGAGAAATACAAAATTTCTAGTTATGAGGCTGGGGAAAGATGAGCAAAGAGATAAAACCTACCCGCAACACATTGTTTAATATATTCCTGGCAAATAAAGGACGGCAAGGACCCCTTATACACCGAGAAGTCCGGTGTAGAAAAATCGCTCGAGCATTGGCATTGTGCAGTCAGACTCGTAAGAATGCAATAGTTAAGCCAAGTAGCACTGTTGCACAGGGTATCGCATACACTTTCTTGGCTCATGCACCATCCGTCGCGAATGATTACGTCGACTGAATCCGGATTGATTGTTTGTGCGGCTGAAAGGGGGAACTGGCAAGCGATATTCAGGGCGACTGCAAGAACTGTTATCCAGGCGCCCATTTCGGTCTAACAATATGAAAAGAACAAGGAGACAAGTTCCGATTACGGCTACATGAGCGTTATCGAACTAGAAAGGTTGACTGGTGCAAGATATTCATATTCGCGCGCAGAGATGGATGATCGAAACTTACCTGTTGTTGTTTGGCTTGCAGCTGAGGCTGAACTGATCACGGGCGCCGGTTATAAAACCGCGAGGTTAATTAATTCAACGCCACAAAGCAACGCCATGCGGAGTTTTTGGAATTTAGGAGGTAGACATAAAAAAGCTCAAGTTGTCGGCTTTCTCCAGGTACTCCCGCCCGACAAAGTTCTAAAAGTTGATTCCTGGCCTTCAAAATGTAATATATCAAATGATTACAGTCGTTCTAGAACTGATTGTTGATTCAATATTCAAGGAGATTTCAGAACCATAGAATAGCTGCTCATTATACAATGCCATACCATCAATATCATTCAGATCCGTACTATTATTTTGTAAAAAGTGTTTGTTTACGAATAGAGTCTCTGTCTACATCAAGCTCACTACTAGCTCAATACAGTTACGGGTTCACCTCGAATATCGCTTTGATTGTTACTATTCTTCGAATATCCAGTCGCTCAGTTTGTGGCCATGACTGGCAACACAAACCAAAAAGCTTGAAAGATTGATGTTTTTTGATATAATACGTGCAAGTACATGTACGTAATTGCTTGATTGACTGGCGAGGGAACATTGTGAGTAAAGCAAATGATTCTTAAAGCCATAGATTTAAATATATATACATCTCCCGTACAGACCGTATTATCTCTTGAGCTCTATCAGACGTAAATTATATTTTTCCAACGCCAGCGCCAGCCTTCACAATCGATTCAACACTTGCCACTGGCGTAAGATTATATGTATATCCCGCCGACGTGAATGTGCCAACGCGAGTGATATTGATCGAAGCCGGGCCCCAATCGTTAGCTAAATAACACCGTATTAGTAAACATCTAAAATATGTTCAAATGTCATCGTCGATGTAAAATAATTGTACTCACTAGCACCGAGATTCGCATAACCATCTAGCTCCTGGTCTCCACAAGTGCACGTATTCGGTGAATCTTCAGGGATAACCAGACCATATGTACTCAAAGCTTCCGGTGTATCACCTCTAAAGACGTTTCCTTCGACGAGAACTTGATTATCTGACCGCGAGTGAATGGCCTGGTAATGGTAATCTTCGTAGAGGTTGTTGTAGATATGTTGGTGTCCGAAACGACCAGCAGGTCCTCGGGTGCCCATATTCTTCCAGTGGTTGTGATGGTAGGTAATGTGAAGATGGCCAAAGTCTTCTGCTCGGTTGCTGTCAGAGTTTCCAACGAGCGAACTCTAGTGTTTAAACTCGTATCTTAGCTTCCAGTATCATTTAAATATTTGAAACTTTCATACAGGGCTTGAAAGAGCTCATACTTTCCAATGGTCGTGAAAGTAATTCCACGAAACGGTGATATAATCCGACGCATGTGTAATGTCGATTTGTCCATCCTGTTGGATTGATGCAGCAGATTAGCTTACCAAAATATACCCATTACATGTTCGGCTAGTCGCCGTCCTCTAATTATAGACTCACATAATAATCGGGGCCGTTTCCCAATCCTCCACTAAACAACTCGTTATGATCAATCCAAACTCTAGTAGACTCGGAAAGCGTGATTAAATCATCGCCCTTCGCTTCGCTAAGCTTTAAGTTCCGAATAATGACGTTATCCACACTGCTCAGACTGAGTCCCTTTCCGGTAACTCCGCTATTGGAACCGATTCCCAATACTGAAGTGTTCGAGCCAATCTTCACCTTGGAAGTAAGAGTGATGATCCCGCTGATGTACACGACTTTGGCGGTATTGCTCTTGACAGCAGATGTAAAAGCTGCATATGCCGAGACTGTGGTCGTGGAGCCGCCTGCACCGCCTGAAACTGTACCTGTGGGGTTCTCTCTCGCGTAACCTTCCAAAGTGAAGCTACCTGACGGGAGCGGGCTTGTTGGTCCTGCCGAAGTGCTGGTTGACAATGTCGTCGAAGGCGGGGCCGTCGTCCTTGAAGATGTCGTCACGATAGGAGTTGTAGTTTTTGACGACGAGGTCTTTGATGAAGAGGTCTTTGTAGAGGAGGTTTTTGGAGTCGTTGTCTTGGTTGAAGAGGTCTTTGTGGTAGTAGTCTTTGTGGTAGTGGTCCTTGAAGCCGTCGTGGTCTTGGAATTCGATGTAGTTGCAGCGGTTCCTGGAACACATTGACTGTAAAAGTCTAGTGTACATAGAAGTCAGAATAATCGCCATACGCTACAACCTCTGAAGAGCAGCTTACCATTGCCGTAGACGCATGTATAACCACTAACACATGTCGTAGCACCGGTCCAACCTTGTCCTCCGCATTGTCCGTAGGCAGTCTGCTGGGCAGTAGTTGATGCCACGAGTGCGCCTAGAGTGACGAAAAATGCAGACTTCATCCTTGCGAAATCAAATTAGCTAGCTATATACCTCAATTGATTGGGATTTTGTTCGACCTAGAGAACAAGAAGTCCACCTGCTATGCATTCCTACTTCGCCAGTTATATATTCTGAGCAACATGCGCAATCGATCACGCAAATACAACCGGGATTTACAACATTTAGCGAACCCGCTGAGTTTCAGTGAACATGAATGGAGAAAAGGAATATTTACATCCCGTGGCCCCCCTGTTCATTGCGCTGTCGGTAGATGCATATGAGCATTACCAGGAAAAATTTCGTTCCACAATTTCTCCGTCGAATTAACCTTATTGAAACCCTGGATACGCGGATCTGTTGCAGCTCGCCTGACGGTCTGGGCGGCAAACCAGTGTGGTCAGCAATGTCTTCCCCGCAAAAAAGTTGTTTCAACACTGTAGGCTGCAAGGGGTTTCGGCCCGTTGACGCGCTGGAGCCCAGGAACTTCGCTTGACTAGGACAAGGTCTTTGCAGGCCCCGGAACTACTTTTTAACGACAACAATTTATAGGCGTTCAATTTGTTTTCTGTTTGATAAATATAAACCGTATATAGTTTTGAAAAGGCGAAAAGAAGCAAAGCGAAGGATAACCTCCACAGGCCCGGTAAATATACCAGTCATAAGAGAAAGAAAACGTGCAACAAAAGATATAGATTTGATGTTTGAGTCTGGGTTGTGGTGCTGTTTGTGTGCGTGCATGTATAAGCATGTGTTGGTAGATATATAGCACGCTAGCAGAAATATCAATGGAAGACCACCTCCCGAGTTCCTTCTCCCACGGATGGTGGGTCCAGCCTCAAGAACCACCCCTGCCCCAGAACACCCAGGCAAACCGTTTATTCGATTTTCGCACTGCTAATAACCAATTACCATCGAAAGAACAGTTCCCGGAAGATCCATTATCCTACACCGTCAAGGCCGAAATCAAGGAGAAAAAGCGCTTGGAGATCTGATTTCTGACATTAAGAAGTCGAGATTAGAGGTGTATTATCTCGAATATCGACAAAATTCGTGAGATGGGATGAAACACAACCTCAAGTTCTTGAGGCATACGAGAGAGCTAGACAGTATATTTCAATTCTTATATATTCTGGATCTAGCTGTTGTGTAAAACGTCCATTCACAAGTACCAACTACTAATACCTAAGCTGAGTGGGACAGATCTGCAGAGGAACGTCCGTTGAACTCAATCGTCGGAAATATTATTTATTGAATGTTGAACAGAAGCATGTCATCATGTTGCTTACAGCTTCAACTGTCTCTCATGCCTGTCCCATTTTTTACGCTCTGGAAAATTACAGGTTTTCTTTTGTGATTTTTCCGGTGCTTTTCCAAACTTTGAATACTGTGCTGTTGCTCAGAGAGCCCCGGTAAGCCTGCTGTGCGACTCTAACACTAAATCAAAACCGTAAGTTTTGTGGCTAATCTGCTGGTGTTATAACTATTTAGGATTCCCTAGTGGTTACAAACGATATCGGCAATCCCGACCAACTTCTCCTTTCTTGCCATACTTTAGCTCGCGGATAAGTACACCTCACCACCCCAGACTAGAAATATCGCACTGGGTACAACCCTCGCAAAAGCCTTATTTAAACTACTCCACAACTTGCTAAAATACGCAAGACTCGAACAAGCTTGGAAAGACTGGCCTCACGGGGTTTTTGGCGATCTTATTGTAGTATTGGTCGCTGTTGTGCCAAATTTCGAAGCCTAGAACGCCATTCTGGAGCGTGGCTTCTCAAAAGTTAGCTTGATCTAACCGAACATGAAATTGAAGCGCTTCGACAGTGTGACTGCCTTAGCATAATAGAAATATTATGGGCTTGGAACATCATGGACGTGATCGACCCGAAGGCCGAAACAAAGGGTTTGCGCTTGGCGAACAATAGTTAGCATGCGCATGAATGTATGCTGAAATGATTACAACTGCTCTCGAAATTGCAGTTTAAGTCGTCTTTACATCTGCTATGGTATTTTCTTGCTCAAACGAAGATAACAAGTCCCCACTTTATAGTTTTGAATTTCATCTCTTCTCAATTACATTATCTCAATATATGACATGATAATAGTGGCGTTGATGACAATTATTCGTAATCCTGTATAAACTTTATTCTTTGCTTGCGCTTGGTTCGGAACCAGAGACAGCTGTAATATTATGTCCCTGCGATAGAAACTACGAAAAAGTTTAGAAATAGCTAATATAAGATGCTGATGTCTTTTTTTCCTACTTTAATCACAATGCGGTAATTTTCGAATATAATTTCTTTTAAGGTTTTAATACAAGCCAGCCTCGCTTGAACCTCCCATCAACAAATATAATACACTTAGGCCTCGGAGCTACCAACAATCGTTTCGCGTCGAGATCGAAGTCATCATAGACTTGCCGCTCCTGAGCCGAAACCATGGTAGGCAAGATCACTCTGTACACTACACCGCGTTAATTTGCTAACGGAATATAGACCTCCGCCTACATCCCCCAATCCGTCGTCTCATTCGCCCAGAGAGCAAAATCGCTATACTGGTACTTCACACATCTTGAAGAAGTCTTCAAGGCCGTCAACACCCTGGAGGGTTTATCACGCGAGCTTACATCCTGCCAATGGATATTCACAGACCAAAACGAGTTCTCGGCCGCTTTCCTCCCTAAATTAAAAGCCTATGAACCCAACCCATCAATCCCCGTATGCACTGGAAACTTCTCGACATTGAAAACTACGAACACGTTGAACTCTGGCTTGCTGAGCCGTTCACGAAAGCGAAGAGCAAGCTTCAGGAGGAGAATAGAAAGATATTTCGTGATAATGGATGGGATCTCGAGGCGACAGTTACAAAGTGGTGCAAACCGAGGGCGCAAATCGTGGCGGAGAATAGAGACTTGCCGCTTTTCGAGCTTGAAGTGGCATCGGGAACACCGGATTGGGATATCTTCAATCCTCGTTTCACGGAAAGCGGGGAGATTCAGTTTATGGAAAGGGTGTCGGAGCTGTGGGATGATCTGTACGAGACCAAGATGGCCGAGAAGGAACAAGAAGCACGTTTGGACGAGATTGAAGGGAGAGCTCCGCGAGTACCCCGCGAGCGGTTATCACATCGCCGATGAAATTATTTGTGCGTTCTATTGATTAATCAGGTCTTCCGTTGTCGGCTTGCGATTTATCCTAGTTGATCCTTTCTTCTCTGACTAAAACTTTAGCGTATTGTCCAGTCGTCATTGGTTTCTTTCGCTGGAATGGACTCTGATAGAATTTGCTCCCTATCGATAATACAATAGTCGAATACCTGCTACATATACCCTCAACCTTTCTTGAGTTTACCTTCAAACACATCTTTGGCTATACCATCCCACTCCGCTTCCCACCTCCTTGTCCCCTCCCTCACTGCTCCTTCTTTCAGAACTTCCAACTCGTTACTATCCCCGAATAACCTCCCCAACAACTCCCCAAGTTCCTCCCCCTTCTTATCACCCTTCCCAGCGTCGAAGATAATACCGTTGCCTCCATCGACAACCAGTTCACCTACTGCTTCAAACCTGACGGCAGCAACCGGCACACCGACACCAAACATATCCACCACCTTCATCGGTAAATCGACTCCGGAAGATGATGTGTGCAGACACACACCCAGATCCGCGCACGCCAGCAGTTGTGGGTATTCTTCCGCGGGGAGAAACGCTGTTCTGATGGTAACTTTCCCCGTCTTCTGGTTCAGCTCCGATATCAGCGGGGTATAGTGCCCGAGCAAAGGTCCCTTGCCGGTGATTATTGCCAGTATATTCGGCAAAGGGTACGTTTCGGCGTGGGAAGCGTACTGCGAGAGGGCGGAGAGAAGGATGGAGAAATCCTCGTCCGAGGTCCAGGATGTGGAGGAGATCAAGAGCTTTGTAGTCGGTGAGGGAAAGTTGTCGGCTGTTAAGGGATGGGCGGAGAGAAACTTTTCCCTTTGGATGGGGGTTATAGGACGGAAGTGGAGCGGAGGACGGTCGTGGAGCGGATATATCGGGGAGCTATACGCATTTGTTACTAATCGATCTTTTGGAATCGATTTTTGTGGGAAGAGAGGGATAGAACATACGTAATGCCAAATTCGGATTTTAAAACCTTCTTCATCTTATCCGTGACGGTAAAGTTGGCGTATGCGCCATTTCCAAAGACCTCTTCGTACCATTTTGAGATTTTGACAAGCGGATGGGCGGGTCCGAGCTTCAAACCCAATATGGAGTACCCGAAATTGTGCCAATCGATTACCAACCGCGAGTTCCTTAAGAATGCGACGATACGTGCACCGATGAGGGTAGGTATCGATGGTGGGTTTTGGACTAGAATATAAGATGGCGGACGGATAATGTAGAAGAGGAGATAGAAGAGTGCCGAGACCTGGAAGAGCACTTTGAAGGGTGCTATTATTGGGAACAGAGCTTTGGACGAGTTTGCCAGGATGGGTGGCGGGGGTGGGAGGGGAAATATTTTGATGGAGGACGATGAGAGGATCTCTGGACGGGGTTGAGATTCTATTATTGGCTACGATTAGTATTTCTGCGGGCGGAAAAACATGCATTGAGGGTATGTTGGAGAGAATACCATCGTATCCGATTAAATCTACGCCCCATCCATTAGCAGCCAGGGATATGGCATGGTATTGCATTCGTGGACTACGGCCGATATCACCGAGAACTAGCACAGCGACACGGCCCTTCTTGTCTTTCTCCTGGCCGGTCGGAGGACTGTAGCGTGACGGAAGACATAGGACCAGGACGGTGAGGATGATGGATGTAAAGGTGACGAGTGGGAGGATGGTCGCGTCTATGAGACCCATGGTGACGTCGATATGGTTTGCAATGTTTAGTGGGGTATTGCTTGTCGCGTGTAGTACAGATATGATAATATCAGAGATGATAGGATATAACGGACGGTGAAGTCATGCTGCAGCCTGAATATGACGGAGGCCCAGCGTTCACTCTTTCTGAGGTCTATCCTTCAAAGCTGTTTGGTTGCTGTCGAAGGTGTGGTCTGGCTGGATTCTAAGCTTAGAAAGCAGCTTGCGTTGCCTCCGTCGTCGATCCACCAGCCACACATTGCCTAGCCACATTGCCCAGCCACAAATTCTTCATTCAATGGCTGTGTTCAAATACTATAGTAAATAAATATTGCGAATGGGTAGCTCCTTTTCGGATTGCGGTCTTTTACGGGACTGTCAGAATTATCTGCGGCCATTTCCGTCGGCGTTTTGTTCTATCATTATGTGATATGATATTCAATTTATGATAGCATCCCGACACCCGGTCGAAAGATTGTGTGCATTCTTCCGGGTAATATGACAGCGGTCGTCTTAAAATGTTTTCTCCTAAAGTTAATCCGGTCGGGAAATAACCAATAGGGCCCATATTCGTCTCGGTTGAAAGCTTGCCGATATACATATATCGATATCTAGCCATGCATGGCCTGACGACGAGATGCTATAACGTTGCCTCACCAGGCGTAAAAATTTAGCTGAATATTTGAATTAATATTCATACGCGATAAAATCATTCATCATTCAGATAGGCTGGCTTTTCACATTATTCTAGAGTCTAACCCCAAGCCGTCTGCTGTCGTTGCGCCACTTTCAACGTGTGCTTGGCCCGGTCTGTGATTAGTCCTGGCATTCGTCATTTTCCGTTCGCTTGACATGTTAATTGGTGTAAATCTCAACTACAATTCGGATCACGGATATATGTGCATAACAGTTCTGTGTCTACGTTACCAGCCACAAGCATGATAATCCGGACAAGTTCGCACGTGGTAGGCCTATCCTTGTTGCTAAATACATAAATAGGCTCGCTAGGGTGTAATTGGCGTTCTCTTATCGGCCCGCACAGCTTGCGAAACGAGACAGATCGGAAAGCGCCATGGTCTCAGTATGCATGCATGTCGAAGGGGTTTAAAAGTCCTTCCGACAGGTAAATGTTCAAGGAGCCTTTTTCCGAACGGCTCCCGGCTCACGGGTTCGATTCAAGATCACCACAAAAAATATTTTCAACCATGTGATAATTTGATAGAGAGGGGGAAAAGTGCAATGACGGTAACTACCTGCAAGACCTTACTTGGACCGAATCAGAATTGAACTAGGTGTTCTTCCCGCAATTAAGACAGCAGCTAGTTGTGTCTTGTTAGAAGCTCTTATCATCGAACTTGTCAGCAACACAGATATTGCGAATTCAACATGGAAATGACAAAACTGCTATATAGCACATATATGCCCAACGTGTTTTATCGCACCTATGTGCCCAAGGCTATTAGCACGTGCATATTTCAACCACCGAATGCCTGGGATAAATTTCGACATGTCGTCACCTATGAATCATAGCTCTGGGCCACGCATTGATTTCAGTTGAGCTCCTGTTGAATCGGCCTGCTGCAATTTTCTGGCTTTCACCTGGTAATTTTTCGGCCCTTCCCGTAGGTGGTGACGTGAGAGTTATCTTCTCAACCAGCTATATCGGAGTCTAATAGAATAATGTATAATCTTAAGGGCTTGGGTGACTTTATCATTGGGGCTGTGACAATCGGAATGATTGCGACGTAATCTACAATATCGCGTTTGTTGGGAAATACGGAGCACAGCGGACATCGTGACAACAATTTGTGTACTCAGTACGACGGAAATTTTTATTTAAGGATCTATGGGCCGCCTCATTTTCCTTGGGAATATTCTTGAGTAACACTCTCAGTCTTCGCTATAACACCATCTAAGTTGATACTAGCACCAACTCTAGAATACCCTCATCTCTAGGTTGTTCAACTAAGAATTGAACCTCTTCACCTGAACCAATATCTTTTTTTTTACTTTATAGATATATCAGACCAACATGGCAGCGGCACGCTCAGGAAGCATCAAAACAAGCCTATGGGCAGTCCGTGCTCTTCAACTGATCTTCGCCATCATACTCACTGGCATCTTCGCATGGTTCCACAATAGACTCTCCCACGCTGGTTCCAACCGATACGATTTTACCGATGTGCCCCTCGGGTTCTCTGTCGCGGCTATCATTGTCACCGTCATCGCCATCTTTACGCATTTCTTCCTGTCAGACGACTCCCAGATTATCATAGTCATCTTGGACTTTTTACTCTTCGTCGGATTTATCGCTTCCGCAGTGGTCTATCGTCATAATTATAGCGTAAAATGCGGGAATAATCAACTGGTCAGGGTATTCAGCTCTCTCGGGTCAGGCAGTTGCAACACTGTCAGATTGGCTGCTGCTTTATTGATCCTTCAAATGTATGTCTAACCTCTCAAGTCGTTTTACGAGATAACAGGAACCCATTCACTGATGATATCCGTATTAGACTCCTATTCTTCGCCTCTACGATTCTTTCCGATCGATTGGGCAGACGCCGCCACAGCGCTGCCACTACCTCAGGTGTTCGCGAAGAAAAAGGACGTTTTGGTTTCGGAAGGAGTAAACAAAGGCCTGCTCATGCCGTCTAAGAAGTTGAAAGGTTAATTTCTTTGAATTTGGGTCATAGATATATCAAATGGCCACTGTAGCGTCTAAACAAGATAATATGTCAGACTGTTACATGGAATCTGGTATCCTGAGAGTTTCATAGTTTTGTAGTTGGGTCTGTCCATCTTGAAGGAATCTATTGTTCTGAAATTATTTCACAAGTCCATTCTTTAATGCGATACGAATTCACAGCCAGTTTGAAAGTTCTGCTAGCTACTAAGTAAAAATCATTTGTTCATTCGAACAATTTTGAGAATTAGCCTTAGTTTATTTATAACTTTATACGTATCTTTGAGTTCCAAAGTAAATCGTAGGAAATTGAGAAAAGACTAGCGTTAAGCCCGTCCTCGCCTTCCTTGTCGAGCAGAGAAGTTCGCGATTCTTGTACATCTTCACCTTGCGTGTGTTGCGGCCGGCGACCAACAGGGCCATTTTCTACATCCCCTCATAGTTGCGCAGTCTCGTAATCGATTCCCACACCATTGTTTTTTTCCCACTTTTTATATGATGGAATAAATGGAAATGATGATTTCTAAAGATGGGAAGGCTTAGTGTATGTTTCATTAAGTGCATTGTGGTCTCCGACAATGTATTCGGAATTAGCTTCCGGGGAGCCAAACTGTATACGGCCACATTGAGACCAGAGTAGGAGATCCTCAACTATGATATCATCATGAGATAATTCGTAATAAAAATTATATATAAGAAAAAAGTTTTGCTCTTTATAATGTCTTGCAAATTACAAAATCACAAAAGTAACTTTTTTTCGCCGACGAGAATCCCCTATACCATCAACTTTCCCTCTCGATCACCTCCAACAGAAGTATAAGGGGACCTCGACATCCCCAAAATCGCATCATGCAGGGACATCTTATGCGAGAAGCACTCTCTCTATCTATTGCCACCCGGCTGCGCCCTCTCAGATATTCGACATCAGCCCCCTCAGCCCCGAATCCTGACCAACCAAACCGAGATCGTCATCTTCCGCACGAACGTCCCGGGTCTACAAAATCGGAGGACGTACAAGGAGCTGCCGCTCAAGAAGCCATGAAGGAAAAGGAACAAAACAAGAGAAAAGAGGAAACGTCCCAACGGTCGAGTGAAAGACCCCAGCGTGAACTGGGAAATGATATGAACGCTGGCGTCGGCCTGCGAGATGAGCGTGGAAACAGCGGTGAGAAAGGACGCCGGTGATTGCGAACAGGTGTTTCCGTCTATAGTATTTTCATTTCAATCTAAGATATCCACCAGATAAAGCAATTGTTGGGAACACTATTGGGTACAAAGATAGCTCTATGAATACCAGCTGATCAATCAGTTCTCAGAAAATGGAGTTCTGTATAAGAGACTTTTGACATGGTGCTTCTCCAATTCATTCAACTTATATGAAAGCTTCAGTATCCTGTCCATAAGATTCCAGTATTAAAGTAACAATCAGATTGACCAAATTCATGCAGAATAATTCTGGGTTGAGCCGTATATTGTGCATTTTATTGTTTGTTTTTTTGATTAAAAGTACAGTTAACTACGTTCCTAACAAAACGATCGTGACATTCATTGGCAAAGCATAATTATAGTTCTCCGTTAATTATTTCCCCATTTTTGGTTACCAATAGCGACCAGTCGGTTGAACAAGGCGTCCCTCTCTGGTACCGCAGTAAATCTTTTCGTCTGTCCATTCAACTCATCAATCTCTACACTTCCTAACAACTCCTTGCCGCTTCCCGACTTTGCTGCCGTATCAGCAGCTTTGATCGAAAAAGCGCTAGACCTCTTCAATCGCTTCATATCACTGTATGAAATCTCAACTTCCGGAGACGATTGATCTCCTTGTTCCTTCCGACTGAAAATAAGGCCGTTGTCAGTCAAGTAGATCCATCCGGGTTTCCCATCGTAGCGGGATTTGTATTCACTCGGCCCAGCAAAGATGATATTCTTCTCCTTGGGCAGAACGCCTAGATGACCTTTTGCCTTTTCGGAACCAGCCGCGGCTCTAGCGTGGTCAACAGCCATTTTTGTCTCCACGGCAGCTTTCACATTGCCCTTCGTGGTCCTCTTTAGGGCGCCTATGACCTTGGAAAGTCTTTTGTGCTTGGGTTCCTCTTTTTCTTCCTCCTCTTCTTCTCGTCGTTGACGATGCACTGGGTCAATATCATAAGCTGGGTGCATCGCTTGCCGGATTTCAGCGTCCGTTCCAGCGAGTGGGATATCATCTTCATCAATGAATTGCGTCTCGTCAGGGTCCTCAGGGTTGGAAGTAGGAACGGGAGGAATCGGAGCATGGCTCGTTTCACCAATACGAAGGAGGGTAAGGGCGATTTGGTTGTTTGTCGGTACTCCACGTAGAATATTGCTAGATAGCTGTTAGCCGAAACCTTTGAAAAAGAAAATCAATTGTCATGACTTACTTCTTTGGCTCCAAGGCCATCGCCCAATTGGGGTAATTTCTATTCAACCACTCCGTTGAAGGCCTTAAGATTGGGTCGCCGAATATGATAAACCCGATGCCGAAACTGATGCCTTTGAAAACCATATAGTAGCTGAGAAAGAAAGACGACAAAAACAAGGGGACCAGAGGTGCGGCAAGCCTCAGAGGTGCAGATTCACTGAATGGTGCCGTGGGGGATATTGCGCTACTTTGATCAGCTTGAAGTCAAGAGAAAGGATGGATTTTATTGGTAACTTACTTCTGAAATCTCTCCCAGTTATCAACGATCTCGCCAATAGCGTGAGGAACGATCTTCATTATTTCGGAAAGCTTCTCAGGGTTGGCTTTCTGCCATAGAATTTCTTCCATTGGTCTTTGAGTCTGATCGACAGATTCCCCGACGTGACCTGGATCCGAACCAGCCTCCTGGAAAGCCTTGACAACATTTTTAACGGGCTTGGGAGTGTGTTTTTCCAACCGATTCGATTCTGGCTGCTCCTCTTTATGCATACCGATAGCTCTTGCAACAAGATGACGGATGTTATCCGCAAAATTGGCAGCTTCTTCCTCTATTGCCTCATCTCGTTGCTTCTCAGGAGCTCCTGTCAATGTATTTTTAGTTCCCAGTTGACCGGCTGCAGGCTGCTGGATACCACCGGTGCTGATATCAACAAGAGCCAGTGGTGCCGATGGAAACAGGTATTCACGAGCACGTTTCGAGGAGCTCAAGGTGATCAGAAGTCCAAGAGTTAGAGGTACAAGTAGATCGAAAAACCAGGCCGTAAAGTAAACCTTTTCATTTGTTAGTATCTCTGATTAAATAAAACCGAAAACGTTTCCAACTTACAATGCAGAAGGCGCCCGTCCTCCTTGTCTCTTTCCATGAGCGCAATCTAGCACCCTGTTTCCCAAAGCTTGCTATTCCGAGCACTATGGACAAGTATACTCGTTGAAGTGCCAATGTAATCTTGTCCGTAGCATGATCGTCTGACCAAGTCTCATTCAAATCGAGACCTCGAGAGACTCCCGCTGGTATCGCACTAACATCAAAGACATCCTAAGAGAAAAGTCAGCGTGAGTCTATCTCAAACTAGGTATATCAATTACCTTGTTGAAGCGGCGAATCTTTGCAAACAAGTCTCCATTTGACAATCCTCCAATCAACGGATCTGGGATCTCGTCATTGTGTTTATGCCATCCCACATCTCTCAAACCGTTGACGGCTACACCGTGGTCTTGTTGTATGGTACCGTGATTGCCATAATCTTTTCGTGCCAGCTCGTTGGTATCAGGAGAAAACTCTTCCCTCAAGTACTGATCCAATTGTTGAACCTTCGGGTTCGTTGTGGTTGATAATTTTACCTGTTCTATAGTGCTGGCTATTGTCTCTTTGACTTGAACTGCTGAAGTACCTGCGACATTGGCCGCGCCTATAGCTGCGTTCGTAACCATCTCTTGTGCCCCAATGCCAATGTTTTCAATTGTCACGGCTGCATTTTCTACCATTTTAGATGCCTTCTCTTCAAAGGTTGTATTCGCAGCTGGATTGGTGCGACCATTCGTGCGTTTATCCTCGTTCAGAACCGCAGAATCAATTGTATCGGTACTGGCAAAAGCGACGTGATGGGATGGTTGCGATGCTTGGGTGACCTCGCCGAGATCTTGAAACTGAGAGAAAGGTTTGGAAGCTATCTTGTAATTTGTATTACCATCTAAATCTTGCCCGGACAAGCCATTGTCAATATCGTTGTTCTTGGTCGTGTGCTGAGGGGCCGGGTAGCTGGTCGAGTCGTATACGTGCGGGATGTCGATTTGAGATGAGATGGTGCGCGGTGTTTCCTGGTTGCTCGAATAATTCTGGCTGCGGGGATGCAATGGGCTCACTTCTTGTGGCTCATCGTCGACATCCAACAATGATTTGACCGTTTGACCAGTCATTTTTGATAGAATATAGTTGGTTATGAGTAGTGTGATCCAGCTAAAGAGCGATTGAGCGTGTTATTTAAATATGAAGTCTCGATGGTAGTAAAAAGAGCCCTTGGAATGAATTGTATTTGAGGAAAGTTATTCATAAATTTAAATAGATCAACTTGCTCTGAAACTGATATCTGGACTTGGTATTAAACTGCTGTTTGGTATCATATTTGAGCATCAAGCTAGTGTTGAAACTTCAACGGTTACCTCATCGTCCACTCATACGGGCGTACTAGTTGAGGCTAGGACTAAACAATCGTCATCAATACAGCATTTTTGTGCCACCTACGTTAGGCCTCGCGCAAAGTTTCTCTCCAAAACTTAAAAAACCGATGCGCTCCCTACTGAAAATTATGTACAGGTACACACAATGCAACGCGGTTAACGGCTCAGATTCAAGAGATGCAATGATGATCGTTTGATGCGATCATCGATCGAGCCTACAAATTCGGCAACCTGGCAACACGCCAACTACAGCAACTAGCAACTTTTGCTTATCAAATAGCGTACATTTCTGGCAGGAGCGCATTTGCGGTAATTGAGCAGTCCCGATGAGCAGGCCAGTTTCAAGACTAGTAATAAAGCTTATAAAGTAGTTTTGCTCCTCGATATTTAGCGCTCCGTGTTGTTTTGATATAATGGGGGCTTACGAGAATCAACCGTTTTATAAGTTGGCGAGAAGGATAAATAGACTCACTAGTTGGTAATTATGGGGCCCCGATAGCTCTGGCACACTGATGCCACATCGACGACGATTGCATTGGTTGATATAGAACCATTTGGCACGAAGTAAGAAGCGATCCATTGTGTTGGTGGAAATGAACAAAAAATTGCCATATATGAGTCTACAATTCTTTTTGGAGTTACTGACGCTGAGTCCGTGGAGTGGCTGCATATGTTTGGATATTTTTTTTGTATGTGAAAGTTGATTTTCAACATTTGTGAGAAGCTATGGCGCTAGCACCCTCGAGACGTTACAAGCTATAGTTTTGACGGAATACAGCTCGCTCATTGTCAATAAATCCAATTACACCTTTAAAGCTTTAAGGAAGCATTGGAGGACTACCGAGGCGATGGAAAATCCTTGTGCGTATATTCTTCGCTCGAATATTTCCAAAATACGTGATAAGTTTCAATTTGGCTTTTTGCGTACTATGTCATGGCCATGCATGGTGAAAGATTCGTTCAAACAAATGCCTTTCCACGCATATTGATTCAACAAGGAGAAATCTCCAAATGGGCAGCCTCAAGCGTAACATCAAGATACTAGATACTATAAACTAAGCGAAACTTACAGATGGATATCTAAAAAATCTCACCCCTCGGTCATAACTTTTTTTCTTGGCTATTGCGGCGTTTTTGATCAGTAAGAAACGTATTGGGGAATATCTGGAAGTCGACACTGGCTCTAAATAATTGAGTGGTAGACAAAGCTATTAGAACCTGTTAAGCTTAAGGCAATTGTAATCGTCGCTATTTGTGTTTCGAAAATTGGAACAAAATTCGTTCGCAATTCCCGCAGTGGAAATTACCGAAATAATTCATTTAGGGAGTCACCTGTTTATCGAATATCAATTATTATCTCGTTGATCAACTAAATCGCAGGGTTCTGCATGCTGTACATGTAGAACCATTGGTTGCCAGTTGGGGTGTGATCCATGTTTGTGTGTTAGTGCATGTACTATGCACCGATCAGATATCAGCCTGCCACTCTGCTAAGCTGTCTGTTTCAAGTTTACTAGATATTGCGCGGGGTTGGTTGACTTAGCCTTGGTTCAGAAAGTACATGAGGCTCCAGACTGCAGACTAGACGCCTTGTTCGCGTCGATATCCTGTGGCGTGCTTGCGATCTGCCGAGTTATAATGTTCTCGAGAATTCAGCATGCTAGCACAGCGCGAATCTGAATGACAACGCCTTAGTGTTTTCCTTTTCTATCTTTTTAGCCATCAATAATCACCGAGATACGGTTATGATGACTGGGATCGAATTCGGAGCTTTCGAGTTTCTTACTAGTACTTGCTAGCAGCATGCAACACACTTCTCCCGACTTCGATTCCCTATCCGAAGCTGAACGGACCCGGTAACCCAGGCCAAACTGGCGCAGCTGGCCAACCAATCACATCACTCGAGTTTGTAAGCACCCCAGCTATGCTGTCCAAAAACATTAAATGCCGCCTTTTAATGTTGCATGTGGGTTCACCCTCACGTCCATGTCGCGTGCGAATAACTAAATAGCTTAAACAGCCTTATCCAGAAGTTCACCCTTGTATACCAACGGAATTATGATGTAAAGTGTCATAATCATCAATGTGCTGGGGAATGTATCCTGGGATGAATTCTTGCTTGTAGCTTTGTAAAATTTTGGGATATTGTGGCCTGATTCCCAACCATACACTCAGCATATTGAGTTTGAAAGAATCTCCAGTAAACAACTCACCCGGCCCGAAAGAACGCTGAGATATTGCTGAGAAATCCAGAAATGGGTTCTAGAAAGAAACAGGCTGTCGCCAATTGCAGCCAAAATTATGTGATTTGGCCGGACAGGGGTGTCGGTGTACAGTAGTAGCACGAGTAGCTTGGAGGTAGACAGAAACTGAGCTGTAACCTTTCGGAATCGGTGAACAATATTGCTTCTTTCTGAGCTCGCATGATAGCTACTGGACGGAGAACTGCGCAGCTGTGCAAACTATGACTGTTAACGGTCGCAGTCGGTCCAGGGAAATCCTCCGTTGGGATACGAGTTGACAGTCATTCGTTTATGGCCTGAGACTACCCGACAGTAGTGACAAGGATCGCAGTATAAACATGGGGCACTGCATGCAGCCTAGCTAGGACGGCTGCTGCATTTCGATATAAGAACCTCGAAAGGTCCCTTTTTTTAGGAGCAGCTTTTGAGAGGATCTTTCTCCTTTGTATTTTGGACAGCGTTACATCTCCTCTACCTCCTTGTAAATTTCTTGAGGAATCTCCGCTCTTCGCACTCTCCGCTCCGCCTTATTTATTCCCTGCCACTGCCAGAAAGCGGCGGTGTAACACAACAGAACGCCGGCCATTCGAATTCCAGCTCTGGACTGGATTAGAAACCTCATTATCAAACATCATACCTCGATCGGATACCCCTATAAACCGGAATACATTTCTTTCCTTCGATTCGACATCGATTTCAAGATATAATCTACTTCCAAAAAGTCGCACTTTGGTTCCAAAAGTTCACGGTTATCCTTATCCCCGATCCAAACCCCGGCCCAACCGTCCCAACCAACCACCCTCCGTCTTGAAGCTTCATAATAAAAGACCTCAAAAATGACCTCCCCAACCCTCCACCTGCTCGTTCGCCAATTTTCGCAGTACGCGACCCACGGATACAGACCTGCTGCCAAACTCTCCACTTCAACAATAATAATGTACGGCTATCTACTTGGCGGACTCACAGTACCGTTTGTTGCGCCGGCGGTTGCTGGACGGAGTGAAGCACCCGAGAACGGCAGCACACTAGGGGCTTTCGGAGGACACTGTTGTTCGAGATAGTGACTCTGGTTGGGAGAAGAAGAGTCAAGTGGAAGAGGCATTTTTCGCATTTCATTTCTAATTTGCATGGCTTGCGTGCCCGAGGCGCATATGGATATCTAATTTACCGTTCTCTCCTTGGGTTTATTTCGTTTTCGGCGTCTGTGGCGCGGGTCCGGTACTGTTACCAGTCTGTATTATTAGAAGACATCAATCAATCAATTAGTCTATCATTCATCTTCAAAGTGCTTGTGCAATTAGCACATGGTAGTAATATAGTGAGCAGAGAGGCATATGTTTAAACGTGGCTTCCATTCTTGTAGTCGTACAGTTTCAGCTGTGCGCCGTTCTTCTTTCGCCAAATTCTAAAAAATTGAACGGAGTCGCTCTATATACAATAAAAGTCCCCCAAATATCATTACCTCAACTTAAATGATTCGATTACTGATGACCGTGGTGCGCGAAACAAATTCCACAACCCTCCGTGATGCCCGTTGGGCCCTCCGGAAGGCTGAAAAGAACCCATTCAACTAAAGCGATCGCCCCTCCTCGTCCGATACGGTTGCGCCGCCTCGAATTTACTTTTCGAATTTACCCTTTCGTCCTCATCGTCAGGCGTATGTCTTGTCGGCGCTGGTTCTTGTATCTCGGATAACTGCGCCCCTAGGTGATCGCGCGCGGTTTCTGTTGCGGGGTGGCCGGATGTGTACGCATGGCCTTGGGCTTCCAGTTCTTCGTTGCCTATATTTCATTCGAATGAGCATACATTGCGATATTTGGCTGAATGGGATTGAGGGGCACCAACGTTTCTGAGCTAGGATACGCTGGAAGTGCTTTTCACGTCTGTCGGCGTCAATGGATTGTTTGGCAAAGTAATATGCAGCACCGCCACCTATCATCTAACTATCAATGACTGTAGTCTCAAGAGAGTATAATATTTTTTGGAAGCATACCGACTATCAAGGAGCCCCAGCCGACCCTACAATCGGGATAGTATCAGCAAAATTTGTACATGGTTCGGAGAGTACAGGACGGTGGCGCGTATACCAGAAGGATTTTACCTAGACGAGGCCGTTAGTGCAAATAAATCAAGCTCCATGGCGTGAACACTTACAGTATTCATTGTGAGGTGTCTGTTGTCGGTATCATTGTCATCGAAGGAAGTGTTTGATGTCGGAGAATTCGAGAAATTGAATGGGTGATGTCAGGCCACTCCGGTGCACCAGCCACATTTGAATGATGTGGCGGTGCGCCGCCTCTTTGACTAATTGCTTGGATCCTCCCAACATCCTCTTGCTTACTTAGCCATCCCACAGCTCCAACCATCGCCATCGCTCTGCTCCCTATCCCACACGGAACTCAAGAAGCAGCAACGATGGCGACTAAACGGAAAGGCTCGATCAGTACGCGTTCAAGCATCCTTCAACAGTGTATCTGGTGCTATACAGGAAGCTGACTGTCTACCTATCCTAGCCGAAATGACCAAGCCCTCGCCGGCAACGAAACGCGCGAAAGCTGACGTCTCGAGTGGCGATGATTCCGATTCCGATCTCGACGAGGATCTTCCGGATGAGGAGGAGCAGGGAGCAATCACCCGTACGCATCCCGTTCTGTAGATGTAGCTACTCTGGATACCTTGAATTTGACACTGCTGTCGCGTGCTCCCAGGCGTTCTCGACAAGTTCTCCTTCACACCTGCCCGCGAACGTTCCCAAACTGTACCTAAAGGCGATGCCGTCTCCCGGCTCTTCAAACGCGACGAATTGAGCTTCTTGAAGATGAAACCCGACCACGAGTCACGTCCTATGTGGATCAACCCGAGGAACGGGAAGATCATATTGGAGAGCTTCTCGCCGCTCGCGCCGGCCGCTCAGGACTTCTTGACCGCTATAGCAGAGCCGTTGTCCCGACCGACGTATTTGCACGAGTATAGGATTACACCGCATTCGCTCTATGCTGCTGTAAGCTCTAGCTGTTCTCGAGGAAATACCATGTTAGGTAGGTATGGTTAACTCTAGGGATTTCTTGTAGGTCTCCGTCGGCCTTGACCCGAAGGATATAATCACGGTTCTCGACCGTTTCTCAAAAATACCGATCCCGGATGAAATCGTTCAATTCATAAACGGCTGCACGGGATCCTACGGCAAAGTCAAGCTTGTTCTGAAGCACAATCGCTATTTCCTCGAAAGCTCGGATATGAAAATGTTGCAAATATTGCTCAAGGACGAAGTTATTAGCGCACAGAGGGTGTTCTCGGAAGGTGATGGTGACGGGATCACTAAAGAGAGCGCGCCAAAGATGGGAGCACTAGTCATTCCGGGAACAAAAATTGCAGCTGGAGTCGCGCAGGGACAGCAGATTACACAGCAAAATGGGCCGGATGGAGAAGAGCAGAAGCCAGATTCGGCAGAAGATCTGTTTGCTTCCGTTACAGCCTTGAAAGATGGCGAGGAGGACGATGACGATGAAGAAGCAGAAGCAGTTCATTCATTTGAAGTCGGTGCGGAGGGAGTGGAGAAGGTTCAGAAACAGTGTCTCACGCTTGGGTATCCACTGTTGGAAGAATACGACTTTAGAAACGATCAGAGGAATTCAGATCTGGATATGGATCTGAGACCGCAGGCCCAGATTCGACACTACCAGGAGAAGAGTTTGAGTAAGATGTTTGGTAACGGAAGAGCGAAGAGCGGGATTATTGTCTTGCCTTGTGGAGCCGGGAAGACGTTGGTTGGAATCACTGCGGCATGTACCATCAAGAAGAGCGTGGTTGTCCTTTGCACGTCATCGTGGGTACCCTAACTTGGTAGTGCATGCTGAGTAACCTTGCTAACGAACTGTCTAGTATGTCTGTGGTTCAATGGAGGAACGAGTTCTTGAAATGGAGTACGATCAACCCAGATCAAATCGCCATCTTTACGGCTGAGAACAAGGAGCGCTTCCGTGGTGACGCTGGTATTATTGTCACCACATACTCCATGGTCACAAATTCGCGGACTCGATCTCACGACTCCCAAAAAATGATGGACTTTTTGATGGGTAGGGAATGGGGTCTGTTGCTGCTCGATGAGGTCCACGTCGTCCCCGCCAATATTTTCAGAAAGGTCATCCATTCTATTGCCACGCATGCCAAGTTGGGACTTACCGCTACGCTGCTTCGTGAGGACGACAAGATTCAGGATTTGAACTTTTTGATCGGGCCAAAGTTGTACGAGGCCAATTGGATGGAGCTTTCCGAGCAAGGTCACATCGCAAGGGTGCAGTGCGCGGAAGTCTGGTGTCCCATGACTACGGAATTCTATCAGGAGTATCTGAACGAGACTCCGAGAAAACGGGCGCTGTTCTACATTATGAATCCTCGAAAGTACGTATTTCCCCTTTGAACAGCTTTTTGTGGCTAGAATCCTAACATGGGAAATAGATTCCAAGCCTGCCAATTCCTCATTGACTACCACGAAAAACGCGGCGACAAAGTTATAGTTTTCTCCGATAACGTCTTTGCCCTTGCAGCCTACGCACGCAAATTGAACAAACCGTACATTTATGGTGGCACCCCACAATCCGAACGTCTCAAGATTCTCCAAAATTTCCAACGTAACGAACTCATCAACACAGTATTCCTCTCAAAGATTGGAGATACCAGTTTGGATCTACCGGAGGCCACCTGTTTGATACAAGTTTCCTCTCATTATGGATCGCGAAGACAGGAAGCGCAGCGTTTGGGTAGAATTCTGAGAGCCAAGAGGAGGAATGACGAAGGGTTCAACGCGTTTTTCTATTCACTCGTCAGTAAGGATACCGCGGAGATGTACTATTCATCCAAACGTCAGGCTTTCTTGGTGGACCAAGGGTACGCTTTCAAGGTTATTACTCATCTGCAAGGCATTGAGAGTCTGCCTGGGCTAGCATACGATACACCAGCGGAACGCAGAGAACTGCTCCAGACCGTCTTATTAGAGAATACCCAAAACGCGGAAGTCAATTCCATCGAGAAAGAAAGCGATGGTGGTTTCTTCGATCGTACACGCGGGGATTACAGACGCGCCGGGCCCGTCGTCAAGAGAAACATGGCGAAACTATCAGGGCTTTCGGGTGGTGATACTATGGCATACGTGGAGCAAAACTCGAGCGCGAATAAGAGGATGAAGGTCGCCCCCGGCCAGCAGAATAAATTCATGAAAAAGCTGAAGAATGAAGCGGTCAAGAGGGCGCGAGGCTAGAAAGCTTGCGACCTGAAGACTGCCGCTTTTGCACAGGTGGTCAGAGATGTTGATATAAAAGAGGAGGAAAAGGGGAAGCCAGATAATAGGAAGAGAAAGTTGCAGGATAGGGGGTGGGGGGTGGATCGTTGACAAGAAACGGTTTTAAGGACCGTTATAATGAGGTCATAGGTTCCAAGATTGCTCAATGACGGGAGGTAGGTAGGGATCTGCATTCTACGGAGTTTGCCTTTTGATTGCCATTTTTCCGAGATAGATAGACTGGGTGTATATAATTTTTTTTAGTTCAAGAAGCAGGCGGGTGCTGTGACATATAGTGTGTTAGAGCACTCAGAATGGGATATATCTACTCAGTGAACGAATGCATCGCCACTGATTTTCATGCCATCTCGGAAATCATAGTAAAGGTGATAGGTGCATTATGTTTAACTACAGATGGTATCATCTAATACGTCAGATCAAAACCCCAAAACACCATAATATATATATATATCCCAAAATCACAACATTCCCGCAACTCCCAACGCCTTCTCCCATGCCCTCCCCGCGATCCCCTGCGCCTCCCTCACATACTCGTCACTAACCCCCAACCTCTCAACACTACTCCAGCACCGATCTCTGAACGGACAAGCCGCGAAATCCGAACCTTGCTTGTAACCATCCAAGCACCCCATGCAAAACGCATGTTTCACGGGTCCAACCGGTGGCATGTTCCCATGTGTGAAACTCCAATACTGCGAGGGCACTTCCGGACAGGTTACCACGGGGTTAACCATCGGCCGCTGGCAAAAATAGCAAATCTGACGGGGCGCTTCCGCGGTTATCATGGCGAAAAAGTATTGTTCAAAGTATGAACGCAGGAGGGATATTTCAGGCGCGGGTTCGATATCCGTTTGAGAATAGCGGCCCGGGAAGAGGGTTGCACGCCAGGAGGAAGTGGTGGATGGGGTAGAGGATACGCAGGCGCGGCAGGCGATGCTGCGGCGGGCGGTTTGAGGGTGGCTATAGTATACCGGATCGTCAAAGAGACGGCGACAGACGGAGCATTTCAGGTAGAATGGAAAGTTGTCAACGTCGATTTCGCGGGTGTGTATGTAAGTTGCGTATGCACCGTTCCCGTCAAAGGAGGCCTGGTTCATGAAATTGGGACTCTCGGGTCGTTGGTAATTTAGGTAACGGCGAAAGTAGTCCTCCCATTGGGCACGGAGAAAGTCATAGGTGTCCCTGGAGGAACGGTAGGGTCTTCTCGTTCTTGCTCTCGTTCTTGTTCTTCGTCTTCTGGATCGACGTGGGGAGGAATCACGACTATCGCATGAATCGTCACTATCGTAACCAGAGTCGTGCAAGTCGCAATACATGGAGAAGTGACGTTCCTCTCTGCAGCGGCGGCCATTCGAATTGATGTATTTGCATCGTCCCGAAGATGTATCTGGCGGCCGGCGAGCAAATTGGTTCCAACTGGACATATTGGGCGTGTTCATATTGAAAGAATTGAAACGACCGTCCATCCCACCTGGTGCAAAATTCCCAGCCCAAAAATCGAAAAGGTTACCCCCGATGTAATTACCTCTCAGGGTATCCAAAAATTCGTAACGAGCACGGTTTTCGTCTTGCCAGTAGCCGCCGCTGCTTGAGAACCGAGGGTCGTTGGCGAAAGTGAAGCGATGATCAAAAGTGTTAAAGTTAAATCCCGACCACCAGTTTCCGGCTCCAGCTCCTCTGAAGGGGTTGCCCTCGGATCCAAATTGTCGGCCGAAATCTTGGAAGAAGCTGGTATTCGTATTACCAGGGTAGAAGTTTCGCGTGCTACGATTTCGGGGACGGGAGAAGAAGGAGCGGCCGAACATTTGGGGGATTGGGAGCGGCCGGTAGGTTTAGCTTGCTATGACTAGGGGAAGGGAGCAGTGAAAGACGTAGTTCGATTCATCTTGGGTGGATAACGGGCGTCAACGTATTTTTGAAAAGTCTCTGCTGGCCTGGCCGGCAGAGGAAATCGAATACAGGTTCGTTGACCCACAAGCGAAATAAATTGTTATCTGGCTAGTTGGAGTGAATAGAAAAGGTGAAAGAGAAAATGAAAAAAAATTGGGCCGGCACGCATGGTTTTCCCCATTTACAAATCTTGGGAATTTTTTATCTATTTATAGAGCTAGTAGTCACAATCTTAGGGTTATCAGTGACCAATCCTAAGTAGTTCTGCACTATTGGAGCAATAGATTGGCACCATCGTCGCACGGAAACTGATTTATATCGATGGCACGGTTTAGTATATAGATTGTCGTAATGATCAGTCCTCGAAATGCGGCAAACTAGCTGCTCATCTCGTGACTAGCATGGTAGATGGTGAAAAAATGGCCCAGTAGTCGACCACTATGTGTTAGCTGCCGGCGCAAAATTAAGAATATCAGTTCTGTTGTTTCAGCGTTTAACTCTCGAATATCAACATGTATGGCCGTCAACTAGCTTTGTATTAGCACTGGAAGCGTCATGATTTAATTATATGCTGTTGTGTTGATCACATTTAATCCAACATCTCGCACGTTTTTTATGGTCTAGGATAATTGTAGCAGGGAAATCGAAATAATTTAAATCAGAAGGTACCAATGCATTAATGAGGAACGAGCAACATAAAGCTTTAGACCACCTGCTAGTTGGAAACCATTTTTGGGATTCTACATGGCTTTTTATGCGAACTTGCTGTTTCAGCCATCTTTTCGCGCCTCCGCAGTATCGGTCTTGTTCCCTAGGACGGTATAAGGACCAGGAACGTTAGTGTTGAGGATCCATTTGACGCCAGGCAAATTGTACCAATTAAGGAACTCCTGGATATATCCAGACCAGTGGGATCCTGTCAATTTTAACAAATCAGTATATGCTGCAAATCTTGTTTACCCAAGATTAATTGGATTACTTGCCACCATACGGTACAGGTATCCAACCTAATCGCTTTCTCACGAGTGTCCAGTAGTGTCGGCAACTTCCACAAATGATTTTAGTAGATTCACCCTGACCACCCGTATCACAGGAAGCCAGAAGGCTCTGCATTGTCTCCTCGGTAAATCGTTTCAGCGTTAAAATATTTTTGGTTCGTATTTCGAGAGCGTCCCCCTTATCTCCGAAAATAATCCTAAGATCGGATGACCACCATCGCGAGTCATGTTCGCCCAAAGCCCGGCGATGACACCCTTGGCTGAGATCCCCTCGGTATCCAATTAATGCAAGCCAAAGATCGCTAAACAGACCATTGAATTCTGATTCGCTCAGCTCGGACAGTGACGGCAACTCTTCCCTCTCTATCAGAATTGGTAGCACGCCAAGGTCCGACCACTTGTAGAGATTCTTGTTGACATCTTATTTAGAAGCGAGGAATAGTCTTGAAAAAAAGCGAAGAGTATTCTGAATTGTGAATAGCTCTTTCATAAGCGTGCGGCGGTCCTGCTTGTCCGGATCGTAATTTTTCACAGCCTCATCCAACGGAAAAATTTGGGGCTCCGATACCTTTTCTTCAGCAATACAGTCGCCCCCGAATCCTTCACCGCCAAACAGAATCGATTGAACCACATCATTTCCCTTGTCCAGATCTCTTCGCCACTCGGCTTCTTTAGTCTGCATTCGCGTGATCTTGTGAATTAACCAGGTTTGAGTGGTCATGTCCTTTTTCAGGATTCTGAGGAGGCTTGCTTCGCCAAGATTGCTGGTGAAAATACTATAGAATGAGCGGCAACTAGCCGATAGCTTGACGAAAGATTGCATATCGTATTTTCCCAGGATGCATAATTTGAGGTCAATGGAGATGTCGTTAAGGTGTGAATGGCACGGCCCTGGCTTGTGTTTAATCGGAAACGCCCGCCTAGGTCGTAGATCTCCCCGGGGAGATCACATACGATTTTTTGACATATCAGATTATATCTAGTCAGTGCTTTATAAATTTAGTATTTAGTTCTATTATCATGTAAGACGTTCAGGGAGAATTAAAAAGATGGCGAATAATTCACGGGCTAATGTGGCCTGTTATTACGGTGTGTTTAGCAGTGTATCGATACTCTAAGCAAACAGCTTCCAGATGTAACTCGGTGACTGCTTTATACAAAATCGTACTCCTAGATTGTCCTGATGATCATGACGGTCTGGCAAATATTTTGCAAATTACTTGCTACAAAGTCCTCGGATTTTGTGTTGGTGCCAAAAATGCAACGCCTAGTATCAGTCGACTCGACTAGTCTCGTAACCAGGCCTACAGACTTGAAAATATCGACCAAGATTGGTATAATCGCCATAAGCGACCTGATGGTTTTAACTCGCAATAGTTAGTTATAATACCTTGGGTGTTTACTTATTGGTGACATGCTCGTTGCTACTGCGGTGACATTGCATATGCATGTTTTTGTGTAACTTTCTGCAAATGCTACTGATCTTTCAACTTTTCGGATGCTACGATCAGAGAAGCTCGATATTTACTTTTGGATTCTACCATAACACCAACGAGGTTCAAGTAAGCCTCAACTGCAATCGTACCGTTCAGGTTATAAATGTGGCGAATCATTGTGGCATTCAAGTATAAATCTCAGCGAGTCGCAAATATATGGCATTGGCCTTAATTTAATCCAAGGCCACCTAGCGTATATACGTATACTTGTATTTCGAGATAAATATGCACTTGGTTTAAATTTGTCTTTTGAGCTGGGTACACCTATGGGTAAAGCAAATGCTTACAAAAAACCGTGTGTCTCTACGGAGAGCTCTCGAGTAGATGTAGAGTTTAGATATCTGGCCAACCCACAAAATATAGCCGCACCTACGATAGTTGCGTAAGACTGAAACTTGAAAGCGTATAAATACGTAAGACAGGGACCTCATAGCTTCCATAGCTTGAGCCCGTTCGCGCCGAAAGTGCCAAGTCGGGTCATGCTTGCCAAGTCAGGGTCCGAATTGCCAAGACATGTCGAAAAGTGGAAGCGTGGAAGCGTCCAGCTAGTCAGACTCGAATACTCGACCCTTCTAGCATTTCATGCATGCGAGGTCGACGTTTTAGCTCATATCCTGCAAGCCCGAAATACCCGAACGTGATCAACCTACCCTATCAATAAGAACCGAAGAAATCTTGAGCAAACTAAGAGATTGAACCAAGCCTTCGTCAGACGATACCGTCACCATAAAGATTACCTTGGCCTGATCTGTTACACCAGATTTCGCAATTGATATGTGGAGCCGTTTGCGACAACTGGGAGCGACGGGCAAACATAGCCATTACCATAACATTTCTGCATGTTCAGCGGCGGGTGTTCAACTGGAACGGGCTAGTTCACGGCTCAGCTAGCTTTTAACGTCTCCAGGGTGCCGAACGTGGAGCGTTGTAGCGCAGTAGCCAATTGGGCCAAGTTTAGTCGAAGTGCGGAGGTGGTCAACACGGCCAGAAGGGTATATAAAAGCCATCCCGGCTCGAAATGTAGAAACAACGTTTCTAATAGGATATCGCTAGTTCTCGTTGGCAGAATCAAAATTCTACGCTCTTTGAGCCCCTTTCACTCATTCATTCACGTTGACGTTCTTTTCCCAAAGGAGCTTTGAAAGTTTCCCTGCCATTCTCCCTTCGGAACAACGACACTCATTTATAACAGAAGTCAACACAATCCTTGAAAATGGTTTCTTCGAAGATCTCTACGCTCCTTTTATTTGTCGGTCTGGCAATGGCCGATGAGGGTTTTCTCATGACCAAGAACCCCGGAAACTTGGTTCCCAAACCATCTGGCAAAAATAAAGCCTGCGATGCAGCCTATTCGGAGCATATTGATTGCACTCCAATGATCATGCAGAAGCCCGTACTCGGTGACACCAGCCAGATGCCTTCCGAGAAGGACCTCGATACAATTTGCACCACGAAGTGTCTGAGGAGTTTGGAAGATTGGGTTCGCGGTGACACCAAGTGCGGCCCGGCCAAGTTTTTGACTTATATCGGGTTATCCAACGCCACAACAAAAGCAGCCAAATATAAAGACTCGGATTTACAGCAGTTTTGGATCAATGAGGTGTTTTGGGATAAATGCTTGATTGATCTGTATGTTGCCCTAGACTTACTACTCCTTCTACCCTCACGAGATTGATCTTCTAACTACCTATAACTTGTTCCAGTGGCAAACTGAAGTCAGGTTCTAGTAAATATTGTATTCTCCAAAAAGATGACATTATCGCAACGGAGACCGGAGACCTACCAACCGTCTTCAAGAAATCGAAGGCGGACGCATTCTGCAAGGAGAACAGTTGCGGTACTCAGGCCGCCTGGTTATGGGCTCCAATGAATGTTACCGAGCTAGTCGAGGATAAAAAGGAGAAGCGGGCCGAGGAAAAAGCAGAGCCCAAGTTGATATCGCTGGAGGAAGCCTGCCCAAAGCTCGATACCAGCGAGTTTCCCAAGAGGGAGGAGAAGGTTACCGATAAGGACATAGAGTCTGGCGAAGCGGGTGAGACTAAATCCGAAGGGGTCAAGTCGTCGAACGGAACCAAGTCGGGCCCCGAACCCGCCGAGAATTCAGCTCAGAACTCAAATGTGAGGAAGAGTGTTACTATTTCCGCGCTTTTGGTTGCCGTGGGTTATTTGCTCTTTTGAGGCTAGGGTATCATGGAGGAACAAATTGCGATAGTGTCTATGCCGCAGCGTTTACGTCCGAAATGAATCTTATTGAATCTTTTCATTCTCTCCCTTTTTGGTTTTGTCGTGTCTACCGTCAGTATATATTTCTGATGTATATAAAAATAAACATTGAAACTAGGATCAAAGAATAGCACCAAATGAGCAATTTGATAAGCAGAAGATACAAGTGCGTTTTCGTGGCAGTGCTATATAGAACTCACCAAACCCAATATCGGCCGATAGAAAGTGGTAGGATGAGCCTCAAGAAAAACTCTCGTAGGAGCTGTACTTGTAGTACTATTGTCGCACAGGGTTTACATGTTGTACAATTGTATAACACATAACACCCGAAAAGGGGAATATTTACTGTAGGCTCCTTTGGCTGGTTGTCATCTTTCTAGAATTGAACTCAAGATCACTTTCATTCTTTGGACTAGTTAATCGCGCAAATCATCAGAGAGATATAGAATACTTTCATCGAGAAACCCGTTGATTTGTACTATATGGAACCTATTTTCTTAGACTTTGCCATAGTATACTCGGTTGAGAAATATTAAATATGGATCCATGGAACCTATCGACGTATATATTTGCATTTAGTGTAAGAATAGACCTCTGCTGCACAAAGGTTATACAGAAATCCTTCAGGTGGGACACGTCGAAAAGTTTAATCTAGCTTAGATTTTTGTTGATCTAGAATATTATATATTTAATACAATCCACTCCATAATAATATAGGTGCCAGTCCTATAGACTGATATTTGCCCTCATGATACAAATATGCGACATATAACGACAATTTGACCCCGGCCAGACCTTTCGGATTTATAATATCATATCAACTTCTCCTATCATCGTATCTCACGGTATTCGATGCTCTCCTCTCTGCATACCTTATATTGAATACAGAACTCCTTATTTTCTCCTATCGATGCCAAGAGAAGCTGATAAGGTAGCTAATACCTCCTGACATTAAGATAGGATTTAGGATTGACCGGTTCGAACCTACAGGTTCTTGGGCGTAATCATCTGGAGCTGGTGAATACCAAGAAATTTCCCACCATGTTAGCTTTGGCTCCCCTGATCCCATATAACATTCTCCTTGTCGCCTTTCTATTGCCATCGCTGTGCATCTCGCAGCCAGGCAACATGCCACGCTGTGCATTTGCTTGTATGTCCCAACTCTCTCCCCGGACCAACTGTACAACAGGAGACTTTCCCTGCTACTGCAACAACTCTACCAACCTCGCGCTGCTAGAGGGTTGCGTTGGTGCAAATTGTACAGGTGGCTTTGGAGGCTTTGGGGGCGGCGGGGGCGGCGGGACAGGCGAGGGGGGTGGTTTCTTCGAACAGTTTATTTGTTCCAACTTGGACTCGACAACATCTTTTACGGGGGCTAGAGAAACTATTCCAACAGGAAGCAGCAGTGATGGGACTACAGGACTTGGATCTATCACTTCTTTACCTGACCCAAGACCTACTTCTCAATCTGCAAACTCTCAGACTACAACCTCCGCCAACAGTCTCTTAGAATTCACATCAACAGCAAACAACTTGGAAATACCGCCCACAAGTTTCATCTCCACACCTACCACCACCTTGGCACCGCCCCCCATCCAAAATCAATCTAAATCCACAGCCGCAATCATTGGCGGAACGATTGGCGGCATATCGGTCTTGATATGTATTACGGCCTTTGCGTTACATAAAGTTAGAAAACATAAGAGGAGAAATAGAGCATTGAAACGATTGGCAGCTTTGGATGGGAGGGGCAGCTCTGAGAGTGGGTATGAGGTTAATGGAATCGCCGGGACAGGAGTGGATGAAGGAAGCCAAAGCATTTGGAGTGGAGGGCCGGTTCTGAGCTTCATAGCCGATGGGAGGAGAGGGACAGTAGCAAGGGGTGGGTCGAGGTTGTAAATCACGGTGGCTTGGTTGAGCTTGTGAATGAGTTTACCTTACGAATCATTTTAAATGATTTCCACGTGGCGGCTTTGTAGTTTAACCCGAAATTGAGTCCTAGATAAGTGAAACTATCCTTGAAGCCTTTTTTCAAGGATGTATTATTCTAATACTCTGTATTAATTAACATACACCTTACACGCTTCATTGATTGGAGAACTCGATCTAGCTTGTAAGTTTTGAGTTTAACCAGCTAGTAACTAGATCTGTACTCGTAAAGCGGTTCTCCACAGTGGCGGTACAAAGTCCTGTATGCAAGTTTAGATTTTAAATTGAAAAGTAGCTTCTATAAAAGCTGTGCTCACTATCTGTACTCTGAAACTTCATCCCTTCTTCAAATCTCGTCTGTTGCCTGGGGTTTGTTCTCCTTCCCATTTAAATGATCGTCTTGAGCATCCTTTGGGATATATCGAGTGCTCAACTTTAAAGGCCCACCATCAATCCCATCCCCAATCTTCGCGGTAACTGTCTGCGTCAGCTCCCCAGCAGTTGATTCGCACGCTGTTTCATCTGCATTCGTCTTTGTAGGTTCTTCTTTTTCTGCACCAACCGTCTGTTCTAAACGGCGAAAAACCATGAAGGCCCGGATGAAAACCCAGCAGACAAGGCCAGACACCATGCATATTGTAAATATCTCCCATGGTGGCAAAGGGCCAGTAGGCGGCAGAACTCCTCGTGGAGGACCGGCTCTGTCTCCGACAACTGTGAAGGTTGCAATGACTACGTTGTCGAGAACGATGCTCAGAGTGCGAGTCTCGGAAGGATCGATCTCGGTCACTGTGGGGTTCGCGATGGCGCCAGTTTGGGTTGAGATTAAGGAGCTGACGATGCTTGGTGTCTGAAAATCTTGGTGGGATGTCTCTAGAACGTTTTGAGGGATGTATTTTGCTTTTGGAAGCTGGGTGTTCGTAATATGGTGGACTTTTGTTGGTTTCATTCGGCTAGATATCCAAGATGTGGGTGTCTCCAGGTTCGTGAAAATAACAGATGCGAGGTCGACGTTAACAGACATTTGAGTAACGCCGGAAGGATTGGTCATGATCGTATACAGGGTGTGTAAGTTGCAGATAGGCTCCCTTATGGATTTAGGGGATGTCGATTTGAGTTTCCGACTGTTGATGGTTGGCGAAGATAAAGTGGAGGAAGAAGAAAGTTTAGAAGAAAATATCAAGATAGACACTACTAGCAAACTACTTGGTCAAATATCATGTAGAATGAATGTACGTCAATATGTCTAGGGTTTAAAGCTTTGGTTCAAATGTGGCGCTGCAAATGAATTTGAGAGACAAAAGCAGGTGTGGCTTGAATAGGGATGATATTGGCTCACGAGGACTCTCACTTATTCACCTGTCGAATTAATTCAGAACAATGAACTCAGCAATCATCGGAGCTTCAAATTATGTCATACGGGTCTCTATCTATGTCGCTTATTATGACTTCCCAGCCCTCCACGTCCAGCATCTCATCACGTCCTTCCTCCTCGACAATTTCTTCCCAGACAGACGGTAAGGATTTCAATAGTTGCTCCTTCATGAATGGAAGATACCCTCGCTCCGTGTTAGAATGAAAGCATGCAATAACGCTACTTCCACTTTCCGTTGCACCTAGAGCTTCATGATGGCTCATCTCCCCCGTAAATAGTAGATCCGCTTTCATATTTTTAAAGACACTCCCTCCGGAGCCCGCGCAAACTCCAATCGTTCTGATATCCCGTTCCGTCTCTGGAAGAGTGTGGCGCTTAGCCAGTGCCACCTGCAGATACCGCATTCCCAGAAATCCCTTCACTCTGTCGACCACAGTCCTGATATCAGTTGGCTCCTTCAGTGTCACCAGCCTTCCATATCCGGCACCATCATGCTCTGTCCCCTGAACACCAGGGCAAGGTTGTATAGCTACTCTCAACGACTCGTATGGGTCTCCGCCAGAGATGCCGCTCGCCAACCAGTCGTTCACCCCACCTCGAACGGCATCAACGGCCGTATGCGGGCTGTAAACACTGATTCCTGCTTGTACGAGTCGTAGCAGTGTTGTTTGCTGTGTGTTATCAGTAGTCAGGGACTTGAGCGGGCGAAATATGATAGGATGGTATGTGACAATCATTGCCGCGTTGAGGCTAATGGCTTCCGTAGCTACCGCGGTGGTCAGATCGATAGTGAGGAGTATCTTCGGGGACCTAAGAGTAGAAGATGATTGAGGCAACGGTGGGGGAGAGAGTAGCAGGCCGGTATTGTCCCATGCCTTGTCGGCCAAATGTTCAGGGTAAAGACGCCGCAGCGCTGTCAGGATTGTTCGGAGGATCGGGGAACCCGGAGTAGCCATATTTGAAAATAAACGAAGAGCACTAACGCGGTGGGCTGTACGGCAAACTAGAGAAGCCAAACCACTGGCCAACGTCAAATTGGGATCTTGATCGATCGGATGGATGGTTGCGCCCGTAGTGGCTAAGAGTGACGTTGAATTGGAGAGGTTTGGTGGCAGCTGGAATTTTAAACAAATCGCACGCACCCGCAACTCACAAATTTAAACGGGACCAACCCTTCGGAACCTAGACGCCACCATCGAGAATGAAATCGATAACAAAACAGCCATGTTCAGTCTGTCTACAGATATATTTACAAAAGTCAGGATACTACAATATGATGGCGTTATAGAGACTCCTGAGCCGTCGACCTAACTTTGACCAGCCACTCCTAGCCCTGGTTCGAACACCACCGACGTCACACTTAGCATCCCCACGCTGGAGGGCCAATTCTCCAGACTGCTGACCATATTTCTCGCCTGGTAGGTATGGGAGGTCATGATCAAGATCCTTGACTATCAAAATTGCAACCAATTGCTCATCTCTGATATCTCGCCGCTGTTTACGGATTACCCGCGCTGTTGGGCAACTAAACAACGCATCAAATGCTCTCTGCTCCGTCGAGTTTTTAGAACCAGCATCGATGCAATTTTGAGATCCTATCGCAAAAGATCCTAGCCAAACGGGAGCCCGATCTGTATTGTTAAGCGGAAACCCGAAGATTAGCCCCGGCACACCAATCGTGTCATCGTCCACGACACAATCCTGCACGAAACTCTTCAGGTCAGCCAACTTGGTTTTGATACAGCCCTGCCCTGTGGTGTCATTCCAATCAAGGTATATAATCTTTGAGAGTCTGGCTTCATTTGTGTGGCGGTTAGTTTTTTTTCCGTGTGTTTGGTTAATTGTCAGCAGTTTATCTTTGAGAGAACGCGTTAACTGATATCGAGGATTCTTCGAAATTAATCCGAGAATTGAGACATCATCGGGGTTCCCAGCAAGGAGCTCCCCCAAGCAACAGAAAGGAATTAGAAAGCCATTACTTTTGAGGTTTATTGGGCGCCCCTGCTTGGATATCCAACTATCCTTGGTGTCAGGGGTTGCCTTTATCGATTTACTTTCTAACAAATATTCCTCCCAGTTTCGCGGAACTCGAGCGCGACAATCACTCCTCAAAGATGTACGGACTATTTCCTGATGCTTTCCCTTTTCTTCTTCAGCGCAAGAGTATTTGCTAGCTCTCGAGCCAATCCAGCGCCAAGGACACCATGCATGCGCTCGTTTGGATACTAGATCAGGCGTCTTGTAAGGCTCCGCAAGTTGTATCCTCCGTTTTGGGGACACCTCCAATATTTGGCCAATTTCGAATAGCAAGTATGTACTGTCCTCATCATTGGGCCGGAATATCGCAATCTGGAGAATCTCTTTACCCCCAAAGGCTTGCCAGTTGTCACGAAGCATCCCCGGAAATACCCGCCCATTTGGGCAGTCGATCAGCGCCTTAAACGCTTCTTGCTCTCTTATGTCATTAGAAATTGAGCTTACAGAGACAAGGTTCCCATTGATCTCGAGGCCTTTACCCACTGATATTGTGACTAACTCCAGGCTATTGTTGAGAGATGTGAATACGTGATCGACCACCGCTCTGCTTTCTAAACTCAAATCTGAGCTGTGCAAAATATAACTCGTGTCATCTGCAGTATACGTAGCTTGGCTACTCTTGTGCATAGAATCATGCAAAGCATAATATATAGCTTCTGATAATTTATCCTTTTGCTCTGAACGGCCTTCATCAGAGGATTTCAGAGCCAAATTCACGGCAAATAAGCCATCTTTGGCAGGTTCAGCAAGCTTAGACGGAGACTTCGTATTCCTTTCGCATTCCCCAGTAGCTTGTTGAAGGGAAAGGTTCCAACTAGCTACACCCTCCAGCGTTTTGGGGAGATTTTGTACCAATAATCTCCACGGAATCAAATTTGAAAACCTGGATTGCTTTTTTGTCATTGAAATTGGCCCAGGTCTTTCAGGGATTCCAATATCTTGATCGTCCTTTCTTCTGAAAGTTATTTCTATATCGCCCTTCGAAGCATCCTCTTTTGGCTTTCCGATTAGTGCCTGTCTACCTTTCACTCGTATGGCTCTGGATATTTGATCAACTATTTCATCGTCCGGCTCATCATCATCGATATCGGATTCTGGGCCGTCAGAGCCAGGAAGAGCTCTATTTCCCCCTACAGTACCGCCAGACGAGACCCGCCTGTCTATCCATTTTTGCAATAAGCCGGGCTCCATAGAAGTCTTCGACCGTATCTCTCGCTTATAAGAGTTCTTGCCTGGTCGCTTACCGACTTTATACAATATATACGGGAATTCTCCCTCATTTATACCCTTCCATACCACTATTTCGACAACTTCCTTACCCTTAAGCGCTTTCCAATGCTCCCGAAGCATCCGCGGGATTGATCTACCATTTGGGCAACCGATCAACGCTTCAAAGGCATTCTGTCTTTCAGAGTTTTTCGGGCCGGGAATTAAACTGAGATAATATCCAGGACTATCGGGATCACTACTTTCTGATCCGGAACCGTCATAATCAGTGGCTCTGATTATTATTTTCTCAAGGGAATCTGTGAAGGACTCAAGGACTTTGTGGACGACTGCTTTGGTTTGATCGTTTACAATGGAATCGTGAACAATGTACTTCAGACTAGTTATCTTAACTTTTGATTTTGGATTACCATCCCTTTCTGACCGGACAGCATCATACCAGACACGGTACATAATCTCGGAAAATCGGATCTCTTTCGGGAAACCTATATCCGTATCCTTGAATGCCGCGTTCACTACAAATAATCCGTCCACAGGAGAGTGCGAAAATTGGTATGGTGCGAGAGTCAGGACCTCGGATTTCTCTTCCTCGGAGTCATCTTCAAGTAGCACACGATGAATCGCCGTCTGCTGCACCTGTTTAGGGAAATTCACGTTGCCCAAAAGCTGATATGGAATCAGCCACCCGTAATTCGTTGGTGCGATGGGATGCTCGACCTCTGATCTTGTTATTTGATAATTATTTTCTTCCTCGAGAATTATATCTGAGCCGCCCTCCGATACGTCTGGTCCAGACTCCTTGGTGGCTAATATCTGGCGGCCTTTATCCCGCATCTCCTCGAAAATGCTATGATGATTTCCATCGTTGATATTCCAGTCAGGGAGAGTCCAGGAGGGGTCCCAGTCGTCCGCTCGCCTGTGCAAAGGCTTCAGGGCTCTCGGTACAGGCGACCCTGGAGACCGCACCCTCCTTGGCAATATCATTTTTCTCTCGACTAAAGGAGACGCATAGTCGGAGTTTCCAGAGTGTTTGAAATCACTGTCAACATTCTCGATCGCTCGTTTAATCTTGGAAGAAGGCTGATTGGGCCTTCTACCCAATTTGACCATCAGGTCAGCCACTCCATACATTGTAAACTTAACTATGTAGATTCTCACAATTTCTTGATCTCCAAAAGCCCGCCAGTGTTCTCGGAGCATCCGCACAAATCCTTTACAGTTCGGAGTAGCAATCAACGCATTGAATGCCTCTCGTTGCACTGGATCGTCGGAATACGCGTTCAATACTATTTTGACGCCAGGTTCAAGGGAAAAGGCGTTCGGATTACCAGGATTTGGTCTCGGATACGGATACGTGATGGTCTCTACGAGAGCAGAAAGTTTTGCGAAGATTTTCTCCACCACACTCTCGGTTTCTGCATTGACAATAGTATGCATTGTGAGATATTTCAGACCAGCCACGGAGAACCTCCCGTTACTTCTCTGTACAGCATCATACCAGATACGGAACATAATCTCAGAAAACTTAATTTCCTGAGGTAACCCTTCGTCTCTATCTTTAAAAGCTCTCTCGACAATAAACAGACCATGTTCGACGGAGTATGCAAACTTATACGGGGGGAATTCTTCATAGCGTTCGTTTAGATCACCATTGTCTTCGATTTCGTCATCGGGAAAGTTGGTGACCGCGGTCACCTCGACCTTTTTCGGAGCACCTGCACTCAGGCCTAGCATATTATAGATAATCAACTGAGGTTGGAGCTCGAGTTTGACTAACTCCTCGTCTCCGTTCGCCTCCTTGTGAATAAGTCTGTAGTTGCTGCCCTCATCGAGGATGATTTCTGAACCTCCCACGGATACATCCTCCTCCGGCTTTGGAAATTCTCGCAGTATCCGGCCATTCACAGCCATGGCTTCATATACGTCGTCTCCATCCATCGAACCTGGAAACGATTCAGAATAGCTGTCGGTTACCGACTCCTCTTCACTCGGAAAATCCGCACGCTTGTAGAGTGAACCAGTATTCCGGACATTCCTCTCAACCGTCCAAATTCGAGAACTACGATTCGAGGAACCCAGTCTATTTTTGATAGTCGATTTCCAGCTCCGTCTCAGTGGGCCTAGCTCGAAGGCAATGTATTTCTTTCCATCTCCTTCCTCGGTACTTTTGAAAATTGTAATTTGGACAATTTTCTTATCCCCGAGCGTTTTGGCGTGATTCTTGTGCAGGAATTGAACAGTTTTGCCATTTGGACAACCAACCAGTGCATCAAACGCTGCTTGTTCCATCGGCGATGAAGAGAAAGGATCAATAGTAATGAGCTGACCATCCTGGGCAATGCCTAGGTCAGCGTTCCTTGTGACTGTTTGAATTAGACTGGGAAGCTTATCGAAAATAGAGTTGACAACCAATGTAGCCCCCTTGTCAGTGAAACCATCCCATATAACATGATTGAGGTTCCTCAGCCTCTTCCAGGTTAATGGGTTCCAAATCTTGAGCCCTCTTTGTATCCCGTCGTACCAGACTCCGAATAGAACCTCAGAAGTCTCATTCGTGGCCCTGGTAGCAGATCCCGTAAGTTTGAGACCGTCGTTTACGATTAAGATTCCTTCATCACGGAAAATTTGAAACGTATAGGCGTTTGCAGGGCTAAATGAAGTGGAATCTAAACTCGTGATAAAGGTATTATGTACCGTCTTAGGTGGGTTATTTCCAATAGCGGTGTACGGGACCATGTAAGGCGCTTCCGCTGCATCAAACTTGTCGTCACCGAAACCCAGCGTTCTCACATTAGTTTCCTTTTTGAGGCGTTCGGAACCCCATGCAGGTTTCTCTTTTGGTCGGACTGATGTACTTATGTATCTGTAAAATTGTAGAGCGATACTCCAGTATTGGTTTTGTGTCTCTGAGGGAGTGTGGCGAAATATTATAGACTTCTTTGAGTGGTACCCCCGATTTGATTCCGGTGCAACTTCACCGGCAGACTCGGAATCCAAACCATTATTGTTTCCTTGGGAAGGAAGCTTGTACCCTCTTGAAGTTTCTGGGGACTCAACCGAGTTGAAGTTGTCTGTATTCACTTTGTTTTCTTGATGGTGAAGCTTCTTACGCGTAAGATCTGACAAGTCACTTGGTGCTCTGGAGACCTTATTCAACTTCTGCACCCCATTCTCATCTTGTGTCTGTGTCCTACATTCAGAGTCTTTTTCAACTCTCTGAGATGATAGCTTCGCTCTCTGACGCATATACTTACGATTTTTAGGGATAGTACCAGGGGATTTGCTGTCGGCGCTATGATCCTTAGGTAGGCAGTTGAGGAATGCTGGTAGAAGAGTCTGAGGCTGCTTGTGTTTTCGAGTGTCAAGTGCACGAGGAGTATCAAGTAAGTCCGGCTTTCCTTCGCGAGCGGCCGAGCCTACTTGATCGCCAGCATTGTCTTTATTTCCATTACTAGCTATAACACTAGGCGCAAGGTAACTGCAAACCAGGAAAGCAAACAAGAGATATTGCAGAGTATTCGTGCTGAGTTGCATTTTGGGACTGAGTCTTCGACTTGAAGCTAGCTCAGAATTGCATTTTTTTGAGAAAATACTATGGCAGAGGTAAGTTTGTCTCGTTGAAGACAAGAAGTATGTACTTAGTTTCAAAACTCTGAATATAATAAAAGCTGAATTCGAAGGTAAATTAACAACGCTCCAGTTCAATGTGGTGCAGAGAGGTACCAATGCTCCTCAGAAGGGGGACCAAACGTGGAGAGCGCTATTATATTTTCCTAGATGTAGCACATTTGAACTTATGCAAATAGATTAAGCGCGCATCGAAGCTTCAAGTATTGCTCTTACAGTGCATTTGAAACAAGTCCTGCACTTCCACCGTAGCGTTGGAGCTCGAAGTCTATAGATCTTGGAATATTAAAGTGTATGTTACAAGGGGAAGGGCGAAGCACACTAAAACATGTAACAAACTGTAGCAGTGAACTCTATGCAATCCAGAGCCACTACTGTTGGCAAAACCTCAAATGATACTTTTTATATGCTAGCAGCTGCGGATTGTGCCAACTTGGTCACCTGTGTTGGAGTGTCGTTAACACTTTACCGTGGAGCTCTGGTCAATGAGACAACAACTGACTCTGAGAGTTACTAATCTGGTCCCGAGATTTAGTTGCTAAGGTACAGCCTGTATTAGTCTCAGAGGAGGAGGGTCTTATTCCAACGAGACTAAGCCTATATATGGTTTGTCGTAAAAATAAACAATTGGTCTATGCGCAGATAAAAACAAAAATCATCATGGCAAGAACATGTAAATGCATAGTACTAGAGTTAACCAACCAACTTGAAAATATACCAAACGTGAAATCTCACCAAAGCACCTGCTTCTAATTCTCGCATGCCAACTTCCTTACAACACCTCATCCCATAGTGACTCCGATAAACCAAGTCCCCTTGAGCATATCATCATTCCTGTCTACCAGCCGTGAATATCCCGTTTCTTCTTTGTTAAACCTGTAAGGCCTAAATTTCACCATAACCTTCACGGGCTTTTTATTCTGAAAAGTGTTATGATGATCTGCCACCATCCTCCATATTGACCCTGCATTTGGTGTCCCCGCAAAAGCGTCCCAATCTTTACTGCCAGGGTACAAATATAAACCGTCTCTAGTTTCAGCATCGTTGTTCAGGTTAATCCCCTCATTCTTATACACCTGCCGGCACACAGCCGATGTTTTAGGGTTGATAACATCGTTCATCGCGATGTATTCCAGATCGTGCACGTGAAGAGGCTCGATACCAGGATCCCAACGGTGGGTGGCTATGTGAGACCAAACCGAGAATGTGACGTTTGAAGGGTAGGCTTTGTTTTCGGCACGGTCTTGGTCTTTATACCGCCGAGCCCATACCAACGTCTTGTCCGTTTGAGACAGCCACCCGACATAAGGCCTGTCAGAAATATCGGTATGGGGAACATTTGGATTATTGACCGAAAAGTGGCGGTAGTCTGTTGCTAGAACTTGGACTTCTGGTGATAAGTCCTCGAGGTCAACTTCAGGATGTCGATCAAAGTAGTTTTGCTCGAGAATTTTCTTCATTCCGTTGTTTTTGATGGTTAACTTCTCTGTGTTTTTCACAACTTCCGTAGGGTCCGTTTGAACTTCCAGGAGATAGTCAATAGAAGGCTCAGACATCAACACCGGTACCGGGTCGATATCCACAGCTTGATCTGCTACCGCGGTTTCGTAGGCTTCAATAAGTCCAGTGCCTTTGCCGACGCAGATTTCGTACTCTGCTGCATAGTCGCGCTGAGGTGTCTCGTCAACAACCCAATATTTCTTGTCGTCAGGATTGAGCTGGCTCCCCAACGAAGTGCCACTTCCAGAAGAACTCATACTTTCTTCAGATCTATCGGACGGCGACGGAGATGAGACACGTCCTGGCGATTTAAATTTGAAGTATTTCAAGTCTTCCAAGTACACCTCACCAATCTCAACTGCCTCACCAACAACTCCCGGTAGAAAGCCCCGAAGGAACTCATGTGCAGGCCGGTGGGCCTCAAACTCAGCGTGGATCAAATCTAGGATATGACACATTATCAATTTTCGACATTCTTGTAGTTAACCAAGTAAGAATATTTTTGTAAACATTATGGCGTGTTTTCTTTTTTTCAAAAATGGAAGAACTGAGCGAATGGAGGATTTTGGGAGCTTGATTGGACGTGTCGGATGAGAAACATTGTTGAAATAGTACATGAAGTCGAAAACACCTACGAGACTGAATTTTGGAGATAGAGATATATGTGACACAAAGGTACCTCTGAGTGGACAAGTTTAAGTCCGACTATTGACAATGCCTTCCCCCGGTTCTGTCCAGAGCCTTACTCCGCACCAACTGAGCGGCTTTACACTAATCGAAACCCCAGAGAATTGACAAGAGTGGAAATAAAACGCGATGGAAGAAAACCGAACTTCCGAGTTTCAAACACCGGAGGCTGGTAGTAAATAAGCAATACAGGCGTCCCGTACACTCGCAATCAACAATCTTCTCTAGTTGCTGAAAGGGAAAAGACAAACTACCCCTAGAAGTAATTACAAGCGAACTATATATACTGCGAGGCTCAAAACCCCCTTTATGGTGAGATACCTTGCAAATCACAAATTTTATATTCAAATTGTAACACAAAGCAGATCAATAGGTATTACCAGGTACATAGAACCCCTGAACAGGGCTTTTCCGTCATTGCTGCAAATGCATCGCTAGCTGGCCGCCAGCCTGGGGTAGTGCATAACCCCCCACATTTAGAAACCGAATATCTGGCCATGTCTTTTGCGTTGTCCATTCCTTGGACCCTGAATTAAAGACGATCAAGTATACCGCGGTATACCGACATGGTGTCAAACGAGATATTATGCCGATAAATCTTATGAGCCTCAGGTAATACAAGAGCTCGTCAAACCGGTTTCAGAAATTCTCCGAGAAACTTGTCTTGCACAATTGTCTAAACTAGACTTATTATCGTATATGTCATGTCGAAGCTCTGCAGGTGCGGCGCAAAGTGACGTGGACGCGGAATGCGTTGAATCGTACCGATAGGTGTTCAATATCTGCGTAGCAGTTTTTAGTCGATTCAGGACAACAATACATCATTAAAGTATTACAGGCTGCAAGATCTAGAGTGATAGACCCGATCGTCATATTTTCGGACCATCCTCAGCTTACTTTGATTCATCTTGACGTCTGGCTTTCGCCTTTAATGCGAGGCCACGACCAGGATTTAGTATTTGGGTTGAAGTAGCTAAGCTCCGTGTCTTGGACTTGGCTTTTAGCGAACAATACGCCGGCAGATAATTCCGATACATGACATATTCTAGATCTAGGGAATCTTTACCGTTACCGAGGAAAAAGAGGTCGCAAGACCATGACCCTATACGGTATTAGCACTTGATCTCATGGTCTCGTGTTGTATTCTTTGTGTTGACAGGACCTGGTCAACATCTGGGCTTGTGTCACCGCTGATCCACTCCTTCGAAATGCTTTCAGCTAACATGTACACAACTTTAACGAGCTAACTAGCTCAAAGTACCCAAGCTGAAATTCGGTTTTTGAGAATCGTCAAACCCGATTTTAGGAGAGTATATTTAGACCACCATGCTCCGTCAATTTCGGAGCTCGGCCAAGCAATTCATAGTTTCGACCTAGCCTGTTAACAGCGAACCCAAGCGCAAGCCTAACCTCTTCTTGAATAAAATTTGAGGAGGTTAATCCAGTCTGGAGACCGATTATTGACTTGCAAACTTGCTCGGTTGGGCAATTCTTTCATTGATATCTCGAGGACTGCAGATTTAGAATTTTCAGAAGTAGTATGGTAGGTCGTTGTTAGAATATATCGAAATTTCTCCTAGTTATCTGAATCACAGGGACCAAATCGGTCTCTAATATAAGCCATTTAGGCAGACCTATCAATGATATTATGGTTGAACTTTCAGCTTACTATTCAAAGCGAAGCATATGTTTGCATTTAACTCTCTTGTTTTATTTTGTCATAGATAATAATTTTCCCTCAATTTTTGATTATCTATCTCAGCAAGACATTTGGCAAACTCCTAGCAGATTGCGAAGGTTATGATTGTACCATTTTTAAATTTCGAACCACGGTAATATAATCCGGAAGCCCGATCATGCATAATTTCGACACACGCTTCGGCGCCTTCGGATTGACACTGCCGTGCTGGGGTCCAGGGATTTATGAAAGGGCCATTTCGGCCCAAATGTACGAATTTTTGAGTATTGTAGTAGCCGGTGTCAGGAATCGTTAATAGAACAATTTCAAAATATTTAAGAAAAAAAATTGTGGAATCTGATATCTGTGAATCTCCATTGCTAAGCTCTAATATACGTACGTGGACACATTTAGAAAGCTAAAAGAGATAGAATGGACGTGTGGCAAGTACTGTCAACTATCAGTGCTGAAGCTGGTTTTCGAGACTGTGTTAAAGTCCGCTAACATCAAGCGAACAGACATAATATCAACACCACAACTTGACAACTCCTCAGTGCCGCATAGCCATAAATATACAAAGACCTCAAACAACTTCGTTTAAATATTCCTAGCTCGAGCGTCCCTCGTGAATGGTGGAGTTTTTACCCCGCCTAACAAACTGGGGTCGAGGCTGAAATACTTCTGCGGGGATTCCCTGGCTCGGTTGCTTCTTTGGAACCGATTCAAAGCAGGTTTTTCGGCAGGAACGCTGCTCCTCCCGGCTTGGCGAATACAAAAAGCATCCACTCAATCGCCCACAGAACCAACCGAAGCAAGAGGGGCATTTAGCGATAGGATTGTACTGTCTGAGATCTCGCCGAAAAGCCGCTGGAGATGGCACCGCGGTCCAGCTCGTATCGAACGTCAATCGGATGCAGACTCCGCCGAGAAAACCCTCATCGATATCGCCCGAGCTTCCCAGCTAGCTGTCGTCAAAGCGTTGATCGATGATCCATGTCATAACTACAATGCGCGATCTTTTGTGGGGTGATGTTCCCGACGGCTCCAGAACCAATTCTTCCAGGAGCACGGAAAGACCCAGGCAGCGGAAAGATCAAAGCATTACACGATGGAGCTTTAAAACGGGACAAACCTTCTCGGGGACCATGGTAATCGTAGTTGGAATGGCGCGGAAGCGAAACGATATAAAGGCGGCTCGAGGGTACAACTTCCTTAGGGTTGCATTTTTCTGCGCGAACAATATATCTAGATCGTTGTATCTAGCAGGACATTCTCGCATTAAATCTACCCTAGTGGTTAGTACTATAGTTTCGAAAATCCATAACAAATATGCATTTTTCAAAACCCGTGGTATGGGCTGCTTGCATCCGTGTGAGTCTGGCAGCCTTTGGAATCACGACTTCGGGGAACAATTTTCAGGTCGACACTGGTGCCGGTCTTGTCTACCAAGTTAGCAAGTATGTATCAACCGTAACTTTAACGTTGTTATAGGATCTGTTTACTAAACATCCCATACGCAGATCTACTGGCGATGTCGTTAGTCTGAAGTGGAATGGTGTTGAGTACCAGGAAAGCAGCAAGTATACTCAAATTAATTCTGGTCTCGGAAGTTCAACGGTCTCTGGCTCTCTTGTTAGCGGTTACACCAAGATCACCATTCAATCCGGTAGCCTTCCAGTTACTCAGTACATTGTTTCCAAGAGCGGCGACCCGACTCTGTATCTTGCCACATACATCACTGGAGAGGTGGATCCCGGTGAGCTCAGGTGGATTTCGAGGTTGAAGAAGAGTCTTCTCCCGACTGGTGTTCACAATCCCAGTGCCGATATCCAAGGTGGTACTGCTATCGAGGGTAGCGATGTTTATACTGTTAACGGACAAACACGATCGAAGTTCTACTCCAGTGACAGGTTCATCGAAGACAACGTTCATGGAGTTAAGGGTAGCAACGTTGGTATCTGGATTATAATCCCACCTCAAGCATACGAGACATCCTCCGGTGGCCCGTTTATGAGGGATATCAACAACCAGGGAGGCGACACTCAGGAGCTGTACTGGTACATGAACTCTGGGCACATTCGGACTGAGCCGTGGAGATTTGGCTTGAAGGGACCATACGCTCTGACGTTCAATACCGGTTCTACACCATCCGCTAGCATAGATACTTCATTCTTCAGTTCCCTATCTGTCAATGGCTACGTCGCCCAGAGTGGCCGTGGACGCGTTTCCGGCACAGTCAGCGGCATTCCAAGCGGATTCGAAGGCGTTGTTCATTGGTATAACTCCGACAATCAGTACTGGGTCAAATCGACTGGGTCTTTCACTTCCCCGTACATGAAACCAGGAACTTACACCATGAAGCTTTACAAGGGCGAACTGGAAGTTGCAAGTACCAGTGTCTCGGTTAGCGCTGGCGGAACGGCTAGCAAGAACATTGCATCGGCCGAATCCAGCCCATCTATCGTCTTCAGAGTCGGCCAATTTGATGGGCAGCCATTTGAATTCAAGAACGGTAACAACTTTTTGCGAATGCATCCCTCTGACTCTAGAATGTCATCCTGGGGCGGTACATACACTGTTGGCTCTTCCTCTGCCAGTGCTTTCCCTATGGCCGTCTGGAAGAGTATTGGAGGCTCCGCAATCGTAAAGTTCACGCTATCCTCCAGCCAACTCGTTCAAATGACACTCAAGATTGGAACTACTCTTTCCTTCGCCGGTGCGCGCCCGAGTGTTACAATCAACAGTTGGAGTGGTTCTGTTCCTGCTGCCCCGGTTAAGATCGATTCCAGAGGTGTCACTCGTGGTGCTTATCGCGGATACGGCGAGCAATATACCTGGACTGTTCCGGCCTCTGCCTTTATCTCTGGCACCAACACCCTTACCATTGGTGTCGCTTCCGGGTCTGACGGCACCGATTATCTTAGCCCAAACTTTATCTTCGATGCCGTTGAGCTGCAAGGTCCATCCAGCGGTGGCACTACCACCACGAAGACGACAACCGCTGCTACGACCGGCGCCGTTACAACTACAACTACTACCAGCACTACCCGGGGTACTACTACCACGACTGGCTCGTCAAGTGGCTGCACTGCTACTATCTATGCGCAATGTGGCGGTTTAGGGTTTACCGGCTGTACGACCTGCGCATCTGGAACTACTTGTCAGTACGGCAATGACTATTATTCTCAGTGCTTGTAGGAGCGTTGGGTATACCTTTTCGTAATGTTCTGTAAATACTTTGTTCAGCCCTTTCTCAAACTGTACATACCCAGAGCGTGTAAACCAGTGGGTAGGAATGTATATACATCAACCTTAGCGATTTTTCTTGTGTAATTTCTCTTTAGTGCTCTGAAAGATATTTAGTATATACTTAGCTGAGAACCCCCTCAGGTTCTCCTGACGATTTTTTAACATGGAAACCCATTTCTAGCCCCCCGCGATATCGTACCGTATACGACTTACATGTATGTACAACAAGAAAGACATTTGGGATTTCCCTTTCCAAAGTGGAATGCCGACAGCATGGCGGATCAACCGCAGTACTTTTGAGCAATTGAGTCATCTCTTTTAATTGGAACCCTTTCCGAATATCTGCTATCCACGCCTGCAAACTACTTCTAAACAGCACCCTTTTCTTCTATATTTAGTCGAACTACTAGTAAAGGCGTCTCGTGAAGTCTCATCCAATCCAATCCAACCCAACCCCACATTGTTAATTTAGTCCATAAGATCACGACGGGCCAACCCAACATGGACTTTACCTACTCATCCAACCCATCCCGCGTTATATTTGGTGTCGGCACACTTTCCAAGCTCCCCTCGGAGCTGTCACGACAAAATCTCAGGAGCCCCTTAATCCTCTGCACTCCACGGCAGATCTCGCGAGCTCAAGATGTTGCCTTGCACCTTCCAGTCGTGGCAGGAACTTTTGCGGAAGCGACCATGCATACGCCGACGCACATTACAAAGAAGGCGCTCGCCTTCTGTCAATCTTTAAACTCCGATAGCATCATCTCAATTGGTGGCGGGTCTACCATCGGTCTTGGGAAAGCACTCAGTATCCGAACGGATCTGCCACATATATGCATCCCGACAACTTATGCAGGCAGCGAAATGACTCCCATCCTAGGAGAAACGGAGGACGGCAGGAAAACGACACGGAGCGACCCGAAAATTCTGCCGGGAACTGTAATCTATGATGTTGATTTGACCATGACGTTACCCGCAGCAGTGAGTGCTACCAGCGGTGTGAATGCTATTGCGCATGCAGGTAAGCTAGGCATATCTTATTTGCAGTAGACCTTGAGGTGAGAGGCCCATTCGCGTTTCGTCACAACGATAACCTAAATATGATATACCGAAATAAAAAAAACACAACATATGCAACTCGCAGTCGATATCACATCTACAGCCTATGATCAATCGACTAACGTCACGCAATTCTCACAGTCGAAGCGCTCTACTCCGCTACAGCAAACCCGGTTACCAATCTACTCGCCCTCGAGGGCATCAAGTCACTCGTTCGCAGTCTCCCCACGATTGTGGAAGATCCGGCCAACGCAGAAGCTCGTTACCAGGCACTTTATGGTGCGTGGTTATGCGCTTCATGTTTAGGAACCGTTGGCATGGCGCTCCACCATAAGCTCTGTCATACATTAGGCGGGAGCTTCAACCTCCCTCATGCAGAAACGCATGCGATCGTGCTGCCTCACGTTTTAGCCTACAATTCGAAGGCTATACCGCCAGATATCCTGGCAAAATTGGCAGATATATTACCGGGGAGTGGTGGCGATGCGGTCAAGGGGCTGAATATGTTATTGAACAGCCTGGGGTTGAAGAGGGCACTGAAGGATTACGGTATGACAGAGAATGATGTGGACAAGGCAGCTAAAATCGCGACTAGCAATCCGTATTATAATCCTAGAGAGATAAAGAGGGAGGAAATACTAGAGGTCATTCGACGGGCTTTTGCAGGTGAGGAAGCTATAGCCGACATTTAAATTATCTGAAATCCCAGGGAGCGACACACTGTGCTTATTTAGAAACTGAAAAATAGGTAGGCTTGATAGGTTTAGAGGCTCCATATCGGGTTTGTTGATAGGCTTCTATAGAGCCCGAGGATATATATAAAACATACTGTGGCCAGGCTTCTGAAAGAACTATACTCTGTCTACCTAATGCACCATACTCGAGCAGGTGTTCTAGAAAGACCAATTGGGACGTCTCCCAACAAGCCTAGATCTCCTTCTAACTTCTGAATGCATTTGGATTTAGCATAGACATACATGTACATTTACATGTACATGCATACACGAACGCACGCACCGTCCGCTTCCAACTTTGTTTTCTCCAGATTCACCCTCGGTCCCTCCACCGCGATTTTTGGGGGAGGAAACACCAAACGACCACATGTGCAGCATGCAGCAGAACCAAATCGAAAGAGATCGAAGATGCTTTTCGACATCTTTCTTGGCAAGGGGGATTTTCAACCTCGTCGAAATCTTTCCATTTGAGTTTGTCGCTCCAGCCCGCGCCTGCAGGAGCAAAAAGCTACAAACAATCCGTGATTGTTCCCGTTATGACGTGGCAAAAAAATTAGGCCTCGGGTGTTATAGGCACAAAAGGACCTTTTAACCCGTACGCGGAAAAACGCGAAAAGGTGCTTGGTGCCTGCAGGCGCGCTGTCTTGTGCGGGTCTTCGAGTTCCAGGTGGCTTTTATAGTTCCGGAGTGGGGAAGTCCGTTGCAAGCCGTCCAGGGTGTTTCTGCCAAAGAATCCAGAAGAGTCTCCTGGCCTGTTTAAGGGGATTGTCTGAGGCTGAAGAGCTTACTTAAGAAAATTTACTGAAATTTTCTGCAGATCTTATCACAAATACTCTATCTACAGATTTTGTTTGCTGCAAAGCTGAAGATTTGTGACTCGATATTATGCATACTTGGAAAGAATTGAGGTTTTAGTAAATGCGGTCATGGGTATCTCCAATTAATATAAGGAAATTGAAGTATCTATATATATAAATATATTCATGATCAGATCTTGCCAATCCGCATACACATGACTGCATAAACTGAAAGCACCAAGTTGAAGCAAAACACAAACAGATGGATCGGTGTGAAATCAAGGCTTGATCGAGATTGCTAAACGCAGAGATGTTTAAAACCACGTTGGGTCGCTAGAGGCGAGGACGATATTTCGATAAATCGAACCAATTATATTAAACCTGATCTTAGCCTCCTGCACAAAATAGACATAGAGACGGCACTTCTGAAACTGCAGCATTAATATATGTAGTAAATAGGATATGACGCTAAAACAGCCATGGAAATCCTGTGGAAAAATAAATTCGGACCAGAAGCGTCCAGGGTGTATCCAAACGGAAATAAAAACCAGATGAAAACCAGAGAATGGCCGAAAATAGGAGGAAACCAGTGCTAGCCCAGAAGAGTTTATAGATTTTTGTTGCGTCTGCAAGAAAAGAATGTTGGAACTGGAAGTTTGAATGTTAATGAAATTCGTTAGATTGATCATGAACTGAAAATTGTCATTTTTGCCAAACAGGGACGCTGAAACAAAACGCTATAGACGCTATGATCGTGTGCAGAAAGTAAGATTAGTATATACCGGTTTCCCTTCTTACTTTAAAAGTGGATTGCAAAGAAGATATAAACAATGGGAAGGAAACATCTTTTTGAAGCAAAAATAAATGATTCTATCAGTATCATGACGCTATGGCGGAAACATAAGGATATCATTAAACCGAGTAACAAGCTCATGCAAATAAACATAAAAAAATACGAGAATAAATAATCCCGAATCTGGAATCCCAAAAATCAAAAAAAAAGGTATTATATAGGATATCATGAAATAAAATTCGTAAAAAATGGGAGAGCACGATTACCACTCTTCTCTTTGCCTCAAGTACTTCTTTGCCAGCTCATCCTCGCGAGAGGACAACTCCATCCAGTGATGAGAAACACAAAGCCTCAAAGGATCGCATTTCTCAGGATCAACTCCTCTTGTTACCATGGAATCATTACGGAAGATGTCCTTGGTCTTGCTCATTGGCATGGTGGCCAATGGCAACAAAGCAGGATTGGTAAGGTAGAAGATGGCGAGCTCGCGCTGAGCAGTTGCATCGCCTTCCTTTGCAGTGATGAGCCACATGTTGGCGGCATCCTTCATGGAGTAGCGAGCGATCCATTCAGTGCCTGCTGGTTGCGGAGACTTTGCCTTGAGGTCTGGGTTCTTGTCGAACTTCTCCTTAGAGAGGACTGGTAGAGCAGCGGCGGACTCTGGGGTGCGTCTCTTCGTGTGATAGCCAACAATTTCGTCAGCAACTTCAACCATTGTCTTAACAACATCGACTTTGAGTCGAAGAGCTGCGTTGGCCATATCCCAGAAGGCTTTGCCTTGCACGGTGAGATCAAGTTGGTAGGCGGGGATGAAGGACGCGACGAATTGGAGATCGCGGAAGAGAGTGCGTGGGCGAATGTCGGCTTGGCGAAAGAGTTGTTGCCATACCTCAACGATGATTTCGGTGGAAGGGAGATTATTGCCAACCGGCGTACGAGAGCCGGTGGGCGTCGTGAATGGTGAACCAGAAAGGCCAGCGTGACGACGCTCATCGGCATGCGCGAGACTCTCATCGAGATTGGTGGGTTGGGTAAGCATGAGGTTGCTCATGCGAGCGCTGAGCTCGCGAGCAACAGGCTCGAAATCGGGCGAAGGAGTGGTGGGGAAGGTGCCACGGCGAGTAAACGTCTTGCCAGTGGTGGTAGTGAGGGAGGCGACAATCAGAATTTCGAGTTCATAGAGGGCATTGAGCTTGTCGAACGGATTTGGGTGAGTGGAGAACTTGGTGAGGAGCCGGCGGAATGCAACGCCGTATGGGAAGCTCTGGTATGAGCCCTTTTTGTTTCCAGTGGCGGTAGTTGCGGTGTTGGCAGATCTGGCGGTGGCATCGCTGCTGGACGAATTATCTTCGCCTGAGTGAGGCTCGTGGCCGACAGTCTCGTAAGTTGCGACTGGCGCAGCTAATTCACCTTTTTCGCCGCGGCCGAGAGCCTCCAAGATACCATTGGCATGAGAGACAGACCTTCGCAAGGACTTGTTGCTCTTCTTGCGGCCTAGCTTCTTGGAAGCAACCGTATTCAAGCTTTTCGAGGAAGCGCTCCTCTCTTGAAGGGCGCGTTCTTGGTCTTCCCTGCGTTGGAGGCACTCGTCCGCAAGGCCACCGGAGAACCAAGCATCGGTCTCACTGCCCTGGCTCCAGACATCCAAGCCAAGATCGCTCAAGAGAAGGCCTATGAGAGACTGCTTGAGGCTAGTAAGGAACGCTTTCTTTTCTTGGTTCTCGCCTTCCATAGACCTAGAAGTGCTCAGAGTCGGGATGTTAGAAGTAGTCTTGGATCGTGATGGAGATCCCGCCAGAGGGGTCATATTTCCGAAGGGGCTCCAGAAGGCCGAAGTTGTAGTTGATTCTAGGGATAGCTGTGGAGTTGGCATGTTGAAGAGATCATTCTTGTCCATGAATGACTCGGAGACACTGCCTCTGGCGGCCCTAGGACGGGCACCTGGCGTTGAAGACAAGGCGGATAAAGTGCTAACAATGCTCTGAGACCTTGGTCGGCCAATGCCCAAACCAAAGAGATCGCTTGTGCTAGCTTTTGGCCTCAGCCTGACTTTGTCTCCATCGGCATCAACGTCGTCCATAGTCATGTTGAGACCACCGACACCAGCCAGATGGAACTCTCCCCTCTTCCTAACATTGGCAATCTCTCTCTCATCCCTAGCAAACAGTTCACTAGACCAAAGCACAGGACCGGTGAGAATCTCTTTACCAACAAGCTTATTGACGCACTTGTCGATCTCACTGCAGAAACGATGGATTCTTTCTTCACCCGTGCAAAAGTTGGTGACTGCGTATCGCTTCAGCCAGCCGCTCGTTATTTCCGCTTGCTCGTCGCTAAGCTTATTCGGGCCGCCATTGTCGACAGGGGCGGCCAAAGTATCAATGAGGCTATCACCTTTAAGTAAGGAGAAACTGCTAGTCGACATGCGATGCGTGAGGCTCGACTTGGAGCGCTGCTGGGATACCGGTCGGCCATCCTTCGTCTTTGGCGGAATCGCCATCTTCTTCAATGCCAAGGCGACATTGCGAGCGTCATCGTAAGCAGCGGAGTTGCGCACGTCGGTGACATACCACATCTTAACGCGAAGGGCCTTGATAAGCCGAAGCATTTCGGAGGTAGCAGCGTCATGTCTTTCTTGGCCCATTGTCAACCACACAAACCAAGCCTCAAGGTGCTCGGTGCAAGCGGCTGATTTCTCAATGGAAACGCGGAAGCCGCGGGAGAGGATATGAAGGAGAGGCGCAAATCCGTTGCGGGTAAGAGAGGGTTCAAGCTTGCGAAGAAGGATAGCGACCGCGCGATGAAAGATTTGACCATCAACGTAGTCACCACGAGCCATACATTGGGCCTGAGCAGCACAAAGCATGGTCAGGAGAACTTCGGGGTTGCCCTCCTTGTTGGCTTGACGCAGACGTTCGTTACTATCTTGTGGGAGGTTAAGGCGTTGGCGTTCCCGCTCGGGACTGCCGCTGAATAGAGCGCTCAATCCACCAGATTGGTAGTATGGGTTCTGATCTTGAATGTAGCTGGTCACAGTTGACGCAACGGGGGCGGCATATTTGCGATTCGTCGCTATCGAAGTTCGGCTACTGAACTTCTTGGACTGATTCTCGTCTTCCTCGATGAGTTCCTCCGGAACTTCGTACTCCTCAATAAGCTTCATGATAGCCTGCTTGACCTGGTTGTAATCCCTAGAAACTTCTCCCGGTGCGTCGTCATCGCTGTCATTATCACTGCTGCTGTCGCTATCATCATCATCCTCGTCTTCCCAGTCGGTCTTCATGCGAGCAGATACAGTCTTTCCATCGGAAGATACGAACAAGACAGCCCACTTCTCAGCGCATGGGTGTGTTCGTCCTGAAGTTGCCTCAGCGCCGATCTTTCTTGACATTTCGGTGACAGCAATCTTCACATCCATCATAAAAGTCTCCAGCTCATCATCGGGTTCCGATACGAGAGACTGAATAGAGTAGATGGATGCAGTGGAAGACTTGATATTGGGTGCAATAGTAAAAGAGTTAGGAGAGCCAACGATGGAGCTAGCATATTTTTCATCCATGCTGCCGTAGTGGTTATCGAGTAGAGGGGCGTTCATAGAGGAAAGACCACTGTCGCTATTAAGAGAAGAGCTGCTTTTGCTAAGCAGAGAAGCGGAGGTACCATTGGCAGTCTCAAAGATACTAGGTGGTCTTGAAACAGCTGGCCGGGCAGAGGTGATGGATCGGCCAAACTTCTTTGAACCAAAGTCCTTCTCGGACGATGAAGTGCCAGGTCTCTGTGTACTCTGAGGGTAGAGCGCGTGGAAAACGGTAACGATGTCGGTAGGGCACAGGACAAGGTAAGGTTGAACTTCAATTGTCTCTCGAGGTGAAGTAATTGTTTTGACTGGAAGAAGGATGGGGTTGCTATCCTTAGGGCGAGGGTTGCGGAAACGGGCCATGATACTCTCGACATGGTTGCGGACGATAGGATCAATGGGCCTGCTCGATTTCCTGTTCGAAAGCTATTAGAGCAGGTTTAGACACGGGGCCAGATAGCAGACAATACTTACAGTTCAACGAAGCAAATGCTGAAAACATCGGTGCACATTCGCTGGATTACGCGACGTAGAATGGCTTGTCGAGCATATTCACTGATATAATGACCCACCATCATACCATGGTACTATATGCAAAATTAGCTCGTAATTCTAAAGGGTAATCAAAGACTTTGACTCACTTCGGGATATTGAATAGCAGTATTCAAGTATCGACCAAAGAACCATTTGGCAACAATGAAGACCTCAGCAAGTTTCTTTCTCTTTGGGTCATCAATCTTTTCCAAGATGGCGTGTCCGAGCTCTAGGATGCCTTCAGGGATACCACCGGCGCACGGCTCGTCATCCAAGGTCTGGAACAAAGATCTGGTTGCCTTGACGTAGAACTCCTCTTCCTGTTTGCGGATGAGGTCTTGTCGGACCTTGTCGTTAGAAGTGTCTTCCTGACGGTCCAGCATCAACACAGCGGCGCCATCTTGAAGCATCTTCATGAGGCAGATCTCAATGTTGTTTTTGGCAGGCCATTCCCTCATGGATGACCACGAGTCCATAACAGCGTAAAGGAACTTTTCGCCTCGCTTCTCATTGAGAAGACGAGAGCAAACTGTCGACCAAACATCAGTTCTTCGGCGGTCCTCCTCCGAATCTGGGCCACTGGAATTGGCAAAGATGGTGTGTATTAAAGTGTGTAGAGGATCTAGCCTATGGAATGCAAGTAACTTGTCAACAGCAAGAGTAGGAACGGGAGCCGATGGGTTCGGTGTAACGTTCTTTCGGTTTGCGGGGAGCACGGATTCCTGGGTTTGGGTAATTTGGTTCGACTTGGCGATTGTGTCCAGATCGCCAGGAGATAGTTTACACAGTCTGTCGGCAAGGAATTTCGGATTAGATCGTAATGTAGAGACGAATAAAAGAATTGTGTCTCTGGTTTGAGTAGGGATGTCTTGAAGGAAGTTATGTAGGGATTTCGGGCGCTCCGATTCGGAGTCTCCATAAGAAATTTTCTGGACATCTAGCTCGGGTTGAAGCATAGCAAGTCGCTCACAAGAATCCTTAAGGTCATGAACGGCATTGTATAAGACGGCAAACTCCCGCTTCTTGTCATCTTTGAAATAGTCGACCATATGGGTCCGGGCCAAAGCTCCGCATCTTTCCAGGCGTGCTGATAATCCGGTGGATATTAATTGACGGTGTAGCCGTATCCTGGATTGTGTATGCTTAAGTTGTTGATAAGACTGGAGTCTAACAAGGTGAGCAAGCTCCGCCAGGGAAGTGGTGTTGCCTCCGAAGGTTCCGGACGGTGGCGGAGGAAGATGATATGTTGCCGGGCTAATCAATGGTTTTGTGTAGGTCGCGGCACGGGCTATTATGGCCGTCTGGCTGTCGCTCCCACCAGTATGCTGCTTTTGCAGTTTGCTATCGCTGTTACCAGTGTCATGTTTTCGTATCCGGCTTTCCTTTGGTTCGCTATTTCCAGTCTGGTGCCGCGATAACTTGGTATCCTTGGGTTCGCTATTGCCAGTGTTATGACGAGCAACAAGAGCACTCCGCGACTTGGACCTAGCCAGCCGTGTCCGGGACTTTGCCCTAGACTTTTCCTGTTTTAAGTTGTAGTCGTCCTGCGCAACACCCATCTTGGCGGTGGGTTGTGGAACTGGTTCAACTGGTTTACCAGATGAAACAGTTTTGGGGACGTTCAAAGATAAGCCGGTAGCGGAGGTTGAACGTCGTAAGCCTGAAGTAGGAGAAGGATTTCGAGAAGAAGGTTGAGAGATTACAGAGGGTGGTGAGGGGGTTGTATTAGATGTTGAACGAGGGCCTTTCGAGAGAGTGAGAGGCAGGGAAACGGAAGCAGTTAGCACATTGAGGTATACAACAGCAAGGGCATGCAGGTGATATGTATGCGTATCAAAACGCCAAAAATGCGAGTGATCGAGGACACACCCAGAAAGAGAGAGAGAGAGAGAGAGAGAGAGATAGAGAGAGAGAATTTTTCTTTGGGAGGAGGAGGGAAGGGAGGAGCAGGTGACTGAAAGTAATATCAGACTTTCAATCCCGGAACAGAAGAACAGCGTTTCGGGTATCAAAGGGAAAGCAAAGTCCGGTCAAATTTCAATTCGGAAGAATGGGTAGAAGGGAGAAGATCAGACGAGGAGAAATATCAGCTTTACACGGGTACTATGGAGAGGGGGTGGGAGGAGTATGTGCCAATATGTGCCTCTGCACCTGTGCATGTTGAGCTGTCTGCAGAGTGCTGTCGGTTGACCAGATGAACAACACACCATGCAGCGGTGTTGGCCAGTGAGGAAAGTCCCTCGGCCAGCAAAGCAGCATGCAGTCTGCTGGCCTAAGCCTGACTCGGGTCCCACCTTCAAGGCAAATGAAAAGAGAGAACGCTGTCAGACACGCAGCGTCTGGGATAGCGCCCAGGTATTTCATGCTGTGAGAATTTTGACAGCATAAACAATCCCAATGCAAGCTGGTCCCGCGTGGGCACGAGCGACCATGCCGAAAATCAAGATTTTCCATTCAAAAGCGAGCGAATCGCCACTCAGCATGCAGATAAAAGATAATCTGGCTTTCATTTCTCGCGAAAAGGAGGAGCGGAGGAAGAGGATCAGAGAGAGGAGAGGAGCGGCAAGCAAGGTTCATCATCTAGCAGCAACAGCCATGACGGGGTTGGACTTACGAGATAACGAAGGAGATGCTGTAGCTGTTGTCGCTTTCATCGATCCATCGAGCTTCTGACGGATAGGATCCGGCCCACCGGTCTGCGATTTCGTTGGTTTCTCCAGTATGGCGACCTTGCTCGTCCAATACCGCGACAAAGGTTTTTGAGGAGGATGTAGATATCGGACTAGGTACCTCTTTTTCCACTAGTTCAACACAATCGTAACGTCGATATCAAAGGTTGTGGTAATAATGGTGTTCGTAAACTGGCGCAAAAAACACGACGTGAGATATCTGCGTGAAGCCAAACCCGAAGAAAGTAACGAAATGCGACCAGGAAGCACTGGCGAGAAGCCGACTAGCTGGATTCGAGAAGCTGGAGAACCGGCTCCGGGGTATATTGGAAAAAAGATCGCTAAAAGAAATCGGTTTTCTGTATCTGTGCGAAGAAACTCGGAATGACGATGGACTCTGTAAGGTCCAAAGTATCGGATGCTATACCCTGTTCACCTGGCTGCAGAAAACTCCTGCTCCTCTTGTTGGCCAGGTGGGTATTCAGCCTTTTGGAGGTTGTGACCGTAATTATCCTATTCGACGGGAATTACGAGGGCTCTCAAAGAACGATACCGTTGGTTGGCTATATACGGTCAAGATATTGGAGATGTACGACGACGAAAATCCGACGGATGGGGCAGCTCTTTTAGAGCAGGTAAACCTCGTGTAGAATCGGGATTGGCTTGGTGACCTCTTTTGCGGGGCAAATCAGAAGTGCCCGCTGCTCTTTCCAGCTGGTTTCGGTATTCTCTTCAGTAATTATATCGTGTCGCTGCTCCGGCAATAGACTGTTTGTTGTCACCGAGGCAGATATTAAGGATTAAAGGGCCTTTGATTTGCTTTTCGCGACTATCCGTGGTTGAATCAAGATAATAAACAGAGGTGTGAACAACTCAGCACAAGCCCCGAAGAAGGAGGAGGGGAGGAGCCGTTATAGCTAAAAGGCTTGCTCGTTTTGTGGTTGACGATCTTGCGGACCTCAAATCGGATCTGTCAACCCAGCCTGAAAGTTCCGAGGGTCCTAGTTCGACGGGGTAGGTAGCTTCTTCTCTTTTTGCGACTGACGACGATTTCGCAGCGACAGCGACTTTTGAAACTAAAGAGCAGGCTATGACCAGGAGCAACTTGGGTAAGATGTGAAAAAAGCTTGCATAAAGAAGGTACTGCAAAAGCATGCACAATTTTTGCAATAATGCACAGAACAATCGGAGCCAAGACCTTAATATCTCCCAATAAAAAGCCTTGCTTATGCTCCCTCTCGACATGTCTTAGTGTCCAGAAAGCTTTCTCCTCTGCTATGCGCTGGTATTGTTAGCATCAGTGGCGGGGGGGAATGAGCCTATGGGTTTTTTGGTAATGATCCCTGAGAACCGGGGCGAGCGTTGAGAAAATTTGGGAGGGTGGTCGAACGATCAAGGGTGGGTGCAGCGATGAGTTGTCACCGCTTGATTGGCCGTTCAAGCGAACAGTCTCAGAGCTGGGAAGCTGGGAGCACCACAGAACAAAAGGGCTAGCTGAACCACCGGCAAGTCTTCCAAACACCAATCACAAGGCCTCTCCATCGTGGTTGGCTGTCCAGATCTATTCTTACTTTGCTCTGGTTCAAGAAGTGGAATTAAGGACTGAGAGGCCCACCCGAACCGACGGCTTCCCACGAGATTTGCCCGTCGTTCCCGCGCGCAAGAAGATTCGATTCGAGACGCCAGGTCTCGGTTTCTCGGGGAAGCATCAAAAAGAGCCATGATAGTATCCAGACTGCGTAAAGCTCTTAGAGATTGTCTCTAGTCAAAGATATGAAGCATCATCCCACCAATTTCGCGGCAGGAAAAGAGGGGAAACGGCCTCCACACCTCTAGTCATGTGACCTGAACTTCATGCGAGCCATCCCGTCTAGTGGTCTTGGCGTGCAGATGGCCAAGGATGACCCCGCTTTCTGGTGAGCGGCTAGAAGGGAGGTGAAGAAAAGGTGAGACTTTCCGCGACATTGGCTTCGTCTAGTGGGGTGGATATCAATGTTATCAAGGAGTTCACCCAAGAAGCAGAGGAGGGGTGATTATTTTGGGTATCTTGTGGCTGCGATAGCCGTTTCAGGAGCACCTACGTACATGAGTTGGGATTTTGTATCGTCAGGAATGGCGACAAATTGTAGAGGATACTTCTGGCTGGTAGTTGATAGACTCCTTACGAGTTCGATAAGTTATGTTCCGATGGTCTCGTTTGAATAAGTACGTGGGATTGCGTTGTATCGAGATTCTTAAATTGAGGGACTGTAGCACGTGACTAACACCCTCTCAACCTGTAGGCGAACCGGCAGTGCCGAAATATCAAATCTTGTTCTTCCTGAGCAATAACTCCAACAAGAATTGCCGTTACGAGCCAAGCGCGAATGTATGAACTCTTTAGAAAGGCACTAACTGAGAATCTGTTCCTACAATCGGTCGAATCAAAGATGCATAGACAAATGTCGTTTCAATAATATCCAAGGGTGTTCCCTAGTAAGTACATGTTTCCTATCCAGTTCCCAAAAGTACCTCCGAATGTACCAGTACTTCCATTGAGATAATCTTCGTCCCCGCTCATATCTAAAAGAAAGTCTCCATGCTCTGTGATAAAGGAAATACGTAATTGAAAAATGGATCAGGTGTAGATGCAAATTCCTTGCCCGCCATCATTCTGCTCATCCCTGACCGATGACTTGTCAATTCTTCAGGTTTCCCTGATACCCTGGCTGCATCTACTTTCTCCCTGTTACTACTAAGGCAATCATATCAATCTTCCACCCAAGGGCTTCTACAGCCTCGTCAAAGAGCTCAATCAGGCGGGCTTTTTCCTCGTCATTCCAGTCCCCGACCGCATCATTGATGAGTGGTAGTAATGCGCTAGCCGTTTCCTTCTTGACTGCCGCAGTGAAATCATCGATTTCGGTAACGGAGACATCTTTCCACCCGGCACGTTCATAGTTCTCCTTGACAAAGGCTGCTTCCTTAAACCCCGGAGGAACCGGAAACTTCCACGGTTCTTGCTCTGGCCTAATTTGTTTCATGGCATCATTGAGAATTGATAGCCAGCCAATATACTTCCAAGAGGTTATGATCGTAATCGAGCCGGGTGCGGCGACTCGATACATCTCGCTGTATCCGAGCTCGTAGTTTGGGCAGAAAAAGACACCAAATTGACAGAATACATGAGAAAACTTATTTCCTGGGAATTCAAGGGCTTGGGCGTCCATGGTTTTAGCATGAACCTGCGACAGGTCCTTGAAGAGGTTGGTACAATGGCCAACCATTCCTGGTGAGAGATCTGTAGCGTGGATCTCAGGAACGAACCCTTGCTCCTTAGTTGAGTTGACAAGAGCGGTGGTGACCGCGCCTGATCCGCAGCAGTTATCGAGGATGACGGAATCTGCTGTGATAGGCACTGATTGGGAAGCGGTCGACACGAGCTTTTGGGCGATTCGAGCTGGCCAGCCGCCAGTCAGCTTTTCGTAAACTTCTGCCGCCGCAAAGAGGTTAACGGCGGCTACTGACAAAGTCGTCTGATCGGACATTATGATCGATCCAAATATTTGCTTAGATTTTGATAAAAGAAGGCTCGACTGTGCGTCGATGTTCTGATTCTATGATAAAGTGATGGTCTCGAAAGTTCGTAAGAGTCAACTGGGGAACCCCTTATATAATAAATATCAGCTTAGATTACTAATGGTTACCACCGGCTACAGTGGGAATAGAGAGATTGGCTCCTAGGCGGAGGACAGCTGCATATTTGACGGTGTAGACAACTGCAAACTACAGTCTTCGGTAACAAGCAACCTTAAAGGGTTTGAAGCCAGATATAAACGCCACCAACTGTAACTTTTACCAAAGCGGATTCTTTTCAAGGTTAGATTTCCTGCATCCTTCCAAATACCCATCAAACAATTGCCAAAGTAGCAAAGTCTATAATCCTTTGAACCTCAGTCTAGCCAAAGATATAAATACAACAATTGACAACACGTAAGCCCCGGCGATACAGCCCAGAGCACCAAGTTAGTAATCGCTTGGAAAAATTCGGCATCCTAAACAAAAAGAACAATTCGCATGAAGCGCATATTTTTGCGCTGCCTAAAACGCATTTCCTCCAAAACAGCATCAGTCAAAGCGCACACGTCCACTGAAACGGCGATACCAGTGATTAATATCTATGGGTAGCATCCATCTAGTTATCATTCTAGATTTGGACTACTTAGTAAAGACCGACCAAGTCGGTTCGCTTAGGGAACCAAGGCCTCATAACTTCGTGTATATACCTAGAGTATCATCATTTAGACTTTACCGTGTTTTTATCTGGTTATGCAGGGGTGGTTTCCGACAAACGACCAAATGGCATCACACCAACCCCTCATACCTTGACGATAAGATCAAAACTTGAACTCGTAACTCGGAAATTATGCAGAAGATACCGGTATCTCACAGTGGGTCTCGTTACCAGGCTATATTGCAGCGAACAACACCAACTCCAGCTCGCAGTTTCGCCAAACTACACAAAAAGAAGGAGCACATAATTACTGTTCTTAAATAGCTAACATCAATATACATATAATAAAATATCAAATCATTAGAGTATTAAGGATCAAATATAGTCATCCAAAAGCATCAACGCTGGCGATCGGTACATGCATGCCGATACACCTACATTTATATACAAAAAAACGGAAGAACGCCACTGAAACCCTGGGTTTTCCTAATGCACAACCTTCGAGAAGAGCGCCTTCGCATTCTCGATGGTGCAGTTATCCCTACCACATAGGCGAACAAAATCGAAGTAGACCCCAGCGACAGCTTTGCACCACTCCTTATTCAGCAAATCCAACGGGTGAAAAATACTGGCGTTCGGGTACTGTGAGGTACACTGATTTAACAGGTCTTCTTTCAATTTCGAGTCAAGCTTCTCCCTATTAGGCTCAGTGAACCGATTCTGGGCCTTGAAGTTGCGGTAACCAAAGTCGTGGCGGTAACAGGAGTTTAGGAATTGGTAGCCATAAGGGAAGTCTTTATCGATGTGAAAGAACTTGGCGACTTCCTGTGGAACCGAGCAGCCATCCGAATCGTATATCAATGGAGGTGAGTTGACACCCTTTGCGCGGTATTTGTTGAGAAATTCGTCGAGAGAGACGGCGAATATGAGGTTGTTTGTTTGGCACTCAACTGGGGCGCTACAGGAAGGTGCAGCGACTGCGCGGCCAAGTAATACTGATCGAATACGAATGGCGTGGTTGGGGGTAGTGGCAATATGAATGTAAGGCTCCTTAGCTGGGAACGGATTTTTACTTTTTAGTTCGGCGAAGGTTTTTGATGTTGATGTCGACGTCGGTAACGAATTTGTGAGCCCCAGGAGGGTGGCTGATATGAATAGAAAAAGGCTCTTGGAGAACATGATCACAGCAGGACTTTTGCTGGAACGCTTTGGTTTGAATTATTGTCGAGGACTGATTTTCTTGCTGAGGCAACTGACAGAAATCTTTTCTCCTGGCGCCGGCAGTCAAGAGGTTTTAAATATTGGTACCGAAGATCGCGTGGATATGGGGGCCGTATTTAGTGACCTTAGAGTGGGTCAAATGGGCGTCTGTGCTCAATTGATCAAGCAATAGCTTAAACAGCAGCGATATGAAGCTTATAATATATACTGAATTATTGCTAGTTGTATATCCGACCGGGAACAGCTTGTCGACAATAAATAAGAAGTTAATAGTGGATAGTTCCTTGGTGTTGGATCATATATAGACATTCCATATAATATATCCCTTTCTCCACAGTTTAAATTAGAGGCCCCGCAAAAGGTTTCTGAGTAGAAACGAAAGTTTGTGACAGCTGAGCTAAGAGGATAGGCAACCCTGACCAAAGGCCTACTAGCTCTCGTATGTGCCAGCGATATTTGGCGGAGTGGGTTTGTCCAGTGTAGCGCCGTACAACGAGGGGCGAACTCGACGTGTTGACACCTTGGTAATGATGCCTAGCAGATTACTGATGGCGACCTAAAAGTCAGACGCTGTGATACGCCTGAACAGGAATTTGGCAAACTCATCTCTTATACTTGCAAGTTTGTATGTATTACAGAAATTTCTTTTGTTCAAGATCTCAGCTCACAGTGTTCTCACGGAATCAAGATTACGTCGCTACATATCCCATTTTCTGCGGCGACAACCCACATTATGTTCCGATTATCCCGCTCTGCCTCATCTAGTAAATCTGGGAGACAATCTGTTTCGTATTTTCTTGGGGCAGTGAGACGAGTTTTGGCACGGGATTCGATGAGTGGGAATCTGTTGTAGTATCAAGAAATGAGAAAACGGTCGGGGTCCACAGTAGAAAAGGCGGACGAGGTCACGATCGTCGCGGAATTCTCATTTCGCTGCCCAAAAATGGGGTGAGAAGCGGTGAGTCCGCACAACGAAGCCAATAGGCGGTCAAAACGGTGGCGGGTTCCTGGTTTACAGTGGCGGCCGGGTGGTCCCTTGCTAAGTCGAGGCGAGGAGACCCAAACTTGGTGGTGTGGGGCGCAACCGATTGGCTTCCACAGCTGAAAACCTATCGCGGGAAAGCGGTTTTTAGCGGCCTGTGTCACATTCCCACTTGGAGAAATATGCGTAACACCAACCTGCCACAGATAAAAATTTAGCATAAGGAATTTTGCGTGCTTGAAAGCCAATAACAGATTGGAGGACCCTTCGAGAAATACCGAACTGGCCGTTGGCCTGGATCTTATGTGTTCCCGAGTATGGTCCAAATCCGAACATCGGCTCTTCAGTTATATTCGTCGGCAATTCGACGTACAAATTTCGCCGATTTAAACTAGATTCTAAGAAGGGATACGTATGTATATATGCAGAGGATTTATCCAGGAAGCGGGCCTGCGAAAAATAGAAACCGTTGTATAAACCAGGAAGCCCAACGGCGATGCAACCCAAATTGGCACTTCATCCACAATTTATGGGGCTATTGACCGACAAGTCCAATCCGATCTCGTATTCGATACACTTGTAGATATAGATCCGATTAGTATTAATATCACGAAAAGTAAATGCTCCGCGAAAGTAAGGGACTTATTCGCAACCCGTTTCGCTCGCTTTGACCGCTTGATATTTTACAAACCCCACCTTCTCAACCCACCTAATCAAATCGTCTTTCTTGCAGATTTGTATGTCCCTGACAGTTTTCAACATATATCATTTTCCTAGAATTGCCTTCTTTAAGTATTGATGAGCCGGTGGGCTGAGCCAAGGTTCGAACAATCTAAACGGTGAGAGAGGGTTTTGAACAAAAATAAGTGCAATTGTAGCCGATATTCCAGGATCGCATTTAATATTTTGTCCCAGCTGTCGCGTAAATGAACGGCGATGGAGACACCATCCTTTAACACGGGTGAGATCTAGTACATGAGCTTAAATTCCTGATAATAATAAGATCAACCCAGTTAATTAAGTGCTCGAAAAGATTCCTGAAAATGATTGGTCATAACGTTATCAAAGTCAGGTTCCTATCCTCAAATAATATTTACTCTCCTCAGGCTTCCGAGGTAAGATCCGGAAAATCAAGATCCTTGTTCACATTAGCATTTATAAGCCGCATCTATGGTTCCACCGTCGAATACCCTTCAACATATCATATGTACGTACACTAATTGTGGGGCTGATTTGGTTCCCTGGAACACGCGTGACATTCCTTAACAGACAACAATTTTAACTCCAATGCAATGGTATTGTTGCGACCTTCATATGGTTTGCACTGAGTGCTTTAGATGGACAATCAATAGCTAGTTCTTGTTTCATCTCAACAATCGAACTCTCACAACTTCGAGCTAAAGTCTCAATACTCTACTCTTGGCCCTGGAACTTTAGCCCAAGCCTCTGGATGCCCCGTACTTCTTACCCACAACGGTTCATCTTTCCCACGGTCCTCTGCCGCATCAACCGCCATTTCCGCAATCTTCTCATACAGTTCGCCTGTGATCTCAAACCCATCTCCTGGTGTGTATGCCTCCGAGACCTTGGCAGTATTTATCAACGCCCTGACAACTTTCGGCAAATGCCCATCATCTTTGATCGTGCTTGCCCTATCCGCAACTCTCTCCCATTTATTATCCTCCTTGTTTTTATCTTTGCCCTTATAAGTCCTAACTTGGTCAAAGTTGATGTCTGCGCAACCCCTGGACACGTACATATTCACAGTCATCCACCCGAAATAGTTCAATAGGATCGATTTTTCTGCGTTCCCAAGCCATTTCTGTCGCACCCATACATCTAAGAACACGCTACTGGTGAGGGTATGCATTAGGAAAAAATCAAACTTGACCTTTTTGTCGAGCCGCGGGGTGGCAGAGGTAATGAAAGCCGAAGCCGAAGCGAGCTCCGCAGCAGCTTTGGCGATAACCTCATCCGAAGCAGTTGGTGGGATGTACCATTTAGACGCCAGGGAGACCATCTCTTCCATGGCGTTGGCGTATACAGCTTTGTTTTTCTGCGGATCGGACCACTTTGTCGAGTTTCGAAGCTTTTCGGAACCGTGCGCTTCGTTGAAAAGGGAGAGTATGGTTTCACCCTGTTTATTAGGGTCCTCTGAAGCAGCGGCTGAGGCGGCAGACAGACACTTTTTCAGATATTGCGACGGCCAGTTATCGTGTACAGCAGCCTGAGCTAGGGCTTCAGCGATAATAGCCGGTTGTTCGAATTCGACACCATATCCAAGATGGATCCATGGGTGAAGGAATCCAGCCACCAACCGCTCTGGCATTGCGTCGTTGATCCCTTTTTGTGAAAATATATGTTTCTTCACGGTATCTTGCCATCCAATCTCGTCAATGGAGTTTTGAAAGAATTGTAAGAATGTGTGGTAGTTGTCAGATTTTCCGAGATAGATGCTCCAGTCGTCAGAATGGGTTATGGTCTCAAGAACCGGGGGCTTTTTGTCACCGATGGGGATCTGCATGCCGACATTTGTATCATAGGCAAACTGGAGCTGCTCCGCGCTGGCGCCTAATGAGTAGATTGCGAGAAGGTGGTGGGCTAGGTGATTGTGCAGCCGGTCTTCCAAGTTTGAAAAGATGTGAAGATTATCATGATTCTGCTGGAGAAGAGCATTCGCTTTCGAAGTGGAAGCTGGAGTAAACCTGGGCAAACCTGCGGATGAACTCGGAAGCCCTTGAAGGGATATCTTATTAGATGTAGGTTTCTCCGTCATTTTGTTTATACAGCTGTCGACGATATTTTCCAGCGGATGATTTAAATTAAATTAAATTGGAAGTCGTTAGTTGGCAATATTCGGATTTCAGGATAGGACCAGACACGAGAGATATCCGGACCGATTAAATATCGATTGTGGAATCCAATTTGAACCCGGTATACTGAGTTCGCGACGGAAACCTTACGAGATTGAAAATTACTATGTCGAGCGAGATTGTCCTGCACCGAAAGTCTAGAACAAGCTCTATTCCTATATATATACTTAGGATGGATTGGATGTTAGGTAATCGTCGACGTACTTGTGGGTATTGGGATCAGGTAATCTTGAATAACGTTGAAATGCTTATATAATTACGTGATGACGGAGAAGAGGGGTAACCAGCCGCAGTGCATCGATATTCATCGAGGTTGCATGTTCGTGTTCGGCCGACTGTGTTGAAATCACGAGCTTCAACGCTTCATTAGCGGCAAGGAAATTCGAACGACGTAAAAGTAACTTAATTGAATGGCTATGGCTAGCTACTTGCTGATTAATTGGATTTAAATGACAGGTCTGGGCCACTGTATGTATCAGCACGAGCTAATAATACAAGGTCAGAGCCTACACCTGAACGAAGCGGTTGCGTCGTCTCACGTGGCGATCCGAGAGAGGCAACTAGGTCCTAGATCCAGCTGGATCGGTTATCTCCGAGGCCCAGACGCGGGGAAAGACGTTTTGTATCTGCCGATGATTACATAACAAGTCTTCAGCAACTGAATCTTCAAGGTGTTTGGTCCCAGAATCCAGATTGCTCTGTTTTGATGTAAGCACCCAGCTCTAAAATTCCGGATAGTTAGCGACAGACACTTTTTTTTTTGGGTCTATAAACATGCCCTGCAAGGGAATCTATCACGTACCGTCAAAAAACTCCCGGATACCATCGACCCAGATCCTGTTTGAATACGGCTTGGTTCCGGAACGAATGATCCATCTCCGATCAACTTTTTTTGGACAGCTGCCATACCGCGGTCGATTTGAATCCCGGTGGGACCAGAGCGCAGCAGAAGTAATTGGAGCCGATGTGGAGGACAGCCGGGGTTGCAGTTTGCTCAACAGGATTCACACCGCCCAAATCGAACGTTGAACTACCTACCTGTTAGCCTGCGCTCCTCGAATTCTTTCATAGAGTACCTCACGTATAATTCAACTTGAAAGGGCAATATGCCCTGCAAGTCCCGCTCCAGAGCTCTCTACCATTTCCTCGATCGTGTAAACAATATCAACGACCTATCCCTCACACTCGATAAAACAATCCTCTTCGAAAGGCAGATACTCAAGGTTGGAGTAGCGAAGCATCCGAAGCGACAGGAGGATACTATCCGGTTTGGCTTGTATCATTGGCAGACACTGGTTCTGAAACGAATGATCGAGGGACTCGTATATTCAAGATAGCACTGGTGCACTCAAGTACACTACATGTTAGGGGTGGTTTGATATACAACCAAAAAATTGGACCGTTTACTCTTCTATACCAAGAGCGACGACGAAAAGAATTGCCGTCGTCACTCATTTTGGTCACCGTCAAAAACCCACCCAGATATATCGTGCTACGACACAATTGCATAAGAATGCCCTGCAAAGCGCAAACCATTCCATACTATGACGCTGAGTCTATCTGGCGGGCCGGTGAAACCGTGGAGGGGCAACTGAAATATCAGCGGAACCTTCTCAGACTTATCCTAGAATTTGAGAAGCGCTACAAGGATGGAGTAGAGATGAGCAACTTCACCGCGTTGATATGGACAAAGAGGATATATGTGCCAGACTTTTTATGGAGGATTGGACTGGAGGATAACGGTTACGATGCCAAATATCGGCCTTATGATATAATATAGACTAGCCTTCAGTACTTAGATATCCTCTTTCTAGAAATATTTCGGGCGGCGGGGGTTCTCTGGAGGGGAATCTCATTCTGTTATGTGTTTGTTCGGGGATTGGTTCGGTTCTCATAAACGCTGAATTCCTAAGAATCTGGTGCTGAGTCCAGACATGGCCATGATGTAGCGAGCATGTCGCTGAAGCTCCGATTTTTATTTTATTTTTATTATCTTTTCTTCCTCAAGCCTATGGTAGAAGCTCATCCCACTGTAAAGTCAATCCAGTCCAGCCTTATGCCTTACGATCAATATCCCCTTCCAACGAGCGTTGGGAAGCTTAGATCCGACCCCGCAAATTTTTGAATAGCAAGGTTACCACAGCCGCAACCTTGCACATATGGAAGAGAAATACGCGTATACGTATTATTCGCACAAACTCCGATAACCTGAAGACGACATTACCTTTTACAGTCTCTTCCTCAATCTCGAGTATACTCTTGATAGCTATAGAAATCCCTTTTGGATTTCTTCGAGGCATTCCCTCGTAACAACGAAACGCGACTCGAGAAACGTTTCTAAGCTAGGAGCCCGTATAAATACTAAAACACGTGGCCCCACAAGAAGAATGCCCTGCAAAGTTACTCCCTTCGAAATTGGCCCTGAAGTGCGCATGAATGCAGACAACCGCGGTGAATACTACTTCAGAATTATCCGTGCCTGGAAATCGCAAAGTCGCAACTTTTCTTGCAGTCCCAGGTATCTACGGTGGTATTGGTGTAATAGCTCACGATCGTCGTTCTCGCTGGGATTTCGAATTCAGTGGTTGGTTTACGAGGATAGTCTTCGACCGACGAGGACTGCTTTACACTCTCCGAATCAAACTTTGGCAAGATAAAAAAAAATGCCCTGCAAAGTCACCCCTCTTGCACCTCATAGCCCCGCGCTCGACGAAATAACCATACAAGACCCCAGCTACCGCTACTGGCTGATTGATAACTGGAGGGAAGAAAACCGTGGGTTTTGTAAGCACCCGCTGTATCTCCATTGGAACTGGTCGAGGTTTTCTCCTTCGGTTCGTCATAACAAGATTCGAGATTGGCTTTCCTGGTTGCTGTTTGAAATCAATATTCGACGGATAAGAGATGGTTTACAACCTGTGGCCTTTCGATAGCAAACTCGGCATCTTACTCTAAGCGACCTTGTCCTCGAACTAAAAAACCAAAGTCGCAGCTTCTACACCGTCCAAGTTATACGGATTAGCATTGGTATAAATACCGCAAAGTCGAGTTCTCCACCGACACTCAGCTTAAGCGCCTGTCTAATATACGAGTACAATTTCCGACAAGCAAACCCCAAAGTCCTCAGACTTGATGGACGTACCATATCTGAATTTTTATCGATAAACCAGCCTAATGTCCAGACCTCGAAATCTTCTCGAATATCAAGCGCTAGATAATGCCTTCTAAAGCCAATAACTCTTCCACACTTTGAGTGCAGCCCCAAGCGAAACCAGTGTACAAAGTAATTCCCTCTACGGAACCTTCTTAACGCGCACTATATCACTTCACGAATTCCCTATCACTATTGGATTTCCGGGGATTTCCGGTCGCACTACGAAAGTCGCATCTGACGGGTGAGGAGCCACTGATATCAAATTCTTGGGGTTTGGCCTGGCACCGTATTCGGTTACAACTCGCTGGGTATAACTAACCCCGCATCCCATCATCTCGTCGGCATCCCACAACGAGATTAAAATTTAGCAATGCTTACGAAAAGCCATGCCTTGCAAAATAACCCCGTTTCCGCCCATCCACCAAGCTGTAGAACCAAAAAGGCTCAATTTCTTACAATTCTCACAACGCCGCAAGATTCTCGATCTTTACAGACAAGAAAGTCGCGCCTTTTGCTTCCACCGGCGTTATCGCCATTGGAACTGGCCTGCTCGTAAAAGGAGGACGACTATCCTCGAAAGAGTATTAGAAGAGATTATTTTCGAATATAATATTCGAAGAAGGAAAGGGCTACCTTCTCTGGGTTTGGACTTCTCTGCATAGTTATCGAAACACTGTGGGCATCTTTCATGAGTTCGTTGAGGACCTCTTACGCGATAACTTCGACTTTATAACAAAGCCAAGTACCGGCCCCAACGAAGATCGATAACTCACTATGGTACGAGGCCTCAATTGATCAAGGTGCTTAGCTACAAGTGATACATATTCCACCAGTCTAGATATCATCCGGTTTATACCCGAAAGGTCATCGCGACTGGGCTATTGAAAAACGCGAAATTGCGACCCACGAGTTGAACCGGATGTGGATAACTGACATCAACGAAACTACCACCTCTCAGACAAAGCGAATCCTGCACTGGTTATTCTACGAGGTTGATTTCGAGCGGGCGACGCGCCAACAAGGAAATCCCATCGTTGCATTGAGAGAGTCAAGGTTTAAAAAATTTTGAACTGGGTTGCGCTTTGGAACCTGTGTTGAGAAAACTTCGTTATAAGGCTACCCTGCTTCCACAAACGACTTCATCGCCGCATGCACACCAGTCGGAAAAACGAGAGTCACGATATTCACGTCGAAAAAGCCTCCCACAAGGCATCTTTTCTCGGGCTGCGGTAGCCAATATTTGTTCTCCACGAGTGGGATTCCCAACCTGCATCTGTGACAGGGAGAGCAATCTACAACAAATGCCCTGCAAAGTAGACCCGCTACCACCCATGGCCATGCGACCCAACCTCGACGTGACCGAAAGTGGAATCACTTACTTGCTTATATCTCGGCATCAGGGCCCTCCTTTACGCCGTCTGCTTTCCCAGTCCTTCCTCATCTGGAGAAACGAAAGTCGTGACATTTGCGCTGATGGGTATTACCGCAACTGGCACTGGCACGGGAGAAACGGGCACGGGTCGATATATCGGGTTCTCCAGTGGCTACTCTACGAAATAAATCTCCGACGCGCCCAAGCGGGTAGACAGCTTTTGGTTTGGGACGACACTCGTGGCTATTGACAGAACTCACACAAGTACCACACAACAAAACCCTGCTCCAAACGCACCAAGTGATATTTTAGCCATAAATTTCGGTGCCTTGTCTTCGGAGAGTCGTGAACCTCGGTAGTGAAAACATATATCTACTAGAAACGTTCTTTAATAAGACCTACGTATCTTTCAAGGTATCAAGCCTCGTGTTTTTGAGTCAAGCTTGAATTCTGTTTGAGAAGCTAAGTCTAGATTTTATGTACATAATCTAACATTGCAGCAAGATGTTTGATTCTAGCTAATCTAATAAGGTGAAACCTGCTGGTATGTACCAACGGGCTTGCTTGTTGCCTGAGTGCGGCTTTTGCTAGTAGTCTGCCTGCGGGTACAAGTTCTCTGACGGGTTGAGCCGTTGTTTGCCTTGCACTTGACACCGACACGAATCGTACGAGTACCACCGTTTTGAGTACTTTGACGATAGCTTCCATTGTTCCCAACGCTTTGGCCGTTGTAGTAGGTATTACTTGGTCTCTGGTAGTTTCCGGCGTTCTTGTTTCCGGAGTAGCTATTGCTGGGTGGTTGGCGGTTTCCGGAGTTCTGGGATCCATTGTAGCTGTTGCTTGGTGGTTGGGTGTTCTTCGGAGCTGTGTAGTAGTTACCGTTGTTGTAGTTGTTACCGTTGTTGTAGTTGTTACCGTTGTTGTAGTTGTTACTTTTATCGTTATTGTAGGTGTTCTTAAGCTGGGTACGGGGTGGGTTGACGTTCTGCTCGAATTGACCCTGGACGTTACCCGGTGCGCGATAGTTGCACTTGACGTATGTACCAAAGTTGCACTTCCTGACCATGCATCCGACCTCCGTGCTAGCCCTCCACACCATCTGCGTCATATGTCCGGTTCCCTTAGCGAAACCTTGGCTGTTGAAGTTGTACATTGTAACTTCTTTCATATACCATTGCTGCCTGGCCATCTGGTCCACGGCCTGGTACCCTGCAAGGATATTTTCTCCGATACGGTCTCGCTGCAGATTGGGCGAGTGCGCGAAAGCGCACACTGGGGTATTGCTCTGAGCGTAATTGACAAGACTGGAGGACCAGGTCAAGGCTGGAAGACCGTGAGCGGTACGGACTTCATTGTGGACTGCGAGAAGGGAGTCCCTGTACTCGGCTTCGGGCGTAAATATGGAGCCCGCATTGGCTGGCGCATTGTAGTTGACATTGTTTTTGCTACCACCTGGGTAGACTACATTGCTTCGCTTTTCCTCCTGACTAAAGCTTATTGGGTCACCGACTGGGAGGCTGTTAGCATTCTTGAATTTAGCTCTGGGATAGTGAACGATTTGTATTACTAACCGAGTTCAACGTCTCCAAGCTCAACGTCTCCAACTGTGTCTGTTACATTGGAAGGAATCTGGTCATCGACCAAAAGCTCATCGGGTTGCTGAACTTCAACAGTGCTGTTAAGTGGTGCCGCTAGGACAGTTGCTCCGAGAAGCGTGGAAAGAACGATTGAGAACTTCATTTTGATAGAGGTCTGTAAATCTTAAATATAAATAATGAGAGAAAATATCGATAAATATGGCAATGAAGGAAAGTGAGTCGAAGTCTTTCGAATGAAACCAGTTCTAGAGACTCGAGTTTGTAAAAGCTTGCCTGAAGCTATGCAAAAGAATGTGTGAAAGTTGGAGAATGAATGACTTGCTTGTGAGCTGAATTGATGATTTTGAAATAGTACTGACAGAGGACGAAGAGAGGTATTTTATATCACAAAAGACCACGCACCGATGCAGGTACGCAAGATTTACCGGCCTCGCAAATCTCTGTTGTTTAACGAACGGCATTACCGACAATGGCTGTGGTCGATCCCGTCAACTTCTCTATCACGGCTCAACTTCCTCCCAAATGAATTAGGCGAGTTTACGTCTAAGACGTCAAATTTTCCGTTGAAGGCTCCGAAACCATGGTTAATGTTCTTTTTTTCGAGTCGGCAAGAAAAACCCGAGACGGTATTTCCGGGGTTGTGGGCTGGCTCCGCCCAGCGCTCCGAGCATCGCACCGCCATTACATGTATTTGAGATCGTTACTTCCAAGTTCTGGTTAAATTAACAATGCATGGGCAAGTTTCAATTCATTCAAGACCTTCCTCTATATTGTAGACGATTTTGCAACCCAAAGAACAAACTGTGTGTATAAAAGCCGTATTCGATATTCGCCAAGATGACATACCAGGCGAGTGGGTTCTTTTGGTCTTCGGGAGTATATATCTCTGCTTCATCGTGAGACAGGAGTTCGAATGCGAGTTGCCTCGTTTTGGTATCGTGCGACTGTGCCACTTCATATATCAAAATTGGAACTCGACAACACAAATGTTTTGGAAACCAAAGTTGGAGGTCCACATTCCAGATGCGAAGAACTTCCTCTCTCGCGGAAACCTACCCTGCAATTTTTCCTCTTGAGACTGCAAGCGCCTCACCAGGCGCGGGGAAGATAGAGACGACATAGAAGAAAGCCATACCTGCCATGAGATTACCTGTCAAATTAGGAAATTATTTCTCAACAGTTTCGATTTGATTCATATTCATAACTTAGATCAGTGAATGCGCAGCCAAAAGATCAGTCCTTGGTTTGTATGTGTTCGGGTCCCTAGGACACGTGCCACAGGTCTTCCGCGCTGTTGTTTTCTTCACTTTGTCTCGTTCAGAATCTTGTTTACATCCTAATTCCTCAAGGCTCGTCATCTCAATCCAACTTTAGGCGATCCACCTTCCGAAGTCTTTCCAGAACCCAAGCGCAAGTGTACAGCATCTCGTCGTCGTTGAACCTGACTATCAGCTGCCATAAACAATTCCTCAAGATGCCGTGCAAGTGTCTCGATCCGCCTTTTGATATTTTTGCTCAGTCGCTCTTCAATTCTCGGACCCGTGGTGTGTCCTACATCTTCTATCACAACACAGCAGATATCAAGCCACGGCAACGCGAAGGGAAAGCTCCAAAGGCTGAAGGAGTGCCGTTGGTGGAAAGAATTAGAACAACGAACCAGAAACTAACGTCGATTGCTTAGTCAAGCTGATTCGATGTCCGTGGTGCTTGGGATTTTGTACTAACCACCTCCCCAAATCGATCTGGAACAAGCTAGGAGTCCCGGAGCATCTCGAGCAGCCACCCTTACGCAAACGACCGTCCCAAGATGCCTTGCGGGGCAGTGTATCCTAAGGATATCATGAACTTCATTCATCGCGGAAACGCATTTAAGTTCGGAGATACGGATCCGTTCCGATTTTCCTCGATATGGGCCCAACTCCTCACCCAACGAAAAGCCCTTGAGCGTTATAGTCAGGAGAGAATGTGGAAAGATTGGGGACGGTTCAGAAAACAGAACCCATCTCTCATTCAAAGGATTCAGATGGCAAATAAGCAGAAGTCATCGACGGCCGTTTTTCAATCATGAAACAATTAGCTTCGACGGCTAACAAACGATATATCCTATACACAGCAAACGATTGGCAGCTTCTACTGTTCTATCATAACCTCTCTCTTATCATCGTCTATAAAAGGTTTTTTTTTGGGAGGGTGAATAGAAATTAGGGAGGATAGTCTGTGGATTTGATTCTTCGACATTGCCGATATTTCGTTACGGGGTTTCGGACTGCGTCATTGAACTCGCTCAGGACCGCGCCAACAACTATGACATTCCAGATATCGAAACTTCTTTCTCGGATTCCTAAATCACGTCTCACTACCATCTCGGAAGGCTTTGTAAAGTGGACGGCTGTGATCGCTTCATGGCAACTCCTGCCAAATTCGAGAAGAATCCGCCATGTTCTCAGTCTGAATATGCAGCCCGCTGTATAGATTGATTTATGGCGGGTCTGAAACACAGGATGGCTCGAAGAGTCACAGGCCGAACAGTTCCGTCGCTTATGCAAAAAGTCCGGAACAATAGCACGTACCCCACTTCTACCTCTTCCAATACGTGTTCCCAGGCTTGGTACGGTCGCGACAAACAATAACCCGCAACAGTTTCCCAGTTTTCCCATGCAGCTCTCTATTGCCCACGTAACACCAGACCGCATCCCAAATGCCTTGCACGGTTTCCCCGCCGCTCTTGAACACATTGCCCATCACGACGAAAAACGGAGTCAGGACTGTATCTGGAGCTTATGGCGACTTAGTTGAATCTTACCGGCGACTTGATTTGTTCAAGTACGAGATGTTGGTGGATCTTTGGGCGCACCACAGCTTTAGAGCAAAGAAGCGACCATCAATGCTTCGAAGGATCAGGGATCGAAACCCGCTACGACCGGCATAGTTTCACTAAACTCCAATTTGATATACTCAAATTCAGCAGAAAATATTTCGAAATACCGAGCTTTGGTAATTCATCTAGCCATGAAAGCCATTCGGAAGAAATTTGCGAGATCCCCCCTACGGCTAGTATATTCTTCGCTCGCCCGCCAATCTCGCACCCCGCTCAGGAGTTGGCAACAGCGCGTCTTTGGTATCTGTTCATTCAATTGAATATTTCGATATAAGCGACTGTCAATTGATCAACTGTTCTTCAAACCGATATACGGCGGTGATAACGTGACGAGTGGAAGGACAGCAGCCCTGAACCTTACAAGTCTCCTCTAGACGCTCTTGTTGGGGGTCTGGACACCAGGAATCCCAATGCGATTCGCACGCTCACGTCCACCTGTCACTTTACCAACGCGCCAAGGCGATTTCATTTACGGTAATATTTTGGGGAGGAAGGACAGACGCGATCTAAAATTGTTATTCCAAGATAAAATAACACGGAATTATAATCACTGATTTATTGATGATAGCTAGAAGGCGCTCTACAAGCTGTGGAACTCGCTTCTTAGCTTCAAATATTGGAGACAAGGGCTGCAGAATGTGTTGGTGGGTATCTCCATATACCATACAAGAATCCGAATCTGAAGACGGTTCTGATCTGATGGTATTAAATTTGTTCTCGCTCGGTTCAGTCTGCTAGAAGTGGGTGTTTCTATGGAGCGTACTTGAACTTATTTATTTGTGCATTATTAATAGTCCCGCTTATCGGTCTATAATTGTGTGCATAATGAGTTCACGACGAGAGGTGTGCCCTGCCACCTTTTAACGACAGCTCTAGTAAACGCAAACAATTCACTCTTCTGGAATTCTCTACAATAACAGAGACCGTGATACCTTTCTTCCTTTGTGTACAGTTTGTAAACTAGTATTGGGTGTTTTGAAAATCTACTATTTAACCCTGATTTGCTCTTAATGATAGTCGCAGGGGAACATCACTCAGGAGAGAACTTGATACGACATAGACCTTTCCCAAGTCCTAGCGTGAATTGATTGTCTATAGATCTACTTCCCAGGGCTAGAGCAAACCTAGACCAACCTCAGTTATATCAACTTGATTTAGAACCATAGAAGCTCTCCCACGCCTCGGGGATAACCAATCTTTATTTTCGCATTTCCTACGATCCAGATACCAATATTTACTGCCTAGTAATCACAACAGCCCTATACTTACATGTTCTCCATCAGTATTTGACAGCCACAGAAAACGTCGATGCCTTGCAAAGGTTCGATATTGCCATCAGAGGCGGCTTTGGATACGCTCAACAACAGAGAATGGGATATCATCATGCGGCGGCGGCGGCGAGTAGAAAATCACTGGCAGTACGATTGGCCTCTATCACATCCTGATAGGCCTCTATCAACGCGAACGGCGCGACAAGCAGAAATCAATGCGCGACAGGAACAATGGGATATGGCGCGTCTAGCAGAAATCCATCGGCATCGTACAATCTAGAAAAGGCAACTTGGCACACGCAAACAACCAGACAATTAACTTCCCGAAAGCCGCCGAATCAGCACCTCAACCGGCCCCGAATATTTCTTTCTTTTGTTACTTATATATCCTCCACAACGGTCTATCTAATGCCATGCAAAGCTTCCGGACCACCTTTGGATATTATGCGACATGCATCCCCGAGAAGTTTATGGGATCATTTCGCGAAGAGACAACACAGGATCAACTGCTGGCCGCGAAAGTCCTCGAGGCGACTAATTCAGTCCATGATGGCACAATATCATTACAGAGAGAGGTTGGAGCGACGACGGAGAGAACAAGCTGCCCTGGGATCCGAAAATCCAGCTGAATTAAGCTGAACATCAATCACGATCGTAGGAAATATCGATGTACCAACTAGTCTGGAAAGTATTCCCGTTTTCAAATACGGTTCCCGGCCTCCTGGGCAATAAACGCCACTTTTGTCTTTCTACCAGATCTGAAGCATGCCCCATAATTCTACCCTTTGTTCAATCTTATACCAATCAAATCGACCCGACATGCTTGGTCATGCGAGCTTCTGTCTTAGGGTCTCCTCCGAGCTGACACACAAAGAGCTATATATGGTTGCCGAGTGGGCCCCAAGAGCATACTACAAGCTCGCAGTGAACTCCAACGGCTTCGGAGATCACCAACCGCTGACAATGCCAAACCATAAGCAATTTCCTAAATAGGAGCTGTTTTTCAAGATTATTTGGGTGTCAAGTTCGATAGAAAATCAGGCATCGGTAGTTGGGGAAGGATTCGTATACTCCCGAGTTCAGGCTTTTTGGATCTGACGGCTTGGTAGGCTTTCATTTTGTATATAACCTTTCCTACTACGCAGCTCCCCATTATTCTCGAGCCCGTTCATATATCAGTATTTAGTCTACCAGTTTATACTTTGGTCTACTGCACCCCAATTACCCGAACCAAATTACATCAGTAAAGAGGTTGCTGGAGTAAAACATTAAATTTGACGGAATGCCTTGCAATGGGTCCCTTGAACCATCCGATCTTGCTCGAGACGAAACGCCAAAAGTTGTCTGGGATTGGCTCATGCGAAGTCAGCTGAGTGCAAGAAGGGCCAGCACATGTCCTGAACTCCGGGGTCACCCAATCGCGCCGATCGTCGAGATACTGAACTATGAGAACCAAATGGCAAATTTTAGAGCGGCACAATGGCGTCGGGCAAACAAATGATGCGGCATAGCGGTACTCCAAAACTACCATGGCCGGCATGGAGTTCTCCCTTTAATTTCATATTACAACAGACGCGCTCGCAAAAGGATGGCCGGCCACCAAATACCGATTTCAAGATACTTTATCAAGCTTTACTCGACCTGGCCAACTTTCATGAGTAGACCTTATATATAAGTTTCGCTGAGGTCGACTTTGATTGCTTCTTATATTCTATGATACGTTAGTCTGTGCGATTTGATCACGAGCGAATTGGACGATGCGGCAACCGGTTCAACCTCAATACTCGATTAGCCGACTGTATCGGGACTTGTTGGCCGTCGTTGCTCCCCAAGTATGCCTTGCCGGCTTCTCCGAGTCGCCAGCGGTCTAATCAGATTGAAGGGTATGAATAATTTCGAAAGGACCGCTATATATCCGGTTTGGACTGCACGACTGTTGTTAATATTATTTAATATAACTTATTAATGTATATATCATAACAGCTCAGAGCCTACCCGGTCGGCCTCGGACCTAAACTGAATTCCCAAGATAATCAAGTAGACACCATACTAAGAAATAATTTTATCTCGCTGTTGCTTTTCGTTTAACAAAATACCACTAAGTGTCAGTAGACCTTTTCTTCCCGCCAAAGCCAATAAACTTTCGCCAGTTTGATCCTTTGCATCAACATCAGCCCCATTATCTAAAAGTAGCCGGGCCATTCTGATATATTTGTCCCCAGGGCGTAGACAGTCAAATAATGGAGTGAAACCAAGTGTGTCTCGAGCATCAACATCCGCTCCAGCATCGATTAGGATTTGCGCAGCCATATGTTGGCCCGACTCAATCGTCGAAAATAAAGCCGTTCTCGCGGTTCTATCCTGGGCATCAACTTTCGCCCCAGCCTTGAGCAAAAGGTCTATCGAACCGCAATGACCTCTCCTAGCCGCCTCAAATAGAGGTGTTCTGCCGTCCGCATCTTTACTATCGACGTCTGCTCCTGCGTCAAGAAGTAGCTTTACTATGGAAACTGGATCGGCCGCGTTACTGATCACTGCAAAAAGCGGAGTCTTCTGCCCGATCACTGAGCGCTTATTGATGCTCATCTTCCCACCGTGCTTTAGAAGAATCCGAACAGCCCCCTCACGACCTTTAGCACACGCCACAGAGAGCGCCGTTTCTCCCAAGTCCGTCACAGCATTGACATCTGCCCCACCATCGATAAGCACCTGTAATCCGTCATCCGTTCCAACTTCGGCCGCAAACCATACCGCAGTTTTATTCCCAATAGATACTGAGTGAACATCGGCACCGTACCGCAGCAGCAGTCGAATTATCTCGGTACGCTTGTTCAGAGCAGCGAAATGGAGTGCCGTTTGTCGGTCCACAGTGCGAGCGTTGACCGCGGCACCGGATTGGAGCAAAAGTTCAACGATATGCTGATCCCCCCTTCTAACGGCTATATGCAAGATAGTCCCACCACCTGTACCTTCAGAGTTGATATCCACTCCTTGTTCCACCAGGAATTTTATTATACCAATATTTCCTTTACCCGCAGCGGTATGTAATGCCCGAGTTTTGTCCGAGTTTCTAGCAAGAGTGCTTGTTTCTAACACTAGCTTTACTATACCCAAACTCTCAGTTCTGGCAGCAAGTTGAAGTATTGTTTTGCCTGATCTATTCTCCAGGATGGCCTCCGCTTCAGGGTCCAGTAGATACCTGACCACGTCTTCATGGTGTCCGTTCATCGCTTCATGGAGAGCGATAGCTTTATTGTTCACCCAGGCGAGTGCATTGCTATCGGCACTTGATCTGTTTCGACTATCGAATAAAGATCTAAGGACAGCTAAATGCCCTCCTCGCCCTGCATAACGCATCGCTGATCTGTCGTCGTGTGTTTTCCAGTTGGATTCGAAGGCTAGAGCGCCATGTTCTAGGAGTATGTTCACCGTTGATGCGTATCCCCTCTCAGATGCCAGATCTAGCGGTTTTTTTGTGGCTTTATCTTTCTGCTCAAGATCAAGCGGCGCATGCTCCAACAGTAATCGAATAACCTCGTCGTGGCCACCATCCGCCGCCACATGTAGCGCGGTCTGATTTTCAGAATTGTCGGCAGACACGTCCGCACCTTTCACTAGTAGTAGTTCCACTAGCTCAAAGTAGCCCTTACCCGCCGCCAAGTGTAAAGCACTTTCGCCTTTATTATTCCGTTTGTCGATACCCAGATACTTTTCGCCTAAAAGACACCTAACGCACTCGAGGTTACCACTGGATGCTGCGTACATGAGGGGCGTCATTCCCTGCAAATCAGCTGTGTGAAGATCGATTGTATTGCCCATCAGCAACGTCTTGAGGATATTGACGACCCCGTTTTCCGCTGCGTGCGATGCCGCCGTTCTCCCCTCATTGTCTTTGAGAAACCTGTCAGCGTTGTGTAGAAGTAGCAAGTCAGCCATTTCGCTGTTCTTATTTTTCAACGCCCAGGCGAGGGCAGTAAGGCCATTTTCGTCCTGGCCGTTCAGGTCGGAGTCCGGTTTGCGGGCGAGGTGCTTGAGCATAACTAAACTGTTCCTCTTTGCCCATTCGACCACTGTTAGTCCTGCCTGATAGTTGGGTACCAAGTTTTCTTTGACGCCGCTAAGCAACAGCTTCGCTTTCTGGTGAACGAGCCCTCTCTCTTCCGCAATTCGTAACCCAATCCAGCCATAATCCTGAAGCATCGGCTCCATATCTATGTCGGTGTTGTCGACCAAGATCTGACATATGCCGTTATATCCGAGGTCAGTTACTTGTGTGTCGACCTCCAACATGGCGGCATGATAAAACTCAACCAACGCCTTACAAGCCTGATGACGATTCACAATCTCGGGGTTATTGTGCAGCCATCGTAACAAATCTTCTGCGGCTGGCCATTCCCCTTGATTTCTATAACCCTCAGACTGCTCTATCGCGGCGTCAAAAATGGCATCCACCTTTGGCATTTTGTCTAGGTGTTTTAACACCGGGAATATGCACATGTATGCATCCTCTCTCGACCCGAGCCCGGAGTTTTCAAACCGATTAGCCATATCTTCTACGGTACTATTCTGAAGTACCATCGCGATGCCATTTCTTCCTGTATTATCTCTTGTCTCCGTTTTCCCCCCGATCCCGGGGGTTTCTTTCAGAGCAGCATTGAGGAAAAACATGAAAATATCTTGCGCGCACATCTGGATTGTTGAATTTTCAGTCCTGACATGTAACACCCGTTCCCCTTCGGGCCTCAGATTATCGTGTGCCTGTGAAGCCAATAGTCCGAATAAATGCTTGTTGACCGTGAAATTTGACCCAGTGTGCAGAAGTGAGATTGGTATCCTCCCAAGTGTCGCACTCAAGCGTCTCTGAACCCAGACGTGGTACCAGATGTTTGTCGCGCTCGAGTTTTCGATCGAAATGAGGCGGGAGTTGGAGATATTTCTGTCCTCCATCCCGTCGCGGATATCATATACCATAACGGATAAAGCCCACAGGCCTATAAGAGCCTCGAGTTGTGACAGATTCACCTTCCAAGACAAATTGTCCCCTTTCTCAATGTAAATACTTGCCGGTGCCGAAGAAGGTGCGCCACTGTGGTAGGATTCGTTACCATAATCGAGTGGATCGATTTCTGTGCTGGATAATATTGTCGCTCGATCAAGGTTCGAGATCGTGGTGGTATTTATCGTGACTGGCCATTTGAAAACCTCACCCGGCAGGATCGGTGTACCTCGTATTGCGGAGATGATTTCCATAACACCTTCGATAACCGCTGCTAACTGTTTGGCCGCGATGCGGACCTCGAGATCGTTCCACGAGGGTCCGCTCACCCCGCTCGTAATACTGGCGAGTTGCTGCCGGGTCTCTATTGGATCGCTGACATCGTTTGATAGACGTGGTTGACCGGTGCCATATTCGACATCGGAGTCGTAATCTGCGAGGCCATTCATTTTCTCCCGACGACCAAAAATGCCTGGGTGAGATAGCCTTGTCGTTAGTCATAATTTATCTACCGTGTTCTACAATGTGGCCAGGATTGGAAGCTTGGAGAGACTTACGTTCAAACCTCCCAGTATCATCAATCCCAACAGTTATCGTATCGATCTTGTAAAGATGCATCGCCAAAAGATCTAATTCATGCCCGTGTAACAGCTTCGGATTCTTAGAGAATGCGTATTTTCGGTTATTGCGCCTATCAGAAGACCCAACCACGTTCTGCATACCATCCAAACGCTGCGTCCGAAGCATGGCCCGAATTATCGCCATCAACATCGTAGCCCCTATCTGTACCAGAATAACGCTTGCATGCATCGCTCTCAGTCCCACGAATTGAATTATGAATCCAATTGTGGACGTTACCACGGCGATCCAAAGAACAAGAGTATCGCCACCTTCTTGATCAGACTTTGTCGAACGGATATAGTGCGAATTATTCGAATATCCGATGAATGAACCGAAGACTTGGTCGCCAATACTCTGTCCTCCGGGCTGAACCCAATAAATCTTGCATTTGTTTTGTGGATCTTTCTCCAGTTGCTTGTAGTGGATTTCGTCCGTACTACGTTCAATGATGAACGCGCAGAGGAACATTCCAAAGCAGACCAAAACAGTACCGCAGAGTGTCATCGGAAAGGCATAATTTTCTGCAGGTCCTCCACCAGCTATTTGGAAGCTATTCGGAAATGTATAGACCGTTAAAGCTGCAAACACCAACATGCCGATTTGCAGCAGGATGCCAACAACAGCCGCGCTATACGTGACGACTATGGGTAACCTCGTGATCCCCACATTCAGCGAAAGATTGGGTCGGTGATGTCGAGACTTGAGCTCCTTTTCCAGATGGATTTCCACATTCGATCGTGCTACTTCCTTCCAGTACGGTGTACCAACATCCGAGAAGAGCCCCAGAAGCAACTTCCCAGGTTCAGTAGCCGATTCCTTCACCATGACCTCCAGTATCCGCGGTTCTCCAAATACTCGCGCTATGCCACCCTCGTTGAATAGTTCTGCGGTTGTTTCGGAGGTGCAAGATAGGAGCTCGACTTCAGCGGTTCCGGGGCTTTCCTGGGCCCTCCCTATGAACGCACGCATCGAGGGCGTGCCACATACTCGAATCGCAGAGACCACAGCAGTCAGAAGGCCCAGCGGGGCCATTGCGAATATTACATTGTCCCATATGCTTAGAGATTCGCTAAGGAACTGTTTGGTTACCTGCTCACCGAATAGTGTGATGAGCGGCGCCTGTATCCGGATTTTCTTTTGTTAGCCCATTTGCAAGTAGTATGTCAAATGGTAAACTCGTTAAACGCAGACTTACCAAGTCAGTGGCAAAATTGTTTGTAAATTCATCCCAATCAAGACCGTTGACACAACGGATGGCCAGGAGCAAAGGAATTATTATTGAGCCTATCCAATCGAAATCATTAGTATCATGTACATAGCCGGTGTATTGATTCGAAGGCTTTGCCAATTTATTTACTTTTCCGTTGCATCTTTCAGATTTAGATATTTGGGTAGTATTCAAGCAACTTAGCAGCGGTCGCGAGATCGATAAATTCAAATTTTGGTTCTGGTCCAGCATTTGTTCGACGTTCTAGTTTATGACGCTGTAGCGATTGCTCCCGAACCAGCCTAAAAACCACCATACCAATCGCCTCGTTAGTCTACCAACACAGTGTGCGCGCTATCAGCCGCTCACCAAGGACCGCGAAAGAGCTGATGTCGACTTCAAATGCTGCTGTTGAGGATCCGTGGGTTGCTACTGATGTAAAGATTCGAGATGCGAAGTTAAAAAAGCAGCACAGGTGCTGGCTAACAGATGCATGTGAGCGCGGGACTTGGTGCAATATCTTTCAATCTCCGTGCAACCACGCGTCTGACCTCCAGTCCAAAATTGAACCCCTTGCAAATCTTTCGGCCTTCATTGTGTGCTCCCGTTTCCGAACGGTGTTGTTCAAAGAGCGAAACAAACGATTGCATGTATTCGCAGAAGGGGTCCCTATTGGCGCTGGAACATAGGTCAGATATATATTCAAGAGTAGGTAAGAAGCCTTGGACTGGTGACAAGCTTGAGATCTTTCATTTAGCCCCCTTGACTAAATTACCCTGAGTCCAAATCAGTATTTTTTCCTACTTGTTCGCGTTCGGGAGAAAAGTTGTTGTTGGAATATGCGCTGCAACACATAAACACATATTTATCTAGCTCAACAGGGCCAAAGTCGATCTTGATATTCTCGTCTGACTATAACAAGGAAAGCCATTATTTTTGTCTGATACTGAAATTTATGCTATACCTTGCATATGAATAAGTATATACACTGGTTTACCGGTAGGACATATAACTAATAATCTAGCAATACAATCATATGTAAATACTTTCGCTTTCCTCATATTTAGCATTTCGACCTCGACCGCTACAAATCGCAACACAAGCTGGCGGGTGGCTGCGCGGTCGATATCGAAACAGCTCCGGGAAGGTTGCTGTACCTGGAAACCCAAAGCCCGTCTGCCGGATCTTAGCGTATCTTGCATCTACCATGAATTTGTCTGGTGGGTGCACGTGCAGGGGTTACAGAGTTTAGAGTTTCGGGTAGCCCGGTTAAACTAGAATCGTGATGAAAGAAGCAAACGTTTGGATACATTGATACCTTAGATGTTACTACTCACTACACCAACCAATGTGTACGTAGACTTGCCAAGTGAGCGCTTAAACCCTGGAAATTCTATGTTTGGCAGTGGGCCTTTGCATATATGATACCTGTACAGCGAATAATTTGCGGAAGTGCAACTTTTGTTTAATCAGCGTATAAAAAGTCAAGTGTAATTTCTCTATTCCTTTCTTTATGTCTGATTAACCCTATATATAGTATATCTATGGCTGCAAACCCTTTCACCATATTCTAAAAACAAACCTAATTACAAATAAACAGCCGCTGGCAAAGACTGCTGAAAAATAGCAGCAAAACCAAATCAAAAGTTGCTTTGGAACTAAAGAAGATCAAAACCAAGGAAAATCTATGGGGTAGAACCGTTAGCATACTTATAAGTCCAAGGCTGGATTCGAAACAGTACTTACTGGCATAAGAGCATGACAGCCTAGTTGGACTGCGAGAGGGACAACTGTTGTCGGTTGGGTGATCAGCCACCCATAAGGGGCCCAGACACCTAGATATATCATGGCTCCGACGAACGGCAAGAGTATGATGTACATCCATTTGAACCCCTTTATTATACGATCGACACCGACATAATATCCTCCAGCGGCAACCTCCTCTATAGATGATTGTTAGTTTTTCTGAATCAAATCTAATTGTATCTTAGATAGAAATTAAAAACTTACTAGCGGTACTACCCCATTCCATGTTGACGCTGAACAGGTGGGAGAATAGAGCAACGACCAAGTGCCAACTGATCCCCCCAAAGAACAGGATAAAGGTCGGGCTCCACCTCAAACTCTCAAGAAGGGCCTTGTCGAAACGCTTTATCTTGAGACGATGCCTCATAACAGAATACGAGATAGGCGAGAGAAGGTTGAAAATGAAGACCAAAGGTAGGAAAACCTTCCAAGACTCTTGGTAAAACTCGTCCAACCAGGGTGTACCGTGGTACCAACCGTAAATGAAATAATTTAGTAACGATAGAGGGAGGGCGAAACCTAGCGCATAATCTGATCGTGGCGTGCTGTTAATAATTTATTCATAGACAGTAGGAATAGATTGGACCTACAAGTTGAAATATACGCAAGCATAGTAATTTTCGAAGTGATAATTATGTTGCTGAAAAGGAATTTCTTGAATAATGGTGTAAATATCCCTTTGCTAAACCATTGATGGATTGGAAAGAACACTAGCTCGCTACAGCCGTAGGCGTACTTTTCCCATCGAGTCAGCTCGTCAAAGACAGTCAAAGAAACGCCCTCTTTGAACTCTCCATTATGATATGTTGCCATGCGAATGACGAAGCCTTGAGTTTGGAGCCTAAGAGCCATATCGAAATCTTCCGACACTATAATTTAGAGTTGTCAGTCTGAAGCTCTGAAAAGTATACGTTTCAACAGAAGACCAGAGTTATTACCATGGCTTTCGGACCAAAACTTGGTAACACCATCTTCCTCGAAGGCGATGGATTGGACCGCTTTCCAACGCAGGAATGCGTTGTGGCCAACAAAGGGAGCATTGTCGCCTTGACCAACGCTGAAGACGATGGCATCGTATACGAGGTTTGTAAAATACGTGATTGCATTTTCGAACTTGTTCCACACGACTTGCATGACACCGGAGGCGTGCTGGATAATCGCAACTTCAGGCGACTCTGCCATTTCCATAGCTGCCATGACCAGGCAGTCCAGGGGAACCTTGGTGTCGCAGTCAACGATGAGGATAATTTCGCCGATACGGATGTTGCCAGCCGCGATAGTTCTACCTTCGCTCTCTTTGACAATGACTTGGAGAGCGTCGTAGTACCACTCGTCTTCTTGTTCGAGCGTAATATCTTCTTCATCCGTTACACCGAGTTCCTCCATCTTGGCTTTCTTAATCTCAGCAAGTTTATCCTCGACGAGAATGCTCGTGTAAAGACCGTAGTTCATATTTGAGGCCTTCTTAAACTTTCCCTTTCGAACAAAGCCATTTTGCCCATGACCTGGTCGGGCGCAATATCCGATGCCATTTTCCCGATAGAAATCGACACGTTGCTCCGCGATACCAGGGGGTATGATCTGGAGGCCATCGTCATTGATATAAATCGAAGCCGTGCCACCCTCACGTTCATACTCTTTGACAGCCGCTAGCAAGGATGTGACGGTGGGTTTAATCACACCTTTCAAACCTTCCTTGTAGACCGGCATCTGAATAGTGACGTGTGGCAGTTCTAGATTACGATGGCGGTATCGTTTCGGCTTATGGCTAGAAAACTTCTTAGAGTTCGAACTGACGTCGGTAAGAGGACCAAATGCTTGGCACAAGTTACCAACAGTAACCAAGAAGAAGAACTAGACGTGAAAAGACGTGTCAACAATAAAAGTGTCGCCTTTGATGTGGGAGGACTATATGGGCACTTACACTGGCAAGTGGGATACCAGGTAACAACGTGACAGACAGCGCTAGACGTTTGAAGTTCCGATCCCAAAACGCTTCGTTGACCAGCTGGCCGACAGAAGCAAGAGTGATGATAATAACACCCATTATTCCTACCGTTACCACTACCGAGTGGGTCAAGATAGTTGGGCGTTTCGGTGGCCTCAGATTTTCCTCGTCCATGTCAATGTTTTTCTCTTCTATCTCGATATCCATTTTGTTTATGCCGTTGTTGCTTTTGAGTTCGTCGTCCCAAATACCGCTCTGACTTTCAGCTGGTGTCCGAGATTCCTGTGGGGAGTTTGCGGCGCTGTAGCGGTATGGGGCCACGCTGAGCAACTAATGAGCGCGCAAGTGTTAGACTTTAATATCAGGGCGTTGGAATCGTATATGTACTTGGCATATTTTGAAGCAGACTTACCGAACTATACAGTTGGTTCTCTATAGCTCTTCCCCGGGATATCGTTGATTCAACACTGACATCGTAGATAATCATTACTTGGAGGTCTTTGATGATTATCCCGCCTCCGGTCCTTGAGCTTAGACGTCCCCATGACGCCTCGCTGACAGTGCTGAAGACATTTATTGTCAAGCGACCAACTGATATCTCCTTGTCGATGGTAGTGACAGAGTTACAGAGACCGCGAAACAGGTCAGAAGTCAGACTCACTGCGCAGCTGATCCCAAGGTTCAAGAAGAGACCCAAGATGGCTGGACTCATGTTATCCGGTAGAAATACTGGAGCATCGACATCTGACAGCATGAAGACACCACAATTCGCAGCGCTCCCAGAAGGCATTCCCAGAGGAGTGCTGGACCCAAACCAGTTCAATGCCTCGCATCGGGCGTGAAAGAATCGCACGCTCTACAGATGAAGTGTGCGCGATCAGTGGAAACGAATTCTGAATGGATAAAAGATGCAATGGAAAACATACCGATTGACTGAGGCCATTGGAACCGGACCCTTGACTACGGGCAGAGCTGCCAGTAGACTGTTCGATTGGAGACCGTGCCACTGCTGGCGGTCGCTGAATAGCCTTTTTAGGCTCTTCCTCTACAGGAGTCTGCGACATTGTGTGGGAATAGAAAGCGTACGATATGCAATGGTACACAAATGCGTTTCACGATCAATTGAGATCGACGAGATCACCATTCAGTGTAAACTTGCATGTAGGTATGCTATTCAGGAAATTGTGGATAGAGGTACGAGGTAAGAATTGAGGTATGATGGGGGGGTTCTATATATCGGAAACGGCATTGATGGGCGGCAAAAAACAAACTTGGTTCCTGGATCCTGTTGGAAATCTAGATATATACGAGCGCCTGATATCAGCCGCAGCCCATCTCAAAACTCAGTTTCTTGTCACCCCTCCCTCCGCAGCCTCGTATCATGATAACCATTACCTTGGCGCTGCTGGTGAGCTCAGGCATCCTGTCCGATTTCCAATGCATTGGCAAACCATTTTCTTCTCAAAAGGTGTCGTGCTTAGCGTCCCCTGTTGTATCTACTCTTTTATTTATCTCTTTGCTGTTCACCCATTATCATATCACCGTGCGGACAGGCAGTCCATAAGAGGCGTTAATTAAGCATGGTGGAAATCGAAATATATGTGTTGGTTGTGTGTTAATACAGGGGTAATCTGTACCCCCACTTTCAGCTCCTGAGTGCGCGCGAATGGCGTCGATGGAAAGCCGCATAAGAGCTCGAGGAGCAATTGGCCTCAAGACTGGACAATTGTAGGCTGGACAACTAGCGTCAAGCGGCACCTGCAGGAATCTGTACCTAGATGCAGAACCGACCAACGGTTTTGCGGAATTTCGAAAGTACCACAGTCCACATTTGACAATTAATTGCAAGTTGATTGCGTGACGACCCTCCAAAAATCGCTCTCTATTTTTCAAATTAGCATTCGAGGCTCTGGTTGTTCCGTTGGGGGTGTCTTGCAGGTTCGCGCGCGGCTTGTACAATTGTCAGGCAAGAGTACCGTTACAACCACCTTCAACGAAACAGCCACCAGCCTCGGCAGGTCACGATAAATGGGATATTCCGGTATCAAATCCTTAATCACGGTTCCGAGTTCGACCCGGCAATCCTGCTGAATTCAAATTCATTGCCGTCGACCCTGCGGCTGAACACGAGATAATCCGAGAAGAAGAGACACAGCATGTCAAGGGAAGTAGAAAAACAGGAGGCAAAGATGAATAGATATCCACCAATTTCTTGGCCTGGGTGATCCCTTTACTTGGAAGTTCTGGACATATTGATGTATTGGTACATGGGTTACACACTATAGGCATTGGCAAACCAGGGTAAAGGAGTGAGTGATTGACTAAAAACAAAACTTGACAAAAAACAAAAAAGAAAGCAAGATGGGATGAATTGGATCAAAGAAAGTTATTAGAGAAGGGCGTTATGCTCCAGTCTAGCCTCAGTATGCGATAACAGTCTCTAGTAATGCTCTCTTAAATGAAGAGAGAGTGCTTTGTCGGTATAAGCGTACAAAAGAACCTCGATCGAAACGGCCAGAATATACCAGCTATCAGGGTCGTAGCTTTCTCTTATACACAGTTCTTAGTTTTAAAAACTTTCTCTACTGCTCTGCTCCATAGCGCACAAAACTTTATGTTTTTCCGCAATGTCGGCCTCAAGAGCAGCATCTATCGCAGAGTTTCCCACAATCCAATCGCGACCACGGTCAGTCTGGAATCCCAGTGAAGCTGGTGAACCATTTGCGCCAGATTTAAAGGCGCCTGTCATCAGAAGAAGATTCAAAAATCAACGCCTTACTGGAACGTGAGTCACCAAATTGATAATTGTTATACAAAGTAAATATTGTTTCTGGAGATCGTGATAAGCTAAATATATATAGATACGAAAAACCATGGCTCGAAGTAAAGGTATGCTCTTACAGCTTGCGATAACTTCATTCTGGAAGTGATAAAATCAATGGTCTAACGGCTTCGCCTTATTATAGGACCCGAGAGCGAACTTCCCGAATATCATATTCTGGACGGGAATGGTAATATCAATTCTCCTCGGTGGATTCATAATTTGGCGCAACTACAACGCTGTTCCCAGAACAGAGTTTTGCCTCGCTTTTGAAGACAATTTTGAATATCTTAACTTTGACAACTGGAGAAGAGAAGTCCAAGTTGGCGGTTTTGGGTTTGTAACTTTCTCTTATATCAACGGCTCAAGCAACAAATTCCTAACTTAGGCAAACTACTAGCACTGGATCCTTTGACTGGACAACGACCGACGACCGAAACTCTTACGTGGACAGTGAGGGATTGCATATCGTCCCGACTTTAACAACTCACGATACAAATATCACCCCTGACCAACTATACAATGGTTATACGCTCAACCTTACCAAAGATGGTAGCTGCACGGCTCCCAAGTCGACGCCTAATCTCAACCTGACCTGCACGGTTGTCTCCAACTACACGAGCGGAGCAACGATCCCTCCTGTGAGAAGCGCAAGACTTTCCACTGAAGGAAAGCATTCCATCCGATATGGACGTGTAGAGGTTGTCGCGAAGATTGGCAAAGGAGATTGGTATTGGCCCGCTATTTGGTACGTTATATCTTCAGCAAGAGTGTATTTTCGCATTGAATCCTCAGTGCTAATGTCAGTGTTCAGGATGATGCCCGAGGATGGAGGCGCGTACGGTCCTTGGCCAGCCTCGGGTGAAATCGATCTAGCAGAGTTTCGTGGCAACGCCCCACGACTCTACGGAGAAGGTGGCCGAGATGCTATGCAGTCTACAATACACTGGGGTCCTAATAAAGACCAGAATCTGTTCTGGCAGACTACGGCAAAGCGTAAGCTGGTGCGAGACGACTTTACGACCCAGTTCAGAACATTTGGTCTTGAGTGGACACCCGATTACCTATTCCTTTATTTGGATAACCGGCTCAACGTATGCACTAATGTCCCCTGCATCCTCGCCACAATATCACCATACTGATCCCGCGCTTTGCAATATTTAGAAAGTCTTCCAATGGAGATTCCCCAAGGGTTCAACTATGTGGACTCGCGGCGGGTTTCAAAACATCCTTGATGGAGGCGGTAACCATATGACTGACCCCTGGAGCCAAACGGGACGAGCTAGCACTCCATTTGATCAAAAGTTCTTCCTCATTCTGAACGTTGCCGTTGGCTCTAGGAATGGATACTTCATGTGAGTTACCAAAGTTTTAATGTGTGGACGATTTTGGACCATATCTGACGATATTTCCCACCACTTAGTGACGGAAAGGGTGGCAAGCCCTGGACAAATGCTAGCCCTACGAGCGTTCGCGAGTTCGCATTGGCCAATACTACCTGGTATCCTACTTGGTACGAGGAAAGTGGTATGGTTGTCAGGAGTGTGAGAATGTGGAACCTTGGAAAATGCACATCTTAATCTTGCCCATCAGGGGCTGAATATTGCATTGCACCATTTCCTTCATAACCTTTTACTTGATCGGACACTATATCGAGTTTTTCTCGTTAGATTTAGACAAAGTACATGTACTTCTTTAATTTTAGTAGGATATAAGTTTATCAGAACCAGTTCCATTATTACTGCTAACGCATATCATTCCTCTTGCTCATAATCTAGGTTACACATGCGTGGCGCAAAGCTGAAAACGTGTAGGGATATGTAATATTTAAACAACCAATTGAACCCACCAACGTGGGACCGCAAACCCATCGGTTTTTGAGACAATCGTGATTTGTGACTGGAATGAGAGAACCTAGGTGTGGGTGTTTTTCCGAGACCAGTAAGATCAGCATATTAGTTATCACGAGGTTATCAACTTGAGTTAATCCGAGCACACCGGATTTCAGCTTGAGTTTCAGGGATATCAAAATTGGTCCGAAATTTGAACGCTGTCGCGCGCTTTGAATGGAAAATATATGCCACCCCCCCTCTTTCTTATATGTAATCATGGCACTTCGTATATATGTACATCGAACAATTTTGTTGGGGCCGTATAAGTTTCGCAACCTTGTTTGGCAAGACATGGCGCGCCATTGAAGAGTAACAGTAACATCTCCGACGAACAGGTGGGTACAGTACCTCGTATATACTTTACACCATAGTCGAGAGGAAAGCGGTTTGCAAGTTATCGTGGGTTGCGCAAATTTGCTCCCAGATCAGGCACGTATGCCACTTCGAATAGCTCCCTGAGTTATTATCGAGCGACATGTATGTCTGTATTCTTTTCGTCTCGCATTTTACCCACCGACACTGCAAGGGTCTGCCCGCCGATCTGATGTCTTGTTCCCTCATTTGTCCAGTTTTAAATGCAAGAAAAGCCGACAATGCTCAATCCGGACTAAAATAGATTCATGGTGCCTGATATTACACGTTTTGGGCGGTTTGGTGGGACTGTCTATTTACCTTTCTATATATTTTAATTCTTTTTGGCTTTTATATTTAGCGTGTTCTGTCGTAAATTATAAATTTTCTTTTCTTATGCTGAACTGTTTTCTGTCACAAGTAGCGAAGACATCCACTGCACTGCCAGCCCTCGCCTTTTCCACCGATCTCTGCAGCTCTCAAGGAACAGGTGGGAATTTGCTGGCGAGTTTTCCAAGTTTACTAGGGCAATGTCTTACATGAAACCAATCAGATCCAGCAGCGGAAGATTAAAACCGATTGTACCCATGGCTTTATCGTCCACGTTTCGCACCTTGCTTTTGCAGGCACATCGGAAAAGCGATGAACATGTACTTGTCGAGCACCTCATCAACATTACTGTCCCGCCAGGATCAGATGTTGCCCCCCACGTGTTGTGCCCACTTTGGTTGTTCTTTTCCCAACACCCAAAAGCGGGAGATAAGGCACGGCACGGCACCTATTACTTAACTTCCCAAGTATACATATATCTGTATCAGACACGATATTTGGGTAGATGATGTTTTTTTTTGCCATCCGAACTTCCGGTTTGCCATATATTTCCAACAGCCTCGTGCTACACAAGTAGCCTGCTTGGCCGTTGTGATGTGACAGGGCGTGCAGAAAATGTGCAATGGCGCACATGGACAAGGGCTTGGCCGGAACGAGATAGAGGCTGCGTTAAATGCAAAACAGTGTGGTCCAGCACGGGCCGAGCTTTTTATGCGACTAATTTCCATTGATCCCTCGATACTAGCCTATGATATCGATAGCGACTCTCAAACAAGTTTCCCCTTCCCCTCGAATCTATAGGAGGGGCAGTTCCGAATCCGACTTGTGCTTACCCTAGCGACTGCCTTGCAGACGAAATATTCCTTAGCACACGACGCGACGTGGCCTAGACCCGCAGATGCCGGTGTTGGCCATTTAAACATGCACAAGGCTCCTCAGAACGACGACGGAAATCTCGGAGCGGCTGAATGCCTGACAAGAAATGGCGGAGTGTTGATCCTCCAAGTCTGGATTCTCAGCTTTCCGAGGCTTCGATATTAGTTTGTCCAGTCAACTATCATTGGCGTCATGATATCCATGGAAAAGAGTTTGGTGGGTTGGGCTCGTCTCGAACTGGATAACTTTCTGGTCTAGTGGGGTTGATCCAGAAGGCGGTGTTCCCCGAAACGATGGTAGGCCCACAGAATTGAAAATCAGCACACGCTACCATGAACGATGGAAGTAAACCACTTTTAAATGGCCATGGTAGTCGAAAATGATGTTTATTTATCTACCAAAAGCAATAATGATGCGGCGGCCGTTTTGTTGTGATATGTGATTGATTACATTGAATCAGTATTAATTAACCGCATATATCGTACAGCATACATCCATATTTTATATGCCTTGTTCAGTTATAGCAGGTTCCGCTGCGCTCTGAGGTGTTATCAGTTTCTGTATGAACCTCACCAGCGTTTCTTTTGTACGCAAACAATACAGAGGCGTTTTACGCCCTGGTGGGGTCTTTCAATGCAATGCCAAAGAACGCGATTATATTTGAAGAGCCTTCTCAAATTTTTTCCCGTTTAGAGGAAAGCCAAAACAAGTGCACGCCGAATATCAATATTAATAACGACGAATGTGATATTGTTTAGAATCTATTCCGAATTCGGGATCACAATACCAACCTCCAGCCTAAAGATAACGGAATTCACCTTCTGCTCTTTGCTCGGATTTGCGCGCTATCTCTCTAGCACTCTTACCCCTCGCAGCCACTTAAACTTTAAACTAGTAGGGCATAAATTTCGATGTTAATTAATGGGTCATAAATATCGACGCGCCTATCAAGTTTAGAACGCACATTGTCGGCGGCTTTTCTAGGTTGTGTTGCAAACCACCACCCAAGCCTTCAGACAATACTTGGGCTTGAAAAGCACGATATCACTCGTAGACCGATCGTTTTAGAGATTTTCAAATGGCTCCAACATACAGCATTAAACCAAAGATCAGACCTGCATCTGCAGATGGCTGCAAAGCCGAGGTATAACGACCCCAAACTTTCGATATATCTTCGCCCGAGGACTCCGTGAAAGGGATTAAAGAGGACGTCGGCATCTTAAGTGCTACCAGACAGTCCAAACTTGTCAGGTCATAAAAGGTACTCTATCTGATCTTCGGCTTATCGCGTGCCCTTAATAACTCTGAAGTAGGCCGGCAGTCGGATCTGCAAAAAGCGGTTGTCGAAACATGCATTCCGCGAGAACATAAACCGAATCGTAATCAACCTCAAGAACCGGGAATCGGACAGTCAGTTCAAGTAATGCTTGGATGTGAGTCCATTACGTAGGAGAGATAGTCTTTAAAGCGCGGTCCGATTCAATGCTTCGAGTTACTACGGACATCTTAGATATTCGGGGTCTAATACTGATAGCTGCATCAACGGGTCGTATGGTACCGAAATCTGATATCTATAGGACGCACATACGCCATAGATAGCTCAACGGACTATAAAATCTCGGACTTAATCCACATTTGCGAATGGTATACCGCCAAAGATTGATCACCCAAGAGTATTCTCTATTTCCAATAATAGGCTCCGGGTTTTGTCTTGTTTCTAGTGCTTCCGACGGAAAGAGTGGAAGTGACAGAAACGCCAAAATCATCGCATGCTATCATGATGTCAAAATAACGAAGAGAGAATATAAATACACGTCGGTGAGGCTGTCTTCGATGCCATACATGTACAAAAGCAAATAATTGACTTTCGCACGATAGACTGGATTTGGGGATACAGGTAATTAGTACTAGCATCGACCCCATTACTTCAAGCTTGGGTAGACATAGCTTGAGAACGAATCTGTCAAGATTATACTGCATATTGTATCATTCCGAACGTTAATACCAGATTTAAAGGATCAGATGTGCCCAAGAAGGATATTCCCATCCGTGGTTCACGCAGTCACTTTTCGTGTTGTCGTGTTGGAATTGTGTTCGCGGTCCAATTTCGGAAACCACCAACGCGACGACTTGTTGATTTTGAAACCTCGATCCATGATATCATGGATCGACTCCTCCGAACCTAAGAACCAGCAAAATATATCGAGACCCATGCCTTGCAAGATCTGGCTAGTGCCAGCCGATTACATTTTCGAGCTTGCGCTCGAAGGAGGGCTCGCCGACAGGGTATCACGGTTTCAGCTGCAGAATGCTAACGTTTTCGTGCGGAGACTGGAGAGAGCGAGATTGGAAAGAGCGCGCCTACAAGAGTACTTGAGCATGAAGGATAGCGAGGGCCAACCAACATTTCTCGAACGCATTCATAAAGCAAACAAAGATCTCGGACCGGCAAAAGCTACTGGTGGCAGTTAATCCAAAGCTCTGGTATATCCAATCTCGTCCATATCCTCGTATCTTCTTCCGGTCGCAAACCTCCCGGGTTGGAACTGCAGGCCGCATTATATATACAGTTGAACAGTATACGAATATACCCTGCGGCTTTTACGCGCAGAGCGACCCGAAGCTTTTCTTTGACCGACTTGGGGATTCCCATCTACACTTCAAGGTGATACATCTGACCTGGGAACTTTCGATTTACGAGGACAGGTAATTCCACCGACGGTTCCCGTTTGATACATCTCAACCGTTGGAGGTGTCGCGGCGGTAGCTCATTTCCGCCATTAACGGACGCGGGCGCCGCTCCTGAGTTATGCGCCGAAATCAGTAACATCTTGCGAACTTGGGGTATCAACGGCGACTCCAAGGATTGTTTGATTGTGCCTGGATTCTTTATGGGGATATCACAGCGCAATTGGATCCAAAGACATCGTGGGTGCCGGATTAGGAGTTGAGCAAATGGTCTCCGCTAGTGGGGTCCCAAACCGCGGGCGTTGTTGGTTCCAACGGTCCACAAGGCTGTATAAAACGGTGGATCTGACATCTGGAACGGGTCACTGTTTTCTAACCCCATCATATACACTGTAGATAGATCTATAGATGCTTCAATGTCCACAGAACATTGAGCGCTGTATCCTTATATACAATTTTTTTCGTTCGTCGGGTTCAACAGCATTCGTATTCCAGAAAATCCGCTAACAGCGGGCTAAAACCTGACCGCCGATTCTACGCAATGCCGTGTGTACCAATCGGCACGTTCTCCAAGGGCGACCTCATGGTCATGATGGACGCCGTCGCGAACACGAGTCATCACAGCTCTACCATCGTCAATATTTGGGAAATTATATGTTACCGCTGTAGGATCAAAATACGGTCTAACAACGGCAAATGCGGCTGTGAGGAGTCGGTTCGTCCGCTAGTCGAGCGGATTCGGTGGATGCAGGTCCCAGAAAATCGATCTCAAGAACGAAAGATCAAAGACAGCAGAATCCATCAACCTTTTCAACTAGGCAAACCCGAATCTCCCAACGAGCCAGGCGGCAATCTAAATTCCTATACAAACAACACCCATTCAGCCCAAAGCCAACTTAATACATCCATTAGAATCTAATCTAGAATAGAATCTAGAATAGAATCTAGAATCGAGAATCTAGAACCCGTCTACCCTTTCCCCCGCCTCGAAAATGCCCTGCATACTGCACCCCTACGGGAAATTATCCCTCTAATTCGTCATGGATCACAAAGTATCAACTTCAAAACCCTCGGTTCTAAAGTTAATCTGGGGCCGCAATACGATAAAATCGCCTGTTTTCACGGGAGCGCTCGCGGCTGACTAACACACACGTTTCGGTGGTTGAAAGCCCGGGCACCGTGATTATCTCGTGTGAAGGATAGGGGCAGTGCAAGCGGCGTAAAGTTGAACTAGTTGGCGTTGCAATTGGCGGAGACGTGCAAGAAACTTGGGACGAAGCAACCCGTCGACCTTTAAGGCTGCCGTCGACCGGACTTTGCATCGTAAACCGCTCAAAAATTGACATCACTCTAAATCCCCGGTTCGTCATGTTTACAGGTATACTGGACGAACGCGTTGAAAATGTCCTACGCGCCACATTTCTACAAGAAAGTGTTTAGGGATATGATAGATATCCTCCATCTCGCGAATAAGAGGCATACCTATTTTATGAGGTCGCTCTCATAAAGCATCGTAATATAATCTCGGTTTTTAGAGGAGGACCGGATGTCGCGGGTTGTATTAAGTTGGAGTGTATTTTATATATTTGTTATGGTTTATTCATTTAATCTATATTTTTTAGTTTACCGCGAGACTGGCTAAACAGACACGGATTAGTTCTTAATGCCTCAGCTAACAAAAATTCAGCCATACTGGTCGAGTTTACGAAATTTTATCGAGTAAGAGAGGCAACCTTTGTTCGCTTTTATCGTCACCCCACAATTTCGATATCGTATCTATCAACACCCCACACTTCCAAAGCTTTCTTTTGAGAATATAAAAAATAAAATTCAAAGATGCCCTGCGCCACCCATCCCTACCATGCTATGAACTACGTCGAAGATATAACCGATAACTCGCGACTAAGTATATTCTGGGACGCCGCCCTTCTGGGATCGCGGGAATATCATCCCACGAGAATCCCCCAAACATACGCGTACAATTTTTTCGATCGACGAGCTAGGATTGACTTTCTGAGATTGAGATTACGCTTCGTACGCGCACGTAGGAAAGCTGCTGGAGGACCATAGCGCGACCGTTTCTGTCACAGGGTGACCAAGCCAAGCTCGCTGAAACCAACACTCTGCGGATCTGTATTTTAATTCGAAAGGCTCGATAACCAAGCTGGGTTTTTACATATTTTGTTCAATCACCTCCGCCTAAACCTCAAAAAACCATCTCTGGGGAAAAGAGGAAAAAGAGAGAAAGATGCCTTGCATGATTTATCGCTACCCTGCACGTCAATTTGAATTCTTGAAGAATTCCATAGACTGGAACAACCTGGCGCGACAATCGCGGCAGAGGCAAGAGAATATCAAGCGTCTCGAAGAAGCGCGGGGTCTTTGGGCTACCGGGTGTTCGATAAAAGAGAGAATAAGGATGGCGCAGATGCCATAAACCTCGTCGGATCGGGCCAAAAACGTCAGAATCAAACGCGTTCGAGTCAAGCGGACCCGACAGCCCCAAATCACCGAGTCGAGTATTTTTTTTTCTTTCTTTCTCTCCGTCGCCCGGTCTCTACACCTGAAGGCCCGTCCTCCGAAGCATGTCTTGCACAAAGATCTACCACGACACACACTCATTCGAACGCCTAATGGACTATATCGGGAGCAGAAATGACAGGGCGTTCATCAGGGGCGCCTGGAACAACGTCACGATGCGAGCATGGGCTTATGAGGAGCATCTCAGGCAGATGCAGGAGCTTTTGGTCTGCGGTAGAGAGGGAGAACGTTCGATACTTGAGAGGATAAGGCTGGCGCAAATGTTGCGCCGCGGGGTTAAGAGCTCTGGTATTTTCAAGGGTCCGCTGGGAGGTCTAACTACTCTATAACACAAACTGACTTTGAGCTTTGTCAATCTCACTTCATACTTTGATACGAACGGCCGACTACTCCTGTTAATTCTAGCTATCACAGACCAAACCATCCTTTTTCTTCCGTTCTCCCTTTCTTTCCTGCCAAATGCCCTGCAGCAGCGAAATGTACATCAACAGCCAGAAGCGCTCTCTCACCCCTCTACTTACCCATCTAGGGAATACAAAAAATATCGCGGAAACTAGGATTATGTGGAATAGAATCGCTAAGAGATCGCGGTTTTATGCGGCATATTTCGAAGAAAACAATCACTTTCTCCATGAAGAACCTTCATTCTTGGAACGTATACGGTCGGTACAGACGTGATTGAGGGAGACTAGTATAGTTATCCCGACTGAGATTTTAAGTCGTGATGCTGCATATATACGCGAAGAAGCCTTCAAAAATACTCAACCCACGAATCCGCATCATAGCTTAGTAAAAAGAATTCCATCTCGACTAAACTAAACTTTCCCACGCATTTCGCCCAAAATTCCTGATCGGACAAGCAAGCGCATTACACACGAATCCCCAAGGAAGCCATCGTTGCCTTAGAAAAACAAGCTACCTTTCCGTCAAACACAAATAAAGGACATAATTATCCGGGGGTTTCAATCATGGTCTGCGTCCCCTTCCACCCTGGCAATGAACACGATCTCTCTTTCATGATGGATCAGCTCGGATCTCGAAAGGAATCCTTTATCACCGCAAGAGTCTGGAATTTCTTGATTTTTTATGACCGGGAAGATGGATGGGCGGCCGCCGCGGATAGGGGGCATAGGCAACTGGTGTTGCTGGTTATGTCGCGGTTTTGGAGTTTAAGCGTTGGGTGATGAAGCGATGGAGAGAGTGGGAGTGATATGACCGAACCGGTAATTGGTTATTTTGGTCGGCGCGCGAGCTTCTGGTCTTGTCAAAGTCGGGTTGAAGCATGAGTTGTATCTTACACTCACTATAATACCAGTGCTTGGAGCACCCAAAATCAACATACAAGGTAGAATTACATGATATTCGGAGCTTACGGTCGAGCACGAAGGATTTTGTTCTTTGGAGGTTAACCACATGGAAAAAATGTAAATTATCTCAGAGAAGTAAGAAACATTCGAAATTCGACCTAAATCAATTCACGTTTTCTGTTATGGAAAGCAGTTCGGAAAGCTAGAGTTGTGTTTTTGCTGGTCTGAAAGAAAACTTGATTAAATTATAAAGTACTAGTGTAGCAGGATCCAAAAACACGCGATCGAGTCTGCCTTGTAGTTGCAGGCGACGGTCTATAAAACCAGGTCCGTTTCCTGAGCCAAGACATTCGATTCCCAGCTGAAATATTTTCTACAGAAAGTTTTCTTTGTCCCGTAGATAAAATTCCCAAACCACCAATTGGTTCCCTATTCCCTTACTATCGTGCCCTGATGCCTTGCAATATTTATTCCCACCTCCGTCTCGATCTAACCGTCGACCATATCGTCCGTCTCTACGACCACCAGTCTCTCCCATCGCGCATCGGCCGTGTTGTCCTCGCCTGGCACGAAAAGGATATACTGCTTACGAAAATACGACAGTATAATGACATTTTGTATCGAGTACCGGGACAGAGCATTATACAGAGGGTAAAATTGGCGCAGGTTTCTGCTAAACGGGTAGGAGGTTGTGGGAAACGGAAAAGGGAAGATTGCGAGGACGAGGAAGAGGAATTGGAAAGGTTATTGGGGCAGTATTTACTGGCTAGCCAACTTTCGCGTTTCGGAGGGTTTGCGGAATAGTTGAAAATGGGGGGGGACGTCTAGTCTGAGGGATAAGGCCGGCGGAAATCATAGTTCTACGGGTTCCGGGTTGGTCTGGTATTATAACGGCCGAAAATGAGGTCTCGTTCGAACGCAAGAAACCGACTATAAGACTCCAAATCTTCAGCCCGACTCTCGTGTCCCGCCGACGGTTCCTTACCCGAGCCATTTCCTCCCGCATCTGCCAAAAAAAGGCTTTCAAAGGCACGGCTACGGCCCAGCATTTGCCAATTGCTCCCATACCACAAAAATAAGTTATGGTCTGCCACCCCGCCAAATGCTGGCACTTCTTCCGGCCCCGCTTGGATGACCTTGGCCTCAACCCGACTCCCATATCCGGTCACCTCCAGCACGCCTGGTTACTTATCAGCGTCAAGGATAGACGGAGGTCAGATGTGACCACTCGACCTTACAAGGCCTTCGAGATGCACAATTCAGGTGCCGGGTGGGTTGTGGTGGAGCCGGTCGGGGAGCCGATGATAAGCAGGATACGGAGGAAAAATACCACAGCTGCAACACAGTGAGAGGATACAGTGCATGCCAGAGGTTCGGAGATTGATCAGACGGCGTCTCAGAGTTTACGCATATGACGCCCCTTCCAAATCTTATGCATGCAATAAATGCAGACTTTGGACACCGCAAACTTCAAGTAGAGATTCTTGGATATAGCGCATCATAGTTCACAAAACAATAATGTGCGGGAAAGTTACAAAAGTTAATAAATGAATGGAGACTTTGAAGTAGAATTCAGCGAAATATCATGTAGACCCCCAGCGGCACAAAGTAAGCCCAAGTACCGATCCTCATACACTTTCCCTTATTCGGCACGGCCGTCGTCTCTTTTGGTGCCCCCGTGGGACCCGAACTGGAACCTGGAATTTCACTCACAACCTCCTTTGCTTTGTACGTTACCTCAAGATCAGCATCATACGTCGCACCGCTCAAGCCTATTCCCTCATATTTATCATCGAGACTAAAGGATACACTCCCTAGTTCATCCGAAGGAGACGATATATCAAAGGGTGTACCATTGTAGTCGAGTAGGGTTAGATTCATCGCGCCTTTGGTTGTGTTGAGGTTGACAATGTAACTTTGTCGTTTTATCAGTCATGTAGCCCAAATTTTATGGAGGGGGTGCGTAAAAGCTATTGTCCTAGGCGTTCACTAGCGGGGAGAGGGAACTCACTCTCCTTTATCTAGATCTCCTAGCGGCATACTCATCAGTCTCGCATCCGGATTCTGCGGATTCCAGTTCCTCCACATTTCCACTGCGTGTAACCAAATTCCCGTTAGATATCATATCGATAGACTATCCGGCCGGTTTATAACTAAGGAGGATTTGTGAAACCACAGATATATAATCGCACACCCACCACCGAAGAATGTAACACCCTCGACGGCAAACGCATCCCGTCGCTCTAGCCTCACCTCACGTTTAATCGTCCCATCCGGCTTCTGCGAACTACAATCCCATCCGATAATCTCGACCACATACTTGTCCCCGGGTCTGATGACATCTCCTTTCATCACATCCACCCTAAAAAACCGACTCATTGTGCTACCCTGCCAGTTCTGATCAACACTCGGAACGCAAATTTTTACACCTCTGTCCAGATCTCCACCCTCAACTGACGAAGCAAACGGGAACTCGTCGCACGAAAAGTCACTTACTGACGTAAGAGCCGCTTCTATGGCGTCTCTTTCCGCCTGCGTTGATGGATTTGAGTAGAACCTATCAATGTAATCGTTCACCGCGTTTCTGCAAATCGCGACGCCGTCCTCGGTGCAGGTTTGCAGTCGGTTCCAGGATTGGAAGCAGCGACCGCCGTGGGTGAGAGTCATACGTTGGCTTATCTGACCCGTGTATTTTAAGATTCCGCGGCACATATTCCATAAGATGGCGGCGTTTGTGTGCCGGATGGATTGGCCGGCGTAAGGGCCAGTTTTGGGGATTGAGACTTTGTAAGGGTCGTATATGAAAGGTATGGTTTGGGTCTTTGTTTGCTGAGTAGGTGGTGTGGGGATCGAGCAGGGACGGCCACGTGTGGTCGACAGCTTGGAAGTTGTGGACGACTTTGAGGTCGGCTCTGTAGTCGGCTCTGTAGTCGACGTTGTGGTCGACTCTGTAGTTGATTTTGGAGTCGTAGTATCTGGAGTTGTGGTTTCCAGGGTCGTGGTTTCCGGGGTCGTTGTTTTTGGAGTATTCAGCTTCGGAGTAGTCGTCATAGGGGTCGTCGTAGGAGTCCTCAAAGGAATCGTGCTTAATCTCGTCAACGTCGGCCTTGTCGCCGTCTGTAAGAACGAATTATAACGATAACATAACCCATCCACCCCGCACCTCGAACCCGCTCGACAGCAGGAAGTCCCACAGCAGCTCCCTCCAAATACACACCCCCAAGAATAGCCATTGGAAGAGCAGCATTTCGTCACCTTGGGATCGTAGCAAGAATTTTCGCCGCACGGTATGGTCCCACTCGGACAGCAGGCATTACCTGCCACGCAATCGAACCCCTTCCTGCAGATATACCCACCGTCATTACAACATATCTGCGTCTTTGGATCGTAACAACTATCAGAACCGCACAGGATGTTTCCAGGAGGACAGCAGATTGTTCCCAGGGATCCGGTGACGCAAATGAGCCCGCGCTTACAGCTGGTTCCGTCACCGCAGCAGACCCGGGTTTGCGGATTGTAGCATCCCTCGGTACCGCAGAGTTTTTCGCCTTTGCGGCAGCACCCTCCGGGTACGCAGTCATGACCGGATGGACATCTGATTCCAGTATTCCCACAGCATTTCTGGCCTTTGCTAGGGTAGTAGCAACCACCATCGGAACCGCAGAGTGACCCTCCCGCAAGGCAGCAATAGCCGCCCCCGACGCAATCTTCACCGCGTTTGCAGGTATACGTGGTGCAGCAGACTGTTGTTCTAGGATCATTGCAACCGTCGGAGCCACAGCGTACCTGTCCGCTTCGGCAACAGAAGTTAGATCCCACGCATTCAAATCCGTTGTCGCAGCAGGAGATAGAGGCGGCGTCACAGGCATCTATTATATAGGAACTCTGTGAGTTGATGGAGGAAACTACGAGACTAATGATAGATTGCACTTACGTGATCCAGCAGGACATGTTCTAGTTTGTCGTTTCACGAGGCTGGAAGATTGTGTCAATGCGGATGTAAAATTCGAACCCAGTTGGAGAAGGTTGTCTGGAACGAGACCGCCTCCCCATCCCACGGCTTTTTGGGGGGGGGCTCTGATAGCTTTTTTATACCATGCAAGCGAAGATGGACAATGTCAGCGATTGCACATGCTAGGTAAAGGAACAATAGGCCGAAAAATGGTTTCATCGCTAAATATATAGATCAACGATTCAGAGACTAAAACTCAATTAAACTTATCGAATTGTTGGATCGATAAATGTACAGGCTTGAGCACTCTTTTGGGATCGATAAGCCATTCTAGTTGACATCTCACCGGAAAGCAATGCGACTTTATATAAACTTGCCAACGACTGAGTATGCATCTACCTCTACAAATCGTAACTGTTACTAAGATCTCCGTATCAAAGATTTACAAGTTGTGGGAACTTCCGCAGTGCATGCGTGTAGAATTATTTGTGGCACACTTCAACATCAATTCAATAGAGGATTAGTAACTTCGGGCCCGCCAATTCACCCGATAACGTATATGCATGGAACAGGCCTCCTTGTTGCATGCACTCACAGTTTGCCTCACATAAAGCCAGACATACAATCTTGATATGTTGTTCAAGATATATATTATCAGCCTTTCATATGGTTTGAATCTTGTTTTGAAGTGAGATCGGTATACTCATCTCGATCAATTGATTCATTGACACCTTGATTCTATTATTTGAGCACGTATTGCTAACAAATACGATAATACTATATCACTGTCGCCTTTGAGGTAAAAGCGGGTTGTTCGAAGTTTTGTTGCATAGTTGCAACGGTTAGGCATCCATGCATCAATCCCAGCCGCTTGAGGCGAAGAAAATTCAGTGGCTTTGAAGTGCGAAGTGCGGGGCAGGTACCAAACTTGACGGTTTTCTTGTCAGCTTGGCCAAACTCGGTAGCCCTATGCATCCTGATCACCCTCCCGAAAGATATCTTTATCAATTTTGTGCTTTTTGCTTTCTCGATTCTAGGTCCCATCTAATCATACCGCATCTACGGCTTGAGATTTATATCCTGAAAGCTAAATTAACCTGTTGAGCGGACGGTGAATATAATATGGAGAAATAAGTGTCGCGACCAAATTTTATTTCATTTTGGAGGGATAAAATATCTTTTGGAGTCTGCATCACCCCAAAGCCTGTGGTTTGCTCGGTCGCATGGACAAACCCAATGATCTAGAAGCAAAAGGGAGAGTACTCAAGTGGTATTAGTGTAGAGAATACATGGGGCGCGAGGAGGCTACGGAGGAAGGTAAACGCTTGATTCTATTCCGCATGATATTCACGGGTTCAAGGTGCATATGCAATTGTCTAAAAATGGATGGATCGAAAGCTTCGTGGGGTCAGGTACATTTGGGGATCCGGGCTCAACCAAGAGATGGAATTTCTAGCAATTCGAATACAAGCAGCCTTGGTGCACATTTAGCCGGTCAAAGACTGATTCATGAAACAATTGATATTGTCTGCTTACAAAGAAAAAGAGAAAGTCGCAGATTGAGGTGAATCCTGTCATTACTTCCAGGTTATCTCCATTGAGGTTGAGATGTTATACAAAGGATCCAGAAATTGGGGTGTGATAACGTTAGCGCGTCTTACAGGATTGAAACATCTTCTCTCTTCCTCGGGGAGACCAAGCCCCCAACTTCCAAACACCAAAACAACGCCAACCGACCCCTCGCGCCAGCGCACTCGATCAAGATTTCCCCGCCAATTCTATAAATCTGGGTGCGAATATTCAAAGAACAAAGATATCAAGAAAGCAACAGATTATACTCTGACTACATCAGGAGGATATCAGAATGCCTTGCGCCGTCCACGGCTGGCCGAAAGAATGGTTCGAAGAGGTCTTTGAGGACGAGGTTCTAATGGACTTGAGATCCGGACGACGAATGGACCCCTGGAGAGTTTACATTCTCCGCTACCAGCAAAACTATGAACTATTTCTCAGGTACTTGGATGAAGTTCTGGCACCGATCATGAAGGGCCAGGTGTCATTGATTACAAGAATTCGGATTGGCCAGCGGGTGCAGGAGTGACGTTGGTGGCTATTGGTCCCCCGCATTACAGACAGAGCTCGAAAGTCCCATTAATTTAGCCTTGATATCTCGGTCTCTGTGGATGTTTGTCTTATCTTTGGCCCTTGCCGTTTGAAAATCTTCAGCCGAATTCACTGCAGTAGTTACGACCGACAGTCGACCCTCGCTTACCACCACCTCTTGCTTCCCCCATCAACAGCTGTGCAACCACCTCGATTGATCAAATCCCTCCTCAGATATAATAACGAAATACCAGAAAAGCCCAGTTTAAATGCCCTGTACAATTACCGCCTTCCCCTTCTTCGATCTCTACGAGGAAAGCATACTCTGCGTCCTCCCCTTCAAAGTTTCGGAAGATTTCTGGTGGGCGCGGTTCAAGGAAATGGTCAACGAGGAGTACGCGATTCTAAGGATCGCCCAGATATATCGGACGGATTCGTTCGACTCCCGGCAATCGGATACAAGCGATCAAGAGGCGGATACTATGATAAACCGGGTGCGAAAGCTACAGGGGAGCCGAAGAAAAGACACCGGACCGAGGCCTAAGCTTTAATACGTCTTTAAACAAGTGCCGTATACCTAGACAGAAGCGAGGACTGGGACTTGGAGTTTTTCTATCTTTCATAGCATTTCAATTGGCTTCAGGTTGGTTTGCAGTCACAATTTTTTGGGAGTACGAAGTGTTGATAAGCAGCTATTGATGCGCCCAGCAAACCTGCGCTTGCCCATGCGCAGGTTATTTGATTTTAACGGGCTGGACCGATCTAGTGAATGGGTATAATAAATTCAATACATATTTTCACATCGGATCGAATCCTCTAGAGAAACACACGTACGTTACTAGGATGTTACTTCGGAAAATATTGCTTTCTATCTATATAATCAAGGTGTACAAAAGAAATCTATGAACTCCCACAGTATACGTATACCAACATCTATTTCCCAATTTTCTTTACATTCTAGCGACTATAGGCTTCCATCCAACAAGACCGACGCGCCCAAACAATTAGCAATCACCCAAAAACTGCTTCAGGTACTTGGTCGTCGCCGGATCCTTCGAAGCCTCCTCCATCTTTGTCTCGCACATCACAATGTCCACATCTTTTATCAAAATTGGACTCCAAACCTTAATTGCCTTGCCCCGCCATTGCTGCTTCAACGTAGCAACTGGAGCATTGAGTGGAAGCCCCGAAGGTGGGGTGGAATCCGTCTTTAGGGTATATCGATATTCCCCGCCGGGACCATGATAGAGTGAAATATGAGGATTCGGGCTGGACGGCAACTCTCCCAACCTTCCTTCTTCCGTCTGTGCTTTGACCTTCTTATTCGGAAGATCGATAACAACCATGCCCTTATCCTTTCGAGGGTCGTAATCAGCTTCGCACCAACCCAATTCGTATCTCAACGCTACAATGGTAGTGGGGGCCTTGTAGCAAGAATGAGCGAACCAGTTCCCTAGAACGGTGTTACGAGGCTTTTCGGGACCGCCGGGGATAACTTTCAGGAGCAGCTTTTGGATGGTCTCCCCTGCTTTGGAGACCTGGTAGGCTTTACCGACGCCGGGGATCCTCTTGATGCCTTGTTCTGCAGCTGTCCAGCCCAGCTTGCTGAGGATATTCTTGAATGAGATGAATTCGAAGATGTCGCGACGGTCGTAAAGAGTAGGTTCAAGTGAAGATGTGTTTCTAAACGTAGGGACGGCATTACCTCCGCTTAGGAAGGTCAATGACAAAGAAGCAACGAACAGATGGGTAGAGAACTTCATTGCAGATTTCTGAGGTTTAAATGTATCGAACGGTCGAATTTAACACTTTTTTTTGGTTTTTGGTTTTTGAGTTAAAGATATTGAAGTTTGAGGCCTGCCTCGTAGTAATATGAATAGAAATAAAAGGTATAAAAAAATGTGCCTTGGAGGACCAGCCTCTTGCACAAGCTAATAATAAATTGAAGAGGAGATGGCTTTTTGGTTGATTGATTGATGCTTCCAGAAAATCGTGGAGAAGGTGGAATTATCTCGTTATTTATGCCCACGATAGCTGTATAGTACCAAAGGTCTAGCTATGTTTTTCCCAAAAAAGAAAACAGAATTTAAGCATAAATGCCATTATTGTTACGCATATATTACAATCTCGTGTCGACAGGCTTCGACTCAGAAGATACATATAAACTCAAACAACCAAGAAATACAAACCACGTCTGAAGTAAGACCTTGCGCTGCTTCAGAGCGACGAGTTTCGGGACACGGGTTTAATGTTGCGAGTACCGTAATGTATTTGGCTAAGATCTTCAATCAAAGAATTACAAGTTCCGCATTTTATTATCCCGAATCCAATATCTTTGGCTAGAGAGCTTAAATCCGAGGGCGGTAGAACATTTTCTGTTAGACATGAGGTTTCCGTCCAAAAAAGGGCCCAGTCATGTGGCGTGAATAGCCAGACCGGTACGCATAAGCTTTAAGGTTTCGTGAATTTCTTTTGAAGCAAATTTGGTGACGGTTTGCTCAAAAGATCCTTTCCCAAATTATTAGCAAAAGAAAGCCTCGAAATTATGCAAAGATCGGTCGGCAAGTCTTCTTCTTCATTTCGTTCCATTGTTACACGGTAATATTCTTACAATAGCTATGATATGCAAACGGAGTTAAAGTGTTGCGTGGTAGTTGACGAGGCTGTCTGGATCCATGTTTCAAATTGGGGTTCTTCAACCACGAAATATGCCTGTAGCTATAGTGCCAGATCTATGACCTGAAAGAGACACGATATAATTTTGAAAACCCTCAACTTCATCTGAAAAGGAGAAACAAGCTGAACCACGATGCCCTGCAAAGCCTCCATCGCCCAAATATCATCCCTAAAGCTTTGGGATTTCGAGCTAGAGTTCCTCGGAATGGAACCTCCACGAAACGACTGGCAATCTCTGCGAATTGTGATCAATTCCGAGCACACGAGACGGATTGAAGCACGGCGGTTTGAGGCAATGCGGGACGAAATGATGAAGCCTAAAAGACCCCCCAGACCGGATGGGTTGGCGCTCAGAATCACTCAAAAAAACCAAGGAATCTCAAGGGTTTGAGGTATTAAGGGATCTATCAATCCGCAAAGATTCAGGCTGTTGGTAGAAAGAGCCGGGGAAAAGATACCATATCACACGAAGCTGGAAAATATGACGAGATCGATGTTGATCCGAGGCTAAGGTTTCGTCTATTCTCGACGTTCCAGCAGCCGGATGTGTACGTATACATTCAAACACTTGCTCAATGGATATATTCAAATTGGTCATTAAGTACAGGGTTCTTCCTTAGAGACTGTTGAGGTTCAGGAAGCAATCTGATGGGTTTCTTTGGATGCATATCTCCCAGTGAAGGCGTAAAGCTCCACCATGTGTATCGTGTTTACCAAGACCACAAACAAATACCAAATGAATACCATATGAGAATCGTCGAGCAAATATTAGAGATGCTCTTCCCCCTTCGTGGATTCCGCAGGCATGCATAATCAGCAGCAGCCTTCCACCCAACAATATCAGTATCCGTTGTTGAGAGCATCGTCCGCTCGTGGGGCACCTCTCAGCCAGATTCCACCGGAGGCACGGAAGATAGCTCCCTCCTGGAGGTCATCTGTAAATCTGCGTTCGAAAAGGTGGATGCAATGTAACTGATTGCCGAGTTGCCGTTTCGAACAGAGGGTGCTGAGACTGTCGAACATGCTTACGAACAAGTCGGAGGAAGCCACTTGCGCTCCGCAGGGCATTTTTGCAATACAGGCGATATCGATGACGGACGCTCGGGGTTGATGTTTTGTAACTCGGAATTGAACTTGCGATAGTCAGCCGCACATTATACGAAGTTAAACTTGAATCGGATCGCGAAAGATGGTAGCTAGTTGCAACGCAAAGGCCTGCACTGTCTCACGATCTGGCCAAGCTATTTAATTCCATAAAAATGTACTTGATTTGGTACAAAAGCAGCCACGGTGATGCCGTCCTCCTTCCCTCTCTTGCAATTTTCACAAGAGCCGGTTCTATAGGTACCTAGGGTATCGTTAATTTTTCTTAAAGACGAGATTGTATCGACATAGCGACTTCTGTTCCGAGACCTATTAGTAAGTGTACTCGTCTCGATACAAAGCAACCGCGTACTCACAAAGTCCATCAAAGCAAAAGGACCTAGTCTAAGACTCTTTTAGATGATAAATAACGTCAAACTACAGGGCACCGTAGTATAACGGTTTCCTGAGCCCAACCTCCAGACTCCCAAATAATGCTTATAACGCGAATTGAGAGCAAACTATAGTAGAAGGTCCCCTCGAAGAATATTTGAAAGATAATACCCGATTTATAGAGTATTCTAGACGCCGAGATGCAGATATAGCCGCCTCCAGGGCTCCGCACGCTAAATCTTTTGATCTCTGATTTTCTTGATGATTGGCGTTCCGGAAGCTTGAGCTTGAGTTCGTGTTTTGTACAGCTGCCGTCGTGCTTCGGTGTCACGATGCTCTGAGATTCGGCGGCACCATCTGGAGTCTGTGGCAAACCTTGAAAAGGCGCATGCAGGTCCTGTTGTTATGTTGTGGGCGCGGTCGATATATTCGAGGCAGAGTTCGGTATCCTCCTTGGGCCAAGCGTGAGCTCTGCACGGCATTGTGGTGTAGGTGGAGCAGTAGAATGCGGGAACGGAGCAGTTAAGTTTTGAATGCAAAGAGAGCTGTGTGAGGCGGCGTAGATGTTGGTGTTTGATGTGCAAGAGACAGAGATATAAAAGGTGTGCACCTATCAAATGAGACCGACTCAGGGCGGCGGCGCGTGCTATTGTTTAACATATAAAGACGCCGAACAAATCTAGAATTCCTGAAATAGGTAAGACGAAAGGCACATCAAAGCCATCTCCGAGGAGCATTCCTGGTGAATATATATATAATGGCCATCCGCAACCGTAATGAACTTCATGTTACAGTTTCCACGTATGTATGCTAGACCGGATCAAGCATTCCGACGCAAATCAAGGGGAAATTTAGCAGGATAAATATGCAAAGTTATATTCTTCCTAGAATTATTGTTTCCGCGTAGCATCCACGGTACGATTCCACGATACTGAAACCAGAAAAAGATGGTGATTGTTGGTTTTGAGTCCCGCATCTTGAGATGTTGCCTGTTGCATTTCTTTTGGTCATCCTCTCTGATGTCTGCCTGGGATCAAGTTGGATATGACAACCCAAGCTTGCAGTCTTTAATTGATTTAGCTTCTCGTTTTTTGCCTGCAATCCAACCGATTCATGTCTTAAATAAGTCACGGGTAATTTTTACCAACATTCTGATGCTAATCGAAAGTCTATTAGCATTGAGTTCTGTGGGAATTTGCATACTTTCCTCTGCGCACACATTGTTCTTCGGCAAGTTGCACCCACTCGCCCCCAAAACCAACAAATGGAATCTGGAGCAGCCGTCCAACACAATAATCGCTAACCGCAACATCAGCAGCCGAATATCACAAATTGTCTCGGACCCCGAATCATGGGCTTCTTCGGACCTGTTGATCCGGGTTCTCGCAAAGCATCGCCAGGAAATATTTAATGTTGTTGTCTCGTCTCGGGATGCTGCGTTCCGAAATGAGTTCTCAATCTTGTAACCAGGCCCAGAATTTCAATCCACGGGGTCTTGTCTCTGAAGAGCCATAATTCCTTTGTTGAAGTCTATATCAGTTGCATGCTGGCAAATATAGGAACGAAGAGTCACTAATAATTTTTTTCTTTGATCTGATATTACCGTTATACAAGCCGAGTCTCGGGCGCAGAGTGACATCCCAAGACTGCATATGTGCGATGTGATATCGTGGTTGATGTTGGCTTTTCGTGAGTTGGTAGCTTGAATGTGCCTCGGTAGGCAGACACTACCAGATATCGCGGGCTGAAGAGTTACGTGTTAGCTGGACCAAACTCAACCAACCAACCAACCAACCAACCAACCATCAGTCATTAGCGGACTCAAATCCTTGAAACTTGCTCTTCTATTCAGTCGCTGTGATCAGAGAATGGCTTTTGTGATAAGAGAATGGCTTTTGCGGGTCGAGAGCTCGAGACTAGTCCTTTGAGCTCAAGGTTGGTGAGCATTTGAGATTTAGGAAGGACTACGCTTGTACTTGGGAACAGTCCGTTAGAGCTTGCAGAATCATGGTACTGGAAGCGGTTCAACGAACGAATTCTTCATAGGAAGTCTGTCATGATTTACAGGCATAGTTTACTGGGTATAAATGAATTTCGGAGTTAAGGCGCTTTATACTGCTCGTCTACCGGAAAGTCACCTGTATAGAATCTTTAAATGACTACCCGCACTGAGCAGATCTCCAGATCTGAAATTCCTGACAGCTAGCTCCAAACCGAAGAACTTCTTTGCACCTAATTGGATTGAAAGCAACACGTCTGTCTGTTCATGGTTTCTCTATATTTCGTATTTGACCATGAGAGAGAGAAAGACTAAGACACGTCTTCCCCGTATCGCGCAATGTGAATGTCCTTGTATAATTCATTGATAGGAGTGAAGCCTCCTTCAGAATCGAGAGAGTTGTCATGCTCATTCGTATCGAAACTTTGTAGGCTTCCAAAAAACTCCTTTTTGTTATTTCTATTCGGTATCCGTATTTCTACATTGTCTGAACCGTTCAATTTCGTGAGATCATCTTGTGCTTCACTTTTGGTTCTCTCAGTTAGGCAGTCCTGCCAAGGCTTTTTTTTTTCATTTTCATGTTCGTCCAGGGCCGAGTCGCGGTCGACCTGTCGATGGCCCTGCGTGCGCTTCCTTTTGAATTTTTCTAATGAGTTGGCCATATTCTTTTGGTGAATGGATAGTTTCACGCAGTAGCTAGAAGTGCCCAGCCTGAATATAGCTTTCTAGTTCAGGTCAATGAGCTATGCAGTTACATTTTTAAAGAAATAAAAAAAGATTGTCGAACCATTTTTTACTTGGTGACCCCTGAAGCGATACATAAACACCCCATTGAAAGCCAGGTTCAAAGGAATACGATCAAAATACACAAACTCGAGTATCTAAACCCTTTAAATTCTATAAGGCGAGAAAAAAATAATTCGGATTACACATTTCTACATAGTAAGGCCTAAGGGCTTGGCTCACCTCAGGCTTTATTGGAAGTATTGCCTGGGTGTGATTGGTAAAATATAGACTTTTTCTTTTTTCCTCAAAACCATATAAACAAAAGCAAAACAGATAAAAAAAAATAAAAGCCGGTTACAGGGGTGTCAGGATGTAACCGTTTTGACATGTACACCATACTTTAAATTCGCGATTGAGACTTGAAGCGTTCGTGTTCTTAAGAAAACTATACCCAGCTTCCGACTTTGACAGCACCAACACTAGTATCGATACCGCATCTCGATAAAAATGCCATGCAAAGGAATTCAACAATCCTCCTTTGGATTTTGGGACAAAGACGCCCTCGTGGGGCAGTTTGAATATTGGAGATGATCCGTGGCATAGTACAGGAGTTTGTATCAAGAGCAAGAGTTCGGATGGAAACGGTGGCATTCGGGACGATCTGCAGAACTGGGTACGCCCTCGTTGATCAAGTTCGAGTTGCCAATAAAAGGAACTATTCAGATCGAGAGGTCGCGAATTAAATAACCTTCGGACAGAGCCCGGGGATAATTATTTCGTCCCTCACTTTCGTATCAATTTCTTCAATCTTATTTTCATTTTTCGTTTTTGATTAAAAAGATTTTGTCTTCTCTTCTGAGATGGGTTGACCCTCATTAGTAATGAGTAAGATCCTCTATCTTTCCACAACCACATTCATATATTATGGATGGACTAATTACGTGTACCAGGCCGATTTAAAAGTAGCTTCAATACGTATTTTATTGGAATGTTGGATGGCGCTCTCTATCACTAACTATCGGCTAGATTGGTAGCTCCAAGTACGCTGGCACGTCAAACGCGGAAACCCTTCGAGACAGGATAAACACAAAGTGGGTTTGACCACCATATGACAGCCATGCACGGAGAGGTTGATTGCCTGTTGCGCCTCGCATGTCTAATTCTCGCATGCACCTTCTTCACTGCATGTTCTTATGTATTCGAATTTCGCCGACACGCAAAAGGCTTCCTTGCCAAGGGATATCATTTTCCAATAAAAGTTCAGGCCAATTCGGCGGACCAAGATGGGAAGTTTGGGTTGCCAGATTAATTAGTTTCTTTGGCAGCTGGACTGGTTAACGGATATCGTCAAATTCTGCATCTCGCAATGCATCCTTTCGACTCTGCAGCCTTCACCCACCGTTACCTTGCCTCAGCAACAGCTATCGACGTCCCGAGAATCACGAAGAAAGGATGCCCTGTAAAGCTCACCCACCGCCCTACCCCGCTGACGATTCAGCCGCAGACTTTCTCAACTTCGACGTCCACACGCAGATGAGACTATGGGAAATCAGATGGAGGCATGCTAAACGGGCTTATCAGGAGCTGGAGGAGGACTGGAAGTCTTGGCACTCGCGAACGGCAATTTCAGCTTCGATTTCGAGTCCCCGCGGAGAGACTAGGGCGGACATTTCTCTCCTAGGACGGATCAGACAACGTAATAATAGGGTCTGAGATATCGATCTCGTGTCGACATCTTTCTATTCCAAGACCGGACCGGTATCTATCGCCCACGAGACCACCGATTTTCGGCGCTTCCATATCGCCACCTAATGAGTTCTCGGGTTTGAGGAGTTCGGCATTGCTATCAACACAACCAGAAAATCCCCCCCACCTGTCCCCACTGGACCCTTTCCATCTGCAGCTCTGAGCTACCCCTGGAAGTCGCGAAAGCATGAGCATGCCCTGTCAAGTCTTTTTGCCACTCTATATTGCACATCAGCTGGACCCTGTTGAGTACCAGATCGCATATTGGGAATTCAACCGGCGGAGGATTCAAGGCTATTATTACCAGCTAGAGGAGGAATGGAGTCGCTGGCACCACCCCCCTGCGGCCAGGGTGGCATTGGTGGTGAGGATAAGGAGCGCGAACAATCGGACCCTGAATGAAACTATAAATTCCACAGAAATTTCCGCTGTTTCGAACATCAGTCATTCCACACTTCGACGCCCAAGGAGACTCCGATTCAAACCAAGTCGTGCTTGTTTTCTCCTATAGAATCAGTTCCCTCAAACGCCTTCAAGATGCCGTGTAAATCACACCCGCCGCCAGCCGTCAATGATAGTCACACATCCGTTCGCGACGAAGTCAGGAGATGGGAATTTAGCTGGCAGTATGGTCTGATGGCAGCTAAGCTTCGGAATCTTGTTTGGGGAGGCTGGCATTTTGGAAGTGTGGGAGAGGGACTATTGGATCGGATTCGAAGCATCAACCACGACTTGTCTTTAGCAATCAGTGGGGGGTCCATGCGCAAGTTCTAATGCAGCTCCCTCTTGGTCAAAATGGACATAGGACGGTCCTCATAGTTGCCCAAAAAACGACGCCATTTGATTCGAAGATCGCGTTTTTATTTTATTCCGATAGCCAATGAGCTCCTTACTCTGCCTCCTAGTCAAACCGATTCCTCCCGCCCACAGATTCAATACCAATGCAGTTCAGTCAATTGCAAGGTTAACCCGACCATCCCTTAAATTCGGCTGATCTTCTGCTAGCTGCTGGAACAAAAGCTGTAGGCCAACCTCTATCAACCCCACAAGCACGACTAAACACTCCGTCCCCTGGGGTGGCCATTTCAAGATCCATATTATTCTAGAATGGCGATCGAGACGAACAATACCTCCTTCATTCTACATCGGTCCCAACAATCGGGTTGACATTAGTCCAAAGATGGTACTGATCTGCCTAACAAAATTACAACATCAACAACACAAATACTTACACTTACACACATACACAAATACACTCCTCAGAGAAACAACAATACTCGGGAAATTTAGACAGCATTCGAGCTTTCAATATAATGGCAGACTTGTAGCTAGCTGCGTCGCATAGATTTATACATATTAGTTATATGTTGTTAATAGATTATTTATGATACTTATGGAATACAGCACACTCATCATGATAGCACCAATTAGCAAAGTTGCAACCTTGCCATAATGGCACCAATAACCCAACTTGTATCCCTACCGAGATTTAAACTTTTCAATTTCCTCCAAAGCTCGTTCAATCTTGCCTTCTAGCTCTCTCGTCAAAATTTTCATGATCGTGTTCTTCTGGCATGCTCGGTCGAAAGCACCCCGTTCGAGATCGTAGTTGAAGCAGACTTCAGCTGGCTTGCATCCATGGATGAATCCTTGAGAGCATGGATTATCATGAAAGAATATTTACCCTCATCTGGGTTGGATAGATTGCCTTTCGCGGTAGCATACTTCCAGTATTCCAAGAAAGAAAAGTAAGTAAATACACCGATACTTATTACCAAGTCCCGTATTTCAACGAAATATACATAGAGTGCGATGAATTTTCTGGGGAAGCTTTCAAGAAAAGCTATATATGTAGAACAAGATCTAGGATTGGTGTATTTACCTTAGTTGAGATTAGATTTTGGTATTCGTCTCTTATTTGGAGGAAACGACCCATCAAGGTCATCAACCATTCGTACGTATTCCTCTTCTAAGGGATATTCCGTATGAAAGGACGAATGGAGATCATGGGATTGTCCGATTTGAAGCTGACGAAGTTCTTGTAGTCGATTGACGGGTTGGTAAGCAAAATTGAAACTCACAAAATAGCCCGCTTCTAATGTAATCAAATTAACAGTATTTGGGCTACTAAGTGAATACCAGTGAACACGAGGATGGCTTCAGGTGATAGCTTTTGAACCTCGTCTAGATTTAACAAAAAAGTAGTTGGTGGTATTTATAGACTGGGATACTCCAAATATCATATGTGTAGCTAGATTTCCGCGGCGTAGCATGGAGTTGACTTCGATATCGTCAATTCTATCGGGTCCAAGATATCAAAATGGGCATATTTTTCACATAAGCACAAGATGGCGAATCACTTAAAACTTACATGAGTGAGGAACTAAGCAATATGTCTATAATATACATGATGGTAGACAAGGAGGTTTGGGGGACCCTGTATCGGATACCCAATGCTTCAAGTATTATCTTCCGACCGTTTTTCGAAGGGAGAGAGGCTACGTAGTGAAAGGGTTCCAAGGTTATCTGCAATTGGCTCATATTTATAGTTAGCCAGCGGGTTCAATGAGTAATTATGGAAAGCAGTGCATATTAGGAAGGGTACAACCTCATCTGAGAGCCTCCGATATGTCGAAACCAATGCTTCTTGCTCGAGCTGGGTGGCCTGGTTACTCCAGTGTTCGTTTTAATAATGAGACTTGACGGTACCAAGACTGTTGCATTCTGCAGGTTTGTGTCCTTTTGAATTCGCGTGTGCTCCACTTTACTGTTTCCAAAATATGTTGATAGGTATCTCGAGTTTGATTCTAGAATTCTGTTGCACACATGTATCGAACTCTGGCACTTTAGCCTGCGCGAACTGGTCTACACGGGGGACACGCTGACCTGAAAATATTTCTAGCATATTGAAACTCTTTTCGCAATATTCAGTTCACTTATTCCTTGCCTCGGAAGGACTATAGAATATATCGAAAACTGTATGCTGCGGCATGCGGCATCGAGGCCAAAGAGGCTCCGCAAATAAGCGGAAAGGTCGTCCAACACATGCCGGAACAGACCTCACCCCAAGTCCTTCCGGTCCTTCCAAGCCACCATTCAGGAAAGTCTTTCCTTCACAAGCCCACCATATACCTACAAACCATCGGCGACGAATGCCTTGCAGCGCCTATTCACCTTGGCTTCCTGTGCCCTTGGGCTTTCGTTTGGGAAGAGATGAGGCTTGGTACCGAGAACTCATGTATAAGCACCTGCAGCGAACCCCGCAGGTGCTCAATGACAGATGGCGAGAATTCCACACCCCTCGAGTCGACCCTCCAGGAGAAGCAGTGATTGAGAAGATTCGCAAGATCAACGGGCCATAATTTGACGAATGCTACACTGTATACTGACCCACAAGACTTTGAGGGTATGAACAGTACCTGCACCTGCGAGAACGTCGTCACCATCTCCCCCGGGAAAACAGGATCTTGGAGGATCGGTTTATTCTCTGTTCGATCAGCCTTTCCCAAGCGAATGGCGGTTTGGGAACAGGGCTGGTAAGCTCATAAGTTGCCGACCACGACATTGCAGCCCAACCTGGAGAATATCACACCACAGGAACAACACACGATACCGACATTCGGTTTATGGAAGCCGACTTTACAATATGCAACGTCTGTTTTGTTTATTACGTGTACAGATTAGAGATAAAAGCCATCGCGATATCGCTTTTTGGATAATACTTTTAGGGAAAGCTATATCATCTAAAATTACAGAAAAGTTCTTAAGAGATGTAATATATCACTATGATCAATACACTATCTCTTTACACATGTACTTTGGTAAAGAGAAATACGAATACCTTTGAATAGGTATCCAATGTAACGCCAGTTTACGCCACGACCAACTGTAATCAAACAGTTGGTAAGAAACCAACTCGAAGAAACCATAAAGATGAGTAACCCCCAAACAAGGCAACCATTTGTACCAATGCTATTTCTTCCTCGGATCTTTAAACCACCCGAACATCAATCGTACTCTCATGTTTCGCCATAAAATCAAGGAAATTGGAGGAGTCCGCGTGGCAGCGATATGATAAATCCATCAAGAAAATCCTCAATTGAAGAAGCGGAAGCATCTGCCGGACGCGATCAAGTCTTATGGTTCCGTCTTTATTTTCTCCGCGTACCCACAGTACAAAGTCATTTCTTAACTTTAAGCCTTGCACATCCCGAAAGGGGTCGTCCTCTGGCGACAAGCCCTCGCCAGAGCTCGGGTTCTCTTGTGTATTAGAGGGGTCTATAAGCGTTGTAGGCTTTTGAAGTTTGATGATGCAGGGGTTGGTCTCGTGCTCCCAGTCATCGAGCAACTCCGTAAGTCCTTGCTGAAGGGAACTCGTGTCGCCGATCAAGTCAACTCTTTTGCCAAGCTCGAACCACATGGCTATAATATCTCCTGTAAGGGGCTCCACTTTCCAGGAAATACTTTCCAGCAACTTCTCAACATCTCTCCTCTTCACATCCTCAGCCATCTTCATCGAGTTTATTGCTTCTAATTTCGATGAAAAGGCAAAGAATTGACCGCCATTGTCTTGTTCTAGGATGGCCAACAAAGCCTGCAAGCGACAATCGACAAAAAGTAGACTCAAAAAAATGGTACTCTCCAGAGTGTAATATGTGGTAGCAGAATTATCTATAACTTGGATGTTACGGCGCGCTTCGTCAATTGAGCTGCCTTGCATCAACTGTAAGACTATTTCCGGAAGGAAAAGCTCGGAACAGTTGATATCACATATCTGCTCTGAGATATGGGACCTCCACTGTTGAATTATGAACAAATTTGGAAGTATTGCCCAAGAATATGACTCCGGGATGCAACTTGAACCATTAGCTGTAAGGCAGAATTGTGATATCTCTCGAAGAAAAACGATACTTCCTTCAACCAGAGCGTTCTCTATACCCGAATTTTCTTGGAGTGCTGGCATGAACTCCGCTTGCAGCCCTGTGAGATGCGTAGACTGGAATTTTTCCTGGTCTTGGAACCACTTTACCCGTCTTTCTTCAATATAGGAGTAATACGGTGTAAAAAAGAGGTTGAGTGGAGCTGCAGACCAAATGTTAATGAACTGCATTATAGCCAAGTATTTTATCATCGTCGGAGTAGAGCCGCCAACAATACTCTTCCAAGTTTCCGCCCATGGCTTTGAGTTACTCTTACTATACCCAGAAAACCTTTGAGATTGCTGCCTAGGTGAGACTTTGATGAGATGCGTAGCGAGGATGTCTCTTTGGGGAACAGAATTGCGAAGAACCCTCGCCTCAGCTCTCCTCTGTGTTTCCCATTGATCCTGCCCCCATTGACGAATGGTTGCAAATAAAAATTGTGCTTCATCAAGGTAATCAATGCTAGGGTGAAATCGGCCGCCTGGAAGATACCCCATCGCAATGCAGCGTACTTCATCAAGCCCGTATGTACCAGGTACCCGCAGTTCGTTGAAGAGCCTGTTGAAATCACCGTCAATGGTAACAGCTTAACCGAGTCCAAGAATTATTTGTGTTGAAACTCTTAGATATGCGTTTTGCGCTTTGATCGTACCTTCTCTTAGGCTGATCTCTATATCCTTAATGTTTGCCATGTAGCAAAGCAAACAGATATCGTCTAACTGAGCCTTTTGAATAGGGACATCTACCCCAGATGGTATGATGTCTGCATCTTCATATCCGTCAACAAGGCTCTCATCTGCTGTTACCGAAAAACTGGCGAGTAAATTAGCCCAACCAGCTTTAGCTAACGGCGTCGGACCTATTCGGCGTTTCGTTAAACAGAACCACAGCCACAAAGGTTTCTTAAGTAGCGGTAAGTCCCAGAATCGAAGAGTTTCCCCGTCACTTTTAACGACAACAAAACCGCGATGTTCAATATACCATAGGCAGCTGTGGACCCGAATGTTGAACCTGCCCTCATATTCTTTCAATCTCTGAATTGTAGAATATAGCTCCGGGATCGTGAGTTTTACCCAGTCCTCTAGAACATTACGGTGTATCTTTCTGGCATCTAGTATTGAATATGGATCAAGGTTTAGTCGAGGGTACTGGACCCTGATTCGCCACCTCGACAAGTCCCATCTTGTTTTCGTAAATCGAGACCAGTCGCCGATGGCTCCGCTAAGACACCTGTCTCGTTGATTTGAGGTAAGATATTGCAACAAAGCTTGAAAGAAGGCGGCTAGGAATGCTATGGCTGCGAATATAAGGGCAATCAAAGCTACAGTTGCATCGAGTGATTTTTCATCCTGAGGAATCGCCATGGCCTGAGTTGGGGTGCCACCAGGGGCAACCGTTTGAGTTGCTCGAATAGAAGCCGGTGCCATTCTATCGAGCTGTCCTTGACTCGTTTTGTCCGGTTACAATTATGGCTGATGTTTTCGGAAGAATCCCGTCGAAACTAAGAAAAGACTCTTAATTGCATTGACTCTAGACAGATATTGTGATATTGTCTTCTATGATTGTTTGGGTGAGCTCTTTCATGTGAGGCTGACTTCGAGACCGCGCGTATACACGTGTGTGGGTTTAGACTTGTCACCTTGCGAGACCAGTACTGCAGTGCGGGTTGTAATCTAAAATACTAGCGACTTTACACCGTCCAAGCCGGGAGGTAATGCATCTCGATCCAGCAAGACTATGGAGGAAATGATTTAGTCGGTATACATCTATATAAAAGAAACTTGACGATTATGTCGATAACATCCGAGAAGCTCGCAACGCTAAGACCCGACCCTATATATCTTTTTGAACTGTCGAGCAAGGCTCAAGATATCAACCTAATAGCTACACAGACGCCACATAGCATCGTGAAAACATTTGCTTAATTACCCTGTTAGGTACAGGTCTCAGCCCGAGGAGCCACGAGGCTGCGCTCGCTCGGTAAACTTTCAAGCCTTGTGTACCACGAGGCGTAAATCAGATCCTTGGATTGTAGATATCCGCGCATGGATAGCAAAACCCCTGTTCTCGAACAGCCTCGGATTCCGCCAGGGATTCCGCCCTTCATGCATAGTGTGTCAGGCTCCAAAATTTGCCAAAGTGTGTTCCCAAAATCAACGATTTGGGACTTCTATACGGCTGTTTCAATTGCAGGTGGGGGACCGGAGTATGAGGATATATATATATATATATATCAATATGTAACTTTATAAGATTGGTAGCCTCGACGTCTGAAAGGCTAACTATTGAGGTGATCGAGCCATTATAATCGCTGACGACTTGTATTGCAGGTACACGTACACTGTTGGGAAGACCGGTAGTATGAGCGATTGAATCCTTTGCATTGCGTTCCCTTCCAAATAAAATATCTTGATATCTATGGTAGTGGTTTGATATGCGAATAGTTCCCGCTGTGGCTGGGCTTCACACTTTGATGCATGATGGTTCTGGTTGACGAGACCAGGGTTGCAATTGGGCTGGTATGTGCGGTCGACGCGTTAAGTTGTCAACCCATATTGGGTTGCGCAATGGCAATCCAACCATGAATCAATTAAACGCTATGATCGTGCAGCGCTATTATGCGGTAAAAGTATAAGTACTGTAAGTATGAAGATCACATCATAACGAGAGGGGGTCAAACGTCGACCGCGCATACTGGCTCAATCCCGGTACGCGGTCTCGTTCACCAGAAACCATCAAAGTAGGAAGATCACAATAGGTGGAGGCACGGTCCAGTTGATGGTGACTTAGCTTTACTGAACAAATTGTTCGGTCAAGACTTAAGAACGATAATGTATAATTTTCTTGGACGGATGTCGACCCGTATCCGGAAGATGCAGAGAAATTGCTAAGCTTGACGCTTGCTGCATCTGCTGGGTAGAAGTGGGTCCCGATCTCGAATCCCTTGCAGAAACAGTTTTGATTCAAAAGTCCAACGCAGAAATCGAAATCATGACATCTATGATATCGCGCAATGCCACCTCCAAGCCCCACTCCATCCCAAGTCGCCGTTCAAGGGAGCCTATCATGATGGCATATATCCGAAGGTATCCAACCCCTCCCATGCAGCACCAACTAAGCAGTTATCATCAAGTGAACCAAAAGATAACCCTTTCCCCAAGCTTAAGCCACTGCTGTGCATGTTCCGTCACCGCAACATTGGGCCGATTCCCATTCCCGTGGACCTAGCGCTGCCGGCTAGCTTCGACAACAGGAGTAGCGAGGGTGGTATCGAAGCGGAAGGCGCCTTAAATGATTGGTGACACAGGAACAACACAAGGCTGCCCACGGGCGTGGTGCATGCACAGTTGCCGTTCCAGATATCGGATCCAAGCCCAGCCGAAAGTTTCTGACTGCAAAATGCTGTTTCGGGATGGAACCGCATCAATATTTTTTCACGACGAGTTTGACGGATTGTGTACAAAATCCTCCTAACAACCTTAACTACAAGGCTCTTGGTCAACCTTGTCCATGCCAAAGCCTAATTCTAGTTAAGTTGTAAAGCTCGGAGATTTCGCTTGATATAGTAGTCATCCGACATTATATTACCACCAAACCCACTTATCAAGGCGGATATTCCTTTGGCAAGAAAAAACTTGGTGAACCTTATAATCAGCCGCGGGCCATCAGTGATGAAGGAACAAGTTGCTTGGCACCAACGAACCTTTTGATGAGCTGTAACGGATACTAGGATCAGCCCGTTTACGTGTAAAATGAAAGAAAGGAGGATCTGAGTTACGGGTGCAAGGAATAGCTTAATTTACGAGACCAGATCTGGGAGATAATACTGTCGGGTGCAAGGAGGAGTTTAGTTTACGAGACCACACATTGTCAACTCATATATTTTATAAAAAAAACGGTTATTGTTCTTCTATTCAGATTCTGCGACTGCAGATGCAAAGATGCAAGCCTATAGCTATAGAGGGTATTATGATAAATGATCGAAAACCCAACAAATAAACAATATAGATATCAAGGGTATATTCAATATATTCAAACCCAACCAAGGTAACCAGATGTACCATCCTAAAGCAGACATAATATTGTCTCTCCAAACGCCAGTTCCAGGTCCTCTTAACCCACATACACGCTAAATATAAAAAGTTTGAAAAGAGTTATTTACTCTTTCTCAGAGACTGTAGCGACATCGTTACCCGTGGAGCTTTCCGCAGTTGACAGTTTCACCGGCTCCTATGCCGGATTTTCCTTCCTTCTTGGCTGTAAGATGTTGACAATAGGTGCTGCCTCATTGCTAAGCGGCTCTGCTACTTCGTCCTTGACTTTCTTTCGTGGCTGTGGAACATTTACAACCAGCTCTGGCTCCTTATCTGCTTCCTTCACTTTCTTCCTAGGTTGAAGAATATTCACCACAGGAGCCGGGATGTTCTCTTCTTTCTCTTTCCTCCTGGGCTGTAAGACGTTGACACCCACGGCCACTTCCTCAACCTTTGACTTCTTCCTTGGCGTGAGAACATTGACAGTATCCCCACTCAACTTCTCCTCTGACTTTTGTTGCCTCACAGTCAGGAGATTCACCTTGTCCCTTTCATTCTCGTCTGCTTTCCCATCATCGCGATCATCGCCCGTTGTCTTCTCGGGTAAATCCTCCCCTCCTGCCATTTTGATCCACAACTCCGAACTCTCCCTCGCACACTTCAAACCCTCAAAATCACTATCCAGCAAACTAGCCATCAACCGATCGTAATCCCGTTTCCCCAGAACCTTTCCACCCTTCCCATCCCCGCTTGTATCTCCCACACCTCCAGAGAAACTGCTTGAACGACTGCTCAGCATACTCGACCGTCTCGAAATCACATCTCGTGTCGCCGGGTTCTTCAGGATAGAAGCGATAGTATATGTTGACGCGGAATGAAACTCGTCTCCCGAGATCGGAAGCTTGACCCTCCGTTTCTTCGGCGTGCCACTCTCCGGATCCGGTGATCTTCTCTTCCGCGATTGCGATCTTTGAGAAGACGACAAGGCGGAAAGCTGACTGTTCTGGCTGTCCCCGTTCCCGCTACCAGCGATAGCAGCGGTAGCTTCAAACATTACGCTCAAGAACCCCACACTCTTTCCCAAACTGCATTCTTGCCTGAAAGCCATTAGCTCCCAGAATTCCTTCATAGTCCTGACACCTCTCCACCCGCCGTCTTCCAGTTCATCCATAAATCTGGTTTTTGGATCGTCTTCGAAATGTGGTATGGATTCTCGGACTGGTTTCGAAGGATGCGAGTAAGGGTGGCCGTGGATCCATGTTTTCGATGGTATAACGTTGCGAAGATCGATCAGTTCGAGGCCGGGGACTAGGAGATAGGCCTTTGGCGGTGTGGTAATAGTATCTTGAGATTCTGTTGACTGGGAAGATGACGCGCCACCGAGACTTTTAGAAGAAAGCAGAGGATCGAGTGCCCGTGCCCACCACCTTATAAGTTGAATGTCGGAGAGTACATGTTTCGCCTTGTTTCGCACGGAGTTTGGGAACAGGTACTGGTCTTGCGCGCGAGCGAAAAGGGTGACATGGGTGGGAACGTTCGGATGGCGAGTTTCGGTTATAAGATATTCGAGAAACGCAGTCGTTATAGCTCGAATCGGTGATATAGAGCCCTTGGGTGGCGGGGGGGACGATCTAGGGAAGAACCCTGTGCTGTCGGCTTTGGACACGAAGAGGGTAGTCAAGGTACGTGTTTTGTAAATGTGGATTTCGATCGCGTAGATTAGAATCGGCGAAGGATGTTTGGAGGATACGGCGAGGAAGTGAGATGTTATGCTTGTCTTTTGAGGTTTTTGACCGGGAGGAGGCGAGTATAGAGGCGAGCAGCGGGTTGGAGGGTGAGAGACGTGGTGGATGGTGAAGGGTGGTGAGGATGCAGGAAGCACGGATGAGAGCAAGTCAGCCAATCGAGATTGTTCTTCAGGTTTAGACGGCTGGGAAGGCGGAGGGAGCGATGCCACCGGTGTTGGGAGGGGCTGCGAAGAGGAGGCCATCGTGATGAAGGAGCAGTGGGGATGAGGTTGAAGGGTGAGGAGGAGGATGGCGAGCTTGCAAGAGGGAGAGGTCGAAGCTCAAATGCGGAATGTGTTGTTTGGACGTTTAACCCGAAGAAGCCGTCACAATATCACTGATGGCACGCGCAATGCAAAGAACTCCATTAAGCCTGGTTCAAAAGCCAGATTGATGAATAATATCAGGGTGATGACGGAGTTGTCAATTGAGTTTGGGAGAAGTAGGCACTGTCATCCAGAGGAAAGCCTGCTGTATTCTGTCCACCAAGAGTCAAGTCGTTCATTCCGCAGGTGCGCCAACCGTCGACTGAGTCTCTACCGCCAAGGCTCCAGCGCGCCTGACGGTAGACACTCGCCATTTAACTGGTGTATTTACTCGAGGACTGTCGGCGTCTGCCGGTCGGATTTCGGATGATATGTGGAGAAGCGTCCATTCAATCGTGTCATTGCATCGCGATGCTCCGTGGTGTGTAACAAGCAGTATTTACGGATCCAGATGAAATGGAGCTTCGGGTCCGCGAAAGAAGGAAAGATTAGTGTAGGGAAAGCGGAGCAAGGCATCTTTGGCCCAGTCGGTTTTGAGATCCGTCGGTTGCCAGCCGTTGAAATCGAAGGCGAAGGCGAAGGTGAAGTCGAAGTCCAGGTTCATATTCGGATTCAGTGTTGTTCCATGCGATGCCATCTCATGTAATCTAATCTAATCTAATCTTATCTAATTGCATCTAATCACCACCAAAATCTTCAACCCGCAAAATTCATTCCACCCGCCAAAACCTCAACCTCGAATTCAACCTTCCACTCGATAGTCCTTTTTTCACATTGCGGTCTTACGACAACAGCAGCCCGACTGCCTTTTCTCTCTCGCCACCGGCCTGGGTAGGCTGTCAGCACTCGCAATGGCCTCCTCGCGGTCTTCTCTCCGTCCGATCCTCTCCTCCTCCCGCCTGTCGCGCACAATCTGCTCCCAATGCAGCTCCGCCATCCGTCACAATACCCCTACGAACCACCAGAGGCTCCTACCCGGCCGCTCTTTGCATACATCCGCTTCACTGTCAATCGGCAGACCTCTCCAACAAGTCCAGCAGCAGCCTCTTCCGCCGCAAATTACCACCCCGCCACCCGGATATCGCCTGAACAAGATCACCCGGCCCTACGTCCCAGTCGCAACCCACATGCGAGTACCTTACACCGTTAACGACAAGCTCGATGTTCTGGATGAGATGTATATCAAGCTGTTGGGTGATGGTGGTGACAAGGCGCTCACCGAGGAAGTCAAATGGCAGTGCGTTACGCACAAGAGTTTCGATCACGGCTTGCAGCCATATAACACCAAGCTGGCATTTTACGGTACCTTTCCCCAGAAATACTCCAAATATGGAGATGGAAGGACCTTTGTCCTGATGAGACTCTCTATACGCCCAAAAATACACGTCTACGAGCTTGAATGACTGGAGTACTAATGTTGTTACGGTTCCAGGTCGCAGAATTGCCTACCTCCACAGCACCCTCTCCATAATCCACCAACCGGTTCCACCACCGACCAATCCGGAAACCACCTACACATCAACATCGACAGAACCGGAAATATCAAATGATCCAGCGTTATCGCTCCCGGTTATCGCCAGAAAGAACCCTGTGAATAGGATAAACTACTCTTCGGTCACGGGGCTCCTAAGCTCTTCCAACGTGTTTGCTGTTGCGAAGGCTTGTGGTCTGGTACAATGTTTGAGGTGGAAGCCGAGGAATGTGCGTATCCCTAAGCGAAAAAATCCGAACCCCGGTTTCCTTTTTGATTGATTGCTTGCTCACGGACGTATTTTACTATAGCCGGCAAATTTGACAGGTTCAGGTGTGCAAAAGGTAGCCGAGGATACGATCATGGCGATTCTAGGAGCCGTGGCGTTACAAAGAGGGGGTGATGCAGCCAGGAGGGTGATGGAAGAGAGAATCCTACCAGGCGCAAGGGTAGTTCCCCAAAGAACAGAAAAGAGGTAACGTTTGGTGAGAGTGGAAATGCTCTGGCTTTTGAGCATCTCTCGGTGTAGTATTTCTATATTTTCAATCTGTATTATATTTGTCAGGAATAGAGCCTTTGTGTATAAAGTTGGTGTTGCTTCGTGTGAGGCTGGATTCGAGACCAGTATACTAAATGCGCTTATGATCGATTTTGCTCGTTCAGATGGTGTCTTGAAAAATATTTCAGCCAGTACTAAGTACTACTGCGAGACAAAGGTAATACGGCACCACTTGACACTTGTGCAAACACAACAACTATTACGTATCCTTTACGGTTCAATGCCTCTTAAGAGACATATTATCATTTAATTTTAGTTTGCGAATAAAATCTTGGAGTTCAAACTAGCAACTTTTATTGATTTTTTCAGTCTGGCCAACCATACAGTGAGGGAGCTGAACGTGAACTAGCCCACTTGGCGAACCCAATCGAAAAGCACTAGTAATCCGAGCTACCGACCCAGCCCCTCAATACGAAGTGAGACCCCAACAATTCCAACCCGGCAATTACCGAACCGGCCGGCCGGGCACCCGGGCTCTAGTTCTAGCTCTCATCTCGTATCAAGGTACCTTTCCTGTACGAGACCCGCCAGACCAGACCCCACCACCCACATGCACATGCAGAGAAGAACAGCCAATCCAAAAACATAGAACCACAATGCCATTATCACCCGATAACCTTAACCGTAAACGAATTTTTACAGGGTGGAAGCTAAGTTTCCAACCCCTCGCATTCTGACAGTGCGGTCGACGGGTTTTGAAGAATTTACTGTTCCATTAAACGTTTCTTACGGTTCAACTTGATTGTCATTAAAAAAAAATCATAGATATTTGTTACATAATACTAAATTATATTATCTCGAGCTGTTCAAAACTTACCACTCTTTCCCTCCAGGAGCCTAAAGACGGGCCTCCCAGCAACTAAGTATCCAAGGTCTTTGCGTGCCATCACTGATGAAAAAGTAACACCGGCAAAGGGAACAAAAAAAAAACTAGTTAAAAACGCTATCAATCATCGAGGCATCACAAAAAAAGCCAATATGATACGGAAACAGAAAAAAAAGAAACGATCTATGACTAGATCATAACGCCTCATGCTAAAGTGCGATATTCGAGCGGCATCGCACAAATGGCCGACAACTAAACACCGACCACATATGCCTTTTTAAAACATTTTGCAACTTTTTTGACGGCGTACAGCTTTATTTTTTATTTTACTTATAATGATGATGTCGCCTCTTGCGGAGGTAATCGTCAATGACCAAATCGGCTCCCTTCTCAGCGATGGCATAGACAGTTCCCTGAAGATGCGAGCTGATCTGGATCGGGATGATGCTGGCATCGATGACTCTCAGGTTGTTGACTCCGTAAACCTTCAACTTGTAATCAACCACACCCTTCCTGATACCCCCACTGCCACCCATGGCGCAGGAACCGACCGGATGCCAATCCGAGATGGTGCTAGCCTTGACGTAATCGGTCCAGTCTTCTGGAACGGTGGGGTCAACTGGCTCGGGGGGCACAACTCTCTTAACGATGATGTTTTTCAACGGTCCGGTCCTGGTGATCTTATCCGCGAAGACCTGGGCGGCCGCCATTGTGTGCAAGTCAACGATACCGTCGCCTTGATAGTACTTTGGGTCGATGATTGGCGCCGTGGAGGAATTGGTCTTGCCGCCGGGTGGAGCGGGAGCGATGTGGACGTTACCGGTCGAGAAGGGGTACTGCAACATCTGGAAGACGGTGGCGTATTTTTTGCCTGGTTCCGGGGTGATGACAGGGAACAGCTGGTTGGGGTCAAACACGAATTCGACGCTTCCCAGGTCGACCGGTGACTTGAGCTTGGAGATGATGTTCTTGGTCCTCTCGTCCTTGCCCTGGACGAGAGATGAGAGGTAGGTGATGTTTTGTGGGGTCAGGTAGAACCTCAGAGGGACGTATGCAAAGTCGGTGGGGAGGACGGTGAGGAGACCCGTGTGGTTGACCGCGTACTCATTCTCGGCTGCTGCCAGCTGGATGGGGTCGGACAATGGGCTCTGATTCTCAATCGATGGGTCGATTTCGTAGAGGAGGATGGACACTGCGTATACTTTGTTAGCTTTCATTCTCATCGCGATATATATTGTGCATTTGTGACGAGGGTAACATACTGATACGATCCTGCAAGTGCTCTCCCACATTGGGATTGACGACCTTGACGTCGATTCCCGCCGCCCTGAGGATCGCTGGGTCTCCGATGCCGGAGAGCTCCAAGATCTGAGGAGACTGGACGCTGCCGGCGGAAACGATGACTTCCTCGGAAGCCTTGACCGTGAAGTCTTGGCCGCCGTGGGTGAATGTAACTCCGGTGGCGGTCAAATGGCCGTTAACCTTCTTAGTGGTGACATTTCTCACCAAGGCATCGCAGAGGACCACAAAGTTAGGTCTCTCGATGTGTGGGGCAAAGTAGTTGGATGCAGAGTAGCTTCGAGTCCGGTTATTAGGGTCCACAGAGGTCAGGCCGGTCCACACTCCCCAGTTAGACCCTCCAAAGGTGTCGCGACGCGGGACGCCGAGGGCTTCGAGGGTTTTATGCCAGTACTTGTGGGAGCCGCCATACTGGATGGAGTAGGAGGTTTGAATCGGCCCGTTACGGCCGTGATCAGAGGTCTTGTAGTCGAGCTTGAATTTTCGGGCATCCTTGTGCTCCGGTTTGTGGAAATGCTCTGGCTTTTTAAAGTATTTTCTAGATATTATATATACTATATTAGCGTCTGCTTGCGACTGTAAAAACTTATGCGATGATATATATATGGTAAATTACTTACACCAGGCTGTTGAACCCCCAACCTTTGTTTCCGAGGTTCTCCCAAGCATCGTAATCCTGCTTGTTTCCTCTCATCCAGACGTAGAAATTGATAGCACTGCTGCCGCCCAATACTTTACCTCTGGCCCAACCGAGCTTCCGATTTCCAAGTATGGCCTGCGGTGTTGTCTCGAACCCCCAGTCGTAGTTGGTGCCAACAGCCCATCCTACCTTGCCCGGGGTGTAGATGAGCGGGTCATTGAGTCCGTTGGAGCCAGCTTCGAGAACACCGACCTTTATATCGCGATTCTCGCTGAGACGGCTGGCGACAACGAGACCGGCAGTTCCACCACCAACGACAATATAGTCGTACTTTATGTGGGTGAATTGGGCCCCAGAGGTGGCTAGTAAGGCGTCGGCTCCTTGCCCTAGGTAAAGGGTAAGGATGGGCAGGTAGAACGTATTAATATACATTTATGCACGCGCAGTTACTGGGAAATCAGGAATGGATTGCAGAGATTCCAGCGTCCATGGAACGGGGACGAGTACCTTAAATAGACCGGTCTGCTGGAAAGCTAAGGCCGGGGAAACGGTTCCGGACGCATCCCAGAAGCTACAAGATCCAGCGCTGGAAAGAGATTACCAGACCGGTGGAGCAATTATTAGGGGCTGATAAGTACAGCATGCACGATGTGGGAACCCTGCTGACAAGAAAACATGGGCAAGGAAAAGCGCTTTGGCCACCACTTTCGCCTCCCCCAGCTGCCCAAACGAACAGCCGGCGCTCAACAGAATGCATCTAAACTCGCACTAGCATAACCACAAACAGAAAAGAAAAGGAAAAAAAGGCCTCGGTTTTCGCGCCATTTTGGATTCGAAAGGGACAATGGCATGATGGGTACCTGTACAATGAGAGGAGCATTGTCCTGCGAGTTTGCCCCCCCTTCGATTGTGCATCTGGGATGAGCACATGCATTTGGTGGCGGTGTGCCAAGTCCGTCTCGCTCGTGTTTTCTGCTGGCGACTCCGCCATGTGGTGGAGCGTGGAGCGATAGTGGAGTTCGCGTTCTCTGCTGGATTGCTTCCTCTTCGGCCGGGCGTCAGAAGCGGCAACCTGGCACAGTTCACGTTTTTATGACACATCGCCTAAACCAGTTTAAACCTATATGCAAAAATCACTCTACTCGACTATTCATTCATGCATAGAAATGGCACAGTCGCCAGGTGGGGACCCCATGTTGTATACGTACATATATTTTATATTCCATTCGAAATATGAGATTAATCAAACGATTGTTTTGGCTTCGCTCGCGAACAGTGGAACCTTTCCACGGACATTTCTAATCCTTTCCGTCGCGACGTCGCGCGCTAGCTACCAAAATCACGTAATCCACTCGCCTCGCCAAAGAGCGAGGTCGTCTTACCCACCCCATTTCGGCTTTCCTTTGCTCACGCTAGTCGCCAGAGCCGACAATTATTCCGTGGAATATACGAAGTACAATGTGATTGGAATGCTGAGGTGGTGGTATATATCACCACATAATCCACCCAATTCCACATGAATACATATACACCTATTAAATGTAACCCTCAGATGTATTCATGGCTAGCTTCGTGTATATACCCACAATCACTTGCCAATTGGCCAATTCGGCCAATAAGGAGTTGAAAAGAAGCTCTAGGCTGTGCAATTTCATCGATGCCAACAAACAAATCCCCACAATGCGCCCAATATAAGAAGGTAGGATACCACTATCAGTCCATATGCCAACTAGACCGGAATCCGCTGCGGAGTTTCAAACTGGCCGATTTTTTTTTTGGTGAGAGGCCGGCAGCCCACCCCGCACCGGAAGCACCCGAATGCGCATCTTACTGTTGAAACCGGCTCTTCCGCGTTTATATTGATTATTAAACTATAAAACAAAAAAATACCTCAGTGATATAATTATTTTTTCCTGAGTAAACGCGGCTAGCCAGACCAGGTGTACTCGTACGTGAGAAGGGTGGTAGGGTGGGAGGCAAGTGCAAGGGTCCCATCATAACTATACATAACTTTCAATATTCGACAGACCCTTGCAGTAAGCGCAATTCTAGACTTATTAATATTTTCCTGTCATTATAGATGCATTTCTGTATAAAGTTTAATTCACGTGAGCAGGGTAAAGAGCAACCAATTGGGGTTCCAATTTCCGAGGCCCTAATCACGGGATAAGAGCGTGCAAGGAAACATTATCTTCGCATTCCAAAAAAAACAAAATTACTTGATTTTCTTCATCGACGGTCCAAGGTGGGGTGGAGTGAAAAAAATAAAATAAATAATAGATAAAAAAGTATGCCGTTAGTTTATTATACGACTATCACCGAACTATTATATTTGCACAGGAGGGGAGGGGAAAGAATTTGTATTCCGGCATCTACGCAACGGTTATAACGTTAATCTCACCCATAGTGACGTCATATAGATAACAACAAGATTCATTCCGGATGAAAGGAATACCGTTGAAATTGAGCAATTTCGGGCATCAAAACAGTCAGTTTAATGACCCTGTATTCATCAATACGTTGCTCTTTTTTCTCTGGATGGTGGTTAACCGCATATCCTTGCACGTTCAATATAAGCGCACCCGCATGCGGCTCAGATCCAACTATCATATTCTCGTTGTTGGAGATCTAGATCTACAGTGGCTATAGATTGAATTGGATTTTAAATATAAAACAAACAACTAGGGCAAACTTTGCAAACTACGCCGTAAGGCAGTAATTCTGGAGGATTTATATCAGGTGAGGGCAAGACCAAATTAATGAAGGACGACCGTCAGGTATCTCCGTCTATAGACAGAGCTAAACTTCCAACTTCCAACTTCTGTTACCGTGTAGTATCTAGATACTTCCTTTACACTAGCCTCTTTTTGTGACCTGTATACATGGACTATTAAACAGTGGCCGCAGATAAAATCCGAACCTCATTAATGCGTTGTAATTCGTCTTGTGAACCAAACCCGGCCCCGGAACTAGACAATTGTTAGGGGTGCCCTTAACAGTTGTCACTAATATGTATATACTGAGACATAAGTTAATTAAATGATAGCTTCTAGTGACATGGGAAGATAGGCAAGCCATCCGCCTGCTCATAACTAGGTGGGTTATCCTACGGTTCTAGGTTGTATTTATAGTTTATTTGATCCCCACAAAGATGAACGGCTAGTCCTGCTCCAGCACCCTCGTTAGAAAAACAGATGCTATTATAAATAGATACCAGATATCAAGATTTAAAGTTGATAAACTAGTGCAAGGGAATGTATCAATATTGCGCAACAAATGTTACAACCCAAGAATACCTCAATGGGAAGAATGAGTAAAATGAAGCACGATGCAAAGGCTGTGTTACTCGGTATCAAATCCTTGACCCTTAGGTCATAGATTTGTCTTCATTTACCTTAATACTTATGCATTTTAATTTCTTTCACGAGTCTCGAGGCCGAGGAGGCACCTGGTAAGACGGTTTCACGTAACCCCGAATCGGTTTCACCACAAATTGTAGAGTTCCCGCGGAGCATGCAAGACCCGGGATGGGCAAAGGTAGGAAAATATGACGTATTTATCGACAATTATTCAATTAAGCATATAATACATTAAGAGTATGTTATGTGTACAAGCCGTTCCTCCGTTTTTTCCCTGTTCATATTACAAATCTGGTATACGCTCCACCAAAAACGACCAACTTACAAAGCAAACATAGCGAAGACGAGACCCATAGCCACGGAGGCTCCCTTGAGAGTGTTGGCGGAGGCTCCGTTGGTATAAGTTGGCTTTGGAATACCGGAGGTACTGGAACCGGCCTCCTCGGTAGTCTCTGGAGCGCGAGAAGTTCCAGTGGGAGCCTTGCCGCTCGTCTGGGGTGTGTAAGAGTTGACTGGTACTGGGGTGGTCACGGCACCAGTGGGCACGGATGCGGCAGGAGTGCTAGCAACAGGGGCAGAAGTAGCGACAGCTCCAGAGGTAGCGGGTTCAGAGGTAGCGGCAGGGCTCGTGCTGACCGATGGGACGAGAAGGCTAGTGTTACCGCTTTTAGAGCAGGCGGTACACTTGTCGGCACCTGAGCCGGTGACGTCCTGTGGCGAACAACGTCTTGGAGTTCCGGCAGAGTCGCAGAGGAAAGCGCAGCTTGGGTCGAAAAGAGCAGGGCAGACGTTGCCATTGGTCGGCACACCAGGGCAGGTCTCGCAAACATCGGACGCTCCACCCTTGCTTGGGGAGCAACGCTTCGGGGTCCCTGGTGATTGGCAGAGGTATGCGCAGCTGACGTCGTACTGGGCAGGGCAGGTGTTTCCGGTGACTTCTTTACCTGGGCACTTGGTGCAGGTATCGCCTGAGCCACCGGTGGTTGGGGAGCAACGCTGAGCAGTTCCGTATGACTGGCAGAGATAAGAGCAGCTCACATCGAAAGTGGCAGGGCAAACGGCTCCGATGATAGGGGTGGTTTGCCTTCCGTAGTGCTGGCGAGCGAGGGTGCCAGCGGCGAAAAGGCTAATTCATAAATAAAACATCAGTAAATAAGTTTTGTTAAGCTGTAGATTGTTTTGATCCTAACCTCAAAGTGATGAAAGACTTCATTTTGAAATATATCGAATAGATCTGGTAAAAGGAGCGTGGGTGTGCAAATGCAAATGAACGTGATCAACAAAGGAGTGTGGTCGACGGGCGAAATATCGGAAGCGGCGGTATGGTTTGGAAGAAAGAAGTACAGTTACAGAACGGGTGCCAATTGAGCATATATACCTTTTTCGGGAATACAAGAAACATCTTGTTTACCATCCATTCCGGACCAGCGCCTGCTGAATTTGCATTCGTGGAATTCTAAAATTAATATCCGAGGTTAGCTGGGCATGGCGCTGACCCGTGGAGTTGGAGACTAAGCGATTGCAACCATAGTTTCCTAAACTAGACTACATCGGGCGGCTCAGCTTGTGAACATAGATGGTGCCCGTCATTACCGTTACTGTATGGGGAATTCCGGCCTTTGGAATGGCACGAAAACATCCGGCTTAGGGTTCTAGCCCAAATTTTTGTTTAATAAACCGCGCGATTGAAAAATGTTCATCCCAGGTTTTGCCAAACGCTACTCCAGGCCGTCCACGGTGGATCTCTGAGAGCCAACGGTTGTTGATATCGATGCGACTAATTAGGTACTGTGCTGAAATTAGAAGGTCGTTTTACCTAGGGACACGCACTTGGGTTGCGTCATATTATCATTCAGATCTGGATCTCAGAATCTCCCCGATTCGAATTCATGGATCCTTGGTCAAGTAATCACCAGGTCGCAAGGCTCATGCACTCAGGGGTAATATTATGGTGAGTTGTCAAAATCGTACCTCCCCGCATTGCTTGGCAGTTTAAGCTTAAAGGGGCATGTTACACAGGTCAAAGGGCACAAGTAGCATCCAACTGCCCACAGCAGCAATTTGCGCTAATTCCGGACTGTTATTTCTGACCAGGAGACCCATCCAAGGGCGTCTCACACACAACCTCGGATTGGCATTTCCGCATATTAGCTGATTGTTCTCCTTCCCATTCTTACAGGTTCTCTTTCCCGCCAAACCACTAGCCACTTCTTCGGTCTTCTCCCACGCTTCCTCCTTTATCCTCATTCAATATTTTTCCGTTATATTAGGAATTCCAATTTCTAGCAATTTCGATGTCATCCAGGCCAGATCTGCCAAGCATCGATGGGCTACGGAACGGCACAGATAAATATTACTACCTGAAGACTCGGTCAGTAATTTCGCAAGACTCGTCCGGTACTACTTCACCATTTGGCCGATGGAGAAGATTGAGCATATTTTTGATATTATCTTGAGATTTCTCTGTCTACTTGGGAAAGCACCAGATTTTAATGGAATAAACTATAATTACCTGGGCGTCGTTAAATCACGAAGCCATCCGCTAACTGGGTTATGAAAATGTATATGGATCAAGCACTGATAAGAAAACCTCAATTCCGTTTGGTAACTGTTCTCGCTACCTTTGAATGTTGAGGGGTCCAATCGCCCGAAGGAGTCACTCCAAGGTTCAGATTTACCCGACATCACAGGCGTGTTGAGTTCTCTATTTTCGCGGCTTTTAAGCGAGATTGAATTTGGCCTTGACTGCATATAGTCCTCAGATTTACCCTTAGGATCTTTCTATTCACAGCCTATGTACGAGATACCCACACGTGAGAGTTTGAGTGTCTAAATATACAAATAATTCAAACGCCACACGGCTAGTTCCGAGGCATTTTGGATTACACCCCAAGGCAGAGTTTGCTTCGCGCTACATATTCAAGAGCTGGGGCTATATCAAGCACAGACTCAACCGCACCTGACTGTATTTTCATCAGCTCATTTGTGGTATCAGTGCAATTTTCTCGCGGATACGAGCAAGTGGGAGTTTCAAAACCAGGTCGGGCCGCCGATAAGATCGAGATATGATAACCGAAACAAGTACTATCGATCAATTTTGCTAGTTGTCTACTGTCGACCTGCTTTGGCGCTATAATTCCCATTTGATATATGTTTCATCTTTGCGTGATCTTATTAAATCTCGCCTCATTAGATTGTCGTAGTAGACCGTGATCTCGCTAACTATCGTCGCACAAGTCGGCCGGTCGGACTATGCATAAAATATAACAACTCACGGGGCAACGGTCCTCTGTTCCAAGCTTCGCTATCCCCTGTACTGAGAGTGCTTCACTTAGCGAGGAAGGAGTCGACATGCTCAGCCAGAGCACTAGTAGATACGTGCAACTCCTATCGCAAACCCGCTAGTATTTTGTATTTTTTTTTAGAGTTGCGCAACATTGAAGGCAAGCTGCTGCGCCCGTGGCGTATATGGAGATGAAGTTGGCGCAAAATTAAAGTTCTTAATCCGCATTTATAGTCACCAACTACTAAATCTTAGAAAGATAGCTCAGGTTACACCGAATATCAAATTTGCCAACCGCTCTCTAGACTATGATTGCACGCTTGGATTTGTGGTTAATGATAATATGCCAATACTGCCCAGCCGGTTCGTGACGTTCAGTGTGACCCAAACCATCGGTCCGGCGGGTCTTTCATCCCGAAGGCACGAAGAAGCGAGCATGCAAACGTGCCCTGTCGCATAGACACATCACACTTCTAGTCCTCTTGGCATCGTTTATTTTAGCTATTCTGGGCATTTTACTGCATATCGGGGTTCAGCGATGCAAATATGTTGATACAACTATAACGCATAAACGAGGAATCCTACAGCCTATGGAAGTTGCGACTCACTCGCATATCTAATGGCGACGACCCCGGCTGAGTAGAGTTTTTCCGTAGTTTCTCATGACAGAATCCAATGACATGACATAGCGTGCACCGGCGACGTTGATGCTTTTAACCTATATATTGTGTCATATTGTGCTATCTTGGTTCTTTCGCTCTTTCCCTCGCTTTATCTTCACTTCCTGTCACGGTACTTTTTATAAGTAGATAAAGGATACCAAAGTCAACCATTTCGCTTCAGAACATTTCCAGGTTGGAGTTATAATTTGATATTTTCAGGACAGTTTCTTATATACCGAAGTCTCCGACGTTCAGTCAGCCGACAACCAAGTTAATCGATATGCACGGCCCTAAATTGATCGCTCTCGCCGTTGTTGCCCCGTTCGCCTATGCACAGACCCAGACGCTGTGGGGCCAGGTGGGTACCCGTATTCATAGCCAAACCTATGGAAACACCGATTACTAATACGAACCCACTCTATATAGTGCTATGGTGTAACCTACAAAGGCCCTACAATCTGCCCCGACGGTGATACTTGCGTTATCTACAACCCTTACTACGGCCAATGTATTCCTTCGACCACGTCGACAACAACGACGACAACCACCACGCCAGCAACAAGCAAGACTACAACCACGAGCAAGACTACCACGACTAAGACTACCACGACCAAGACTACAACCACGAGTAAACTCAGCACTACCAAGCCAACGACCACGGAACCGCCAACCACAACCACCTCGTCGTCATGCAAAACTTCTACAACTAGCTGTACCACGACTGGGCTTCCTATAGCTTGCGGAACTGGTCTTTTTACGACCACTGTTTGTCGGTTTTATTGTGTCACAGACAGCCCACCAGTCATTACGATTCCAGCTGCGGCGTTGATGAAAAGGTGCTCTCCACCACTTTCTACATCTGCTTATTCATCTTCAATTTAATTAAGCTTCGGTGGGCCCATGGTTAGTGGGTGAGACGGTGGGTGGCTCTCTTCGGATGGGGAGTTACGACAGCCTAAAAATGTATATATCTTGAACAAATGTCGATTATATTGAACTAGATCTTTGATCATCTCGAGCGTGCACCCACGCAGGATGCTTACAAGTACGCGTACATATCTGTCACTAGTGCAGAGCCACTCGGGACTCGTCCGGCCTTAGACTTTTCTACTCGTACTGGCGTACTCGCAATCGATCAAAAAAAAGATACTCGATGTCGAATTCCCCATCTCAAGTATCAATCTCGCGGAGTTGGAAAGGTTTAATTTCTTCGAGTTCGTCCCCAAAATTAAAATTCTGGTGCGTGTATCGTCCCACCTCCGCCTGAGAATTCCAAATATCTGCCCCGTAATCGGCAAAATGTGAAAATTTACCGCGATCTTTTCCCAAAACAGACTTTCAACTTGTGTATTTGTTGACTTTACCATGAACAGTAGTGACCATATGGGAAATAAGGAGCCAAGCTTTATCCCCAAATTTGGTGGCTTTCTGAAACGCAGCGACAAACGTGCTGATTCGTTCGGCAAAGGTCTGGGCGTCGAATTATCAAAGCGGCTGAAGAGTCGTAAAATCCAACAATGTCAATGGGTGCGGCCAAGTGGAGGTGCGACACATAAAAGGGGTTGTTTTTGACTCCGATCAGCGAGGAGGTTATAATACCAAGACGATAAGGTTTAGGCACTTATATATGTACATGACATTGGCTACTAAGGATGGACGAGAGTGGCGTGGAGTGCTATATGTAAATATTTTATAAAAAGGGTCACATCCTCTGATCCCGAGCAACATTGTATGAAGTTTTCTTAGAGTTTGAATGCGCAAAACCGAAACCTCAAAGTTGAGACCATAGACGCAGTTCCGATCACAAAACCCCATACTCTAGCGACGAGTTCGACTAAGCTCTGCGACGAGACTCCCTACTAAACCATGGCTACTCTGGTTAGTATCAAGATTTCTGCCGCCTTAAATTACACTTCTCCGCAAGAAAATTGGGAAGCATGCGGCAAAGACAAATGGTGCTCCGCACCGGCTAACGACGCCACCCCCAGGTGCGGCACCTGGCTTGGCCTCAGCGAGCACTGCTGCTTTGGTGCAGGACAATTTGGCGGCAGCTCATTCATCTACCCCTGCGATTCCATTCCCGAAATCCGAGGGAAAACCTTCAAAGAAGTCGGATCACCCTCGTACAATGCTTCAACCTGCGGCCCAAATGGTTGGGCTTTTTTCGATTTCGACTCTCATGGAGGGGAGCCTATCAAATCCTGCTGCAAGGATACAGCGACTGCCTCATTGGAGTTGGATGGGGCTTTCGCGAATCAGATGGGAAATTATATTGTAGGGTTTAGATGTGGGAATTTTACAGCGGAGGTTAGTTCGACTACTGGAGGAGACGGTGCGGAGCCATCCCCGAGTGCTACTAGCGGATCATCGTCTGGAGGTGGATCATCGGGAGGCGGTGGAGGCGGTGGAGGCGGTAGCAGCAACCCATCTAGCTCCTCGGTAGCGGGATCTCCTTCGAGTAGCACTCCTACTTCTGGGTCATCTTCAGGGGGGCAATCAACTCCAAACTCAGCTTATAAGTCGACTGGTTTATCGAAGGTTGCTTCTTTAATCATGGGTTCAGCATTCTTAGCATCTTTCATAGGGATGCAATTATAAACTCCAAGGGGAATCAATGAGTGAGAGAAAAATATTCGATTCTGCTCAAATGGTTCAACTACTATATTGGGTCTTATCAGTCTTTAGACATGTCTATTGCAACTTGGTTGTGCACTAGATGTAAATAAAAATCTTAATCAAGAAAGTCTCAGAATTGAAGCATTATAAAGCTATCTCTAGTGCGCTCGCCATTAGTACTGGCAGCCTATTAAAATCGCAAACATATGTTCAATCGTCTATCTCTTGAGTATCTGGGCGCTCTCGAACACCTAATACAGCGAATATCGATAGGAGATATCGAGAACCGTTTTAAATATCATGAATTGGATGTTACAAGTACAGGTACATGGCTCTACAGCCGAATCGGAAAATTAGAAAAGCGCCACACCATCCATCGATCGCCTTGGTTTTCGGAGATCTCCGCGCTATATGCCATAACGTTATATATACATGATGCATGGAACTTCTCTTTTGTTCCAATGATACTAAGCAGTCCCCTCGTCTTCCCCTCCAACCCGTTCCTCTCGATATTTTGAATCACCGCTTTTTCAAAGGTTGTGGTCAGGTTTTTGGTATCTAGGTTGGGATGTCCGATATCTTCTAGTTCACTTGGAGACTGTAACCAGCCAACGCAAAAAGCTATCCGGTGGCTGAGAGTGGTTCTCAAGCACCGTCGACGCTCTACTTCGAACATCTCGACGATACTAATGTAGGTTTGAACTGTGGCACTCTAGAGCTTACAAAATGAGATAATATAAGGATATTATTAAGTATATTGAACCCGTCAGTAATGGATATACACATGGGGTATGCCGGCATATCTTTCCCCGTGCCGATAAAAGAAGTATGTAGGTACCATAAATCATCATTCTTGTTGAGATTTACCGATGCGCTTGAACTGCTGGTATGTTTCAAAGATTGTCCGACCAGAAATAGCTAGAGCTTAGTTGTAAATAGTCATAGAACATGTAGATTCATAAGAAAATAGTTGGGTGAGACTCTCATGGCCCTCGTCCTGCCTTTATGACTAGTATAGCGTTATAGACTATGTTATTTGAAGACGGAATATTTTTGCTCATTGATGAAGAGGTTAGGTCGATGGGGTTTTGCTGAACTCTCTGGTACGAAACATTGTTTCTTCCATGACTTGATACCACCGACGTCCTGAGGATGCTGGATGAGATTTATTCCATGAAGATTTTACTGTCCATGTGCTATAGTAGTACTGTCGTGACCATTTGATGTAGTTGCCAATTACGGTACTGCATACGATGCAGCGGTCACAATCTCTACAGTTATGCTGCACAGCCATTGAGCTTTCTGCTTGCATCCTATAGATGTTGTACTTGTGGATTGCATTGATTTTAAACTTCCATTGCAGCCGCAACTAAAAGCCCAGCTTTGTTGCTCCCATTGATGCAACTATCGTGCCGTAATTTCAATGATCGATTTGACAACTGAGAAAGACGGGTTAACATTATTATCTTGTTGCAACGTTTACATGTAACCAACTGATCCTGGCATTTTCTTGGATGGCCGGTTTGATAACGTTGCTGACTCCTGGGGCAGTAGAACGGGATGTTAAATCAGAGACATCCACAGTGTAGTCGTTTTTCGATGGAGTATCATTTGGGATGACCAATGGAGTCGAGCAATCGTGCATCAAACTGTCTGTGTGACACTATTGTGTCATGCAGTCCACCTCGGAACTTAGCTTGATGATCGTGGTCGACAAAGGTTGCCGTCGGGGTGTTCAGACCGACTGTGTTGATAGCGTATGTGCGTGTGTAACATGTCGGGACTTTCAACTTCCGATGCCTCGTTCGGGAGGTGCAGGCCAGCCCACCAATCGGAGAGCTCCAATTGTGCCAAGCGGGCTGTTTGTCAATCAGCGACCAGCTCGGAGACGCGAATCCCGAACGCGCGAATGAAAAATGCTTTGGCTCAAATCCGAGCAAGGGGCCACCGAATCGAATCCCTTTGCGGCGCTCAATCTTTTTTCTTTCATCCCGTATCTTTGTGTGACCTTTGACTTTTGGATGAACTCCGGCGAGCCAGCCAGGACTTTGAGCTTCACATGCTTTCCGAGAGCAAATCGATTGCTTAAAGGCAGCTGAAGATCCGCACAAAAGATCGCAGACATCCAACCTCACCTCAACACACTCCTCAACACATCGCAGCTCTCCTATCCCATTGACCACCGTCGACGACCAGGACCGGTCCCTCATTGCGCCGACCGCCCTCCCGATCAATCGGCCTCAGGATGGGACTCCCGTCAAAGCCCGTCAATATCATTAAGGTCTTTCCGACCTCCGACTACAAAACCCCGTTCACAGACTACACTCGCTGGCGTCTCAAGGACGACCACGGCCGTCAGACATGGCACTATCTCTCCGAAGAGGAGGCCAAGAAGTGGAAGCAATCCACGGCCGACAAGTATTTTCTCGGTCTTGATACTGTAAGTCCAGTGGCTGTTTCGGCTTCTTTAGCTAGGAGGCTGACCTTCTCGTCTTCTTTTCTTAGAAACAACCTGACCTTCGCAAACCCAAAACTCCCCTCGACGTCGCCACCAATGCTCTCACCTTCTTTTCGAAACTTCAACTCCCCGGTGGCAACTGGGCCTGCGACTACTCCGGCCCCCTCTTCCAGCTCGCGGGCTTCGTCATGTGTTGGTATGCTACCGGCATCCCGTTCCCCGAAGACTGGGCTCCAGAAATAATCCGATATCTTTGCAACCGAGCTCATCCTGAAGATGGTGGCTGGGGCTTACACACCGAAGGCGAAACTTCGGTTTTTGGCACCACGATAAACTATACAATCCTCAGACTACTAGGCATGGAGCCCGACCATCCCGTCGCCGTGAAAGCTAGACAGACACTGCATAAGCTGGGGGGCGCGTTGGGAGTTCCCCACTGGGGAAAGGCATGGTTGGCAACGATAGGTTGCTTTGAATGGGAGGGAATGAATCCCATCCCGCCGGAGCTATGGTACGCCTCATCAACTTGCGGTTACCACTGTCCGATGACTTTCTAACTGTTCAATATAGGCTTCTGCCAGACTGGTTTCCCCTCCATCCCTACCGCTGGTGGATCCATACCCGCGCTGTTTACCTCCCCATGTCTTACATCTGGTCTAAACGCTACTCTCGCCCGCTAACCCCGGTAACCCGCGCCCTTCGCACCGAACTTTTCACCCAGCCTTACTCCTCCATCCCCTTCGCCTATCACCGCAATACTGTGGCCCCGGCCGACATTTATCACCCGCATACCCTCGTCCTCGACATCTTCAACACCTGCTGCACATTCTGGCGCAACTGGCTCCTCCCAGACTGGCTGAAAAAACGTTCGGAAGACTATGCCTATTCGCTCATCGTCCGGGAAGACGAAAATACATTTTGTGTAAACCTCGGACCGGTGAATAACCCGTTGCAGATGCTCTCTCGGTTTATAGCCGAAGGTGCGGAATCTCAAGGTGTGCAGGACCATCTGGATCGATTGCAGGATTACATGTGGATGAACGAGGAAGGCATGCTCATGAACGGTACGAACGGAGTACAAGTCTGGGATACTTCCTTTGCGATACAGTCTGCAGTCGAATGCGGATTTTCGACCGAACCCAAGTGGAAGGATATGCTCACCGCGGCGCACGAGTTTTTGGATGATCAGCAGATCAGTGAGAATATCAGCAACGCGAAGCAGAATTGTTACAGACAGCAACGGAAGGGTGCATGGGCCTTTTCTACCAGGGATCAGGGTTACACCGTGTCGGATTGTACGGCCGAAGCTCTGAAGGCGGTTATTCAATTACAAACCATCTCCGGTTTCCCGTCTCTGGTATCCGTGGACCGGATGCGAGACGCGGTGGATGTGATACTGTCATTACGAAACCCGAGCGGCGGGTTCGCCAGCTACGAAATCGTAAGAGGGGGCAAATACATGGAGTGGTTCAACGCGGCCGAAGTGTTCGGCCGGATAATGATTGAATACGAATACCCGGAGTGTACCACCGCGGCGGTTACCGCTTTAGTATTCTTTCAAAAGGTCGATCCTGTATACCGAGCTTCGGAGATTAGTAAAACAATAAAGAACGCCGTGGACTGGATCAAATCGGCGCAGAGAAAAGACGGAAGCTGGGAAGGGAGCTGGGGTATATGCTTTTCTTATGCGATGATGTTTGCTCTGGAGAGTTTACATCTCGTCGGGGAGAGTTGCGAAAACTCGGAGAGGGTTAGAAGGGCGTGTGAGTTTCTGGTGGGCAAGCAGATGGAGGATGGGGGGTGGGGGGAGAGCTATATGAGCTGTGTGAAGGGCGAGTGGGTGCATCATGAGAAGAGTCAGGTGGTCAACACGAGCTGGGTGTTGATTGCTTTAATGAATGCTGGTTACGGAGGTAAGGAGATTTTGAAGAGGGGTATTGAGTTGTTGAAGGAGAGGCAGAAGAGCAATGGCGAGTGGACGCAGGAAGGGATTGAGGGGGTGTTTAATCGGAGCTGGTGAGTATTTCCAATGCTTTTTTTCTTTCTTGAAATTGTGATGAAGGTGGAACTAATGATATCGACAGCATGATCACATATCCGAATTACAAGTTTTATTTCCCGATAAAAGCGATGGGGATGTATGCCAAACAGTTTGGTAACGAGGAGATTTGGTAATTATTCATTTTGGTAACTCGGTTGGGGGCGTTTAGACTACCTTTTATTTTAGGGAAGCCAAAAGCTATCTATATTAGATTAATAATACGATTGAACCGATTAGAATTTTTCAGCTTTACACCAATACCAATTGAGGCCTTAGAACTCGCATGGAAAATCCTTGTTTTCCTTGGGCCCTATATCGGCACGCGTGCACCCGTTTTTCGGATATTCTAGTGATAATAACGTATAAACCTATCCGCAATCTTCTCGACCGTATCAGCATCGTCCTCAATTTCGATGATGCTCTCATCGTCTCGCTCTATCTCGCTCTCATCGTCTCCCATAAATATGACTTCGGGTCTAGATACTTTCTCCGAGTTCGGAACCACGCTACCGAGCTGCCACACATTAGCACTCGCTCCCCCGGCCCCTGTTGCTTGCGCCCGTGGCACTCCGATACTCGTAGGTTCTTCTAGTATCATCGTTGGCCACACCGGGCTCCCCTGGATTCGATCGGCTTCGGGGGGAGGACCCGTAGGCGGTGGTCCTAGCCCCCTCGACGCCACCACCAGACTCGAAATTGGCCCGGCCCAGCACTCGTACCACGCCTGAAGTCTCTGGAACAAAACGGGAACCGTATACTCGTGTCCCAGCGGCAGCTCGTCCTCCGGAGTCGGATCCTCCTCATCTAGCAAAATCTTCCAGTAAGGGCCCAGCATGTTCTCCTTTGCCCACAGCTCCCCACTCACACCCACATCCTGGATGACATCATGAATCACGACAATCATCTCTTCCATGTTTTCAAGCCATCTTTTCTGGAAGTCCGGATCCAGTTTGATGCTACCCCACGCACCCTCCAGTCTCCTGGCGCGGTTCGCCATTTCGGCCACGTATGCCGGGCTGACACGTTCAACGTCATAGTTAAGGCTAGTCGTAGTTGAGTCCGCGATGATGGAGAAACCGTGGAGGCTCGAGTCCATCAAATTTACCAAATATTCAAAGTTTTTATAAGTTTTGTACGCGTCGAAAGGTTTCTTGAAGCCGGCGGAGGCGAGTAGGGAGCCGCTTTGTGGTCCCTGTTTCAACACGCCGGTTTTGATGATGAAATCGAATTCTTTCAGGATCGAGCGGGCAGTGTTTATGAGGAAAGTAAGGGAATTGCGGGGTTCGCCGGCGGAAGGGTCGTCCGGAGGGTTCCTGGGGGTCCGAAGTGATATGTAGGGGTTGTAGTTCAGGTCGATATTTTTCGGTCTGAAGCCGCTGCCGAGGGGGCAGGAGGCTTTAGCCACAACCAGAGCCTTAATGCTGTCCGCCATGGCTTGCAAGGTCTGCAGGTTCTCTTGGATGTAATCTGTCCAGTAAGGGTGAATTGGTATGACTATCGGTTCTGCGAGAAGGGGGGTGGAGAGGAGGAAGACGAGCGAAGGTAGGAAGCCGGTTATGAGATTCTGCACTCTCATTGTATATGGCTTCGGAAGACCAATCCAGCATGGAATTGTCTCTTCAGAGATCCCCTGGTAACTGAAGGTTTCGTTTCTTTAGATAATTTGAAAGGGTCTTGAAGATTATATTAATATTTCTTGAAAGACGTGTGATGGAGATGTTTTCTGTTTTGGTTGAGAGACTTTGAGCGATATGATATTGTACACGTGTAAGAACTTGAAAAATATCAATCAATACAAATGAAGATAGCTATCGGCAAAGCATGAGTATTCTATTAATATATTCCCAATCTCAGTGGTTGATACCATCAAATCATTGAGCACCAGGAGCAGCTAAGCCGAAACCCTTCAGAGGATATTTTCCTGAACTTTATATATGAACATATGTATACGTGGCTGTGCGCGCAGCGGTAACGAGTATTGAGAAGTTATCAACACCATCACGGTACATGCGTAGGCCTGACCAGTGGTGTCACAATATATATTAAATCCATCTACAGCAGGTATATATCAACGACATCATGGAAAAACGATCTAGTAAGCTTACAAATCTCATTCTTGATACTCAAACTTAAATGAATACTACCAATCTAAATAACAGATTGCTGCTCTGGGTTTGCCATTAAGACTGGTGACGGTTCAGCCTTTGGAAGCACAGAGGCAACCACAGGAGTTGGCACCTCCGTATTGCCATCCGGCAGCGGCTCCAACTGATGCGTAAGAGTAACAATCTCAGCGACCGGTTTCCTCCAACAATCGAACCAAACTTGGAACCTCTGAAAAACCTGCGGAAGATTAAAGTCCTTTAGATCGAATTTATGCTGTGTGGTCCCCGTCAACGAGCCAAAATCAACGCCGCGGATATTCGGGTATTTGATAGGATATATGTTCGACTCCGGGTTGTAATATGGCAGCACCTTGTTGAACTCCGCGTTGACTTCAAGTCCGTTTGCCGTAGCCCAGTCCGCCGCTTCTTGCAATAATGAAGCCACAGGTGTCGCGGCATCATACGCTCCCTCGAGCAATTGAAGGCGTTTGCGCCGTCCATCTCTATCGCACTCGTAGCCTCTAGTATTCATACTCAGATTGCAATACCACAGCCATCTAAGATATTGGTACCCGTTCATATCGTTAATTTCCACGAATTTCCTAAATGCATTAACGTGTTGTTCTTCCGCCGCCACTATCCGCGCCGTAAATACGTCCAACTGCGCTTTCACATCCTGCGCTTCTTGTACGGTTGCGAATCCGACGGATGATGGCTGATCTCCTGCTATAGCCCATCTCATCTTATTGGAGATATTTTGGAGACCTAGGAGGAGAATGTTAAACCCCTCGCGCGGTTCGTTGATGTCTTCGCCGGGACCATGTCTATCAATTCCGCCAATGGGACATTCTTCTTCCTGTCTCTGGCGGAGATCCTTTATTTGGGTTTCTATTTGATCAAGGATCGGAATTTGGGCTTGACGGTATTCTTGGTATTTCGGTGTGAAAGGAACAGTGACTTTTACTGCGGCGCTAGTGGGAGCGCCCGGGGCGAAAGCGGTTGGGAGGTTTAGCAGGACGGTGTAAGTGGTGATGACGCAGAGGCCAAAGATGGTGTTTCTGAATACCATTTTCTGTAATTGGTTGAACCGATGCTCTAGGAGTCAAGCGAAGTCTTACATTCTTTTCGGTAATTGAATGCACAAAGGAGGAAGCAAGTTACAAAGTTGCGATACCATGTGGAAGCCATGCATGCCCATCAACGACACGCACGCTAGCGGGGTTTTGCGGCCATTTCGTAAAGTTCATGCCATTGGCCCCATGCGGATTCCCTAACCACCATAGGTTACTCCAAGTACGATTTCCTCTCATATCAACTCTTTGGGAAGCCTGGACAAGATTGAAAAGAACGCTTGCTTTAAAGACATCTGCAAAAATGCAACATTGAAAATGCGTTGAGTTCATGTCGAAACTGCTGATGTATATTGTGTTCCGAGACACCTGACCAAATTGACCAAGCTAATCGCATAGTACTGCTAAAATTCAAAACCTGAATCGCCATGCATGGCATTACAAAACTTGCTCCCTTTAAACGGGGATTAATCATTAATTGTAAAAATGAATTAGCCAGATATCCCAAAACTGCCATCAAAGGTCTGTATGCGTGGTGGACCAACTCCCTCCCAATGCGTAACACCCCCATCCCATCCTTTCAGCCACATAACAAAGCCCCTCCGTCTCAACCCCGTCCTTCCCATCCTTCCCCCATTCGGTCCCTGCGACCCGGTATTGCGGGAATACCAGCCCTTCTCGTACCAACTCTGCCCTGATATACAGGGCCGTCCCTCCCACGGAATCGAGCTTTATAATATCTTGATTGGTAGTTCCCGGAATCAGTTGGGAAACAGCTTTGGCCCAGGTCTCCATCCCAGGGTATTTCCGATCCTTTGTGACCATCTGCAACAGCTCCCAGTTTGACGGACGTTTTCCGAACCCGTTCCAGGCATTTCTATCATAATCGACTTGGTCGCGGTCGTAATTCGAACACCGGGCGGTCACCAGTCCCGGCGGCAGAGCTCTGCCTCCAGTCCCCGCTCTGACAATTGGGGTAATATCCGTTTCCGGGGACACGCTCCCGATTTCTAGAAACCGTCTTAACAGGCCTCCCGTCAGCCTAAAGATATCCGGATCGAGCCAGATTATGTGTTGGTGGTGTGGTTTGAGCGTCGCGGAGCTCAGGTAATTGCGGAGCCGGGCGATGTAACGACGTCTTGGCAACTCCTTTTCGGGATCAGTGTTATCTTTGGCATTTCGGGTGCGGTTCCATTTTTCGTAGGGGAGAGGGAGTTCGGGGAGATATATGATTTCGGCGGAAGACCACGGCATCGGTTCCGTCAGGGACATCAGGTCCGCAGTGTATGCTTCAAAGGCCTCCTCGGATGATGTGAGCAGACCGAAGGAAACATTGGCCGGCGCCAGTCGTTGGTTTCGTACTCGGAGGATATAATCGGAGAATGTGAAGTCCTGATGGCCGTACTGGATCTTCTGGCCCCATGACGATTGGTCGTCGGTGAGAGTGAGTAGGAGTATCCGTTGGGACGCTGGATTAGGAGGGTTTGATTTGGACGTGAAGACACGTCGCAGCGGAGTATCCGGGATCGCTATCGTTTCGTAGCTGACATATTTGCTGCTGCGATTGCTGCCGCGGAAAGAAACCTGCCTTCTATATGCAGTAGGTGATTCGGATAGCAGAAAGAGAAGGAAGATACTGAAGACGATGAGGCCGAATTGGACCGGGCGTGATAACTTCCCGGGCGAGACTACCATGGTTGTGTTGACGTTGTCATGAACAACGGAATACGGAGTGATGCGTCAGGTACCGGTTGCTGGAGATTTGTATCGGAAGATGGATGGAAGCTCATCTTCTTTCGGCGAGGTGGGCCATGTCGTCGGATTCTATCGAAATAATAAAGTGTAGCGAATAATAAAGTATATTGGTATTAATGCCCGTGGTTAGGAGGCGGCTGAACCTCTCGAGAATCTAGCCAACGCCGGATTCCTGCATATTTGGGGGTCCACTCTGCGCCACTAGGAACCAATCATACCGGCCCGCAATCACTAACCCCTGACTCCATACCAAACGGTTTCCCGAAGACGTGGTGCATGGTGGCGAAGGCAGACTGCAAATTATATTATCGCGGTCGCGGTCGAGCAAGTATGTTTAGAACGACAGTCGGCTCGCGCGTGGCTAGAACTCTTCTCCTTGACTAGCTACTGCGCACATGTCGCAGGGAAGTCGATTCATGGCATTGGAAGCTCCCGAAGCGGTTAGTTCACCAATATCCCGACCGGCCGATCGATTTTCGCATTCTATTTTTCTAGTCGTCCGTCAGACACCGGTTCCAAGCAATATAGCGACCATATCCCACCGTTAATTGCATCCTCCAAGAACCTTTTCTTTCTTATTGATAGAGCCATTCCGTAAATTGGGGTAAAGGGCGGAATGATCTACGATTATATTGATATTAGAAGCCTGTGCTAGCATGCCTCTAGCATTCTGAGCTCAACACACGGAAGCTACATTTCATAGGCCAATTCCTAGTCGTGTTCGCTGGCCTGTACCTCATGGGCGCTTAATTGAGCAAGCGACAAAATCGGCAGGTTCCGAACATCACTAGGAAATCACATTGGTCAAACGTGCTCCGAAAATGGGTTGACAGTTCTAAAATTAGGATGTGAGGCCTGTTTCTCTCAACTAAGGCGCTTATAATTAATTACCTTCCCAGTTCTGGACGAGCGGGTCGTGGATGAAGCTTCAAACCCGAGTAACTGTGTTCCAAGTTACAAAAACTCTACAGTTCGCAGTTTACAGATTAAAACTTCCTGGGGAATCTAAACGCAGCTTTGACTTCTCCAGTTCTTCATTCTCTATTACTCTGCAAGGTATTGAAGCCATGCCTATAGCTACGAAACGGCCGAAACCACGATTTTATACTCCGGTCTGATTATATGACACTGACCAGGGCAAGCATGTAAAAGAGTGGTTGGCAATATTTCGGACCGATCGAAGTATATTCATATTCATACAACACCTGAATTAGCTAGGAGCTATCTCGTGTAAAGATGGTGTATGATCCAGTGCGCAATTTTTGTTCTCTGCATTTCCATTCCAGTAAGTTTACTCCATTCAACGTCACGATAGGGCGAAACGTCCCCGAAATTTGGAGCTAATCTCATACTCTCACACTAAAAAGGTCTTCTGATCAACGATACTTTATATGTGGCGCAAGGGATTGGAATCTATGCGCCTAATGAAGGCGGCTTCGCGCAAGGCAGCAGTATGTCGTACTAAAGCTAGAATTTAACTGCTTCCCGTGGCAGTACGCCCTTTCTGAATTTGTAACTGATCATATTGTGCTTGGTTTTCCGCATTAGATCCCTATCTCCGCGTAGTGGACCTTTCGAAACCGATTAGAAGAGAAGAATTCAACAACTCAGTGTCAATATTACCGAGTGAATTCTTCCCGGAAACCTTGCCTCAAACTACCAACCCAATCCTATGGAACACATACAATGTTCAATCGCCATCTTTGGTCTTGGCAATGGGAGGATCCGTTCCGAACAATAGCAGAATCTTACAAGATCCTGCTGATTATAACCCAGGGAAGATTGGACAGATCTGGGTTTCCGTCGAGTCGACGCCGAAAAACCTCCACTGGACTTCATATCCGCTCAATCTTTTCGCCCAAAGCGGGCTTCTCTCTTCTCGAACCACTTACTTTGATTACAACTCACGCCGAGGATATGTTATCGGTGGAGGGATCACCAACAATGTCACAGGCAGCGAGCCTACAGCTAGCTTTCTTCAATACGATGGAGAAAACGATGTTTGGACAAACTCTACCCTGCCTTGGGGTACCTCTCTGGGTGATGGCGCGATGGGAACCCTCAGAATTAATGATCGGTTAATCCTGGCACATGTTGGTGGCACAATTAATGGAGAACGGAGAGAGTTTGATCGGGTCCATCTTTACGACACAGTGGCGAACATCTGGGACACACAGATAATTCGGAGTCAAGATGTACCATCTGCTCGCACGAATCCATGTTTTGTAACCGTGGCGGCGCCAGATAAGTCGAGCTATCAGATCTTCATGTACGGTGGAATGCACGCCAATGACGAAAAGTCCTATCTCTCCGAACTATGGATATTGAACATACCTTCGTTCGTCTGGGTGCGAGCGGATGATATACCGAGTGCTCACGACGCAGATCGGAGATTTGCCCCGGTCTGCCATGTTGTTAAACAACATTATATGCTATTGTATGGAGGCCAAAAGGCAAATAGGGCTGCTGACGGGTCTACGTGCGAAGAAGGCGGTAATGTGGGATTCTTTTTGGATTTGAACGACCTGACTTGGCAGGAGAGTTACGATGCGAAAGAGGCCGAATATCAGGTCCCGCAAAAGGTTGTCAATTATATCGGCGGAGGGCCTACTGGTGGAGCGACCTTGACAGGACCAAAGTTTGGCTATACCAACACACATTTTGCGTCGGTATTCTCGTCGCTGTATTCGGGTTCGAAGCCTCCACCGCTTGCTACTGGTACGTCAAGAAGCGGAGATGGGACCTCCTCACCAACCTCAAACGCGAAACCGACCCCTACGACTAGCGATGGGTCAACGAGCCCAGATAAACCCTCCCAAACTCGACTTGTTGCCATAGTTGGTGCTGTTTTGGGCGTTTTGCTTCTAATCGCCGTAGGAGTGTTTGCTTTCATATACCTTCGGCGGCGTCAACAAAGGCGAAACAATAAACATCACCGCATGTCTGCTCCAGTCGGCGGCCGAAACGAGCTACCGACATTTCCCAACAATCTGAACTATAGAGAACAGCTTGCTTTACAGAAACGACGCAGGGACACGGTGTATTACGAGCTATCCGGGGAGCCGGCGTACCCTAAGGAGCTGCTCGCATCCACAACATACCCTAAACCGCCTGCACCCCAAGAATTGTCACCTCAAATGCAATTGCGCCGGACGCCTTCTCAAGCTTCTAGTGTACGTAGTTCGTACTCTCGTGCGTCCTCCAACCGGACATCTTGGTCTTGGAGAGCATCCGTTAGAACGTCGCTTGCTCCGGCTCCGTCGCATCGAGATAGAGAAGGGGTATCATCTTTGCCACAGCTCCCATCGCCTGCAGCTGCAATTTCACGTCTTTCCTCGAGAAGAGCACTGTCGACTAGAACAGGATCGTCTCGAATCGGAAGGGACGAGCCGCCGCTGCCTTCATTACCGCAATCATAAACGTTTTCAACGTATGACTCATGCATTATCTCGATCTCGGGCCTACTCCACTACTCTTAACAAGAACACGGGTTTCATTGATGAGAACTATGTCAGCTCGACAGGCGTTTAGGTATTGTTTTAAGTCTCACCGCCTAAAACCTCTTCTGTGAGGTACTGTGATAGCACCACTTAAGTGCAAATTTTTTTAACAATACATATGTTGTAACTAATTAAATATCCCAAAACCACGGTCACGGGCTTGATGGGAATATAAATATAAAGTACCGCGAAATTAATTTTGTTGGTTGATTTTTTTCGCGAGGTTTTCGCGCATTTGTATAGTGAGAAACACTGAGGAGTAAAATTATTTCCAGCTCTTTTTTTTTTTGGCTGCCAAAGGCTGTTTCCAGATGTGTGACTAGAGGTGCATATTCTACAAAAATGATAAGATCAAGACACCAATCAGCCATCGTCCCATCACACCATGAGAAGGTTAGGCGCCTTTCAGCACAAAATCCGAGTTGGTCATCATGTGCGGAGCTTCTATGTAATATAATACAGAATCTTTCATGTATGTGAACTCTGCCGGCATCTCATCCCAGCTTTGCAGATTTTTCTTTCTTTCCCGCTGAAAAGTTTGAAAAGCTTCCCTCGAAAACCCGGTAACTGGTTCTTGGGTTCGGAGGCCCAAGCTGAATCCCTGCAGCACTCGTTTAGACCAGTCGATCCTTGGATATGGTTGGGTGATATAATTACAGCTAGTCCGAAAGCAGCTAGCATTGCAAGATTTCAGCTCAATCCGGTCCTGCTCTCGCAGTCATGCACGTGCCATGATCTCATCTGGCTGAAAATCGTGGATAGATCTTGATCAAGCGAGCTCCAGATTGAGCTTAGCGATGAGGCTTGTTGTTCAGGTCCCCTAGTGGGGATATGCGAGCTGAAAATATCCCTTTTCTTTCAGCTCGGCTGCAAATTTTGCGTAATTACTCCGAGTGACTTTAGTAACTGACAGACATGTGAATGAATGTCCGTTGCCACCTTGTCATAAATGCCCCATTCCCGTCCCGCTAGCCATCCCGTAAAAATTTGAGATCGATCCCACGTTTATTCCGCGATCGATCCCCCCAACTTTAATATAACATCCCTTTCCAATTTCCAAAGATGGCAAAAATTCAGGCCCTCATCCTCGATATTGGTGGGGTTTTATTCAACTGGAGTGCCCCCAAAGATGCAAAGGTTACGCCGAAACAGCTCCACAGAGCAATGTCCACATTGCCCTGGTATGATTTCGAACGGGGGAAACTTAGTGAGAGCGAATGTTTCGATCGTATATCCGAAATCATGAGTATTCCCGCTTCCGATCTCAAAGAGACAATCGAGCAAGCAGAATTGTCACTCGAAGCAGATGAGCGGCTCATCACCGCAATCAAGAACTTCAAGATTTCGAACAACAAGTTTAAAGTATACGCCATGTCAAACATCGCGCACGAACATTACAAAGTCGTTCGTTCAAAATCGTGGGATCACTGGTCCTTATTTGATTACGTATTCACCTCAGCAGAAGCTGGGAAACGGAAACCGGACCTGGAATTCTACCAACACGTTCTCGGAGAAATTCATCTAGCAAGTTCGCCCGAGAGTGTGGTATTTGTTGACGACAAGCTTGAAAATGTGTTGGCGGCCCTGTCACTGGGCTTGCAGGCAATAAAATTCGATTCATGCGAGGAGATGATTCAGAAACTTTCAAATATGCTGGGGGATCCGATTGATAGAGGATTGGAGTATCTGAAAAAGAATGCGAAGAATATGCATTCGACAATTGGCGCTGACACGGTTATGAAAGAGAACTTTGCGCAATTGCTGATTCTGGAAGCAACGGAAGACAAGTAGGCTCCTTTCTAAGATTCAGTCTAGAGGACACAAACATTTACTATGTATGCACAGTATAGCTAATGCATAATGTCAAACGTTAGAAACCTTGTCGTTCTTAAGCCAGGACAAATTCTCTGGAATTTCTTTCAGGAGCAACCAATGCTGACGACGAGCACTTATCCGGACGACTTTGATACCACGTCCCTGGCGCTTCTGATACTAGACGTCACCGACTCACAGGCACATGAGGTTATGGATAGAGCGGTGGAGAATGTCAATTGCGACGGCATGGTACAAGTACAGTGTCCACTCTAGATTTCTCCAATCGTCATAAATTGTGTTCAAGAAAAGTCTAACCTTAGTTTTCGCAATTCAGCTTTATGATGATCCATTCCGCCCTCGCGTGGACTTTGTAATCTGCACTCACATCCTGACTGTTTTCCACAAATACAATCGAGGCTCCGAAATCCCCAAAACTTACGAATGGGTCTACAAAGTCCTCCTCCACCGCGCGTATCTGCACGGTAGCTTATACTACAACACACCGGATTATTTCCTCTTCGCGCTGAGTCGGTTCGTCACGGAGTCGGCAAAAGCGGGGAATCCACTGCCACGGAAAATGGTGGATCTATTCTACGAAAGGTGTAAAGAGCAGCTGGGTACACCGGGGGATGCGTTGGCGATTGCGATGCGGGTTATCGCATGTATCAGCACAGGAAGGATAAGCAAAGAAGAATTGTGGAGGGATGTGGAGGATTTGAGAGGCTCACAATGCGGAGATGGCGGCTGGCCGTTCTGTGGTATGTATAGAGTACCGTCTGCAAAGGCTGAAATTGGCAATAGAGGGGTGAGCACGGCGTTAGCTATTAAAGCGTTGAAGTTAGTGCGCGATATATAGGCTTGTTAGTTCACCGGTGCAGGTACATCGGTGGGCTTAAGAGACGGTACCTTACAATTATAAGCTAGGGGGGTAGGCGCGTAAGCGCTCACTACTTTAATTTAATAAACGTTACCTCGAGAGCTCTGTTTTATACTACCTTGAGTTTCTAGTATGGTACAGGCATAGCTCAATTGATCAATATAATAATATAGATTCAAGGTCAATTAGCCGTAGCGATGATGACATATGTAAAAAACAGTATCTTTTTCTAATGTTAAATGTATACAGAAACACCGGGATGTAAGGTGTTTGAGCTCCAAGCGGAAATATCCAGATCAATTATCCTAGGACTATTGTAGTATACATGAGGAGAAGAGTGGTAAGCTTCTATCTAGTCGTTTATCACTCTTTGGAATAAAATATTCCTCAGTATTTTCGACGCATTATTAGAAATCAATCTCTCCAATGTGGGCCAGAGACAAAAATAAGAACCCATACGGAATCCAACGAATATTAGAGAGGTGTGACAACATTACGAAAATGGTCAAACGGTTTAGAGACGCGAAGATAAAAGAAAATCGAATCCAACATCACTCAGAACGAAGATACCGTCCTTTCCCTTAATGAGATTCAAGGGATGAGATGTATTCTGAACTCTCGCTTCCTTCAGTTCCATGCGTGCGCATCAATTGAACCTTAGCCTCATACCACTCTTTAATTCTAGAAGGAATATCAGGATCAAGCCTCATGATCTGGTTTAATTGCTCTTCAGTCCCATCGTCTATCCCTTGGAGGGCGGTAGGGGGACTGCGGTACTGGCTTCCAAGGATAGGCGGTTCCGTAAGACTATTTTCCTTATCACCTCGATCTCTGGTCTTATCTTTTTCTTTGTCGATGCGTTGCTTGGATGACTCGGGAAGTCCGTCTCTAATATCCTCCTGTCCCTCTTTAGTCGCCACTCTTCTTCCGTGAACCTTGAATTCACCCCAAGGTAAAGCTAAAAGATTGGTAACATCGACACCATCGAGATCAATATCTTGTCCTCTTTGAGTCTTCCTAGCGGTTCCCTCCATTTCAAGTTTTCGAACTGCCTCTAAAACTCTGTGATCTGCAGCTAAGACGGCTTCCCTAAGTTCTCCTTTCCAAACTTCTTCGTTTAACTGCTTGATGAAGGGTCCGACAGGCCCGCCTTTATAGCCTAGTTTCTCCAACTTGGCGCGAGTAAGTAGACGACCACGGTATGCGATCTCCTGTTCTTCTGTACGCTTGTCTCGGTTGCGAGGAATGCCGGCCATAGGATCGAGAGCAGGGTCGTCAGCCTGGCGGTTCAAGAGCTCCAAGTTACGACGGTAATGAAACTCTTTCTTCTTGAGATCCTCGTAAAGGGACCCAATTTCTGTCGTGAATCGGCGTTGGTGTTGCATCAATTCTCCCTTCACGATGACTTGTGCCGATTCGTGCGGGAATACCTCTTCACCTTTCTGTAAAGGAACTTCTTGGTCACTTCTTTGGAGCTCTCTAACATCAACCTTGAGGTTGGAACGGTAGTCCTTCAGCGTGCACTCAATGCGTTTGATAGCATCGCGAACTGCCTCAGCAGATGAAATAACCTCCTGGATGGTGGTTTTGGGAGCAGTTTTGTAATATGAGATCAAAATCTTGTCATGGATTCCAAATCCGTGGGGTGGCTCTAAAGTGAGGTTACCAGCCTGAAAATTGTAGGTTGCTGGCGTGCTCTCTTGTCCCTGCGGAATAGTGAGGCGGGGATTGGCGAGGAAGCTATTTGGTTCTGGGCGAATAGTGTAGGAAATATGAATCTTATGATGTCAGTTGTTAGCACAAGGTGTTATACAGTTTCGAGAATGTATGAGGTGGAATAGAAGTGCTAGCTTGTGGCACAATTGGATTTATTGATGATTTTGGATTACTTACGTCTTCAATGTCGCTATCTTCTACCCGTTGCTTCATCTGTCTAGTATAGACTTCGGTGATTCCCTCAAGGTCTCGATGGTAGTTTCGAGTTACTTCGTTAGGTTTAATTGTGGCTTTTGTGCTCCCTATATTTTGTTCAAGTTTCATTCTTGATGCCATTTCCTCAAAAATCCCAGCTTGCGTGGTTGAGATACAAGCATCGACGTTGCTCTTTGGCGTGATAGCAGCCGCAACTCCTTTCCCCTTCAATGGGGTGTCGTAAGCAACATCTTGATTCTTATTATACATACCTCGGAGTTGAATATTCTGTCCAGTGGTGCCTTTTGAGCGTTCTAATTCTGGACCAAATTGCTGAGTTTCTGAAGATTGAACATTTCTTCTAAGAACAGTTGTACTGACTGGAGTTGTTCTATAGGAGCCTTGGGGGGTCGTTGCTGCAACTCTTCGAAGCGTGTCCTGGATTGAACTGCCAGTTCTCATACCGGGAAATGGGGTTTGTGAATCTCTTGCAATCGGTCGATCCAAATAAGGGCTTTCCATAAGCTGGACAGGCAACGATGGGTCTTCGACGTGCGGGGAAATTCGACGAACTGTCGATGGTGTTTCAGATGCTAGATTGGTAGTCCTTAAGATTGGTTTTGGTGAGATATTGAGGCTCAGTGCGACTGGTTGGGGTCTCTCCGATGCATGGTCAACCATGCTAGCAATGTCGAAGTTGATCCCAGTTTGTAGGTTGAAAGCTGGTGAGAAACCAGCAGGAAGACTCGGGGGTTGTCCTGCATTTGAAACCCTCGAAAGGAAATCAGGTGGTGACCGAACTGCTTGTAGAGCGGTTTGATATTCTGGAATGATACCAGGATATGTGATTGTTGGCATTGGAGGGGCTGTACGAGGGGCAGCTGCGCTTCGAGCCTGTATACCAGTTCGAGATGGTCCCGGCGTCACAGCAAGGTTTCTGCTTCGAGCTGGGACAGCCGGTCCACGACCTGATCGCAGCGGAGCAGATGGGGGAGGCGTAGGACGTTCAGGAGGAGTGACATATCCAGATCTTGGTAGTGGGCTTCTGAAAGCGACATCATCTCCTCCTTGTGTAGGAGTTTCAGAGACCCTACTGGCTTGTGTAGGTTCCTCGTCTTGCTCTCTATGTGGGCTCACATAGATCTTAAAGGGTTCAACAGCATAAGATGGAGACACTGCACGCAAGATTGAGGAAGGTTCAGGGGAGAGCGTACGACTAGGTGTTGCTTCTCTCGTAGCTTGTGTCTGTGCCTGGCGATTAGGGTTGATGGAAGTCGCCGGAGCAGGTGTTCCAGAAGCCCTGAGCATAGAATTTGGCGACAACATGCTTCCCCATGTACCCGAGAGTCCAGGAAGTGGTCTGTGAGCAGCCCTTGTGCCAGAACTTGGTCCTGCAGCAGCTCTGTCCGTGACTACCAACGTCGATCCCGTGAAACTCACATTTTGTGAAGATGGAGCTACCTGTGGGCTTGCTGACGTCATTCTTGAAGATGTTTCCATTCTCTCGGAATAGAGCTCTTCCTCTAGCATTATAGCTCGGGCTCGGGAGTCTGATACTCTAGGTGCAAAACGACGTTCAACAGCAAGCACTTCTTGACGAAACTCTTCTGTATCTGCATTGGGTGGAGGCCTAGGTTGGACATGACGGTTGGGATTCAGCTCCCTGTTACCATTATCAACGCCCCGACGGTTGGTACCTTGCTGGTTCCGGTTTGACATGGTCTCTATTCAGGATTGGCCTGTAACGAGTGTAGGAGCCTGCTGTTTCGGTAAGATTGATCAGTCGTGGATCAGTGCTTGCGGATATTGGATATGAAGGGTTAATATCACCTTGATGGTAATGAGGAGGAAGAGGAAGTGGATTGGAGATGGTAGTGAGATGGAGGCCTGTGGAATTTCGCAACTGTTCTCAAATATACCCTTAGATCGTGGGCCGAGAGGTATAGCTTCCGGAAGTTTTCTGATCCACGTAAAGCTTCAGGTTATTATCCATCCTGAGAAGCATGAATAGCTTCCGTTCAGTGCATTTTAGTCAAATACCCCACCAGCAGCACCGTAATCCTGTCTTAATTACCTTGATCCAGTCTCGCCACCAAAATCGATGGGGTATAGATAGTAGCCCTCGACTTTAAGATAACTCCTCTGTTATCGAAGACAGTAACCAATTGTTTGGACTAGAAAAGGTTCGATTACGAGACTGAGTTGGGGCATATGCACTGCTCGCAGTATAGCTTTAATATTTAGTATACGCGGGTGGAAAATTAGCCTGCATGGTGTTAAAGAACCTCAGGAGCCTCCCATAGTCCTGTAGTTACCAAACTCCCCAGAAAATGTGGTTGCTTTGCAAGCAATATTGAGAAGCTGGATTGATATCAACTGGATCGATATCTTGACATGTTTTGAAGTTGGTCCCATCACATAGGACCGAAATCTCTGAAAAGATATGTGTAAAAGTGACGTTATAATACTTCTTATCAACGACCATCAGAGTAGTTCCGAGCACGAACTAGTTATGCTTATGGTTAGATATTCGTTCTCTTTCGATGACACATCATTTGCAAATTTCTTGATTGTCCTGGGGTGTCCATAGACTTACTTGTGTAACTGCGTCAAATTACACTATTGACAGATGTGATCGACTTCGTAATACTTAGCATCTCTATATTTATGAAACAAGTGTGTTTATGTTGGAGTTTTGAGGGCACCGAGCTAATCGTAAATGGATCAGCGTTATCATATACCGAGGAGATTTCTCAGTATCCATTGTTGACTTGTACAATTCGTTAACGAGACAAAATGTACAATTGTAGAGCTTTGATAGTCCCAAAGCAAACTCGGAAACTTACTGGCAATATATTTGTACCCTCGAATCCCTTGCGTATATACTACCATTTATCCTGATACACATCTTAGTTTCATCAATAGTTATTTCTGTAATGCTAAACAATCAAACCCCTGGTTAGGTATATATCTACTTCATTAATAGAACAGATTCTTATCGTTACATGGCCTTTGTAACCCTATAGGCCAACACGCTGTTCAAACTTAGCTATCAGATGTGGTTTGGCTTGCAAAGACAACCCTCAAACTATCTTCAATATCAAATCATCAGACTACCGCATGACTAGCTGCCAAGGTCTTTTATAAATTTAGACAAGCTTGATTGTATGCAGTCACAACGTTCGAGAAATTTCTTCAAAAATCTTACATCATAAGTCTGTATGATCTTCTTTTGAAGGCAATTTGGATGTACAATAGCTTTGCAAATTTGGGGATATTTCAGTACTCTCTCAGAGATACTAAAACATTGTTCTCTATGGTAACATTATATGCTTAGAGGATCACACCATCGGTACATATCTGACTACGTATTAGCTATTTATAATGGTAGAGTACTGTTCACATACTTTGACATGATATCTATGCCTTTTACACGACTAGTGTACGATTTCCTATAATAACCACATTGATGCGGTCGCTCGAGTTTCTAGGTCAGAAAAACTTCAGAGCCCGGAAATTCAAGAAAACTTTGTATATTTCGCAGGCATTTTGTATTCTCTGCTACTACATGTAGCTATATGAAGTATTTCGGCGTCTGAACCCGAGACCCCGGCCGTATTATAGATATCCAGCGACCCGCAAGTTTGCGGAAGGTCCTCCTCTCTCGTACATAAAATATCTTAGCATTTCAGAGAGCCGTGGCCAGAGAATTAATTATCAAGTTCATAACCAGAAGCTAAAATCCATAAATTTATTAATTCGCCGAAAATTGGATAGATATACATACCAACGACCCCAACTTCTTACCGAGTCATCATGTACGCGTGTACATGTATATGAGTATGTATATCGATTATATCTCGGACCTGTATCCCATCGGATCAATTCATACCTTCAAAATTTCACGGAGGCAAAGCTCCGTCATATGCATATGCATGCTTCCTAAATGACCCTAGACTGGAGAAAAATTTGCTGCACTACTGAGCTCGACCTTGTTTTCTAGTATTGGTTAATCGGTGAGGCGAAGCCCGGCCAACTTGATCCATGGATCTATCATTTAGCCCAGACCATCCTCCACTGTGGCAACAGCTTGTATTGTATAAGCGCTTCAAGTTAGTAATCCACAGTGGATCACCCGTATAAATGCGTTGCCCTTGTTGCGAGTCATTCGATAGTGGAGCCTTTCATAGTGGGCATCAGTGGAGAAAAACTTCCTGGAATGTCACAAGTTGTTTTTCGATCCATCTACGTAGTTACTATAGTTAGGCGACATGTTGTGATAGATATTTGCCCACCGGTCTCTCCGGCTCGTTCAAGATCGTAGAAGACAGCTAGGTTTGAAATGGCCTCAGAAAAACAAGTACCTCAGCAGGTGCAAGGAGCTGTTCAGTGCCAGAGCGAATGCGACAGGGACTTTCTAATATGATGGTTATATCCGTTCAGCCTCGATTCAGGAGAGCCTGGAAGTAATGTGGCGTCCAGAGATTCATGTGTACTGGCTAGCGAACCGCCAATTGGAAATTTGGTCGAATCTTGATAGCAGTGAAAAGTGACATATAAACGGAAAAGGCCGGTACACGGCGGAACCCCAAAAAACAATTTCAAAACTTCTGGCAAGGTTCAAAGGCGGTACCGGTAATTGCCTGTATTTTCACTTCACCTAGATTCCAAGAGAGTGTCTGACAATCTTTTCTTTGAAATCTTGAATCTTGAATGATAATCCGATAAAGACCCTTCTAGCTTCATATCTCACCCATTATATCGGTCATGATCCCACACGGCGTTGTTATCTGGTCCGGTGGCATGTTGCATATACGGAGCGAGCGTCAGACGAAAGAAAAACACTTTACGTACCATCATATGCTCAAGTAAACTGGTTGTCGTATATACTTGCGGATAAATATACCTAGATTCCAAGATCAAGCCACCACACAGGTGATTTAATGCAACCAACACGTTCAACGAGTTCATCTCTCGTTTCGTTTCATGTTTCGTCAAATAATGGTCATGGATGCCACACCTCTCTGCCGTTTCTCTCAACTTGCACATTCGCCAAAGAAGTGCAGATTTAATACAATATTCGCTATTACATTTGGCTTCTCTCGGGAAATATAACCACAAAACGGAAATCTCGATAAGCACCTTCAGACGCAATCTTAATAGTGTCACACAGAAACTTAAGATTAGCGATTAAGACGTATGCCGAGATTACTGAACATGAAGGACTCGTGGTCGATAGGATGATAATCAATAGTTTTATAGGATGTCTTGTGAACGGGAAAAAAAAAACCCTTTTTTATTGATTCCAGTACCAAAATCTCAGAAGTATTCAGGTTGGATGCGAAAAGAGTTTCGTTCCCTTCCCTGTTCCGTGTAGCATACAAAGTAGACTCCGCCTGTTTTTCGATACCCACAGATGCATATGAGACAGGCTCAGATGCAGACAACCTCGCTATGGAAGTTTACAGCGGGGAAGGCACGGAGAGTCAGCTGGTCGACCCCATCGCCATTCTCCGATAATTCTAGCGGATTCGGAGTTAGCTCCCTTGGAAATACTTGGATAAACCCAGGAGCGATTAATATATCATATATCGTTTCAGGCAAAGATTTTAATATGTGCCGGTGTTGATGCCTGCTTGGATGGACCTGGGCACCTGGGGAAGATCTGGACGCTCTACTGAACAGGGTCTCCATATCGTCTCCACTTTTGATCTCTTGTCAGCGTCAAGACTTTCGATGCTTGCACTAAACTTGGATCGACAGTCCAAGATGCTTGATCTGTTCACATGTCCCACCAGTAATAAACGGCCTGCATGCGTCGTTGGTTGGTCAAAAACAACGTCGTTCAGGCTAAAAGTGTTGTTGGGAACTCTTTCCACAAAGCTGCAGGATGCTGGAATAACCCTGGTCCAGGTTCCATGCCTTTGCTTTTTTCTTGAAAAAAACAGCCCTTGATCCATGCTCAGGCCGGGTTAGAGCTGGAAAAAATTAATTGCGGTGTTCGGATGAAATACTCCCTGGCTTCCTGTGACCGGCGTTACTTTGTGCAGGTGTGAGGCCGAAGTGTACCTATCTGCAAATTTTTCCTCAAGAGGGATGGCGCGTGATGGCTTGGGAGGCAGGTTTATGAACTTGGTGGTGGGGTCAAGGAATCTAAACAGTGAAAATAATGAAGTGGAAAGAAAAACCAGCAAAGGCTGTGATGTGGTTAGGTATCAAGAACCGAACCTACATTTCGCAACGGAAGAAGGATGTCCGTTTCATCAGGAGACTCGCTGCACCGGCCTTCCCCAGTCCAGATCCGATTCAAACTCCAGCGTGTTCAGCACAGACGAACCCAGGAGCACAATATCCACGTGGATCAAGGAGTGTTCCAAGCCGTTCTTTTCTGGGGAATCGAGCTCGACTTGAGCTTGCCACTGTCTGTGCACGGGATGATGATTGCCGCGGCTCGGGCCAGTGCAACGAAGGTGACGAAGTGGCCATCTCCGGGTAGCGGAAAGAAATGAAGGGCGTGCGTGGAATGCCCCGCAGGTTTTTCAGCTTGATGAAACGCCGAACGTGAAAGCTTTTCGATTTCGGGACTGGAGAAACGAAAACCCGCTATGACCTCTTTTATTCTATCAAATTTCACTTTTAAAATTTTATCGGGGCTATGAGAAGCGAAGCATGATTGCGCGCACTTGATGTGTGACAAAATACATGTCACCATGAAATGATGGCGACTGGTTGCAGAAGAGTTCTGTCCCATCCCTGCGGTACCGAGTTCCATCAAACAACATGCGACAACACCACGATCTCAATCCCGAGACCCCAAAAGAAAGGCTCGGTTCCTATACAGCTTTATCCCGGCACCTGATCGACAATCAGTCTAGAAGATTTGTTCCAAGTCAAAATGAGTGACGTCTAGTGTTTTATATAGCTCTAGGAAATTCTGAAGAAAGTGGAGCAAAGCGACGAACTCAAATATTGAGAAAGCAAAAAAAGAAATGGCTGCTGGGAGGAGATATGAGCTGAGCTAACAGATCTGAAAAGGCTTGTCGGGACGTATAAATAACATAACGTCATTTTCTACAAATTCTCGAGGACATGGTTCGATACTTTATTTGAATATAATTGCCATTTAGGGCTGATTTCATGAGATTTGCGAAGATGCAACGAATTCTGAAATTCTGGGTATCTAAATATACATAAATAATTGTGGATATAAACATGGTGTTACTAAATTATATACTGGAGGTTTTCCCTTTCAGTCCATTTCCCCAAATTGACACTTCGAAGTCGAAGCGAATGAGTACAGAACGCCAACGGAATGATTCCCCTCCAGAAAATGGAATGGTATTTTACAGAATGCGTGATATAAAGTCAAGATTAAACCCATTTTATGCGCCGTTAATGTTTTAAAATGATGAATAGATAAATGGATGAATGATAGGTTTTTTGCATAAAATAAGTTGACCGCGTTCTCGACTACGGGAGGAACTTAAAGGGTTCGCAGCCTCAGAGCAGGTTGAGCACCCTCATACTTCTCTCGGAACGTTGCAGCTGGAGTTGCCATTGGAGCAGGGTTCGCGTTAGGGAGAGGAGCTGGGACGGGGCCTGCAGCTGGACTTGGTGAACGCTTGCGATTCTTTGCAATGGAGGTGCACTGAGCGTACCAACCACCGTTATCAGTAACACAAGTAGCACCAGCTTGGCAAAGAGTCGGGGAAGTCCATGTGACGGCGCTTCCGTTGACATATGTGCTACCACCGCAACGTCCATACTGTAAAACATGTTAGAATATATTTCAGAGCCTTTAAGATTTAGCATATTTGAACTTACCAGAGTCTGTGTACCAGCTCCAACTGTGTTGCACATGCTGGTGGGCAGATTGGGAATACCGTTACAGATACCATACGATGGATTATATGTAGTGCATTGAAATCCACATGGGCAGTTTGTAGGGCCACCCCATGTAATGGAGCTACCCCCAGCATTCGCGGTAGAGCCATAGCATTGGCCGTATGGGGTCTGAGTAGCACCGGTTTGAGGTGTACAGGTTGGGGCACCAGTTCCTGGGAATTCATATGGAACAGGATAGCAAAGATTTGTTGCCCAAACGCCTCCAGGAGGCGATGAAGAATAGCAGTTGGCATCGTAACCAGGGTTAGGATAAGTCTTAGTCCAGCATTTCATAGCAGATGGGCAGAGACCATCGACTTTGCTGTTAGCTTTGAAACAGTGACCACCGCATCGGTTGCTACAGTTCTTGTTAGTATACTATTCAAGCTGAAAGATATTTTAAGATCTTCGTTCGACTCACCCTTGCGAAGTAGCATAAGAGTAGCTCTGAGTATTGCACGCCCAGTATTGCATTGGTTTAACTGGGGTTTGAGACTGTGTGACTGGAATACATTGGCTGTACCAAAAGTTGAGCGGGTTACATCTATAATTGACTGGGCAGAGTGTTTGTTGATCCCAGGCTTCAGAAGAGTTAGTACGGCTGCACATAAGCCGAGGGGAGGCATCTTAACAAATTGCTGGATTATATACCTTGCGTGATAACAGCATCTCTGTAACCGCCGCATTGCCAGTATGCACTAGCCATCTCTGTGAGGGTCGTCTGCCAATAGAATTCACATTGTGAACATGTCGTTGTTCCAGAATATGGAGAGCAAGTGGTAATCGATGCAGGTCCGGATGTTGATGTTGGAAGACAGAGGTTCTTGGTTGCGTCTGCGCAATGGCAGTAAAACTCGAGAGGACAGATAGTTTTGGTCGCTGTACCAGAGACAGTCGTAGTTCCACCACAAGATGAGTATGGCAGAGCAGCCCAGAATGGGATTGGTGTTAGGGGATAGATAGTCGAGTAAGGGTCTGCTGCCTGCCTGGGTAGAAGGTCGTATTTTCCAACATCTCCAAACACTTCTCTCTTCTTTGGACACCTGTTAGCGACGCAAAGTGGGAGACCTCCAGCAACGATCTCGACACAAAAGAACAGAGCGGCAGCAGTTGCTGCGATCAATCTGCTGCTAACCATCTTGGCGATTGAGTAGTGAGGTCTTCTTTGCAAATTTGATGTAGAAAGAAGAGGATCAAGATCAAGATCAAGTCTGTAGAACCTGAAGATGCGTATGAAATGGTCAACAGAGTAGATCCTGTACCTATTAGGGCCCCTGGACCTTTTCTCGGCTCAGGGAGGCCTTTGGGTCTTATATACATCGTTTATCTGGAGCCGCTCTCGAGGATGAGCTTAGTTCTGCAGAATTATCTTTTGTCCCTTGCCCCTGCTTTCTGCGGGGAAATTGACAATAAACCACGCAGAGGTCCGAAGAAGGTGTGCAGAGACATTTTGCCTCGCTGTCTTTCCTCGCGTTCGTACCGTTATTTCCAAATTATGAACCGCTAAGATATTTCATCAGCTCGCATATCAAGGAAGCCGTTTCCGGGCGAAAACACTGAAAAGTCCTAGCGTACATCTGTTGGTGTTCAGGGGGGGCAGCGGTCCCTCCTGTACGTAAAAATGGTCTTTATATTTTCCCAGAAATGGGCCCGCCGAACCCTGCACCAGATATTGGGTATCACAGCTCTGGACCCACTCAGAATACTGGTGCTGAAATTTTCTCTCGCTTCCCCAGGTCGAGATCCCAGATCCCGTGTTCTAAGTGGCTCAAAGAACTCACATTCGTTTTTCTGCTGAGGTGGAGACGGTCCGACACTGAAAGTCCGGAGTAACTGTTTGGGGTCGGATTAGTCTCTTCTTGGCATGGCCGGTTGAAGGAACAAGTTTCTTCATACGGAGTACATAGTCGATGACTGTTTAGCATGTTCTAGCATTGACGTTTTTGCGACGCAGTTGTGGGTCAAGATTCTGAAAATTCAGGTCCGCAACATGTGACGACTGGGATGGACTGTTTCCAATCCCTCGCTCGTGGCGTCGTTTAGACAAAGAATCGAGGAGATAATTTCAGATAGACAGACGACACTATCAAGTTAGCGAATGCGCTCAATTGGTACCGATTTCAGCACGTTGGCCGCATATTCACGTTGCTAGAATTTAAACGATCGCATGGCCAAATTACAATACCCATACACGCACCAATTTTACCACCAAGAGTATGTACAGATGTGTGCTTGGTCACGGCCAACCACCATCAAGCCATCAAAGCTAAACGGGAAGACGGCATTCGACGGCAGAAGCAAGGGACGAAAACTGACCCGGTCCACCCCTATGCTCCGAGCGTTTGGCGTGGCCTCTACTCAGTTTTTCTTCTTTGGTAATCAAAATTCCCCTTTTTTTTTGCCAGCTGAATGGGCCGGGAGTCCAGAAAGCCTTACTATTGTGGCCAACACTATCGGGCCAGAGCCAACAGTTTGAGCTTAAATCCCAAAAAGGAAGTGAGAAGAATGTCGTCTAAAGCCTAAATCAACACGGCTAGCTAGACCAGATAGCTGGCTACTGGCCACCAAAGCTCCAGAAACGAATGTCTTTTGCCGGTATCTCGACTCGAGTGGTCGGCGGAATGACCCTGCAGCGCGTGATTAATCCACCATCTGGACCGACACCTTTGGGCTTTGAGCTCGCAGGGTGAGAGCCGGGAAAATTTCCCCCATCGCGGAGCTCAAAGGGGAGTTGCTGGTATCCACTTTCTGGGTTCCTATCGACATCAATAATAGCAGGCTTTTTATTATATGCCTTCACGCCCTCAGAATACGTCGAAGCCCCCTGCCAAACTAGCTGCTAGACCAACATTCTCGATGAACGAGAAAATGCTGAATTCTCAAGCTGTCGAATACACTTATATCATTATCTGATACCAGCAGCTGGAACATCTCCAAAGAATTCAAAACTGTGTTTAAATATGACCAAATCCCACTTCTATTTCGACGCACAATCAATCCAAATATCTTGACATTTTGGTGGCTAAGGAAAGCTTGACTATTGATCCGTGCTTATCACAAACAACCCGGTAATGGCATTGTTGCTTCGTATTCAACTCTCGTTTTCGTCAGCAGAGCACGCCTGTGCGAGCCGTCCACTGTTGCCGTCCCTCCATATCCAACTTCTGAGCCACGCTGAAAGAAAGAAAGAAGATGTGCGCTCAGGCGCTGTCTGTGCTCGTATGCAAGGACCATCATCGTGCCCAAGTAGCTTCGTTTCAAACAGGATGCGCACTTTGGAGGTGGTCACAGCGCTTTCCTGGCAAATTCGAATTTTTCGTGACAGAATCGATGCTTGAACAAGACAAGGCTCCCCTGTTCATGCAGAACTTGGCACGTCTGCTGTGAGTTTGACCGGGAAAATGCATTTGGTCAGGCGGAAAGACGGCTTGCACTCCCTCTTGGCCCCCAGCCACTTCGTCGCTTGGCGGGACAGACCTACCCCTGCTGCCCCGCTATTTATCCGGCGCCGGTCATGCGGGATTTTCGGTTGACATGCAGCCAATGAGAGAAACGTTAGTTCAGGGCTCCAAAGCTTCCAGAAGAATTTCCGGAGAAACCAGTTGACGCAGTACATTGTTTGCCGAACTTCATGGAGCATCACTAGTAACATACCTCTGCGACCTAGTGCCGGTACCCCGCTTTTTGGGTTCGCTCGCATGATCATGTTTCTAGGCCTCATTCAGAGACAAGCATCCCACAGTTAGCTCAGAAAGGGTTTAGCGATCATCGTGTCTCTGACTTTTTCTGGGGTAAACTGGTTTTACAGAAAAGAGTTGCCATCTTATTGTGGAGATTTGAGAATTGAACTGTTCACATCTCTCACTGCTTTTTTGAGCTGAAGTTTGGCGCTTTCGAGCAGCTTGTTCTTTGACGGATTCCTGAGCTACATTTGTCAAACCTAGTCTCAAAGTATAATGACCGCGACCGTGCCACTCAACTCGTATTGAGCCTACGTTTCATCGCTTCTTGCATTATCAAGCTTCAGATCCAGGGCCTTATCATGGTTTCTGTTCTTCGCTGAACTTCAGATTTCGAGTATTTGACATGTAATTCTAAGTACCCTCGCAGGATGCCCATGGCGATTCAGAGAATAAAGCCTGTGGAATTATGCATGCTAAAAGTATAAAAGGTTTTATCTACAATTCAGGAGCCACTGGGAGGGCTGGGATTTGCCAAGGGTCCCAAAAAATTATATCTGCCCCATTATATCGCGCCATCCACAAAAAAACTTGCCCCCAGCGGGAGACCGGCACAAACCCACATTTATATAGCTAGCCGCTAGGTTTTTAGAGAAATTGGAACTTTTTTTCTCCAGCTTCTCCAGTTCTTATTTGCAGGCTTATATCTTTATTTTGCGGAGTTGGCTGGTGTTACTTACTCGGCTTTCTATCGTACATTCGCAAACACATCTGCAACAAGTTAACATTTTCCCCTTGGTTGCAAATACTCCTTCACAAGCAAAATGTCGACCGACGAACCTTACGTCCCAACTGCAGACGACGTTCAGTCTCTTGGTTCGCTATGCGTCTACATGGCAGCCAACGCTGCCCCAAAATGGTGGGATGTACCACAAGCCGACGTTCTAAAGTGGGTATCAAACTACTACCTGACAACCAGCGACCCAAATCCGGCGGACGTCATGGCAGAAACTGGCTGGAGTGAAGATTACTACATGCTGTTCGACGGAGGTCTTGGGCTGAATCTCAGCGATCTCGCTCCCTACTACGCCGATTTGTTGACTTTAGTTCCCCACCCTAAAGTTAACTCGTTCATTATTCCTGTTTTCGCTGCATTCACTGCAGTCACCACCATTGTTCTGGGCTTGAGACTGTGGTCTCGTATTTCTATCGCTGGCAAACTTCAAGCTTTCGACTGGGCGACACTTGCCGCTTATGTCTTGATTGTTGCGTGGGGTGGCTTGGCTGTTCATGAAAGTACCGCTGGTAAGTTTCCCTTGTGCAGGATGCAAGTCCTTTTTACGAGGAAATCAGTAACTAATGCCAAGAATACCAGTTGGTGAATGGGGTTTTTACTGCGATCAAACTTGGAATCAAGCTCACAGCTATGAAAGAGCATATGATATCCTGACTTTCACCTATCCGATCTCAGTTTTGGCCATCAAGATCTCGCTGCTTCTCTTCTATCACCAGCTTTCGGCGTGGAGGCCACTTCGTATCAGCGTTTATGTCACTGGCTTCGTTTGCTTTGCCAATGCCATGTGCGGTATCTTCCTTTGGGTCTACCAGTGCAATGTTCCTAATCTCTGGGACTATATGGCCGACGTCACCGTCGCCATGACTTGCAAGTTGGATCAAATGACGGTCCTCATGGCCGTTGGTGGTGTTGGTATCTTTACCGATGTCGTTATCTGGCTCATCCCAATCCCAATGGTCTGGCAACTTCAGCTCAACACCAAAGAGCGTGTCCTTGCTGTCTGCACTTTCGGAGTCGGTCTCGTCGCCTGCGTCGGTTCCGTCATGCGACTTGTCGCCGTCCGCAAGTTCTTGTATTACGGAAATGTTGATGGAAACGATTCCCGTGATCCTATCAACGCTTGGGCTGTGTAAGTTCTTCCAATGCTTCCCCATTTAGCTGATCCAAGTCTACAATAAACTAACATCTTTCTGTTCAGCGTTGAAATGAACCTCGCCTTGATCTGTGCCTGCGTTCCAGCCCTCCGCGCACTTGTTGTCAAGCACATCCCCAGTATCATTTCCCGCACTTCCGATGGTACCGATGTCAGCAAGGGCTCCAAGGGTTCCTCCAGTTATAAGGGTCACGGCAAGCCAAGCATCGTCAGCGAAGAAGACGGCAACACCAACGCTTCCGAGCTTGGAGATTATCCATCTCGGGCCTCGGGAAACGAGAAGCAAGAAGCCAACGTCAAGGTTTGGAGCCCAATCACAAATTACAAGGGCGAGGAATACTCTAGAATGCGCGAGTAAAAACAGGATTGCGATATATTGGATACCATTGGGCCAACTGTAGTTTTAAAATGTTTCGTCCCCTGATTTTATGGGTTCTCTGGATTATTTGGGATATATAATGGGAGCCATGGATTTTTCTTGCTCTTGGAATTTCTTTTACTTTCTACGATTTCGAACAACGAGTTGATGAGCCGTGCAATTGACTCTTTTTTATGACAAATTTTTAATTCTCAACTGTATATATATCTGATTGGGCGGGACTTGCGATTAACAGAAGGCGTGAAACGAGATCATTTTCTGTGTAACATAATCGAATCAAAAAGCTTTTCTAGATTTCTCATCATGCGTGTCACTTTGCTTGCAGTCCGTAGTCCGCAGACTTTTCTAACATATTCATGTTTTTCTCCCTAAATCTATGGCAGACTTATGTCGAGTCGCACAAGTTATCTTTCTTCTTTTGCATCCGGCATCCAGCCTTGAAATTCTCGTTAACAATTTTAAAAACTTTTAATCTATGTATATGTCAGCAAATGCTATCATGAAGGCCCATGTTACCTCGGGCCGGGGCATCGGGATAGTTTGCGGGATGAGTGGACAACATCAGATACGGGTGTCACGAAGAATTCTGTTTTTTCATTGGTTTCCGAAGAGAGTAAGCTCCAGAACCTCTCAACGGGTCCACTCTCGCCGAAAGATCTATCGCGCAAATGTCAGACAACACCCATCAATGGCCATTTAAAATTCGGGAGAAATATGTTTCGTATTGGCAGCGTTTAACCGCCGCTCGTTGGTCTTGTTAAGCTATGGCCCGTGCTCTGCAGGACAGTCAACGATAGACAAGGAACGTTTCATTGCATTACCTACAGCTCGATAAGCCATGGGCTGTACAACAACCACCATTTTACATTTTAATTTTCTCAAATCGAGCTGAGCCGTGTCCTCACAGCCCATCAAATCAAAACGGTAAACTCAACAGATTGGTTGCGATGTGGTGTATATCACAGAATTGTTAATTACACGAAGCGAGTTTTCGGTAAGTCTTTAGTGCCCCTGCAGCAGCAGGTTTTGAATATCGTTCTGCGCGAATGCGCCAAAAAAGGTACGAAGTCTCAGGAAGAAAAAAGCCTCCTGCAAGGGGAAATGGTTTTCCTGTGAGCCTTGCAAGCCCTTGGTTTCTTACGGTCGAGAAAAGCAAGGAACTATACGGTCTTTTGCCAAGCATTGGGGTTTTGGGGACAGCCTCACAGCCATTACTCCGTAGATACGGCTCGTCCATGTCACTGCATAAATGAATTATTTTTTTGGAACCAGGAACCTTGAGGGTCGGTAGGACAGCGCTGGGTATCTATTTTGGCTATGTTGTTTAAATGTTTCATACTTTGGTAAACATGGTACGGCTAAGATTTAATCTTAGAAAACCCTCACCAAACACCACCTTGTGTGACAGGGCTTTGGAGGGCGGCCTGATAGTCGTTTTAATTGCGTCGCATATCGCCATTTCAAATTCAGAAAGTTTAAGCGCTGGCTCACGGGAGGGATTGCCGGCCGCTATCGGATGCTGGATTTGGTTCCAGTTATCCTTGGTTTGCTTGCTATGCATGTTCAGGGTCTGTCGACATGCGTTCCAGCCCGCAGTCCCAATGAAATCTTGAGCTGTCTCTCGCCTAAATACGCAGAGTAAAATACCGCACAAAATCTTGCGAATTTACCGATTTTACTTGCATGCATTGGTGTTCTAGGGGTTTTCGAGAAGGGTCTTGGTTTGAGAGGCGCTGGGCCAAATTAATAACCGATTTGAACTCGCTCCAAGGCTTAAATGATTATCTTGGAGGATGAATATCAAATGTTGAGAGCAACATGATCCGTCTGAGGGGATAACCAACAACAGACAGGCTAACCCAACCGAGGGCTCCAGGGTTCAACCTTTCAAACCGTTTTAGTTCTCAAGGTTTGAGAGACCTGGAGCCTACACACGGCTGGTGTGCGGCATCAAATCTTCTCAATGAAATCCAGCTATTGTACAAGTGATACGTTCTTTGACTGGTTTCTCGTCGATTGTATGCGGTAATTTTCTCATCCGTGATCCCGAATTCATCACTTAGGAGACTTTTTCGCTCATATGATCATGTCCCCTCGATCTCTGAAAGACGTGCCGTCCGAATCAATAATGGGGCGTCTGAGCTAGGACCATAGAGGTATGTGCGTTCTTCGATTTCATCAATCATGCAAGTTTGGATATATGTCTTACACACACTAGACTCCTGATCTATCCACGGCAGTTACAACCAAGTCGATAGCTCTGAGGCCTTTGGATTTAACGTTAGGCATGCGGACTAGATCTGGATGAGAATGGCTTACACAGGGTGACAACTCTTTCATAGAAAATAGCCTAGACTTTGTTGTAATTATTTTCACTACGTATACAGCTATAAATAAGCAAGGCGCTATAACATGTATATTAAGAACTGAATGATTGACGGTACACCCGAGAGTACTAACACAACCACCGTCGACATCTATGCCAATTTTGAGTCTGAACTTTTGAAGCTTAAGCCTTTGGTAACAGCCATTCTGCCGAGAGGTACCGAGAACCTCTCGCATAGGCTTAAAAGATGCATTGCATGCCAACACTTTCCCAGTCCAGGCTTTAAGCTAGGTGGCGAGTACGGGTACCTGGGAGAATATCGCCCTCGAATCAGGTGCTTTGAGAAGAGGCAAAAATCAATGTCTTGTGAAGCTTATGCATTTCTTTTCGAAGCCTTTGAGTAGTTTCGTTCGGCTAGACTTAGTACGGATTAATTTTTCCCCGGTAGTTTGATATGATTGGGGGACTTTACAATGCAATGATCACGAAGCAGAACTGTCCCTCTTCGAGCTTTGCATGAAGTTGTTGTGGTGCTCCACTTATATTGCTATCATTGGCTAGAAACTGCTTCACATTTCGGAATGCAACAGAGGCCAATCAGCTGGTCAGATGAGCATACAACATGCGCATATATGCAAGCTCAACCCTCAGAGGAAAGATTTGCACAAGAAAAGAACTAGCTAAATAAAAATTCAAGAAAATGTGTAACGACACTCCTCTTGCTTACCCCGCAGAAAAGATTCTCGGTGGAGTTGATGGCTCACTTTTATCCGTTCCTCTCATCATCTCAGCACAGAAAACCCACTATTACCCCGCATTCTCGCTTCGATGGAAGGGGTTTCGTCGATCTCCAAGGTTGGTCCCATTCTCAACGAAACTCAAGAATATATGAAGCCATGCACCATGTACATGCATGCTTCAGATTTTTGTCAAACAACCATTAGGCTTCGAATTACGGCAGACATGCAGTAAAAGCAACTCATAAGTTTCCAATTCCTAAAAAACCGTAACCCAAATTAGCTACAAAGTAACTTTGACCTGCTGCGATTTAAATCACATATTTCCCACAGAAGCCCTCGAGAACAATAAGCTTTGATCCTCCGTCATTTATTCGCTTGAAACCAGAAGTGGATACATAGTTTTCGGTCTCGCTCGGACATAGTGCGCTGGAATTATTGATCGAATAGGATCAAACTAAACCCTTAACTGGCCAATGAGCAATCTACTCGCGACTGGAAACATGCAGGCGATCGATGCACGATGCATCATGGTCTCATGTTCGAGTGGTGAACAGATGGCCATGTTCTCACCATTGATACTACATAATGCGTGTTCGGATGTGGGTGTGGAGAAAGTTCCAACGCTTTGACACCTCTGACGGAAGGAATCCCGACAACCACGATGGCACTTGTAAAAATGAAATCTGGGCGCGAATCACAGGACTTGCGCTAATGTTAGAAAGTTATTGTCTGTGCTGTGCTTCAGCGTGCATGCAATTTCCAAACCCGATCGTTTTCTGAGAGAGCTTGGGCTACACAAGGTCTGAGCACTTCCAACACCTTCGAGAAACAGGTGATCATAACGTGGTTCGTATCGTGGCATCAAAAACGGTAAACAAGTCAACTGAATCCAGGAAAAAGAAAAACAGGCTCAAGTCCAAGCGAGCCGCAGTGATACATAGCGCGCGCCTTTACAAGCGTACACAGGCGGAATTGGGAATTGGGAATTGGGAACTGAGGACTGAAAATTGAATTCATGAACCTGGTCTAAGATCTGGAATAAACTTTCCGAAGACCAGTTACTTGAATGCAAATCAACGGAGTTTGAAAGTGGGAAATTCGTTTAAATTTTCACTCACGGCCGAATGAACACCCTGCACTTAGCCTTTATAACACAGGAGGTATCACATTTATGCAAATTGTTTGAACACCGTTGATATGTTTATCCATGTCACACTTCCAGTTGCGCCCTGTTCCCAACCTAGTCCCGGAGAGATTCTGGAGTTCGACTTGGCCGGAAAGTCGCACTGTACCCACAGCACACCCCAGCCAATCAATGTCGATAGTGCGGTGTTTTCTGGTCCCGTGCAATGCAACTCAGGGTTCAAAACCAGCATGCTTGGCAACAGTATTCTGGCTAAGCCGTCTTATTTCACGCCATAATTTTCTTCCAACCCTGCGTGCCATTGTTGTTGTTGTCGTTCGGCCGGTCGGGATTTCCATGGTGGTGGTGGCGGTGGTCGTGGTACGTGTTTTCCCGTGGCAGCCCGGATTAACCTGGAGTAACTTTTGTAACATGGTAAAATCCTAAGCCGGATCTGTCTTCCCCATACCCCATATCCGCTGTCCGATGCCGCCCTTCCTCCAGAGATATAAGTTATGAGACATGTCACCCACAAATCTCTGGAGATCATCACGGACAGCTCGATCTAATCTCCTATCTCTTCATACTTGAACACTTTGTCCCCAATCATACTGAGAGAATCACCAAAACGTGGCTTCAAACCCTGACCATCCTACCTAAACATCTCATTTAAACACATCTATACCCTCTATATAATATCCTCGTTGGCGTTATAATCATTACTCGTAAGTCAAAGCTTGGAATTCTATATTTATAACTACGCGACTAACCTGAAGTAGTAGCAAAAATGGTTCTGCGACGAAGATGGTCAATTTCCTCCGCACCAGATGTTACAGCAATCGCGTCCTTCAGATACCAGGTCGCCATCACCAATAGCATCCTCTCCTCCATACACTCCTGTCCAACTCCAGCATCCAGCCCGATCGAGCCCCCAAGGGGCCGCGCAAGCAGTTCGAGCCCACAGAATCCTCTTCTCTTCTCATTGCTCCAAAGAGCAGCATAGACAGGAGAGTATGATTTTGTCCTACTCTTTGTTTGCGAGGAGTAGTTTCATTACGGCGCTCCAAAATACGTGCAACCTTACGTATACTCGTCAAAAGTGTAAGCAAAAATTCCGATCCAGCGGATCAACTCACTTGCAAGACGTATTCTAATTTGGATCCTATAGTTTCTATGCTTTGGTTATCTAAAAGTGTTTTAGGAGTTGGGGGCGGGGACTTGCGCATTGCTTTTTTCATCTTTTCTTTGAACCAAAATAATCATTGTATATAAAATTCGGGCCTGTTGGGTACGGCAATCGCGCAATTTGGGTTTCAAAGGGGGGGGTTTTGGATGCCATCGGATGTTAATGTAATCAGCAGAATACTGACATTAATTATTGTGTATATATATTTCCACAAAAGTTCACGTTATTATCTAACTAAATTCATATACTAAGTTGGAGTGAGCCGGTGTAGATCAATTTTGAGCCTTTTGCGACTGCTAAAAATTAGATAACATGATAACCCTGGGTCAAAGAGAGCATGCGTGAAAGAGGCGTGATAATTGAGAGGATCTCGTATAATTGATTTTGTAAGCTAGCCGTACTTGTGCGCAAAGTGTGTAATCTAAATATCATCTAACCCACCGGTATGCTTTTATATCTATAATACTAGTTCCCGTAAGCTACTTTTTCAGTTGTAAATGTCCAGTCTTCGTGCCTCTCATCCCAGCTTTTGAAGGGTCATGAGGACACTATCTTACAGGCGACAGACCCACATAAGTCAGTGCATATCACAACAAAGAGTCTATTTTCTGATGCGGAGCATAAAATCGAATGGAGTTGTCCCCAAAACATATTTATTTGCTTATAGTATATACAGAGACCTCAGATACTTCTCTTTGTTGGTACACACATTTATACTTCACTCTAGGGAGTTTTTATGATATGATTCGCTTTCATTTATCTATTTTGAAATATGTATGTTCTGCCTCAAATAGGCATTGGGTTGCTGACGTCGTAAGTGACCATTTCTCAAGTAGAGAATTATATATTCGGTAATATCATGCATTAAGGGTATCGTCGGGTAAGTTTCCTAGAGGCGCTGAGTAGAAAGGCACATTAGCAAAGATTAGATCTGTTTAGATCGTGGAAATTGTGTCGACGATCACAAATGTTTTTATAGCCTTTGTGTAGTCCCTTCAGTTGTCCCCGCAGCTGCAGAATTTGTGCTTTTGAATAATGAGACCATAGATCTTGGAAAACATGTAGTGGTCTCGCTAGTATATTGCTACCTCCTTGATAAGTTCCGAAGCTGCCATTTCCCGGATCCACGAACTTATCTTCAGAGTAGTTTAATATCATTTTATAGCAGTATGAAGGTATGTCCTTTAGATAAAGAGATTATCTATGCATATGCGAGAGCATCCGTATTCTTAGTGGGAGTTCTCATCCCTTATAGTTTAAAGATTGGATATCAACGGTATTGTTTTGGAAGTCGCGGCTGTAGATGCTATAACTAACTTTCAGATGATACTTGTAAGGTTGCTTATCCAAATAAAGAGAGAGTTTCTTAGAGAAGTAGTATATAGTCCCTGCCAATGGCTGTATAGACACAACCCTACAGTACGGCAATCGATTTCCATGGTAAAATATCACCCCATCTTCATACCATGACATATTATGAGGCTCCAAACCCTGCTTGATTTGGCTCGTAGGCCTAAATAATCCTTTACACTCTTTGAGCTAAAATGTCTAGATATGGATATGCCAGGGCTGTAAGAGCTAGCTAGCTAGAAAACCTAATTATTTCATAACATGTAAAACCATATATATCTCACCCGCAGCTATTAGAATACCATAGGACCCATTGGTCCAGTTGTTAGAGCTTTCGTGTTGAGAAGGAAGTTTAGGTTACATAAGTTTGTCGAATATCTCTTAACACCACTTAAGAAAGATGTAACATACTGCGCGCTCTTTAACAGGACTGGAATGGCATAGGATCCTGGTCAATAATTCTATTGGACCTTTGCAACAGCTGGTGATGATAGCTTAAAACTTTTACTAGCAGCTTTGGGTGGGAGGAGCAAACTTTAGAGCTACGCGTACACGGAGAAACCTAGTCGGAGTAGCCTTCTCTGTAGATCTCCTAGTGCATTCAGTTCTAAACGTTTCGCCCCACTCCTAGAGCAACTAATTCAAAGCTTACAGATCACTGACAAAGTCTTGTTAATCCAGAATGCACCCTGTAGTACGGAATATCGGCCGGATCTCCTCCATTCCCACGATCTCCCTATAGTCGGAACTGTCTAGACCGAAAGCACCTGCCAGGCTCTTAATCTTGAAAGTATGTGCATTTGCCACTGCTCCCAAGACTTTTAGACTTTTCAAAGTAAGAGTCGGGTGATTGATTGTTTAAGGCATGGGAGGTGGGGAGGTCCGTCCTTCAGGTAGACGCCAAGAGTGTGTTACCCTGTGCGGCTGTGGACAAGAGAGCAGGGAGTATTGGATGGCGGGCTTTTGACGTTTAACGTGTTTGTCAGATCAATTGAAGACCGGGATCATAGCCATGGCACAACAGCTGTGTCCAAGACCGAGGTTTTGAGGGTTGGCATCTGGGAGCGAAACCTTTAAGCGATGTCTTAACTCCATCTTTATGGATTCGCATTTTGAACTTTTCGCCGTCGGCAGTTGTGCTGACTCGGGTGATTAGAATTTTACCTGGGCACCATGAAGGCTTATTTGAATGCTTAATTAAGTGTTATACTAACGGATAAATGCAGTGAATAATAGCGAGCTCTATACTATTCCAGGGTGGCAACATCGTATTAATTCTCGTGCTGACTCTATTAGCTGATTTATATAGTTCTGACAATATGATATTGCGTCGCGACTCGGATTTCGCCATTATTGAGGCTCAAACGGCAAATTCTCCAGGTCGATTGACGGGTCCTGCGGGCCTCTTTGTTTTAGCCGTCCGAAAGATGTATTTCCGGGTCGAACCTTTAAATGCACCCTATACCTAGTACTAGGTCTAGAAATTATAAATACAAGATGATAAATTCCATAAAAAACTAATGGCAATTTTAGGAACCCATTTCGTATCTCTTGTTTACATCGATTAAGAACCTCGAGCATTAACATATTCCTTCATCCGACGAGATGGTCTTCAAGGTTTTCTTTTTCGCATCGCTTCTAGCTTCTATGGTAAATGCACGACCGCAGCAGAACCCGAGACTTCGAGCACGACAAGTCTCCACTTCTCCAGAATGTCCTACGCCAGTGTACACTTCTCTCCGGAGCCTATCATTGATTACCGCTCTTACTAATTTGCAATAGAACAAAAACATTCACATACATTTCCACCGCTACAAGTGACGGATCCGTCTTTACTGCTGTAACAACTGTCGCCGTTCTCGAACCGCAACCTACAGCCACAACGTCGTTCTTTAATGGTTTCGAAACCCCAGATACAAACTGGGTGGTTGAATCCGAAAACAACGGTGGTGCTGTCGACTACTCGACAGCTACTGGAGCCAGTGTTGCTCACACTGGCTCCAATTATCTGTAAGAATCCTAAACTCTGTTAACTGTTTAGTACGTACAGCATCTGACGGGCCCTAGTGAAATCAACTTTACTCCCCAAACAAACGACCTCTCCTGGTTCGATTTTTACACAAACTATGACCACCCTCTCGCACTAGCCCCCAACACTGTTTACGAATACGGTTTCTACGTCAGAAAACTTCCCGGTTCCAACTTTGACCTGACGGCGCAAATCGCAGTGTACCGGAACGGCGAGAACGAAGCGGTCAATTCGTGGACGGTGCTACCTGCGGAGACTAGCACGAGCTGGACTTTAGTCAGTATACAGTTCAATCCTGGAGATAATGCTGTTGTGGATTTGGATGTTACGGTATTGGTGAGGTGTGCAGTTGGGGCTACGTGTGCGAGCGCCCAGGTCGCCATCGATGATATTTTTGTCAGAGAAGTAGTCTGAGCTGTGAATATCCCAAATGACAAATGGTATTAAATTGTATAATGTAAACGATATTTATGCGATCCAAGGCAGCCTCTAGATGTAACTGTTGAGTAAAAGGTTTGAATCTCAAGAGTAGAGGGGCCGGTTTGAGCCAAGTAAATGTCATCAGGGTTATTATTGATATTCGCAGTGTGGAACGGGATCTGGATGATGTCGATAGTACCTGTACCAGGCTACTGCCTTCCATGACAAGAACCAGTTGCGTATACCTAGTCAGTCATTCATCTGGACCGGCCTGGGTTCGCGAATGAGGGATAGGGTTTTGCATGGGCGTAATTTCTTCGATCTAATTGATAATATTAGCACTAGTGGTTTACCAAGTTGGTATGCCAGAGATGACCTGTATGTCATTAAACACCAATATAACTTATCTCTCCTCTCTGCTGCCGTCCCGAACCTGTATACCCCTGCAAGTATCCTCCTGTGGCGGTGCTGTTGGAAATAGTGCGTTGCACATGCGGCGAAAGGACTCCTTTTCAGGCAAACACGCGTAAATTGCGGCTTCTTGGCAGGGTCGGTTTTGGGTGGCAGCTTTGAGTGCCGGCGCGTCTTCCTGCCGTTGCATGCACTTTCGACACTTTCTCAAAACAACGACCGCCTCCCTCAATTCCGAACCGTCGGCAATATCTCGATACACCTTTCGACGTCGTTGCCGCTCTTCCTCTTCCACAACCTTGCTTCTACCATCTTCAATCGACCGTCCAGAACTTCCTAAGTCATATCTGTAACTCATAGGTAGCTTGAATTCCACATTAGAAGCTTTGAAGTGTTGATAATCGATATCTGACCTCCCACGTGCGCAGCTATCGTTGACCCCTCGTGGCTTCCCTGGCGGCAGCCACCATCGCGTTCTACCCTCTTACCGACGAAACATGGCTCCCAAACCTGCCCAGGAGGGGAAATTGACCAACATTCGTCACACCGTCGAGCCAAGCAGTCCTTTGTCGTCTGCCCCTCCTTCCCCTCAACCGAAAAGATCAGCTACACCAACATCCAACGATGCCTTACCCGATACCGAGACGACGAGCAAGATGTCTAGCCTTGGCTTAAATGGGACTACTGACAACGATGATGTTACGCCGCCGAAGAAACGAGCTAAGCTGACAGCTGAAGAAAAGGCGGAGAAGGAAAAAGAAAAGGAGGAGAAACGAAAGGAGAAGGAGGAGAAGGAGAAGGAAAAGGCCCGAACCGTACGATCTATTTCTTGAGCTTCGTGTCGGTTTTGTTGGATTTCCGATGCTGACAACGTTTGGTCTGAACTGTAGAAAGCCGAGAAAGACGAGCAGAAGAGGCTCAAAGATGAGGAGAAGGCGAAGAAAGAAGCCGAGAAGGCCGAGGAGAAGGCGAAGAAAGAGGCCGAGAAGGCTGTCGAAAAAGCCAAGCGTGATGATGAGAAGGCGAAAAAGGACGCCGAGAAAGCTCGAAGGGAAGGAGAAAAGGCAAAGAAGGATAAAGTAAGTGTCTAACATCGTTCCAATGCCCTCCAAGCCGCGGACCCAGTATTCTGATGGAGGTGCCAATAGGCTCAATTGCGTATGGATAGCTTCTTCGCAAGGAAAGGGCCCTTTAGTGCAGCTCCTCCAACCACCACGTCCCAACCAGCTCCTCCAGCACAGGATCCAGTTGCTGCTCAAGCCACAGTGGCAGCTGCTCCTGCCGTTATCACTGCCATCGCTCCGGAGGTGGAAATGATCGATAAGCCGGATAGGCCAGGCCCTGGAGACAAGACCGACTACACAAAATATTTCCAACCCTTCTTCGTTAGAGCCGGGGTCAAGGTCGCTCCTCCCCACAGCTTCCAAAAAGATGAAGAGGCTTTGAGGATTGCCTGTCAGAGGGTCGACAGTCTAGTTCTGAGACGTGGTCGAGACTCTGCCGACGAGATGGATGTGGATTTCGCTAAGGACGACCACCCATCACCCCTTCCTTCATCGTATTTCGAGGAAGCGTTTGCTCTCCCGCCGGCTAAGCGTCGCAAGAGAGGCAAGTTGCCAGAGCTGTCGACCAAGGAGATACTCATGGGCCTGAACGGTTCACCTGGTCCTGTTCCGGATTTTTTTAGTAAACAAAAATCCAATAACACAGACTATACGGCTTGCCTCCAAAAGCTGCCACGCAAGGTTCTGAAGTATGCCGAGGATGTTCGTCCAGCGTATCGTGGGACCTTCACACGTATACCAAAGAGCTCAGGGCTCCGCAAGGGACGAAACCCATTCCAGAAAACATTGCCAGGCATCGACTATGACTATGACTCGGAAGCAGAGTGGATACAAGGACCAGACGATGAGGGCGAGGATCTGATGAGTGAAGAAGATGAGGATCCCATGGATGTCGGTAGTGCCGATGAGATGGACGATTTCCTCGATGACGAACCGGTTGACGCGACGGGGAGGAAGAAGAATATGGGTCCGATGATTCCGGCCTCATCGGGACTGATGTGGGAGGACGAGTGTCCAAAGTCGGAAGAGTGGGAAACGTTCAGGCTGGGCGTTTTGGTCGGTGAGTCTCTGAGTGTCGTGCTTCATTGGAACTGTCAAACGTGATAGAAAACTGATTTTGATCGCAAAAGTGGGTCACGGCGCGCCAATTGATCCGTTCTCTGGCAAATACTGGAGTAAAGAGAAGAAGATCAAAGCTGCCCTCCTTTCTACTTCTTCCTCCTCCCCCTCTTCATCTTTTTCTGCACCAATCACCCATCCATCCAACCCCCTCCCACGAAACCTCCCGCCATCAAGCATCAATCAAGCATCCGAAGCTCAATCAATCCCCCCCTCTCAACGATTTCAATTCATTCAACCTCCTCCAGAATCCTTGTTGGATCCACAGACCGCAAGTATGAAGAAGCCTGCCTCCACCCCAACCGAAGCTGGGCCTTCCAATTCCACCGACGCTCAGGCAGCTCCGATTGCCGGGCCGTCATCAAAGCCAAAGAGTAGCGCAAGTCGTACAGCTCAAGGCCTCACCGGACTGCCAGGTTGGGGAAAATATGAACGCGTTCCTGAGGCTATCTACGTCAGCTCCCTCGCTGAACGCGGGGAGAGAAGGCTTTTCACGGGTCAACTTGGGGACCGTGAGGTACTCCGAAAGATCTCCGATGCAGCCCAAGGCAAGTTTGTGGGTCTCGGGACTCTGGTAGACCCAGAGTTTGCCCGTCACGTGGGCATGTCCCACGATGACCATTACATGTTTTTCATGATCCTGCCGGGTCTTGATTGCTGCGGATTTAACAGGAGCCAGATCCTGCAGAGGGCTGTCCACCTTGTCGAGGGAGCTGACCTCACAAAGTTGGCCATGATTGAGGCTTTGAAGAAGGAGTAAGTGCTCGTTCCAATTGTTAATTAAGCTAGGCCGCTTTGTTAATTTCATACTCCCCGTAGATTTCCTGAGATCACCAAGGCCTGCCTCAAGGCGTTCCTGGATGCTTTCTGCTCACGCCATGAAGTCACCAGATACTGGAGATGCCAATTCTCCGTAAATGGTAAGGCATCCTAATCCTACTATGAGAAACGAGCCAACAGCTAACAGACGCCTTTACCACCGCAGCGTATGGCTATTGGTCCCGAACTATCTATTGAAGAAGTTCTTTTCTATTGACTCTCTTACCTCCAACCCACGAATGACACGAAAAGTCCCGCCGAAAGGGCGGGCAAATGCATGCATGATAGACGGGCGTTTTTTCTTACTCCTGTCAAATAGCTATTAATAATGACATGCCTCAAATCCCCCTTCAACCCGTACTTCTTTGTGTCTAGCTTCTGGTCGTCGACGACACAACCGAGCTTCTCACCGTTTTAAGATTTGTGCATTCAAATCGAACGGAGATAGTGGTTGGTTTCAAGGTCCCATAAATATACCTGAATTCTCCGCCTTTTCCGCAGAGTTGTAATTATAGTAAAGTCTTGACGATATTTTGGGATATTTTGGTGCGTGAGCCAAACTCTCCCACATGATCTCCACATCTCCATATATAAAAGACCGCCAGCACTTGAAAAGATTTCATTCTATTTAAGTATACAACAGAAATGGTCTGCCCCAAACTCCCAACCGGCCCTTGTCTCGTATTAAGACGCTTCAGAACCGTTCGCATTCCTCGCTATGCATCCAATGCGTGTATATAATAAACCAATCCGCTAAGTCTCAAGCTTCAAAATCAACGATTCGAGCAAAACATCTAATCTCAAATGCAATCTATGACCTTCCGTCCGCTCCATGGCCACCACCGCTTCCTCCACCACGCCCTCGACTCCTCTCATAGTCCCTCCCCGCGAAAGCCCCCCAATTCGATGGTCCAACTCCCGGACTAGTTCCATCCTGTGGTACAATGGAAGGACTCAAGACCGCCCCAGTGCCCCTATACCCCGGCGCAGTAACTCCGTTCCCCACTTCCCCACCATCACTAAATTGCCTCCCTCCAGTCCTGGACCTCCCCAAACTCAACCCGGCCATTCCCTCCACCGCATCGTCAGCTAGACTCCCCGTGTACCCTCCACCCCCGGTACTACCATTCCTCGCCCCGCTCTTCACGGCCCCATCCTCACAGTCACTATCACTATCGTCATCGTCATCGTCATCGAAAACCGCTACCGAAGATAAATACCCCCGAAACCTCTCGGGTGCGCTTTCGGCCATATCGCCTGCCGCACCTCCGGCACCGGCACCGACAGCCCCGTTCCCTGTTGGCGGCCGCCTCCTCTCGAAATCTTGAGCGTGAGCGGCGGTCGCCAGCGTGTACGCTCTCAGCAAGGGAGTTCGTTCGAATAAATCCGCTCCGCTAGTACGTCTCGCCGTCCCCGCGGCGCTCGGGCGTCTTGCCGTACCCACCATGCTCGTACGCCTCACTGCATCCGCCGCGGCACTCGTACGTCGCGCCGTCGGGGAGGTAGTGGTGTTGGCGCCCGCTTCCATGGAAGAAGGTGTTTGTGGTACACCGCCCGAGAGAACGCCGGTCGTCGGGGTGGTGATACTAGGTTGGCGGCCTATGGTCAGAGGCGTGAGGTCGCCACTGACGGCGGCAATTTCTTCTTCCACGCGGGCTTCGATGCCGGTAACGCGAGGGCCGGCAGTTATCCGGGGTGTTCGGTTCGATGTCGGGAAAGGGACGTTGTAGGGGAGGGGGATGTCGTCTTTGTAAGCGCGGAATTTGTTCACGCTTGAAAAAAAGAGGGTTCTTTTGTCAGTACAGGCCTGTCAATTCAGGGGAAATGGGGGTGAGCGGAAAGGAGCATACTTTGTACAGTGTTCGTTTTCCATTCTGAAGAAACACCATATGAACCGCCGGAACAGTTCAGCCAGACTGACTGCAAAACTCAAAAATGCGGAGTGCTGAATGTCATTCACGAATATAATGTAGAAGATCCAGCTGAATCGGATGATGGGGTCGATTACCATGGCCAGGTAATAAGCTAGCGGCTGTCGGAAGGCGAGTTCGTTGCGAAGTAACCGGTTCGGTGCGTACCAGTTCAAAAGGGACCAATCCATCAACAGATCCCAAGTCGCTACAAGATAGACGGTCAGTTTAATCACGAAATCTTGATGGAGAAGCTAAAGGGTGCACGAAATGCGTACAAGTATACAATGAATTCAACGCCGCAAAAAGTATAAACGCCGCCTTGATCCTGTTGTCATCCCTATCTATCCTCCACAAGCTCAACATCATGTAGTACATTATACCACATCCGTATTTAGCTCCGTTGGCCAAATGCGGGAACGCATTCCCTGTATCGTAGTAACGGCGGAAACACTGCAGGAGACGCCAGATCGATGGAAGACAGGTAAAGAATCCGAGGACGCGGGAATGGGACGAGTTGCATTGGGACGGGTTATCCCACTTTTGGGACCAGAGGCAGAAGAAGAGAGGTATGTTGCCGATTGTGTAGGTCATGCTGCAGAAGATATCGCCGGACCAGAAGTCACGGAACTCGACCGGGTAATAGCCGGCCCAGAGAAGACGATACTATGAAAATATCAAATCAGCTGCGGTCATTCGAAAGTGCCGTGAAGAGAGAAAAAGGCTTACCAGGGTGTAGAGCAGCCACTTTCTGCTGTGATAGTAACCAAACTTGAAAGGATTGAAAATAACGAGCAGAAGGAAGATGACATATATCAGAGGAAACCATATCCTGTCAAATCCGTCGCCCCAGAATGTAGCAAACGAAACCCACATGAGTAGAGCCTGAAAGAACGCGAATAGGGCAGGAAGCTATAGCGTGTTATGTCAGTATTTCTCCACACACTGATAGACGCCCAATCCGGTGCTCACCTCTGTCAACTCTCTCCAATCCAAATTATTCCTCGTGTCAAATTCAAAGATGAACACGTAATTGATCCTGGCCTCCACCCACGCTTTACAGCACAGACTGAACAGCAGCATAAATATCGTCGGAAATGCGAACCCGGCCCATATCTGCAACAAGTAGCTGACCTGGCTCTCATGTCGCATTCCGTATCCATCCTGCAATCTATAATATGCCTCGTAGAGTGATTGCACCAACAACGGCATGACCATACCTAGCCACCACCCAGCTCTAAACATCGCCCCGGTAACAGGTCGCTTATGTTCCCGTGTTCTAAGCCTTTCGACCGCATGCTTCCTTCGTCCTTTCTCATAGTGAGTGGCAAAGATATCCTCGGTTTTACCGAGGAGCCGTTCGACTTCCTCGCTACTAGCAAAACTGGCGGAATGCACTTTTTCTTCGAGGTACTTGTTCGCAATATGGGTGTGCGCGGATTTGTCGAATTTCTTGAGGATCTTGCGGAACCCTTCTCGGTTTAAAAGACTGTAGGATTTGAGGAGTTCGAGGGAGTGATAGTATTCTATCAGCGCGGCCTTCAGCTTGCGTTTCGCAGTTTTATAGCGAACATTCTGGGTTTCGGTGCGCCGGGTGTAGTCGTCGAGAGACGATGTTGTGGTAGCGCGGTGATGGGGTTGAGCGGGTCCTGCAGCGGTTTCGAGTGCTGAGGTACCCAATTTGGCGATGGTGGAGAGGGTTCCAGAGTCGTCCGGTGAGGATAGATGAAGTGATACTTTAGCTTTGTCATTCCTGTTATCCATGGAAATACGCTTCTTCACTTGAGTTACTATTCCTTTGGGATGCTTCCAGTCGAAAGCAGGGGTGGTGGTTTCCTCAGCGGCGGCTTGTCGCTGGCGTTCCTTTTCGACAATACGATTACGGGTCATGATTGAAATTTGTTGCTCTATGCGTGCCAATCGTTCCTTGGCTTCCGCTTCTTTGGCTTCGTAAAAGTCATCGATCTTTTCCAGTTGGGCGGCGAGATAGTTGAAGAACTCTTTCTGCGCGTCCTCTGTCATCTCGAGATATACCTGGGCGTTTCGAAGATTCAGAAGAGAGGTGCGCCGACCGGATATACGGTGGCGGATATTACCAAATACATTTCGAAATATGGGATGACTGTTACTGCGCGGTGTTTGCGGGGGCTGTGACGACGAAGACTTCAGACCGCGATCATCAGTTGGTCGGACCGTTTGAGGTGAACCGTTGACGGGATCACCCGTCACAAGAGCAAAGCGAGGTGTTCGTTCCCCTTTCGGAACACCGTTCCCCTTGGATGATAGCGATGAGTCGTACGTATGAGCCCGTCGTAGATTCAGAGAATGTTGGTCCTCGAGTGGTCGTGCAGGCTCAGGAAGATCGAGATCCGGTGGCAGAGAAGGCCTACTGGGTATTGCTATCGTGCTCGCAGGTCGTACAGGAGCCGCGGTGCTTGGTGATATGGCCCCATACCCAGCACTCGGTGGCGCCAATTGCCCCGTCACCGGCGAAGGATTGAGATACCGCCTTTCATCCGCATCGCCATCCTCCTGCTTGCCTGCCTTCCACGATTCACCGTCCCCTAGCGCACCTCTCCGTGTTGTGGATTTGCGCCTATCAAACTCATCCTCGTCCTCGTCTTCTTTTATACTGGCCACAACCTGAGGGGTTTGTTTCCGTTTACCGGGTGTGGAATTGGCGGCCGGCGAGTGGGCCAGCCCATTGGAGGCGGGTGTATTTGGCGCAGGATCGGCAACAGACTTTCGAGGTCCTGATAAGCTCCCGGATCTATCCCTGGCCGGTGAAAGATGCTGTTTTAACGAGAGAGCGGCAGATCGCGATATCGATCCGGAACGAAACCGCTGAGCGATGCCGCCAGTGGTGTTGGGTGATGGGTGGAGGGTGGAGGCACTGGCAGCTTCGGCATTCCGTATAGCGCGTCGAACAGCCTTCAGCTTCTTCTTCGCGCCCTGTTGAAGTGGTACTTGTTAGCTAGTGGCAGATGAAGGGAACGTAGGTCGGCATACTTTATAATCGAGGTACTTGATCCGCCATTCGGGGACAAGGTTATCTTCCAATTGTCTGCACACAGCGATCAGTGATGAAATTCGTACAACATAAGGGATATGGTCGAGACTCACTTTGCGAACTTCATAGCCGAAGGGAGGGCCGACTGCCTTCAAAACGCATCCCCGGACGATAAAGCGGTCACAAATAACTATGTTGATTTTGATGCGGCATCCATGTGGGAAGCACTTGCTTGTGAGAAAGGGATGATTCGACGAGCCTACAAAACGAGTCGACTGAAAATTGAAAAAGAGTAAGTGATCGTGGAATCGCTTCCTCGGTCGCATTCGTCTTGCTCCCCAGACTTCCTTATCACATAGCATCCTGGCAGACAATGACGCCAGCGCGGACCAGAAGCCCCAATTTTCTTTTTGTCAGGGGAACTCTGGTTGGCTCCCAGAAAATTCTGCAGAAAAAATTAGTCAAACATGCACCAATAAGCGAGCTATTGGCCGCAAACTCGTGGGCTGCCTCTTTGAGGTCGCGTGGGCTGGCCAGGACTGGATTTACATACCTACACATGCCAGCGAAAGACGGACTCAAAGATTAGGTTTCTGATAAGAACCTCCAAATAGTCCGATATGTTCATATCTGCCATTAAATAGTCCGACCGGCAAAGGCGTGTTGAGGTTGAGGTTGGAACCGCCCATCATTGTCTTTCTTGGCGGCGTGTGCGACCGCCAATCTTTCCCAACAGACACAACACACTGAAAACTCCAGCGACGGAAATAAATGACAGATGGACGGTCCTGATCTCGTTAACCAGCCAATCCACAGTTAGAATACGGAGTAAGTCAAAAAATACCTATATCTAATAGTACTGTGAATGCAAATCCATAGATCTCCAGGGCTTCAAGTTCGTTGCCTTCGAATACAACGATGATTATGATCATCGTATATATTAATGCTTGATCAATACAGCTCGTTTACGCTTTCCAGTGGGTACGGTGGCAGCAGCAGGCAACATATAAACTTCATGATTACCAGGAGGTTCTTTGTTCCAAAGAGAGTACCAATGGTACTCCTATGGCTTTCTCCATCCAAACATAGCTTCAATCTCGGCTGTACGGTTCCCGGTGGCCTCAGACGCAGCTTCTGAGGTTTCTCCCATGATATTTCTCGAATTATTCAAATAATAGATGTCTCTTATCGTAAAGTTATCGCGAATTCGAAGGTGACTATTTTCCTATCTTTGAGCGTACAATAATGTTTGTTGGGTAGAACAGGGGATAATATTTCGATTATTTATGAGGAAAGGTGCAAATCGCCGCTTTACGCATGAAGGTGGAAATATCAATGGGTCTATTTGTGTCTCGCCGGTGTACTTTGAGAATTCATGGCGGTTCTTCAGTTGTTTAACGCCCTTCTAATGATATAGAAGAGTCTTGATGGCGACCAGACACGAGAGGGATAGTTCGTTTCGAAGAGCACTCGTCGGTCTTGGAACTTACCACAAACTATATACTATTCTCGGGAAGTCGAATGCAAATTCGCAAATCGGAAACTAATGTCTGGGTGCGGCCTCGGAATCTTCTTTTAAAATGTTTTTGAGTTCATTTTACTATAGCCTTATTTTGTTTTTGGTAAAATATTCACCGTATCGTCGGTCCTTTCTCCTCCAAATCCAACTTTTCGATCGCGATACTGCTCTCTCCACCCTTCACCTCCTCCTCCTCCTTCTCCTCGTGGTGTTTCCCCTCATTCCTCAAAACATCAGCATTGTCCACCTCCTCGCTCTTCTCGTCGCCAGCCTTTTTCTCATCCTCATCTCCAATCAACCCAACACCGCTATCCAATCCTTCCGCGTACTCGAGCACCCATTCCACAACATTACTCTTGTCGTTAACCTCAGCTTCGTACACGCAATCGTGCCCCGCCGCGTTCAAAACCCCAGGATCGGCACCAGCTTTGACGAGCACCTTGACAGCCTCGATATGCCCGTTCAGGCAAGCCCAGTGTAACGGCGTATTCCCACTCTCGTTCGGAAAATTCAGCAGCGTGTGCAGGTAGTCTTGCGGTATCGATATCGATTCCACTCCAGCCGCTGATGTGGTTGTCTCCGCCGCAGTTGTCGCGGTCGGTAGTATTGATCCCGCCGTAGAGATCTCAGGGTGCACGATAGGTGTAGCTAGAGGCGGCGATTCCAGCGACATGATGTACTCGATGATACCGATGTGATTGTTCGCGGCAGCCATGTGGAGACATGTGTTCCCGCTGTAAGGGTCGAGCGCCGCAGCCGGGATCTCGAGAGAATAGCGGTTTAGAGATTTGGAGAGTTCGGAGATGGTGGACTGTAAGTCTGAGAGTTCTCCGGTGCGAGAGAAGTAAAGGAGGTCGTCGATTGTGTCTTCGTCGAGGGTGGGTGGCGGAGGGTGGATTGTGGGTTTCGAGGGAACGGAGGAGGAGCCAGTTGCGACCATTTTGGTGGGACTGTTAGGTGATAATCTAGGCCAATTGGATTATTGAGTGACACTGTGAGTAGTCTACGGCAAAGTCGAGGGGTATTGTAGCTATTGAAATTGTATGGTGGGGAGAAGGTTCTAGTTTGAGGTTGGAGGGGCAGCTTTGTCGCATTCAAATTTTTTCGATACGATAATTTTATGCGGCACCAACAACACAACACTGTTTTGTGAAAGGATGTCAACTTGAAAAAAGTGAAAGCCGGCACAGGCTTTTGATTCTATTCTATCTGACAAACTATATACACGGGTAAAAATTTTTAAAATCGCTATGCTATAAAGACAGTGGGTATCGTGATCATCATAGGATCGTATCTCCTCAATTATAGTACTCTTGATACTCCCGCCTCCTATGATCGTGACTTCTTCTTGGCTCCTCGATCTCTCTGCTATGCCTGTGGGACTTTCTCTCAACCTCTTCCTCGACTACATAATCGCTTCCTTCGATCTGTCTCTCGTATCGATCCCGGTACATATCTTTGCTCTTCTCTTTAGCTTGATCCCGAGTTTTCGATCGTGATCGATACTCGTCCCATTTATCCCGTCCTTTGGTCTCGATCAACTTCTCGACCTCAGCGGCTGCAAATGCAGCTAAAAGTTCTTTGGCGAGACCGTGAGAGACCTGTTTGCCTTGTGCCTTTTGATGGGCTTCGAACGCGTGAAAGGCGGCAAATGCAGCTGCACCGGCGAGGATTTCGTGCGAGCGCTTGCCTTTGTGCTCGTGGTCGCGGTCAGAATCCGAGCTGTGATGGTGGTGATGGGAGCTCATTCTTATTCTGTTTTCTTGGATAGGTTCTTGAAGTGGTTTCTTGAAGTGGTTTCTTGAAGTGGTTTCTTGAAGGTGAGTGGGTATTTATGGAGCTGGACTCTTTGTTCTTTAGGTGGTTTGACGTGTAGAGTATTTTGTATGCGTGTAATTTGCTGATAGATCTCGAAGATATTTAAATTTTCAACGTTTGATATATATGTTGATGAGTTAAGATCGAGGTTTTATTTATATGTATAAGTTGGTGTTTGTTAAACTTGTTTCTTCGAGATGGATGAATGCTTGACTGCTGTGTTTCCACTGTTGTATTTTCGTAATGAGATGTTCTTCACTTTATGCTGCTGTTCGCGTTCTTTATATACACATTCCACATCCTCACCGAGTAACGAAATGACTCCTTCAAGGGTCCTTGTAAGCTATCACATTTCCAATCATGGGACTAAGAGTTATTTCTTACACATAACCCCGGATTATACATGATATCATCAATTTCCTTTTCCTTCTATGGAATGTTCTTTTAGCGGCTCCGAAGCTTCCGACGAGTTCCACTAGCCGAATACAAAACTTGCGAATTTGCGAGACGAGCTCATAGGCTCAACGGCATACACACAGACCCTTCTTTCCTGCAGACCCTGCTCAACGGCCGTGTTACTAATCCCACTACGTTTGTCATCATATAGTCTCTTTTCCTTACGCTAGGGCTGGTAGTAGGCAAATTAATTGTCGACTAGGACCAAACAGGCAGCTTTTAGCTCAGTAGTTGGACAAATATACTCCGCTAGTTGGGCATAAAAGAACCCTTCGGCGACGGAAAGCAGATAAAAACAGGATTTTAGCAAGGATGGCCGGTAAAGCCGATTACTCAGCTAAGGTACCGGCATTCATTTCTTCGATGATGGATTTGGGCGTTTGTAATCGAAAATTATTAATAGATGCTATGCAGAAGAAGTAGTGTGTAGATCATGTGCATATGGGACTGGTCGGAATCCGTTGCGACCTATTGGAAGATATAACGTTATTCTCTTGATAATAACACTACTTTGTTAGAAGAACCAGAGTTTTTAATTATTAGATATATGAATCAAAGACGGAAAGCAGAAGCTCCGTTGGAGCATCAAGTCTGCTAGAATGAGCCAGGCTGATTTCAACCATTCGAGAATACAAGACATGAGTGATATTGTGATATCGAAATCACCTCGCCTTTCTCCGAACCCTAGAAATGCCTGCAGGTCTCACATCTTCAGCCTCAAAGACTAGCGCCTCGTCCGTTTCCAAGAGCGAAGAGCGATATCAAAGCTTCAGTCTTTTAGCTTTCGGAGAAATTGCAGAGAAAACGTTGCGGGCTGCGGAGTGACGTCATCGATCGGATGCCCCCCGAAACAACACAACAAATTCATTTAGTGAGAAAAAAACGCAACAACTCCGGAGCTCTTATTGCTATCCCAGAACTCGTCTCGTGGACAGACAGCTATTGAAATCCCAGAACTCGATATGCAGGTCTCAATTTGGAATAGGGTCCCATGGCCATACTGCTGGGATAAATCGAGAATCCCAAACTCCCAAAAAAGCTTGCAATAAAACTTATAAGCTTAAGCAAAAAAGAGGAAATGGTGCTCAAGAAAGCAAAAGCCTCGAGTTTCCGGACATGCTACATGCTACAGCATGCATAAAGGTTACAACCCAAATCCTATGCAGATATCGATTCCCTATTACCACTATCGATGAGATCGTTTCCCTCCAAATCCGAATTCTCGATACCCGATATCCAACTTTCCGAAACACTCCCACAGGACCCATCTGCATCTGTCTCGATGGGATCGGTCAAATGTGAGATTTTAGTACGTGTAACAATGCATCGAGTTAGCTTCTAGAAGCTATGCAGACCTTGGTCTCGTGCATCTATTTCTCAAAAGCTCTCGAAAAGCATAGATCTACCCTCGTGTAACGGTATAATCCGGGAGGAATCCTAGGGAGTCTTCATTTAGATCCATTTCAGATGTGTTTGAGGGAAATAATCGATGAAAGAACCGGGAGATAATAATCTTGGACATCGTCTTGGTAGCGATAACCCAGCTTCAGTCAAAAGTTGTCACAGCCGTCCCTCCCCACTCCTATGCTGCGAAGCCGTCCCTCTATAGATTTTAATCAACACAGGGTTCGATTTGAAAGTAAAAGATCATTATATGCACCCATTGATCTCATATACAAAAAGGAAATGCATGGAACAGGCGTACAGTGGTATACAAGAATGCTATCACACACACACACACAAGAAAATGCGGATCGTTGTTCATATCAACCGTAGCTTCCCCTATTAATGCATATAGTAGAAAACAAGCTTAACTTTTTTTTTTGAAACACAAGTCGTATTGTACAAATCATCCAAAACCAACTACAATTCTTCCCTTCTACCGTTCATCTAAGGGACATGTTTTCGTTAATGTTAATTTATTCATCATCATCGCTTATAATTGCGCTATCGTCGTAATCTGCTTCATTCCTGTACAGAAAGAACTGCACGAAAATCTAAAAACGTCGAAACCCGTGTTAGCACCACTCCCCTCTGAAAATATGAAAAGATCACCACTTCACACTCACCACAAAATCCAATCCCAAAGTCCCTAAGCTCCCCACCAACCAACTGGCATTGACACCGATATACCTCCAGTAGCCTTCCCCGTCCTCGACCTTGCCCGGCTCGTAAGCGATGATGCTAACAACGTACGTTATATTTCCCAAACACGCAAACAGGAAGAACAGGAACGCCACCCCTTCGCAGGACTTTCGCTGGTAGTTTAGCACAATCTGCGGGATCCGCGAGCCCAGGTATAACGCCGCGCAGAGGTAGCCGAAGATTTGACCCAGAGTGGAGAATTCTAGGGGCGCGCGGTGAGTCGGGTGATCGGGATCCGATGGGGTGGAAGGGGTGAGATAGTAGCCTGCGATTCCGGCAAAAATCACGAGAGAGACGGCGATGGTATTGCGGAGTATGGGCTTCCAGAGGGATCTCCCGTTGCCCGACCCGTCCGATGAGCCGTTAAGGTTCTGGGAGGCGCTGCCGCCGTTGAGTGTGGGGTACTCCCCGTTGATGTGGTACTTGTGAGGGCTAACCGGGCGAGAAGGGGGCAGGCTGTGGAGGGGGTTGGCGGGTGAGAGGTGGTGCGCGTGTTCAGCGAGCATGGAGAGGCTGCCGCGACGCTCTTCGGTACCATTGCCATAGTAGTCGGAAACGGTGCGGGAGAGGAGCGGGGACTCCTCGCTCGGATCCAGTTCCGAGCCCGCTGTACCGGGGCGGGAGGTGTTCGTGCGGTGGCCGTTGGTTTGGGCCGGTTCCGGGATGGATTTACGGTTGTACGCCCGGTAGTAGAAGCACTGAATGAGAAGGACGATGTCTGCGAATGTGTAGTATATCGCCAGGATGAGCTATTGACGATGGGTGGTAAAGGTGAGTTTAAGCTTCGATCAAGGGATTAGGTAGGTTTGACTTGACATATTTGACATACCATGGTCGGTATAACTCCCTGCAGTATCCCACCTAGAACGTTGAATATATCTCCCAGCAGCCATAGTATCAGGAAAGTCAGGGACAACCCTTCCGCCGAACCTCGTTTGAACTAAAAAATCAACAGCGGGGATACCGTTAGTGTCATGTGGTACAAGACGCACGAGTTCGCATGGGAACGTTGGGACGTTCTCACATTCTCAATAATCTGCGGCGTAAAGACAACAAGCCAACAGGCGATAGACACCGATCTATATCGTTCCCACAGCAAAATCCCTTCCAGTCAGCCAAAGAAAATCCAGCTTTAGAGAAATTCCAAATTCCAAATTCCAAATCCTGTCCAGAAAGCAGTTTCCCTTATCGCGCACAGACATGCAAGGCTTCGTTCTGGATACGAGGGACGGGACAAGGTCTTTGTTCATCTTCATCATCTTCTCCTTTCTTCCTCCCCTTCGCACTTTGTGGTTATTTCCTACCCTGTGATCCCGCTGACTGCTTCAATGCTCAATACGACACCTCCGGCGGGAGGGTACGACGCTGTTGACGTGTGATCGGCCCCCACGGATGGGGCTTCGAAGAGGGAGCGGTGGTTCGGAATTAACATTTTGTGGGTGGAATCAGGTGCTCCGGAGGAGCGTATCTTTCGCTCCTGGTCGCAGGCCCTGTCGTATCCCCCGGAACGGCCGTTTATCTCGGGTTGATCGCTCTATCTCTGGCTGAGGAACGGTACGGATACGATCTCGCGATGTATGCCAGCCTAGACCGGGCGTGGTAGCGGTATGCAGGAACACCCCGGATCCTATATGCAAGTCTATATAATACCTCGGCCGTAATAGAGTCGTATGATCCTACTGAGAAACGGCCGAAGGGAAGTTCTGTTAGCCATGGTTGGTAATTTCAGCGTCTATTGGACGGTGAGAAATTCGAGCGATGACGACATCCGGGGTTGTATTTACCTGCGAGCTAATCGATTCCGTCGCTATCTCCGCTGTGAAGACCGATTCAATGGTAATGTCCGAATAGAGAGGATTCGATTCCAGCAGCTTCAACGATAATATCAGGTCGTAGGTTCGGTATTCTCAGCGTTTCCTGGTGAGGAAAATAACGCCTTTTTGTTTTTCGCAAATGGTGGCGAACGGATAATGGCTGGGACCAGAGGAATTTTCTCAAACGGCGCAAACACCCCGAACCTTGACGCAAAAGGACGACCGAAGAATTGCACACGACGAGTGATACCAAGGAATCCCAATGAGTCCGAGCTAGAAGGAAAGTCAAAGGAAAAGTTTTCTCTAGTGCACGGCGAATTGGAGAGCTAACGGGCTAGCATCATTTCGAATTTCCAAGGCGACATGGAGAATCCGGGGTAAAGTGACCCGGCCCACCGCAGAAAATTTTCAAAGAGCGCGCCGGGCATCCCATCCGGCATGCATGTCGGCATGGACGACCTGGTTCTCCTGATTGGACGGGGCTGCATGGGTTCCCCGCATTTTGGTCGTTCAGGCATGTTCCCCGAATGTTGCATGACAGCTGCACCAGGACCATCAAACGGATGGAGAACAAGAACGGGGGCCGTGGGGTATCACGTATCAGGCCATACCCACCCAATATTATCTATCATTCGTGGGCCGAATGTGAGTGGCCATGGTGTTTCGAGGTATTTGTTTCAATACGAGTATATATATATATATACCAGGACAATACCCTGTGCTCCGATGTGATGGACAGCATCCCATGTGAACTTGAGCTAGGTCCGGGCTTCTTGGTGAATACTTGTTTATACATATAAAGACCGATCTAGAGAGCTAGAGGTTCTAGCTGTGCCATCCAACGTTCTGCTCACAAAATTGTTTGATTCAGAATACACGTAACTGACGCCAAACTGTACGCATACTGGCTGGTTGTCTAAAACCTGGAGCTTGATCGTTTTTATTCCACTTGTGACGTTTATAGGAAGAAAAGAAAAGAAAACAGAGAGAGAGAGAAAATATTCGTCTCGGTAAGCACAATCAGTTTTGTCTCTCGCTCCATTTTTCAGCATACATGTACTTTTGTTTGAACAAGACTGATCCCCATCCCGAATCCACTATAAACTTATTTTTTACCGTCCGGTTTTTCTAAACCCGCCAGTATTTTCTTCCCCATCCTCGCTGTAGTATAAAAAACAAATCAAGGTCATATGCTCCCCTTGCTCCTTGCCTGGAAACAGAAAGAACCAATAACCGATGTTTAAGAAAGTACAAGTAAAAGCCATAAGAGACAAGTAGAGCTTGAACGTCGAATCGAAAGTAACAACACAGGCTGTGCGGAATATAGAAAAATTTCATCTCCAGTATTTTCTCGCTCTCGCACAATAGAATGAGAACCTCTTTGCGTGGGATCGAACTGAAGAAAAACAAGAAAAACAGAGATGGTGGAAAGGTGAAAAAAGTCCATAGAAGTGCTAAAAGACCAGCATGAATTGAATTCGTTATAACTTTGATATAAAAAACAGAACACCCAGTTCTTGCCCGGTTCTTCTGCACGTTAGTTTGGGGGAATAAAAAAGCAGATTAAACACCGTAATAGTAAAAACACAAAAGGAAACGAGTCGAGAAAAGAACTTTCTATTAAAAACCAACTATGTGACCAGAAGTTTTCTTATTTCTTCAAAGGCTAAAAGACGGTCCCATCGGAGAGTATCATGATTGGCGGCTCCTTCGTGTTTGGTCGGGACACTTCGGCGAGTTCTCGTCCACCCTGCAGGATTCACAAGTTAGCAAGCCGTTCACCCCTGTCGCTCCATTTTAGAATCCTTTCTCTATGCTTACCTTCCAAGTGCCCGCTTCCAGCATCTGTGCCAGAGTCAGCGCCTCGTGTCCCTGTAGCCTGAGCATCTCGTTTACATCAGGAAGCAGCTTATCGAGCAACTGCACCGTCAAAGCCCTCCACTCAACGATAACGTCGTCTTCCGCAGAAAACATCGGAACGACCTCAACGCTCGGTTGGCCTTCCTTTTTGCTGTTTGCATGATATGCATCCAGCCCTCGCTTAACGTGCTGGGGTTTGAGCGTGAGTAAGCCCGTATCGATGAACAACCCGCCATTCCTGTATTCGGGAAGACCACTGAGAAGGTGTTCGCCGACCCAGACTATACCCATTACCCTCGACATGGGGACCATGAGGGAGTATGTGAGCCACTGGGTCAGCTTGTGAAAGGGGATTATTCGCTCCCAGTATTGGCCTGGTGGCATTGTGCTACATTGCCACGCATCGCCAAGAGAAGAACCGTCCAGCTGTGTTCGAGATTGTGGCCAGATTGGGGCCAGGCCGTCGCATAGAACAGTCCACAATGTGGGGACCAGAACGTACGGCTTGCCATCGTGAACTTGAGTGGTCGGGTGGTTCAGAATGTAGTCTGCAGGGAAAGATTAATCACCGAAAAAGAAAAAAACTTCATTGATGAGAACTTCTCAGGAGTCCTACCTAGCATGTTCCCGGGTCTGTTATCCGGTCCGAAGAATTGCTGGTTATCCAGAGCCACGCCCAACTTTCTCAGCAGACCGCCCCTTCCGTGAAGTCCATCGATCGGGTTCGCGGCAGTGATTTGCAGCCCCCGTGCAAGAGTGTCCGGCATGAGCAGCTTCAAGGCAGATCCGTCGACTCTGAAAGGATTATGCGGATCGCTTGAGAACAAACCGTCCTTGAACATATCCATGCTCGCAACTGCCAACCCTTCGCTCCGTCTGTAGAATCTACCATTGTCCTTTGACTTGTAAGTCCATTTCGTCCCAGCTCCGGCATCGAGCAGCACCGACACGAGAAACAAATCGATCAGTCGTTTCGTTTTCTCCATGGCTTCAATATCAGGTCCGAAAGTCGTCATCAACAGGTCGACGCGTTTCCGCCCACCGACTTCAAAGTGTTGCCATCGGCCGTGTGGCGGAATCGTATTGTAGTCTGGCGCATAATCTCTCTAGACCCACCCACACCAAATGTCAACAAATCGGCATTCCTTGAATTTAGGTAATCTTCTCGGGCCCTGCATGGGTCATTTATGACGTAACCCAAATTCATGCGCTTATAGATTGCGAGAATCGCGTGAACTTGGGCGAGGGGAACGGAGAGAAACTAAGCAGACATACCTTGATGATAGACACAACGTAGCTAACTGTTTCCTCCCACTTGGATCGATCGAATGTGAAATTTGTCAATTGTTGCTTCAGAGCGGCGTCCATGATGTATTTTGTTCTCTCTCGGACTGCATATAGACTTCGCAGGTAAACGACAGGGTCGGCGTGTGGATTCGGCGGGGGTGGTAGCTGCATTGAGGCTGGGACGCCATCCATGGCGCCACCGTTGGCGAAGCTCATATCCGACCCTGGTGTTGTCGGGGACTTGATGGACGATTTGACGGACGTGGACGAGCCTTTCTTCTGAATGTCGTTTGAGGAGAGCGAGTTCAACTTGGAACTGCTCTTCTTGCTGAAAAAACCCATCTTGAATCAAACTTCGGAGCTTCCTGCTCGCTTACTTTCAGTTCGGTTGTTTTAGAGCTTGTTCTTCCTTTCTATGTTTCCCTTTCCTTGCCTAGAGTTTAGAATTGATGTCGGTTCCAACACTAGATTGCCTTTCTGCAAGATTGTGCGCCGTGTTGTCTGTATCGTCCTCCTTTTGATTTCGAGTAATTGATAACCACCACGTTCCGCTATAGTATCGTTTGTTATGTGTAGTTGTCCCAAATATTTTCCTAGTCGGTGTATCGAAGCGAGAGGAAGGTGTCCCGATATTGCACGAGAGCCACTTTTTCCAGATAGGAAAGTGGTCCTGATTTGGGGTTGCTCGCCTAAGCTTGGTTGATTCCTGATCCGATTGACCCAATGACTTGTTAGTTTTCTGTAGACTTGGTATAAGTTTGATGATGAACTGTACAGCGGGGGTGAAAGCCAGGATTTGAGATATGGGAGCGTGGACGAGATTAAAGACTTTAACTTCAAGTGAAACGGTTCGGGATTTTTATTGTTTTTATATTTTAAATTTCATCTCTTCTACGGTCCGCCTTCCTGGAGGGTTGACGTAGAAAAGGTATACAGATGCCGTAACCAGAATCTGATGAAATGTCTCAAGCTACCAGACGTGGAGGGAATGGGGCTGAATCGTCCAGTTGGCCAAAGGTCTGTGCAACAATCAACCCGACTAGCCAGGATCAAAACCAAACTAACCTTCTTAAAGCCGAGGTGCTCGGATAGTTCTGATGGAGTTTGGAATGGAAATTTAATCTTTTTAGATCAAATGAGGCTGTTTGAAAAAGTGTCAGATCTGAAGTCCGATAACGCTTTAATATCTGGTGTAAAGACAACGGTGGTCATCCGCCAAATCACGAGGATGAGTTTAAGGGGACGAAAGATGGACAGGAACTGAAAATAAGAAGGAAAGGGGCGAGACGGATCGCAATCGGAAGGGCGTAAGTTGGTGTTATCTGAGAAGATACTCAAAAGGAGACGGGGACTTTGAAAAGGAGGAGGAAAGGAGGAGATGGGTGGTGGTTGATGGATATAACAATTCTGAGCGGTGGTGATTAAATGAGGAATAAGAAACGAAGCGTTGACCTGTCGTCCAAGTGGGAAAAGGACCGACCCACCACCGACAACCACACCATCGAAACGTACCCACACCGCAGAGACACTCTAACCTCAACTGTCCACACCCAAGTACAAACGGGAATGGCACAGCTGCAAAAGGTACGAAGAAAACGGCTTGGAAGGAACATCGATAAATGTACGCCGTCTTGCCCTCACCGGCCGAACAGGTGCCAGCTGCTAGGTAGCACGTCTCTTATGGCTAGGATGTTTGAGACTCGAAACAGGAAGCCCATCGCCTATCGGAGAAGCAATGCAGCCGACCAAGTTTTATCAGCTGCAAAAGAAACGCCTACCCGGCGAAGGAGCATGGACGGTATGCGTATCAAAGGAGAAGCCGGCAGGAGAAACAACGGAAAATCGAGTCCAAACAGAAACAAACGCTATAGGAATACCACAATCGTCTGATATCACTTACCCAAGCACCAAGCATGCACAATGGATTGTACAACAATATGTACCTTTCGAGAGAACCAGGAAATCAAGATTTCGGAATCGCCTTGTCGCTGATGAAATGAAAAGAAGGAGAAAGAGAAAAACAAAATCTGTTTGGATGCGCCGTGATTTGCAGGAACCGACGTATGCGAGTATGACACCCACTTTCCGGTCCTTCGATTATTTGCCGCTGGTTGGAAGCAAACTACGGGTTGGCGATCGAAAAAGAGATATAACGCCGTATATGCTGTCGTAGAGTCGATTCGCCGTTTGCATACACCTCTCCTATCAGCGAGGGATCTCGCACGGTTCGGTCCGTTGGATCGTTGCCCGAGTCGAAAAAGGATATGCGATTGCAATCGCTGGCCTTGTAGAAGAAAGCAGACAATGGAGTGAAACGAGCGAACCGAAAAGAAAAATGATGATAGGAGGAATTAGAGGGACCGCTTCTCAGTTCGCAAGAAGTGGTTAGGGAGCTAAAGAGGAAGAAAACAAAAAAAAAATTGCGAGGGCCCCAAACTTATTTCGTTAGTGGATCACTCGTGCAATCGATAGCGAGGCCCCAAAGCCTCCTTTTGTCTGGACTGTATGCAGATTAGCACCGATCTAGCCGTCGCACCGGCACCTGGGCTCGATCCCCAGTGCGAGGTGGCAGTGACCTGGTCCAGCTCCTCGCTGTCAATTTGAGGGATCAGATATGTTTCTTCCAGGGCGCCCGAATAGCTCGGTTACATGGCTTATAACTTGCAAGTGCCACGGCCGCTAACTGACTAGCTTCAATACCCAGTCCTCCCCCCAACAGCTAACACGTCGGCCCAAAACATACCATACTGAGACTTGAACAGCTACTTTTGCCCTATAATGTCATTCGATTACAACATGATGAGCCATATTAGCTTGGCTCATCCTACGAGGAATTCCCACTATCAGTGCTCTAAAACACTTCTATTGTTCGACGAAAGCTTCTTGAGCGGGAGACCTCCAGGTCACCCGTTAAAAAGGGTCAAGCCGATGGCCCAAGCAAACAGTTGATTGATTGCATGGGCAAAGCTTGGCGGCGACGATGGCTTGCTGCAGAGCTGCTGGTACAAGGTTCCGGTGGCCCCCCATCAGGCTCCACTCATCTGCTTGGGAAGTGGGTTCACAGGAAGAAAACGGGTCCCCACTATTCAGGGACGGCTTCCCATGAAAATTTCCTCTGATTTCCCCATTGGAGACTGATACCATCGGCTTAGGAAACGAAGAACCACCAAATTGCTGATATAGGGGCGGCATCCAGTCAACTCGGGCAGGTGAAGAAAATTCTCCTGGTCGGTCGGGAACGCGAGCGAAAAGGGAAGATTGCGGTGGCTACAGGGATCCAGAGGACCCGACAAGCCATCTGGCTTTCTTAGCGGAAGGCAATTTTTTTTTTGGCTTGTCTTCGCTCAGATACGAAGACGCGAGCCATTATCTGCAGCCAGCTCGAAAGCCCAGACGACACCTGCAGATATTTTGATACCGCTTAGCTTAGTCACATTGCAGCTCGTTTCGTTTCGTCGCAATGATACCGATCGAAACTGGGCCAGAGGGAGAGAAAAATGCGCACGAAATTTGAACTTCTGTCAATATTAATTTGAATGACGGGCTGGGAAAGCAAAAGGCGGAGCTTCTCGTCATGTTCAACCGTAGCTTCCCTTTCCCGGTCCCGGAATCACGGTCATGATCACGACAGCCCCATTCCATTGGTGCATATTTCGCATCACATATTGAGACCTCATGGCAGGTCTCGCATTTCCGATTCTCTGGTACTCTGTTGAAGACGCAACGAGAGGTCAGGGTTTGGTCCGCTCGATATGAAATAGGGGTTTCAAATGTCTTCCCTCTCGTAAAAACAATTCTGAGTCCGGAAAAAGGAAGCGTCGGCCACAATTCTTCAAACAATAGCCAAAGCTGGGGAATGTGGGAGAAAAAACTTAGCCCACGTCCATTTCTCGATAAGAGCTTTCGCGAATTTACTCTCCTGTTGTTTTTCCTTCAAATTGATTGGATTGCATTCAACTTCCGTTTCTCTCTTCAAGACGACAGAGTATGTCAGTCTTGAGGCCATCGTCAACCCACTTCTGAAAACAGGGTCCAGGGGATCCCGACATACCGCGGTTGACAACCTCTTCGGCAAGCATTCCGTTCTCCTTTTTCTGTGGCTCTTATTCCTCGATTGCTATGTCTTGTGGAACTCGGTCCCATGGGCAATGATTTGGACATTCGCTCGCTAGTGGTCGTCGTCCAGCCTTTTCATGCAGCGCACGACCTTCCAAGATACTCTATGACCCTCCAAGCTACATGACGGTAGATGGGACCATCGAATAATGCATGACCTTCATACAACTACGGCTGTACAAAGCCTGCAAGGTTGTCTATTGTAGGAACTTTCTGTAACGCCCTGTTTGACTATCTATCGGCCGATGAAGCGATCGTATACATGTGCATGTATTGACATGGCCTACTTGAAGATGGCAAATGACCTTCATCACGTGGGGATAAAGTCGATGCGATGTGCATCTTGCAATACCAACCGCAATGCAGGACCACGTATGAGACTCTTTCTGCATTTCGAAGCCGTTGAACCTCACCCCTCGTGTCCTAATTTCACTTACATGTGCGGATATACGGGTATCTATAGATCTAGCCAAATATGGTACACAGTATACGTCAATTCGTAATCAGTAACCGATATATGCCTCAGATATATGGCTCTCGACCCTCCATCCGTAGTTAATTCGGATTCAGGTACAAGTAGTTTGTGCACACCTTGCCAATCCTTTGTACTAGTTATGTAGGATCCTCATGTGTGTCCCATTTGCCGCACCTTATTTGCTGGGACATCTCTTTCCGGAGTGTCTTCACCGCCCCTCGTTTTCACACCGTGAGATCGGACGAGGGATCGCTCATTTCGGTTTTCGATTCCGGAGGGGAGCAAGCGCCAAATTTTCTGGGTGGTGATAGCTCCCCCTCCTCCCTAAAACGTTCAAATTAATCAATCAAAATTCAATCAAGGTCGGGTTGGGCTACAGCCTGATGTGTGAGGTGGAAGGACACTGACATCTGTGATACGAAGACCTGGGGTACACCCTTGAAGATCTGTCAAAGTATCACGGTCACTCCGGAATTTGACAAGTCCAGAATCTTCCATTCTTCCAGAAGGATGAATGGAAGGCTTCATAACCTGAATAGTTAGGTCAACCTAAGGGCCAATACAGAGGAGATTTACAGGAGTAGCTTCCATGACGATGGTAAAAAGCTATGAATAAATCGCGTAAGTCTCCAAATATTCCTACTATATTTTACGCACCGTTCTCCGTGTGAGCTTATTACCGGCTAAAAAAGCGCGATTGTCATTTGCGGAAGTTCCCGTATATATTTCTTTCTTTTTTGGTCTTGGATTCGATATTCATATTTAGTAGACCGATCAACCTAATCAAATCAAATATTTGCCGTACACATTGATGTGAAGGTGTCAGCGATCCCGCTACCGTCGTCATCACTATTTATCGCGGGAACGTCAAGTTGTCGGCGAATCGGCGTTCATTATCTGTTATCTGTGATAAGACATGTCGACCTGCCTTCAGCCGGTGAGCCTACTGAGTCAATTTACCGCTGCCTCAAAAAGATCTCGTTCAAGAGCACCAAATGGTTATTGCATGTGTTCCACCAAACTGGTACCGCCTGTTGAGAAGTCTCGAATAAACGAGCTAAAACTGCAAACTGCCCCCCCGCGATCAAATTACCGACGCTGCAGGATATTGTCAAAGAATGCTCACACGAATTACTCTTTTCTGTTCTTTTTGATACAAGATATTTAGTTCGACCGGTAAGGCTACATCTATTCTATCTTTTGCACATCGCCTTTCCACTTGCCTAATAGCATTTTTCGCACTTTCTTGCATAAGGAAAATGAGATACACGAGAAGCAGCGAATAAGCCTCGGTCGCCGACCGGGCCGTTGAAATCTGTTCCCATCGAGCGATCTTATACATTTATGATCCGTGATATTATATGATTCGCTTTCTCGGTTCCCGCGAATGGCCAAAGCTTCTTCCTGGAATACCGAAACCTGTGATTTCGCATCCGGCCCACATGTAATATGATTTGTTGCCCCAACTATTTACCTGCACCGCGAACTCTATTGAGTTCTGAGACAGTGTCTCATGAGGAATGTATCGACGCTGTGGGAACTAATTTTCTCTTTCTGCTCCTCGATGCCTTCCTTTTGGCCCCGGATGCACATTACGTGGTAGCCCGTTGCTCCAGCCAACTTCTTGATGCCGTAATGCCCTTGAAAGATTGACACCAGGAAGGCCCCGGGAAAGAACAACCATATCACGGGCATGTGCTTCGTAACTAGAATTTAACCGAACAGCAACACGGGAATGTTGGTACCTGCATATCGGGCAAGGTTGGGGCACTTGGCCGCCCCTCGATGCTGGATAAAAGATGCCCCACGTACATTTGCTGACCAGCATATCGTTCGCCCCCTTATTTTCTGCTCCCTAGGTGAGTGGATATGCCGCATCACCTCATTGTGACATTTCGGTTTCATGGCTTTAGGTAAGCCGTATGAATATCTGTCAGTTTCGGCACAGAGACTGATATCTACTTAGCTTACGCTTCGCTCCCTATACTGGCAGGGAGATCCCAAGCACTCCGAAGGCAAGTAAGTTTAAACCGGAATATGAGACAGTTGAGACTATTCCAAATGCATGCACTCGACTGAACGGTGACTATGTATCGTAGACTAGAACATTTCGCGCAAGAACCCCACAAGTAGCTTACGGTCGAGCCCCCCCGATCCGGATTCTTGTAAACTACATAAGCATGCTACCAAGTACACAAGCACAAGTTGCAAATACTGAATGCGCCTTACAATCTGGCATGGTATCCGTAAGTCTTGGACAACAAATCGACCTCCGGCAAACAATTATCGAAAATCTCACAAACTCCCCACTAACCAGCATATGGGCAAAGCCATTAGTTTGTGCAGGGATACTTGATAACATGACCTTAAACACCGCCTACGAGCGGATGTATCTACCATCACGATAAGGACTTTCCCTGTATATATGCAGACAAACATACCATGTTGATATAACTATCCACCACAAACTACCAAGATGAAGGAATCGCTATCAGTATCAATATATTAGAAGAATTATCGCAAGATCGACAGAAGACTCGGTTAGCGTCAGCGTATTGATATTACGTTCCTGAGGGTGGGAGAAAAAAACCAGATATCGTGCCCTCGCGTTTTCGGAACGGAAAACGACTGCCGGGGTTTCCGATACAGCGGGTAGCACATTCAATGGTTTTCTGCATCCGCCCGGCAAATTTTGCGTGGGGAAACATCTCTGTCAATCTCCTCTCTTTCTTCGCACCCACACACCAAACACTCGCCAAGTCGTATTCAAGGCCGTTTAAGGATAACGTTCCTTCTCTTTCGCAAGGGTCACCAAAACTCGAACCTGTCACACAGCGTGAGAAAAGCCACTTACCCACTCAAGCCACCAGAGCAAGGGGAACTGCCGTCAGTTTTTTCTGCACATTCCGTGTTCCCCCCGTTTTGTTTGGTCGCTGGGTCCCGCGCTAATCGCTGGGACTGTGAGTATATCGGAATCACACCTTAGTTTAACGGAAAGGCCAATCCGTAATGAGTTTTTGTCACAGGGCTCTCACGAACCTTGTGATATCGGAATGGACAATAATCAATAGGTTATACTACATTTATCTTGGGGCTTAAGCCTCCACCGCTTGCGGTAGCAAAGTGACAACTGTTAGTAATACTTTCTGTCACAAGTTATCATACGATAAACGTATGTCCATCTATCTTCGTACATGTACACAAATACAAACAAAATCGCGGAGCATCAAAACGGGTGACATTTTTACGGATCTGCCAACCTGTCACAGAACTATATATCTGACACCTCATGTTTTTGCCACACTATAACTCACCCACCTTCAAGTAAACAAAAGGAAAAGGGGGGGACCGAGCCAAAAGCACCAAGTCTTCGGTCTTACATACATATATATGTGCAGATCAAATCCGACTTTTCGGAAACGCCACACGCCACTAGAATGGGGGGCTTTTTGCCACATGCACATGTTGGATGGTACCTTTTTACATGCTATGTATTTTGTATGCTGCAGATAAATGAATTGTGGAGTAGCAAAGCCTGTGGTCCTGGTTCGCGGTTCAACTTCCTGGGATCTTTGGGTCCCCACCTCAATATGTCCGTGTAATCACTAGCACTCATCACTGTAACTACAAATACCTGTGTTTGAATATTGCCGAACCCTCGCGCATGCGCATTTTCATTCCAATGTATTGGTAAACTTAAACTATGAAGTATCCATCACCTTGAATACATTAGGTCTCTATAAGTAAGCTTCCGTGTCCGCATTGTTTCGGCTTGTATAGCAGGTGAGGTATTTTTCAGGTTGTTGTTTAGATCCCCTAAGATCTTCTTCTTCTTTATATTGGTACGACTAGGAGCCATAGTAGATGTACAGGATGGTATTACAGACCCTGTCAAGCAGGAAGCATCGGACTCAAAATCAAAGCTAAGAAAGAAAGAAAAGCGAATTACCGAAATCAAGCTGGGTGGCATCAAGCCATTCATGTGTGTAGGAAAGCGCTTAAGTGGATAGGAGAAGGAGAGATGAGAAAAGCGAAGATGTAAGAAAAGAGATAGCTAGAGGAAAGCCGAAGGGAGTATAGCGAAACGATAATTGAAAACGCCCTTGCAAATGCCAGAGATGCTCCACCCGAATTTGGTATCTCGAACAAAGGAAATATGCTGTTGACTCAAGGAAATTTGAAACATACGTATAGCCGAAGACTTTATTTGCAAAATCAAAATAATAAAAATGAACATCATGCAACGAGAACACCATTCCCTTGTATAACCTGTACAACCGTTTCTTTTACCAAGTGATGATCCGAAAACGCCTTTCCCAAATACGCAAAACCAAATCTCTCAAATACAATTAGCAATGTATTTGTATCAAAAACACAGTCTCTAGAATTCCTTTAATCCTTGAGACTTCCGCCACCATCTGTAGGAGTCCTCGATTCAAAGCCCACATCCATCAAAGCCTCTTCCCACATCGAATTTTCTCCAAGAGGGCTTAGTCTAGGACTCATCATACTGGGCGAGTCGTGTGCGCTTTTCTTTGCACTATGCGGTATCCTCGCAAAATCATAATCCCCCCAGTATGTGAAACTGTGGTAGGGAACCTCGGGCACCCCTTCGCCGAGTTGTGTCGATAGTCTTGATCCGTGGACGGTGAAGCTGAGGTCCGGATCGATAGCAGACTCCATACTTACAAAACTTTTGTGTCGCGAGCCTGGTGATGGCGTGGAAGGAGAAGTTTGTATGAAACGGTGTGTTTCTAGTGGCAGTTGTGGACTTTTACTGCTGGTGTCTACTCTTAAATGGGAGACTGCAAATTCGCTAACCGGGGTTGAAGGTTTCGAACGTTTACTGAAATTTAGAGGAGGGACCGGGACCGACTCTGGGTTTGTAGATGGTAAAAATGACATGGGTGACATTGGTGGTCTTCGTGGACTCCTTGTTGGTATACTTGGGGGAGCCGGAAAAGTTGGGTACATTGGAAATTCCGTCATCGGGGAAGGCAGGAGTGCACTCGGCTTTCGTGTAAAAGCGGATTCTGGCATTTCGGTAGACGGAGATACCGCAGGCGGAGGTGGAAGTGGTGAATCGGTTCGTCGGATGTTACTCTCTGACATTTCGAAGGGCTGTACTCGTACTGCTCCATTCTTCGATGCCTTTTCCCGCTTGACATTCTCCTGGTCCTTCTGTCTTGATTCTTTGTATTGACGTTTCTTTGACCTTCGATACAGAATAAAACTGGCTGTCGATAGCAGACCTCCTAAGGCGATTACGAGAATGACAACGAAGATCAAGATCGGACTGAACGATTGGTTTGAGTTGTTGTCCTGAGAGGATCCAGTAGGACTACTCGAAGTTGCTCGAGCCGTAGGTGCCGGTGTTTTGGTAGTTATTGTGGACAACATGCTAGATGATGTAGGAGGCGCAATATATGTTAGAAGCGCAGTGGCGTCGAAGTCCTCATCAGACCCGGTGACATCCGCTGGTTGAGGAGTCTGTGAAGCTGGAATATCAACAACTGTAATCTGATTTCTGGTGATAGTTGAACCGGATTCAGTGACAGTGACCCATTGCCGCATTATCATGAATCCAGGATTTGTATATGTAGTTGTCGAGTCCGTGATTGTGGACCCTGGAAACACCAAGCCTCCACCATCGTTTAAAGAGGTTGCAGAGGGGAGCGGTGTAACCTCCTGTCGAGGATGAATTCGAGTCGGAGTGGTCATTTCTCTCTTGTGTTGTCGCTGTTGGATATCTCCTCCTTCCTCCTCCTGAAGAGCCTTTCCTTTTTCATACCGTAGGAACATGATTAATGCATTCCAACCAGATCTCTAACAAGACGTGCTTGTTGATTAAGCAGAAACCCCAGGCTTGAAGTAAGAGAAAACGTATGCAGCCGAGTACTTTTCCAACCAAAAGTCCAAAATTCTAGCGTTGAGACAAAGCGGATGCTGCCGTATTTAAAGGTTGGAAGAAGGGTGGCAGAAATTTTGGTTCTGGTAGCTTCAGAACCTGGATCCTAAGGTTTCAAAGTGGCTTATATGTCGAGTTTACTCCAGATTGAGACCATGTAGTACTATCCAAGCGGTCCTGCAGCGGAGGGCATCGTTCAGATGCGTACTTTACTTGGGATGGGTTGGTGTCTGTCCGCTTTGAGGATCGCTTATAAAGAAGTCTTTCTTCGAAACCGTACTGGAGGGAAAAGTAAAGAGTGACAGAGACGCAACTGGCAAAGACAGGCTGGAAGGAAGGTATATACAAATATCAAGCCAGTGGGAGAATATTTCCGTCGCTGAAAGACAGAACTCCAAAAGTTTGTACTTGAAATTGTGGGGAGAGCCCAGAAAGACGATCCTGTGCGCGATTGTGGGCGGAAAGCCAGTATAAATGTTTCGAAGGAAACCCCCAAACCAAGATCTCTCTGAAAATCGATTAGAAGAAAAAATAGAAGAAGAAAAAAGTAGAACTGCAAGGGCTTACGAATTTGCAAGTCTTCCGGTCAAGTGCAGAAGAATACAGCGCCAACGGATGGCAAACTTCGCATGATACTATGATCTAACGGTGCACCCAAGGCCGCAATGTCCCAATATTGATAGATGATATGCATCATGCAGACCCCAAAACCTCAACAACACCCCCGAGGTAGGGTTCTCTGCACCCTGTACTTTTTCAGGTACCATACCATTCTAGACTTGCAGCAAAAAAATTAAAATTCTCCTGACATTGGCCCACCTGCTTTGAGGCACAGGTGTGAGGAGGAAGACATCAGATTGGAGCGGTTCAGGGTCTTGCATGATACCTCCTCGCCTAGAAGAAGGAGGCGTTGGTGTCTTGCATTCACCATGACAGGTCCGCCACCCCTGTTGTTCCATTTTAGTAGCATACCCAGGTCCTTTACTTGACAAAGCTGTAACTTGAGAGATCAAAGATATCTTCCCGCCTTTTGCTTAAAAGTATTACCAACTGTAATTCTGCGGGTAGCGACCGGGAGTTTTTTGGGTGAGGCGTCAAAGGTTGCAGTCATGATGATCCTTGCCGTCGGGGCTCGGAAGGCCCAGCGACTTCACACGCCTCAACCGACCCGGACTGCTCAGGGGGTTGAATCCATGGCTGACTGACGACGAACATAACAAATAATACTGCTAGCCCGGGTCCGGCCTCATGTTTGAGAACGATCGATCGCCAATATAAGATCACCAAACTCACCTGTGGATCTGAAAAATCTCTGGCAACTTGGCCATTTCGGCTTATTCTTCGTATTCGTGAATTTGAATAGGCAACGCTCAGCATTTTCAAGGGAACGGATGTTCCCACCATGATCACTCAAAAGCGAATTGGTTTTGTATCTTTGAAATTTGAACCTCGTTAGCACTATAACCTATACCTCCAAGTCTTGAATCAGGCGATTTGGTAGCGAATTGAGATGACGAGAGGACAATAGAGCCTAACTTGGAAAACAGGCTTATCCATTTCACGGAGGTACTTATCTACAGGTGCTATCATCACGTTTCGAGGATTTAAGCTTATGCGCATGCGTCCGCACGGACTTTGAAGACATATTGACATATTGACAGATCCCACGCACATCGCCGGAAACATGTAGGTGATGCTTCGAAGTTTCCCCCTTCGTCGTCTACACTTACCATTTATCTGTGGCGCTTAACCTCGATTACATTGAAGAAAATTTCTCGGAGCGCCCCCTTCGAAGATTCCGGAGGTTCAATCACAGGACGACAGAAGTTCCTACCCTATCCGCTGAGCAAACCCCGTTTGAAAGTCTGCAGGAATTTCTTTCTTGGGCATGGCTCAATGTGCCCTCACAGAAAAAAATACTTCTCCATCGACTTGTTCCATTTTGGTGATGATGTGGTTTCAAGTTTATGCAAGGCACCGTTTCGCAACACAGCTCCCCCAAACTCGCCTGCCGCAGCTGTCTGCAGCCCAAAGTCAGCAGGAGAGGAGGAGACGCTATATTAGAAAGTTTATCCCCCACCATGCGGTGGACTAATGAACCTAGAACCAATGAGAGTTGGGGTTGACAGGTGATCACGGCACTATAGATAGATTGTTCATGATCTCATGGTTGTCTCCCACGTCATTTCGTCTTAATATAATTTGCTCTTGGTATGTAGAGATTTAACTACTTCCGTAAATGTATGGGTTCCGGTAATGGATATGCCTTTGTTGAACATCGATTAATGCGAATATTATATCTGTTATTACAGATATTCTCCGCGTTCTTAACAATACACAGTACACTAGGGGGCGGTTTACTCATCTCGTTCGGTTCGACAAGCAAGCTTCCCGTTGTTTCTCGGTTGCGCTGCTTACTACGAGCGGTTCGGAGAGGCCGTGCATGACTGATAAGAAAGAAGAATATATTGCAGGCGGGGTGAGAAAATTTGTTTATGAAACAATACAATGCTTATAGCTGCAATGATTAGACGTAATCGATAGATATTTTAAATATACGGTCCTAGCATGCTATTCCTTAGAATACATGAAAGGTGGCCGGTAGGCACAGCAGGGGAAATGGGCCATGCCAAATTTCATAGCTACTAGGTTGGAGTTGGATGCCGAGGCCGGTGATAAATTCAAAGCATTCGCCTCTGCGCCATGGCCGGTGCACGGTGATCGATTGCGGAAATGTACAAACTACTAAGCTTCAACTTCATATGCTCAACCTTGTTGGCGAGCTTTGCATAAAGGTCTAAGCATCGCCTGATTGTGTCACAAGTGAGCTTACGTTACGATAGTACGCCGCGGCAGGCAATGACATACCTCGCCTCGATTCTTTGCGTGTGGTGTGCTACCATGGCACCAGCAACACAAATGCTTTCGACATCTAGTAACTGGACTAATCAACCTAAATCAAGATTATATTTTCGCTCGGTATAATCAGACTCATATACACGATACAGTTGTACACTTGAAGAGCTCTCTACTATGAGTACCCGTGCATCCGTGCTCTCAGACTGTACGTGGAGATATTGGACATTGCAATTTTACTATGCATTTCTTACGCACAAACGTTGAAAGCTCCTTCTCATTCCGCGCAGCGCAAGGCCCAGCAAACTTGTTGAGGCAGCCAATAATTCATCTTAAAAATGAGACCGAAGTAGAAGTCACTGAAAATCTGTGCTTGGATTCATGTCAAAAGCGTCTAGGTTGCCGATATATCAAATAGCTAATCTAGAACGTGTCTTGTAACCACAGGCAGGAACTGCGGAGCCAAGGCTAATACCATGTTTGAATCTTACCATATTTAAAATAAAATACTTTAAAGTGTAGAATAATCTCGATTGATAAGTAAATCGTGAACGGCATTGACCCAACCCCGCGAAACAAAGATACCAAACCGTTGGGTCGGGTTATGCATTCCGCGCACTCGATTATCGAGATCGGTCTTCTTGGGGCACCTAAACTTCAGATCAAAGGAAGGTGCCGAGATCCGATTAAATCAAACCGACAGATGCAGAACCTGCATATATTACCAGGCTACAACGCTGCAATGCAAATTCTGGTAGTGAGTTTTAGGCAAGTCACGTTTATGGGACATTTCCAATCGTCTCATGCGATAGGAATGTAGGCAACGTTGCTAACCAGCAAAATCGAAATAAATGTCAGACGGGATACCGGACCCGCCGTTAAAGACCCTTCAATTCCGACGCGCATCACAAAAGAGACAGCAGAACGTAAGCACAAGCAATGCGTTCGCCTATTCATTCCAAACCTTAGCGAAAGCATCAACCTCGCTTCTTTATATCGCTTACCCGCTCCTGTAGCTCACCCCAATTAATGCAATTTGATGATAAAATATGATCGGTTCGTGAAAACTGGATTGGTAAATTTAACCGAAGTCTCTCCAGATTCATAGATCCTTGTGTCAATAAGTCCAATCAAAGCTGTCCCCGTCCGACTGAACTTGAATTCAAGTTGTTGAATTCAACAACTCGAAAAGGCTCCTGCCGCCTCCCACTTCTTTTTGAAGCCGACCCCTCCCGGATCCGCCTTGGCCCCTTGCTAGCGTCGAACTAGCTCCTTGGGAGGAAAAGCTTAGCTGTCTTCCAGAAACCCTGGTCTGAATGTCCTAGTTCGAGGCGATCATGTCATAGATCAATCCAATTGCCCAATGAGTTCAAGGTTAGGTTAATCCTGTCGAGCTGAAAATTGTCTCTGAAATGTCCCTCACGTTCAAGTCAATGGCTGAGGAGGCTGGTCCGGTACGCGCGTCCTGGAATGGTTGCCCCTCTATGGAGATAGTGTGAATACTTTTCTTCCTCACTTGTAGATGGTACATGTCCCATCTGATGGCAACTCCGGCCGAAGGATAGCGTCGGACCCTCTTTTGAAAGCGGATCGTACGTTGTTTGCAGTACTCCAGGTGTCAGCTTGCGGCGAGCTAGGGGTTCTTTATGACGGAACGGATTACTGAGCCAGAACAAACTTGTATCCGGTACATTTCTGACATTCGCACGAAATTGTTAAGGAGAACGAGGCAATCGATTGAGGTGGTGCGGGGTAGCATGAGGGATCGATAAGGATTCGAGTATATAAGCAGACCGGAAGCTCGATTATCTAAGGCCTATTTTCTCACTCGCATTTCGATCAGTCATCCCACTGAATTCTATTGTGATAGCAAACCGCATCAACACAACTTGAACCCGCTCCACATCCAACAGGCATCTCTTTATAGATTTATTTTATATTTACAAATACATCACAATGGGTTGGGGTAGGCATACATTTATCCTCTCCGAATTGCCATATTGGGAGTGCATATGAACGGGGAGCTAAGGTTATTTTGGTACTGTAGGAGAAGCTACTGAGAGTTACAACACCGTCTATAATTCGGACCACCCGCGCAATCATGAGGGAAAATTCAGGTATTCGATACTCTAGACCTATTTTGATATAATGCAGCTCTCTGCCTCCTAGATGCATGCTAATCCTTTAATTCTCTTCGCCCAACAGCCACGAAGTTTTAGCTGGAGCTGCTGCCTTTGTCGGGCTCCACGAATGGGAAAAGAAGCAGGCTGCGTCAGGCCAACCCGTAAGCCACGGGGTTGCGAAGGAAGCCCTTGGTGTCCTTGCTGCTGCTGAAGCCGAAAAGCTGTTCGAGACTAAGGGATTGGATCTCTACGACAGAGAGAAGCTGAAGCTTGATGCAAAGAATCACGCACAGGAGCTGTATGATCAGCAAGACTCGCGGCCTCAGAACTATGAGCACCATCACCATCACCACCGTGAGTAGAAAGGAGGTTAAACCGAGCTGGTGATTACAAAGTCATTGAACGGATGCGAAGCTATCTTGAACTTGGTCCCGTTACTATCAGAAGGGCTTAAGACTTTATTTTCCTAGCTGTTTTAAGGCCTGTAGTGTAGGCATAAATATCTATAACAAACCGTATGCCCATCCTGATGTGATATCGAGATAGTCACGCCATAGTAAGATTGTTAGCACCGTCATATCTGGGAGGACCCAATTTACCTAGTAAACAAGATAATTCAGCTTGGTGCTAGTCAGCGGTCTACATCTACAATTGAATGTTCCCTAGCGAGAATTCTCGGCATTGATTTTGGCAGTTCCTAACAATCGAGGGGCTCGCATTCCGAAGCTATCGGGTAAAAGCCGTAAGCGGGGAGATCTCTGCAAGAAGTGTTGAAACTCCGCGGCGCGAAATTTCCTCCAGTTCCAAGTGAGCTCTTCGAGTCGCTTGCTTGCACTCGTATCTCTTCTCCCTCGGAACCTTATCCGTAAAACTCGAAAACATGCTGGTCAGGGTAGCATCACGTCACGCTGCATATTTCGGACAACAGTTCTCAAAAAGTGAACGGAAAGGCTCTTTCGGTTTAGCCCCAATAATTTTTCCCTTCGCACGAAGGAAATGCACTCGGAAACTAGTCCCTAAATGTGGGCTTCTAGAAAATATGTCGGACGTCGGCAAACCCGGGGAGATAGAAGCAATGGGAGTCAAGTTGACTAATATGGTCAGATTCAGGGTTTAGTAGGCGGGGTAGTAGTGGTCTGATTCCCTCTCGGACCGGTTCGGAATCTCTGATAGGGAGGATTTTGTATAAAAGTAGCTGTAAGAGCTAAACACAAGTCACAAATTTCATGAATAACACATCCAACACAAACTATAAGAAAGCATACCTGCGATACCGTTCAAACTACATCTGCGAATATATCTACGAATACACCACTGGCTATTAGGACAAACTATATTTGGCAGTCTTGATATCAACCTTAAAATAAATATCCCCCAAACGTTTATACTCGAAGAAACAAAAAAGGATTTGTCTTTTCAGACATTTTGGATAGATATCAATAAATCGCCATGGGTCACCACCACCATGATGGTAGGAGAAATACAAGATCACTAAATTGCCTACTTCTAGGAACCATGCTAACAATCATTATCTTCCAGAAGATTATGATCAGGAATCCAACCCCGTTCACCAGCAACACGAGGGAAGACTAAGGTAAAATCCATCCAGAAAAACCCCATTTTTGTGGACGAAAATTTTACTAATCTTTAACCCATTTTTTCGCAGTCACGAACTCATCGCCGGTGCAGCAGCCTTCGCCGCATTTCACGAATTTCAAAAACATCAGCGCGAACAAGGACGTCCTCCATCCCACGCCTTAGCCAAAGAGCTCCTCGCCGCATTCGCGGGCGCGGAAGCCGACAAGTTGATCGAATCTCGCGGAGCAGACAAGTGGGATGAATATAGGGAGAAGACGAGGGAGAAGGCCAAAGAAAAGAGTAGGGAAATATACCAGGAACGTTATGAGCAGGGTGAGGAAGCAGGAGTTGATGAGCACGCAGACTATGAAGAAGAGAGGAGGCGGCATCATCACCACCATAGGCGGGATGAGGATGATTATTAAGAATTTACCTTGATCAATTGAGTGAGAAAAAGAATAAAGAATCAACATCTGGAGCATATTGCCTTAAGAGAGTGGCTGGTTTTGAGAGCAGCCCATAACTTAATTGGGTAACAGTTTGTTGATTTTAATTTTGAGGTTGTACAATTGTTCTGCACAAGAAAACGATGGGGGCTTTACAGATATTTGGGTCCTCGGATATTATTCCTGACTATTTACCCCGACTGAGATAATTAATGTCTAATAAGTTTCAAGTTATTTGTATATAGCTGCAGGTGGCGGTTTTAGGTGTTAATAGGTGCGAATTTCACTTTGGAAATAGAAGAAAAATACAATCTCGCGAATTTAAAAAGATTAAATAGCTTTAACACTATTCCTAGCCGGAAGGAAATACCTTGCCCTTCGCCATATCATGCTAATTCGACCGGACGATGTGAAGAATATCTCGGCTCCGGTTCCACGCTCATTTCATGAATCGTACGGAAACCCCACAGACCACCGTAAGGGTCAATCGTGATAACCTTGCTTTTCGACAGATCCACCACGTCTTGACCCGGCAACGCCATCGGCGCTAATATCCCCAGAACTTGATCCGCTACTCTGTTGCATATGCGGCAGTAAACAGCGTTGGTATAAAACATGTGATCGCGCACGCAAGTTGAGCAGAAGCTGTGGTTGCAAGGCCGTAGTCTATTGGAACAGGGGGAAAGAAAAACGGTTAGTGGGCGTTTAATGGAGCTGCTGTTGGCTAAAGTAGTGAGTAGCTTACATTGTATCGCAGAGTCTCCTCCTACAATCCGTGCAAGCCACCTTGGAGGCTTTTGTAATGTCGGTACCGATATATATCGGCTCTCCGGACTCATCCAGATCTCCGACGCTTTTGATAGATGAGAGATTTTGCGCGCCGTCAGTGGATACGCCGTCGCCCCATGATGCGAAGAAGGGGAAACCAAAATCTCGGTAAATTTCCGGTGTGATGGGCGTGGGCGGTGTTACCATTCCCGTCAGGGCCTCAAAGGCGACAGAGTTGAGGATTTGGACGCTTAGCAGCACTGTTCGCTGTTTTGGCCATTGGATGTGACGGAAGGGGTCCCGTAGTATTTGCTGTCGGATCAGTGCGCCCGCTGCGATGCCCATCGCCCAACCTGTAGGTCTGAAGGTGCAAATTTAGCCATTTCTGTCAAGATCAGTGGCTACGGAATCGAGACTCTGGTTCAAGAAAAATATGGAGGATGCTTACCGCTTTTGTCGCTGCTGCTGTTGCATCTGGGGTGGCTTTGATGTTGGTGGACTGTATGCTGCGTTTCTAGGTGGTGGCAATGATGTTGGCGAATAGCTTCCAGATATCTGGGTCTGGGTGGACGGCCTTGAGTAGACTGCAGAGCCTTCTGCTTGGACTGGCGGTGGACTTGAGTAGCTTCCAGGCATCTGCATTTGTGTCGGTGGCGGCGAGAGTGCACCCGGCATCGAATACACTGGTGATGAACCCACACTGAATGATTCCGACATATGATAGCCCGGTGATGATTGCGGGCTCATTTGGCCTAGCTCTGAGACGCCTGGAGGAGAAGGGCCGTAGCTATGCTCAGCCGCTGACACTCTTGGACGGGGTGCGCCTGTATAGTTCGAACTGTAGTTGTATTGGTTGGAAGCAACATCATTAGATGCGGACGAGGGGCTGACGGAGCCGCTCATTGGGTGCTGTGGTGCCACCATCCGCGGCTCGTCGCCATAAGTACCACCAGCCGACGAATAGTATCCTGTCGACATTCGTGGTTTATCCTCGTAGGGACTACTGGCCTCCGAATAATGCCCTAACTCCATGAAACCAGCCGTCGAACTTGGCGGCATGGGGGAATTTTCTACTGCTGATTCGTAACTTGAGGCGGGCGCAAACTTGGGGGCGGAGGAATACGTGGGACCGGATTCGTATGTGGGTTGTGGTTTGTATGGTTGTTGGTTATAAGTCTGCTGGACTTTTGTCTGAGCATAGCTAGCCTGCTTGGAATCCGTTCTACCCATTTCATAAATTGGTTGACTTTCTTCGAAATCCTGACGCTGCGGTATCAGGTCCGATACTAGCTTCTGGCTTTCCCAGTAAGACGTGGCTTCATTATTTTGGGGAACTATGGGTATACGTGAGTCCCAGTTGGGCTCAGATAGCGGGTATTTGTAGCTATGATCTTCGTTGTTCGGGTGCGAGTCATAATATGGTGGGCGGGATTCGTTGGGATAAATGAATAGAGTCGATCCGCCGCGGACTCCTTGCTGTTGGATCGTGAGACCGGTCTGTTTGCGGAGCATCTGTCCATTCTGCCCGTTGCTTGTGAACAAGTTGTAATAATTCAATTCACGTCCGTCGATTTTGAAACCCGCTTTGGAGCGTTCGAGCTGACATTGCGCGACATCCCACCAGGGATACCACTCTACCGCAGTCTTAGTTGAGTGTCGTCTTCCATCCTCCCATACCAGTGTCAATGCAAACTTGTAAATAGCAATCATTCGCACATGGGCTCCAGGACCCCAAGGAATGAAGCCGGGAACATGGATTGGCTGGCGGCCGGAGCTCTCGTATGTTGTGTCACGCGGCTGCTGTTGAAGGTAAAGGTGTTTTAGATACAGCGGTCTTTCAGCTGTATCCTCCTCGGAAACCGTCGCATACGGCGCTCTCGCCTCGTCGGAGCTATTCGGCGCGATTTCTACAAACTCTGCATTTAGGCTCCTCGGAGTATCACTAGGATGCGCTTTCGGATTATAAGGGCCCAGGCAACGAACGTGCCACTCATTACCGGGCGTGATTTCAAGTTGTAGACCACCTGTGGTCTCGGAGCCTGTGACTTGCTTTTCGACCGAGTATCCCGAACCTAGGGGCATTGCCACAAACTGCTTTACCACCCCATCCCCCGAGACGATACCATCCAGTCTGCTCTGAGGGGGGACCAGCAGATAATCCTGCTTCGTGGGTGCATTTTTCCAGGTAAGGCCGGAGATTGCATTCACACCACCCACGAACACCCGAACGGCAAATGCGTCATGCTTTGCACTGAAGGAGACAAACATGGCTTCACGTTGATAGAGTGGGAAAAAGACACCGCCCTTCTTGGCCATTTCTACCAAACTCGGGTTCTCGCTGGCTATGAGGCGTTTGCTTATCCCGCTGATACTGTTGACTGGAACCGTGCCTAGGCTGCTCGGTTGATCGTGGATGCTGGACCGCTCGGGTAGGCGGAGTGTGCGGTTGAAATCTATCTCTAGCGACGCAGGATACGACTTCGCAACCAGCTTGCCGTCTTTACAGTCGAGCCGAAGCCGCCTTACATTCTCAAGAAAAGAGTTGAGCCGTTCGTCTTGATTGATCATTAGCCCCGCCTCGGGATCGTAACACGACGGGCCCTGAATGACCGGAATCTGGTACTTGTCATGGTGTGCGCGGCTCCCATTCCAGGCTTCTTCTGTTGTTACGTTTCTAGCAAATTCCAGCTCCTTATAACCTAGAGCTCGAAGATTAGGGATTCCCCATGATAGAAAACCCAGGCTACTGGCTTACTTACCTCTCTGGGCTAACGCATTGTTGACTTGGGCGAGGGTCATATACCACGGCCCACGTATCGTCACCACGGTCTGCTTCTTTTGCGCCAAACTGTTCACATTCTGGAGGGTTACGGATATATTGTCATACTCCGGGAAACCTGGAAAGACTGCGTGTAAGCGATAGCACACCTTTGAGAACAAAATCACGTGTTTATTCTCACCTTCAATGTTGATAACTTCGTGTTCTACAGGAGGAGGGCTTTGCAGTTCAACGGATCCCAACTTGTGCGGGTCGGAAGGTGTAAAAGTCGACAGCCAAGAATCAAACCCGGAGAAGGTCTCCAACTCCTTCTTGTTGACTGACGTATCCGGAGGTGGTGGATCGGGCGGACGGGGCATCGGAGGGTAGTGCGTCTGTGCTTCTGCTGGGTCGATGAACAGCTTGGAGCTCGCCCTGGAGAGGTGAGGCGGGCCATCCGATACCTGTTTCTTCAGTCGAGCCTGTCCTCCTTCTTTGTTGCCTTTGAACTTTTTGAACAATTTCTTCATGGTGATCACAAGCCAGACTTCCAATCCGAAAGAGGTCGAAGCGAAGAATGGGGAGTTGGATCAGTGCGTATAATCTACTATCTACTATTGATATATGTATATCTTAATATTAATCCTGCATTGTGTTGGTGTGTCGTTGGACTTGTGGCATCCTCGCACCGGGAGGGCTCGAGGGAGAATACGGCCTACGAGACCAGTTTTCTGACTGACAGATTTATGAATCGATACCAAGTGACAGTAGAAGTAAAAGCTGGGCGGGACTCTTCCCATTATATCTCGTTTTCAACATGCGGTTCCGGAGCCGGCTTCGTACATTGAATGCTGCCATGTCCGTGCGGCTGAAGCAAAAATGTGGCGGATACTAACGGTACTGGTACTTTAATATACGGCTTGCCTCTGTTCTTCTGGCTAAAAGCGCGAAAGTGTAAAGTAGATGTCGAATCAAATAGAGGGTCTAGACAAATGCCAGCCAATTTTGAGATATCCGCGAGCGACACTGATACTGCGAGATCCACCCTTTAAGCATTTACTGCCCAGAGAAATAGTTGCAGCTATGCCAAAGCCGAAATGCGACAGTTGAGCCTGCGTTTTGATACCAACCATGGCCAGACAAACCTGATCCCTGAATGTTCCGACAGCTCCGAATCCATGCAAAATATCCTCCCGATCCTTGTTTAATCCGTCGCCACGTGGACCCAGGCGGTTGCAATGCCAAAAATGAGTCTTTACGGTGGTGCGGTGAGCGCTGAAATACGGCGCGGATAATGATCTCGTTGGACCCCCAGACACTTGCCTACTTCAGTCGGTATGCGAATCGCATCTCGGATGGTCCCGGGACGCTCTATTGACTGGGCATGCGGAATGCTGACAGGCGAAAACGTGAAATTCCAACATTTATCCAGTCACCTTTGCATAATCAAACGCATCTCCACCACAACGGCGCTATCGGCAGCGCCGACACTCCAAAACGGATAGTAGATATATAAATACGCGCCGAAATTTCTACCTGAGACTGATAAAAAAAAGGTATTTCGCAACGTGGGATTAAGAATACAAAATTTTCAACATGGATATTTCAATCAGGTGTGTTTATGGTGTTTACTTGTCGATATTCTCCTTTGTAGATTAATGATCTATTTCGCTGATGCTTATATATCTATTATCATAGAAGCAGACTGGCGACGAGTCTTACAGCTGTCAGAAGAATGTCCCGCCTAAGTGTAGCGAAGGAGATGGTCGCTAAAAAACCAGGTAATCAATACCATATTTCTTCAGATCAAAATGCATTAAAGACTGATAGTTACAAAACGCAGGCAAAGAACGGGTGGTGATTTTAGGCTCAGGCTGGGCGGGTTACACCATTTCCCGCCGCCTCGACAAGGAGAAATATCAAGCGGTCGTCGTTTCTCCGAGGTCATATTTTGTGTTCACGCCCTTGCTCGCTTCGACGGCGGTTGGGACGCTGGAGTTCAGGACCTCTATGGAACCGATCCGAGCTCGTGGCGCTGACGTTGAGTACCTCCAAGGCTGGGCCGACAATGTCAGCTTTGATCGGAAAACGGTCACGATAGAGGCGGTAACCAATCAAGCGGCGAGCCGTCCGTCCGTAGACGCTACCGTTTCTTCGTCCTCGAAGGATACGAAATCAACCGGCCCTACCCGAAAGAAGGGTGAACTTTTCGACATTACTTATGACAAGCTGGTGATAGCTGTGGGCTGCTACAGTCAGACATTTGGGACCAAAGGCGTTCAAGAGAACGCTTTCTTCTTGAAAGATGTCAGCGAAGCAAGGAGAATCAGACGGAGAATATTAGAATGTGAGTTCGCCCGGTAATCTTGTCATCATATATATATCCACAAGTTAGATGCCTGCCAGTGGTTGTGAACGTGCTAAGAAAATTTTAGGCTTCGAGACGGCCTCCTTACCTACTACATCTGAATCCTTGAAAAGCCAGATTCTCAACTTTGCCATTGTCGGAGGTGGACGTGAGTACCAATAACCCGTGCTCTCATTATCATACTAACAACAGATTTTCAGCTGACGAATCCTCCTCATAGCGACCGGTGTAGAATTCGCAGCAGAGCTGTTCGATCTGTGCCACGAAGATCTCAGTCGCATCTATCCAACCCTGCTACCGTATGTCAAGATCTCAGTGTACGACGTCGCGCCAAAGATACTACCAATGTTTGATTCCAAGCTCGCAGAGTACGCTTTGAATCATTTCAAGAGGGAGGGCATCAATATCAAAACGGAACATCACATCCAGGAATTGAAACCAGGTCTACCCGGTGGCCATAAAGATTCACCGGACGCCTTTGGGTGCATGACTCTAACTACAAAGGAGGAAGGGGATATCGGCATAGGGATGTGCGTGTGGTCCACGGGGCTGATGATGAATCCGTTCGTTCAAAAGGCGTTGGACTCGGTACACAAATACCCTAAATCATCAGCGACGGTCACCGAGTCCACAGCGCAGTCGGATCTCTCGTCGTCCCTGCAGTGGTCACTAAAACGACACCCTAAGTCAGGCGGTCTCATAGTTGACGATTTCTTCAGGGTTAAACTCGTCGAACCGAATACCCCGGCTGAGGCGACAATGTCGGATGTATATGCTATCGGTGATGTATCAGTGATGGAGAAGTCGCAACTTCCGGCGACCGCACAGGTGGCAAATCAAGAGGCTAGATGGCTGGCAGACCATCTGAACACTGGAAATTTGAATTCACCGGGTTTCAATTATCGAGACCTGGGTGTGATGACGTATTTGGGAAACATGAGGGCGATAATGCAGAGTGGAGGGAGAGACATCAAAGGGTGAGTGATCTATTTCTGGATTTGTTTTCAAATCTGGTCTTGCGAAGCTGTTCGAAACCAAATAGCTTCCACGGTTATCGAATTCTCGCTCGAGTAGCTCGCCGGTATATCAAATATTAATCCGGAGTGCAAAATATAGAAGAACTGCCTGGCTGATCTGGAGAGGAGCATACCTCACGAAAACGGTGAGCTGGAGGAACAAGATATTAATCCCGATATATTGGGCGATAAACTGGTTCTTCGGAAGGGATATCTCTAGATTCTGAGGCCGAGCAATTTTATAACTCCCCGATCCGGTAAACCGAACTCTCCCTTCATATTTTGGTGGTTTCTAATTATCGAGACCATCACTCTCCACCTTTGAAACAACCACCCTTTCATACAGACACCAGCGCTGAAAGTAAAAGATATTTCTTATTCCGGGAAAGACAATTCTGGACTAGTTATCCTGTCGGCTGGCCGCATGACGTTATGACGTTATTATATTTGCTGCTTCGATAACCGTTGACGGATAGACATGCTAGTATATCTCCACCTGCAGAATTCAGGTACCTGAGTACATGCGAAGAAGTAGGCGCTCAAATCATCCGGTGGAATTGTATTTATAAGATGTATATTATTTAGAAAAGTATATCAAGGTACTCTAAGAAGGGTCAAATTAAATACTGGGGCTACTCGATTCGAGGCCGGCTATGGCGGATATATGATATGAAGAATAGAACTTGGGAAGGTTGAAGCTACCGTAACCGGCGGATCTACCTTCTAAAATATATTGCAATACTATATCGACTCGTAACTCCGATTCAAGCCACCATGCAACCATCGTTCCACCTACATTACATTACCCAAAAATATACCAACAGGAAAGAAAAGACAATAACGCTTGCTCGAGTTCAGAAATCAAGACCAGCACATGGTTTCACCCCAAATCTGGTCGCACAGCCAGGATGACTGTTAGCATTTGCAGATGTTCAGAGATGTGTTAATTCAGAGTGCCGGCAGCCCCCTTATGAAAAGTTACACCAACAAAGGAACTCAGGGCTTTACGAGTCCGAGTTTTGATTTCACGAGACCGAACCACTTGAACGCTTTTTTCTTGTTTTTGACCAAATCTTGAGCGACCTCGATGGCTTCATTCTTCACGTCCGTCTTTTCTTCAGTCTTTGTCGCCGGCACCTCTTCGACCTTCTTCTCCTCCGGGGGCGGTTCCTTGTAGGCTTTAATTTCGCCTGAGATTTCGATCCATTCCTTGAGCTCCTTGGACCTGTCCTCGACCTTTTTGTATTCCGTGTAGAATGCGATATACGCCAGTCTGGCGGCGTACCATTCATCCTCTCTCGGTTGGATGCCCTACAGACAAGTTTCTTTATATTAGCAAACCCGACGCCTTTTATATAGCGTAAACGACGCAGGTGTTCGCATTCATGAACCGAGCGTGATGAAACAAAGAATCTGCGAATAGTTCAAAAACGTACCGGTTCTGCAAAGAATGACGGTTTCTCATCACTCGTTCGGGCTTCCTCCGCCTCTTCATCCGTAGGCTCCGACTTGAGAATCTTGTACTCCTTGTCCAGCCGTTCCCCCGTCTTTTTGATGTACTGACCCAGGATCCCCTGGTACCGTTTCAACGCCATCTCAAAATCCCCGCTGTGGGATTTTGCCTTTTTCTTGTTATCCACATCCGAGCCATCTTTGACTTTTCGAAACGTTTCGATCACGGGTCTGGCTATGGCGGCCAGTTCGTTCGCGATAGTGTCGGGTTCGGTATGGAGTTGCTCGAGTTCTTCGGTCTTGTGCTCGTCGATTTTGCCTGAGTATTCTTTGTATATCTTTGAGATTCCTGTGATTTTGAGATTTATATCCTTGATGGCCTGAGGGATGGTGGCGAGTTCGGCGGAAAGGTCGGGTGCGGGTGCCACGACGGGAGCTGCTTCCGGTGCCTGCGTAGTTGTAATTAGTTATATATTCGACTTGTGTGATTTTTTGATACGGCTGCAGAAGAATACTTACGCTCATCTTGTTCGATAGGATGGTCGGTGTATATCCGTCCTTTAAATTCTAATTTATTGTAATATGATGGAAAGATTACATATACATCCAAGATATATATAAGTATCGATAAGGGAGGGGAAATGAGGGGGGTGGCTCTGGATAAAAGCACGGCGTATTTAAGTATCCCATTTCTCCAAAAAATCAGAACCTGAACAACCACCGATCCAAGTACCTGAGCCCGTCTTTCAGGGCCCCCGTCTTCTAACTACCCTAAGCTTCGCGTTACCATATCGGGCGAGGTCGTATCTTCACTACAATCCGTCGGGGGAAAGTCGAACCTTCGAACCGGATCCCCTTTCGGAGAAATGTCCACTCTCCAATGGACGATAAACCCAGCCTTCTAGCTTTTTGGGGAAATCCGACGATGAAAGGGAAAAAAAAAACCGTTTGATATCGATTTCGGCGGGGGTGGCAGTCGCAGCCTCCCAATTGGAATCCGTGATCATATCATCGCGCGCGATATGTCGATATCCTTCTGATGTTATGTACACGATGCATCGGGACAGCCCTCGATTCATACCCACCCACCCCACCGCCCCTTCCTCAAATGCAAAATATCACACCAACACACCATTCGTGCAAAGCCACAAATCCTTGGACTCTCTTATCCTGCGTATAAGCTCCGCCTACTTCGGCTAGTTTATCCACGGGGTTTCTTATCATTTCAAGCCCCCCCGCAGCAGAATCTCCCCGCGCCGGAAGAGCCACTCGTCTCGTTGTGCGCTTCGGGCAGGCAGAAATATGCCTTGCAAGCCGGACAGAACGACTTGCGAGTGTACGGTATGCATCCAGGATGGAAATAATGCCTGTGGTCTCTATCCTCACATCGGTCTCCACCGTTGCAATGCTGCTGCACCATATTGGCTTCTTCCAACGGGTTTGGAAATAGCGTATCTGTATCTATAAATATCAGTAGAAAAGCGTAAGCCCACCCTTCTGAATATCATGTGCGATTAAAAAGTATAAAAAAAGACGATAAAATAATTATATATCGAAAATAATACGTACCTCGATAATGCAACCTCGTGAAATGCAATTCCAAACACCTGTCGCACACATACCCCAAGCACTCCTCACACCTGTTCTTCGAATCGCACGTGATACACCTACCCCTCACCTCCTCCGCGCAGACGCCACATTTCAACGGCATCTTGTCGCACAGCTGTCTCGCATCCTTGACCCCATTCCCGATATGAACGGGCCCTCTACACCACCCGACATCCGTCTCGTACTTTCTCATCAACCCCTCGCAAAACCTCTTTGCCCTCCTCAGGGTCTCTTCATGCGCCCCGCGCGCGGCTCTCCCGTACGATACCATCCGGGTATCCGCGTTCCCCCAGAACCGTAACCTTTTCAACTTTTTGGGTTCGAGAAGTCGTCCGCTCCACCCCCAGTTTTTGTAGTTGGTAAAGGGACCCGCGATCTCGTGGAGCATGAAACCGGCGCACCAGCGTATGCTCAGTTCTTCGAGATTCGGGCAGCGGAATATCCACCCCCAGTTCGAAGAGGAGGTTTGGGATCCGTCGAGGTTGATGCTGGTCACGGCGTAGGAGACCGAAGGTGAAAAGATGGATGAGAGGGTGCGGAGGAAACCCGGACCGGCGGCATTTGCGGGTAATTGGTAAGTTTCCGGATGGCGGTTGGTGAGGCCGAGGATGATGTGGGAGTAGCAGGCTCGTTTTTGGGAGTCGCTGAGGGAGGGGAGGGTGATCCTTCTGAGGAAAGAAGGGTAGTTGCGGGATGCGGTGGTGTCTGCGGAGTAAGTTATATGGATCAGTCAGGGAAACGATCAATACAGGATTTCTTTCTTCAGACAAAATCGTACCGGGAACTATATATTTACGCCAATTTCTGCACACCTGGCTCAGGGATACAAAGTCCCTAGTGGAACATTCGGCGTATATAATTTCAGTGATCGGTGACGGGATGAACAAGATTCGCTCTAGTGTCGACAGCTGGGTGTTCAAGGTTGACATTGCACCTTTCGATTGTATTCAGCTGTAAAGAGAGTCAAATATTCGACAAAATTTATATATGTGAGGTCCCGAGCTTCGATAACAGATCGGGCAGCCTCGTTTTTATAATTGTTGATTTTTGTGTTTGCTGACTTTTGTATATGCCGACTCTTTATGTATAGTTTGAATTGAAGCGACGAGGTTCTAATCATATATATACACATCATAGAGGATAAACCGGTGCGTCTTGGCTCTATCAACGTTGCCACCGGCTGAATTGCATGCATTAAAATGTGCAGAATCGCGAAAATGTCTTTTGATTTGGATCCTTTACATGAGAAATGTTGAATTTCCGTAAAGGGGAATAAATTCCGGGGTAAGGATCGCAAACCTGCGGAAGTGTTTGATGCAGAAAGGTCACAGACATACCAAACCGGGCATAGAACAGCCGGGTAACACAGAATGCGGCAAAGGTTTAGCTTAATTTGGAAGGTTCCTGATTCGGATATTAAACATTAGACACAGTCTATCCTAACTACCATAAAAGATTTTCATCAAAACATCAAAACGTCAAAAAGTATGTATACAGAATGCAAAAGTGCGCCGTCAGTCAAAAACATAAATGTCACGCTACAAGCCGATAACTCCTCCGAATATTGCCACAGAATATTAAAATCCGTAAGGCTTAAGCTTGCGGCTCGTCCTCGCCAGATTATCGTCAACGGTGTGCGTCTATAAATCGCGATTTCGTTAGCAAAAGTCCATCTAAACCAAAGAATTAGATATCGGAAACTCACCATGTCGCTGACCCCCTGGATCTGCTTATTCCCTTCCGTCACCCTTTGATTGATCGTCTTGGCCAACAAGTTCAGGTTCCCTGTAGCGGCAGCCAATTGGTTTAAATTGTCATCGATACCCTGTTCGATCCGGTCGTCCTCTTCATCGGCTTCGAACTGGTACATGCCCCACTTCTTCCCGGTATTCGCAGCCCCTTCCGCCTTTGGAGCCGGCCGCACACCCATAGGCGTCAACCCCAGATTGACGGCCTTTTGTTGTTGTCGTTGGGCCATATTCGTCCTCTCCCCCTGCATGCGATCGTTCCACCCCCTCTGAGCAGCCATCCTGTCCCTCTCCTCGTGCGCACGCTGCTTCCCCTTGGAGAACGGATTGTTCACGTGGGGGACGAACAGGCCCCTGTTTGCCACTTTCAGGTCCTTGGCCTGATGTCCGGCCACGTCGCCGTGCGCGTTGGCTAACTCGAGGTTGACCCTCGTCCTGTTGAGCTGCTCTTCCTGCTGGGACAGGTGGGCCAGGGTGTCCGTGCCGGCTCTATCGGCGCGGGCGGCAGCGTACAGGGCACGCTCGGTGGAGGAGTGGGATTCCTGTTTGGTGTAGCGGATCTTTTGAGATATAATGTCGGGATCCTCCTCGTTGGCGTCGGCTTCGATTTCGGCGGCCAGGTAGGTTGATACTTCGGAGTTCCCGGTGGAATACGTGTTCGTGCCGGCGCCGTAGGTGCCATAGGTGCCATGCGGGGAGGAGTAGGTGGCGGCGCCTTGGGACGAGGCGTACGGGTTGGCGTAAGGGTTTGCGGGCGGTGGTGGGGCTTTCGGATAGGCTCTCTGGGAAGGAGCGCTGGGGGGTGGGACGGGTTCCTGGGGACGTCTGGAGTTTGCGTTCTGATTATTGTACGGATTGGAGGTGTCGGTCTGGTTCCCGTACGGATTGTAGGTATTGGAAGCGGGGGCACGCTTGTTATCACCGTAGACGGACGCACCGTACGGAGTGGGCTCGTCGTTCCTGGCGTTCGGCGACCGCCCGTAGGATGTGGGTTCGGGTGCTACTCTGCTGCTGTTATAGGTGGTAGCCCCTCCGTAGGTGGTGGGTTCGCCCTTTTCGGGGTACGAGCTGTAAGAGGTGGGCTCCCGTGCGTTTCTGCTGTTGTAATTTGATGAGCCGCCGTACGTTGTCGGTTCGGGACCTGGATTGCCGTCATAAGTGGTAGGATCCGTGGAGTAGTCATAACTACGATAATCACGGGGCTCCTCGTATTCGTTGCTGAGACGGGAACGATAGCTTGGTGGAGCGGTCGACGGTGCTATTGACGGAGCGATCGAAGGAGCGTACCGATGGCTTGCCGATGAGGAGGAGACTTGAGGGTTGGGACTCAAACGAGCCGACTTGTCCTTCTTGCTGAACAGACCCATTGCGAATATTACTTTTATCAAGAGAAGAAAATGTTTTAGTGTGCAACGTTTGCAAAGCCGCTTTTGGAAGAATTTAATTTATTAAGAGTCTCGATTGATGATAAAAGAGAAGCGTGAAGAGAAAATAATCGAATGATCAATGCTTATCGAGAAACGGGGAGGAAGAGTCAGAAGATATATCAGCCCGGTGTCTCAGAGGGCGCAGCAATGAATAATGAGAATAAGAATAAGGTTGAATGGATGGACCGGGGTACCGTTGCCATAATTGGAAACCGAATGGCACCAGGCTTAGCCCCGAACGCACACACGCACGCACTGTGTACGTGGACCGGTCGGTAGAAGCAGGTGAGATCGCAGGCACTATAGTCTGTCAACGACGTGAGAATAACGCGCTGAGGCTGAACCGTCCGTCGAAAATGTCCGTCCACTAAAATAAAATAAAATAAAATAAGATAGAAATTAATTAAGTAATTCTGCGTTGGGCTCGCGTCGCACAGACGTTGGCTCGTCTGCTTTGGGATCCTTCTTCCCTTCAGCAGCCCCACCACCTTCCCCCTCCTCCTCATCCTCATCCTCATCGTCGTCTTCCTCATCCACCCCCCTCCGTCTTCCAGATACATACGCTTACGTAGGCATCCACGACTTCTAAGCTATCGACGCTATACCTGGGGAAAATAATGTCCTCCGATCCCGCGAACCTGGCCGCCAAGGGCGCTGCCGCTCTCGCCTCTCAGGACTACCCCGCCGCCATCGACCACTACACCCAGGCCCTTGCGCGCATCCCCACCTCGGTCGACTACTACATCAAACGCTCCACCGCCTACCAGCGCGCCTCGGACTACCCCTCCGCCCTCTCCGATGCCGAAACGGCCGTCCTTCTCGCCCAGCGTAAAGGCAACCGCGAACAGCTCTCCACCGCCCAGCTGCGTCGCGGCATCTCCCTCCTCCTCATCAGCCAGTACGCCGACGCCGGCGTCTGTTTCGCCTGGGCGGGGAAGTACAACGACAAGGACAAGAGCATCTCCTTCTGGCAGAAAAAGCTGGAGCTGGAGCTCAACAAGATCCCGGACGATGACGTGCGGAGGGAGGTCACCGTGAAGGAGTTTCCAGACGTTGAGATCCCAAAGGCCGCTCCCGCTGCTAAATCTGCCGCTTCGGAATCTGCCGCATCGGGCGGTGACAGCGGCAGAGTCGAAGAGCTTCCCGATGACTATGAGGATCCGAAGGAGGATACGGCGGGTAAAGGGAAAGCTCCTGCCACCGCAGCAGAACCGACACCTACTGCCCCTCCAGCTCCGGCTCCCGTCGGTGTCACGACACCAGCAGACAAGATCCGTCACGAGTGGTATCAGACGACCAACACCATCACCGTCACCCTCTTCGTCAAGGGCGTTCCAAAGGACCAAACCACCGTCGAACTGGAAGAACGCTCTGTAAGTACCCCGTACTCTCTACCTTTATATCTTCTACAGTATGCTAACAGAAAGTTTAAAAAATAACAGCTATCGATAACATTCCCCCTCTCCAACGGCTCCGACTTTAGCTTCAGCCTCGACCCCCTCGCATACCCCATAAACCCTTCAACCTCGACCCACAAGATCCTCGGCACAAAGGTCGAATTCACCCTCCAGAAATCCGAACCGGGGAGGAAATGGGCCGTCTTGGAATCCAACGAGCCGGTATCCTCGACGGCCGCGTCGGGAGGAACTCCGGCACCCCCCAAACCCGTCGATAAACCGCCAGTGTACCCCACATCCTCCCGCTCCGGTCCCAAAAACTGGGACAAAGTCGTCAGCGACCTAGCCAATTCTTCAAAGAAACCGGCGGCATCAGCATCATCAGAGGGTGCTTCGAAAGATTCCGCAGCATCTACTTCTGGTGCGAAAAAGACGGAACAGGACGAAGACGCCATCGATTACGGGGATCTCAATGACGACGATTTCACTTCGGATCCCGTCAACGGCTTTTTCAAAAAATTGTACAAGGACGCCGATCCGGATACCCGGCGGGCCATGATGAAGAGTTACGTGGAGAGCAACGGTACGGCGTTGAGTACCAACTGGGGGGAGGTGGGGAAGGGCAAGGTGGAGACGAGTCCGCCGGATGGTATGGAGGCGAAGAAGTGGGATTGAGAGGTCCTTTTTGATCACGATCATAACGGTAAACTGATAAAGAAGCGTAGGAGGAGAGAGGAGAGGGGAGTGTTTTTGTTTTGTGAATCCGAACTAGTAGGGTTGGAGATGATTATGGCTAAAATGAAGCATTTGAAGGGTAACCGGTGCATTTTTTACACGTAAATCCCACGATGGCGTTTTATTTGATTCCGTGGAGCAAGAAACAAAAAAAATAAAAATTCCATATATCGTTCGCATAGCGGTAGTAGCAGCATCAGTTAACGATAATATAATGACACAAAGTGATCAACTTGCGGCCCGCATTATATTACAATAAGAAATTAAGTCTGTTTGTAAGATCTAGGTTGCATCATAATTCTATAATCATTTATACTACAATGTCACTCTCATATAAAAAAAAGTTGTGTTTTTCAAAAGGAATTTGGTATTCTCGAGATCTCTCCCGCTCTCGAGATGGTATATATATAGGCGTCTCGACTATAGTGCTAGTTCGTATTGATGACATTTGAAAGAAAAAGAAAAATGTTCCAGTGAATTGGAAAGAATTGTCCCCTTGGAATAAATAAAATCGGAGATGGATGGATATAAACGAAAGAAGATATAAAAGAACGCCCACCAGAAAACATCCCAAAGCAGCTTCAAGGTTGAAATAAAAAAGGGTAATAAAGAGGTAGACGCCTGTGGAATTTTTGGGAGAACGAATGTCATGAACAAGAAAACGAAAAAAACCGATTCCCCCAGAAAAAAAAGACATCCGATAAAAAATCCATAAGACAAGAACATTTTGTGGTATAAACGAAAGAGCAAAAAAATGAAATGAAAAACAGCAAAAAACGATGGTGGTATACTTTGTTTTGTATTTGTACAAGGTAGAATCAAAATGGGTAGAAGAAAACGGATGGTATGAACAGAAGAAAAGAATAAAATATGAAAATATATTGGGAAAAATGGGAAAAAAAGAAGCGAAAGCGACTGTGTGTGGCTGATCGTTTTGAATATTAAGGCTAATCTCAAAAAGAGAAAGCAAAAAGAGTACTACTCCAAAAGGAATAACGAAAGAAACCAAAGTGATCGTGTGGAGGGGGTATCCAATGCCTTTCAAAGGTGCCTCCCAATGCCTTTCAAAGAGCTGTGGGTGTTCTCCTCCAACCTGCCGAGTGAATCGTCAAAAAGGCGAAAGCAAGAAGAAAAAAATGTATATATGTACAGTGTGTTTTTAGGATTCATGCCGGATGAGGCGTGGAGCGATGGTGGTCAGTGGCGATTGATGGTTTTCGCCAGCGACAATGTGGTAAAAGCGATCGTTGATTTCGATGGACTTCGTAAGCAAGGGAAATACTGGCACGGGTCGATGAATAATGCTTGTTGAAACACACAAGACCTCTCCCATGCAGAAAGAGCAAAAAAGGCGGCGGCGGGAACGGAAGAACCGAAGAAGGACATGTAAGATTTGGATCGAAGCGAAGGGGTGTTGAAATCCGTGCGCGTGTGGATGCGTGTGCGTTCAAAAGCGTGTTTCGGAACTCCAGATTTGGAATGTAAGATGGGGGTTGAGATGCCGTAACGAATGCGGTTTACGCGAGGAATGCGAGATGAGAAAGGGCGAGTCTCCCTCCCCGCTCACTGATCCGGATTCGCAACGAACAGACGTACACGACCCATTGTCATCGTTCTGCTGTCGTCGATACTACCTTTCCGTCTCAGGTCCGCGGGTTCTCTGGAGCTGATCGTCCTAAGAACAGCTGCCGGGCGCAGACGAGATTCGCCGTTCATCCCGCTCATCCCGCTCGCATAGCTCTCAGTCATGCTGGCCGGGCTGCTGGATTGCGAAGGTGGGTTCGACTGCAGTATGATTTCCGACTGTCTCGGGCTCGTCCTGTGAATACTGTTTGATTTTCTGTGCGTGGGGGGGAAGTAGTCCTGTCGCTGCAAAGCTGCCGCCGTGCTTCCACCGTTCCTGGGATCTGCGATTATCGTACCCGGCGTTTCCACGACTTCTGGGACTTCCGGTAGGGCCGTGTCCATCAGGCTTGAGGTGCGGGAGTAGTTTGACGGGCTGGAGGCGTTGGTGCCGTTGTAGCCAGAGTAGTTTTGTAGATCCTGTATCCTGAGCTGCAGCTGTGGCGTGCCCGTGTTCCCCCTATCCGCTCCTCCGTTGGAAGAGGTGGTGGTGAACCGTCGCCCGCCCGAGTTTATCGAGCTCCTGCCGGAGTTTGTGCGCCGTGTGATGCCTCCGTACGCGCTACCGCTGCCGCTGCCTGGCTGTTCGTCGTCGGAGCTGTCATCGTCAATGTCCAGTCTGGCTGGAACGCCGGCGACGAGGCTGCGGTTGGTGCTGAACTCGTGATCGACGCTGCTGCTCTTGCGTCCGCCTCGGTGGTGATGGCTGATCTTGGCGCGATGGACGGAGCTGCCGCTGTCGCTGGTCCGATGGCCGTGTTGAGCGGCCGCACGAGCGACTTCGAGCGCGGCACGGGCTTTGGCAGCCTTCTGCTGGGCGAGCAGGCGAGCGTCCTCCCGCTGGACACGTTCGCACCATACGGTCGCCTTTTGTTTTCGCAGGGTGGTCACGTAGGCGTTGCAGCTGCCGGAGGAGCCGTTGGAGGCGGAACGTTGTAACGAGGACGAGCCGGTGGAGTTTGTACGACGGCTCGAGGGCTGATAGGAAGGGTTGACGGAGAGTGTGGCACCGCCAGCACGGCCGGAGGAGGTGGATTGCATGGACGGCGAAGGGATCGAGGGAGGGAGGTAGGTGGTCGGCAGGCCGCGAGGGAGAGCATTGCCCAGGTTTAAGGGCTTGACCATCATGGGAGATGGGTTGTGATGGGAGGGACGGGCGGGGAAGGAGTAGGCCGAGGGGACGGAGTAGTGGTAATCGATCACCGTAGTCATCGCATTGAGTCGAGGGGGAGGATAAGTGCTAGAGCTGCTGTTTCTGGGGAAGTCGGTCGGAGAGGGAAAGGTGTCCTGTGGCGGTCGGAGAGATGTCACAAACACGCAGGTCGACGCCGGTCGTTATATATGTATGGATGTACGATACCAATCGTAGACGTAGACGGTTCCGGTCGAGAGGGAAGGAAGGGTCGGAAGAAGGTTCGGTCGGCAGAGGTTGTTTACGTTATTATTGTTGTTTATTTGTGTGTGTGTAGGTGTGTATGCGGGTCTGTTGCGGTTGTCGAGGACGGCAGAGGCTGGCTTTTAATCCGCCAGATCGGAAATCGATGACGGCGAGCGAAAGAAGAACCGCAGGTACTTGCTCTTAAGAGTATAAGAGCTGCTGCTGCTGCTACTGCTGGTTGCAAGGTGGTATGGTCTGGTCTGGTGGCACGGTGAGAACGGTGGCATCCAACCTCCTACAAAGCGTCCGCATGGAGGAGTAAGTATCAGGTCATATCTTGTCATATCTTGCCCCGTAGCAGTCTAGTGCGGGCTCCCTGGCCACTTACCAATCACAGCTAAATCCACCACTCCAGTGCTCCGGCCCAGGAAGGCGATCGAAGATCGAACGGTGCGGGCGCGGCGCTGGTGCTGGCAGGCACTGGCAACCTCTGGGGAAGAGATGTTATCTAATGCTGAGAAGAGCGAAAAGGATTGTCGAAGGGGAAAAAAAGCGACCCCGGAGGTTGATTGAGATTATATGATCGGAGAGGAGTCGCAGGACGGTCGAAAGGGCAGCCAATGCCGCAGGGAAGGGTGACAGGAATCAAAGGCAGTCAAGGCGGAATAATGGACGCTTCATGCAAGATTGGCTCCTCCTCTTCGTAGACGAGCGAGACGACGACCCTTCGAGGGTATATATGTAAGTATGTGTATGTAAAGTATGTATGTACCGGATTGTAACTGCCCAGTCGCACACAGAAGAAGGCCCAACTAACCGAAAGGGCTGAGAATTTTGCGAGCTAGAAGGCGAGCTGAAGAATTTCCGCTGACAGGTATCTTTGCAGGACGAGCTGCAGCAGTGCCAGCAGGATCCTCCCCGAATCAAATACGAATCCCGGTATATCCTGCAGTCCCAAGCAGGTAGGAAGGTACCGAAAGAGTCCGCCGCTTCTTCAGCGGGAGCTCGAGATCGCAGGTCACTTTTTTTCTTTCCTGTCTTTCCTTCTATCTCTTTCTTATCACCGTGTGTATATATTTATGCCAATGCTGCACAGCAGGAGCACTTGCGCTGCTGCTGCTGCTGCTGCTGCTGAGGGATAAAAGACTGACAGATAGCAAGCCAAGAAAACGTGCCCGGCCCAGATCGCCTGGAACAATCCGGATAGCTAGCTAGAGAAAGAGAGTGGGAGGAGCCCTTCGGCGTGGGGATGGTCTTCTCAAAGGAGGCTGAAGGGACGGGGCCTGAGGACGGGCCACTCGATGGATGGAGGTGGTGGTCGTGGTGGTCGTGGGAGGTGGACGTGGAGCTGAAATTAAAGCGCAATGCAAAATGATTTGAGATTTTTGACGCTGCGGTTTTGATTTCCGTTGGATACTTTGCAGTACTTGTAGACGTTCCTGGTCACCGCATCACGCATTATATTTATTATATTCACACCGCCAGGTAACTGACTGACTATATGACTGTGACCGCCCGTCGCTGACAGCCAATATCATTCTTACGATATCAATCTGACGTTGAAATTCTGTCACCGCTCTCTCTATCCAACAATATTATTGAATACCCTCCCCAGAATGATATCGTCAAAGGATATACGACGAGACAAATCAAGGCCGGACTCAACCCAGCCGGACGAGGGAGATGCCTGTCCGCTGCAGCCACTGCTCGCCTCAACCTTACAACTCGATCCACCAGCATATCGTGAGAAATTCACATAGTTAGTCTTTCTCTAGCTCTTAGCCTAAAGAAACTCGGTAAGTAGCCACGGCTCAACCTTCACCCCAAACCTTTTTTCCCAGTTTCTTCTCCACTGTAAGAGAGTATGGATGGGACGAAACAACAGGCGGGAGGCAACTGCTATCAAGTCGGCTCTAGGATTTCGTTTGCCTTTTCCGTTCCAATCGCACCCAATCGCTGTCCTGTCATATCTTCTTTTTTTCCCTGTCTCTAATGTGTATCACCCGCATTATAAACCCTCCGCGAAGATACGAAGTGCGAAACGAAAAACTGTTGACGCCTAGCCTGCCCTACCTCTTCAATTCAAGAGTGATAACCCCAGAAAGCCGCAATCAGGTAAGAGCACGATAAATTCTGCGAAAAACGGGGATGTGAAAACTGCCATCTGCATTTGCATATGCGGATATGTGTTTGGACGTGAAAAAGAGGGGACCAAGTTAGAGGCCCTCATCGTTCCTGGGACCCCCAGGTGGCACGGTGGGTTCCTTCTTGGAAACAAAAGACATAAAGTCCGCGGAATATACTCGCTTTTTCTTTCTTCCTTTGCTGTTCGCTTCACACGTGCGCGATAGCCAGAAAAAAAAGCCATTTCGGCTCGTAGAACTGCCCGATGCAGTCCGCTCTATTTGTCGATATATTCGACGCCGGCGCTGGCCAGCCATTCATGAACAAGGGCTTTGCAAAATATTTAGGAATCAAGCCGCACGATTTCTCTTTCCGGTGCACAGGCGCTCTTTGTGTATCTCACGACGAGGATGTCCTTCTGTGGATTCTGCGACACTAGATATTAATTCCGACGCTGTTCTCCATCTCATTCGCAAGTGTCCCAAGCTAGAAAACAATCTCTCCAGTGACAGCTGGCAAAAAGCACGAAAGATGAAGCAGCTAACGCGCCACCTGCTGTACCTCGAAAACCTTCGGCCTGTCTGCTTGTTGTTCTACAGGTGTGTGTTTATGTTTATGTTCCCACATTAGGCAATCGCATTCGCAAGCCTTGCGGTGAGCGGGAAAAGCTTCGAAGGCTAGAACCAATTCTGCCCTCAAGCGAGCTACTTCTGCATAAACTGCAGAACTGTGGAGATTTCTCTCTGAGAAAACCAAAAGGCCCATGCGCACGAGCGCTCCTAAAGCTTGGATAAGGTAGCGGCCTACCCCGTCTTCCCCCGAAGGTACATGATAAGCTTAACCATTATCCAAAAAGTCGCTTTTGCATCTTTTTGGAATAGTTGCTTATCTTTAGAGTTCTTTTTTTTTTTTTTTTTTCCTTCTCGCAATTCGAAAAGAAACCCCGGCGTTATCCCTAAACGAGGAGACCGGACTTTTTGGGATTTTGAAATGCTAGCTAGTTCTTTGTCCTGCGGATGGACTTTCGGTGCCCGGAGCGGACGACGGTGGGCGAAGCAAAGAGAAGGGTGGGGAGGTGGGTAAAATAGACGAATCCGAATAGCAAATTGCGAGTTATCCTCTCGCACCCGAGAGAATTGACATCGTGAGAGTTTAGAGCGTATATATTTCTCGAAGCATCGAATTGCATATATCATCCCCCAGGGAACCTTCCACAGAGCTCTCGAAAGCCCGGCGCCAATGCGTCTACGGCAACACATTTTGTTTATTTTTCGGTATAACCTATCCCAGACATGGCACATTCGATTCGGCGAACCGGAAAGATTAGAAGACCCCCATGCATTGGACTTGCATCGTCGATTGCACCAAAGACCCCTGTCGGAAATGTCCCTCTTTCCATCGAGGCCACGAAACCCCCTCGACTAGGTTTTGCGCCATTCCAGGCAGGTCAGCCACAGATCGCAGTAGTTCGGAAAAAAAAAGTTTTTTCTTTCTTTCTTTCCAGAGCTAGCTTCCATCGATGCATCGCTAAACCTTGAACATGACAAAGGCGGCTACAAAGCCAAGTACGTGATGTCACCACCAACTTTTTTCCTTCTGATTTTTTTGGGTGGGATGCATCGCCATGTCTGAGTTTATCAACGTTACCTGGGATTTTAATGTCGAGGGGTGGTAGCCAGACCAGTGTAACACAGCGAAAAAAGTGAAACCATGTGACTCGCATATCATATCCTCCGTCTATCAGTCGACCTTTTGTTTGATTAAGAAAATGAATGGCGCCTAGCAGAAACACATCCTCCATCCAATAGACTATCAGAACCTTTTTTCGGTTGATTTCCTATATCAGCGTTTGATGCTTAAAATATTTGATTCCTAAAAATATGTCTTCGCCACAGCAAATCTCACGAGAGAAACCTATGATGCAGGCGCCTACCGAACAGTTATCTGGATCAACGGGGGACGCATGACATGTCAAATTCGCAAAAGCGATTGGGTTTTCGCCGGTTCCGAGAAGGACAATGATATTCTTGTTTTTCTTTCCTTTTTCCCTCCTCTTCAGCAGCTCAGGATGAGATAGCTATGAAGAAGATCAGCGGAAACCCCACGTGCCTTTTTGTCCTCTGCCCGTCGGCTTCGCATCGATATCGCCTATGTACAGAGCAAAACCAAGCCGGCAGATTTTGGCCGAAAAGCAAGAAGGAGTTCGTGGAACATTTCTGGAAAGATTGAAAATCTTGGAATCGCTTCTTCCCCTCCATTATCCAATGTTCCCCCCTTCCCGTTGGTGCGAGATATGATTCTGTGCAGGCTTAAGATGATCACTTCTTTCCTTGATTTTATTTTAGCCTGTGGGTAGACGGTGTGTGGAGAAAAACCCAAACTTCGTCGACGGCGCTGCCGGCTTCCGAATCCAAGTTTTTATTTGGCAGAATTGCCCTCCTTGGATTTGACGGGACCGGAACTGGGATCCACGCAAATTTCGAGTAAAAGAGTAACACGTACGCACGTATGTGTAAACGGTACACTTGGATCTTGTACTTTCGAGGTCATCGGAAACGCGACAGGTAGATGATCCATGGGTCGTTGTTCAAACGCATTGATTGATTGACCCCCCGCCCAGGACCTCGCCTACCTCTTTCGCTGCATCATGGGAAGGAAGCGATGTTGATCTGCTTTCTGGTTGCTTTTCTTTGCTTTGCGCCCCTGTCGGAATTTTAATAACTCTCATCCCCCCATGTAGGGTGATGTATACATGACGAAATGTAGCTTGAATGAAGGGGACAAGCTGTGACAGCTGTCTGCTGAGGGGGGTGTTTCGTTGGGAGAGTGTAACTGGTACGAAATGGAATGACAGCTCGAATTGATCAAGGGGGGGTTGTTGCTATAGCTATAGCACAGCATCTTATTATTGCAATTATCGTGAAAATGCAAGTTAAAATGATTTCTTGAACTGTTCTTTTTCGCTGTGCGCGCGGGATATATTTCCCGGAAGGCAACTTTGAGAGAAAGAGAGAGCAGGCATGTGACTGTTTGGCTGTCGCGAATTGATTGCCGACGTCATTTACAACAACTCTCATTGCGTGATGTCATGGTTACGAAGTTTATTTTCCATTCTCGCCGACCGACTTCAATTCTTCAATATTCTCACGCAGAAAAAAGAGATGGAAGTTTGAAGTTTAAGGGTCCTCGAGAACCCTCTTTTTTGTAACAATATTATAAAAAATTCTACGCTTAATATATGCCATGTGCCGCACCTTGCGCATTTCCCGGATCCTTGGATCAGGAAAACTTGGTGTCATGCTGCGGGTCTCCGTCATGACATCCGACTGGGGTCGCTTAAACAGGTGCCTTGCCGCACACAAGGGTAAGTCAGCTCTACATACCCTCGCTTTGTGAGGGTGACATTCGGGAGAAATCGAAGATGTGCAGCAGGGTGGCATGGGGGAGCCGATATTTACTGGAAGCAGCGCTGCGGGTCGGGCAGCGCTTTTTTTTTTCGTAGCGTCCAGTCTCTTTTCGTCTGAGGTTCTAGATTTCCCGGCAAAATCGATGAGGACGGAGGGCTTGAGGAGGCTTGTGAGGTGTATCCTGGTTTTCTTGTGGTACCTGCGGGTACATGGCTTTTTTCTTCCCAGCCTTAATAATGCTTAATGTGCAGTTCAGCCGCATCGACGCGGAGAGAATTTCGTTCATGTGAACTAATGCGGTGTGATTTGTCCAAAAGGCACAGCCACTCGCCCTGCCTAGATACGGCTTTTACTGTGAGAAAGAAAAAAAAGCTTTCGCGATGGCGTCCCGCACTACTGCCCTGTTCCTGGTAGATGCGACTTTTGAGAGGATCCACAGATTTGAAGCTTTAAGGCCGCTCACCGACGGAGTTATCGTTTCAGGTTGAATATCACAACGACGATTATTGCTCAAGTTGTGGACATAATTCTCTCAACGTTGAGGCCATGAATCGATCTGGACACGCTGGAAAAGATGGCAGCTGGCTCTTTCAAGGTTGAGGTTCAGAGTGGTCGACATGGTCTCGCTGTTCAGAGCATGTGCCATGCCTTCGCCTCGAAGAATGTTATTCGGTGTATGTTCAACCGCGTGCCTCAAAAAGGCACCAACACAACAAAACAGCCACCTGAAACCAAATGCCACATGCCGCACGTTTCCCCCAAACGGGCAGGCGTGGACTCGAAATTCCACAATTTCAACAAAACTGAAGAAACTGGTGCAGGGTTGAATTCCATCCCTTTGAAGACTGCATTTTAAGCCCCATGGATAATATATTCCAGAATGGAGAGAGGGAGAGAAGCCCATCGCACGTACGGATCTACACATACCGTTATATATCACTACGGGAAAAAGTAATGTTTCGCAATTTCGAACGAGTTGGGTGGTTGTTCTAGAAATGCAATCACGTTTTCTTTTACTATTCTTCGGTGTTCCTTTGGCACAGGTGTCTGATATGATTGCCGGGCACCGAAATGGGTATGCGTACTGGTAGAATTTTTGAACAATATATGTTTCTGTATCACGCATTCTAGCTTGTCTTAGAATTTGTATCACCGTGGTGAACAATTCATCGACACATCCCGCCTCCGAATTCCGCAATATAGTGAATAAACACCCCCCTAGATCGAATGTATTCAACTGTTTTCGCTCTGCAATGGAGTCAAAATCACACTCTTTTATTCGAGACTGTATAACGGTCGCTTCCCGTCCTTCTTTCTGACTAGTTTTATCCAGCGAAGATCACGACGTTGGAAGTTTGGTATTTCTGTTTTGTCTGTTCGCGGCGAGGATACCATTCTACCATTGTCGATTAGGTACTTTTGCGTATTCGGATTTTAATCTTCTATACGGTCTGTCCACAGACTGTTTGCATTACTCCTAAGGAGACTTTTTGACTTCTATTTCGCTTGATAGATTCAGCTAGACAAGCTTCTTTCTCAACCGTCGAAATTCCGAGGGGAAAAAGATACTAATATTCGAATGTCTATACCGATGAGTCTGCGAGCTAACAAGGTTAAAAAAGAGGAGGATATCAGGACAAACTCGCGCTCGTTCAAGAAGCGGGCCCCCAGCCCCGAACCGATCAAGACCATCATCGTTGATCCGGAGGAGTTTGACAGAATAACAAGAGACGGCGCTGCCAACTTTCACGGTGAGCTGCTTTTTACATGATCTTATATTCACTTCATATAGCTAACGCTATCTGGATCCTGGCAGATCGTCCAACGACTCTGGCAACCGTTCCACGGGTCAAGACTGACCAACCCCAAAAACCCGAAGTACCTACTACCCCATCCGTTAGGGCGCCGGAGAGCAGACCAGCACACAAAGTAGCGGAAGCGATCACAAAGACGACGCTCCAGAGCAGGTTCGCGGAAACGTACACCTCTCCTCACGGGCACGCCGCTACTTCGAACCATAAAGGTTACCACGGCACTCCGACGACATCTGGTATACAGAAGAGTCAAACGTCCCAACCGGATAGTCAAGACGACGGTGTAACCGGAATTATCGTGGGAGTCGTCGCAGCTGGGGTAACCACTGCGATCATTTGCATTGTCGGTTTGTTCTTCTTTTGTAGGCATAAGAAGAGGAGAGATGGCAGGAAGAGCCAAGGCGGGGAGACCGGAAGGGGTTCTGGGATGTTTGGCAAGGCGAAGAGGAGTGCATCGCAGAATAGTGCGGAGAGCAAGCGGAAATTACTACTGAGTAGGTTGCACATCAACTCTATAGACAACTTGAAAGATACTGGGGTAGCTGACGAGTGAGTGCACTGTATAGCTAGGACTTTGACTCGAGAGAAAACAGAGCCTGGAAGTGAAGATGTAAGTCCGATTCCACCTCAATCCCATATTATATCATCGTGATGATCAAGCTGACGATGATAATTCAAGGAGCTCTGGAGGCCAAACGACGCCGTCCACTATCCACCATACCAGCATATACCTAGAAACCTAGGCAGCGAGCTTCACGAACATGACAGCAGAACCGCCAGAGCCGCCAGCCCGAGTTCTGCCGACACCCCTCTTCCGGAGCTGCCAACCAGGCCCCCGACCTCGGAGATCAGGAATCCGACGTTGAGACATCGTCCGAGCCTTCCCATCGAGCTGCGTCCGTTCGGGCCATCCGCGACTCCTGTTGCCGGTCTTACCAGGCCCAAGACTGCATACGGAACCAATGCTCCGGCATCGACACCGCCACCAGCTCGCTATAGCATGGCCCCTCAGACCGAGCGTGGAGTCCGACGGAGCAGCACCCGAACCCATAAGAAGAAGAGCCCCCCTGTTACAGAGCCTCGTGGGAGAGCATACACCCTGAACACAATCGAAAGCCCGCCTAGATTGGCTCCTCCCGCTGCCGCCACCGACACCGCTTCGACCCGTTCCATCTCTCGTTCGCCAAAGCGGGATACCAACAGACCTGGCTCCCAGTGCTCGCAAAGATATACCATCTTCCCAAAGGGAGAACGCAGAACATCTTTTGGATCGATCGCTAGCAATGCCGTAGCTGCCAACAGGCCCAGCCTTCAGATACCGGGCACCGCCCCTCGTCCCGGGCTTTCACGAACCACGAGCTGGAATAGCCTTCGCGAGGACGCTTCCGGTATCCCTACCGTGTGGACCAACGGAGACAGTCCCAGAGCGAGTCCCACACGTGCCAGAGGGGAGAGCGGATTCCACAATGTGCCACTCGAGTTGAATACGTTTCCTTCCCGATCCGCTTCAAAACGAACTGCGAGGCTGCAGATTGTCATTCCACCAGAGTCTCCAATCGATGGTACCATGAAGAGCATCTCGACGACCGGGTCCTCCATCCTTGATGCTTTCAAGCGCGGGTCCGGTCCTCTACCTCTCCCTCTCAAGTCGCCTCTGAGAGGTAACTCGCCGGGACCTTCCGTCAAGTCGAGCTCACCACCAGCTACCCGATGCAATTCTCCCACTTCGACTAATGGTAACGTCTCAGATGGCCCGGATGCTGATATTTCGGTCAAGGTTCGTCGTCGCAACACTGGATTCCGTCCGGACCGTCGACTTTCGACGTCCCCTCCACCAGAGCTTCCACCTCTGCCAATTGCCGCCAACAATGATCCGGAGGCTTCCACCGCGCATAACAGCACTTCCAGCGGCTCTCTGACCGTTGGATCCCAGTCGCTTTCAGCAGGTCGCTGGAGTCAGATTACCACAGGCACCAACGCAAATCGCGCCTCTGGTAGACCTCATTCCTACAGCACAAATACCACACTTTCACTCGGAACGAAGGAGAGACCCGTGACCAGATTCTCATTCTTCCCAATTCGCGAGAACCGCTCTTCTCAACAAACTGAAGCATCCGAAAGAGATAGTATCCTGCCACCTGCTGATACTCAGCTCGTAAACCAGTCTGCTGAGGAGGCCCTGCACTCGTTCTTCGAGGCTACCCAAGGTGGGACCGAAACAGCTCGTTCGTCTTCATCCATCGAGAGCGAGGATCTAGAGCCGCAGCTTGCGAGATGTATCAGTATCACTTCGACGTCCGGCTCCTGCAGAACCACCATTGACTTTAAGCCCAGTGTTGAAAGCTTTCACTCTCGCGTCCTCTCCAAGAGCACCATTAGAACGATGGACATGCACCTCGAGGAGGAGGATGATGATACCTGCACGGATATTGAGGATGTGACTGCCACACCCGTCAGTCGCAATAATTCCACCCGCCGCGGTCCCCCACGCCAACTCCGCAATTTGACCGATACGACCATTACACCTGATGCGAGCGCGTACTCTCCTACTCTGTCCATGCTGAACTTTTACTCTTCCACCGCTGCAAGGTACTCCATGACCGCCGGCCCTCCCTCAAACCGTTCGTCCCTCGCAGCTCGCAGAAACAGCCAAGTGCTCTCCATTAGCATTCCGCAGCCGCAATTGTACATTCATCCGAACAACCAACTCGAAATGACAAATTCCGAAGATAGCGATGAAAAGTCGTCCCTGGAGGCAACTGCCGCTCCACGTGGTGGGTCCCTCAGCTCCGCCACCAGTCCCGTCAGTTTCACAACCGCGGGAAGCAGCAACGTCTCGTACTCTCCACCCATCGATCTGGATGTCAGGGCACCCATCCCGATGAACGCCGCTGTCCCGATCCCGACCCCGCAAATCTACTCCTCCAGCCAGGAGGATCTGTCCGCGCTGCACCTCCCAATGAGACGTCAGGGTAGCAACCTCAGCTTCAACCCCGGAAAGAGCTACGGCGATATCAGTTCTCTGATCATCAGCGGGAAACCCTCCATGAACAACCTCACGGTGCAGAGCACGCTCGGTCCCAGCAGGTTGGATCAGTACACCTTTGGCAGGAGCGTAAGCGTGGGTACCATTTCCACGCTTGACAAATCGAGTTTTCGAGATTTGGATTTGGACAAGAGCACGAGTCCGAGCGCGATGTTGGAGTCTTCGGACGACGCGGGTAGTTTGATCGAGAGTAGCGATGGCGGTGAGTTTGATTTGGAAATCGGAAGCACGAGGAGGAAGAGAAGGAGCAGGAGCTTGGGTGTACCCGTGGGTACGGGGTTGAAAAGGAAGAGGTCTGCGGTAGTAAAGGATGATAGGGGGAGGTCCAGGGAGAGGAGGTTGGTTTAGTTTGTAGAGGTAGGTGTTTGCAGGTGCATTTATATGTTACTCCGGTAAGTTGAATCCTCCTCTTGTTACGTCTTCAGATACTAATATCATCCAAAATTGAACAGGTGCTTCTTAGAGATACACTTATTATTGTGTTTCGATCTCATTACTATTTCAGAAAAACGTCAACCCACACATTCGCTTGAAACGCATTTACTTTCCTATATCCGTCCTATTTATTTATCAGCAGAGCGTCTTGTTCGATATCCAGCATCCCTTCCACCAATCCGTTTCGATTTCTTGCGGCAGGTCTGCCATCTTATACCCATTCCGACATGTTACACCTAACCTCGATTGTTTCGTCTTTAAGGTGTTTCGACTTTTGCAATACCTTTAATTACTATCTTAACAACAGTAGCATATTTTAATTCCCTATATTTTGTCTCATCATTCATAGAAAAATAAACTTGTCATGTACAAAATCTCCATTCATGTCTTTAAATAAATAATGCCCCAAAGTAGATCTTGGTACAATAAATTCATGATCATAAACACAGTATCGTTGACCTGTGACATATTCGGATATGTACCCACCCTGCACACTCTGACTCCCTCTGAATTAAGTCTAGATGGGTTCTGGATCTAAGATAAACTCCAACCCATTTCAAGTGTCTCCATCATTCAGAACAACATACGGCCACTACCTATCGAACCAAGTTTGCTTGTTGAATAACTAGCTTTCACAAAAATAATAATTTACCAGCATAATAATGATAACACTAATTGTGAGACTTTTATAATTTGTGAGCATGACAAGTTTGATCTAATTTACAACTCTATTTATAAATACATATTGGATTTAGATTGGGGTATTGATATTTCCTAGCAAAATAGACTGTGCAACGTGAAAAAAAACCACATGAGGACCACACAACACAAGAATGTTGATTCTCAAACTCCATCTTCTCTTCCATGACCGGTGACGAGTAATTGTAAAGTGAAACCTCTGATGAAGATATGCGCCTCGAGGTTCCCGTCCGATCAAAATTTCGAAAAAAAAGAAGCGTAGAATTCCCGAGAGGGGGTGGGGCCGTCAACTAGCCGCTTAAACGGCTTCGTATCGCTTCCTCATCTGGCTGCACGAGTCTGGATAGCAGAGCTTCTTGCCGTCGCGGTTCCAGTTTGCGAATTGCCAATTGTTATCGCCGCCGTCGCCCAAAAGCTCAAACTTGCACCTGCCGTTGTCCGGATTGCACCAAGTGATATCGCAATCCACCGTGTTCAAACCTCCACGTGGGATACGGGCCGGTGTTCTCTCCCAGCCCGAGCCGGAAACGGTAGACCTGTCGCATGAGACCACGATCGGCCATCTTGCGTAATCCTTCGCGGCGCGGATCTTGTTGAGGATGTCTCTGGGGTTCTTTCCCTCCCAAATCGCTTGCACACCTGTCAAAGCTGCGGTGGCGACGATGAGAACTGAGATCTTCATTATGAGGTATTGGTGGGTGTTTTGTTTGGAAGGATAAGATGAGTATTTGATGGACTGAAAGGGTCGATATTTGTATGTAAAAAAAGAGATTTTTGCTCGTGAATGCTTTCCAGAGAACTGTAGAGTTGTATTTGCAATGTGGAATGGATGGTATAGAAATTTTTCAGAGTGGGAAGAAAACACCTCTTTATATACAGATGTATACAGATGTATGCGAGCAGTCAATTGATGAAGCAATTGTCATATAATTATCGATTTGGAACCATCGCAAGTTACATTCTCGTGTAACCGAATACCCTTGCCATCGCAAAAATGACCGCAGTTTCCCGAACGGTATCGTGTATAGTTCGCTTAACGGTATCTCCCACCACGCCTGCCGAAAACAGGTTGGGATGATTTTGCGGCTCGTAGCGATTGCGATGGGGATCTATCTGGGGAAAATATACCCGAAAAGCGGTAACACCGCCGGGACGCGTCCGTAAGCAACTCGGTACTGAAACATCTGCAGTTTATAGATTCGCAAAATTCTTGTGCATATACGATGTGCGAGTGGCACTGTGCAGGGTTGCTGAAATCAAGCTTCTCTATGCGGTCCCTTTCGTCAGCGCCAAGCTTGCAAGTCGACGTCCCGTATTTAAAAATATTTACAACACTTGCTGGGCGGCGTGCGATATATTGTTGCCAATACGAGATCAGCTAATTAACAGTCCGTGATTATCCAGGTTTTATGTTTTTATACTCTTCATCTAGCGATAGCGTCGTAAGTCTTCGGGACAGGAAAAAAGTACTCTGAATGTCTTTCACGCTGCTGATTGAACTCAGTCTATAATAAACATTATGAAAAACAATTAGTTGTTCAGCTATTAATAGTGTAATCTCTTAGTTTTTGATATAGTTTCCCATCTATAGAGAAAGACGCGTTGAGGGATAGCCCGATAGATTCTAGCCGTGAACCGTCACCCCAGCTCGGGATTTTCATATGAACTTCCGAGTAGCTTCAACTTAACCCTCGACAGCCACAACACCGGCTCCTGTTCCTCAAGGGAGCTACAGGGAATATACTCATAAGCAGGTGCTTTCGCTTATATAGTCCTGGAGCGGAACTGACAGATTCGCCTCGGAACACTCGCAATCGCTAATTGGAAGGGTACATACCCAAACACCTGTCAGATGGATTTTAACTGGGCTGTTACTATATATGGTGCCGGTAGCGCGTGTATGTGAGATCCGGCTTCGGTAAGCATCTACATTTTTCGGAGAGTATGGAAAGCCGTGCGTAACTGCCCGTTCCTGCATGTTTTGGTATGTGGATGCGTGCACCTACCAAGTTGGATACGAGTTGGGACCACATGCACATCACAAAACTCACCTGTCAGAAGCAAAAGACATTACGTAAATTCTCAACTTCAGTAACATATTAACATTATAATTCAGCAGAGTGAAAGCATGCTCGTTCAAGTCCATCCGCTAACCCCTCTTAAATAAGTGTCTTGTATTCTTTTTAGCCCTTAATCAAGACCTCGAGTTATTCTTCCTCTCATATCGTAAATGCCACTACCACGCCTCTGGCTACATTTTAAAATCACCGGTACAATAGCTGAAACGACTTCTCTTAAAAGTCTTCCGCGATGTCACCTGTGCAAAAGCGGGCGACTGAGGGGGCTACCAGCTCTGCGGCTAATGGTAAACCGGTGACTTGTACTCTCCGCTTCAGTTATCATGTTGTTATTTTCACCTGTGTTGACCGCCATGTCATCCTGACCATCAAGCCCGGGATAGACATAAGCCTCCAGTCTATAGCGAATAGTAGCAGTGTTTTGATCAACACCCCTCTTCATATAGGTCTGTATACGGCTGCAATCATAATGCTACGAAGGCCGGTAAGCGGTGCGGGGCTATCTGTGTGTAACGAAGGTTGATCAATATTAGGACCTATACTTGAGGTTAGCAACTTCTTTAAATTTCAAATGTTTGATTCTTTATCACAAGGGGAAGTGGAGGTATTTTAAATAGTAATAGAAGACATCGGATATTGATTAGCTTTTTGAAAACCACCAAGTTCAAAATCCAATACTAGTATACTGATCAATAGAATACTGATCAATAGCTTGGTTCTCTTATTTTTAAGGGTCTGGGAGGATCAAAGAAACCAACTGTTGCGGGCTTCTTAGTTCTATTTTTATTTTGGGGCTTCTTTCGCTTTCATGGTGCTTCGGGAGTAGGCTGCTAGTCCTTGCACAACATTCCGGATTGCAATCACAAAATGTTGGAGAGCAAAAGACAACTTTGTTCAGTGTGGCAACTGTAGCATAAAATACCTGACACGAAAATTAAAAGTGTGATAAACTTGAATCATAGAGATAGAAGCCATCCTAGTTCATAGTAATTCCCAGAAAAAATTCAGAAAAAAAATAATGGAGGAAAAACTTATCATTCATTTGTGCTCTCTCTATATAGAGACGATTTCGGTGTGGTGATAATACAACGCTGCAACACAAAACTTGAATGGGAGAAAATGACAGTCGGGTAGTCTGTAATGAGACCAAGTCTGTTCGCATTCAGAGGTATTTGACTACAATGGGATCATATGTAGACGCTAATATACGCGACTGGCCTTAAACTGAAGGTATGGCGCAGAAATGGTTACCGGAATCTCTGTAGAAGGCCGCTCCAACTTGCAATGTCATATATTCTATATGCATTGGGTTGATGCCTCTCAGTGCGCCTCACCTGCCGCTGGGTTAACCGGTCATGAACCTAATTTTAGCCTCCATAAGCCTCAAAACCATCCTGGTAATGGGAATTCCAGCTTCGATTTTTAAGACGATACGGATTCATTCGGGGGTTTTCTTCGTGTTTGCTCCCACGGACGTTTCTAGAATCGGTGTCGATGACCCCTTTGGGGATAGCTGCTGCTTTAATATCGTTTTGATAAGACCCGGGTAGTCTCGGGCTAGGAATTCTTTTTTATCAATACTAGTCCCGAACACCATGAAGGTGTACGTATATTATAGAGACCATTATGCTCTTTTATCCTTCCGTTTGCTTTCTTCCACGCATACGTGTCATGGAGAGCATTGAGACATTTGTGTCAACCAACCACCGGGATATATTTTTTGACGTTGCGTCAGACCAAATTTCTTTTTTTTTTTGGAATCTTTTTTTCAGCTCGCCTATGGCAGCAGCGTAGCTATAGCTTCGTCAGGCGAGATGAACTCTATAGAAGCAAGAAGGGAAACCCCGATATATCAACTCGCCAAGCACGGAACCATCAATCCGCTCTGTTCCCCCCTTTTCGCGTAGTTGCACCCTCCCGGTTCCCGTCAGAGCTACGTGAAGACCTCTCCGACCGAACACGGAGCCGGTACGACGAGGGGCTGGATTCCACCGTTCTCGGTAGTCAAGCGACGGACCGAGAGAAAGCGAAAAGAAAGTTAGCTGGGATGTATCTGTACCAATCGTTCTAGCTCTGCTGTGACAGATTTTTTGGATCAATGCAGTGGGGCCGACGTTTGAAATCGTGAAAGCTTCATGCGAGGGAAATCATGCAAAAGAAGCCTCGAAGGATAGGGGACCACTGCTGGTATTAGTAGTTAGAAGGTGACGTGATGCTTTGTGTTTTCGAATGCTTGGTGGGTATTTCTCCGCATAATTTGGGGTTCTATATGCGATGACGGTTATAATAATAATTATATTATAATAATTGAGATATATATATCTTTATTTTCTTGCGTACTAGTTAATTGGCAGAATGGCGGGGCTGACGGGAGAGTCGACCTTGACGCTGAGAGTTTATTAACCGCACCAGAGTATCTTTTCGTATCAGTTGAAGCTCTCCGGTGCAATCCGTCAAACGTTCGATATAGTTTTTAATATGCGTTTTTTAATCGGGGCAGTTTTGGTGTTGGTGAGCACGGTGGCAGGACAGTTATCGTGCACACAGTGCGGATGCAAGAACGACAATTGTTTGAACAGTGAGTCGAATCTTCCGATACTACAGACACGGGACAGACCACTATCTCTTAACTATGATACCGGTGTACTGATCGACTCGAACTTGCACATTAGTCTTGGTACCGAGCACGATAATATTGCCTTCTCAAAACACGGTAGACGACTGTCGAGACTATCTGTGGACCCGAGTCACCGTAGCTCCCGGGTAAGCACACCTTTGGGATTACAGCATCACCAAGAGACGTCGAAGTCATGATTTTAGTATATAAAAAGCTGACATTACCTTCCTTAAACCTATAGCACCGTCACCACGACCACCACCGTAACCACCACCTCAGCTCCGACAACCACGTCTTCCTCTTCCTCCGCTACCGATCAAACGTCACGCCAAATCTCCAGCGTGTTTCCCCCTTACGCGGCTGCGGGCTGCGCGAACCAACGGGCTTACTTTTCCGCTTGTAGTTGTATCGGCGTGATGGCGGGGGGTACGAGCTATATTCGAGTAAACACCACGATAACGCGAACGTCGACCGTGCGGACCACGGCTATTGCCTCTACTATTCTCTCGTAATAAGGCTAAATTTTTGTAATTATTTGTGAGATGAGCTTTCTCAACCATGGTGGTTGATGCTAGTGGGTTCTAAAATATGCCTACAATTGACTTGGTGGGGGTTGTTCTGGGTCCGGCTAGGTGGGGTCTGGAGTTTATAGCAAGTCGAAGTTTGTTTCGGAAGAGCTTTAACTAGGGTTTAATATAAGAAGACGGGAACCGAAATTGCCTCTATACTATTTCATTTTACTTTCGTACTGACAAGATCATATCTCACCGTCATACTGACCCTACTGTAGTTTATGATTGTGTAAACTCCATAATTTCCAACACTATGTATATTCATATTATGGACACTGGTCACCAACCATACGATCATATATAAGCGACCGGTTGAAATTGGCATTTTTATAGTCATCTATCAACCACCTGTATCAGCCTGAGAAGAGAAAGGTAACCTACATGGAGCCACGAAAGACTACCTCCATGTCTACGTATGTACCGGCCAAACATCAGCCTGCACCCCTTCGTGCGATGGCAAGGCGAATTCGCGGATGTTTCGAAGGGTTATGTGAGTTTATTGAGAATCGACCGACCTTGGGAATTAGCTACGCAAGTACACTTTGGCTTAATTAAACCTATACATATGTCTGGATGTATATAGATATATACATCGTATCCTACCCGTGATATACTCCCGATATCTCGAGTGAAAATGCAACAGAAACCCGCGTTGTCGGATACCCCGGTCCAATTTTCGAGACTTGGCAGTGATCACAAGCGTGGGAACGTGGACGGATCACATGCCAATCCCAAAAAGAATACCATGACACGATTTTATTCAAAGTCAAAACGGGGTGGAGTGCTTGAAAAGTAGTATCGGACGGGTAAAAGCACATGTCGGCGGGGCCAGGTCGAATGGGGAAGCTGATCAAAAGGCAGCGAGAGCGGAGAAACTGAGCTCCACGAATCCATCTGCCTGGTAGACGTTTTTATCAGAGTATCGTGCGAGTCGACCTGATAATCGAGGGTGGATTTTTAAAATTTTCGGCAGCCTCCTCGTCCTCGTCCTCCTCGCACGGGCGTTTCCTTCTCCCCCACCACTCTCTCGCCACTCCGCATGCGTATCCCGAGTCCATCTATCCGTCGTCTTATAGCATAGTAGTAATAGATTATTATTCCACGACTGTCACGTTCACCGTTGATTGATTAATTTCGGCGACAGCGTTTCCCACGGTCGGTAGCGGGGTTCCCGAGTCCACAGTCCGGTCCCATCCCTTCGCCGCCCAGCTTCCCGATTCTCTTTATCATCGTCTTCATCTCTTCATCTCCTCTCGCTTGCCCCGGTCTTTCTTTTATCTCTCTCTCATCCTTACTCCGCGGCCCTTCTAGTTACAAATTTAGACTTTTCCCGAATCTTGTGATTAGACTCGAAGGAGAGAGCCTCCTGTCACAAGCCAATCCGCCTGACCTCGTTACACGCCTCTCCAAGAGAACCCCTTACCGGACTATTATCATCTTCCATATTACATTTTATTCCCCGGTATTGACTGACCAGAGTCTCTAATCTATCCTTCCTCTACGTTGGAGAGAGAAAGCCTTCGGAGCATGGCGACACGCCCTCGTTCCCAATCCACCACCCCGAAACCCCCCTCTCCCTCCTTCCTCCCGCCGACATCTTCCTCCTCATCATCATCGACATCTCTAACGCTTCCGTCCGTCGTCTTCAATACGACCATGTTTGCTACCAAACCCAGCGCCCTCCCCGCCGGCCTCTCCCACGACCGCGACCCGGTCGCACAAGCCGTCGCACAGGACCACCACCAACAACAGCAGCAGCAGCATCACCACAGCCACCAATTCTCCTACCCATCCGCCGTCGGCTCCCTCCCTCCCGCTATCGACTTTTACCCTTCCTCCCTCCCTCCCATCGCCGGATTCACCACCGACAAGACCGCATACCCGCAATCCCGCAGCATGTCCATCCAATCCCTCGTCTCCACCACCTCCTCCACCACATTCGCCGACGACGACGGCGCCTCCTCCACAATCTCCCACACCACCACCCGGAACACCGAGGACGACGAGGATATATCCTCTATATCCGTCGATATAGACGATCCCGACGTCCGCATGGCGGCCGAAGCCCTGGGTGATCTGAGGGCCGATTTCGTCAGCAGTCCCGGTGCCAGCGTGCCCACCTCTCCGACCAGAAAGGAAAGCAGCAGGAGGGAAGAGGAGAGACAGGAGAGCATGATGGAGATGATTCAGGGGCAGAATACCTTGCTAGGGACCGCAGTCAGAGCTGGGAGGAGCGTGTACAGGGGTGGGAAGAGGTACAGTCCCAGGTTCAAATACGGGGCCGAGATGGTACGTTTTTATCTCCATTTTCATCTGTATTCAATCACGATACCAAAGTGGTAGAGTGCATTCCTTATCCTTCAAGTCAATTCTTGATGATATACATCATCATTTCACCGTATCATATCACATATCGTCAGTTTATACTAACAATGAAACCAGGTCGAGCGCGCCGCCGCTCCGATGACCTCGGTCGTTTCCTACGCCGCCCGCACCACAGGCGTCGAATCCGTCCTCCGCCGCAACCTCGAAGCCCGCCGTCTCTCCTCGTCAAATACTACGTCGTCAACATCCTCGCAAACCTCACCGTCCCACTCCCAACCCTCATCCTCCACCTCCTCCCACGCCACCAAACGCCGCAAAACACAATTCGAGAGCATGGAAATCGACTCTCCTTCCCACAGAAATGGGGAAAGAAACGAAGATAGGGAAGATCAATTGACGCACAAACCACCCACGGATGTCGTATCGCTCAACTGGCAGAGGAGGTTGATGCTATCTACCGCTGGTGTGGGAGTGGCATTGAGTGAGGAGAGTCTCAAGAGTTTGAAATACTGTCTGGCATGGCTACGCTGGGCGAATGATCATTTGGATAAAGTGATAATGGCGCTCCGGGGGGTCATCAGCGAGTACGACTACGACAAATCTTCACGGCAGAACGGCAACAACGGGGACGGTAGTTCTGGGAACAATAACGGAAAGGAAGACGAAGAACGGAGCATTCAGCTGCAGCACAAGATCGATAACCTGAGAAAGGATGTCATCGGCACTTTGAAACGGGTGGTGGACGTGGTTTCCACCTACGCGGGCGGGGCCCTGCCGGAGAACGCGAGGGTGGTGGTTAAGGCTTGCATCACAAACCTACCCAGAAGGTGGGCTTTGGCCGCCAAGGACGACCCCAGCAGCAACCCCAACGCCGCTGCTAACGGGAACAGCATGGCCATGGTTGTGAGACGCGAGGAAGCGGGCAAGAGGGTTCTGGTACTGGCGAGAGAAGGGTTAGAGATGTTGCACCAAGTCAGCGCGATCGTGCAGCTGACGTTGGAGAGGGCGGAGGAGTGGTGCGAGCGGTTGGGAAGGAAGAGGCCCGAGGAAGGGGATTACGGCAAGGTCGGGTGGGATGTCGAGATGGAGACCGAGCCCAGGAAGGACAGGTAGCCGGCCCAGTTTTCTCTTTGGCAGATACCTTGGGGTTGTATCAGTACGACTGTTTTTTTACTTTCTTTTCAATACGGTATTTCCTTTTTTTCTTTCTTTCTTTGGCACACATACAAAAAATTATTGGATCTGGAAAAGCATATTACAATGTGTACTTATTATTTCTTTCCTTTCTGTTACTTGTCATTATATCCGGTCTACTTGGCATTGGGAATGAGTAATATCCGGCTGTGGGGTTTCTTCGTTGTTACTTCTCTCTCTTTTGTACATCCCTTTTTTTGCTGTACTTTTAGCAATTCCCATGCTGTATCATTCAAAATCAATACATACCCCATACATTTGCCATTTTCTTAATTCCGGGTCTCGCGACCGCTGGTTAATTTCCAGGTTTATAAACGGTCGAAAGAAACCTAGACCTTCTTTTCCCCAGATTCAGATGAGATCTCCCTCCCCCAATCACGCGACCGTATTCGGATTTCCTCTCCGGGCGTTTGCGACGGTTCAAAGCTAACTTTTGCGCCGCACTAAAATCCATCAAACGACGTCATTGGTGCATCACCCCCAAAAAACAGGCGCAATGAGAGCGCCTGTTCTGCGCTCGATGATCTGTTTACTACGTACTGTATCGTATAAAAATACGTATTAAATACGTCTTGTATATATTACTCATTTTCTATTTATTCATTTCACCTGATCGTATAAAGAACCGACTTTTTATCAAGACACTTATCTCAAGTAACCATCACCACACAACACCTTTACCACTGCCTCAATCACCACCTCCATCACCACCAACCAACCAACTAAGAAACTAAGAAACCGAACCGAACCAAAAACCCATCTCCAATAACTAAAAGAAAAAGATGGCCTCCCTAACCTCCTCCATCGAGAACTTTGTCTCCGCAATCTTTGGCATCTTCCGCAATATCCTCGACTCTTTCATCGCCGTCCTGACCTCCATCGTCGCACTCTTTCAGACCGCCGTCGTCTCCATTTTCGATCTGACAAAGGGATTTATCAGTTTCCTGCTGTGTGAGTATTCTTCTTCATCTTTCTCATTCTTATTATATTCTTCCCCACATACAAAACTACCGCTACGGTTGCGTTAGAGAATGAAACGGCTAATGTTTTGACACTTTTGGTAGCAAACATCTTGATCCTGTCCGTTCTCGCTGTGGGGTTGGTCGGATACACCGCGTACACGCAGAGGAATGGTGCCGCTGCCGGAGGTCCGGGGATCGGTGCTAGTAGGAAGAAGAATATCGCCTAAATATGTTGAATGGCGGTTAGAGGGATGCTTATGAGGGGGACGTTGGAATGAATCTTTATATTTTTTGATTCTTCAGCTTATGATTGATTGTGTTTTTCGTTTCTGGGATTAATGGATACGGCGTATTGTTTTTTTCTTAGAGTAATGCGTGTGATCGAGATCTGGCTTTTCTTCTACAGCGGAGGAAGATTTGAGGGGAGAGGTTGAGGTTTAGAGATGCGATGGCTCCGATGCCGGCGTGTCTTTTTGCTTCTAACTTTAGCTAGATTATGAATGAATGCAATACGATTGATCTAGCGATTGAAGATAGATTTTCACAGTCCACCCTAGGCCGTGATATGCAATATTGTGAAAATACTATGTCGATATTGCACCCTCTAGATTAACCAGTATCTTAGTACAGGAAATGTAAAATGATCAGTATTAATAATAGATTAGCTAGAAGCCCTTAAGTTGCTTATATATTGAACAAATTGAAGGCCTTACCTACAAGTGTACCCACCAATCCATACTCAAAAGTCTCAGATCATCCATGTTATAATCTAAAAGCTAGGGGTGCAGAGGTGGAACAACAGGCAAGGATTCCCACCACGTGCACGACGTCAAGCCATGTCTGTATGGAGATAAGCTGCGTTAATATAATGGCTTAACGGTTACATGATGAAAGCCCCGATTACAAATTTGGTCTGAGTCAGGTCCCGTTGCCGTCGCCTTCAGATCAGGGGGGAGCATGGTTGTCACAGGCATCAACGGCTGCACCCCGTGGGAAATCACATCTGAGATAACGTGCTGACAGCGGGAGCGTACGAAATGGAGGACCTGGAAGATATCAAAGCACCTGCCGCTGACGCGCTTTTCTTATTTCTTGGTCTTTGAGTTGCCATCGAAGTTGGTCTCCTTTGGTTCTTTCCCTCTTTTTTCTTTTTGACAAATCTGCTTGATAGTACTTCGAATGAGCCGATGTGAATGCATGCGCCGTTGCCTGTGTCTCGCTAATACATATCCATCCATATGAGGGGTACAAGAAGCACTGAAATTCGGATGACTTTTGGATTACAATGCTGGCCTTTAAAATTGTCACATCGGGTTTCCATTCAAGCGTTGATACCATTTTATTTACAATTGTCCCCTCGATATGAAAGTTATCTTCCAGCCCGCACAAAAATGTCGCGATCGGGCGGAACCGAAAATAAAAACGACCGACATCGCATTGGCGGTTTCAAGGCCAGTCCAACAATGTTTTTTTATTTTACAATGTAGCCGCCCAGGGGATATCCATGCAGAGAAATAGAAACACACGTTGTATGTGCGGTTTTTCTTGCGTCTGAATTGCAATTCCGCAGCATATGCACCAAACAGTTATGATGGAACCAACAAAACCATCGATGTTTACCGTCACCCGCTCGAAAAAAAAAGAACTCGATCGAGGGGCCGAACGTGAAAAAGTGTGGCCACTAATCTCATTGTATTCTCAGCCCGGCGGAAGAAACGATGTGATATGTTTCTATTTTGCCATCGCCTATTTTCTGCTGTGCTGTCGCAAATCGGTTTCCGATCTCGAACTGGTTGCTTAAACATGTTTGAATCAACCGTGATAGCAACAGAGGAGAAGTCCTACGGGAAAACAGATATTCCGAAACGGGATGTTTGAACTTTTGGGGGGCGTTTGAAACGTATGTTTTCTCTCCTGGCAAACAGAACAGCTCTTGAAGCCGGATGGAGTATTAATATATCGATCTGTCCTCATATATTTAGAATAGAACGAGTTGTCTCGCCGGTTCCTGAGGTTCGAGACCGCTATTTCCGTATTCTGTGAGAAACAATCTTGATACTGGAAGCGGGTTAGTGTGTTATAACCGTATCCGGATGGCGTCTGCGATCTCCTCCTGCCGACCTTTGGTTGCGCAACTATCGATCTTAGTTTGTTTGCCCGACTGACCGTCGCTTTGCTAGATCCTTTCTGTGAACGAGCGGAGTCTATACCGTGGAGATATCATCTACCATACTAACCCTCGCAAGACACAGGAGAACAAAATGTGAAATTTGCGATCAATTTGTCTTGAAAGGCAACCATTTCGTTAATTTCGAGGGCGATATCGCGATGACCATGCAAACGTCAGACCTGGATATCGCATCATATGCTCATCTGCTATTCGCAATTTCCCGAAAGTAATATAAACTTGATATCGCAATAAATGGATGTCGTGAGATATACACCTCTTCCGGATCACGCGAACGAAATCCAGTAATCGACTCCATAGGTAGATAATCCAGCCTAGCTAGGCAATTGCCTCTGTAGATACGCTAACTCCTCTCCAGAATCTGGATGCCTGTATCTAGCAGCTCGGAGAGGGCATTGCCAGCCTAGGTCCCGGAAAACTAGAAAGCTCAGCAAACAGGAACCATATTTTCTTCTCTGTCGTTTGCAATATTTGAAGGGGTGGCGGTAGGATTCTCCGGGATTGAAAAAGTTGTTGGAGTACATTCCTGGTTCATACCGTGCAGGGTAGATTTAACGATAGCTTTGTACGGAGGACGGAGGGCACGTGGGTGGGGGGCCATGGAAGGAAACGGGTATTCCAACAAAACGGTCAACCTGCAACAGGTTTGGTGGGACTTCCCTGTTATAATCCACCTGAAGGGCTGCAATTGCTGCGAAATGGCTGGATTGTCCGAGTGTCTTCGGCCACACCTATCACTTTAATCACCACCTTGGCAATTGTATTGACGAGAAGGTTGAGGTGTCAACCTCGACTCAATTACCACATTTTCTTTTATCATGGCCGTTATGACTGCATCACGGGTAGCGCATTAGCAACTCGTATTAAGTACGAGTTGCATGCGGCCTCGCTTGAGATAATTGCGGGGTGCGGTCTTCCTGAGCCGAATATCCTGTTTAGGAAGATTAATGTTTTGAAGTATCCGGAGCTGTAGCTACAGGACATGTCCGAGTAAATTCATCATTCCCGATCTCTACAGCCGTGTATCCGGAACAGAAATTGTCCAAAGTGAATAGACATGAGATTTCCTTCTATAGATTTGGCGCTACACCCACAATTAAAGATAGCATAACGGGGAATAGCAACCTCCTGCTCCTCGCAACCCTCTTTTTCTAAATTTCGCATGTGTTATATGTGCAACGGACCACAATTGTTGGGCCTTTTTTTGTGTGAACCGGCGATAAGTAAGACCCATGATCAACTTTTTGTTTGGCACTGGGATCTACAGGGCCTACAACAGAGATAACATGGGGAGGGGTGGCTAAAGATGGTGAGACTGACAGTTTGCGCGGCGCAAAAGCTAACGTTCGAGTTGCGTTTTGTGAGCTCTTAGCCTTGGGGTTTTCTCTTGATGCGCAGTTAGCTAGGTGCGCCGGAGGAGGAATGTCTTTTTTCGTCACAGGCTTTGCTCAATAGGATACATTATATATATATCAATGGAGGTTGACAGGGAGTTCAATTTTAGGCTTCTCTTTGGAGTATTCTTGTTTCTAATTGCTATTTTATACCATTGTCCATCCATATCTGAGCTCTGTGATCTCAACGTAATCATTTGACTTACAGCAATATAGTGCAAAACAGTATATTATCCCTGATACCCAAGCCCGATTATATCTTTCGCACAACCGCTGCTCAGACTCTCAGATTACACAGAATTCTGTTATATTACAAATTTCTAGATATATCTACCTATACTCTACTACTTCCGGCTTCCTGCAGGGAGTTAAGCTTAATGAGCGAAGCTTTCACCCTCCAATTGACCTTCCTCTCCCAGGAATTCAAAGTCCTCCCCAAAACCCACACCGTACAACGGGATTCCGCGTCTTTACTGTTCTCCACCGCGCCTTCTCCTATAGCGGTACCGGGGACAATGTCGACCTGGCCGCGCGGGTACAAACACCCGATCAAAGAATGGGAGTTTTGTCCCCTACAACAGGGGAATCCCGTTCACCCTTCGTTCGCATTCTCCCGTGCTACCAAACCGAGACCGAGTCTGGTTATTCCGACGAGGACGTCGCAGGCGACTATCACTACGGAAAGAACAACCAGGAAGCTGTCAGAATCGCGTTCCGATGTGAGGATGTCTTATGTCTCGCAGAGTCAACAGAGTCAGATTTCGATTGCTTCAAAAGTGAGCAAGTCAACCACGGCGACGTTAAAGTACGATAAGAACCGTCCGTTACCGCCACTGCCGTTGAGAGTCAAAAAATCGGCGAGCTCGGTGGCTGAGAGCTTGAGTTCCAAGAGGAAGAGGGAGAGTGAAAAGGCGGAGATGGATCATAAGAGAACAGAATCGGATTCTTCTCTGAGACGGCGGTCCTCGAATGTTTCCCCAAAGACGGCTGCGCACCCGACGTTATTGTTCCAACCGTCCGAAATGCACCCAAAGCCTGACGAGCTAGAGGCCACGACGCCGGGATTGGTGGATGCTGAGGTCATCACTATCAAGTTGGACGAGTATCCTTCTCCTCCGCCGATACCGCAGCAGTTTCAAGAATTCACCGCACCTTTCATCTTGGACTCCAGTGTCTTTGGCGACAATAATGCCCCGTCAATGACACCCCACGAGCTCGGTTTCAGACTCGAAGATAGTGGCCACGGCGGACTCGATATTGCAGGGGAGAGTGCAAACATCCCTATGAAATTGCAGCTGGACATTCCAAACACTTTAGCATCTCCATCACAACCATATATAAGTAAGATGACTGTTGACACCGAAACAACTCCGACGGCTCGGTCCGAGGAAGAACACGAAAGGCCCTCGTCGAGATGCATCCCGCACGAAGAGATCGTGTTCACCCTGGGCGGATACGAAGAGCGACGGTACTACCACACCCCGAGTCTGCATCCGGATATACAACGGACCTTTTCGAAAATCAGAACCCACGATAAGAGCACCGGGGCCCCGCGTACCCCGCCACCCTACACGAATTTCCCACCACCTCCGCATCCAGAGCACACCAAGAAACCATCGACGTCTTCATCGAGGTCTCAGCGTACGTTTTCCACGTTTGGCAATGGCGGTATCGATGATCTTCACAGACGGGATAGGGAGAGCCAAATCACAGACTGTCAGGATTATGAAGCTTATCAGGGCGACTATGGTAACAATGGCCTCGATACGTGCGCGAGCTCATTCGTCAGCGGTAGCTCTTACCCTGCTTCGGAGGAATCCTTCTCACCAGGGGATGACACGTGTGTTACACCAATACCTCTACGGCTGGAAGCAAGCGGTGCCTCCAAGGATGGTACTATGATGAGACAAGAGGATGAGGAGGTATCGCCGATAACCCTTACGCCGCCTCATTCGCACGTCACAGATATTCACCAGCAAGCGGTCGTAGCTGGTATAGGTCTCGCCATTTCTGGCGTCCAATACCCCAGTGATACCGCACACGATTACGATGTCGTGATATCTCCGATCGCTTCGCAGGTCAAGTATGACCTCCCGGCACCGGGAGAAATGCAAAACACAACGGTAAGGAAGGTAGCGAGTACGTCGCGGCTGTCCGCTAGGTTTCCGGTCGACGATTCAAAGTCCGCGCTCATCCCAACCGGGGCCTTGAAACGTGTAGGATCGAAGTCCTGCAATAACCTCAAAGTAAAGGCGGCAGAACGACCCAGGTGCGTGTCGGCCGAACCGCCTTCCTCCTCCCCCTTCTCTTCTCCGGAAGTCAAAAAGTCGGATAAACCCACTTCTTGGAGTTTATTACACCCGTTGGGCGGATCTAGACAGAGCATTACAAGAAGTGTGACCCCCACCCCATCGATGTTTAGAAGTCATGAAGGTTCCAGCTCGGGAAAGTTGAGGGTCATCATAGAGGAAGAGTCGCAACAGAGACCGAGTACCGCTCCAGCGGTAGATAACCAGCGGTCAATGTCATTCTTCGAAGACGATGACGATATGGAGAATGAGAATGGGTTCACAAAGGTCAAAAAGTTTTTGGTGAGGTGTTTGAGTGTGAAAGGTCTTACCGGGAGGCACTCGACGTCATCTTCAACGTCAGCGGTGATGGCCGAGGTGGAAAAGAAGAAGAAGGAGAAGGAAAGGAGTGAGAGGAATGAAAAGATGAAGGTGAACCTTACTTTGGGGCATATGCAGGAGGCGGTAAAGAGGTACAAGGACAAAAAGCTGGAAGAGATGCCTGTGCCGCCGCGTGCACCGTCTAGGGCATCGAGGATGAGCCGGACGAGTCGGACGAGCGGAAGATTTAGGTGGAGTTATGCTATGATGGGGGCTACGTTTTCGTAAAAGTACATGCTGAAATATGGGTTGATTTTTTGCGTTTGAGGATCGAGTGGTTATGTGGCTCTTTATTAACGCCAGCCGGTTTGGTTGTCGAGACTGGCTCTTTATATCGGGTGCATGGCGTTCCAGAGTTTACGGCGTTTTTTTTAGGTATAGATAGTCCAGTTACATTTCTTTTTGTTAAACAGCACACGTTTCTACTATATAGTTTTTTCTATACGGATCCAAAGGCAGCCGTTTTTATCGTATATATATTGCATCACATGAGAAAACACGATTGTCTGAGCAAGATTGCGTGATGTCTCTCATACCTTATGATTCGCAAGCGGAACCCCGTAAGGCGTTGCTGAGTGAGCACACTGTACGCGGCCCAGCCGAACCTGTGGCGAACGTATGGTTATTCAAGACCGCTTCTTCAAATATTATGTATTATTTGCAGCGAAGATGGGTGTGGCGCAGGAGTAAAAACAAAAGGGGTTTTTCCTTTTTTTCCGTCGTTTTTTCCTTCTTTTTTTGTTCACAATTATACCAGCGTGTCATGCATGCAGGTGTATTCCCTAACCCGAGGGTAGGATATATCGATGCAGATGCATGTAATTCTCTCAGCTGGTCATGGGTGCTTGCCAAGGCAGGCCAAAGTAAGAAAGCTGGTTGGTCGGCTGCCTCCAAAATGCAACACAGCCAGGCCAGGCCCTCGTGGACTGGCCTTCCTGCGTTGTACAAATACCATATTCGAAGATATTCTATAACATGATGAGAAGTTTAACGAGACTAATGAGAAGTGGGGGTTCCAAATATTGTAAAGTGTGGCTCCATGCCGTCTTAACGAAATTAATGATGCAGCCTTGAGTACTACCCGCATATTCGCCCCTGTCTATTCCGAAGAGTCGCCTTTGAATAGTAACCAGGCTGTCGGCCCTTAGATTCTATTCTTTCTGTCGCCCCCTCCCGAGGATATATATCTGCCGTTTTTCCATCCCAAAATTCCTAAGTTTTCCCAACTTATCCAAATCTCACAGAACATAAACTCTCATACGCATGCAGTATGCAATTGAGGTCATCGAACCAAACGTAAGTCCTCTCACAACGCATATATGGAACAGTCAGGTTCTAACCCAGTCGAACGCAGGTCATCGTCTTAAGAATAGATGCATCAGTAGCTTCAAAGTCAGCCTTAAACATGGCCTTTGCATTCAGGATATCACCCACATAGGTGCAGACACTGTCGAACATGGACTCATCGATGTACGACCTGTCGTGATATCTAGTATCATCCGAGGGAATTGGACTCTAGAATTCTCGCTCAGATATAAAGCTATAAAGCGATCTGAACGCGGAGGAGAAACCACAAGGAGCATCTACCATGGTTTTATTAACCGAATTTAGCTTGGGAATAACCAAGTTCCCACTGACCCCCACGAACATGCACCATGAGGCATGACCAGGGATGCCTGGAAACCCCCACGGAAACTTTTGTAAGTCAACAAGATCTTTTTCATAGGGAATCTTCCATCGTGTCTAGTACTCCAACACCTTACCCAACCCCTTCATCGTACCCAACCCCTTCATCAATGTTCTCAGACCCATCTCTTGAATGAGTTTGATGACGAATATCAATGACGTCAAGAAATTTTCGTATTCAATTACTAACGGCTGCACAATTAGCCTAGAGTGATCTCGTCCCCAGCCTCACTTTGTCAAGAGACAAAGCACTTGGGTGAGCCTTCCTCATGGGTGCAAGGAAGAGTTTGGTTTACGAGACCAGCCTAGAGCACAAAGAGCAGTTTCGAACCCCAATTCAAATAGTTCCTAAGCGCCCGCACAGACATGGGCAAGTACAGTGATTAAGCTAGAGTATGACAGTTAAAGCTCCTTATGGAATGATGGAATAGACTTTGAGATGGGTTGGAAGGTCAGGCAGTTTATTTCGATTGGTATTCATCTTCAGTGGAAGGAGATGCAGGGGTTTGATTACCGAGCAAGTAGGCCTGAAGACCCCCTGTGAGGAGGCCTGACACCGGCGCCAAGCCATGGCTCCGCTTTGCCTGAAGCAGGCCAGGCCAAAAGGCAAAGGCCAGGCCCAAAGCAAGAATTCTGCCAGCCGTGCGGACAAGTCGAGTCCCTAAGCCGTTGTAAAAATGTCTCAGTAATAATAATACCATTTTAATTGAATGAGCCAACATGCTCGCTTCCTATTCAAGTCTTATTGAGGGCTGTCGCCTACAGATCTGGAAACGTTACATACTTTCAATATTCTTTCTCTCTAGATCTCCAATCTTTTTATTGTTTTCCCCGGGTCGGCTTCTCATAGTATATATTAGTAAATGGAAGACTCAACCTCATCATTTTTTTTTGAGAATGACTACAGAAGCCTTATGGCCGAAGATCTAAGATTTGGTGATGGTACGTACTTGTCGGCTCTCTAGCCATCTAGAACTTCAGGTTCAGCACCAGCCTGAGAGTAGCAGACATAGAGCTCTCTTGGCCATAACGAAGTAACACTAATGGTGAAAATCCATTCCAATTATGCGTAGATTCAACGAGGCCGTATTTTTCGGGCCTGGAGACACCGGATTTAGACACTACTATTGATCTATCGTTCCTTGACCCCTATGGCCCACAGCCTTCAGTCTCTAGTGGGTTTGCCATTTCCAACGTTCAACAGTCATTCCATGATCCCAACAAACGTAACACCTAACAAATTCAATCTAGGTCTGGGCTCCATCTATTCTGCAGTTAATTTCAGCTTTTTAGCTACAAGCTCACCACGATCGAAGGCACACACACCGACTATCACCAGCCCACTATCGCAAAACGTAATCAACCCTTCAGAAGCAAGCTGGGGTCACGTGCTTACCCCTGAATCAGCCTCGTCTACGAGACGGCATTCAACCACAACTGGACCTCATCCCGATAACAGCCGGCAAGACAGGGAAGCCCCTTCCCGTCGCTCTCGCAAAGACGCCAACTATTACCACTGCGAGAAATGTCCAAAATACTTTTCCAACAGGAAAGCCTTTGGGGAACACGTTTGGAGCGTCCACAACACCCACGCTTTCAAGTGTGACCACTGCCCCGCTCGATTTACAAGATACGATAACCGAAAGACCCACCTCGCATTATGTAAAGAAAGGGGAGCAGTGGCTCTGCCCACTACGAATCCGCAAGTAACCCCTCCGAGAAGGGATAAACGCAACCGAGTTTCCATTTTTGAATTACCGGTGCCACCTTCTACTACAACGGTGCCCGCAAGCCTACCGACTCCGGGTCCTAACCAAGCCCAAGCCATCTCTCCGTCGAGATCGGATGGCCCAGTGCGAGAATTACCACCCATCGCTCCAAAAGAACGCCATTATACCCTGCGCCGATACTACAGTGAAGATAGCTCGCCGTTGTCACTATCAAGGAGCGGGGATGTTGCCATATCTCCCAAGGACTCTCACCAAACTATCACTCAGTTGACGGCAACTATAAAGAGTTTGAAAGCGGAGCTTGATGATACGCTTGAGAGTCTAGAAAAGACGAGTATAGAGAGTCAAGCTTTCAATAACCTATGCAGGCAATTGAGGGACGAGAATCGTGCGCTCAAGTCAAGATTGGCTGATCTTGAAGGTCACCGGTAACGGCGATTTGATAGTAAGGGAAATATTGTAATAATCGTCGTTCTCTTCCTTTGGCACAGGTTAACATTAATGGTATCTAGTTCAGCGCCCGATATTTGCAAGTTCGGTGAGACGAGTAAGATTTGATGTATCTTATTTTAGAAGAGAACCGCGAAAGACACGTAATTATAGGATATTTTAATGATTTGTATGTTGGATGTAGGATATATATGACTATAGATATGGGTATGGGTATGGGTATTGGTATTGGGTATTCTCAGGCTGGTTCAAGCGATGGAGTTCAGGGGATGAGATGGTACACACTTAGATCGATAGAATCGGAAGGGTTAAATCGGACGCGCAAAATGGGAATCAATAAAGTGATAGAATTTTCTACGATATTTGCGAGGCATATACCCTTTTCAACTTGAGATATCTTTAGCCCCAAGTTTTATATTGAAGCAGATAAGGCCGCTTTTGCGGGCAGGTGAGTTGCGACAGGCAAGTTTAGCCTCCCCCAACCCCAAAAATATTTGCTTAGGTAACGTTATAGCTTGTCTCATAAACCAAGCACTGACCGCAAAGATATATGGGACTCCTCTTACTAATACAGCCTATCTATTGCATATCATTTCTCTTCTCAGATAAGGCTCTGCTCTTATACTCCGACTTCTCGAGCCCCTTTTGAGATGGCTACGAATACGAATAGGGAGCGATCAGCTTTCGACCCTTTCAGGGCAGTCACGGGGGGCAAGCGCAGTGCATTAATGCCGCGACCCTTCATATCTAGTGTGATCCTTGTGTCACGATAGTAGCAGCTTTACCACAAAATGATACAAACTTAGTCAGGTGTTTTGTTTGGGTTTAAGTTCAGGTATTTAAGGTGTGTATCCGCGAACTAGACGGCTAGCCTGGCGCCTCAAAGAAGAAGAGGAAGAAGGAAGAAATGGAAAAGAGATATAGAAATAAAAACAAATCCCCAAAAAAGTAACTCCGAAATTCGGCTCGTACGCCAAAATTTGCATACAAGACAGATGTAATCAAAAGTCGTAACGCATAACTCAGAAAATTAGCTTGTATCAGTCGTGCTCATAATGGCTTGTCTCATTCCACCGGTCTAGCTTAGAACTGCCCTCATGTACACTGCTACTACTCCTCGCATTACCGGAGATGTGAGCCTCGCACGGTAACGCTAACGAAATTCTCTCCTCGCGGTCTATTCTCATAACTTCCTTCAGATCCATGATTCTCTCCACGACTACCGTACTATTCTTCCGGTTGTATTCGCAATTACTACCGGATCCCTGCAGATCCATCTCGATGTTGTCGGTAGAGTACCCCCATCGCGTCAATTGGCCTGAAGCTTCTCTAGTCGATAACCTTTGCACACCTTCTATATCATCACTAGGACTCCTGTAAGAATGAGCGTCATGAATTGTAGTCTCGTATACGTCGTCGAGTTGCGAACCGAGGTTTGTTGTGCATTTCAATCTTGAGTCGGTCAATCTGACCGCGAATATCTTTACAGCCGGTGCGCAACAACACAGCATGCCCAGGATAACTTGAACAAACAAGAATATCACGACCACCCCAGCGTTATCTTAAACCCATTAGCCAAGTTATATCGATAATTAAAGAAGGTTGATTCCACTCACAGGTGATATCAGGGCTACTCCCCGCCTGATCCAGCTGACTGAACCGTAGGCTTTCAACGATACACCCACTGCATAAAAACCACCACAGTTAGTAATCAGGCACACTGAGCATGCGGAATTGATACTTACCCGCCACCCATCGCAAACATGCCGATACTCTGAAGCTTCTTCGTTTTTGTAATATTTATCCTGATTACCAGAACCGCAGGTATCACGAAAATGGCAACGTCAATTGCGAGCCCGAGTGCAACAAGCGTGTATCCAACCGCAGGATTCATGCAAGTGTATGTCAATGTATCAGTAGACCAGAGGCTGTTGACAGGAGTGCATCGAAATGTTGAGACAAAAGTACCGATGGTAATTTGAATAATATTGAAAGGGATCAGGCCGGATGTGATGACGTAGGCGCATCTGGAAGAGGTTTTGGCAAAGCGTTGGATGAAGAGGAGGAGGGAGGTGCGAATCGTGCCGAGGGCAATACAAAGCGGGATCTGCATGGCATCTAGGGCATGCTGACATTAATATCTTGAACTTGAATCGCGGGACTCTAAGTGTCGTTATTGCTTACACAGTGTCTGTAGTTCTCGACGTTAGCAAATGCGCGGGTTATCCGGTGAAATGAAAAGTTAGAGGCTGGTGGCCATACCTTCATCAGTTTGACTATATCGTCGACGCCCACACCTTGATCGATATGCGACCCCAGTCCGTAGCTTGTCGCAACGATCATAGCACATGCTATTCCCATGCAGCAGGTCTATATGTTAAATTCCTACATTAGATCAATGTATTTAGGGTGTACGTATAGAAGTTATACGTGCGAAAGACTTGTCAGAAGAGAAGAACACATACATAAGACGGCCCGATCACCAGCCAATCTTCAAGACGTAATTGTTGATTCGAGTATTTCGTTCGCGTGAACAGGCGAATAGCGACACCTAATGTACATAACACCATCGCCACGACAGCGATCGCAATCGTAGTGCCTATGAGATCTGATGGCATGCTGGATGTTTCCTGCTGAAATCAGGTTGCTCCTTTGAACCATTTCCCACCTAAAATTTTTAAAGTTTGAGGCTGTTACTCTTCGAGATGATTGGTATAGATTTCGTCTTCGGGCCTGTGCTACCGTACTAAAAGTTGATACTATTTGCAGATTTTGTGGGGAAAGGAGGTCAGGGGGGAAGGAGAGGAGGTGAAAAGGCTAATGTTTAATACTGCCACTTATGAAGTCACCCGCGTGCGGCAACCCCAGCTAGGCATACTCGTTGAGTCCGAATGTGACACAAGAAAATTAGCAGCCGAGAAGCTGACGAGAAAACGGGGGGCGCCTTGGCCATACCACGGACTCCCAAATAGTGTTGTCAAAGCACAGAAACATGCCCAATCAGTGCGATGTTAAAGTGGGCACCGGAGGCCCTTGGTGGAAGTGGATTGGATGTTGCACACAAGATCCCGGATCACGAAACGTTAAATCTAGTTAGTGCTTTGTAATTTCAAGTCATTCTTGAGAGGTCAAATGTGGATGAGGCTGTCATTTCGAGGTTAAATACGAGCCATCAACAAATTTCCAGAATGTCGATTCCACCGGCTGAAATTTGAAACTATTGTTCCGGGGCCACGGCTCCGGAATGGTCTTGAAAGAGCGAGATCCGCTCCTGAGCCCGAATATTGGGCTGACTGCAAGTGAAAGGTCCTGCTCTGCCAGACTGGAAAATGCACACCCTTTAAAAATCCCGCCGGAAGTGGCATTTGACCATATGTCAACAATCCCGATTTAGATTAGTGCAGAGAGTGTTTTCGAATGCCAAGTGTAAGTTCTCGTATTACCATCGCTGGTGTGCACTTTTGTCCTGCCGCGACTATTGAAATGTGATATCTTCATTTTGCTTTGACCTCATTTACGTAACCTCCGGCCTCGTTATAGCTTTCGGGAAGCGAAACCAAAGAAAAATATTCCGGAACCGAAACCCGACTAAGCTAGGGTCGGAGGTCAGGCCGAACACCACAACGATTGCATCAAAGAAAAGGCCCGTGCCAAAAAATACTCTGAAAGCCGATATGCCCCCGCTGTGCTGCCCGTTGGCTATCAGTTCGAGAAGGCTGAGAAAGATCTTGAATTAAAGCAGCGGTCTGTAGAGATTATATTAAGAACCAAATTGCCCCCTTTCCCGTTTGAGTAGTCTCCAAACTAGCATCTCTCTTAACACATCGTTTGAGAATGCCCTCGAGACCAGTTCGTGTCCTGCTGCTTTTTCATATCGTGAACTCTGCGGATCTATTAGTAGAGTAAAAACAAGATATTTTCCGTTTTCTTACTCGGCCCTCCGCGATTTGGAAAAGGAGAAACGAGATATCCAATAACGAGGACTGTTTCTTATGTTTTTCCGTAAATAAGTGCAAGGCGAAGAGTCTCATATCAAGGGAAGAAATATTTCCACGAGCCTCCGGCCCTACGACATCGTCTATAATCAACGTCATAACTTTAAATTTTATCCTACAAAGATGCTAGCTTACGACGCTGCAGTGAAACCGTCTATTTTTATCAGCGAATATGGCATATTATTTGGCCTTGTAAATTTATTGATTTATAATTTACTATGAAATTGCTTTGTCCTGTGGAGAGATGATGTTGTGGAGTGCAAAAGTCTCGAATAGGGTATAGCTGCGATATGTTGTGCGCATGTGCTACATGGTTAGATTAAAGTTGTATGACAGCATAGTAGAAGCCTTATGCATATTGAACTAGTTGAAGAGACCAGGAGCTTCGCAGAAAGGTTGAAAAGTGTTGGAACTATTCAAGGCGGTAGGATGCCGGCGTTGCGAGACCTAACCTAGGCATGGAAGGAGAAGTGCATGCAATTGCAGTTTCAATTAAACGTGCTATAACTGTGTTCGGTGACAGAAAGCCCCAGGTTCTCAGCACGAATTTGCGGAAAGATGCACCTCCTTTGGGTATTTCTTGTATCATCAAAGACGAATTGTATCACGAGTCAAAGGACCAATCGCAATCATGCGCCAGCACCCCCGAGAATGGCAAATCGCAGGACCAATAACTAAGTGAGAAAATATCCAGGGGTGATGCAATCAGCTACAAAATAATTTAGGGTTGTCCCTCAGGAAGGTTCACGAAACAGCAGCGATTAACTGCGCGGCCCCACAGAGGGTGTTCTCCCGGTTGACCAGCTCAGGTTGTTACAAATTTAACATGACGCCAACCTCACCGCGCCAGGCTTGCCAACCAGCCAGGCCGGATCACACTGATTTGGCGAAACTTCCGCAATGATAACCTGGCTTGTCGACACAAAAAGCAAGCCTTCGACCAGACCTGGGAAGAGGAAAATGTGTTGCATGTTGTTGGGGCCCTCCATTGGTAGGTGATGCCTGGAATATGTCGTCAAAGGAAAGTTGGCCTTTCGCTGATCTAACTTCCCTCACTAAACGTACCGATGCCCCCTCTTAATCCTCATCTTCCTGCCCCTCTCCACAATCTCTACCGCTTAACCCGTTCGGAAGCACGTCCAGCTTCGGTCTCGGTTCGGATACACCCACCCGCCCACAATCCCAATATCCGGTTATTTCCTCGATCGCTAGTTTTTATCAAGAACGAAATGAGCCTCTATAAGTGTAGCGTCTCCTTCAAACTCACCACTCTGGCATCTGCTTGTGCGTTTGATGGAAGTGGCCCAACTGACGATACCCGGGAGCTCGACTATATATAGATCAAAGTCTGGGATCTGCTGAGTGTTTGTTCGAGCGTGATGAGTTCCTGAATAACCTCGAATCTCCGCCGTCTGGATCTCGGTGCACCACAGGTGGGTGATGAAGTATCTAAAGGCTACCGTCATGGCCAGTCCAGATCACTAATCTGCTATGCGTATGTACAGATGTGGGATACCAGGACTTATTCACCTCCCATCACAGCTCCGAAGAATTTTTTTCATTCTTAGATAATTGCAGACTTACTACCGCGTCGCAAAATCAGATTCAAACGACTGTCGACCCATCTACTATTGAGTTACCTCGTGAGAAATTCATCTATGCAACCTCTGAAGCAATCAACCAGGTGTTCCCTCAGCCTTGCCCATCCCCAGTTCACACGAGCTTTTCACCACAGCCCCCATTTTCTCAAGTAGCTATCCCTGCTGCCATCGTCAAGGCTCAGACACCTAGGACTCAACATTCCCATCCATTTATATGCCCCAAAATCCAACCCTCAATCGCACAGCCCTCGTCGAACAACCCAGTTCAGCCCACTCGCATAGCAAGAACACCTTCTCGTATCTACCCTTGTACCAAATGCCACTTTACCACTCCTAATCGTAAAACACTCGGTTCCCATATGCGCCACACGCATAACTTATCCGGGTTCTAGTGCATGAGTTGTGAAATTCATGTTACTCGACACGATAATCTTAAAAGCCATCGTAGGTCCTGCAAGGGACAACAGCCGCTGGCTGTCAAAGGATCTCCCACTATTGCCCCCCTCCAAAGCTCATATATTGCTATGCCGCGCGGGAGACTAGCTCGGGTAAACTATCTCGATTTGCAAAGTCTGTCTCCTTGCCTTCAACTGAGACATCGTATCTGGAGCAGTCATCACCGACGATCGAAGACTCCGTCCCGGCGATCTTAAATACCACTCCGTATGCAACCCAACCTTTGAATCAGTAGACAGATGTCGACGGTTCTTCCGCATTGAGTGTTGATGCCAGTGATAGCCCACCTTATAACAGTACCGAGCCCTCTCAACCTGTGGACCAGTTAATCGCAGAGAATAAACTCTTGAAAGGGCAGCTTCAACGAACGAACCAGATCTTACAACGAACCGAACACGAACGAGATACAGTGACAAATGAACGTGACCTTTGGATACATCGATATTTCCAATCAAGAGAACCTGGAAATCGCAATCGACAACACGGGGATGCCCAGAATTACTTTAGGAGAGTAGTTGCGCCGTCGCGTCAATATGTATATCCTCCGCCCGCTTTCAAATAAAGTATCCGTGCTCCCGGTGCTCTTATTTAAGTTTTCCATTGCTCTTCAGCTTACTTGACGAGTCAACGGTAAATTTAGCGACGGTCATGTATCTTTAAGCGTACTGCAATGTTCGTTCAGAAATCTGTATTTTATGTGCATTTCGAAGTAAATACCGACTCGGAGATTCAGGAGGGGTGTTGGGCGGCAGGCGGCAAACGTGATAGGTCTAGCAGGTTCACGCAGGCAATGGAATGCCCGGCTCTATTTGACAAAATCGCGACTATCAGATTATAAGTCATTTCCAGCTTCGAACCAACATAATGCACTTTGATAAGTAAGAGGAAGAACATACTTTCGTATGTCTCATGATGCTAGAATGGAGCAAAAAGCCGGATACTTTGTTATAACGTTATCTGATGGTTAAACTAGTCTCCGATTTTATTAGTCATAAGAGTTGGAAAGATGGAGTAAGTTGTAATATTTTAAGCCTCATTATGGAGCAGGCTAATGATTGAACTTTAATTGAGACGGTCCCGAGACGGCTTGGCCTGGAGCTGATGAAAAGTTCGGTGTACCGGACCAGTCGCAAGGCTGTGCGCCATCGAATGTCGGGGCCTATGCCCAAGCCTCGATCAACACTTTGCGGTGCGTTGCATAGCTTTTTACAGTGTTACACAAACTTTCACTGGACAAACATCTGAGACTTCGCAAGGGTCTTCCACAAACAAACTTAAAACCCGCGTCGCTAGATGTACGCCTAGTCGGATAACCACGTGCCTCTCGAAGGCGGTTTTGTGCAACATGAGCCAGTCAAGGTCTTAGAGAGGTATAAGACTAGAAACGAGGTGTATCATGCACTATCCATAGCTATGCGCTATAGTTTTATGTCGTTAATGGCGAGTGGTCAGAGCAAGGATCCAGAAAACTATGCTACGGCCATCCACTCAAATCTTAGTATATACTTCATAATATTTCTTATTACCAGGCTTCTGGTAAGCTAGCTACATATAGACTGCTAGCATTAACAGGAACTCCATTTTCCCGTCTTGTTTTGTAACTCTATGGTTCTCTAATTCTAGGTCACAACATCTTGATCTTGAAAGCCTGAATGAGCTATACACGTGCCGTAGCGCGACCTAGGCTATGCTAAGTGAGAGAGAGTTCGGTTCACGAGACCAACGCTAGCTGATAATATCCATCTTAGAATCAAGTAGTCTGCGCGTCGAGTCCAGCTGGAACCATCGCGTAACTCACAGCAAAAGCGCCTTCGAGCTTGTTCGTCGGTCTCAAAATCGGTTTAAAATCGCACTACAGAGGTGAAAAGAAGGATATACACTATCAAACATTGACTATCGATTAGAGTATAGAATCTGAGGTTCAAGCACGAAAGACTGGAAAGTTCAGCTTGCGATAGTCTTAGGACACTGTCCGCGAGGCCTGGAGTTTGTGACGTCACCACCTGATCGATTTGCATTTAAGGATGGTCGCACCTCTTGGCCGATTGACCTATAAGGCTTTGGATGGATAGCATTATGAATAAATTTTATTAGTTTGAGATGGATACGCTTCGGGGAGCTCACTGCTTGCTTGCGTCTTTCCATCAACTTTAGGTGGTCCTGGACCCGAGACTCAGTCCTAGATATTGAAGGTTTCCCCAGATAGAACTTAGGATACGTATAGACTTTTTCACAATGTCGGACTGCGGTGCACTGGTGCTCCCTGTCATGTATTACACATGGAGATTTATGGCTAGCTGGGAACGGGGACCTGCAGCCTCGATCAAGACCCTCGAAATGAGCCAGTGTTAACGTCAGGCCAGGGTAAGGAAACATGCTCTTGGCCCTTTGATGTGCATGCAGTTTGTTCTTTTAAATGCAAAAGCACTTGAGACTGAAGCTTGCGCAATTGCGGAGCCGCAAAATTGCTATGCCTGCATCTACATATCTTCTTTTCATTTTTCATTTTTCATCATAAATGGCGCTACACACTAGTCTCGTTGAGTATTAGTCTCCCTGCGAGGCTTGGCAGTAGCATCAAGCAATAACGAAGCGACTATGGTAATTTCGATTTCGGGGTTTTGAACCAAATAGCTATCAACTGATAAACTCGGGAAATGCGAGGTTGTTAGGAATGACCACACTTTATGAATTTCAACCCCGGCTCAGCAAACCGCGTTGAAAACGCCAAGTCATTTATTGTTGACCGGATCAGCCAACCAGCAGCGCGCTGAGTCCTATCCTGAATCCTGAATCCTAAAGTCTAGAAATAAGATCCAAGCTGCTGCAGGCGAGCATTCTCGACGACGTTGACCTTCTGAGTTTTGATACAGAGAAGGGGCTGCAGGTTTCTGCTGGCAACCCCTTCGAACTTCTCTATATTTTTTTCGAAGTTTCACTTCCCTTTTTGTCTAGACTAATTTTACTCGGTAGTTTCGGTACTGTAATCCACTAGCTAGCCAGAGGTAGTAATATTTGAATTTAGGGATGTGATGGATTTGGCTCACGGCTGAGTTCCTCAATAAGATTGATATGTCTTGCGTTTAGATCAGGGCCCTGTTTTTGGTCGTTGTCCGGAAAAGGCTGGCGTGGCTTCAGTCGGTGCAATTGCCTTCATTTCATCATTCTACAATAAATATACTGATCAAGGTATCTAGCACGGAAGCTCTATCTTATATATATATGTATATATATATTCCTTCTTTCAAATACTTTCCCTGGTATAAATCTCTACTCAATTGATTGTTGTTACTTGTCAGTATCATTGTATCCGTAAGTTTATACCTCATACTTTATTTATTTAAATCTTCATACATCCATCATGATATCACCTTCTAAAGCAATATGGTTAAAGCTGTTCTAGATATTTTAATCGAACGCCGGAGGCCAGCAGAACTAAGCTTACAAACAGGGAGCGACTCACCAGACCATTTATAGACCAAATTTCGGAATCGATTCTAGTGGGAGACGCAGTACTGTTACAGACACCATCGTCGAACACCACTTTGTCATTTTTCACGTTTAATCCCAGCCTTGGTTATCAAAAAGTAGTCTTATATCCTATCAGGCACTGCTAGGAATAGCAGTGGATGAGAGGGTATAGATATATAGCAAGAAAGGTATGGAATATTTTCTTATAATCTACTATCACTGGCGGGGAATCTATGGAAACATATATCAGGGGATCCCTGGTCATGATAACTCCTCAGATCTCCGTGGATTTCGATATGCAAGTGTATTTTCCTTCCTTGGCGGAATTCGGAGAGATGCTAGCTATCAAGCCATTCTACCGATGTGGGGTGTGAGCCTGGGAGATCCGCACTATGTTATGTCTGATTCATAGCTGGGGATGGCGCTGCACCGCCTAGTCTGGAAGCCTCCAGCTGGTCCGTAAGGTTTTGGGAAAACTCGGTCCCGATCCCACGGCCCGACCTGTCAACGTTCCTGAACCGACTGTCCCAATTTCCTACAGTCAGAGCGCTTTATTTTGCGTTTACGCAACCAGCCTCCGATACGGGTCCTTTGGAGACCATGGAGTGAGCGCTCATCAGTGCTCTTAGCTACAGCGCAGCTATAATTCTTGGGCAGATTTGTTGATTTCCTACTTGGCCTTGGCCAGTCGGCCTGGATTTGTTTCGTCAAAGACAAGCCTGGATTGAAATCCTTTGAAACCTTTTGTGTTGTGCCGCGGATTTGGCTTCTTGGCCTAGCTCCGGCTTCATCACTATGGCTACTAGTGAAAAGCGAACGCGAGGGGAAAAAAAAGATAAATCCCCAATGAAGTCTACAGCACTGGATAGCTGCAGCGGCGATTTCTTTCTCTAGAAAATGTTCTCCTTCAGCTGGGTAAAGAAGAACCTTGAGCCTTAAAGCTCCTTAATTCGTTATCTGGGCTCAAGAGCAATATCTCGTGGAATACCATGGGTTCCAACAAATTTAAATCCCCTCAGAACCCTTCGTTCAAAAAGGCCTATGATGGTATGCCGCTCTTTACACTATATCGGACGAGTTTCTCAGACGTTGTTAATCTCAATCCGAACTTACACGAGGTTCCACAGTGGAAAAACGGCGTGAACAAAGCTAGCTAACTGGTCTTATCAATGTGATATAGTAACCTCCAACGGAGTTCGAAACGACGGGAAACACCAGGGTCAACAGAACACTGGTTGGAGCATTGACATCCCCAATCCCACTGACCGGGAGCCGCAACCGAACACGGGTTACTTTCGCACACCCTCGCATGGTAAGCAATCCAGCACCTATCTGCGCAATGAATGTTCATCAAGGGACTTGAATAGGCAAGCTAATGCCCTCCGGATCTGGACTGTCTTGCAGACATAGACCCTCAGCTTCGGGTTTCCGGCGACACTCATCCACCTCCTGTCAATCTCGACGATTACCTTAACCCTCAGTTTCTAAGTCCCGACGGCAACTGGCAATTTCCCGCAGCCGTCCCTCCACAGCCGCCTCAACAGCCATATCAGCATCTTTGGCAAGAAGAAAGATCAGAAAGCAGAGTTGAGGTTCCAGAGACAGTAGGGCAGCAACAACAGCCCTCAACCCTAAGATCAAACGCTCCTATCAGCCGAAACCGAAACCGAAAAACTCATCGGGTCTGTCCCAAGTGCGGAGAAGAATTTCCCAGCGCTAGAAAATACGGCGATCATCTGGGTCAGATCCACAACACCAAGGCCTTTGATTGTGACGTTAACAACTGCAACAAGGGATTTACCAGACGTGAGGCTCTGAGAAATCATAAAAGGTCCCATCCACAAAGACCCGACAATCATCGTACACGCTCACACGAGCCCTCGCTTTTATCCTCGACAAATCCTTCGAATTCAAAACGAGTCAACATAAATAGTCTGAGCCCCTCGCATCGCATGGCATCTGTGGCATCTGTGGAAACTTCCAACAGTCAAATCCTCAACACAGCCAGATCCGACGTCTCCAGCTCGCTATCAACAGCGTCTTCCCCCATCGAAATGTCATCTATGCAGGAAAGCCCCCGGCGTTTGAGAACCCGCCCTAGCTATCTCGATAACCCGCCAAATACCGCCAATAACACGGAATTTAAACTAAGAAGAAGGATACAGGATTTGGAAACCAAAGTAGAGGAAGCCGAAAAAATTCTTGCGAACCTTTCTACGAAAAACTCTGAGCAAAGATATACGATCCTCAAGCTTGAGAAGGAGAATTTTAGATTGACGGATCAAGTGGGTAAACATTGTCTCGAAAACCAAACTCTCCGCAATTCGTACGGTAAGCACAAGAAACAGCGGCAGTTCTGATACAGCCTCTGCCTCCAAATTTTGTAGTAAGTTGAGGGAAAGAAAAGATATTCGAGTATTATAGCCTCATAATCGTTTCTAATTCAGACTGATAAGATCATTTGCTCTCTTCATTATATTGTTTTGTGTTTCTGCGCATTTTGTTTTTTCTTGTCTGATATCGTGGCGTATAAGACCTTGTACCTACCACAGAATATTCGTCCGAGAAATCGAGTATTTGTCTAGATCTGTCATTTGAGCTGTTGATGTGCGACTTGTTTCTTTGGAAAACCCATAGCGATTTTATTACTTAATGTACAGCGTCTTCAGTTTAGCATGCAGATTGTCAGAGCGGGTATGTATATATTACCTATGTATACATTACCTACGCATCCAATAAGCGGAATGAACTCTCTCTGAAAGTCTAGCGTAGAAATTGTTGCACCTTTCGTAATTTCCTACGGTTTGAATACCACCACCAAAGGTGTTTCTTACTTGACGTATTCCTATAGCGTAAAGACCATAGACAGGTGCAAGTAGCTAGGAACCAGGTGTGTAGAATGATATCTGGTATTGGTTCACTATGAGTCTAAGTCCTGCTTAGGCCTTGGCTTCGTAGGACAACGATAGAATTCAGGACTGACCGTACAGGGGTAACTATTCCCCGCGAATACGATTGCTCAAGTACTCGCACCCATACTAAATGTCGTATCAGACAAAGTATTTGTTTTATGTACATCGCTTCGTTCCCTCTCTCGTTGAGCAGAGCTCCATGGTGAAGTTCGTCCTCGTGATTTCGATTGAGCGGTTCAGATCTATAGAGTTAAACATTTGTTCTTTGTGTGGTTAGGCTGGTCTCGTTGCACAATTGCACAAGGCTGGCAAATACACTCAACACAGGATTCCTAACAACAAAAAAGGTAGCAGCAATTAGCTGATCTAACTCGACTCACCAGCAAGACCGGGACGAATCGAGTTCTCAGGACAGTGCCCTTGGATCCTAAATCCTCACAGTACTTGGGTGGTAAATTTTTTGCCACAGCTCGGTAGTTCACAGAGAAGGATCTGGAGATGACGCAGAGCATGGAGAATTCCTGAACCAAGGTTTCTTAACTTGGCGCCTGAGTCGTTGTATTGCATGCAAAATCGATACCGCCCCATATCATATATCATATAAGATCCAAACTTTAAGTTTTTAATTATAGAGTCCTGAGCCACACCGCCAATTTTAAAAATGCTTCCCCGTAACATAACTATTAACTAATATAAAAACAAGGACTGTTGTCAGTCACACAAAATACAAAGCCCCCCAAAACCCCCAAGTGGAGAATAAAGGGAAGCCGCCTGCATAATAAGACTGCGACAATCTCCGTTACTGAGCCCGCGTTCACGTAAATGCTATCAGGATCGCTTTACAATTCTGAGAAATTAAAATTGGTGGCTAACATGTTACTAATACAGTCTCGGAACTAGAAATCACCAATAGTCGAATCACGACCACGCCACAACAACACCATTCGGCACACTTGTCACGACCCGACAGCCTTTCAAGATCTTAAGATGTATTGTGTCTTCACTGATCACGACACCCTAGAAACGTGTCAACGAGTTTTCCGGGTTGTTAGCATACTAGATATAGAAAAACTTTACAAAACGTGGACATTAATACTGGTACCAATATACTTACCACTCGAATCCGGTCAAATCGGTGCGCAGATAGAGCCGGGAACTTGAATTCGATAAATTTTGCTGGTGACGCCGTGGATGGGTAATAGGTGGAACGTTACGGAGTCAATGCAGATATCAGAAGGCCGAGACTAGCAAGAATGGCATCAGTTAGCCTTGAGGCCAGGCGCTGCTAATGGAATGGCAAGACCTAGAAACAGGCTTTAAGTATAGAATATCAGCAAGCCGGCCAAGGAAAAAGCAATAAGCCCCGGATTTTGGGCTTCGCAGCGACGGATTTTGGGATTTTAGTCGGAAAACAACACGGCGTGTTGTTTCCGTACCAAAATCCTCGCGGTTATTTAGCCTTGAAGACCAAGCGGACTTCGTGGGCCTGGTCTCAAGGCTAACAGTCGTTGCTTGTCTCGTAACCACTGCGTTGCCCCAACACAATATAGGTCGACGTTGTCTTAAGTCTCTTGATCAGCGCAACACATTCTGGTCCTGAGATTGGGATTCTGCCTTCTCAGGAAGGGATATCCCGGGATATCATGCGTAGGATGAAATCTATTCCTGTCCTTTAACCTCTCCATCATTTGGTTCAGCAGGCACGCCTACAATTTTACAACTCTACAATTTCCTTCAATTGCTACACAGGCTTCTTCCTCAATGGCCATGGCGTCTCCCAAGCCAGTCTTTAACTGTGATTTTGACTTGTCTGAATATTATGTGGATTTTCAGTTCCCTGATAACGAGAAGACCGGAAACTTTGTGCGCAGTGTCTACGGTATATATACCTATCTAGGTGGTTCTGATTTTTTGTCAGGAAGACGCGCTTCCAAGACGGTTCAGTATCCCATTGTCATGTAAACCAAACTCACATTTTCATCGAATATCAACAGATGAGTTCCCAAACCTTCTTCTCGATCCTTCTACCGCAACTTTCCAAAATACAAGCCCTGAAGGTAAGTTGCCACTCATCGCCTTAGAAGCATCTCTAGACACTAATAAATGCTTTGACGTCTTTTTTCCTTCTCTGGCAGATCTTGATCAATATCTGATACATGCCGGTGCATATTCGCCCATTTTTTCTGCTACAAACGCGGCGCCGACAACTGTTCCAATAATACTTGATGACCCACTTGATCTTCATCTGGATGCAATAGCTTCGCCGAGCTCTAACAAAGCAAACGCCGTCGTACCATTCCGTTCGCGATACAAGTACAGCAGCGGGTTCCGTCCGCAGAACGCAAAGTCCAAAAGTATAGAGCCACGGTTTAGAACACGCAAAGGCCTCAACATCTATTTTTGCGACAAATGTCCAAAAGATTTCTCAAACCTCAAGAGATATGGCGAACATATGCGATTCTCCCACAATATATTACCTTTCAAATGTCGATTCTGCGACTACCGAGTCGGAAGACACGATAACCTCAAAAGCCACGAAAAATCATGCAAGGGGATACAAGCATCAGTAGCTAAGCATCTTGCTCTCACCCCCCCCTCCAACCTTCCCAGCGCCTCCACAAAGCAGGAGAAACGTACACGAGTCAGCACTTTGAGCCTCCCAAGAAGCATATCCCCTTCCGGAACCGATAGCTCCAAGCGGACAACGCCACCCTCTACCCCGAAGACTGATAGAAGCTCCACCAGCCCAGAACTCTCAGTATGCGATAGCGATAACGACAGCCCAGAATCTGGCCCGGTAAAGTCCGAAATCAAAGCCTTGAAAAGGGAACTACACAAAAGCAGGGAGGAATTGCGCAAAAATCGAGAGGATATTAAAGCGATGAGAGTTGAGCTTGATGAAACAATGGAGGAGTGTAACGTATGGAGACGGCAATACCTTCAGCTGAAGCAGGGCGATAAACGCCATCAAGTCCCCCTCTAAGAAGAATAGAAGCTTGTCTTAGTGCCAGACCTAGCTTGTCTCGTAAACCAAACACTAACCGCGAGGGTCTAGTTTACGGGTCCAGGTCCTTTACAACTCGTTGCGTTGCTTTGAGGTGAAAACGTATGAGCCCAAGACAAAATAGCTCGAAGAAATAGCTCCGGACGTAGCGAAAAACTAACAAGTGTATTCGTTCTGTTATCACCTTTCTTCTTCCAGATTGTTGTCCTCTGTTTTTGCTTTAGTATATATGTATTCCTTATGGTATTTCAGTAGAGCTTGACAAGTGGCACCATATTCTCCTCCAAAGCTAAAAGCTGCGTGATCTGTTAGACTACTTGTTCCAAAGGCTTAGTAGCCCAAATTTGCAAAGCTGGGCCAATCCGTATCGGCGTTCCAGTTCATATGCATATGATATCGATGTGTTGTGGTTCCGTTTTTTGATGTCCGAAGCGCTTAACCCATGATCGAACCAAAACTTAAGCTAACGAGCCAAATTGGTCAGGGCAGTATTCAAGTTTGTACGAGTGGCACATGAGATGAGAATATACAAAAGCGGTTTTCAATCCATCGGACACGCAATATCAAAGCTCATGGATTCGCTGCAAATCCTTGTTATAGAGATTCTGGGAGACCGATCATTGATACTATGCATGGTGAAAACAGTAAAAATCTTAGCCGACCTTCTAGCTCTGTTCACGTGCACTTCAATTGGTGCGACGAGTTGTGAAAACAGCCAAACTGGTGACGGCCGGGTCTCAAGTGACCCTCCGGTGACGCCTAAGGGCTAGCCATGCTATCTCGGGTTAACCAGTTGTCCCTTCAGATTCTACATTAAAAGATAGAATCACGAGCAGTTGCAGCAGCTCATAAACAAGCTAGTCCTTATTGATGTCAGATGCTTAGGTAAAAGACTCCAATCGGCTGGCTCAAAGACACCTGTTTGATCCTGGACAAAAGGAACAACCCATGATAATCATCTGGCTGACACGCCCGGGTCCTTGATCTCGTAGCTTCGGTTTTTCAAACGGCAGGTTGTAACACTAGATTGTGTCTACCCAGTCAGATTACTCTTACACAATCAAGCCAATTACAATAAAATTCACGTTGCAATGAATAGTACGGCTTGAATATAAGTATTAGTAGCCTTGTTATTGGTTAAGCTGTTACCTACGTGTGCAATTGTATTCATCGATATCCTGGATTCAAAATTTACCAAATTCTGGTCTTTGCTTTCCTCCCTTATTATGTAGCCTCGGAACAGCTACGGCGAAACAGGACGCTTGCTCAATATGCCGGCAGTGGTGGCTAACGTGTCTTCAGCTATGCCGGCATAAATTTGATGTACAGCTGACATAGAATAATGATCGAGTTAGACTGGTGATAGTTGACGCTGAGGCCTTGCAGAATTTGTTGAAACGCATAGCCTGTGCAGGAAGGACCTTTCCAGGATCAACACAGGATTAAAGGATCAAAGGACCTTTTGTGAAGCAAGCAGAGAGCAACGCAAATTGAGGAGGACAGGGCTCAAAGTCCTGGCAGTCTTGTGTTGATCCCATCAGTTGGACCGAACTATTAGCCAGAAGATGTTTAAAAAGCTCCTCGTTTTTCTTCCATTCGTTAGAACCATTCTTCGGTCAAACCTCTTTTCTTTAGAACCACTTTTCTTTGGACCTGACGTACCTTGAATAAACCCGTCCCTAATAAGTGAATAGTATCGCGGACTATCAGAAACTCTTTCTTTTTAACCACTTACTTCCTAGCTACTTTTTAGAGTTACTTTTCTTATCTTCTCACCAAAATTTTTTGAATATCGAGGATCAGATCTCTAAATCCGGGCTGCGGCTACCGCTGAGCATTTCTGGCGTTAAAGCTTCATCAGATAAATTCCATTATCACGAAGTACAGACGACGAAAACAGAGCAAGTTTACCCATGAAGTTACTGGTCGAATGAAGCTCCTGCAATTAATTAGCGTCGGTTGACGGCAGCTTATATTTGTTGACCGAGATTTATATCGATAAGTATATTTTCTATTGCCATCGCGCAGATCCAATCTAGTGTTCGAACAGGCATGTCAAATGCTGACGGCCAGTAGACATCTACTGTGAAAGAACCGTACCAGCATAGCTAGGAAACAATGTACTATAGGTGTATTTGTAGACTATCTTCCAAACACTCACACAATTATAATAGAACATTGACACGAAGTTTCGGTTGAAGTTGCTCTCTCATCTTAAAAAGCGGATAATCTCTGGATGGTGTATTACAGCTAAAATGGATTATAATCATCAGTAGTAAATCCCACACCAAAATCTACAGAACCTAGTAATAGTAAATGGGCAACACAGGAATATCCCTCCTTGTGGTGTTGTCGGTCCAGCTCGGTTTCGAATTCCTTAATTCCTAGCGTGTCCGTAGCACTGCCCACCTTAATGTCGACTGCGCCAGCAGAAGGAAAAGTTTCCAGGAAATAAAGGACCCAAGGCTAGCCTTGTGGTAATTAGCCTCTTGGTTCAGGACTCGGACGCCAACCGATCTGAATAAATACGTGGATAGACAGCTTTGCTGATTTGTAAATTATCAACTCCTATCCATAAGTTCCAGAAGCCTTGATATAGCTTAAGTCTCGTATATGTACCAATATATCTGCTTTCCATTTTTCCGTGGATTGTCTGCTTTCGTTTAGTCAACAACGTAAATATTCTAGATCTGCAGCGATGACGAACTCTTATAGTCAAAACACCATCCGTGATTTTGGTGGTGAGGAAACAAACTCGCCGGGTTATGATGGTAAGAAGCAACTTGTAGAACCTTCATGACAATCAGCTAAAAGGCTAATCAATCAATCACATTCGTTCTGTTAGAAGCATTCACCGGGGACTTGATACTGTCTGACGTGGAACTGGAAGCTCTGCTCGAAACCCTTCATGGGGCTCGAGAGCCGCAAAGTTCAAACGATAAGTGGGGTCAGCTCCATCCTCATACGTGGGCAACAGTTTGCTTGACCATCAAACGGCTGACGAAAACATAGGTACCCCTGGAGGTTTTGATGTAGACTCTCGACTCATCGACGGGAGATGGACTTCTATACTTGTTAGCCCAGCAAGATCCAGTGTTCTCCTCAGCCCTGACGCCCAACTGGAAGATGGGTATCACATGACAGACGCCTTACCTGACCGTGTTGCAATCAATAGCCAAATCACCACCGCCCAACCCCCTTTCCATACTAGTCAAGAACAACATCAGGTACTCGGCGTAGTTCGTTCAGACGAAGAGCGGTCTCCTTTAAGTAACAATAATGGGCGGGCCCGCAGAGGGTCTAGATCTGAAGTCTATACCTGCCCTGATTGCTCGAAAACCTTCACCAACCAAAGGAAATACGGAAACCATACATGGAACGCTCATGAGAAAGCAGCTTTCAAATGTGATCATTGTGAGAGCCCTATCACAAGACGTGACAACCTACCTGCTCATTACAAAATTTGTAAAGCACTAGTAAGGCACGCTGCCAGGCTTTCTCATCCCAGTACTCCAAGGTCTCCTAACACCGCACCACGGCCCAGGGTGCGCCGGGTTAGCGCGCGGACCCTGCAACCTGATACAACGACCTTCGTGGTACCATCTCCAGGCCCTAGCCCGAGTCAGGTAGCTCCACTCTCTGGTACTGCAATTCCTGGGCCTGCTTTGTCACCTCAAACTTTATTGGGGGTGTCACCTATGGAGGAGGCAGATGTCGAGAACAGTCAAGCTTCAACGAGTGAGGCTGGCACTATCGATGCTACAGCCTTTAACATCGCAGAATTGGGGAGCCCAATGCTAGAGATTTGGTCTGAAAGCCGCTTCTGGAAGGAAGCGTGCGGGCGGTTATTCAAAGATAACGGCAACCTGAAGCAGGACAACCTCAACTTGCATTACGAGATTTTGAGTCTCAAGGAGAGACTAGCGACTTTCGAAAATATTTCTAGAGGCTAGTGATGTTTACACCTTGCTTTCGGTCTCTTGGCAGGCCTCGCTGGTATTTATTCTTCCTTTTTGCATTTACCTTACAATTATATTGCCCTTCCCCCAAGGATATGTTTCTTTTTTGTTAAAGTTTTCGGGTTGAGCCAACGGCATGCACATGACTTCTGTGGTATTATTGTTTCAAGCAAAGGGATAGATTATAGAGGGTATCTTGTCTTTCAAGTTTCACATTCATGGTTTTCAGTTGGCGCAATTAACTAGGAGTTTCGCTTTGTTTTGATTGCCATATATATCGACGGACTTATGAGCTCATTGAATGACTTATTATTTTTTTAAGGATTTGTAAATTAACGGCACACGGGTGGGTAGACTTTCGGGACGGGGTATGCGGAACCGGAATTAAGGATATTTATTTTGGAAACTATAACATATAATTAAAGAAGGATAAACTGTACAAGCTAAAGACCTGGTTCTGGATGAAGCGTTTTGCTTTCCGGGTGTTATCTCCCGAGGTCTAGCCATGAGGCTGGTAGAGATCTGAGTTGTGGAGGTTATCCTGGTGTGCGGAAGCAAGATAATGTGCACAGGTCTAAGAACCCACGACTACTGAAGATTTTCAGAGTAAGCTATTAATCGGAGCTAGTAGCTACAATTTACCAAGTAGAGAAACCTGAGTCCCTCCCCTCTGCCAAGATGAAGACAACCCCAACGGCAAAGTACGAATGTCGATTCGATTCTAGAAAGAACTGTGGGGCTACCAGTTGGAGACAACAGAAACTAAAAAGCGAAGTTTCAAGGTTTATGAACAATCCCGAAAATGCAGCTATGAGGTCCGAGGGATTGTTGATAGTTGATTAATTGGGAGTTATGTTAGCCTTTTTCGAAGCTTTCTGCTGCCCTCGACCGTCCGCCGTTATCATCCTCCTTTTTCTGGGAAAGACAATGATTCACGATCTCTAAAAGCGGGTGGATTTTGTCTTCACAGTAATCAAGATGGACTGGAGAAGACGGAACCGAAGACGGCAAGCTCATAAGATCGAGATCCTAGGGTGTTGGTTAATTTATGGTATAATTTTAAGATAGACGTAGCCTTTGACCTTGGGTTCATATAATTGGCCGGAGTACATTGATCTATATTATGACCGGGCTTTAGGCTCGGTGAAACAATGATGGGCCAGACCCAATTGCTAATGCTGGTGCCAAAGGAGCCATGACTGCAATGCAATGAGCCTCACCCTGGAATCACAACTGTGTTTGAGAGCGAAAGCTCTATGACAACACGCTTGAGTCGGGTGGCGCTGCTTTTTGCTGGACGTGCTGACTAAGAGCCTGCACAGCCGTATACAACGCAGGACCATCAGGAACAACGCAGGAAAGGAGCACCCGGCCAAAATCCAACACATCCGGGTCAGGAATCCTGCAGCAGTCCTGAATCCAGACCTGGAATCCTGAATTTCCTGCGTTGGTCGCGATTTCGCGAGCAAATGCGACTCTCTTTGCCGCAAATTGAAGTCTTGCCCAATTGGTGTTTTCGGTCAGAATGGTGGTAAAAGATAGTCTCGTTGTTGACCGCTCCACACTAAATATGGAGGGCCTCGAAGAACAGGCGGAAAGAGTAATTGATCCAATCCTCTGCGGGATGGTCAAGTCCAGATCCTTTCTGAGGGCTGCATTTTGTTGTTGTGCTGTTGGGATAGAGTTGGCCCGGCCTAAGTTTTGTTGTCACCTTTAAACAAGGGACTACCCTTTAAAGTAGAAAGTTGATTTTGCTTCAAGCGTTCAGTCTTTTACACACGAAAAAGCCAACCTCATATATCCCAAAATGCTCCACAAAAATCAAAGCGAGATCAAGCCGCCGGTCAACTCTTTGGAAGGAGAGCGTCGTTATCTCTCCATGGATCCATCAAACTTGAGAACTCGACAGAACTCGACCTGCGCGGCGAAGGGTACATGATCTGATCTGGGATACAACCATCATTCGGCAATACGGATAACTGGATGCTTGGCGAGGATATAAACCTTTGGAAAAGTTGTTTGAGTGACAGCGAAGCCCGGAAACCGGATTCCCCTCCAAACACGACGAATTTCATGGAAGGGGGATGAGAAGGAGGCTCTACGTAAGAGCCAAGATGTGGAGCTTTAACGATATGTTAGTTCCTCAACCTCGAAGTGCCTGGCCACTCCGAACTAAAGTCGGTCGCATAGCGGTGGCTATGGGATCATACCATTGACGCATTTAGTGCAGCTCGATCAGTCAAGATTGCCTGACAAAATACATATCGGGTCAACAAACAAGTCGAGGTTTCCTAGCTCGGAGTCGATGCATAGATGCAGCCAGCAACCGGTCCACAGACAGAACAGTATAAAGGGAAACCCCCAGCGGGTCTGGATGCCATCGTGTCCAGAGGAAACATCATAGCTCTTTCGCGGGACGGGTGGGCCTAACGTCAAGCGAGCCTTGGCAGGTCTTGTCATAAAAAGCAAAACGCTTCTCTTGGCAGGAAACAACCCGGTGTGTTGCCGGCCCTCAACACTTGCTGCCTGTCCTGCCCATGGTTAGGACAACTCGTAACCGGACAATTTTGTAGTCTCTTGAACCAGACAACACAAAGTCCAAACCATGGTGCGTTGTGTGGGAGACATTCCTTCCTCTTCACCATTCGCAGCACGTTGTCGGAAACTGTGCACTCTGAGAGCCGCGAGCTTTTATGGAACCCCATTCTCGAGTGGCCTTGTTCCTTCCCTTTCAGTACCCTAAAGTAGTAACTACCAGCTATGACGGCCTCAAGTTCCGAGTCTGCGCCTTCTCACCTAGCTGGACACGATGCCTTCATGGGCAACGATGGTATGTTGCATGCAATGTTATTCTTAAACTTTCCAGTATCTGCCTCCCAATCATGAGAATAAACACATGACCCTTGGAACCTTTCTATCAGCCATTCTAACTCGTTCACCCCCCAGGTTCACTCTTCGGGCTCGAATTCTTAGGCATTCAATCGCCTCTCCCTCTAGTATCCCCTCAACTCCCAGCTTCGCAGGGTGAGTTACTGTGTTACTGTTCACTCAAATCTCCGTTGGTGCTCGAACTGCTCTCTAATATTTGATCTTGACTGCAACAGGCGTGGGTTCCTGCATCACCTGCTATAGTGCTCCCAATTTAAGCTTTCCCGTTTCCCAGTCCCCTACAACTCCCATTCGATCTTGCGACGAAATGGCGGCTGAAAGCTACCCATATACTCCCAAGCTACACGACAACCCTACTCCAGCCTTGTCCCTCCAGCCGACAACTGATGCAACCCTATTTGCGCAACCCTTCCAGATCTCCGAACCTTTGGGACCGGACACCGCCCTTCTTCACGCCATCACCCACGCCTACCCGACGCCTACATTACAGCAGCTCGTAGCCAATGATCAATCATCTCCAGCCTGTCGTGTTCATAAGACCCGCCGACAGTTTCGCGCCTACGGGTGCGCCCAATGCTCGTACACAACCTCAAACCTCAAAACTCTCGGCAACCACATACGCGACAAGCACAGCATCCGAGGTTTCGAGTGCAATAGTTGCGACTTCCGAACCTTCAGGCACGATAATCTGAAAGCCCACAAGAAGACTTGCAAGAACCTACAGCCCCCGCCACCAATCAAACGTCCTGTTATTCGTTTCCCCACCTCAAATAGTCCCGTCCAGCGTGAGAAGCGTCAACGGGTCAATGTTCTGAGCTTGCAAAGTGCGATGCCTTCTCCAGCTCCCGCTCCCGCCCAGGGTATCTTACCTCCGAGGGCCGAAAACCCTGGGCAAGAGGTATTGCCTAGCATTTCAGCGGATACTCAGCCTTTACACCACGTGGAGCTCGACACCCCTCAGCCACCAAGTCATAGTAACAATACGGTACCTGTGGCTGAAGCCTATCCCCCTCGAAGCATGGGCCAGCTCTCAGTAGAGATTGAGGCTATGAGAGAGGAGCTTCAACGAATCAAAGAAGATCTGGAACAAACGAAATTGGAACGGGATGAAGCCACTGAAGAGCGAGAGGTTTGGAGGCGTCAATATCTACAGTTGAGGCAGCCTGACGGCCGCCATCGTTAGATCGGTACGGCTAAAAGCCCTTGGAATTGGTGACCGGTTATCAGATTACGGCTCTTTTTTCTCACCCGTTCATTTGCATATTTTGTCTTTTCTCTGTGATCGCCGTTAGGAGCCTCTGGTGTTGTCTGTTTTATCGGTAATGGCTCACGGTGGATATATTCCGCCATCGAGTTTGGTTTTTCGAGACCGGGGACGTGGCTGCTTACTTAACAGAGGCAAGCGATGGCTCTTTCTCCCCTATATATTTGAACTTTTGGCGTGGGTTGGTATCGAGCTTCCTTTGGAACAAGATATAGCGATGGAGTTGATCAACTTGTAGATGAGGTATATGATACATCTATGACATAGCGACTGTTTCAATGAAATCATGAAAACTGTTTTCAGGTTTTCCCTATGCTGCCGTCTGAGCTTGTGTTTCATGAGGATGGTATCATTTCAAGACTTGGTGAGGCAATCTACAGTGCAGCGGAAAAAAGAGCTGAGATCCAGATGACGTGGATTTTTTCCCCCAAAATTCTCAAGCCTTGTGAGAAGCATACGGTCAATCGGGGCTGTGGCTAAACCGATACTGCTGGGGCTGGTGAGCCCCGAGGCTATGCCGCATCTCTCAAGTGCTTGTGGATGAGGTATATCGAACAGCGTACAACACAATGTGTTGTATGTTGTAGCCTTTCCTCTTGGGGGGTTACACAGGCTCGATCGGGACCATGTCTCGCATGGATCTATCGACGATCCCCGTCAAAATATGGACCGAGTGTGATGACACTATCTGTACGTCGCGCGGGGTTTGACTTCTAGACCAGTTTAAGATATCACAGAAGACCTACTATCGCCCGACTTTTGCCAACCTTTAGAACGGTAACCAAGCCGCACGGAGTCGTGGGTTTCAACATCAACGCTGACACCAGTTCTGATAGCCACAGTTCGTTCTACACAGAAGATGGACACCCGGGTTTTTTCCCTTGGAGTATTCTGAAGGTATCTAAAAATATGCGGCGCGCAAGAATATCCGTAGTCAGAGGTAAAATGAGCGACCGGTTTTCGGCTGGTGGATGAGTTATAATATGGCGTGAGACGGCGGTGCTTGATCGTCGAGGAGATATATCGAAGAATCTACTGTTCCGTATCGGGTATTCGGTTCCATATTAAATCGAGTAAGTGATGCTCCGAGAATCATGGGTCGAATTGGGTTTCATATCTTGGGCTTCGTTTAGCTAGGAGATTGGCGAGGGATATACCTTTATGTTTGTGGTGGTTCGAGTTTGATTCGTCCGGGAAGGAAAATACCGTACCATCTATGGCTTGAAATGAGCTTGAGGCCGTGCGAAATACAAAGACGTAAAATTGACGGGCTTGTTAGATTCATTAAATTAGAGGAAACGATTAATTGCTGGAAATAAAATAAAATTGTTACGCAGAGAAGCCTTGACAGGTGGGTGAACTTTGTTCGCATATTCGACTGGTCACGATTTCAATCCATAGAAAAAAAGGCTAGAAGGGCTGGTCACGGCGGTTTTGGACATAGATATCTCCGAAAGGACCGATTGAGACTTCCAGGCAGCGGAACCGCACAAGCTGGACTGAATCGCCCTGGATCCATGGGAAAGCATGTCCTCTTCCTAATCCCTAGGAATGGAAATGGGGGCCTGGATCCTCGGAGTTCGGAATAAGAAGCCTCGCAAAAACCGTTCGGACAGGCTGGAGGCTGAGAAGAGCCCAGACTCGGCGGAGCTGGGTGATTCCGCATGGTTGTGATTGCAGGCTGCAAGCTGCAGGGTATGGTTGCACATTTGCTGTTTGTGTTGCAAACCGGCTAACAATAGCTACGGAGCGCAACCGGTGTCAGAAAAGCTTTTGCATCTTGACGATTTTTCGGGTCATCTTCCGAGGTTTATGAAGAACCAACGAATTATATTCTTCGCTAAGCATTTTTGATCTTTGCCACCGACGGTAGACGATTGGTAGAGTCTGTGCCTTGTTCCTGAGATTTTCGACGGATCGGTCCGCCTTTGGGCCTCTGCTTCTTCGGGTTCCTTTTATCGTTCGCGCTACTCTTTACGTAAAATTTTCATCTTACGCGTCCTTGAGCTATCGGGTCTTTTTCGAGTTCTCCATGACCTCTTTAGATCTTTCACCAATTCAGCCGCAGGAAAAACCAGCGCAATGGTGGCGCCGTTCGATCTGGATGGTTCGCTGCTACTTTGAGAGCATTTAGGCTAGAACCGAAAAAGATCCCAGAGCCCGATTGAGATTCCAGCGCCGAATTCCCCCCTACCGGAGAATCTTTTCGACATGTGGATCTCAACAAAGAATACCATTTGCACGGAAAACCCTACCTTTGCAAAATTTGGCTAGCGGTTTACATACCTTGCGCTGGCGACAATCCCCCCCAAAACGCGTAGTTTCCAACCTCCTCATTCTAAAAATCCCACGATCACGATCTTGGATACAACCTACTCTCTGGCGTCCCAATCGCGATCGTAATCGCTTTCGCTTTGACAAATTTGTTCTTTAAGCGCTCGCAGAAGCACAGGCTCACACTCTCAACATATGTATGTATGTACCCCACGGATTGGCCCCCCCCCCAGTCATTCCTCCGTGCAATCGGTCGACTCAGCCGGATTACCCCTTCCAGCGACGGCGGAAATACGCTATAAAACAATCGTGTGATTGCTTCTGCATGATAACGAGTCAGACTTCGCTCTTCATATGTACCACGACTACCAATTGAGAAGGCTGGCATTCCTGTTGCAGCGAGATGCTTCTATCAACAGTGGTGTATAACAAACATGTCGCAATCTTTGAGGTCCAGCTCTTTTTCCTGCGAATACGGTGCGATTCCCAAAATGGTGGAGCTCGCCCACCTGGTCGTCGACAAAGCAGCGCTAGCGGAAAGCATAGTTCGTAAAGGTGATGATATTTTCGAACCGCTGCATAAAGCCAATGCGACGTGGTGGTGCCCACAAAGCCAACGAAGTTTGCAAGGCTAGTGCTCTTCTGGTTCGTCATCCCATATCCAACATGGTAGCCTCTGATACTTCCAACATGGGTCATCATGCAGATTGTATCTCCGCCCACCCCTTGCGGCCTCACAGAGGAATTGACATCGAAATGACCGTCCGGTATCTCCCGAGAAAAAAGAAACTCTGCTCCTTTCAGATTTAGCATCGGCATGCGAGTATGCATGCAGTATTTTTATCTTAATTTGCGGTGCGGCAAGTGAACCAAAGAGCAACAGTTGGACCAAAAAACAAGGGTTATTTCTATCTGCAGACGTCTGCGAGGAAGAACAGCACACTCTCACGTTTTCTCCGACCCCTGATCGAACGTTTCGCTTGCCGTGTGTACTATTAACCAAATTTTAATAAACCACAACCGGTGGTCAGTTTCTATAGACTGCCGTGTCTTGCATACAGAATACCTCTAAGGTCTCGAAATTCTCCGCGTATCTACGAGTGTTCCCCTAACAAACACAGGTGCCCCGTCGCACAAGATCCACCTCGATAACCTCCCAATGCGACCGACAGGCACACCCGAAATATTTCGTGTCGCCTCTGGCAGAAGCCGATTGGCTATCGCGGACACAACTTTGTGCACAAAAAAAGACACTCTCACGCCCGGTGCTGCAGCAGCGCGGCGGGATGCACCCCTCCACTGCTTTTGGTCAGCCGCATGTAAATCTAGACGGGTTGACCCCTGTCAACCATGCAGCATCTAATCTCATACCACCTTTACGATGATGGCTCGGTTGCTCTCGCCGAACTCCTTTTGGCCATCTAGACAAATTTTGGATAATCGCCAGCGAGAAAAAGTGCAAAAAGAATCCTCGTCCAATTTTGCCTAGTGCAAAATTTTATATGCGCTCAGCTCTTATCAGCATGGCGTTTTTTTTTTTTTTTTCTAAATACACTCTTCTGCAGGCGCCTCACGGGGTTACTGGGTCAATTGGCAAAAGGAGAGAGCGGAACGATAGAGTTTTTTCCTCAGCCCGCGGTTGACCTTACATAGTATCGTTCTCCATTATAGTTCGCACAACGGCGCAGATAGGAGTGGCTAGATATAAATACGAGCCTCTCCGACCCCCATGGGGACCCGGTTTTGAAGATCATCGCACTATTCATCTAGTCACAGCATATCTAGCATCCTTGACGACTTTCGTTGACGGTCACACAAAAACGGACATTCGTTACCAGATATCGGATTGAGGGACGTCACTCGCTCTTATACACCAAGAGATCTCTTTATTTGAGTATCTCCCACTATCGTTCTATAGGTTAATCTGAAGACCTCTCTCGCTATCTTCCATTATCACAATGAAGACTTCAATTATCCTCGCGGCCTTCGCTGCCTCTGCCATTGCTGCTCCTACTGCTGCTCCACAGGATGTTGATTTCTCCAGCCTGGACTTCTCCAGCGATGACTTTTCCACCGGTCCCGACTTTGGCGTGACCAAGGAATCCATCCCGGTTTCAAAGCCTTCCGTCAGCGAGGTTGCCGCCGATGTCAAGGCCGACCCCGCCACCCCCCTCAGGCGTCGCAACGTTCTCAAGCGTGTCCCGGGCGACTGCGCCGTTCAACCACCAAACAGCGGGCCCCAGTTCTACCTCGATTCGACGGATTGGCAGGATGCCGTAGCGGAAGCGTACCCAGCTACCAATCCCGCCACCGTCGGCGGCTATACCAAAAAATTTGACGGCCTGAAGGGCAGCGTTAACCAACTCGGCTATCGCGGCCTCACAACCATCAACTCCTACGACATCAACGCTTGCAAGACCCTTTGCGACAACAAACCCCAGTGCTTGGGCTTCAACCTCTACGTGGAGCGCGATCCATCTCTCGACCCCGGTGTCGGATGTCCAAACCCGTCCCCGATCACAAACTACAAGTGCACGCTCTGGAGTTTCCCCTTCCTCGCTGGTGCGGCCGATAACGTTGGCGAGACCCGCAAGGATTTCAAGGTTGTCATCGCGGCATCGGTCGGTTACGTCAAGCCGTACGCTGCTTCTAACATTGCCAACTTTACCTCGGCGGGCAAGGACTTGTACGGAAGCATCAACGCCCCTCTGCTGAACGGTCAGAACACGTACATGGGAGTCAAGTCTTACCCAAACAAGGACGTCAACGTGGATTACTTTGAGCCATTGGTGTGCGCCGCCGCTTGCGATGCGCAGTCGGCTTATAACTCGCGACATCACGAAAGCACCCCGTGCGCTTATCAAGCTTGCGTAAGTCTCCATCTATCGAATATACTTTTGAGGAATGTACAAATGAAAACTAACTGGTCTTGCAACAGAACTTCTTCGATGCCTATGTGGTTCTCAAGGATGGAAAGGCACAGGGATTGACTTGCACTCTCTACTCTGTTACCTGGGATGATAGCTACGCTGTCAACGGCGGTCAAGTGAGGTCCGACGGTGCCTTCAAAGTCGCCAACTCGTACACTTATTCCAACTCGAGACTCCCCGCTCCAGCATATGTCAACACTTGCGGAGCCTCCGGCTAAGGGATGCAAGCAGTCTTGGTTGGGTTCGGAGTTCGCTTTGATCTTTGAGACACCTGTCTGGAACCCTTTGGTTCAATTGTTATGTAATTGATGAAGTAATGTTTAATGTCTGAGTACATATATATACGAGCAGATATAATTTCACCATCACGAATAGGAATTCGTATTTGTCGCATTTCTAGGCATCCTTAAATCATGCATAATCTTTTTTACCGTTTCGCATTGGGGTATCGATAATGTCGCCGGTGAAAGGCGTCGTGTCTCAACATCCCTTCCGTCCCGTATCGCAAAGCCATGGTATCGCTGTAAGCCTTAACGTAATCGACAGACGCCTTTCCCAAACGAGAAACTATCATTCCGAACGGTCCGGGGTGGGAAAGACACATGATGGAATTTCGCGATCGATGGTTTGGAGGGATCCGAAGAAGGAGTTTCCCGTTGTGTAACGAGCTTGTGCCTAATCGATAGCTGGACTGGTCGTCGTGCAGGTGATACGCAGGCCCACTTTCCTCCCGCAGACATGGCGCCCTGCGTCATGTTCGGGGGGCAGGTACGGTTCCTCAGATCTAGATTGATCGTTTTTTCGTGCAGAAGAATGCCCCGACGATATAATTCTCCGAATTTGCTGTCGCGTCTCCTTTTCCTTTCTTTCTCTCTCTCCCTTCGTCCTTCTTCTATTCTCATATCTGATTCCTTAAACATGCGTGGAGGAATCTTTTGTGCTGCCGTCGTGGCCCTCGCTTCGGCGTTCACGCAGGCCGAGGAGGTCGATACCTTCCCGCGATATCGGCCGTCCGTCCAGCCCCCCGGATTACGCAAACGCCAGGAAGAAGCCATCCGGATCGAACTTGAAAAGTAACCCGGCCCTTATCCTATTCTCATTCATGCCAATAACTAATTCCCCTATCTTATAGACGTGCAGAAGCCGTCACGGCGGCCTCCAACATCACCTACATCGAGAAATGGTTCCCCCAAAAGACCGACCACTTCAATGCGGCCGCCAACAACACATTCCAGCAGCGGTACTGGATCAACACCCAATTCTACAAGCCCGGCGGGCCCGTCATCGTCCTCGAAGGCGGCGAGACCAGCGGCGCGGGTAGGATCACGTACATGCAAACCGGCATAGGTCGCTACCTGACCGAGTACCTGGGCGGCATCGGCATCGTTCTCGAACACCGCTACTACGGAAAATCCTACGTGACCCAGAACCTGACCAACGAGTCGTTGAAGTATCTCAACACGGCGCAGAGCCTGGCGGATAACGCCTATTTCGCTGACAACCTGTGGCGGCAGCTGCCGGGTAACTTTTCCCAGATAAGGCCTTCCCGGACGCCGTTTATCAGCTACGGGGGATCCTACGCTGGTTCCAAGTCTGCCTTTTTGCAGGTGAAATACCCTCAGTCGTATTGGGGATCTTTGGCGTCCAGCGCTGTCATCTGGGCCGGAGAGAATTTTTGGGAGTACAACGAGCCCTTGAGGAAGAACGGTGATCCGATCTGTATTGCCATCCTGCAAGAGACGTCGAGGCGGATCGATACATTTAGCGCCGTCGGTGGTACGGTATGGCAGAATTTCAAACAGTTGTTTGGAGTGAAGGGTGTTGAGGATCGCGACGCTGCCAATTACATATTTGGAGTCCTGGGGATTTGGCAGGGTGGCAACTGGGACAAGACACTGAGCGGCGCGAAGAGCTGGGATAAATTTTGTGCAAACATCACGGATGGATTGAACGATGGATATTTCGGGCGCAGCTGCGAGGAAGAGAAAGTGCTCAGCGCCAGGGACCTTTTAGATTTGGAAACCGGTGTCCAGAATTTTGCGAGGTGGACGAGACGCTCGGTGCAGAGCAGCTGCGGTAACAGTAATCTCACGGATTGTTTGGGCACCGGTGATGAGGGGGGCTTCCAAGGGACCAGTCTGAGTGACAGCTGGAAACTGTGGTCGTGGCAGGTGTGCACGGAGGTAAGTTTCTCTCTCTATGCTATCTGGACATATTGGTTCGGTACTGACGTCGTACTTTGCAGTGGGGATACTTTATGCCCGGGGCTCCAGCCGGCTTTCCGACTCTTATGCCTCGTATTGTCGACCTCAAGTATCAGCGTCGGTTATGCCAGTCCGCTTTTGGTTTCCGTGAGTTCCCTCCTTGTGACCATCCATTGGAATCTGTTGCATTAACATAATCTTCTACAGCTGCCAACTTTACAATCGACTCGTCCAAGGTGCTCAAGTATGGCGGGTATAACCTTACCGCTCCACGATTAATGTATATCGACGGCACCCACGATCCGTGGCTGTATGCAACCGCGCACAGTCCACATTCGCCGCAGAAAGACAAAGAAGACGAGTTGAACGTTTTTATCCAGGAGTCGTGGCATCATAACGACGAGAATGGACTCGGTGATATTTCACTGGAACCTGAGAGGATACAGAGAGTGCATAAATTACAGATTGATGTTGTAGGCGCCTGGGTAGAGGACTATTACGAGAAGAAAGGGTTGAAATGGAAGCGTCCGAAAGTGGGGAGTGTATAATTAAGTGTAGGATTTGCATTTCAAGACCCTCCGAGCTTCATATCACAAGACCATGCATATCTGAGAGAATCGTTTGGTTTACGAGACAATCTAGTAATCATATTATTTTAGTCTATCTTAAGCATATTAGTAGTTGACTGATAATGTATTTAAAGTTTGGTTATCAACATGACTGTTCCTAAGTCATTATGAATCCAAGTCTCCTTTTGCGATTAGGGTTAAGAAAGATTGTCAATCATCTCAACGTCGGAGCCGATCACCCTGTCGGTTGGCATTTCAAACATTCCCCCAATCCCCCTAGCAGCGGATGATAATCCCCTGAATTTAGGTGGCTCCCAGTCATCTTCTTCCTCACTACCCATCCCAAGATTCTCCAGAGATCTAACCAAGTCAAGATCGTAATCCAGAGTTGGCCTTTTATCGAATATCGGATTCCAAGTGAAATTCACATTGGGGGGAGTATTCGGGTCGTCTCTGCATAGAATGGCATAGGCCTTGATAAAAATCACATCACGCTCCCAAGCCTCCCCGTGGACGGTATCCAAGGATCGCTCGTGGGGCTGACGGTATGGAAACAGGACCTGGCAAAGCAAATTCTCGCATTTCTAATGCGGGTATCCGTGATGGCTGTCCAGTTGCATGGTCCCGTCGTTACAGCAGGGGCAGTCGAGGTTGTCGTGTATGCCGGCGTCTCCTCGAGGCATAGTACATTGAAGGGAGTAAGGAGCGATATCTCGGAGGACGCCTTTAAAGAGTCTGACGTGATGGTCCGGGATGAGAGTCATCGGAGTGGTGTTCAGGATTAGATACCAGCGCTTTAGCAGTTTGGTGACGTCGGAGATGGAGACCTCGATTCGTTCGCCGCAGACTAGGATTGTTTGCCATTCCGTGCGTCGGGCGCGTGGATGGCTGAAAGGGAAGTGCAACGGCCCTATCATGCCGATGCCAAGGCGATCCGGTTTATTCATCTACACTATCGTAGGTTCCGTGATTCCTGCAGTTTTATATTATTAAATATCTCATAGACCCCAGATGGCTGAGGTCCTGGGAGTTAGTAATCGTGATTCTTGAAGGTGTGCTTCCTCGTTTCTAGTATGGTGTAGGCCTTACAAGAGAATTCATGAAAAAATGGAAGGGCCGCTTTTGCCTATTATTCAAGGTTCAAAGTAGAAGAGAAGGGATAATACATAAAGTGTATTTAGAAAAGGGATATTTCGACCGTTGCATTGAGTGGTTTATAATTTAGTGGATAACGACATTATTGGTTGCTGAGGAATCCTTAACCGCACTTTGCTAGAAACTTTATCCCTTGCATAAACGTTTCCTATCTGATTTTTTTTTTTACGTTTGCCAATCTGATAGAGATTCCACTCCCTCAGCGTTAGTTTGTGCATGCTAGCCAACATTTTAGCTCCTTAATTTGATATTTGAAAACCTTGACTCGCAATTTTCTCATTATTAATCCGAACACGCGGACATAACAACACCATCAGAACAGAAGGACGTTAGATGCAGCCGATATCCTCAAGAATAATTCCAGCCCACTAAAGCGATATTGAAGCCAAGCAGGAAATTGGAAAAAACATAACCTATAAAACACAACACTCCTCAGCTCCGCGGCGCCATCGCGCTTATACTACGGCAGCGGCCTCCGTCTACCGCATCTTTTGCTGCACAATACAAAGTGCTTACGGCCGATAATAGCCACGTGGGATGTCAGCAAAATGCATCAGAAGGCCATATAACCCCTGTTTGTCGGAAACAAGCTTTTCACTTTTGGTAAGCTTGATGCAGGACGCGGATTACAGATCGATTACTTAAGCTTACAACGCAGAAACGGGAACGTAAAGGAGATATAACGGGACGGGATTCGGATTCTTGAGAGATTCGGGCGGTAATAGCCTTTGAGATTATCGTCCATCGTATGATTTCTGAGTTTTTTCATCTACTCCACAATTTCGACTTGGTGTGATGGGGTAGAGCTGCTTCTCCGATCTTGTGTACCTAAGGATACGGCAGAGACGGCGGGGAGTGGAAAAACTTCCTGTGGTTGAAGGAGCCATGTATAAAAAATGACTAGCTTGTTCCCTGTCGGAACATCTACCCGGGGCGGAGAATATCTGTTTCAATCAATTTGCGCAATTCGCAAATCTTTGTGGCTTGAAACGGTCCCGCATTTTTTCCCTCTCTTTCAGTGTGTGCCGGTATCCTTTTCGCCTGGCAAGGTCCCTTGCACCCACAGGTAAATGTACATGGGGTCGTTGAAGAGTGCCCAGATTTCTTTGCAGGATTGAACTGCTTTCATCATCCTTTAGTCAGATGCAGTTTACGCAATGCGGATTCCTTGACACCGTCGTTTCCTGGTGTGCCGTGACACAAGACCACTCAAGGTTTCTTGGTCTGTACAGGGCTAGGATCTTCGATAGTGACGTGAAATACCCAAAGGTTCAAACTCGGGTTGGCGGACACTGCGGGCTGCGATCCAGTATAAAGTTTCCCCAGGTATCCTTGCAGTCTCTGTTTTCCATGTCCGGCTAAAACGGCAAAGATCACGAGCTTGGCCAATCACCCTTCTAAGGCCAGATCAGATCTGTGAAAACATGAAAGTGTTGAGAGACCAGTTTGTTGCATTTTTTGGGGAGTCGCGTGTGCTCGGGAGGAGTGCACGGGAGTTGCTACTGCTACAGAGCAAGGCAGGTTGAAGTTTCTCCAGGCTGGCGGTAGAACATTCTTTCTCAAAAATTTGATAAATCCAGTGTAATTCTCTCATGGGGTATAAGCGAGTGTCTAAATACATTTGGTATGTTGAAAAACGATGATACCAAGAAAACACGTATTTCAGTGTCCTTCGATTCTAAAATCTATGTCCAAAACAAAATCTCAAGCTTGCAAACTTTGCAAAACATTAAAAGGCGTAAAAAAAACATAGTTGACTCCGTAAAACCCGTGGAAATGCGACAAACAGAGGTATATGTGATGCGATGCAAAAAAATGCAGATCAAAGAGAGAATAAAACCAAAAGCTTGCCTCCAGACAGTTTTCATTCGGATTTTGGAAATTAGCCCCATCCGAACTGTTCGCAGTGGAGAGAAATACTGGGACCACCAGCGCTGATAACAGCAGCTGTTGAGTTTCGAGCGCATCGCATGAGTGCTGTGGGGCCACAGGCACCAACAGCAACCAGATCGTGTTGAGTAGCATTCTTGACAGCTTCCTTCACTATAAGGTTCAGATCCGGTCGTCCAAACTCAAAGAAGTCGTGACTGAGGCTTTCCGAGCCGCTTCTTGACATTTGCTGAACTCGGGTATCGATGACTAGCTCCAGAGCTTTCTCTGGAAGAGCAAGAATGTGATTTGAGTTCGCGAGTGAGGAGCTACCAGGCTTATCATCTATCGTAAGATCGGATTCCGTGCTCTCTTGTGCTGGGCGCAAGGAGCCTTGAAGATCTTCTGCTGTTGCATTTGTCGGAGATTCTGGGTGAGTGTTGACCAAGTCTGAAGCCTCGCGAGTGACGAAGATACGAAGGTTGACGATCGGGCAGTTTCTGAGCTCCTCGAGTTCTTTCTCGAACCACTGAGTATGGGCTGTGCTTCATATCAGCCATTTTGTTCCCATATAACAGTTATTGAAATAGCACTTACATTTTTCTCGAATAACCCACACCAACTCGATACTCTCCACACAGCATCTCTTCAAGTTTCGAACGATATCGGTAGCAATAGCAAAAGAGAATGATCCGCCGCTGCCACCAGCGATAAGAATGACTCTGTTCATCCGTCGATAATCCGGCACGTTACCGTAAGGGCCGTCGAAGTAGCATTTCAGGGACTCGCCGGGGTTGCTGACGGCTCGGTCATATAGCTTACGAGTGAATCCTCTCTGGGCGCGAATAATAAACTCGAGTGAATCGGCGGAAGAAATGGTGAACGGGTGACTCTGGAAGAGCTTCAGAGAAGGAATGTTAATGAATCCGTGAGACGCAGGTTGGAAAGTTGCGCTTTTGTTGAGGACAACCTTGACAGCGTCGCCAGGCAGAGGGTAGAGGGTCGCTTCGGTCCCTTTGCTATAGTGCAAACCACGGAAAAATCTGACCAGGCGGTCGAAAATCCACATGGAAGCCGCGAGGTAAAGTGCTGGTCCGTAAGTTTTTGGTTCATGGAAACCAAGAGCGCCGACTGCCCCGAGGGCGCATACAATGTGCACTATGTAGAAATATTCATAGGCTCTTCTGCGGACGAAAGCGAAGGAAGAGAAGAAGAGGATGGAAAAGAAGATCCAGGCGATAAGACCAGCACGGAAGGTATAATCTTCCTGACTGAGACGAGTCGCTAGACTTCCATTTGTAGTCCACGAATATATGTAAAGGCTGGATTAGAGGTAGAGTTTAGTATATGCGTATAATAAGACAAACTGTCACTCTAAAGATCTTACCAGACGTGAATGGATGCTTGGACCCAAACGAATCGTCCTGCCCATCTGTGGAGGACGTTAAGTCTCTCATGAGAATAACCTGTAATAAATGCGATGGGGTTGTTTTTCATGGCTAATAAGAATACCAGAGCCAAGTTGCAAAGAGCTAGCCTAGAATGACGGGAAAAGTCGTCAGTAAATTGTAAGATTGGGTTCTTTCGAAGCATAAAACTTACCATCCACATCTCTTCGAGATGAAACCGGTTCCGTATTTACCACCAAAGCCAGTACGATATGTGGCAAAGAAGAAGTTCAGTCCAGTGTAAACAGCAATCAGGGCAAAGTGGCCATTTGAAGTAAATTTTGGCATCTTTCGGAGAGCAATTTTTCGGAAAGTTCTTTGGAATAAATTAGTATAAATCGTCGAAACATTATTCCTTGGGGAATTTCTGATACGAACCTAAAAGGAAGAGCAACCATCCTCCCCATCATACCTCTTCGGCCTTGAAGGTGCATAAAAGTCCTCGAGATGTGAAAAAATATGAATAGAAATATCAGAACACCCAGACTGAGACCGTACCATCTCATCAGATCCGCGTTGACCAGAGACATCCAATGTCGGAACGCCGTTAGCTCGGCTTGGGTCATCCCACCGCTGTGGCTGGTACTACTCGTGCTGGTGCCATTACCTCCATTGCTGCCAGAAGTTGCACCGGCACGAGCCCAAATCGCTTGAAGTGTTGAAGTCATGGTGATGTGGAATCTTCATACACCAAGCTTACAAGAAAGACGACTTTTGGCACCGCCTGGAGGTTGGAAATGCGATATCCAATATTGTTGGGCAGTTATAGATGACCTTTCTGGATAGCGTATTGGGATATGGCTCAAGCCTTATATAAAACCAGCCCACTAAGATGCATCCCAAGTCTTTCTCAATCTATGCCTCAGACGGCTACAAGTTGATAAGCTGCCCAAATGTGGGATCTGATGTCGTTTGCCCCGGCTCAAAACTTGACTATAGCTATGGAGACCGGCCAGGATAGGAGGCAATTGGCATGTCATTCCGGCGTGGAGGACGCGGCCGGGCGGGTTCTGTCTGCGAAGCTGGGATGGAGTTCTTTTTTCTTTTGTCTTGAAACTTGCATACCATATCGAAAAAAAGAAACACAATTTCGGACACGGTTCTAGGCACGACTAACAAGGACGCCTCTCTGTGAGCTACCCCTTCTGGGACTCCTTGGAAGATGTGTCCCCGATCTGAGAGGCCGGTATTGGGGGGAGGGGGTGTCCTGTCAGTTGAACATACGGGGGGCGTCAAAACAACTTTGAATCCATGCAGATTTTTACCACGTAAAAAACGCTCTCAAAATTCAAGGATATGAAAACGATTGTCCTCAATAAGGTTGCACGGCATGATCTCCTCGCGAATGCACCAGTCCGGAACGCCAGGTGGGCACCGGCGAAGACAAGTGGGCAGGGAAGTTGCAAAATGGGGAAGTAGGAAGCCAGTCAGGCTAGCGCCCCGAAAGTGTTGCAGAAAATCTCCATTACCAAGTTATTAAGTAATCTCCGCCACAGACTACCAAGACCCTCTCACTAGATTCTGATGACGGGCTACGTTGCTCTGCGGAGGAAATACTTTAAGTGAACTGGTGTTTTGCCCACGCATGATAAACAAGTTTGGAATTTGCTCCGCTTCTTGATGTCACTTACCGCCAAATCTTCATGCCAAGTGACACCACAAAAACACACTCCGTGTTGAAAAGAGGGTTATCAGGCACCATACTGCACACTGATTCGTGGTGGGAAACTGATAGGTTGAGGAAACTACTAACCTCCCATCAATCCGTAAAAACCGGTATCAGGGGTCCTGGTTTTCTATCACTTTCTTTTTTTCTCGCCGAAAACCGACAAGCTTGATTAATTCGGAGCAGAACCTTGAAAGTATGTCACTTATCTCGAACAGTTATCTGATTGACAATCTGATACCGCTGCAGACGTAGCGGGCGACAGACAAAGTCTTAACGGTGGGGAATGCCGAATATAATATTAATATGTCGTTTTGAGGACATGCGTATGACAGCTGCGGAAGATGCCGGGGTCCCTAGCTATCGACCTCGAGGCCAAATATCTTGTGAGCACATTGCCGTGTTTCTTTCCGCGGATGCAGTGATGGTTTCGATGAGCCAGGCGCCACAATATGAGTGGTTACCAGCCCCTGAGGTGCAACCCCCATCGCATGCTACATGTCCATTGTCATGCGGAACAATAATCAGGCGGTCACCAGAGCTCTCACCGTGTTTAATGATAACTCGAGAGATGAAGCATAACCACCTCAAGGCCTCTCCAGAACGTTTTGGCAACCATCTGATATGTTATTATCCACTGCGGCAAATATTACTAACTTCTGCAGTCATCGGCACCCTCGAGGCTTTAGGAAAGCCGCTTGCCTCTAAGTGATGGACTTTCAGAGAACTAAACACAACAGGCAAGCCGATTTAGAGCTACGGGAATTTCTACCAGGACATTGAGGTCGAAAACAGCCTGGAAAAATGGGTATCTAGTATGCGATGAGTCCCTGGGATATTGTCTGCGACCCCGGGCACTCGATCTTGAGATATTAAACGATCGAAATAAAGTATTTACTCCCGGGGAAGGCGAAGGCCAAAAGTTTTGCTTTGGGGCCAATTGATTTTGTTGAAATAGAATTAAAGAATGGCATCATCTATTCGAAGCTACCGTCTTCGGGCAAATGTGTTGGGGTTCTTGGAATATTCGAAATCACACAGTCGCTTGTCGGATTTCTACCTGCCAAATTTATCGAGAATTTGGGGACTTTTGTAGAAGCCTGCATCCCTCGCGCCATTTTTCGGGTGGGGGCAATTGACATGCCTGTCTGCCTTCCCGCCTGCTGTTATCTGACAGCGTGGGACTATGGAAGAGCATTGCTCTCGGGGAATTACCATCGAAAACGACAGGTCTGCAGCCTGGACGTGCAATTGTCGATGCATGCCAGTGACCTTTTACGCTAGGTTACCTCGATTCCTCAAGTAACACCGGCGTTATCTCGTCTAAGAAGCTCGGGAAGCCATGTTATTGCGAATTCGACTCGGTCCCGGGCATTGGGAAGGCAACTTCGCGGTGCAAAGTGTGAGTAACAAACTCTTTGTGTAAGCATTCCATAAGCATTTCATAATCTAGTGACACCATTCAAACGCGAAGAGATAGTTTTGAGGATGCCAAAAGTGCTATATGACATACAAGATATTAACTGATTTGTAGGGGCGGCTTTTCGGTGCCTCGGTTCGACGGTTGACGTTTCCGCCTTGATGTCTTTTGCTTTTTTGTGTGACCTTCTCGCCTCTTCGGCAAGCTCCCACACAGCGGAAAGGCGTGCCACACTTTAAATTTTCCAATATATTTTGCCTTCTTCCTATTGAAACACGGAAATGAACCTTCTTTTTAGCTTTTAAAACTGGATAAATAATTTAGAGGTTTCAAATACTCCGGCGAAAACGTCACCACAATCGAATAGCTCTCGACGTGCATAAACTTTGGTCTCGAGACCGTATGATTTTCGTTCATCGATTCGATGGGCCACGAAAATGGAGATTTCAGCGGAAAATTTGTTGCGGAATAAAATCGCCTTTCGGATCGAGGTTGAGCAAGTTAACGGGCTCTGATGCACAAAGGCACATGTGATTATGTCACCCGCTTCTGCAGGGCCGTTGCGGCCATCCTTCCTCCGCAGGCCGTAATGCTTCGGCTGGATGTGATCGAAAGAAAACCGATACGCTGTCCTAACTTCAACGGATGATCGTCGAGAACGGCCACCCAGCCAGAGATTAGATCTTGCACTAGAGTAGATCAAGATGATAATCCCCTAATGTATGCACATAAGCTTAGCCGTAGTGGCCAGACCCTTGACTAGAACTACCTCGCCCGTTTTATTTTTGAAAGGTTCTCCCGTGTTCTAAGGATTATTGAAGTTGACAGTTGCCTATAAGCCGCTTGACGTTGTCACCTCCTCAAAGCCGATTAGCTGATTTACATGCCATTCTCGTGCGTGATCAACATATATATGTGCACGCATATCATATCATATCATATCTTGATTAGATCTTTCTAGGGTGTAGATATGATCACAACTTCCGAACCTTCGAGCGGAATACCGATAAAAAAGCCTGCAGCATGCTAACCACCAGCAATGGCAACCATGTATGGAAAAAATGCGCTCTCATGTGCATGTGGGCAGCTGCATAAACGAACATGTTGACAGAAATTCGACATGCCCTGCAGCCTGGATACCACTGTTCGAGAGAAAGACGGACCCGAACCCCACTTCTACCCCCTTCAGTAGCTGTTTGGTCAATCCAAAGCACCTACCTCAACCAGAGAATTTAAACGAGAATGCGAGGGAGTGATTTAAAGACTTACCTGGATTCTGTAGGCTTTCGTGAGATCTAATTGACATCAAATACGATCTAATTAATCCGATTCATTGGCCCTGATAAGACAACTACTTTCCGTCTCGCGCTAAGTTTTCTATCAAAGACGTCGTTCATCGGAAATTATAATTGCATCACACTTTATCCGGTACATCAGTCTCCGGCATCGGACCGCAATCACCAGATAGCAGAATCTTTTGGGCTAGATGCTGAGCTCAGCTTTAGGCTGCAGAACCTTCTCTGTTTTCTACTTAATTTTGACATCTGATTGAAAGATCAATCAGATATTAGATTAGATCCCTGAGATATGCGCATCCCAGAACCTTGACCGTCTTATCCTGATTAGGAAGGCGTCTACAAAAGTCAATGAACGTTCTACGCCTAAGTACGCTTAAGAAAAAGCTTTTTTGAATCAAGACTTTTGCCACGGCATCGGGCTGATCTGTCACTCCTAAGTTGCAGGTATCGGGTCCGGCCGTTTGAAAAAATTGTTAACAGCTAAGAGTTATTGGATTAGCGGGCTCCGAACAATATTTACACATGCAGGGTCCTCCATCGTTCCAAGCATGCATGTGTTATCAGCGAAATTGGTTGTTGACCAGCAACTGTGCGAGCTCGGGTTGGGGTATCGACGAGTTAGATTTTAACCGCTCAGTCTGCAGATGCGTTTTATATACGCATTCAAATAATAGTTCTCAACATTTATATTTAGTTCACTGCATGACTATCATACGTCAAAGTGATGGTAATTATCAACAGACCCAATGTATTATACATATTACTATGACCAATGCTTTTTGCTACTTCCGAAATTCAGTATGTGGGATAAAAAGCGACCATATCAAAAAAACGCCAGCTGACGCCGTACTGTTCAATAAAGATGCCACAATCATCCCAAATATACACTTCTGAACACCCTTTGACACTCTGCCAGGTCCGAACCGGCCCATGTCTCAGCGCTTTTCGCCCTCTCACCAATGACCCCCAGGAGCACCCCCGCGAAACAGAAACCACCCAGGTCTGCCTTCAGCTCATCCAGATGCCTATCATTCATGACCCCAAGCTCCCCCCACCCCTTCCACCCATCGAGCATTTTACACAATCGATCCGCAAATTCTTCTTCAAACAGCATCTTGTATAGCATTTCTTCACACGTTTCCTGCACCGTAGCCGTTTCCGGAACCAACGATTCTTTCTTCAGCCATGCCATACAGGCTCCCGATACTACTGCTTGAGTGATACGGTGACTCGTCAGCGCCATCTCCTTCTTTTTAAACTCCTCTTCTTGTTTTTCTCTTAATTCGTCCCTCTGACGCTGCAACATCGCCTGCGCACCCGCCATTTGTCGCTGCCTCTGTGCCTGCTGTTTCATCGCCTCTGGCATATTCTTCTCCATTTCCCTCTGTTTTATCCCATCTAGAAAGTCCTGGTGCCGCTGTTCGTGAAACGATCTCATCTTTGCTTCCCGACGAGCAATCATCATTGGAGTTTCCTCCTCTTCTAAGAGTCCTAACCAGACGAGTGTACCGTGGGGCATGGTATCCTTTTGTGCGAAGCGTGCCACATCTGAAGGGATGGCGTACTTCCACAGTCCCTTGTGTCCTTCTCCCAACGTTGTTACGGCACCGGCAGCGAACCAGAGGTTCATATTGCTCGTGCCGCCGGGATATTGGAATTTCAGATGGTCGTAGCGGAATGAACCGTAAACGTCTGAGCCATCCATTGTTTCGAGTTTGGCGTCCTCGAGGCCGGTGTCGCCGATATAGAGACGGACTGGAAGACGAGCATTGGGGTCGGTATCAGCGCCCCAGGCTCCCGCGGTGTTTATGGCTGGGAAGGGAGGGGGTGGCGCTTCCTTTTCAGTGGTAGAAGGGTCATCAGATTTGACGTCTAGGGTCTTCTCGCTAGATTCGCCAGCGGTAGCGGGGACTTCGGAGATTTTTTCATTTGATTCCTCGGTGCTCGATGTTTCGGTTGGTTCCGGTGCTTTCTCTAGAAGAATCTCTCCGGGCTGTAACCTCGACCAATATGGAGGAAGACTGCCCTCGTTCCTAGAACTGAGTTCGTCGGCCCAGAAGAGACTCAAGCTCAGATGGCCCTCTGCTTCTTCAGGATTGCTCACAACCAACACGCTCCGTTTCGCCGGTCCAGATGTAGTCAGGAGACGTGTCATCCTCGGTGTCTGTAAACCCATATTTTTCAACAACCTGACACCCTCGGCATCTGGTACTGCCCCTCTATCCAGTAGAAACGTCACCAGCTTCTCAAAATCAATTTCGGCTTGTGGCTGCGCAATCCTTTCTCTCAAACGTAGATGATAATTCACTCTCCCCGTTACGATCTTGTGCCAATGAAATATCGTCCAGCTCCCACCGCGTATTCCTGATCTCTCGCTGGATTTTCGCCAGTACATGGCGTCATCTCTGGGCAGAGGTTGTATCGAGAATCGCGGGTGTTCTACCTCTACTGTTCCAGACATGAGGGATGTTCGAGTGACCGCGTTGATGTGGTTGCGACGGAGTTCGCGACGGATATGCTGCTGAGTGATGATAGCGACAAGAAAAGTGTAGAGAACTGGCATGACACCGAGGACGGCGAGGGGGACACCAATGTAGGTGATTATATCGGAGGCGTCGACACCGGATCCGGATCCCATTTTGGCGGTTTATATCGGTGATACCCACACAGCCGTTTATCTATTTCCCACAGTATATTGGTGTCGTGATTTGGTGCCGATTATTGGAACAATGAACAAGAGATCCAAGCAGCCAGATCACAGGCTTTGATATATAAACGGTCCCTGGTGGCCGTGCGCTGTTAGTCATAACTCGGTTCGTAAAGAAGATTTCAGGGGAAAAGACTCGTCGACAGCCTTACCGTTCACCAAGGCGGCGTCCAAAAGCGCAGTCCGCAACACAAACCACAACCCCATCAACATCAAAACATTGTTATCGCGTGGAATAGTATGACGGAGTTATCATTATCGATATGGACGGAAGTTTTGAAGAATAGCATTTGAGAGAAGAGTCGCGACATGACGTCGAGAAAAAAATGTGGATCAAAACATCAAAATCGCGAAGCCAAGATTGGACCACGATCGAATCAGCCGCGACCGCGACCCTTAATCTCGCCAAGCTGGTTCCTGAATTTTTGGCATGGGGGCAGATGCATCTCGTCCAAAACTGGCAGCCCAGTCATGACAAACATCAGTTACACTCAGGTGCCGAATCAGAAAAGTTGGCCATATGGATTCATAATTTTCAAGCCAGCTGCAGTCAGACGGGATCTAGTAAACGCAGATATGAGATACGGCGAGTATATAGATGCTGTCATTGTCGCGGAGAAATCTATTTTTGAGGGCGGCCGGCGCGGGGTTAGTGATATACGATGTAATGCAGTATGCAGGGGTTTGTTTGAGATTCAATGATGTTGATAAGATGATTTTCCCAATTCATCGATATCGATAGAATGTGTCCGGCATGATCGCAAGAGGTTAGATCTAAGTCTCACGGTATCAATATAGACATTCCTACTGTTCTGATTCAATATTTTTCCAAGCAAGACTGCGCAGAAATTGGCATCATAAATTGACTTTGGGTGGGTTGTAAAACAACATTTTGACCCACCACAAACAACGGGTTCCACCACCACCACATGCGTAGATGGTCTCGACGTCTATAGGTATATTAGATTTGGGATAGACTTGTCATCTCTCGCTTCTATACCCACTAACTTTTGTATCAGCGACCCATGTCTCATTTGTTGATTAACTGTACAGGGGGCTTCGACGGGTTAAACTTGAGTCTAGATGGATTAGACTGCCCGCTAAACAGGCACGTCTCAAGCACGAAGCGTTTGATCAGCAGCGGAGAAGTTAACTCCTGTGATCCGTTTTAGGCGTCAATGAAACCTGCATGTTCCTGCTTACCAGACGGGCCTCTCGCTTTCAAGGCCTCTAAAAAAAATCCTATGTATCGTCCGGTCCGATAAATGGTATTTCTACAACTGGAATCTAGCCCGCAGCAACGGACGTTCTATTGATTTTGGGTAGGCGCAAAGGCTTTCAAGCTGAATTTGAAACGTCCGAACACCCTTGCCCAGCTTGTGTCACGAAACCTCCCAGACGCCGTGCAAATGTGTTGGTCGGACGTGCTGCAGATGATTAATCGATGGGCAGGTATCAGAAGCCCGTTTAACCTTCACGTTGATGCCTATTCGTTTCTCCCGCGTCTGCCAGGGTCATCTGATAAAATTCCAGATGGCATCTCTTTTCGATCTCTCCACATCTGGAAAACGTACATCTGGGATGATGCGGAGTACTGGTACAGGCCGGCCGGCTCGCAATAATTGTGCATCGCGGGCGAATGCTATTGACAGGATGAGCCGGCGCCACGATCTTGTCCTTTCATCAGAGAGCATTTGCACCGGCATCTGCCGTCTCCACCAACAATGCCATTCCAAATGCCACCATTCGACGAAACGCAAGCCCCAATAACATTTCAAAAGTGTAGGATAAGAAGCCTAGACACAGCAGTTTTAACCTCCGTTGTTCCAAGGCGAGTCTCATTGGCGGCCAAGCTTTCAAGATCCATGACCGGACGAGCTGGGAAATAAGACCCAGGGATCGACAACCCAGGTCAAACGTCGAACAGTGATCCAATCACCAGCGACATGCCACCTTGGGTAGAAGCCACCCGGTCAGACCGTACAGCTGCAGCCCAAAGACGGTGTGGTGGGAAAGTGCATTCGTTCGATCGGGTCTGCCCCTCCTCGTCCTTTCGGTTTCACAAACACAAAAGGAGAAGCAGATGAGCAATTCGGTCGCCTTCGCTTGTTCGATTTCCCACATTGACATCTGATAGCTTTGCGTTGGGATAGCATCCCGGTCAACAGCTGTCGATGCCTTGCAATTTCGAGTAGATCGAGTGAGAAATCATCAAGAAAACCTGATCTATTCTGGGAAACCGGTATTTCATTTCATTCTTCCTCTGGAAGATTAGCTGTAGGGTCGGCACGAAGCTATGCAAAGAGGTCAATGCCGTCAGTCTTTTTTTTTGCTGTGCATGAAGCCTTTTGAACCCCATGGCCATGGATGTTTTGGGCAGGGTCCATCCTTTGGGTACAGCTCGAAGCGAGCACCGTTGGTGAGACCCCTCCATACACAACTCCACACATCTGGGTACATTGGAGGCTTTTTTGACACTTCTGACATGGATGCATTTAAAAGTATCTCCAAGCCCAACGCTAGTTAGTGGGGTTGCTTTTGTATAATATCTCTTCCCAACGGTTGGAACTACTGTCCTTGTTTCCCTTCATCTGCATATATTCTTTTTCATCGCATAGTGAACGCTGGACCGTTTCTCTGTCTTTCGTTCACCGACTGCATTACCCACTTTGCGCTGGCCGGCCGATTCGCCCATTCAGATGCTCTTTCGCTCGCTCCCTTAGGCCCAGAACCATACTCTTGCCCAGCACATTATATTAGTACCATGTCAACATAATCGAACAGGTGGGGGAATTTTGATACTCGTAACATAGCCCGTCGGACCAAACTACACGGGCTCGAAAACACATTTCGACAGTAAACGCCATGGATCGAGCGTACGATCTTCAGGAGGTATCAAAATGGCCGAAGGGCGACTACGTCCATCCGGAATTATACGGGCACTACCTTCCGGCTATTGAGGCGATCCTACTAGTGTGCTCTTCGGCCGCAGTTTTGTTCCGGGTTATCTCGAGAGGGATTATGATGAGGAGCTTGGGGATTGAGGATTTCGTTATATTACCTGCTTGGGTACGTTGGTTATATTTGTGCCAGAATTTTGGCGTCGCGAACGGGAGGAGATGCTAATCAATATTTAATGGTGATATAGGGTTTTGCAATTGCGGATTCCGTCTCCCATTTCAAATCGCTCGAGTATGGATGGGGTCGTCATATGTGGGACATCGACTGGCGATTCATTTCGAAAATTCTCTACTGGCAATGGGTCAACGGCTGGGCATTCAGCTTCTCGGTCATGTTTACGAAAATTTCAATACTCTGCTTCTACCTCCGCTTTACAACCCAAAGAGAACTTCGTATCTTTGTCTATGTCGTCCTGGTATTTTTTATAGTTTGGAGTTTAGGACTGGCTTTCCCACTAATGTTCCAGTGTTCACCTGTGCAGTCTACCTGGCAGTTTATGAAAGTGGGATCGGGAGGGAAACGGAAATGCATTAGTAACGATACGTACAAAAGGTTAAACCTGGCGCAGGGTATCTTGAATCTGTGCAGTGATATTATTCTTTTTTGCTTGCCTCTACCTACTATTCTAGCGATGAGGAGGCCGAGAAAGGAAAGAGCAGGGTTGATCGCGGTGTTCGCCATGGGACTGCTGTGAGTATTCTTAATCCCATGCTTGATATACTTTCTGTTGGAATGTGCTAATAGAGATGTAGGATCTGCTTATTCGCGGGACTGCGACTGAAATCGATGTACAAGACATTTGAGGGCGACGTGAGCTGTACGCACTTTAGATTTCCTAATAATTCCCTTAGAATGGCAAAAACAATTACTAACTTGATGATCAAGGGTTTGGTTATGAACTCTGGCTCTGGGTCAGCCTCGAAGTCCACATCGGCATCGTCATCGCCAGTCTTCCCAGTATCCGTCTTTTATTCTTTACGCTCACCCGCAAAGTACCGCTGTTCACAGTCCACGACCAGGTCGAAAGTACCCTCTTCTCCAATCCAGATATGAAGATGACAGGCCATCCGCATGCCGGTCACGGACGATATTTCGAGGATAATGCGACAGTTACTACAGTCTCTGCTCTGGAAAAGAGTGCTAACGACCATTCTCCTCCGAGGCCAAACAACCCATCATTTTTACAGAGATTACATTTGTCACCGCAGAAACAGAGGAACCTTGCGCCAGAGGAGAGAGATTTCGATTTCAATTCTACGATCGGGAGGAGTCGAAGTACGACTCTACAGTCGACGCTAGGGATAGGCGATGATTTTGAAGACATTCCTGTTCCGCCGCCCAGTTTTGGTGGTTTCCTAGTGTACAAGAGTACGGATATTGAGGTTAAATCGGAGTCCATGGAAGATGCGATAGCTAGTTCATCAGGAAGACCGAGGACTCCGGTACCCTTAGGGTATGATTCACACCCTGGATGGGAAAAGGAGTTCATATAATTACGGTTTGTGAATTTTATCACTTTTTATTTTCTTTGAAAGTATCTTGTATCGATGGTTCGTGGCTCCTATATTAAAGCCACGGAAAAATATTATATACCCATTTTGAAGCATTTTCTGTACATTTTCGGATTTTAATTTCGCTTCCGTGGCTTTCACCACTATTATTTTCGCGATTCACATTTATCGGGGTCCTAGTTTCTGTTATTGCCTATTACGAAGGAAGACTGCAGATTCATGTAGATTTGCATGGACTACCCCTTATGTCACCTAAAGGAGAACGTATAGCAGACATTTCGTTCTAGATAGTGGAACGAAGGCGAAAAATGGAAAAATATATATAGTATCTGAGCAGCTACTTGCAACCCCCCAATTCGATGTAAACATAAATCTGCACCTAAGCAAATGGCGTTACCCTCGAACCCCACCGGGACTTGACGCTAGCCATAAGAAGCAATAATAAGAGACAAGACAACTCGTGAACTCAAAGGCAACCTCGGAACGAAATATCCAAGTAAATCGCCGGGACTATTTCAGCCATATGGTCTGCCTTTCTGTGCACATGCATAAACGAATTTTTTGGGTTGTTTAAAACTTATTCACATCCTACATTCTATAATATGACAATCGATTCCGGGCAGCCGCGGGACGGGAAGATCAAGCCTCGTGTAGTATATATACCACTCTCACTATTCTAAGCCCATGATCTGCAGAGGGTCTCATTAGATTAGCCTTATCAGGTAGCTTGATGTTGAATGTTTGGGAACTATCTTTATGCGACCCAGGATTTGTCTTGGGTCTGTGGGTTCGAGTTTATGAAGATCTAGAAGCGAGATTGAAATCCCAAGAGATGCATCACGGTAGCGCGGTGTGTGTGTGTATCGTGTGTCAATGCAAACTCGATTACGCTAAACCCAGATATTAACCGATTCAGCTGCGGCTAGATATTTCGATTTCGATTTTCTCTCGAAATATTTTGTTTGATGCCAGGCAGCTCATGCCGAATGGGCAGTAATAGGCAGTTCTTGCCTCGGTTATAGCTCCCGGCCATGATGGCGCCGAGTCACAAGGCTTATTTTACAGCGAAGCCTGTTCGTTCAAATGAAAGGCCATGGTCAGGAATTGCATACAACTGCATTGCAGTGCGCGTGCATTGCATCCAAACTGATATCCATGTCGACTCGCTTTAGAGCCGGTGGGAAGAAGATCGTCTGGATTTTGTGTTGTGCGTTGTCGATGTCTGAGACGCAACGCCACTTCTGGATTTTGAGAGACTGCTGGTACAAAGGTGAGGCTTGCACTCGATCTTGACATCAACTGCAGACCCCCGGACTTATCACCTCTTCTAGATACCAAGGTAACCATACCAGCTAATGTGCTTCTTTTCTTTACGTACGTGTTACTGACTCGTCTTCGTGCCAGCCCTGAAATTTGTGGCGAATCAGAGTCGACTTTGCGTCCGACTGTGGCGCGAGAGCTCCGCGAACGATACGTAACCGCCACAGCCTTGCTGCAATCTGACGAATCGAGAAACTCTAAACGTGATTAGATTGGCTGACGGGGAAGCGGTCTGTGGCGGGTTACCCCTCCTTCTGCAGCAAATTCAAGCACGCTACCATCGACTCTTGTGCCAGCAAAGAAACCCTCAATCGTCAGGCTCCATCATCGGCAAATTTGAATCCCATCGAGTCTCGCAAACGGCGACCTCTGTCGAAAGTTCGTGGTGTAGATCCTGATCTTAAGCTGTTACGGTGTCGCGAGCTTCTCTGACGGAACTATCGCTGGGAGCTGGTTAGTAGCTGGCGGTTTTTTTGTTCAAGTTGCCGTTGTTGCTGTCGACCAAAGCTCCAACGTATCCTAATCGTGCGGAATAGGATTATTGCAATTACGATTCCTCAGATTTGCGAGCCCCTGTCGCCCTACAACAGAATTGCTCGAACAACCTCCACCAACCTGGCTGCCGACGAACCTAGCTTCACCTGAACAGCATATTTCTCGTTCCAGATCTTCTTTTTGTTGATTGCACGGGCGACTTTCTTGGGGTAAGCTTGTGTTAGGCCTCTTTGTAATTCGGTTCTTCCAGAAAACCTCCTATCCTAACATCAGCCCTAGCTATTTCGACGTCACCCTTTATCCTTCCTCCGTCGCCACAGATCTCAGCAAACCCTATTCCTCCACTATCATCGCCGAGAACTTTCGATACAAGCGAATTTCAGAATCCCAAGTGCGTTTAGTTAAAATTAGCGACCTTCACTATGGCGGACGCGGCAGCAGCTCTGAACAACGCCAGGATTGAGGCGGCTATCAGAGCCGTTCAGGAGAAGAAACCGATCCCTGAAATCGATTTTACTCTGCATACTATGGAAGATGGGACGCAAGTCAACACGCAGGAAAGAGTTATCAAAGGTATTTTACATTCTGTTCCGTCCCGAATTGTGCTTCTCCACTCCCGACTCGTACAATAGCCGTTCGCAGGTGCCGGAGGACCTTATCTCTAACCTGTTAAACACAGAGGTGCAAGCTCCGGCCACAGCCAAGCCTACAGATGAGCAGTTCTATGACCCGACGGACCCAACGAAACCAAATCTCGTATTCCTGAAGCAACACTTCTACCGGGAGGGTCGTCTAACCGAAGAGCAGGCTCTTTTCATCATACAGCGGGGAACGGAGATTCTCAGGCAAGAACCAAACCTGCTGGAGATGGATGCTCCCATTACCGTATGTGGTGATGTTCACGGGCAATACTACGACTTGATGAAACTATTCGAAGTTGGTGGCAATCCAGAGGAAACTAGGTATCTGTTCTTGGGAGATTACGTAGACAGAGGCTACTTTAGTATCGAGGTACAGTCCTATAATTTCTGCTGTAAGAAGCGGGGTAAGGCTGACTGGCTGGTTGGATAGTGCGTTCTGTACCTTTGGGCCCTCAAAATTCACTACCCGAATACACTTTGGTTGCTCCGAGGCAATCACGAATGCAGGCATCTGACGGACTACTTTACCTTCAAGCTTGAGTGTATGACGTCATTTACCTCGAAGATACCGAGAAGTCTTATGCTGATAGGAGGTCCGAATAGGCAAGCACAAATACACGGAACGTGTATACGACGCGTGCACGGAGTCATTCTGCTCCTTACCACTAGCTGCCGTCATGAACAAGCAGTTCCTGTGTATTCACGGTGGCCTCAGCCCGGAACTTCACACCCTTGACGACATTAGAGCAGTAAGAAATCCTAGCGAGCCCCCTAGTAGTCAAGATACCTAAATATTTAACCAAAAATCTAGATTGATCGTTTCCGAGAACCCCCAACCCAGGGCCTTATGTGCGATATCTTATGGTCGGATCCACTGGAAGAGTTTGGGCAGGAGAAAACTAACGACTTCTTCACTCACAATCACGTCCGTGGATGCTCTTACTTCTTCTCGTACCCTGCCGCCTGCAACTTTCTCGAAAAGAACAATTTACTCTCAGTCATTCGGGCTCATGAGGCACAAGACGCTGGTTATCGCATGTATCGCAAGACCAAGACCACCGGTTTCCCAAGTGTTATGACCATATTCTCGGCCCCGAACTATCTCGACGTTTACAATAACAAGGCAGCAGTGTTGAAATATGAGAATAATGTAATGAATATAAGACAATTCAGTAAGCGGACGACCCTGAGCAGGACTTTTTGATAGTTGGGAAGATTTCTAACTATTTCTAGATTGCACACCTCATCCATACTGGCTACCTAACTTTATGGATGTCTTTACTTGGTCCCTGCCGTTCGTTGGCGAGAAGAGTATGCAATTACCCTTTCAGCTTTAATTGCCCTCCACTGATGATGAAAATAGTCACCGATATGCTTATTGCTATCCTGAACACTTGCTCCAAGGATGAACTCGAAAACGAAACACCGCTGTCTGCCGAACCCTCCTCGCCTCCGATCAGCGAATCTGGTGGGGATCCAGAATCTATTGAAGCCAAACGTCGTGCTATCAAGAACAAGATTTTGGCTATTGGTCGTCTGTCGCGTGTCTTCCAAGTACTCCGCGAGGAATCTGAGAGCATTACAGAGCTCAAAACGGCAGCCGGTGGTAAGCTGCCAGCTGGTACGCTGATGTTGGGAGCTGAGGGTATAAAGAATGCGATCCACGGCTTCGAGGATGCACGAAAAGTCGATCTCCAGAATGAACGATTGCCGCCAACGGCCGAAGAGGTCAACAAAACGGAAGAGGAATCCAGGAAAGAGGCGATCCAGAAAGCTGTTCAAAGTGCAGATAAAGATCCGCAGCTGAACAAGATTGCGAGGAGGATTAGCATGTAAGTGACTATTTGGTTGGCTTGTTGGCAACAAATACTAACGATTTTTACAGATCCCGAAAGGGCGACTGAAATCCTACCCAATGGACTGGATCCACCCATTGCTTCTGGCGCTCGTAGCAAAAAAAAGGCGATCTTTTACTCTTAGCTAGACGTATCCCTGGTTCTTCTTGCGTTACCTCAGTACCCCTCTCTTCCTCCGCTTTCTCCCAATAAAGCTCTTTCAAGAGACTCTACCTCTTGCGGGCCTTTTTTTCTTTTGTCTAGTTCCCTCATTATTTCTTTCTCTATTTGGAGGACCACGTGATTGAATGAAACCATCCGTACCGATTGAAGTGTATACGATGAATACGAACCTCTTACGAGATGGATAAAATCCTAATTTTGGTCCTCTAGCTTATTGACCTCCTTGATAACATCGTGCAAATCTTAAACCCCACCTACTGTGATGTCTACCACAATAGTGTGCTTGACATAAATGATTGTCCAAAGGCAGTGATTGTTCCCTATGATCTTTGTATCAAATGTCTCTTGCCCTACTATCATATGTTCCTCTATGATCAGCTTCGGTTCCTCGGTTTGAAATCCGAGCTTGAATTTTGACCTGTGGAGAACCCAACCATATATGCATGGGAGATACAGATGTGTCGGATTCTGCGAGGCTAACAGATTTATGCATCTTCCGCCACGTGCAACTTAGCAATCATGTTTTAAGAGACTTCCAGTTATATCAAGCAAGCCACGCGTGCATGCGCATGCATGGTAGAGCAAACATAAGCTATGCGGCTTATCCCGGTCAGAAGCGTCTCATTAGCGCATTTAGAGAAATGTTTGTGGTTCGGTGCCACATATCTATACGTTAATCAATGCTGTAGATACCATACAGCTTAGTGTTTTATAGGTGGAGGAGTGCTGTTTTGGAATTGCAACAGATATGGAAATTTCATGCAATGCTATACCATCTAGATCTCAATTTCTAGGCTGGGCATGTTCGAGGCTAGCATGTGTACACTAGAGATCCACACAGTTCAAATCTCAATTGGCTTTACACTGTATATTGTATCTAATGGTTGGATGGGTCGTGCCACGAGACCGATCTGGCAAGATTTTTATTTGTTTGCTTAAATGGGTACTAAGATCACAGTAAAGGTAACGGTAAGCCAGAGACGCTAAATTCGAAACAGGGACTCGGGGCCTACCCTGACCTGTAAGTTAGCTTCCCGAGAGCCCCTGGGCTCTAGTGACTGTCGGTGGAGCCTATATTCTTTGTTTTAATATCGGGTGTGAACTTGAGGGCATTACTGCGCTATCGAAAAACGGCAATATTTAGAACAATCAATACTGTTCATGAGGCAAGAGCTGGCATAGACGAGTAGCGCTAAGGGATCGGTTTCACCGTTCTGCGCGTTTGCATTCGTCTAGCTGGTGCTTTCGAAATTGGAATTGACATTGAACTGACAACCCTGCCAGCAAGAAAAAATACAAAATGTTTCGAAGAAAATGTCTCACCAATTTTCGGATTGTGTGATGGAGGAAATCGCAGTCAAGGATCTAGGATTAAAAAGGAGACACCAACTGTCGGAAAATCTTTTGGTAACAAAATGATATCCTCACGAGATGGAAACGAGTGGATACAGAGAATGAAATAACCCTACGCTGAATTTTTATGCGCTAACTGATACCAGTTGTTGGAAATTCGCCGCGTTGGGAATGGTCTTGAGCATCTTTAGAAGGACTTTCTGAGTGACATTGTAAGTAAAAAAGGTTTGCCTTCAAAAGGAGACTGAAAACAGGGCATAAGAGCGTTCTGGGCCACGGGAAAAGAAAAATGCACCAGTATCCCGGGAAGGGCGCTTATGCCCAATTTCGAATATTTCACGAAGGCGTCGCAACAAAGGCGTTCCGCACGGACACCCTCCCACTAGGAATTGTAAGAACTTTCAGCGAGGAGGTACCCGCTGCTGTGTGACCTTAACTTGAGTCGCTGGTGGAGTGATCAACAAAGCTCCCCTATGCTCGGGAAATTAAAATCGGGGTAACGAGTTATCAGTTCAGTTCAGAGTTGCCTTTCTTTGTGAACCTTACAATCTGTCACTGATACAAAAACAGATGCGGGTTCAAAATTGCATCATCCTTCGAAATGTTGGGCATTTTCGTCTATGGGATAGGGAGCTGTTGGCGCTCGTATAAAATACATTCCTGTTAGAATAATCGCGAAATCAGCAGGCACACCAGACCATGTCTGAACCACGGTACAAAAAGGCGCTAGCACAGATCCTCAAAATGCATGCAGACATCTCTGCACAATGGTGCACATGGCAAAATGAAGCAAAATTCGTTTTTCTGGTTTATAATTCGCCCACTCGGATTCGCGAACCGGTTTCTGTGCCGACTCAGACGTTTTAATAGTGCGGATTAGTCCCGGACCTTGCAACCAATGAGCTAGACAAATCAAAGATTATAGAAGTGAAATTTGCAACCAGCTTTTGATATGCAAGATGGAATACTGCGGCGAGAACCTAGTTTCTGTTTTCTTTTTCTTTAGGGGAGTATTTCGGGAGAGATAGCCCTAGAAGCTAGAATATTCTGTACTGCTAGAATTTGTTTTTGAGAATCGACGGTTCGAGGGCAAAGAATGTGCCAAGCCATGGTCAAGGTGGTCACTAGTGAAGGCTTTTTTTCAACCCATTGTTGGAGGCTCGGTTAGAGAGTATTGTCACTTACTTGGCAACTTTGCGACCTGGTAACTGAGTGAGACTTGCCACGAGGCTTTTGCTAAGAATATCTTTTTATAATCACCAGCTGATCATGAGGGTTAGTTCATGGATGGAATGTTGGCTACCGCTCTTGCTGGCACGGTGAGAATAAATCTTCCTACCGATCTGCAATATCCAACATGGAATATTCCAAAACAATTGGATCCGGGCCGGCTTCTCACGGGTGTTCTAGTTTGGATTCGATAAAACAGCGTCTATTCAAAAAAAACCAAAAAAACTGTTGGTGTCTCATGATCAATTATAGGAACTGACCTTTTAGTGGCAGGCCTTTGGTCCGATTTGCAGTCAAAAATCGAGCTTCTCACGAAAGCTTAGCAACCAGTGGATGTGATTTCCGAAAACTGCACGCAAAAATCTCAAATAATTAGTAGAGTTAAGCCAAGCCACCATTTTTAGTACAAGTTCCTAAATTTCGCCTTCTTTAGGTGCGCTGAGTTACATCATGATATCAAAGGTCCAAACGTCTAACAGTTAAACAAACGCAGAAAGTGACGTATACTATAGTGACCAAAGATATTGTTTTGCTGCTTCTCCATGAGACTCACTTAGCATAGATTTCTAACAATACAACTCAGAAAGAACTGTCCGCAATTGAATACCGACTTCTGCATTATTAAGGCACATGAAAGAGCTTGTGCCGATCCATTAAGCTCCGAAGAAACAAGTCCTCATAGGACGGGGTTTAATTGGTGAGTAGATTCTCAATTGTTGGGAAATTGCTGGGGTTCTTAGACTGAGCTCATGTGCTCATGCGCTCGTACTTGCAGGCCATCAAAGGCATAGAGATATTCAATTTCGTCCAATCGAACGGCTTCTGCAATTCCAGATCCCCAGGACAAATTACGCAGCAGGGTACTATTCTCAGGTAACAATACAGAACAGATGAGAAGAACGCCTAGATGCATCCAAGTGACATCTCAAGACCTCACTATTACGAACTGTCTAGGTACGTCTGAAGTTGTTCCATTTCATGGACGTCCTAGTCAGATTTCGATGGTTACACGGACAGGCGCACGGTCGTCCCCTGAGTTTCGCTTATACGAAGGGATTCGAGTAAGCGCCCGTCGAACCGGCAAATGCATACTATACCTAATTAATTACATGAACCTTAAAATCAGGCATTGCCTGCGCAATTCCCAGAATTTCATATATGAGCTACCCAGGAGAGTCAATGAAAAGTCGCGAAGGAATGAGCCGAGCGACCAGTGCCAAGCCCGATCGCTGGGAAGTAAGCGGTGGGTGTCAATTCACCGGATTTGGCAGCCAGAGAAATACTTCAGGATCGGGTAATGCGGCATTTGATTGGCTTACCTGCTTACCCGCTACAATGGTTCGGCCGCCTTTCTCCTTACAAATTTCACGAGTACCATGGCCAAGTACTTCGTATGCGGAGGATTTTCGCACATATCTTTCCTATAAGTCAAATTTTCACACCAAAACTCAACAACGTATCATATTTATTTTGCTGACGTATATACACCCCTTTCCGGTTCGTATTCCCCTTCATGCATGCATGCAGAGGGATTCTGCAGGTTGAGACATTCAGAGGTTTATAGACAAGCAAAGCTCCAATATGATATGATTGAAATCAGCCGGCCGGCTAAGGCTTGTGGGGTTTGATATGCAACGCCAAAGGCCCTTGCCTTTTAGGCATGTCCTATACCTTCAAAGACGCACCTCAGCGGCACGGCGTCTCTAGATTCTTTTGCTATTTTTTCCTCACGTCTGCACTCCGGGCCCCGGCTTTTTAAGATATTTACCGCAGTTTTTCGCACGAGCTGGGGATGGACTTGCCAGTCTTGAAAATGCCCGCGCGGAAAATTTGTATCGCTCGTCACAAAATGTCTCGTCTAAACTGCGGATTTAACCTTCGGACTCTAGGTTTGGGCAGCTGCCGAAAGCTTGTGCAATTCGGATGATAATCGAACCGGTTCTTCTGCGTGGTCGGGACATATTTAGCAGGTGTGAACGCCAGAATGGAATGAAACGTGGCAGCAGAGCCAGGGAAGTCTCCAGAGGCAGCATTTTGCAATCGAAATCTGGAGGGGAATACAGTGGACTGTCACTACTCCATACCGGAGAGCTATACATGTCCCCGGTACTCAAGATCTCTTATGAATTTAGGTGATCGGATACCAATTTTCAGAACAAAATAAAGCTACCTATTCTGAAAACCCCTTACAGAATTTGTGATCCTTACCTTGCCTCACCGTGTCGCTGGACTTTCTGTTTTCACAACAACCTAGCAGCCTATAATGAAGATTTCCACTCAAGGCAAACAAGTATCAGAAACTCGTATTCTCTGTCACGCTTTCATAAAATTGCGATATTGGAGAACAAACAGGAAAGAGCTGCAGCAGAGTCTAAATAGATAACAAGCTCAATCCATGACGGTAACTATCGATCCAGTACTAAGCTTGGGTTCAGTTTTAGTTCTTTAGGTAATAACACACGAGCAGAGCTAAATTTGGTTACGAGAAAGTTTGGCCTCTGTTCTGAGAGGCTACCGAGGTCTCCAAGGCTTCCCTTATAAATGAAACTGTGAAAGAAACCTAAAGAATAATATATATAAGCTGTTACGATTATATGTATGAGCCTATCACCGTACAAGGCTACTTAGACGCCGGAGCATCGATGCGCATGGGTATGTCTAGACGTATATCGGTGACTTGAGGAAGGTTGAACGACGCGTACGGCTAAGGCGTGGCGGCCTCCCTGAGAGGAAATTATGAACAAGGCCTATGTCTGTTTTGAAGATGTATACACAAGGATCTTGGTTACGATGCACGTTCGTGGCACAGCAAATCACGTTAGGCAAAGAAAGTGAAGAGCTGCCTGGCATTGGCTTCAAACTTCAAAATTAGATTGTAGGAATTTCTCGAGCTTCAGAGAGGAAGGAAAGAGTCCCCACATGTGCACATGCAATGGGATACAACAATTGGAACCTATCAGAAGAGTCATCTTTGAAATCATCCATGACATGGCAATATTGACAGCAGTAAACTTCGTGTATTTTCTAGTCTTCGACGAGACAAGTACAAACGATATGTCTGGATTGTAGAAACTGGAACTTATTAGACTACAAGAAGAAAATGAACAAGGGTAGCATTCGCAAAAAAGCGCTTCCAGAAAGAGTGGGTATACTGATAGGCGAGCGTTTGGCGGAAATTAAATTCCTCAAAGGAAAGTTAAAGGGGTATAATATTGCAAAGCCTGGTCCGAGTTCAACTGGGCTGGCTTAGAATTGGTAACAGTAACAAGAGCGTTCTCGAACCCAAACCAAGAAAAACGATGACTAGTAACTACTTTTCAGCGCACCAATTTTGAAAACAAACAAAAAAGTGCATGATGAGAACTCCAATAGACAAAAAAGATAATGAAAGTGAACCTCCCATAGAAAATCTAATCCCACATAGTCATAAAAAAGTGCAAAACCCGACCCGAATATAAACATTTTTGCTCGTAAATGTGACTGAATGACTGGCTGTAATTCGGATTGAAAGAGATGAAAAGAGAGTTACTGGCACTCCGAGCTTGAAGAGGTTTGGTGAATGCAGCAACGAGTGCATGCGCATTCTGTGATCAACCCTCCCCAGATGAAAGAAAATAATTAAATAGAGAAAGGAAACAAAGAATAATTGAAAGAAGAGAATCGGGACAATATCGATGGATACCGAGCACCTAGTGAAAAAGGGGAAAAAGCAGCAGAAAGACCAGATTACCGCTCCGTTAAATACAAAAGAGACCCGTGAACTCGTAAATTTTGATAAGAAAATCGTTCAATCTTGAAATAAATTCGAGTAGTGATCCTCTCGATAATAGAGACGCTGTGGAGGCGTGACGAGTATGACGTCGGTGATTTGTAGTATTGATGAATGGATGGAAGAGTACTACAACAAGAGAATCTATTGATGAATATTTGCTTAACAGCTTAGAAGACTTGCGACGGCCATAGGATTTCGATTTGTGGGACGGGACGGGACGGCGTCAGCTCTGTCGTATCTAGGTCGCTGTAGAGTTTCTACTCTATCTTGCCAGTAAACAATGTTTGCTTCCCTTTTGTCGGCTCCTCGATCAGCTAGGCCCTCCAAGCTTTTGAAAGAGGGAAGTGTGTTTTTCATGTTTGTTAAACCCTCTGATGGTAGTCGGAGGGCTTGGACTTCGAGTTTGGAACCTTCTTCAGAGCCGAAGCCCTCAGAAGGGCTAGTTGGTGCAGATGTACGAGAGGAGGGCGGAGGAGCAGTGCTGATGGAAGACTCATACCCATCTATGTCTGAGATCGAATGTGCATCTGAGATAGAAGAATTGCTATCACTATAGTCTTCTCCATACTTAAACTCGACACCTGGAGATATGGTTTCCGCTTCCTTGGCGGATATTTGCTTCAGATACTGTGGGATGCTTTGTTTCTCACAAAGGACGAGTCTCTTTGTCAGCTTTCGTTGCCGACGGCCTTCTCTTTGAGTCTCCCTTCGTAGCCGTCGAACATTCTGCTTTGAAGCAAGTTTGAACTGCTCTGGAGTAGCACAAGCAAGCTCTTGGAGGATACTGGGGTGTGCTCCGTAGGTCCACCAATATCGACGGTTGGTTGCCTTTAATAAGCCAATCTCCGGATTTGGTGCGGATGGCCTTCGGCCATGTGCTTTGTCGAGGCCTAACATTCTATAATAATGAGACTGAAGGCCAGAGATGGTCCTCGGGCCCCATTTTTGCCCAGTAATGGGATCGAAGAGACGATTCCATTCTTCCACAACCTTCTTCCATGGTAGCCCAACACTGTCGCGGAGATATAAGATTGCGTCGGCTTCTTCTTGGGTATACATCGGTCTGTGGTCTCGCGGGGTTCTGCTTGAGGCTTTTGAGTGCTGTCGCTTCTGGACTACTCTCGCAACTTTATTAGAGGGCCGTGGTGATATATATAATGCTGGTGAGCCGGAGCGAGGAGCGCGATACGGAATCCCAGCCATTGAGGCTGCCGTTAGCAACGATCTTATGCCTTCCGCGTCCTTTATAATAGGTTTCTGGCATTGTGGGTTCTTTGTATGTAACTGAAGACTTTCTTTACTTCTGATGGCTGTATAAGAATCGAGAAGTTCTTCGCTTTTGATTTCGGTTCGAGCTGCTTCGACGTCTACCATATTTTGCGGGCTACCCAGACTCATAATCATTATGACAAGGCTGTACAGTGACAGTGCGATATTTGTGAGATATTGCAGCGCTGATAGAAGACTTCGAGGCTTTTATATATGAGTCGAGCTGAAGAAGGAAAAGAATGAAGGGCTTAAAGTTTATCGAGGAACCCAGAGTTGAGGCCGTGAATAGAAGTATAACCCTAGAATTGTGTATCGTATGTACGATCTCCTTCGCATGTGAATATAACTAATAGAGGTAGAGATAGAATTTGGATAGAAGTGAATTTTATTGAAGTTCAAGGTCAAGCTTCTCGAATTTTATCTTTCGCGTACTGTGTGGTTTGTGTCGAAGACTCCTATCAAAGTGTGGAACACCCCAGGTTGTTATATAATCCGAGTTCCAGATACGTGAATTGCGCACAGCAAGTCCATGGAGTCTTAAGCTGACTAGCCTTTCTGGCAGGGCTTATCAATTTTTCTTTCCCATTTGCTTTTTTGGTTGCAGGCGTGGGTGCGGCTACTGGTTCCTGTCAAGATATGAGGACTCAACGGCTTTCGGTGGAATACCCAGTCCCCCATGCCATGCTATCACGCTATACGGGGCCCTTGAGGAGAAGGTGTGCGCATGCCGGCCTACCTTGGGGTATGGTCAGAAAAGTGCCAATTCAACATAAAGCGCAGAAGACGCCCTGGCGTAGCCGCCAATTATTGACGCAGCTCATACCCCGTCTTGTCAGAGATGAACGGGTGCTATATTTCGACTAGTTCCAACTATTCCAACTTTTTGGAGAGGAATATGTATGTACCATGATAGGGTATCCAGACCCATGTTGGAATGCCTATCCCAGCTCGACATGTATTCGAAGAAGGCAGGATGGGATGCATCAAAGAGGGTGTGCTGCTACTAAACTGCCTCGCGACAATGTCACAACCAGCTTTGCTTCTTTGCTCAGGCTGCATTGTCGGGGCTGGCTTCTGCCGAAGCTATTGCAGCTGGAGGGTAGAACGGGCGACCGGGGAGCGCCCCTCGTCGATTTAATCCTCGTCCCCGTACTTTTCGCCATTGTCTGGCCAGAAGGAAGGAGGTTGCGCTAAGGTCAACTCGTCCTAGGCCTGACCATCTCCTTCGAGAAAAGAGCAAGCATATTGGCGCAACATTAGCAAGGAAAGGAGTACTTGGCAAGGGACCAATTGACTCACCCTGTCCTTGCAAGTATTAGGCGGTTCACTCGGATAAAGCCTCCATGTGGCCAACGAAGGGCAAAAACTCCTCGTTGAGTAGGTCCAATGCTTCTGATGTTTTCTTGCATGCTGTCTGACAATCTGTGCCTCGTAAACGCAGATTCTGACAGACTTTAGCCTCAAAAACTCCGCAGCAGTAGCTGATCATTGGCATATCATCGCAAAAGTACCAGCTATGGGACTCAGATTCATATGATCATACAAACCCCGGGGTTTTCGAAATAGCATGCTAGGCGGAATTCGAAGGCTTGTACGAACAGTTTGGAATCAGAATCAAGAGAGTGGAACAGTATCATGCTTTTCGAAAAAAAATACGAGGTACCAGAGACTGCGGATGGGAACATCTGACTGATAAGAAAGCTCAAGATTCTTGGCCTGCCACCGACTTGCCTAATTTCCCTCGGATTTGAATTCTGCAGTTAGAAAAACTTTTTTTGCCGACCCCGAGTCCTTTTCGATGTCTATCCAATCAGGCTACCCGTTTCTCACTCGCGGTTTGTGCGTCTGGGTGGGAAGAAATTAACACAGGCAGAGAGAAGCCGCCATGCCGCAACCAGAGATGAAATATCCGACAGTTTGGTCGCATAATTTTAACTGCCACCCTCGTCTACGATTAGTTGCTCTCCTCCAGAAGGAAGGCGTTCTAGCCTATTTTTGGAGACACGGGTTGACAAAATACGTCTCAACCCGGACAACAACAACAACTAAGGACTAAGGGGGTGGAACCACCCCGGGCAAGCTCAAAGATCCCGGGGCCGACCCGATAGCTCTTCCTCTGTACCAGATTGGCCTTTGGAAAGACAAACAGTCTATGGATTTGTCTGGCTATTTTCGGCGAAAGGTGCAGAAGCGACGGTTTTCTACCATGCTCTTGCTACTGCACAAGGAGTGGGGACCGCATCTGGCGAACACCAATCATTTCTCGGGTCTGAGGCGTCGAGGTGCAAGGTACCAGATATTATCGTGCTCGTAAACTCGTGTCCTGGACGTTTCCCGTGACTAAAATTAAATAATGATGAAGACTTGGGTTCTCGGTGTCCTCAGGCGTTGTCTAGCGGATGATTTTCGGCCAGCCGCGTGATTTACATGCACATTGATGCCGGTCGATAGTTGTAAGCGCCATGAAGACGACTTTCAAGATCATGTATTGCCAAATTCATAGCTTCTCTGCACCCTATGGTCCAAGCTCAAGCTTCTACTGAGATACAAATCTGTCAAATATAGTTGTACCTTGCATGTTTAGAAACAAGAACGTGTTAAATGTTTCAGGTTTTGCCATCGCCAAATTTAGGTTGTATATGTAGATTGTGCATTATTTGTAGACATCAATCGATAGCCATCCATCCGATATCGGGCAGTATTCGTTCAATCATATTTCCAAATGGTTGCGAGATTATGATACACGAAATGGTCAAATGTTGTACGATACGTTGATGTTGGTTTTATCATTTGGCGATGTTCTTGTCGGGAAAGATTTCCTCGCCATCTCAATCAGCCCGTTGATCCCAGAAGCAACAAAAATGATATCGGATAGCTTCGACCACTGGCCTTGGAATTGATCAACTGTTGCTATTATGCCCCCGTTTGGTAAATTTCCAACGGCACGGGACGACGATAGCAGCCAAACCAACCTCTTAGCCTCGCTAGCATTGAACGAGGTTGGCAGATATGTTGGTCCTGAACAATTGATCAAGGGTAGCATGGCATGGCATCTACGATCGACCTATGCAATGGGTGACAAGCTGTCACGGGGAGGAAGAACACACAAAAAAAACTCGCGACACGCCATATTGAGAGTCGAATAGCAACCATTAACATGCTGCAATGCAATGTGATACCACGGCATAAAAATAAATCCCGTTCATCAATGTCCCCGCACTTCAATTTTTTGGGCAGAAATTCAGAGATTCGATTGGGCAAAATTCAACAAGAAGACCAAACTTAGCTGTGGAGCGTTCGACTCCTCGTTTCAGATCGGCCCAACACCGTGGTTCTCAGATGCAAGTTAAGCGCCGACAGCCTTCTGTTTCGTACAGGACATGCGAACAACTACAACGCAGATTCACGAGAAACAGCTCGCCTCGACGACAGCCGGTCCGCAGCGGTCATCGCATAAAACCTACAGCAAAATGCTAGTTCGCATGGCGATACAGACGGTTAATGCAGGCGGAAATCTTCTACCGTCTGTGCCTTGCATATCGTCTCTGGGATCTAGCTCTATCAATTCCTGTCTCCGCAGCATATTATGCTAGCGTTGGAGTGGAGCTAGCACGTCCAATTACATTGTTTTCAAGACCACTGGTTGTCATAACCCAGTTTGCGGATAGCAAGGCTAGGATTATATCCAACGTATTGTAGACCTACCTCGCTACCATTTTCGTACCTTTTCCCGACAGCCTGGCCGTTGCTGAAGGCCAACGTACCTGAGAGACAGTAGCAATTGGTATCCCATTAATACCTACCAAGTATGAAGTGCATCCAATCAGTTTGATAATAGGTATTTTGCAAAAGTCCCTCACGCCACCTTTAGAGCTTGCACGTTCTATTCTCATGGATATAAATCGTGACAATGAAGTAGATCCACACTGTGCCAGCTGTTGTTACCGAGTAGATTTGACAAATTTGAATTGTACTGGTGTATTCCGCACATACTGAAACGCCGTGAAACATCGCAATCAGTCACTTGGTTTTTTAAAACAAATCAGACTCTAATGAAAATTTCAAATACCGGAAGGAGGTGGCGATAGCTTTGAGTCATGTCATGTGCCCCATTTCTGGTACCGAACTGTCAGACACCAACAGCTCAGGAATCAGTATATCTTGACAGTACAACTACATCGGGGGCATGGCAAATACTAAGAAATAGGACGTAGGTAAGAGATCCCGGTAGTATCCTGCATTGTTGGACTAACTAGCCTCAGTTGGTGGCGAGCATTGTAAGAAATCGCGAGAGAGCATGGGTCATAATAAAATTTAAAACTTCCCAGTGTTTCGTTCGAGGTGGCAAGTCCAACATCGTGCCATGTGGTTATCACAACATCCTTTAAACACCATGGATAAGAGGAAATTAATATACAAGGTCGCAAACAATTGATAGAGTATTTCTAGCGTTAGTGCCGTTATCGATAAACGGTTTAATCAACACCGGCTTTCAATTTTTCTTCTAGATGCATGCAACATTTACTTCTATGGCCTGTCAAATGGTTGATCAAAGATATCCGTGACACACCTGCACCTCATCTAAGATGGTATCCTGCATCTTTCCAACTCTCGGTTTGATAAACGTTGAGGATCGGCTAAAAGGCATTTGTCATATTCAATTAATGCGGCTGGAAATAGCGCTAATACCTTATGTTCCTTGAGCTCTCTGGGTTGAAAAGTGAACACGCGGCTTGAATGTTTGGGAACACCAACGTTAACACGACCCTTAAGATAATGAAGTTGTCAAGAGATTTCATTGTGATATAAAGACCAAACATTAAATGATCCATATAATTTCTAGGTGAAAATATATGGTTCCCATACCTCATACCCGGGATAAATAAGTCAGATAACAGAACAGAAAGTCAAATTGATGGGGAAACTCTCTAGTTCTTGGTTATCAAAGAAGCCTCACCCTGTCCACAAGAAACATAAGATAGAATGCTCTCGATCGTATGTTGGTAATGCCTTGGGTCCATCCCGGGCTTGTACCTCAAAGCTCGAATATCACTCACATCATAAAAATTTTAATTGTGCAAATACAAATACAAATATTCAATTTTTTGGTTTTGATTAGTCTCGAAACCAGCCTTGCAGTCTTGATCAACAGGGCGCTGTCTAATTGAAATGAGAGGACTGATGCTTCTGCATAGTGTATCGTATGTGCATGAATATTGATCGCCGCGTTTTCACTTAAAGAAAATTTACGAGTTATGTAGAAGCGTTTCTGTGGAAAGTTGTACAGACATTATTATCGGTTAGGTACTCCACGCATGACGTGACAACAGATATACCCTATAATCCTACACGAGAGGCTGCGCATAGAAACTCCATTAGTTACCAGAAGGCGAGATTGGGTTATAGTGATGATACCCACCCATTATGTATTCGGTTCTATGCCAGTGAGCTCAACATGTTATGTGCCATTGGATAACCCGTGGCTCCGTATTGTACTGTTTCAAGAAGTGTGAAGCTCTATGGCTGGGGGAGAGAGATATTATCGTTGTTCACATTATCATATTATTAGAGCAATACATGTATACATGAGGAATAGATGAAAAATCTCATCTGAGCAGCTTCAGTGCCAGAATGGACGCACAGCCTCATACAACAGAATCTCTTGTCACTAGTCTAAGCCACTCAAACTCACAGATACAAAATATTTGATGTCTTATATTTGACGTCCATAGAGTTAAGCTGATAAGGAGTTGGTCAATGATAAAAGAGGTCTTTGATAGCCGGCCTTGACTGGGCCATGAATCGTATGCGATATCGTCTTTGATATTTTACCAGCGTAAATTGAAGTCTTATCAATTGATCAGTTTAGCAAGTGTAGATGATCGATCCGAGTTTATCAGGTATTGCCATATTACCCGGATATATAGATACGAAACGTGTAGCTGCTGCTATTTATAAAATGTCCTACTAAGCTTGCAATGCGGCATTAGAAGTAAGTAGTGATAGTCCAAATATCCATCTGTTTAATATTCTTATCAACTGTTGATGAGTTGAATACCATTCCATGCTTCACGACTTGATCCGATAAATGAGCGGAAGAAGTCCGCAAGACCAACCCCCACCATGGCCCGAATAACCTACCCCAACCGACCCAGAGAGAAAAGTAGACGACCCGAGGCCCCTTTGTGTTGCCACAAAGCCTAGGCCTTCAAGGCTAGATTTGGTGCAGTGATTTTAGTCTTGACTCCATGATATATGAAGCTAGTCTCGGAAATGTGAAGCCCAATTTGTAGTAATGCGATTATGGTTGGGTCTGGTCTCGAAGTTGGGTCGGATTTAACAATTGATGATCCTTAAATTCTCTTTTTTGACGACCGTTTGAATCTCTATATATAGTCTCCCAAACAGTTCAGTGATCGAGCCCTAAAACGTTATCTCTGACGATATATCCGGGACCTATCAACGACTCGTATCAGCAAATGACCAGGACGACTTGGCTGCATGGTTCACCCAATCAGAGCCCCCGTTATCTGCAATGAAACCCCAAGCCAGCGAACGAAATGCTTGTTCACACCAATTCCGCACCACCAAGTGACGTACCCCACGTTGTCAATCCGCGACATGTATACTTACTGAGATGTATTTTTCCAGGGGGGATCAAGCTGGATCGCGGGTTTTCGTGTTTCTCGGGTGGCGGCGCAAGCGGGAGATTTAGCCCGATTCCCATTTTCTTTTCGCTCACAATGGAAATGGAATTTTCCTGCTCATTCTTCAGTCTCCTATCTCAGAATCACAATACACTCTCGCTACAATAGTTTTCGTGTCTTTTGGCTGGACATTTTGCCATCATCTGTCACTCGCTGCTGGAAATTTACTGCCGCTCGTTAATTGAAGCAAGCTTTTGGTGGAAACTCTTACCCCTAACTAACGACCAATTCGACACCACAACACGGTCGGAGCCAACAGCGCTCTCGCAATTGTAGTAACATAACATTCACGTCCTGGCGGCCGGTTGCGCTCCAAGCGAACGCAGATATAACATATACATACTCCCATTCGGTATAAATTACTTCTTCGAGATCCATCGTCTTCCGGTTATTTCTTTCTTGCTTTCGTTTACGCCTTCCGAAAAACTCTGCACCGTTAAATAACGACGCGAGATCCGAACCGCGATCAGAACATTCACGTGCTAAGCACAAATCGCCAATTGACCCGTCGCAATGAGGACAATTGCTTTCACCGCTCTCGCCGCTGGCTTGCTCGCTACTACGTCCTCCGCTCTGGAGCCGATTTCCATCAAGGGATCCAAATTCTTTCACGCAGATGGAAGCCAGTACTATATGAAGGGTACCTGCTCCCAACTTTCTCAAATAATGTCAAGAAGCACTTGCTAACCAAGATCACGGATACAGGTATCGCCTACCAGCGTTCTCCCTTCGACCCGCTTACCGAAAAGGCGCAATGTCAGTTGGACGCCGATCTGATGAAAGAACTCGGTGCAAATGCGATCCGTGTGTACCACGTTGACCCTGACGCCAATCACGACGATTGTATGAAAATCTTCGAGGATATCGGTGTCTACGCCTTTATTGATCTGGATACTTTCCATACGTACATTGAACAGGTTGGTTTTCTCTATATATATATGTTTAATATATCAATATCTTGCCCGCAGGTTGCTAACCGTTCGATTAGGATGGACCGCCACACTGGAACGATACTCAATTGACAGAGTACACAAAAGTTTTGGATAACCTTGCCGGTTACTCGAATCTTGGAGGCGTTTTTATCGGGAACGAGATCATCACAAAGTCTAACGGATCGCTTGCTGCACCATACATCAAAGCCGCTGTTCGAGATGTCAAAGCCTACATGGAAGACAAGAAATTTACTCGCAAGATCCCTGTCGGTTACTCTGCTGCTGATATCGCCGAGTTGGTAAGAGCTCAATCAACATATGTCAAATAGAGACTTGGATAGTTAACATTGCATGCTAGCGCCCAAACTTACAAAACTACCTCGCCTGCGGAGACGACCCGTCCGTTAACCTTGACTTTTTCGGTCTCAACGCCTACGAATGGTGCGGAACAACCACGGACTATCACGTCTCCGGGTACGACATGCTCAACAAGAACGCCACGGATTATCCTATACCAATTTTCTTCTCGGAAACTGGGTGCCATGTTCCCGCGCCTAGAGACTTCAGGGACCAATTTGCCATCTTTGGACCAGAGATGCAGGATGTACGTTTGTTTCTTCGCTCTTGGTGTCTGCGAGATGTATTTCGGTACTAACAAGTGGTGAATAGATATGGTCTGGCGCTATAATCTACGAATGGATCCAGGAAGATAATGAATACGTAAGTCATCTTTCTCCTCTTCCGGTCTTGAATTTTTTTTTTTTTCTGACTAAAACTCGTACAGGGCCTCGTTGACTACGGCCGCGCCGACCCGAAAACCGCGATTGGTGGTGACACCTGGGCACGCGGCGGAAAGCCCACCCCATTGCCCGACTTCTCCGTCCTAAAAACCGTCTGGGCATCCGTTGACCCCACCGGAGTCTCCTTGAACAAGTACACCTCCACCAAGGGGCCGATCTCGTGCCCCGCGTCTACCTCTGGCATCTGGAATGTGGATCCCACTTCCGTATTGCCAACCCTAGGGCAGACGGCGGTGTTCGCACAGGCTTCGGATGCTGGTTCGAGCGCACCAGCGGACAGGACGGGTTCTTCGCAGACCACGTACTCCGTTGAACCGACGGAGACGTCCAAGCCGAATAGCGCCGGCAGGAACGGCATCGTCTTCAGCGGTGGGGTCGCGGCTGCCGTGGTCGCTGCCGCTGCTCTCTTGTAAAGAGGATATCCAAGGGGGAGGGCCGAACACTCTCTCTTTGGTTTGTCCAATTTTCTGATGATGACGGTATGATATACAGATTTTTGATGGTTATTCTTTTGTTCTCCTCGTCTTGGAGATGAAAAGTAGTTGTATACTTTACTTTTAGTACTTCCGTAACCCCCTTTACGCTATTATATATTACTGCGTTTCTTCCGCCTACATACACAGCGGTTATCCTTGTAATCCTTCCTTTTGGCATTACTTGTCTTCTACTTTTGGGAGTTTTCTGGTCTGTTGGTACACAAACACTTTGATTTACTATGGTCTTTCCTCTATACGTCTGTCCTCCTTGTACAATTGGACCATTCGACTGGATATATATATATACGTATGGAATGCTTTCCCAGTCATTTTAGTGAGCAAACGGTTCATTTATGCTTTAGATTTATCTGTCTCTACCTCTGCGTAACCATATGCTTGAGCCAATTTACCCTTCATTGCTCAAAGTTTTTACGAATCCAAGCTATCAAAGAAATATTCAAATTTGATACCATATTCAGAATATATATACTATATGAACAGAGATTTTATACACAAGGCAGCCCACCTGATTTTTAATCAGAAATAGACACCAAGAAACAACACTCCCACCGAACTAGTCTTTGAGACTACCATTGAACGAAGGCATACTATATAGCAAACGAGAGGAGTTGACGAGTGCTGAAAAGATAAAACACCAGAATCCAGAAATCTTTAAAAAGTTCCAAAAGTAATCACTACGTTCCGCCGCGCAACCTGTATAATTCACCCATGAGGGTAGTTTACTTTCTCCTGCTACCACCACTCTGGAGAATGTAGACCATTCTGATAAAGATATTGATGAAATCCAACTCTAGCGAGATGGCCTCGTTGACTGTGTCACGTTTCTTGAAGCCGGCTTCGGCCATTCTTCCGTTGTACAGAACCTTTTGAATATCGTATAATGTCATGCCTCCAAATACGGCCAGACCACCATAAAGCCATAGGTTCTCGGTAACGGCAAGGGTACGAGCTGCTGTAGCGGGAATAACGAGGGGTGCGAGACCGGAGAGGGCGACAACAGTAAGACCAGCGAGAAGAGGGCCACCGAGGTAGAGATATTGATCAGTCTGTGAGAGAAAATTTGTCAGATCTCAATTACTATGGAGGGGAATAAGGAAACAACTAACCTTGGCAGTCGCGCCAACATAAGAGATGGCACCCATCATTCCCACGGTATACAGGCCAGCTCTAGCAAGAATGGCCGGGTTGAAAAACAGCAGAGGACTCAGTACCGCCGCCTGCGATAGGTTGAACACTGACCATAGCGCATGCTTGGCAACATAGTTCTCCGGCGGGCAAGCAAAAGTCGCCATCATGGATCCGATACCACCAACGAGCGAGACACCCATAAACACCCATGGATTCATAGCCATAAGACGGTAGCTCCATCCAACACTGTGCAGGGCCTTGGCAGCAACACCAATCATACCAACACCCAGACCGGTATACATGAATGTTTCGTGGAGGTACTCGCGCTGATAGGCCGGAATAGGACCTTCACGGGTTTCGCGGTTGAAGATAAAGTTGATGGCGAAGGCCGTGCCGCCAAAGACGGCGAGAGCGTAGAGACCTTTGTAGAGAGCACCCTGGGAGTTCTGGCCGGCAACAGCGGGATCGGTAGCGAAGGAGGCATTGCGAACTTGAAATCTGGCAAAGAGAGGGCTGGAGGATTTGGAAAACTTGGAGACTGTCGCGAGGATCGATGGCCGGGAGCTGGCCGCAGCGGTTCTGGTGGAGGAGAATGCGGCAGTGAAGACTCGCGGTCTCAGCAAGGTGGCGGATTGTTGTTTGGCAATGACGGCGAAGGTCGCAGCTGGCCTGATGGCGCAGCCGACGAGAGGGCGTCGTATCGATATCATCTTGAGAGTTGTGTACTTTGATTTGGAATGACCAGTATGCGTGGTTGGGAGGAATGTCGGGCTGTTGGAAGCTGTCCGGCGAGGAGGACGGGTTAAAAAGCAGCGATGAAGTTGGCGGGGCGGATTATGTCACCGCCACAACGCAAATTGGCATCGAACGTTGTGGAAACCGACGCTCGGACTTAACTTCATCCAACTCCGACTTCATCACGACCCTGGCACGTGCTTGGCAATTTAAAGCTTGAGCTTATAAAGCAGCAGTACACCAAGATCGAGTGCTCTAGTCCCGTTGTCGCATCTTAAAACCAGACGGCACTACAATGCACTGAAAGACGTGCACAAATCCGCTGAAAAGTGGCGACCTGACGACCCATGCATCGAGATAAATACCCACGTTTACCTATAGCTAGCTATCGCGATAGCAATACCGCCATTGGTCCCTCTTTTAAATAGGGTGTTGCCACTGCTGCCATGAGACCCAAGCTTGGAAGCCTCCAAGTCCCAGAGTCACTATGCCAAAGAGAAGCGCCAAACCGACAGCGATTATGGCAGCAATATTCGCATGGCCAGCACCCTTGCGTTTCGCCCATCGGGAAATAAACCCTCTGGGTGTCGGATTCTCCAATTCATCATATATATCAGCAAGTCTTGCTCCAAAATAAAGGTACCGAGTGTTGGTTTCGTGTGGTGCTCTGATAGCGGATGCTTCGAATCGAAGGCAGTCTCGATCGAAGCCCTTGCTCGTCACAAGACTTTCGAGCAGCGCCACAGCTGATGGGTCCGAGAGGGGGAACAGAATCTTCTGTATAGAATCCAGAACTTCAAGGACCAATTGGCGAGGAAGAGCGCCTCTGGTATCGCTATGAGTTATCTTGCATGAGAATCCGGCCAAGGCTTAGGAAGGCACTTACATTCCCAACGCTTCTGATATGCCCGTCGGGCCGTTGAAGCCCTTAGTGATTCTCAAGCTTTCTTTCAGAAAAGCGGTATGATGAAATATCTCTATTACTCCGGTTTTTCTATTCAACTTGAGATGGTTGCTGAGATCTTCAGTGGGTTCGAATGCCAGTCTTCCTCTACGCACAAGCTTGGTTCCTGTGATGCTGCTCTTCAGCTCCCAGAAGGAAGATGACGAGTCTTCCCCAAAGCCGGGATGATCCGTTGTCGGGAATAACTCCTCGAGAAAGATATCAAACGGAACATCTTCCAACCAACTTGGAGACTCGAGGTCTCCATTATCGTGCTCCGCATTCTGCTTCAGCCAGTGGGTGCTATATACCATCGTCAGAACCTTTACAGCGAGCCCGATGGCATGCTCTCTGTCCGCTTCTATGCTTGCACTAGTGAGATTCTTGCCAAATGCTTCTTGGGCTAGATTTCTCCTGGTGATGTTTGGCTTATTTTTCAGCAACCTGAGAATAGTGAATATCTCTTCATGTGAAGTAATTGCTGCGTCCGTTCTCTGATACTCCAAGTCGTGGCTGTATGATGCAACCAATTCCTTATAATGTTTGAAGTACCGTTTTAACGATGGCATCCTGCCAGCTGGACATGTCGCCCCGATGCAATTTCTTGGATAGTCGCAGTCTTTGCAAAGGCCCCAGTCCCACAATGCCCTGCATAGTTCTCGGCGGTCGTGTTCTGTCGCTGTCGCCAGGGGAGATTTGAACGGTGTTTGAAGAGCCTGGAGCGTTATTCCAGATATTGTCGCCATGGTCGAAACGCTAACCTCTCGTCTTCATGAGATATCTTACAACAAAGACGTGTTCTATTATGGTGCGAGGCTGCTGGTACACCTGTTTCCTCTATGGAGAACGTCCCAGCCAATCGTAACCGCTGTTAGTTAGTCACTAACCAGATACCACAGGATTCACCCAAGTCCCAGCCTTCCTGTCCGCAAAGTTTGAGGCGAAGCATCTCATGTGCATGACCCCGCAACGCATGAACCCAATGAGGGGCTGAAGACGGCAAATAGATCAAGTCGCTGAAATGTGTCGGCCTTGTTACACGTCCTTTCAAATACAGACGTAAGCTACCTTGGCGAACGCCCAAACTTTTGCTATTCTGGCTATAACTTTTCAAACCGCCTTCACTTTATATCGAGTGCTCAATGTTCAACATCAAACCCAGCAGAGTACGCAAAGGCGTACTACGTGAGCCAGCTTGATGGCGACAGGATATCTAGGCTCACATATTGGATTCAGCTAATAAAGCAATAATTAAAATGGAGAGGCAATTGCAGATAGGTTCGAACGGCGATGACCCAATAGCTGGCCAAGACATTCCAATAGAAAGTCACCCAAGCGACTCGTCGGAGCGTGCTCCGGGTAGCCCGCTTGCCACTGACTCTGGATATTTTTCGCTGGACTATTTCGCTCCCGAATCGGTTGCTGCTAGAGCACCACATCGGGATCATATAACCATCAACCAGGGATCGTCAACACGAAGTTCAAAGTCGTTCTCTGCCAAAAGCCTCCTATTCAAGCCGAAGCAACCCGAACTCCAATTGTATCCCAATGCTCATATTCCTGATGAGCATTACCGTCGCTTCCTGGATCTCATTCAACTGTATGATCGGCCTGTGAAAAGCAAGTTAAAACCAAAGTTTATGGCTTGGAAGGTCAAGGTGTTAGGAGAAAACGAAACTTCGAAGCGCCCGTTCATCGTTATTCTCTGCGATACAGACTCCACAAAAAAGATACGGAAATTCTTCGCGAAGAAGGAGATCAAGCAACAATGCGAGGAAACGGAGAATTTACCGTCACTGCCTGTTCTGGTGATCGCTTCAGCCCCTACACGCATAGCTGCAGAAATGCCGCCAAAGGTGTTTGGGCGTGAGGAGGTTTATCTGAGTGATACGACTTGTGGAGAGAGTATCAAGATTATACAGGACGATAAGGCAAAGATGGCGACAATGGGAGGTATTGTCAAAGTTGTCATAAATGGAAATGTTACCCTCTATGGAATGACAGCTGGGCACGTCGTTGACGAAGAAACAGACGATGACGATGATATAAATGGTTCCTTGTTTGATTTTTCGGACGATACCGGCTCTGAGTCCGAATCCGAATCTGAGGATGAATATGATTCAGATAGCGGCCTCGGCTCCATGTCAATAGACTCCAAAATCACGGCTTCAGTACATGTGCCTACAGAAACTGGGGGCTGCAATTACGGATGGACCAAAATTGGACAGGTATCCAAACCGGCCGTGAATGCTAGAGACTCTAGTTACTGCAACTTGGACTGGAGCCTCGTTGAGATCGCGGATTCGAAGAGAGCCAAGATGAATCAGTTGAAGGGGCGAACAGACGCCGGTATGGACGGCAAGGACTTGACAATCGACCAGATTTATGTTTTTGAAGACGGCAAGGTTGAAAACCGTCCTGTTGTCTACCAACCTGGGACGGAGCCGGGGTACTTGAAGGGCAAAATCAACACCCGCCCATCGTTCATGCACCAATCTCCTTCGAGCAAGCTCACAAAAGTATACAACATGTCGTGGGATTCTGACTGGGATCGTAAGTTGCTTATCTCCAAAACAAAATTGTTTTGTACCGGATTGTTTCTAACAAATAAATTACAATAGAGGTTACATCCGGAGATTGCGGGTCTTGGGTTATCGACCAAGAATCTCACGTATTATACGGCCACATCGTCGCGGTTGACATATTCGATGAAGCCTACGTTGTTCCCTTCGAGGACACGATCGCACAGATCACGAAGCACTTAGGGGCAGATTCTGTTGCTCTGCCGTCCTTATCAGATTTTACTCTCACGAAAAGCCCTCTACCAGGTGATGCTGGTCTCGATAACCAGAACCACCAAAATGTAAAGGGTGATGCCATATATGTCAATACGGAGGCCATGCCGAAGTCTAGACACTACGTCTCCGACAAGTTCAAACTCCCTCTGCCGTTCCCGAAGGGGCCCCCGTCGTCGTTACGGTCAAATTTCTTATTCAACGCCCATCCCGGTTCTAAGATATCGCACTCGTACCACGACAAGACTGTTAAGGATCGTGGGGTTTTTAATTCCAAAACTTTCTACCTCGAGAAGCCAGAAGATGAGGGGGTTATCGAGCAAATGTTTGTCGACTTGATGAATCGACGTGATTTCAGAAATCTACCAGAACAGGCAAAACGTCAAATGCAAGCCTATCCAGCCTCAAAAAAATGGCCGCTGATTTACCAGGACAAATTTTCTGAATGGAAAGGTGCAGCGAGGAGCAATGGAAATATTACACCTGTTTCAGCATCTAAAATCGTAGGAGTTTCAACCGGAGTGGAAAGTCCGATGCGCCAGGATGTCGTCGATGAACAGCCCCCCCGCGCACCTGCGACACAAGCATTACAGTATCGCTCTCAGGGATCGCAGACGTCTCAAGAGTTGTTGGATACTTCCCAGATATCATCGCAAGCCTCGCTGGACCCATTACAAACCTCACAACGATCGTCGGTTGTTGACATCATGCAATATTTAGAAAAATTTGAGGAGGAATGGTTATCATATCGGAGCGTTAGCTACGCTTCGACATTAATCGGGGACGAGCTAGATAACCACTCTGAAGCGGGAAAAGATGCCGAACGTACGAATGATCTACAATGGGGTGATGGATTCAATCCCAAGCCCATCGAATTGGGGTTATCAATAAGAAACAAGCCCACTATTCAAACAACCCAGGTAATCTACGAGATTGCACCCCGGGAGCCTCACGTGAAATCAGTTGGAACACAAGCATCGGTCAAAAAGGTTCAGCCGCGGATTGCTCCCTCTGAACGGAAAGATTACGTCAAACAGCTGAGAGAATATTGTGATAGACATAATATACGCCCACCAACTTACGACACCCTTCCAGCCGAACCCTTGAGTGGTTATGCTCAGCCTTGGTTGACTGTCGCTGGAATCACTTATGCACTTCCAGTCGGAGAACGTCATATTCCGGAAAATGAGGCGAAAATGCTCACTAGTCGACAAGCCCTGTGGAATTTGATCGCATACCATCAAAAACAGACGATCTTTCTTGAGGACCAGCACGGGCTCAATGAAAAAGATCTATTCGAAGTCGCATCCGCGTTAACAGCAAATACACCCATCACTTGTGAAAATGGAAGGCCGGTTCGGATTGAGGTCAGTATGGCAACCGCGGCGCGGGAAGATATAATACCGATTGCTAGAACGGTGACGACTCCTTCGAAAAGGGATGTCTGGTCGCCTAAATCGACCCCAGTTTCAGGTACCATAGCTACATCTCAAATTCTTCACCTTCATCAGCCGTTCCCTGTATCCTCCTATACGCAATTGCCAGCTTTAGTACTTACAGATGAAATGGGTCACTTGTCGCTGTTGACACCGCCAAACACGCCAAACGGGGATAAACCACGGAGTGAAGCAGATCCCAGTGTAAGAGATATTGGTTCTCCGCCACCGCTTTTTGATCAAGTGTCTTCGATAACTCCAGATGTTTCGGTCCCAAAATTTGCCGTTGAACCCGGTCTTTCGCAACCTCAGCGTTTTCGGATGATGCAAGCGGGCAAGAGTAGAAGCCTGCTTTTGATGGAGAAGGTCAGGGATATTGAACTCCATAAGAAAGAGATACGTCATATTTTGCTGAAGTCTTACGATAATTTGGTGGGGGCCAGAGAGGAGTATTCGGGGATTGAATTTGAGAGGAAAAAGCTCACTGCTCTGAAGGGAGAGCTAGAGAGCCGATTGATAGGAATACGGGAAACAGCAAGTGTGTTGCGTGCGTGCATATCGGTTTCCCCTGTTGTACCAGTTTTGAAGGATGAGATTGATCCTTTGCAGTCGGCAGCGGTAATTCATCAGCAATCGACAGTTCTCGCTGGTACTGCTAAGTAGATGCGAAGGTGTACAAGGAATATTAATATTTCTGGAGAATCAAGATAGCAATGCCTTTGTTTATGGTAGAGCTCAGAGTATGTACTAGGAATATTGGGCATATTTGGAATGAGCGTGCATGTAGAATATCAGAAGCTAGCCATTGAGTAAGATAAGATATTGAGCGGGAAATCTTGGTTGTTGCTGTGGAAATTGGTTGTTGGAGTGGGTCCAAGCTTAAAGAGCCGCTTGTTTGGCCGTCCTTGGGACCAGCCCCTGAAATCGGTGCTACTTATGCACGCGCAGGGAACCATGCGTTTGGGATGCTTTCGATATTTCCTATCGATAGCGGTCTATTCCCCAGACGAACAACTGGTTTATCTTTGCGACTGAACAATGTCTACCTGGTCGCTACAGGCGCTCTCCCTCGAGCCCCCTGTCATCCCACTGGAACAGCGAACCCTCGAGCAGCGTGTCATCGCCCTAGAGACAAAACTTCGACACAGTAAACCGGAACATCCCTGCGATTGCAAATATGAGCTGTCTCTTCTCGAAGAAAAGCTCGGGTCGCTTCGAAAACATCCCTTTGAGTACCGGATTGACGTGATCGAAGCGAAACAGAAACGAGATGGGAAGGATCTTTCGCGGCTCCATAGAGAATTCCAAGATTACAAGGAGAAAACTATAACGCTCATGGAAGATTACAATTGGGATTATGACTGCAGAGAGGATATCAAGCAAGTTATAACGGAGAGAAATATCGTTCATATCGTTGAGCAAATACTGGGAAAGTTGCATGCTTTCGACAGGTATAATGAGGCCTCCGCAGCCTGTTTGCTAGCGCTGAAAAAGTCCTACGAAAAAATGGAGGAGGATGTCTCAGACATCCGACCGCAGCAGATAGAGGAAATGATGGACTCTCAGGGTGATGTGGCCAACGAGGTTGACACTTTGAGAGAAGAAATGGAAAAGTTGAAAAAGAAGGTACCAAAGCTGAAAGGCTTGAAACAACAGGTGACCAAGGACATTCGGGTTGTTACGGAAACAGTTGACGACCGACTCAAGAGCCTTGAGGAAAAGATGGCATCAATTCCCAAACACGACAGGATGAAATCAAAAGCAGCGGAAGGTGTAGGAGACACCATATATCCAACCAACAGCTTGGAAAGATCGATATGGGTGCCAGCCACATCAACCACACCATCGTCTCGTATTTCGTATCCCCACAATATTGCGACGGTCCTTGAACAACCGGAGGGCTGGGGCGATATACGTGCCGGGATCTATAGCGAACTGGAAGAGAGCCAAAGGGTATACTATTCTTCTCAGCAGGAGCCTCAGGATGAGCATTTTTTGTTTGCTGGCCCCACTTATGATATTTCATCAGATCTGATTCCTAGTCTGACGATTATGGGGAGCCCGAAAATAGCAATTGAAGGGGCAGAAAAGAGGAAGAGAAGAAAAAAAAGATCTAGAAATAAGATGGTGGTATGTGAGTCAGAAGCGGCAGATATTATGCACGACAGTCATCCAGCCGAAGAATCCCAGCAAGAAGACCAAATTACAGAGGAACTGATGGAGCAGGAAATGACGTTGTCCATTTTGCCCGAGCAGCGGTTGAGCGAAGAGCCAGCTTTAGATTCCGAAATGATAACTATCCCGGTAATCAGAGAAGACACAAGAAGTAACAGTGACTTTCATGGAGAAGTTATAAAGCACGTTATTAAGGCTCTCTCAACCAAAACTTCAAAATCGTCTCTCAGAAAGTCCAAAACCAAAAGCATTGCCAAAACCAAGGACAAACCAAGGCATATCCCTCTGGACAAGATTTTCAAGCAGAAAAAGGAACCACATAAGATTAAAGATTCCGAAAGGCTCGCTTGCGCCGGTGGAGACCACCTGCTATCTGTATCCGGATTTTCCTGACCTTCTGGACTTCTCGATTTCTTCGCTCAATAGTCTTAAGCGGTCGGGTATTCTACCTACCTCAGGAACTTCTTTTCACGCAATACTCTCTAGCTTTGCGACACCCTTTTAGTCTTTTTGTGTATTCGTTTGTCTAAGGTTCTTTCAATCTATACCCTTCGAGCGGTTTGTGTTTTTTTCTTTACTATTTGGCGCGAAATATTGATCTAGCCTCTTTGGTCCTTACTTTTGCTTTTGAATTATATCTCGAAGTACTAAAATGTTTCTTTACTATATGTATAATAGTACTGTGAAACTTCTTGAGCTCTCCTTTCTGTTCATAATCGTAGAGCTAGATCTAATTCGAGGTTGGGTTGTTTTTGTTGCAAAATCCAAAGAGGAATGGCCAAGACTTCCCCTGTGACCGCGGGTCCGGGAGGCCTGTCACGACGCGTTCAACCCTCATTCAAATTGCCCCCCGCCGCCAATCCAATCGCAGCGGGCTTACATCATTATCATGGTTACTTTCATTCAGGATCCGTAGCCCCTTTCCACTTTCATTCTCCTACGTATTGCATCTACATTTCTAAAATATCCATCAGTAGGTATCGCTATTGGAATCGAAACCGGACCTCTGCTGACCAAGCGACCCTCTAAAGGCCCTAGAAACACCATGTACGAACCGCGGAGCGTTAATGAAGTGGAATCGAATGCGCTAGAACTCGACCGTTATGCCACGGCGATATCGGAAGCCCGGCTGAAATACTTTGCACAGGAATTAGATCCACATCAGTCGCTGGATCTACCTCAAGATTTAGATTCGAACACTCCACTACGAGATAGCTATGCCTCAAGTACCTTTTTCGAGGCCCGCCCCTTCGAGGAAAGTCCCGTTCTTCGGAGACCGGAGCAAGATTCAGAAGATTTGGTCGGCTTGGAGGTTGAACAAGATTTCGACGACATAGTTGATCTTGAAACGGAGGCAGTGATAGATATGTTGCCTCAAGGTTCTCAAGATGATAGCGGCCTACCTCCTCCTCTTGTCGAGCCTTCGTCGAGGTCATTAAGACCGAGGAAAACGATCACTGATTATTCAAAGGGCGGACGTTTCTGTCTATCCTCGGATGCATCCTTTGTTGAAACTAGCCCCTATTTTTCCACTTCTTCCAAGTCCTCGGCCGTGTCACGACCAAAATCTCAAGCACGAGATCACATCAATACTCCGACAGTCACCCCGAAACAGCCGAAAAGACCGACGCTTAGCACTGTCGAGACACCTGAGCGTGCGAGCGCTCGAAAAGTTAAGAAGGAGGCGAAAAAACCCAGGTCCAGCGTCCAGAAGCAACCGGAACCGACTCGAAGACCGGCGGAATCCGAAATCAAAGAAGAAGGGGCCGAACATCCATCCTTATATCCTGATCACGGCCTTGCTATGTCGGTGGATCGCGTGCAGTCTAAAAACAAGTTTCCGCCTCAGAAACCAAAACCTGTCAAACGACTCCGCTTTTCCCTTCCAGCGTCGCACACCATTCTAGCAGCCGGAGAATCTTCTCCAACGACTGCGAACGCTCTCAGCGACGATGACGAAGACAACCGCAATCACACCGCAAAGTACGGCGAAAATTTCGATTTCAGTCAATACGCCAAATATCTGAGTAGCAAAAACAAGTCGTTAAGCGATATACCTTTGGAAGTTGCCATTGAGAATATTCGCAAGTATGGAGTATGGAACCCGGAGAAGCAGGCTCGGCCGCGGGGTGATACTTCTCACGGCGAGGATAGAGTCTCCGAGTCATCCGTTAAGATTGCTAGAAAGGAGCGATCGCACCAAGGCAACACTGAGACGAAAGAGAAGGAAACACACAAAAAGCATAAGAAAAGAAAGAAAGCGGACACAGCTAGCGATAAAAAAGAGAACAGCAAGACCGACCCGAAGAGTTCTGAAGAGGGTGTGACGGAACGGGAGAGCAAAGAATCGAGGCAAGCTAGAAAAGCGGAAAGACGGAGGAAGAAGGAGCTTAAGAAGCAGCGAAAGGAGGAAAGAAAGAGGGCCAAAGAGGCTCGTGGCCAACCGACAATATCTCAGAATCTGCCACTAGAACCTCAAGCAGGCCCTTCAACTCCGCAAACGCCTCCAAATACCTCCGGCGACCTTCGACGCTCTAAGAGGAGAACAAGTGCCGTGGAAGTTGAGTTGGCTGATTTGGAACCCTCAGGACCCATCTCTTATCACGAGTCTGCGGAAACAGTCGTCGAGAAATCTGAAATTGCTCAGGACGAAGAGCTAGTAACAATTTCTAGAGTAAAAAAGCGAAAAAGAGATTCTACTGGAGTCCAGAATCGAAAGAAAGCCAAAACTCACGATTTAGGCTCTTCCGTTTCTGAAAACGAGGTGTCTACGGCGGGCGAGGAATCAAGGGATTCTACGAGCCAGGGCGACCGTGAAAACAGTCCGCCGAGATTGACCGCTGTCGAGACGAAGAAAGGGAAGCAGCGAAAGATTAAAATTCCCAAAGATACAATAGCGATCCTAGAAACTGTGTCGCAGAGCAGCTTGAATGTTGAAGCGCCATCGCCCACAAAGAGAGTTCCAGCTGGTACTTCTATAATTATCCCGCCGCCACTTGATGCGGAAAAGTTCGGACTGATCCAGGAGGAGGTTGGAAACAATCCTGTGAGAACCACATCAACCTCCTCAGTCTTTGGAAGACCCTTGCAGTTATAATGGCAAAAACTCATGCAAACTGTAGTCTAACGTACCAATTTTTGGTAGTACCACCTTTTGATAGCTGTAGTGTTCTTGCAGAAGACCAAAGGTTCCACCGCAATCCCGGTTTTCCGGGAGTTTATCGGGCGGTGGCCTACCCCGAAAGATCTACTAGAAAAAGCTACGCAATTAGAAGTGCAGGGTGTGTTCACACCCCTCGGCCTACAGGCTACCAGGTCCAAAACAGTCTGGATGATGGCCCAGCATTTCCATTCCCTGAACCCATACGACAGGCCTCTTGGCCGCGAATCGTGGAAAGTGAGAAATGACTATCGACCGGTAGATCCGACGGGGATGGGGAGAAAGTGGGGCTGTATCATCGGAGACGTATATGGCTGCGGGAAGTATGCAATTGACAGTTGGCGAATATTTTCCATGAAGCCCGGCGAGGGTGGGTTCCTAGACGGCACCACGGTTGGGGAGCGGACTAAGTCCAAGGCAGCTGCCGAAACTGAAGCTCCCTTGCCCGAGGTGGTATATCCGAAAGAGTTCGCCCCCGGAGATGAAGAGTGGCGGAGAATCCCCGATGAGGATCCTGTTCTTGACAAAGAACTCAAAGCATATGTAAAGTGGATGAAAGCAAAGGACGAAGCAGGGCTTGGTGTGGCGGTTTCTGGGAGCTGAGGTGCTTCTCTCATTTGTTTTGTCTCACTGCTCTCATGTCTTTATATTCCCCTTAAATATCTCAATTCTCTCTGCCTTTTCTAATCCTCTTATTTCTGTACGAGCACCTTCCTTCCTGAAAACCTTTTTTTGTATATTTTTATTCCCTTCCATTTGTTAAAATATCAAGATATCTATGGGTGTTTCATTTGTATGCTGTTCAAAATTTTACAATTTCTACTCTTATCCGCCCTAGACGTATCTTATTGATTAATCATCAGAATGGGGTCTCGAGCATCATTTCTAAGATGCTACAAGTACGTATGTCGGAGAGGAAGACAGATAGGGTGAACGACAAAGAACGGTAGATTAGTCTGGAGCCATTTTGTCGAAATTATCGGGAACGGGAGAAGCGATATATGGTGCTTGCGGTGTACCCTTTTTCATATGTGAAAGTGACGCCCGTCCGTTTCATTCTCCAGGGATCCCAGTAAATTTTGGAAAGATCGAAAGTTTGACCTGCACATGGACCAGGCTCCGAGTGATGATTTCCAGGAACCAGAAACCTGTCGACGCATGCCGGGTGGCCAGGATGGTATTACTTGCTGAAGATCTGTCCCTGAATTAATATTCTGGGAGTCGACACAGGCGTTACCACTTTGTTTTATTCTGATACATCTTTACAAAATGATTTTGAAATTCACATCGATTTCTGAGGACATGAAAGCGGATGCATGAAACAGCCAGTCCCGTATTTTTACAGCGTAGCTCCTAGGTAAAATTATGCATTAATACAAGAGCGCGCTTTACTATCATGATTTTGTTTTACTAAACATGTTAACACCAAGACTAAGGTCACTTGTGTTCGTCGCCTTGATCAGATAGGCACAGCTTCGGCTCTGTCAGCTCCGTCGTTCAGAAACCAGCCCAATTGGCCAACCAAATCTCGGCTTCACAAGTGGTCCGAGCTGACATTAAGCTTCTTTTCTAACCGGAACTTTACCGACGGAAAAACCTTGCTTCTGAAGAAACATTCATGAGATATAATAGATCTATAGTGCCAATAGGGCGAAACAATTGAAGGCGACCAAGACGGAAGATCTACGACATTTGGTTCCCGACCTCTCGTCAAACTTCTAAGCCGGACCCTTGCAAGCTTTCCTTCCATACTTGGTAGGACCCCGCATCCGGGGTTATAGTGAATATTTCTTTTGACCGGTATGTGGTTTATATGCGATTGGATGGTCGATACAAAGTCGAGAGTGTTGTGTTGGATGCAACTACAAGCCCAAGAGGACCCAAGAATCTCCAAGACGGACCTTCAAGACTCCAAGTCATGACAAGCTACACCGAAGCTTTCCTTTGTTGCCGATATCCGGTCGCGGCGGAATCTTGACTTTCCTTTGCGGTTTCTTGGAAAATTGATCCCACTTGGCCTGCCGATTATTTGGGCGGTTATGCTTCTAACATGATGGTGCATGCATAGTACGAACTATTCTGCCGAAATCGCAGCATCGAGGATATCAAATATCTAGCACGCAGTCAATCACACCAACAACTCCCGTTATCAAGTTCTTGAACTTTGAATTGAGTTTCTGGTTTCAATGGCCGCTTGCTAGAAATTTGCTAATCGTCTCATGGTAGACCTGGGCTTCATACTGACGCAATACTGAAGCACCAGAGCGGGGAGGAGCCGCAAGATTGAGACCACAGCACGGACGTGACTGGGAAAGCCACATCGGACCGTGTCTCCATGTTCATATGGGTTTCTTGATGGAGTGTTCCGGAAAATCTATGCTGGCGAGCAAGACAGCTGGTTCTCAAAAACTTATAACACCAAGCCCTCATCCTCTTGGCAGTTTCCACACAAATTCAGTGCAAAAGCGGGATCGATAAAGACCAGACTGCGACCAATCGTTCCAGCACTCGCCAGAGCACTAGCTGTATTCGCAGTACCAGCCTCACGAAGCCCTCCAGTCTTGGATGGAAATTTGTTCCCCCGAGGTGGTCGCTTTCCTGCTCTCGATAGTGCCAAGCGATATCTCTACCCCAGGATCTTGCGCCCTCGGTACACACCGAAACGGTAGCTCTGATTTCCACCAATCAGCGACGCCATGCCATGCCAGGGCACTGCCAGGAGATGCTTGTCACGAACAAGATTCCTGAGGAGTTCGATGAATCGACAGCTGCAAGGGTCATTATCCGAAATGCACCCTGGGGGTTCGGCCCCATGTTCTCCAGCTTACGGCACGCAGCTGCTAAAATGGACCCAGGCCCTAAAATTGCTACTGGGCGCGGGCCAGGAATCAATGCTAACCTGGCCAGGAGACGGAGATAGAAGCTAGAAGATTGAGGATCTACAGAGTACGACGCTTTAACAGTCCTCGTAAATGATTGCTGGAAAGGCGGACAGGCACATGGCTCACGACGCATCTCTGGTTATGTCACCGCGGAGAAAATAGCAACCGTCCCCCGCAATTTTTCATCAATTGCTGTCGGGGGGATCCCTCGATGCATCAAAAAGTCATCAATTTTTGCAATCAATTGGCAGGCCACGCAGTTATGGTTATCGATCTTCCGGTTCGCAAGAGTTATAAATATGCTATGAACTCCCTGAAACATCAGCGGTTTCTTTCTACTCCAGCAGACCAGCTCTGACCATTCCTACACCTACCTTTACAGAGATCCGACTATAGTGCTCTTGCGTATACTTGATCGTAAAGATGAAGTTTACTCGATTTACGGCCCTTGCAGGCGTTATCGCCTCCGCTGTTGCGGTGGCCGTCCCAGATTACGCTGATCTGGATGCTCTCGAAGACGTTCAGCTCGACAGGAGGGGGGAAGGTACCATCAAGGAATGGCTCGCGCGCTTCCCCAACTCTCTTATCCGCGGCCGCGGCAAGGACAAGCATTGGGTCAAGTACACCAGACCGCATTTCTCCCACAGGAAGAAGGTCTACATCCGCGCTTCAGCCAATGAGACCGACGATGTTTCCGCTGAGTTCTTGCAGGGTTTGCAGGACGCCAATAACGGCGGTACTCTCGTCCTGGAGCGAGAAACTACCTACGTTATCGCCAAGAAGCTCGACCTGACGTTCTTGAATGATGTTCATGTTGAGCTTCTCGGTGAGATTCTGTTCAGCAACAACATCACCTACTGGCAGCACAACTACTTTTGGCATCCGTTCCAGAAGTCGATCACATTCTGGAAATGGGGTGGAAAGGACATTCTCATCTACGGTGACGGTATCCTGAACGGCAACGGCCAGGCCTGGTACGACGGCTTTGCCGGCCGTGAAATTTTGGTGCGTGCATCCTGTTGCATTTTGATATAGAACGATCCGCTAACAAACCGGATAGGACCCCACCAATACTTACCTCCGCCCGATTCTCTTCTACGCCGAAAATGCCACCAACCTTCGCATCGAAGGTATCGAATTCCGAAACTCCCCGTGCTGGACCAACTTTGTCGTCACTTCCAAGAACGTTGCCTACGATAATATCATCATCGACAACCAGTCCAAGAACCAGAACTTGCCAAAGAACACTGACGGATTCGACTCGTTGAACCTCGACGGAATCTCCTTCACCAACTCCTACGTCAATATTGGCGACGATTGCTTCTCGCCAAAGCCAAACACTTCCAACATCTTTGTCAAGAATCTGTGGTGCAATGGTACCCACGGTATCTCCATGGGATCCATCGGCCAGTACGCTGGTGTAAAGGATTACATTGAGAACGTCCACGTTGAAGACATCATAATGTTGAACGCCCAGTGTGGTGCCAGGTGAGCAGTTTTCTTGTCGTTGAGCTTTCCGAAAGAGCAAGATTCTAATCATCAATCGTGAAAAATTACAGACTCAAAGCTTGGGCTGGCCGAAGCGCCGGATACGGATATATCCGCAATGTCACCTTCAAGAACTTTTACAACTATAATACCGATCAACCAATCGTTCTCGATCAGTGCTACTTCAACATCAACGCCACTGAATGTTCTGGTTATCCATCCAAGGTTGACGTTTCCAACATCAAATTCATCAACTTTACCGGTTCCAGTTCTGGCAAATATGGCAAAGTTGTCGTGGATCTCAAGTGCTCTCCAGGTAAGACCATGAAGTTCCAAATCAACCCATCGAAAAAAATACTAACCCGTAATGATAATAGGTGCTGTCTGCGAGGGTATCCATCTTGAAGATATCGAAACCACTTCTCCAAAGGGCAGCCCGCCATTGGCTGTTTGCCAAAACATTGTCGGTGATGTCGGTATCCCATGTACCGCAGCAGGTTCTCCGATCCTGTAAACTTTCTTGGGTAGTAATTGGGATATTCTCTCGTGCGTAGACAATGCGTTCCATGCGATAATAAGCTTAATATTATGTATCATAAAAATTATTTTTATAGTATAAAATACCACGTTCATAAATTTACATTTTGCACTGTGTTTTTAATTTCGGGTTTGATTTTACGGCTTTTTTTGAATACCACGAAACCAATAGGTAGGAGCCATATCAAAAATCAATTTTTCGCATAGATCCAGAATGAACTATCTTTAGATTTCTCTACTAGTATCTTAACCATATTGAAACTTCTGAGAAATATATACACACGACTAAAATGCGAACACCAAACTATATTACAATTCGCCGCCTCTCAACTTACAACTCACAAACATTGCGAATAATCTATATCACATATCGATTAGTTTTTAACCTACAAAGTTATAAATCAAGGTTGTTCGGGAGATACTCACAGGAATTGGAAACTTTGCAAGTCCAGCCGTGCGGACAAGTCTTCGGCCCGGTCCAACCCTGGCCGCCGCACTGTCCGTTGGCGTCAGAAGCCACCGGAACAGGCGAGACCTGCGAGGCATCACCGTAAAAGATCCCGCGACCGTTTGTGCCGATGTAGATTCGGCCGTAGATTCGAGGATCCGCGGCATAGACGTCGTTACCGGGTGTTCCGAAGCCGTGCTGGTCGTCGGAGATGAGGGTCCAGTTGTAGCCACCGCTGTAAAAAGGGCGACAGGTTTAGTTATATATTCAACAATTTAAGAAGGAGGGCAACCTACTTATCACTCCTGTAGTGGCCCGACCAGCCCTGGATCGTAGCGGCTGCGAAGATTGCAGGATAGCCATTGTTGACCGCGGCCTTACCGAGCTGGACGTGGTAGGCGTCAGTGGCCGGACCGACCTTACCGAAAGTCTTACCGGAGTCGATACTGTGCCAAATGCCGGTGTCTGTTGCGACCCAGACGTCACCGATCCTGAACGGGTTGACACCAATCTCCCTGATCCATCCGATGGAGGATGTGGTCTTGTTGTAGGAGGTACCCGCATCGGTGGAAACGTAAAAGTTGCTCGTCTCGGCAGCGTAGAAGAGACCGTTGTGCTTTCGATCGTTGGCGGTGTAGTAGTTTCCGGAGGGGATGTTGGGAACCTTTTGGAACGGATATTCGTTGACGGAGACGTAGATGCCATTGTTGACCGCCCAGACGACAAAGTCACCGTTGGCGGAGAGTTGGGCGCGGCCGCCGGTGTTTGTTCCGGCGTTGGCGTGGACGTGCCATGTGGTTCCCGTATCGTTGGAGAGCGCGAGACCGCCGTCTCCGTCACCGGAACGGACGACGATGTTGGGCTTGGAGCCCGCGTGGTCGATGGAACGGGTTGTCCCCCAGGTCGGGTTGAGGAAGCCCTTGTTGGGAGCGACGTCGAGATTATCGTGTCTCCAGCCGCCGACGTCACCGACGACGGAGAGAAGAGGTGGACCCTGCGGTGGCGATGTGAGACCCAGAACTGCCGTTTCTTCCATTCCGTAGGACAGAGAGGAGAGGTTGAATTTCAAGTTCTTGTCCCAGTTGGTCAGTTTGTGGGAGCCGAAGACGGTGGCACCGGTTCCGTAAAGAAAATGATCCGAATCAAAAGGATCGATGGCCAAGCTACCCATCATCCACTACAAAACTCTGTCAGTATACGGAGCTTTGTCATATCAGGAACTGTCCATCTTACTCCGGTAGCTTTGTCACCCGTTACTTCGGGAAGCCAATTAGCCTGGCTGACATCCCAGTCGTATCGTCTTTTCACCGGGGGCTGAACACCGCTCCAGTCAAAGTCCCAAATTGTAGTCCAAGTAGCACCACCGTCCAGCGATCTGTAGATATCTGATATCGGAAGTTGATTAGTATCGGTCACTATCTGTTGAGACGGCGATTATACATACTGCCATCGGGCCACCATTGATGGTAGGTAGTCACCATAACCGTTCCGTTCTTCTGAGGATCCAAAGAAAGACCGCCGAACCCGAATCCGGTACCATTGTCGTCAAGAATCTTGACCCATGTCTTCGTTTCTACGTAGTACTTGTAGACATATCCGTCGCTGCCTCCGTAGGTGTTGGCAGTGTCGACGTAGCTGACGTACAAAGCCTTTTCGGTGGGCGAGTACTTTCCGGTATGGGACAGGAAGCCGGTTGGTTGACCGGGGATTGCGGACCCTGTAAGTTATGCAATCAGCACCGAAGAGAGTCACCAGTAAATTCGAAATCTGGTTACTCACAGGTAGCGCCAGAGTCCTCAGAGAAATAAACGGTAGCTTTGCTATCAGCGGTACCAACAAAGATTCTCTTGGAGGCTGTTCCGAGGCTGCTGCTTGTGCTATCAAAAGCAATAAATGTTAGGCCGATGATATCACCGTTTTGCCCGGTATCGCCAGGTTGAACAATGTGCGTTCCTATCTTGTTGTATTAGCACTTTTTTTCGACACCTATAATTCAAAATTTCATCGGTACCTACCGACAGCAGTATAGCTAGTCACTTTTGCCCATGTAGCTCCCCAGTTGGTACTCTTCCAGAGACCGTTTCCGCTTCTCGCTCCAAAGTATAAGATGCTGCCCTTGTTGGGGTCCACAGCGAGTCTCTCGCCCATCTGTCGACCCGCCATATTTCCTCCAAACTTGAACGGTAAGGGCGATCTATTCCAGGTCTTGCCGTAATCCGTCGAGGACAAGATCTTTCCATTATAAGGATCCCACGAGTTTGTGTATATGCCGGCGGCAATGTACACCCTGGTGGCATCGTTGGGATCGAGAGCGACAGCATCCACACCGTGTTCGTTCCAGAGGGTGTTGTTAACGTAGTCCTGGAGCGGAGTCCACGAATCGTCGGAGTTCAGGCGGTAGAGACCGCCAATGTCGGTTCGAGCGTAGGCGACTCCCCTGAGTTTGGTGCTGAAGACGATACCGTCAACGAAACCTACGGTTCAAGTTAGAGGTTTTCTTTATCTTAAATTCGGGTATTTCCTTGACAGATATTTTCAAGACGTACCACCGCTAGCGCCTGTCCTAACATTCTTCCAGGTGTAATACTGGGTGTAGTTTACTGGGCTACTCTGCGCACTCGAGAGCACAGCAAAGGCAATGCTGGCAACCACGGCCCTTTTCATCTTGATTGTATTTTGTGTTGCTGGTCAAAATACCACAATCCACGCAACGAAACGGCCACTATAAAATTGAAGCTTTCTCTTCGAACTAAAAGACCAATTGTAAAAAACGAGTTTTATAGATGGGATATCTCGAGGATATGTATTAAATTCAAATTAGGTGTTTAGGAGACAGCCGAATATTGCCATCATAGTCGCGGACGACGGGATGTGGCCAAGATGATATTCAGGTACGGAATCCAGGTCTCCAACCCATGCAGAAACAGGGGCAGCCAAATTATCCGTCGGTGCAGATTCCCGACAGCCATAGACAGCTCTAACCCTCCGACCATGGCGACATTTTTCGAATGTTCGCTGCACACGTGGGGCTCCAGCTGGCAAGGTTCCGGGCTGTGAAGCACAGAAGGCCTTATGTTGCTCGGAGTCTTGAGAAACATTAGAGTACAGATGCATGTGGAGTCTAGACAGGTCTCGGGATTTTATATTTGAGAAAGATTGATAAACTTAGTAATAGAGTGTGGAGACGTTGGCGTGCATAGAATATCCTATAGCCTATATCAACGGCAAGCCTTACGTTGACGGTTCCATCAAACTGTACTTGGTGAAATGAGCACACGCAGAAAAACATGATGTCGCGGTGATGGCGTTTTCGCAAACCAGCATCCTGCCGTACTACCCGTCGCGAGTGGAAGCGGATTATCGCTCCGCCGGCCCCGATTTTTGCTTTGTGCATGTGGCTAAACCGGTTGGCGTTTAAGCTTACAAGAGACGAAATAAAAGGCGAAACCCATGGTAGCTGGGTGCGAGAGATTTGACGGTTGCGTGATGACATGGAGAGATAATAAATGGACGCGAGTTGGAGGTGCCGAGGACAGCTCGAGGCGAACCATGGATCCTCGTATAGTTTCCGGATTTCGACAATGGTAGATCCAGAGGACAGATCCGGACTTAAGAAGTGGGTGTGCATGCATTTACCTTGCAGTTGTATGCTAAAGGGTGCAGGTCGAATACGAGGTATCCTGGACATACTCAAGCTTGTAGTTCGTGGAAGCCCTCGGGCACTCCTTTCCTACTTAGTAGCCTCCTTCCAAAGAATCTGCGGGATAGCAAAGTCAGCAATTCAGATTTCCGTGCGGGGTTGATCCATAGAACGTCGCATACTGCATCATGGGCAATGCTTCCTTCGCATCCCTCACCATACCATCGCTTTCCCTGTCCCATTTCACCACCTGGACCTCCCCGAATAAAGCCTTTATCCGCTCCTCGGCTTTCTTCGTGACTAGCCCGTTCCTCCCACCGCACACCAATACCGGAGTCGGGCTCTTCTTTGCATTACTCGTAACCACAGTTTTGACTTCTGACCCCACGATGCCTCCGACACTGATGAACCCTCCGAACTCGGTGGTCATTCCAATCCACTCGAGCCCCTCTCTGCAGAGGTAGTCAAAGATGCAAACTGCTCCCTGGCCCCAACCGAAGAAGAATATCTCTCTACTCCTCCATCCTTCAGCCAATAGCTTCTCCACCACGTTTTTCACCGTCTTGAAACCTGCATTTGCAAACTTGACGTCCAGACTTAGATCCTGTCCTTGAAACACAACATCTTCGCCCCATTGGTAGCCTTCAAGTCCGAACGGTAGATTCTTCGGAGCGCAGAGCGAGATGCACGTCGTTTCCGGGAGATTCAGGCTTTTGGCGAGGTTGGCGAAACCCGCTTGGGTATCACCGATTGAATGAAGGAGAATGAGAACGTTGGCGGGGTCGGACTTTGGGGACGGAACGATGGTGCAGGTTATCGACTTGGGAAAGGTGGAAGCTGTCGGCGGGGTGCCTGGCATTTTGAAGTTCTCCGCTCGTTGCTACTGAAACTGGTCAAAGCAGTTGTAAATATCCTATCTCAGTATCATGAGCATTAAACGTAGTCGTATGCGTGTGTTTCCCGCCGCAAAAGTTGATGTTGAGTCCGAATGAGGTTCGAAAAGGCATTCCCTTTTCGGAGCTGCGTCTTTATGTAAGCACAATCGAAAGCAACACGTTCCCAACCCCAAATCTCAACCCTCCAAATCTCCCCGGGAAACGCTGCACCTTTCAACCTCGAGATGGCGGCCAAAGCACGAACCCTCCGCCGCCTCCTCGGGGAGTATCGCGAACTCATCAACAATGAGACCGAAGGCATATATGCCGGTCCCGTATCCGAAGACGACTGGATGGTCTGGGAGTGCCTGATCGCTGGTCCGCCCGATACACCCTTCGAAGGCGGCATCTTTAGCGCCACTCTCACTTTCACCGATGTAAAAAGCACCCGATGAGCCCATCCCTCTCACTAGGCAAACATGAACACTTCTCTAACTTGCTCCATCTCTTTAAACGGAAAAAATAGGACTACCCTCTTTCACCACCCACTCTAAAATTCACTTGCGACATCCTCCATCCCAACGTGTACCCGGACGGCACCGTTTGCATATCCATACTGCACCCACCGGGCGACGATCCAAACATGTACGAGCACGCTAGCGAACGGTGGTCGCCCATACAGTCGGTAGAGAAGGTGTTGCTGAGCGTTATGAGCATGCTCGCGGAGCCGAACGATGAGAGCGGTGCCAACGTGGATGCGAGCAAGATGTTCAGAGAGGACCGGAAACGGTATGAGAATATCGTGAGGGAATGCGCGAGGAAAACAGTCGGGCTGTGAATACGGGCAGGGGTTTTCTTTCTTTTGATTTGCGTTTTCGGATTCACGAGTCAACGGCTAGATCGTTAATAAAAGGCGATCGGGTGGGATCTAGAGAAATGGGTATCAGACTGTGCGTGCTTATGCTGTATGCTTGGGTTCTTTCAGGGCCGGTGTAACGGAGAAATTGAATTACAATAGCAGACAGGCGAAGTTTGGTGTCGCAAGACAAGACGTTGTGGTCAGGCTTTCGGACTCTTGTATGTACACTACTGCGGATGATAAAGGTATTTTACCTACAAGACCTTGCTATCCGCCAAGGCATGAAATAGACGTCGCCTTCCTGCGACATGTGCTAAACAACAACTAAAAGACAAGAGTAACTACTCGGACTTCTTTGCCTTTCACTTCCTTTGTTCCCCCTGCTTTGGCGTGTCCTGCACGTTTTCCAGGTGTGGCCTTGGCTTGCCATCTGCGTGCAGCCACTGCGGAAACCTTGCTTTTAACGTCGGCGCCATCTCCAACAGCAACTTTCTAGCTTCCGCCAATTCCCCCTTCGCTTCCTCCAACTCATCCTTCTTCTTGTTGTACAATTCAACATCCTTTGGCCGATTCCCACTTTCTCCCTTCACATAAGCCTTGAAGTATTCCTTCATATTGCGCAAACATTCGTCGGTAAGCTCGAGCCGAAGCCGATCAAATATCGATCGTGCATCTTTCGATTCGGTCCTGAATTTTTTAAGCGCGAGGACGGCTATGACACCAAATAGCCCCAGACTAGCCCAAGGATCGATCCCGCTCGCCGCAAGCATGGAAGCTGCCGTACATCCCAAACCGGTGGACATTAAAAAGTCTAACCTGGCCTTCCTCATCCCCTCATCGACCGCGGTAATAACGTGCTTGAGCTTCAGCTTTAGTGTACCCACGAAGTTGGGTAACACGTCGTCGTTCAGGACCGGATGGAAATGAGCGTTGGGTATCTCCCGGCGGTAAAGCCCCAGCACATTATTTTTCCGTTTGAAGAAGAAGCCATCCTTGGGATTGAAGCCCCATTGTGTTTTGTGGGCTACCTCCAAGAGCGGTGTGGCTTGGCTTGTGGGATGGGCTTCGTCCCGGTTTTCGGGTGGTGGTGGTGCACGGGGTAAGATCATACTCCAAGGTTTCATGATTTTGGACTGAAATGGCTCGGCAGTACTGGGGAATCGATCTGTCCGCTGTGTCTTGATCAAGTCATGGAGAGCTTTGGCTCTGATTTCTGTTTGAATGAGAATAGAGTTGTACGTGTTTTTCATGCTTAGCAGCATCATGCGAGGGGCGAAAAGAGGATTCGTTCTGGTGGGAGCGAATTCTATCGCCTGGTATAAAACTTCTCTTCGTCCGTCGGCTATCAAGCTGTTTATCGCTCCGGTCAGCCCGTCAGCGTCAGCGTTCAGGTCGATGAGGGTCGCAAGATCAGGTAGCTTGACTGGTAGTTCGGTTGTGAGGAGCGCCGCTATGGAATCTCGCACGTGGCCGGGCAGTTGATCCATCCCCGTTTGCTTTCGCTCGATCGTCTTCAGAAGAAGGTTTCGAAAGTCTGCGACTCTGGACTGATCCCACTGTTTATCGATTTCTTGGCGATTGCTATCAGGTTTGAGGGCAGAGTCCTCTGCCAACATGGCGAGGTCGGTGCATATTCGTAGTTCCGCACCCTCGGTGTTCGGCCCCGCTCTCAGTATCCGTTCCAGGTTCACGTCAAATATATGGGTTACGAGCGATTTGTCGAACCCGGTAGCTGTATCCGCTCGTGATGTGTTCTCGTCGGCGGGATAGTGGACTATGAATGTCCTGTGGACCGGGTAGTATATTTTCATCCCGTGGTGCGCGAGGACGGGCGTCAGCGGATGCACGTTGCCATCCACGGACGAGAGAGTGCTGGCGAAGAGCTCTAGCGGGTGAAGGTTCTTCGTGTCTATCAACAGGTGCGAGACTAGAGAGTCACCGATGCCGGCACTCGCGCTAGCTAGATGGAGTTTATCGGAGGCCCTGCGAACATTTCATTGCTCAGTACTTGATCGTAACCCTCTCGACGAGATTGCCAATGTTTCGATTGAAACTTACACGATGAGGTGGCCCTGCGAAGCGGTCAATTCTCCCGCCGGTGCCAGCTTGGAAAGGACATGAGGTGAAGAGCCCTTGCCTCCCTCTAAGATATCAAAAGGTGTGATCATCATGTATAGTTGAGCTCGCATCGCATGCGAGACGCCAAAGGTGCTTAGAACTGAAGAAAAAAAGAGCCGACATTGACCGATTTTGAGGATATCTTTAGCACACTCTGTAGGTCAGGGTTCCGGGTGCTCGTATAATAAGGCAGAACCAACCGGCGACTTTGAACGGCGGATCCTCGGATGCGAGGTCGCAGAGCGCCTGCTCGATACGGGGCCCATTGAAGTAGCCCGTGCACCCATTGTATTGTGTCTTCTCTTGGAGGCTCTTTAGGAGTCTGAATAGCCGCTGTTGATCCGGGGATCGTTCTAGAATGCTAGCTTGAACAGCTGTCGTGGAGTGAGTAGGAGGTGGCTCGTCCTTCGCGGTTGAGAGCTTGATGCTGTTGTACTCAATGTGCAGTCGCCGTCGGAAGGCTGGGACGACCACTGGATACTGATGACGGAGAGAGAGTCTGCGAGGATGTGGCGCCAGGCGGTGGATGTTGATAGGCGGGACTCGCATTGTCTTCTGTGGCAGCTGGGCGCCGCCGCATCGATGTGATGTCGCGTCGTGGAGGTGGTAGCAGTGCGGTTCGAGATATTTCAATCGGACGGTTGACCATTCGGTTCCGGGCGTCTCAACACGGCCAACACCAACGTTGTAATTTCCTGAGTATCAAGAATTAGAACATTCATGCTCTGTGTATACCTATGGCACTTTCGACGTGATAGTCGTATTATCGCAGGCCTAAGATTTTGACGAGATCAGAGCTTGCAGCCATCGCGTAATGCAAAATCTCTGATCTTCATAAAAATAACCAAAACACTTCTTGCCAATCTGATTCGCCACGGATTAGACACAAATCTGGGGAAGACGGGCTTCATCCCACGCAGCTGCAGCTGCAGCATATATATGCAGTCTGGAGCTCAATGCAGGGCCCGCCTAGGCACCAATCGAGGTCATTAGCGTATTAACTGCGAATGTAGTTCATCTCAACCCCAATTTCGACCTCACATCGATCTTAATATAATGGACGATCGCAGGACAAGAATTCTAGTAGCCCCTTGCATATATATCGATATTTGAGGCCCACTAGTTTCGAGAGATCGGACGGCTGGACTTCCCGTCTAGCGATGTGATGATAACGACGAGAGATTTCAGCAGCGTGCTGGCGGGAGTTCATGAGACCGGACGAAGGGTCAGTCTTCCAAACCCTCACCCGAACTGGTATATATAGGACGGAGGGCATTTGACGTACCCAGCTTAGGCACTACCCTCTGTCCTTCATCCCAAAGTATCCAGCCCTCCGTTTACGAGATACCCAAGCGCTTATTCTGGGCCTTCTTGAAAATATTAACATCACCAGTTCAAAGCCATTTCGTATCCAACTTCTACGAGTTTCTATCATATTACCGTCTACCGACATGAAGTGCTTCACCATAGTCGCCGCCCTTGCTGTCACCGCTCTGGCCCTGCCGTCGCCAGTCCCCTCTACCAATTTAAGCATCTGCTCGGCCAGAGGCCATGCCCAAGTCTGCTGCAGCGGCGGCCTCCTCGGTTGCACCGTCCAAGTCATCGGCTCACACTGTAATAACAGTGCCTACTGCTGTCAAACTGGTAAATCGGTAAGTTCTTAGTCTGTCGATAATATTCAAGTCATTTTCTGTATAATATTATATTTATCGCTGACTTTCACGGCGGGTGGCTTAGTTTGGTGGTCTTGTCAATGTCAATGCGCTCAACTGCTTAAAGTTATTGTAATTGGGCTGGATGCAATTTTGCGATAAGATGTAATCATATATATGATCATATGCTCCTGTCAAAGCTGAGATATCACTATCTCAATGGAACTATTATATTACAAGGGGCACCTGGGATAGGATATCAATGGATAAACTTTTAGTTTAACTTCATGCATCAATATACCTTGATTGGTCCCTTCATACAGGTCTAGATCCACCTAGTAGCGATATATTAATTACGACGAATATTTTCCTTAAACTACAGTATCAAGGAATTAATTCAATAGGTCACATGTATGTAAAATATATTAATTTATCAGCAGCAACGGTCGTGTCAAAAGAAATACTGAAAATATTACTTGATAATTAATAACGGAATTTAAACAAACAAAAAAGTAAAAAACAGTAAATGCCCATCTATAAGACCTCGGGGTATCTTTATCTCCCACTCCTACGGACTCCGCCTTGAATGCAAATCAATCTTAGACCTTCTGTCTTTAATGCCACTTCACACAACGAATCAAGTGCTCGAAAATTCCACGTCCACCTCTTCGTAGTGTTCAAAATAGCCTGCGAAAGCCTTGACCCCTAGACCGGGATCCAGACTTCCTACAGTAGCACGGATGGAGTGCATGGAGAGTTGAGCAATACCCTGAAAAGATTTGTATTAAAAATGTCAGCGATCAGTCCCGTTTCACAACAACAGCATTATGGAATAGTTTTAGCATACTGCATCGATAGCTCGAACGCCCATAGCGGAAGACAACATTGGCCCGACGGTTCCGCCGGATCGTGAGTCGTTCCTGATCTGGAAGAGTTGGAGCTTGGTGTCCGATTTCGCCGCGATCGACTTGAGGATGGCGCTGGAAACGGCACTACAGTTACGGATATGTTAGTACAGTTTTGTGGTTCCTTCGGGAGATAAAATTATTGCATACTCGGTGGTCATGTGCCCGTTGCTATCCGCTGCGATTGCGAGTCCGACGTTGAGCTGCGGTTTGTGGTTCTCCAAATAGACATATTCGAACTATGAAACGGTTAGCACAACCGATGTTTTGAATGTAAAGTCGGGGGACCGTACGTTTGGGTTGACGGCATGAGTGACATCAGCACTGAGCAAGAAGCTGTTCGCATATGTCACCCCCAGCACGTTTCTTCCCGCGTTCCCAAAGCATTCCACAATCCTTTCAACGGTAACTGGCATGTAATTTCCAGCGGCACCCTGTCGCAGCTTGCTCCCGATTTCCTCGTCATCGAAAAACCCTGCTAGAGAGACCGTGCTTCCCTCAGTAACAGCATCGGCAGCATAAATCAATCCCTCAAGCGCAGCCCACGAGCAAATCTTGTCATCAATACGACAGGCGGAAAGGAGTTCCTGGTCGAGGCCGATGAGAGCTGCGGGTTGAGTGTCGAAAAGCTCGAGTTCCCAGTCCACGATAGTGCTAGCGTCCTTGATGGAGAGTCTCTTGGCGACAAGTTCGACGAGCCTGGGGGGCTGGGTGGAAGCGAACGAGTCTGGTTTTGGTGCGAGGATATAATCCTTGTTCGCCTCGAGGGTGGCAGTATCTGTTGTGAACTTTCTCGGGGCCCCTTCCAACCCGATGATTGGCACCATCTGTGTCTCCTTGTTGAAAGGTCCGCTGGAGGGCGCACCAAAGTGAGGCGCCAGGGTCGGGATTTTGGCGATGGGCCATTCGAGTTTGACCAGCTGGCTGGTGGTCTTGCCGGAATCCGAGTCCCTGACCATAACCCTGCCGCCGATACCGAGATCTCGGTCCCACCAAGTGTTGTTCAAGGCGCCGGCGTACGGAGCTACGCCTAGTTGGACGTATCCGTCCCTGACAGACTTTGTCGATATCGGCTTCACTGCAGGCAATCATCAGTTTAGCGCTCCTTCATGGCTTCATCGGTTCGCCTAGAGTGACAAAACTTACACCTCGTAGCTAGGGCGTCAATGTGTCCAGCACACATGGCAATCCCGTTACCGGTTTTGTAATCCTTTCCCACCACAAAAGCCATCATGCTGCTGCCGTTCCTGGTCGTAAAGTACTTTCCACCAGCCTTAACCTTGCTGGTCCAATCCTCACGCTCGCTGAGCTCGACGAAGCCATTTGCCTTCAAGCGTGTGGCAAAGGCGTCAACGACGTGGAAGACGGTCGGGTTATCGGTGATAAACTCCAGAAAGGGGTTGGTATAGTCTTCCGGGCTGATGTCCGACGCGGTGGGGAGTTTCGAGGAAGCTGCTGTGACGTAGACGGGCTGGACGGGGATGTACGGAGACGGGGAGGCCGACTGGATGGTAATGTCGGAATGGGATGGCGGCCGACCAGAGTAACTCGAGGTGCAGAAAGTGCACTCGGCGGATACCGAGGCGGCGGAGGAGGAGATGTAGCGGGAGCAGGTGGAGCAGCGCATGTCGTTGGAGTCCACGGGCTGGAAGACACCGTGGGCGAGGTTCAGGCGGTACTGTCGACCTCCGATCTGTCTGATGCTGCCGTTGTTGACGTCTTTCATGGTATAGTGTAAGTATATATTGTCGGGGGTGAGATGGAGCAAGGAGAGAGAGAGGGAACGATGCGTGTGGAGAGATGATAACTACGGGGTAACTGATGCTTCAATTATGTCAGGGCGGTGGGCTGCCTGTCGGCTGGGATTACCCCAGCCATCGCCTTTTCAAGCTGCGGCCGCTATTGGGCGGACAATCTCCACCGCAACCTCACTTCGCTTGTGATCTCGTGCAGTTCCTGTCGTAAGACGGTGCCTGGACTAGCAGGTCCAGCCCGCCATTCGCCTGAACCGTCGTAGTCTTCTTTCCGTTATCGACACTCGAGAACTACAACCGGTGTCACAACTTGCCGTCTTGGACGCTTTCTTAAGGCGCACGAGGCCAGGCAAAATTATAAGCCGCTGATCGGTCGACTAGTACAATTTGATGCGGCACCTCCATGGAAAGCTCGTATCACAATTCTAACTGAGTTTGTACTTTGTATATTGTAAAGAATACCATCTATCGCATGATCAAAATATAATATTATAAATGTCGAATTAATATAATTTTTGAGTAAGCTCTCTTAGGGTGCACAATATCCTCTACGTTATTCGTTAGCGCACGTTCACAAGAAGAGATGCAATATACGAAGTCTATGCATAGAACCAACTTACCCGTCCACGATAATGTCAGACCCTGTCATATAGCTTCCGGCGTCCGAAGCGAGGAGCAAGTACGCACCCTTCAGTTCGTGCGTATAACCCTCTCGCCTACATCAACACTCATTATCAGCCTCTCTTACGTTCATGTATATATATATCCCTCGCTTGGAGTAGCGTTGTCTTCCTACCTCATCGGCGTCTTCTCATGCCACTGCTTCTTCTGTTCTAGTGGCACAAAATTTCCAATCTCTGTGATAATGTACCCAGGAGATATAGTGTTCACTCGTGCGAACGATGCCCATTCCACAGCTAAGCTCTTGCAAAGGTGTATCACGGCTGTGTATCGAATAAAAACACGCTCGAATCAGCCACTTGTAAACACACGAGCAGATGAGGATAGCGTACCGGCCTTGGACATGTTGTAGACCGACTGCAACTGCGGGAGATTGACAATATGCCCGCTCATAGATGCCGTAGCAATGAACGAACCTCGAAATGACGGGTTTTCGGCCTGCTGTCTTTGAAAATGGGTTCCCGCAGCACGGGCGCCATAGAAGACGCCATCAATATTCGTCTTGGTGATCTTTTCGTAGGCGGAAACATCAGGGCGCGAATCCGGATCCGAGGGATTTTGCTAGAAGAACCGTTAGTCGCAATGCGTCTACCAATGCTTTCGATGTTGGAGAATTCGCTTACACCGAGAATAGCACCCTATGATGTCACATATCAGCTTTTTCGTCCGAAGGTTTGAAATTTTCATTTTGGAAAAGATTCGCGGTCTTCTTGTGTAAATATGATGCGATAAGAGGAAAATGCTCACAGATGTCCACGCTACTCCAGCATTGGCAACAAATATGTCCAATTTACCACCAAACTCTTGTACCTGCGCGTCCACAGCCGTCCTGACCTCTTCTTCATCTGTGACTCCCACTTTGTAAGCCTTGCATTTGACGCCGTACTGCTTGCTGATTTCTTCCGCTCGCTTGATGGCTTCGGCGTTGGAGTTGTACCATATCGCAACATTGGCACCCTGCTCTGCGAATGCGTGGGCAATATCGAGGCCGATGCCTTGGCCGGCACCTGTGATTATGGCGAAGCGACCCGAGAGGTCGAAAAGCTCTTTGACTGATGTTCGGGAGGGTGCGGGTGCTGCCATGATAGCTGTCGGTGTAGTAGAAAAGTTGGACCAGTCGGGTTATCGAGACGAGGCGAATGGGAAGGAATAGCGTTGGCGATATTGTGCTAATGTTGGATGTAATGTGCTCAACAAAGACGGGATATTGGAACTTGCAAAAGGGAAGAGGCAGCTAGTCAGGGAAAGACGGAAGCTTTATGCACGGGACGAGTATTCCAGCAACTAATCGATATCATGAGCTGTACCAACACACTCGCCGGCGGGGTAGGCCATTTTGTGAACGAATTTACCCGGTCGTCGGAACATAACTCGGCCCTTAGATTTTACAAATCAGTCACCGTCGGAGGGGAATGCATCACATTTGCGATTCAGGATTGGAGAAAGCCTTAAAGCTAGACGCGCGCCGGGGGTTCGGTTTGACGAGCTCCACCTCGTAGGTCACTTTCGAAGGGGGAAGAAAAAAGAAAGGAAGACCCGTCCATCTGAACTTTGTGATTCGGGGTCGAATTGGCTGGGTTTGGGGTTCCGGAATTCGTATTGCTGAATCATTGGTCGCGACGAACAGTCTTGACTGTTTCCAGGTTCAGAAGCGGACAGCCGTTCGGGATGGCGGTAACTCCCCATGCAGGTGTGTGCTTCGGAATGCGTGGAGCAAGCTGCTTTTCCTGCTCACATGAGCTGTTCTGTGCAAGCATTCCAGAGCTGCAGCAAGGCTGAAGCTATCGACGCCATTTTTCGTCTCAAGCCGTCGTATTGGGGAGATAGTCTCGGGATTATGGGGACGCGGCTAGTCTTCACGACTCAGAATGACTGTTTCCCAATGATATCCAAAAATCGCAGCCTGGTTGTCCTTCAGGTATTTAACGAAGAGTGACAGACAGCAGAGCAGCTAAGTCCGTTGAGCTTCAAGACCTCAAAGCTGTCCATGCGAGCCCCCCACCTGGCTGTCCTTTGCTGCACCTGAGAGTCAAGGCTAACCTGAAGCGGCCACCCGCTTTTCCTTCCCGTTCCACCCCGGCAGACCGACTAAATTGGCGGTACAGGCCTGGTTGTTAGAGGGGCGGCTGTTGTCTCGCCAACCTGCGAAATAAATTCAATCTCGAAGCCTCAGACGTCCAATCACGAGGGGCCGTCCCGTACGGCGACGAACTCTAGGCACTGTAAGTAAGGCCTCCTGGCGGCGCATCGTGCCATTACTGGAATAACTGTTTTCTCCCCTCTCTCGGAGGGGACTGGCGTCAGCTGACCTCGAGATATCAATTAACACGGTCGTCTCCCTATTCCTGTTTCTTGTCGCTTCTTCCCTGGCTTTTAAACCTCTCGCATCCGATCGTGCCATCTTTTTTGCCTCCTGGGAGTTACTTAGTTAACTTCTTTCTGCGTTTCTGTACGGAGCAGGTGGTTGTCCTTGACCTCGCTTTCGTCTGATCCGCTCCTTGCGGGCTAGCTGTCTCATCTCGTCTCGTACCCGCTGGTACGGCCAAAAGCGCATACCAGGCCAGGTCACGTTGGCGAGGCAAACGTGCCTGAATTCTCGCGTGGAACTCGACGCCGGAAACAGTTGTTCCTACTTTGGAATCGGGCTGGCTACCTGAGGTTTATGCCGTCGTAGGAGTTAGAAAGCCTAGCTAGCGGACCTGATTGACACCCGGTAGTCCTCGTGGGATATTGATATCGGTGCCGGTCGGAACAATCGCGGTTTATGGTAGGCTGGAAGGGCTTTGTTGGTGTGCTGATGTCAGTATACATACTTTCCTCTCTCTCTCAGAAGTTTCCCTGATGCTCACATGAAAAACCATCAAAAGAGAGGACTGGATAATATTAGATACCAGAGTACGACCCTCGAGGTCTCTAGTTCGGCCTCTTCAATCCCCTTCATCCCGATAAAAAATGGCATCCACGGAATTCGTCCTTCACAGTGATATGACCTTCATTGAAGTCTTCCACATGCTAAAGGGGAAATTCGGATTACCTCTGCCTCCAGATGAAATCAACAAGTCTAGCCTCGACAAAGTCACTTACGAATATTTCACCAGAACGAAATTTCTCCTCACGTACGCCAGGAGAAACCTCGCCGCCGCCATCAGGGAATTCGAAGCCTTCGCAAACCTCAAGAACCTCGCCGAAGAGACGCTTTCCAGAGCATCAAGTCAGCAGTCCTCGCAGAGACGCCAGACGGCCATTCAGAAGCGAAGGCTCCAGGCCTTCAACGAAGAATTGGACAAGCAGGTCAAGTTGTTCGAAAGGGACGGAGGCAGCATCGTCACGCGGCGAGACTCAAGACAGTCCATGGCGAGCGTCAACCAGGGCAACCGCCAGGGCAGCGTGAAACAATCGAACAGCTCGATGAAGCAATCGGACAAGCTCGTCCAGAGAAAGGTCCTCGACTGGCAGGTCCGTAACCAACAACAGCAGATGGAGATGGAGCTGGACGAGGAAATCCACGGCGCGTTTCCGGATCTCCCAGAATACGTCGAGGAGCCGACGGAGATTGATATCGACATTGAGGAGGCGACCGGCCTGGTGCGTATATACCCTTTTAAACATAACACATATAAATATCATCTGTATATATACAAATACAAATATATTTATATTTGTATATTTACACATAAATACGTTGGCCATATTTGCTAACGGATGGGTACCGTCATGTACATGCAGCTTGCCGTGGGTTCCTTTTCCCCTGCGAATCTAGGCCTTTCACCCAGCCCCAGGCAGATTACAAAAGCCTTTCTACCCCCCGCTCCGTCTTCTCCTTCTTCTCCTTCTCACCATCCTCCTCCTCCTCCATCTTCGATTCTTGCTCCCGAAGAAACATTGCATTCTCCTCCCGCTAAGCAAGTCAACCCCAAGAACTACAATTGGGGAACCTACAAGGCTCCTGACCTTGAAATAAGCCCTGCTCTAGTCTACACCTCAAAGAAGCCTTTGTTTCCGTCTTCGGCTTCCAAGTCTTTTCCTGCTCCGGTCACCAAACCTTTCCCTCTAGCTGCTGCCTCCAAGTCCTTCTCGGCTCCTCCGCCTCCTTCATCTGCCCCTCCCGCTGCTCCTCCATCGTCACGTCGCAAAATGGACGACGATAAGAAACGAAAGCATATTCAAGATGCACAGCATCAGACAGGCAAAGTTCCAGCTACAAACCAAACGTCTGAACGCCCTGCAAAGCGTCAATCTCCGCGGTGGAAGACTACTAATCAGGACTTCGATACCAGACCAGCCAGGGCCGCATCAAATGGTGCACCACTCTCGGCCCTGCAGCGTCCAAATAGGCTCCCGGAGAACCAGAGACCTACAGCCAGGCCTTCTAGAGGTCAAGAGAGCTTCTCAACCGTTAGCAGCCTTGCAGACTCGTTTAGCTTTGATGCACCCCCAAAAGGCACGCAGCAAACCTCTTTCAACAGTATCTCGGGTGATAAAGCTGCCGAAATCACGATGGCCGACTTGGATCGATTCGATAATGATGTCGAACAACTGCCTCATCTAGAAACTTATAGAGGTAGACACCAATACACCTCGTCGTCCGATGCAAAAAGAGCCGATTCCGCGAGCTCCCATCGAACCATGTCTAGGAGCGTTATGAGACACTGTTAGTTAACCCGTGCACCTGCTCCTCCTTAAATTAGCTGACCGGATGTTTAACTTCTTCAGTCTCACCACCTTCTGAGCAACTGAGACGCGAAGAACAACTCACTAGCGATGAAAGTGCAATGCACGAACAGCTACACGCCGTACGGAACCAAAATACTCGATCGCGCGGATCCTATAGTATTGGATCTTCGACTCTGGATGGGATGATGAGTGAGTTTCCTGAGGTTGCGTGCATTGAAATAAATGACCCCTGGGCTAACGAAACTTAGAAATTGATGCACAGAGTGAGCGAAAGTCAAGCCGCGGGGTCATATTTGTGGCACCTGCTGCTGTATTGCCTCCCCAGTCCCCGTGTCCGCCATTACAATCTCATACAACTTCCGGTGATAGAGCTCCAGAGATTGGGAAACCCGTACCTAAATACATATTCTACGATACATTGGGTGGCGAGCCTTTCCCTGGTGATCATTGCGGGGCTGTGCTTGATGGCTTCGGTGTGTCTTTCTGGCTCCGCTGTGAAATCACACGAAACCTTCTCGGGACTTCGGCAAAGAAAGAAACCAACAGTCACACCGTGATTGAGCGGCTTGGAGTGCTCACGCAAGTTTTTAATCAAGGGAAGTTAATGAGCTATGATGCGGCAAAAGAGGCATTCAGAACTGCCTTTGCGGATTTCAAACACGACGAGGCTCAGACAATGGGCTACATTAGAAGAGACGCCTTTGCAACCATTCAGAGAAGCCTGGGTGGCTGGGATGACAAGTTACAGCTTGTAGCGGAGCTCAAGTTCGAGAAGGTCAACCGTTCCAGTCGACCCACCATTCGCTTGCGCCCGTTGCAAAGACAAGAAATGAGCTGTAGATTTGGGAGGAAGTTTGGCTCACACCGCTTTTTGACTCTTCGTGTCCCAAAGTACCAAACATTGACTAGCTGGGGAGCTGAAATAAAGGAAGATTTTGAGAAACCTGTCAAGGAATTTCTCCACAAAGGGAATGCGCCTGGCTTTCGGTTGCTTGGTCGGAAATGGGTACCATTTTATTTCCGTTCCCAGATCAAAAACAAGGATGGCAAACGCGAACGAAGTAACAAAAAAGATAGGGAGTGGATTACATATATCATGTTCGCTGAGGAAGGGCCCGGGATCGAGACCATTAGTCGACGCCAAGCTCTGGAATGGTTTATTCCAATTCAGCCAAATCTTGATATGTCAGCCTGTAAATTTTGGGCTCGTATCGCGCTCGGTATGTAATAAACCCATTTTGCCTCTTTAGTTAACCTATATCTGATTAGTTTCATATAGGGTTTACCACCACTATCCCAACCGTTGTTTTCAATGGCTCTCAGATCGAGTTGATTCGAGATATCAAGTCTCTTGATACCCGCAACTGTTTGACAGATGGCTGCGGCCTTGTCAGTCCCGCAGTTATGCGTCTAGTCAAGATTAAATTGAAACTGGATTACATCCCGAGTGCAGTGCAAGCTCGGATCGGTGCAGCCAAGGGTTTATTTATCGTCGACCCTAACTGGCCAGAGGTTTCAGATGAGATCTGGATTAAGATCAGGGGTATGTTTTCGCTGTTTCTAATCTTTTCCATATTGAAGCTTGAAAATCGAGAAGATCTTTTCCAGATTCTTTATATTTATAAATTCAAGCAATGAAAGCTAACAGGTTACCGAACAGATGACCAAAACAAGTTTGGAGGGATCTCGGACGATGAGGCGCATCGAACGCTTGAAGTTGTCAAAGTTTCAGGCCGACTATCGTCCTCTGCCCTAAATCTTCAATTCCTCCCCATCCTATTAAACAACGGTGTTTCATACAACACCCTGGAGAAATTATTGAAAGAAGATATCAAACGAGAGATTGGAGATCTATTCGAGGGAAACAGACTTGAAGATCCAGTTTTCCTTCGGGGACACTTGGATAGGATGAAACTCAATGCCTCTCGACGAAGAGCCGACCCTCTAGTTTCAACCGGGAAAGTGCCTAAATCCCCCGCGGAAAAAGCTGCCCTGCTACTCGAAGCTGGCTTTAGCTTACAAAACGCAACCCTTAAAAAATCCTTCCAATCGGTTTTGCAGACATATTGCGATGATATCCGCAAAAGCATGCACATATCTATCCCGCAAAGCTGCTTACCTTACTGTGTCCCTGATCCCTCCGGCAAGCTAAAGAAGGGACAAATATACCTACGTTTTAGTCAATCCAGTTTCGAGGATCCGCTGACAATGTACCCTATCGATGTTTTGAGTGGTGACGTTCTGGTAGGACGAAACCCAGCTCATTTTGCCACCGACATACAAAAGGTTACTGCAGTCAATATCCCCGAGTTGCGCCATTTGACAGACGTAATAGTCTTCGCTGCGGACTCTGAAACTTGTGACCGGAGCTTGGCAGACTACCTGAGCGGCGGAGACTATGATGGAGATATAGTTTGGACCTGCTGGGATCGTCGTATTGTGGACGAGTTCGAGAATGAGACTGACACAGTTGAGGACCTCAAAAATCTCGAATGCTATATACAAAAGGATGAGACGAAAATGAATGTTAAGTTTCTCTACGAACGTCCCGGTGCTTTCGATTATTTTGTTCAAGAACAACTCGAAAACTCTCAACAGGAAGGTTTGCTGGGATTTTGCACAACATTATACGACAAAATGGCTTACAGTCAGGGAATAAACTCTATCAAATCCAAAACTTTAGCGTGGCTTTGCGGGAAACTCGTGGACGCACCAAAACAAGGGTTTAAGCTCTGGCCAGGTCCCTGGAAGGAGGCCCAGAGCTGGGTTAGGAATCTTCCCAAACCCAAATATAAAGAAGAGAAGAATATAACTTTTTCGGACTTGGAAAGAAGGAAACTCAAAAATCCAATCGACAGGCTTAGGTTCTGTGTTCTCCATCAGGAGGTCGAGGACCTTCTAGACAAGTTCAAGGCTTCCTTCCCCGATACCGAAACCCTTGATCCCGATGTTTCGCAATACTATCTTGCCTTGCGCGATCGCTTTGCCCCAGTCTTCGAATCCGAAACTATTGACAAGGAAAGCGACGAATATAAAGGCGCTAAGGCTGTAGTCAAACACTTGTTAGCGCTAAGAAATAGCATCGAAGATATATACAACAGATGGAAAGATTATTTCGCCGAGGGTGGCCCTAACTTTGACGTCCAGGATGAGAGAGGTCGGATGAGAAACGAGATCTTCATTGAAGAATGCCTCGAAGATTTTCGAAACATTCTACCAGATACAGCCAATGAAGATTTAGTTAACACGGATCTTATCCGAGAATGGAGATTCTCTGGTAGGGATTTCTTTTCGCAGTGGTCCCTACTAAAAGCGGCGATCGCATATCGGAAGTCCTACAAGAGCACATTTTGCTGGGCTGTTGCAGCACCAGAGATTTGCTTTATCAAGGCTTTGGCAGTATCGGCGGATCCAGCTCGTTCATTCAGAATTGTGGCTGACCCAATATACTTTGCATCTAAAATAAAAGCCTCGGCGTTGGCTCCACCTGAAGAATCTGTATGGATGGACGAGTTGGTTGACGAATTGCAGGCCGACAATGAAGACATCAATTGGGACGATTGGGACGATTGATCCCCCCTCAATTGTTACCCCCATGTGTCGATGCATTGTATTGTTATCATACGCAAAGTTTGTGTCAACGGCGAAATTAAAATACAAGACAGCATGTCTGTAATCCTATTACGCCACTCTCGGTTTTTTACTATTCTTGCCCAGAATCCCCAACCTTCTAATTTCACTGGCAATTCCGAAAGCGTATCGGCACTCCCTTTTTATATTTTCGTTTGCTGGAGCCTAGCTCTTTAATCTCAGCTTCCTCTGATGACTATCAAAGTTTTCCCTTGATTCGATGGCGTTATTCATTCTTCCTTGGCACCCTGTAGGCTAGATTCTAGTCATGCATTTTCTCTAGCATAGAGGGTTTTGTTTTCATGATTTTTGAATTGGCACTTGTGGCGTTTCGGCGTCTTGTGTGGTGGGTTCATGGAAGCAATATTTGTGCTTGATCGTACTTCTTGGGCAGCAGCTTTGTCTAGAACAATCTGTAACTATTCAAATTATCCTTAATTTATTCACTCACAGGTTTTGAAGGGAGCATCTAAACTTAATTCAGACCAAAGTGCCACCCGATCTAGCTATACGTCCATGTGTTCACATTGGAAAGTGGTAAATAGCGCGGCACGCATGAATCCTCCACTAAAGTGACACGGATATTTCTAGCGTGATTGCAATAATATGTACAGATAAGGAATATGTGGTCAAAGTTTAAGGACAGAATTTTGGTATATATAATCTGCCACTAATGTCAACAGCTTCGAACCTGACTAAATACACTGCGAGTACCAGTCGTTCGAGTATTGGCATGTACCCGCAGCGCACACGGTGCATCCGGTATATCCTTGCCCACCGCACTATAATTATCTTGTCAGTCCATCAAGATTCCTGAAAGAGAAGGATATAGATTACAAGACTGACCTGTCCGTAAAGGGTCTGCTGACATCCGCCCGCTGACGCCGTCGTAGTCGTCTTTGAAGTAGTGGTGGTAGTCCTTGAAGACGTTGTCGTGACTTGAGGAGAGGTAGTTGTAGTCGTCCTAGAAGATGTTGTCGAAGAGGTGGTTGTCGTTCTCGAGGCGGTCGTGGTGACCGCGGTAGTCGTGGTAGCGCTGACGCCGTTCCAGTAGTTAGTATCGATCCACGAAGTGCTACCGATGATTCCGCTAAGGGTGAGCGCGGAGCTGAGCTTCTTCGACCAGCTGACGCGAGTGCCCTGCGAACCGTCGCCTGTGTTTCCGTATTCGGCATAGTAGACATTGGTAGTCGCTACACCGCTCCATTCCGACCAACCGGCCGGTTTGACGACCGAAGACATGGCGGTGTTTTGGAAGACGGTGCGGGAATACGCTCGCCACGGGCGACCGAGGTAGGTGGAGACACCGCTGACTCCGGATTTCACTTGGATGGTCGAAGCATTGATGACATAGTAGGAAGGGTTGGAAGAGCTGTCACGGCCGTTGGCGGTGATGAAGCCGGTACCGGAGATTGCGATGGTGCACTTTTCAAACCAAGCGATAGCTCTATAGTAGCGACGTTAGCGTTGAAGGTGCAGATGACGTATAAATAAGAAGTGCTAGCAATCTAAGCTATATATGCATACCTTTGGCCGAAGATGAAGTCGGTGGCACCTTCGATATAACATTTGTTGAAGACGTTCTAAATGATGTAGGCAGTTAGCTTCGCAGACTAAGCTTATATAAGAATTCTATGAGATTTTCTTTCAACTTACAGTTCCCTCATTGACAAGCACTGTATCCTGGTATCCAATAATTTTGCATCCATAGTATCCTTGGTAATTTCCTTGTGCACTAAGGGCGATAGCTTGAACGCCGGAACCTCTCGAGTTTTGAATATTGATATTGTAAACTTTAAAGTTGGTCGTCCATGCACGCAAAGTGCCAGAGGCATCATTGTTCCCAGCAACATCAGCGCCCAACGAGTTGACAAGAGTTACTTGATTCTGGTTGTAATCTTGGTCGTTGGTGGTATAGCCGTAGATGGTGATTTTGGCTTTGATGGTGTTTGGGATGTAAACTTGGCCGCTGTAGCTCCCCGGCTGAATAAATATCACAACTTCGCCAGTGTTGCTGGTGCCGATAGAGTTAACCGCAGCTTGGAGCTATATCGATATTAATAATTTTGCTTGAAGATAGAATCAGGCTTGAAAGATGTACTCCAGTATATTGCCCTCCAGACTTTGCAACGACTATCGCTCCCGATGGTGCCGTTGTTCTAGATGCTGCGAGCGCAAGCGCTGCGAAACCTGTCCAGCAGAAAATAGTAATCTTCATTTTGGGGATGATATTCGGCGCGTGCTCCAAGGATCCTCAAAGCCCTGTTAACTGATATCCCTAGTTGCTTTACTGTCCGTATAAAATGGAGCCTTTCGAATTTCAACTGAGACTGGGTTCGAACCCCCTTCTTATAAATATGGACGTGGGAATGCCTAGGTTTCGCATCTCGCCATTGAATTATCGTGCTGGGGTTGAATCCGCTTCCATTGCCCCGAAAAGCACGACCCGAAAGATCGTTGGATATCCGGCATTTTTGACAAGATATTCCCGGCTTATTCGTCTGATGTTTAGCGATCCCGCTTCGCCAGCTCGAGCGTCGGCATATATTCTGAGAGTTGTGCATTTCAAAATCTCGCTAGACGCAAGGCCAATATAATAGCGAGAAGTCGTCCAAGCTAGCGGACCGAAAACACCGTTGTAACCATGGATAAGACCGTGGGCTTGCAGGGGCTCCCGCGCAGCCAAGACGCTAAAATTCCGGGGTTTTTGTCGCCGCACAGATTTAAAACATATGCCAAGACGTCCGTGATTTCTCCGTCGGTTCCATTTCGCGGGGAAATTTGGACCTGCAGAACAGTAGGATGACGGTTCTGGGTTGCTTAGCCGACTAGTTTCAACCGCGGAATGGAACCATCAAAGATCCCTGGGCTATAAGATAGATGGATATGCAGTTTTCTTTGGCTAAATATAACATGTAACTCGGGTGTGCGTAAGGGTATCCGTCTTTGTGTTTGCTAGATGATCAAACCTGCCTTTCGGAAATCCTCTCGCCTATTCAAATATTCCTAAAAGTCTGATAGTATCGTATCCGATTATAAAGTTTTTATGATTAAAGGCTTCGTTGGAGGACGTCTCAGCTTTAGTTGCACTTTGTGGGTGATCAAGATTCACGTATATATATTTAAATCATAGTTTTAAAGACATTATACAAGGGCCAAAGTTGGGATGCATTTTGAATTCGTTGGTAACTGTCGATTATCTACAACTTGTGCTAGCACACAAGACTAGATCATAAGAGCTGACGTAAAACCGCAAGCGGAAAGCCCCAGTGCTTTAGTAAACAACAAGCTACTTTCAAGGAATTGGCTTGCCATCCCTTATGGCCTTTGCTGCTTCCGACTGAGCGACATTATCCGCATATCGTTTATACAGCGGCAAGTAATGCTCCTTATCCGAGGTTGTTACCTTCACTGATTCCAAATCCTCAACCGCCTTTACATACTTGTTCCACCTGGCCCAGATCTCGCCCTCCTTGTCTGTCGGCCAGTTTCCATTGTTATCCTTGAATTCGTCAAACACCCACAGTCTAGCAACCCACGGAGCGATGATGATATCCGGCAGGCTCAGTTCGTTTCCAGACCAGAACGGTCCCGTAGGATGTAGCTGCTCGCTAAACTTTCTAATGTTCTCCAAAAACTCATCACGACCTTTCTGGGCATCTTCGCCCTTAAATTGCAACCAACGGTGGAAAGAAGGGATAATGTTACTTCCGATAAACTGGATCCATATCCTGGCCCTGGCTCTTTCGTATGGATCCTCGGGTAACAAGCGAGGTCCGTACTTTGCGGGATCGGAATAAACTTCGTCCAGGTACTCGGAAATGACCGAGGACTCTATCAGTGGCTTAGGGGTACCATCAGACGTAGGTACGACCAGCGTAGGTACCAGCCCGCGGGGATTCAAATCCAACAAGCTTTTAGGCTTGTGATACGGATTGACCTCGATGTATTGGTAGGGTATTTTCTTGATGTGTAGGACTAGCAGAGCCCGTTGGACGAAACTACAAGACTGGAGTTTAGTATTGCTGTCGATTATGATTATGGTATTACAAAGACTTACGGGCAGAACCAGCCGGCATATATTTTGAGCGGTTGTTCCTCGGTGTGCTGCGCAAAGTATTTTGCGGCGTCGCCCGTCGCCTCGGGATATATTTCCGCATCGGGAATTGGCATTGCGATTTGTTCTTAGGGTGGCAGGATTGTCTTGACGGATATTACAAAGATAGAATAGTCTACAGAAAGGTAATATTGGGGCCTGGTCAAAGTCTTTCGTGTGCGAATGAAGCATTGAAATACCCTAAAACTAAAGGCTCACTGATTTGTCAGCTACCTGCAACTTTAAGTTTGACGTCACGCATTTGCATATTGCGCGATTCGGAAATTCAAGCCGGATGTGTTGTCGACGCTGTTGCATTTTCTGCGTTGCGATATCCTTGTGTCACCGTAAATCCTGACGTTCGCCGACGTCAGTCACACACCGTCGCGACTTTTCCCTCGCCATCTACCATCTTTCATCACCGTCATTAAACATTTTACGTGAGAGTACAGCTCGTATACCTGCCAGGTAGTGACAATGTCACAGTCATCGTTAACCCTGATATCGTCCCCTCCGGACGTAGCGTCACTCACAACTCTCGCGGACCACCAGTCAGCCACGCCAGCGACGTTCACGCAGGAAGTGCTGCATTTCCACACCGCAGGCGCAAAGCTCACACTTTCGTCGGACCAGAAGTTTCTGTTGCCGGCATGGTTTCCAGATGCGGCCAGCAATGATATATCTTTAGACCTCAAGGATGACGAGGTTACCGATGACACATCAAAGGACAAGAGCGGGGAGGAAGGTGAAGATGACGAAAATTGGGAGGACGAGGATGCGATTGTCGAAGACGTCCACGTTGAAGACGTAACTGTTGTGATCACGACAAAGTAAGTTTTTCTTTAATGCCTCGATTTCACCTTTACCATGCGCTGACTGGTATCACTAGACAGTTGACGCTGTACTCCCCATCGCACACTGCTGGATACCAGATTCCTTACCAGTCGATATCCCTACACGCGATAACCTCGACTCCCACCACATCGGGTATATACATGCAGATAAACACTCACACCACTTCCTTTGATGACCACGACTTTTCCAGCCTCGAGATTACTATATACCCGCCGCAAACGACGTTAACGACCAGTGCCGAGGGAGGCAACATCACCGGCAGTACCAAAGAAATGTACCAAGCGCTGACTCAATGCAGCGACTTGCATCCGGACGCCAAACCGGGATTCTTTGGTGGTGACGAAGAAGGGGAAGATGGAGACGACGATGGGAACGGCGTCATATACTTTGATCACAACACCACGGGTGGAAGCGATGGCGGCGGAGGGATAACCTTCCTGGGAGGAGCGGATGAGGTTGGCGGGATACCAGCCCTAGCGCCCGGGGGTTGGATTACCGCGGAGAATGTCGACAGCATACAGTGGACGATTGATGGACAGAGCGGGGTTGGAGATCCGAACAATGCGAGCTTGGGACCCGGGGCGGGGAATACACGAAGGAGAGATGGCGACGACGACGGTGGTGTTTCCATAGAGGGGATAGAAACAAACGGTACAGAAGTGAAATGGCGACGGACTGAATAAAGCTGGGCCGATATACCTTTTAAAAAAAGTTAAGGGTCACCTTCGTAGAGCTGGTTTTGCGCTTAGCTATTGGTAAACCAACTCACGCCCAGCGTGGTACAATATCTTTGTCGATGATCCTAATATAAACTATATACCCAATGAGGAATTTTGGTATTTCTTGCGGTCCTATGATATGAATGCGACATATTGACATCAAGTCACTTTTACAGATATTAAATATAGACTCATTACCTACGTAGACTCATCTATCCGCCTCACCCTGACTCTGCACCCAACTCAGATAGGTCTCATGCAGCTTCTTCTGTTGAGTCCAGGCCTTCTTCAAGGTCTTGCCTTTGCTCTTTGCTATAGGTTCTCCATTTTTATCCTTGGTTGGTAGACCCTCCTCATCCCACTCGCTGTACTCCTCGCTTCCTTCTCCTTCCTTGAACATCGCGAACGGACTCAACTTGCCCTTTTCCAGTTTCTCCTGTTCAGCCTTTTCCCGTTGTAGCCGGAGCTCTTCTTTATTCCTCTCCCTTTCCGCAGCCTTCTCCTCCTTCTCGCGCTTTTCAGCGAGGAGTTGCTCGGCTGAGACAAACTTGACCAGAGCGGCGCCACCTTCTCGGTCGTCAAGTGAAACTCCGAGAGCTGGTAGGTCGTCATTACGGACCTTGTCGCAGAGCTTGAGAAGTGCTTTACCAGCAGGGGTAGCCTTCTCTTCCATTGCGATGGCACGGACGCTATCGCGGAAAGAAGACAAGATTCTAACGTAAGGCGTAGCAATTGATTCTTTATCGACTTGACCACCTGCCTCGATACTCTCGTCACTCCACCCAATACTACCAGTTGCAAGGGGCTGACTGTCCAAACCGAATAGGTGCACCTGTTTGGTGACCCAGCGAGCAATTGTGGCAAGCGTGGAAACAGAGAGGTAGGACTGGTTGCTGTTGATGTAAATATTGGCTTTCGAGATGATATCGAGGACGGCGTTCAAGGCACCGGCGGTGTTGATGCTATCGCAGAGAGCGAGGTGGTAGACATGTTTGGCTTGGTCAAAGCTAGGATGGAGTCAATACAGGTTGCGCCCGGTTTGAAGAGAAAAAAAAGGGGAAACTCACTCTTTGTATAAAGCCTTCTCTCTCGCAGTGAAAAGTTGCGGCACATTTTCGCCGTTATTTTCCTTCTCTTGATCCTCGGCGATCAAGGACTTGACGTTTGTGAAGAACTTGTTCAACGTTGCCTCAAAGTTTTTCGCTTCCGAGATGTTACCTTCACGAATTTCGATACCGTCCTTCCAGCTGCCCAGCAAAAAGACAACACGCAATCTTCGGCTCGTCCAGCCGCCGCCTCTACCCAAAGCTTCACGAATGCTGACAAAGTTCTTCAAGCTCTTCGACATCTTGGCACCGGCGATGGCGAGATGACCCATGTGTAAAAAGTAGTTAACCCATTGGTGCTTTTCCTGGCCATGAATGCCATCAGAAGCGGTGCAAGGATCCCAGTAAGCCTCACTCTGGGCGATTTCATTGTCGTGGTGCGGGAAAGCCAAGTCGATACCGCCAGAGTGGATGTCGACGTTGGGACCGAGAACTTCAGAGCACATGACGGAGCACTCGATATGCCATCCGGGACGACCTTTGCCCCACGGACTGTCCCAACCGGGCTCACCGGGCTTGGAGGTCTTCCAGAGGGCAAAGTCGCCCGAGTTCTTCTTGCCGGCCTGGGTGGTCAGCGCACCTTCACCGTCTTCGAGGAGAGAGGTGGACGAAGCGTCCCACGGCTTCAGCTTGGCGTAATGGTGACCGGAAGAGCGGTACGCCTGAACATCAAAGTAGACGGATCCATCCGAGACGGGGTAAGCGAATCCCTTCTTGACGAGCTTGTCGACGAAATCGACATTCTCCGGAACGAATTCCGATACACGAGTGGTCACCGTTGGCGGTAGGACGTTGAGTCGGCCCATGTCTTCGTTGAAGTGTCGTTCCCAGTACGCAGCGGTTTCACGGAATATCTTTGGGTCGGTTACGGAGGCACCGTGGAGGGAGTCCAGGTAAGGCGAGAGTATGTCCCTGACCGCGGTGTAGAACAGATCCGGGGTGGCGGCCGGAGATGTGAGGGACACGGCTGCATTGAGGAGTGTCTTCAGGTGCATTTTCACCTTGGCTTCCTTCTCCAAGTCATCGCCGGAGAGATCTTCCAGGGTTTCGTTGGTGATGGTTGTGCCATCCGGAGCGATGAATTTGGGATAAGTGGTAGCAGCCCATTGGATAAAGGTGGCGGGTGTTGCTGTGGAATCAGGGAAGTTCTTAAGCAGGTACTTTTGCCAGGCTTCGGTGACTTCCTCGAGAACTTTGGGCTCGATGGAAGGGTTTTCCTTTTGGTAGACGCCAAAGAGGTGTGACTGGCGAGCTCTTATGATAATCTGCAGCCCGTGTTAACAAAATATGACACTACCTAAGATTACGGCAAGCCCGTTTTACCTTGTCGTCAATATCTGTGACATTCTGCACAAACTGGACATCGTAATCAAAATAACCTTCCAAGACCCGTCTCAAAACGTCGGTGGTGACATAATTCCTGGCGTGGCCCAGATGGCCGGCATCGTAGACAGTCGGACCGCAGCAGTACCATGTGACCTTCCTTCCGACCCCATCAATCGGGTTGAACACAGTTTTTGTGCGAGTGAGAGAGTTGTAGAGCTTCAGCTCCGATTCGGGAGAGGCCAGAGGGGTGGTATAGGCGGGAGCACGCCACGGCGGCTGCTCGACCTTCTGCTTGCCCGCAATGGTGGTGGACATTCTGCGGGGACGGTATGGTGGGGCTCTTTGACGGCTGGAGAGCGCGAAACAGCGACTGTTTGGGCTCGCGAAACGGAGTCTGCGGGGAGCAATTGGTGCAGCAGCGTACACGGCGGAAGGCGGACGGCTGTGCCTGAAGAGCAGTGTCGATGGAAGGCGGAGGAGGGAGAATGAGGAGGAAGAGGAGGCTTTCATCCAGCCGTCGGGGTGGTCGTCCAGGCTCTGCTATTCTTATATTAATTGTCCGCGAAAGAGAACAGCTTGTCGTTGTCTTTTGACTCTTGCGTCTTCGCCCTCTAAAATTTCTCATCTCAGCCAAAAAACCTCCATCGACAGCCTCAACGACTCATCCTGCGCCGACGCCGACTCCAACCGCATTGCTGCCTCCTAGCTGCCAGAAATAGACTTGTTGCATCTGTCGGAGCCTCGCGATCTCGGAAATCTATCTTTGGCGTCATCGACAATGGCGCCGGTCGCCTCGCAATCTGCGCACCTGCCCGCGGGCTTCACGAACACTCACTCCTCCGCCTCCACCTTCACGACCGTCATCACCGCCGACAGCGCGTTCCTACCCGGTCCGAGCACCTCGTCGACAATTGCACCGAACACTAGAGCGATTGCTCATCTCACTCGTGACGTCCTTCAATCCGTTCTCGTCCAACCTTCGGGCCCGTCCTCCGAGCCAGTCGCCAACCTCAAACGCAAGCAACCGTCTGGCTCTAACAGCTCCTCCCTAAACACACGATTCGGCTCGTTCCCTCACTCTTCTTTACTCATACCTGCGGGTAGTCAAGTCCGAAGCTCCTCGGGTGCCGGTTTCATCCACATCCTCCGCCCCACGCCGGAACTATGGACCTTGAGCTTACCGCATCGAACACAGGTCGTCTACACGCCCGACTCCTCGTACATATTACACAGGCTACGCGTACGTCCGGGTAGTCGTATAATAGAGGCCGGTGCAGGCAGCGGTAGTTTTACGCATGCTTCGGCGAGAGCCGTCTACAATGGTGTGCACGAGACAACAGGGAAGGCCGGCGTGAAGGAACTAGCACAGGCCAATGGACAGGAAAACGGTACTACTGACGAAGTGGATACTGGGGATGGTGGGGAAGTCTCGCATAAAACCAATTCTAGCAATCTCGAAGACTCACAGGGTCGCGTGCTCTCGTTCGAATTCCACGCTGACAGAGCCGCTATATTACGCCATGAACTCCGCCAACACGGCTTGCATCACATAGTCACAGTCACGCATCGCGATGTGTGCGCTTCTGGGTTTTCGCTCCCCGATACGGAGCTGGAAATTGGTGGTAACACTCACGCCACGGCTGTCTTTCTCGACCTCCCGGCTCCTTGGTTGGCGATACCGCATCTCACACGAGAGAATGGAAGCCTATCGCAAACCAAGGCCGTCAGGGTCTGCTGCTTCAGTCCTTGTTTGGAACAGGCACTCAGAACAATAGCCGTGCTAAGGGAGCAAGGATGGGTGGAGGAAGATCTGGTTGAAGTTGCCCATAAACGCCTCGAGGTTCGAAGACTAGGCCCAGGTGGGAAGGAGGTCGGAGCGAAATCTCGTTCCTTAGGTGCTGGCGATGACGAGTTTAAAGCTGTAAGTGTGGAGGACTCTGTGGGCAGACTGAAGAAACAGCTTTGGCATCGCAAGGCAAAGCAAGCGAGGCAGAGAGAAAAATCGGCCAAGAAGCGAAAACTGGACGGAGACGGGGAGGATGAGGATATTCAAGACGACGAGAGTGACGTAGATATGGATGTCGGCGACGAAGAAGAGCTCCCCGAGCCAGCAGTCGAAGAAAACGGAAATGGGAGGCTGCATTTGTTCAACCAGGGTCGAGTTATAGTCCGTACGGAGCCCGAACTGAAGACTCACACATCATATCTGGTATTCGCGGTCCTCCCGTTGCCGTGGACGGAGGACGACGAAGTTGCGGCGAAATTGAAACATCCGATCCCGCCCCGACCTGCTCCTCTGTTGAACCCCAGAACTGGAAAGGAGTACACCAGCGGAGGCAAGGCCCCTAAATCCATGACGGACGGGAAGCTGAGTAAGAATCAGGAGAAGAAGCGCAAAAAGGCGGCTGAAAAGGCAGCCAGAGAGGCAGCAGGTGAGGCGGGCAACCGTACCGAACGGGCGGATGCAGACGCTTAAAGGTGGATACTTGTAGCATCAGATCACTGTACGATAAGGCGTTTACGGACTAGACTTACTCACACCGGTCCCATGAAAATTAATGACCAGATAGGCAATGTTCGATAGATTAAGCGACGGTCATGATTCTTCAAGGTATCGACCCTGTGTCCCAATCCATCACCACCCACTGCTATTCTGTTGGAATTTGAGCGTTGGTATTAGTATCATCCCCTCACCCGGCCGCGAATCCGACGTCTCTCTGTTCAAAATATAGGAACCAGTCTTGATCTGTGATTGAAGAACGGTTCGGGCTCTCCCAATTGTATACGTATACACCGGGTTCAGTCGCTGATTGTGCAGTGAATCGTACCGTCGCGTCCCCACCGGGGAAACCCTCCGCGATGGAGCACCCGGAATCGACCACCACGCAACACGCCCCGCCCCGCATCTTCGAAGCCCTCAACGAACCTCACAAATCAACCATCATATTCCTCCACGGCCGGGGTGATTCCGGCCACAATGTCGCGCCTTTCTTGCTCTTCAGTCCCATCACCTCCAACGTGCCGACAAGGTTGACCCTGCGCCAGATTTTGCCGCACACCAAATTCGTCTTTCCGACCGCCTTGAGGCGCCCTGTGTCGTTGACCAGCGGGTTCCTCGCGAACCAGTGGTTTGAAATTGATAGTTTGGAGGTCACAGATCACAACGAGGAGCAGCAGACGGAAGGTCTCAGAGAAAGCACGGATTATGTCCACCAGCTGATACAAGAGGAAGTCGATGCGGGGATTCCGTCCGAACAGATCATCATCATGGGCTTGAGTCAGGGTTGTGCGGCGGGTGCCCTTGTCGTGATGAGGTACCCCCAGAAGCTGGGAGCTTTTTTGGGTATGAGCGGTTGGATGCCATTCATCACGCAGCTGGAGGACCTGGTCAAAGAGAAAAAGAATGCGACGGATATTGTAAAACAGATTGAAGTCTTGCTCGAGAGCAACAGGGAGGTCAAGGAGGAAGAAGTCTCCAGAATGGTCCAGACGCCGGCATTCATCGGTCACGGCATCTTTGACACCAAGATTCTCGTAAGATGTGGGGAAAGGCTGCAGGATCTCATGGTAGCAGCGGGGTTCGAGAACGTAATATGGGCGAAATATAAGCTCGGACACTGGTGGTGCGATGAGGAAATAGTCGACATGGTTAGATGGTTAGACCAAAAAGGATTCCACGTCGAAGGGTTGGAAGAACTCAAGGACGATACACAAGGAGGTCGGATCACGACGGCACAAATTCCCATTGATGGAAATAGCGATCAGAATCATATTGATGGCACCTGACTAGAAAATAACCTAACATTATATCACACCCTTAAGAAAATATCGAATCTCACCGCCGTGGTTTCATAGAACGATAGCACAAGTATCACTTAGCATCCGGCCCCAAGAGAACCGAGTTCGAACAGGTCAAGCTGTATCTATGACCCGACACCAAAAATCGCAAGCAGCTGTGGCAATTGAATGGAGCCTAGACCGGTCACAGGATCCCAACCTGTCGTACAAAGGTTTCAATTTAGCATATAAATCTAATCTACCACTACTATAAACGATCTGGATGCGAAAAAAAGCACTCGGCGGGATGCATTACCTCTAGCTGTAGGGAAACCTGTTGCGCTGCAACCTCCAGGGTTGCTACCCCCTGTGATGTCGCTAAAAATTTCTCCGTCAGCACCACTCGGCTACTATTTTCCCGCCCAAACTTACTTGAACTTGTTGGCGTTCTGATACTATGTAGTCAAAATTGGTATTAGTTCGCTGTAAGATGAAATGACAAGACGTGTAGAGCTCACCAGCGCAGGATGAACAAAGCCTACTGAAGGCATGCCACGTTTCAGCCGTTCTTCGTTCACCCTCGTTACCAAAGCTCCCCAGGTTGGAGCCGATGCGAAAGTACCGCCCACTAATGTCGGTAAACCACCAGTCTAGGACACCTCGGGGTTTTGTTAGAGAAGCCAATATCACAATATCACAATATCAAAACATCACTCGGGATCAGAAGACTTGCTATTATAATCAAATTATTACCAATCTACGATGAGCACACTTCGAAGTTAGTTATATCCTAGAATTTCATGTATCCATATGTTATTGAAGAAGACTGGATGATGAAAGGGGAGAATCGGTTGATTCTTATGGATTCGAGCCCCTTCTCAGTTAAGCTTTACTAGTGGATATGAATCTAACCCACAGGTTTATCTCCAGTGCCGAAGTTTTGAGATTTAATCTAAAGTGTTGCCAAATTCCTTTTTTTTTTCCGAAATCTTTTTCCACTTTTGTTCCCGAATTGATTTTTTCTTTCTAGGTATTATCGAACTTTTATTTATCTGGAAATGTACCTGGAAGAAAGAAACTATAACATTCTTATCTATCAATTAATTGCGCCATCTAAATCTCCACTAAGGCTGAAGGTCCCCAAACACTAACGTGGTGAGAACAACTCAGCTTGGTTCATTAGAATGATAAAATGACTACCGCAGGTACTGATACCTTATCACGGATACGGCCCACCACCCCTGTTTGCGATGTTCCAGGCGTTCCTGTGTGCTTGCGGTGTCCCTGTTTGCGGCATCATTGTGCGCGATACTCCGCACTTTGCTCTTCGATATATTCCGTGGTAATATGTTCGACGCGAACTATCAAATTCGCTCGAGGCGGGGCACCTGCAGAAAGGTATTAACAACGTGCACTAACAAAATTCAATCAAAGCAATGTCTATCCCTCTGTGTAGTGATGAGTGCGAAAAACTACGTACTACCCCCGATCTCTCCAGTCTGCTTCCCTGCAAATATATCAGTGCAAATCTGCAAGCAGGTTACAGAATTCCCAGGCGCGAATCGGAAAACCCTTGTAAATGCAGCTGAAAACGCCTCCAGTGCAGATATCTACACCCCAATTGAAAACTACCACTTAAATTACACATTTTGGCCTCATTTGCTCGTGTCACACATGCACACTCAGCCTGTTTCGATTTCCGATAAATGTTTAGTGCACCACATGCACAACACCATCCGACGCAAGCAGCCTAGGCCTAGCAATGGGCTGAAGAGAGAGTATAACCTTTTTGTAAACACCACAGCAATTATGTTCAGCTGGTTTGGTCTGTTTTAGCTTTTTCAATTGGGTGCTTTTTGCCGATATTTCATTGTTTGGGATTTCGGACGCCCAGACTCATTCGATGGAGATTCAAATCTCCAATGTCTGTACACGTACATGTCCCGGAAGGCGTATGGGCCGTGGTCATGGGTATCCCCAGTAAAAACTAACGACAGGATAGCCGTTGCGAAGGGCATTTGATTGAAGGCTAGTTCTTTCGATATCACAAAGTTGAGCTTTGGAGATAAACACCGAGCATAACTTGGAGAGTTCAAAGTTACAAATCTCTCCACAGGAAAACAAAGGTATAAAGAACCTCGCTTCCCGCTTGAGGTCACTCTTTCTCTCATTATAATCACTAACTCATGCAAACAAGCCCTTAAAACACTGTCTCAAATAAACTTCTCCCACTACTAAAAAAAGCTCGTTGCTCAGAAACCTCAATTTGAAGTCACCATGGCCGAAGTCGGAGCAGATTTGCCAGCAAACGCCAACTTCAGACGATTCTGTGAGCGTCTTGAGGTAAGTTGAATGACTTTGAATGTTGGAACGATAGCCTACTATCTAGCACATAATTTCTCTTTGTTTTTACAACGTACTGATACTACATCTAACAGGTCGTCTAAGGCGAAGAAAACAACTCGAACACCATTGGTGAGATCAATGGTCATGGCAATGACTTGAACAAAGGGCAAGGTGGCGAGTAAGTCAAAGGATTTAACTTTGTTTCTTCATTTCAGTACTTGACAGAACCGATGCAATACTAAGCAGTAAACCTCTATCTAGTTACGTTTACTTTCGCGCTCATTACTTTGACAGACCAGGCAGAATGATCAAGCACTTTGACATCGTCAGACAAAGCGACTCCAGCGGTGAATCCGATTTGGCTAAAGGCGCTGGTGGCGACTACCGCTACGTTCGCCCATGTTATGACGTTGCGGACTATGCCGTGACTGATGTTGCACTCTGGCGCAGCTCCGACAAGCAATCGATTATCCCAGAGGGTTGGCATGGAAAGAGCGCCGATATCAATGAGGGCCGTGGCGGCGACTATATCTATCTCATTTGGAAGACCGAGACCTACAACGGCCCAAGAGGCTAAATAGTTCGGACTTCCGCTATCCTGGTCCCATAATTATCGAGGCGGTTTGGTACCATTCCTATCCTTGATATTTACTAGTTTTATGTTGGCGAAGCTTGAATATATATATAGGAACCAAAGGAAATTATGATACATGAAATACACAAAAGAGATATGGCTAGATATCTACATCTGGAACGTTTAATGAAAGAAAAAAGCAAGGAAAGAACTTAATTTTTACATAAACTAAAATATATTACAACCCACAAATGAACTGCATGACAATCTAAACGACGACAACGAAAGCAGGAACAAAAGTATCTAATGCCCCCACTGTCGAAGAAACTGGTCGAGCGCGGGGTTTTATTCAGGGTTTAATCGACCGAGATAGGGTTCTCCACAGTACCTAGATCACAAGTATCGAGTTTCTCGGGAGGATTCTGGCGGTATGGTATACTGGATATGGCCTCGATTATAACCGCAAAGTTGGCTCCTTTTTGAATATCGTTCGAAGGCTGCTCTTTATCTGGCGGTGAAGGCCTAGGTACCGAGTTAGGAGAGGCGATCAGCTGGTACGGGGGCGGCATATAGTCCGCAGGTGGACTAGGAGTCCGTGGGACCTCTTGCCGTATCCGTTTTGGTGGTTGCGGGTTACCGTCCTTACGGCCGTCGTCGCTGGTTTGTTTCCTTTTCAGCTTTAGCTCCTTGACTAGACACGGAGCGCTAGGTGCCCGCGTCTGCGGGAGTAGGGCTGGCGCCGTGACATTAGTTGAGTCTTTGGTCCCTGACGATTGATTTTCGCTCTCCGCGTCTGCCAACATCAACTGCCTCGCCACTATCCATCTGCTATAGTACTTCACAAAATCGGCATTCGGAGTGCCGAACATTCTTTTCCAAAACTCACGTAGTCGGGATGTGTGTACCGGTGCTGTCCAAAACTGCTCCACATCTCTAAGCGTTAGGGAAGTGGTGAACTTTGGCTTGATATAGCTCTGCAGCTTCTGAAAGTTGACAGCTGCGGAGACAGTTTCTGATTCCAATTCCACGCGCAACATGGTTGAGATGTCATCGGTTACGTAAGCCAGTTGTGCAGCATTTTTGCAATCCCGGATGCGAACATTCCGTCTCGGATCTGTATCAATGAGTTAGAAAGGTTCACATTGGCAGGACATGAGAGAAATCGGGCAGGTAAGTCTTACCGCTATCTATGGATATAACCACTGCAGCCACGTAGTCTGGATTTGGATGCTTCTTCGCATTTCCGGCTGACGCTTTCGCGGTTTCGGCCCTGGCGGCCAAGAGAGTGAAGACAACTAGATCCAAACGATTATATTGAAATCCGGCCAGGATGTCCTTCGCAAAGAATCGGCGAACATTTCGGTGGTCAAGTTGCCGACCCGGTAGTACTGGTGCCGCTGGTTTTTGACCAGAATCGACGACTCGCGGTTGGTTTCCGGAGGGTTTGGCAAAGTCGTAAAGAACCTTGCATCCGTACAGGATAGCATCCAAGTTATCTGACCACACCGCATCGACAATACCCTCTCTCTCTAATCTGACGCACTCTAGAACGGGCTCTTTGACCTCGTAGCAGGGTACCTCCATCAGCCGAAGCATTTCCTTCAGATACCTCTGAGGATCCCTGGGGCCTTCCAATCCGGTGCCCCGAGTGGCCCTACCCTTATCCCACTCCTTCACTAGAAAGCAAACTTGAGTGTCTACTGCGCAGAAATACCAAATCCGGGAAGCGATATGTTGCTCCGTCGAATCCGTTTGGCGTCCGGATCCGGGCCTGGTGGGACTCAGATCCCCACCAAATGTTTGCCACCAGTGCTCGCCATCGATTGCGATTCTCAAGGGTCGCCGGTGCTTAGCTTTGTGCGCTTTCGCTAGATCAGCCAAAATCTCGGATTTTTTGTCGCCAATTCTTTTCCAAACCCTGTGAATACAATGTGTTAGCCTTTTTTTTTGTACTATATTCTCAGGGTACTTACAGTTGACACATAGTTGAAAGGCAAGTACTCGAGTACAGTTCAAGTAATTGCTTATATCTGAATAATATCAAACGTTGACTAACCGTTCGAGGTCTCGAAATCGATAAGATAGAAATAAGACGATTGACTTTTCAAAAGAATTCAATGCTGACATAGAATAACTAGCGTTGTTTGTATCTGCAGCTGTTCCCAACCCACACAACTGGGTCTTACTATTTATGGCTTTTTGAGAATCTTTCATGATGTAGGTTGATCAAACTGAAAACTTTTATTGGCCACATATTTTCCAGATCACTCAAATTGGGATGTTATTTAATGTCCAGGTGGTATTAGACCTCTAGACTAAGATTGGACCAGCTTGTAGAAGCTGGAGGTCTCCCGAACCCCGAATACGTGAGGTTGTAAGCTCGGTACACATCATGAGCTATGGGGCTATATCAAACTCGGTTAACTACCCTAGGGCCCTGCCTCGCCAAAATTGGAACCACTGATCATGAGACTGGTGTTGATGTGGAGTTGATCCTATCGATATATCCGAAAAGATTTTGATCCAACCATGTCTTGACATTATGATCATTTCCACTCTCTAAAGCTCCTGTAGTCAGCTTCGGAATCACATAGAGGGTAAGCCAACAAGGCGCCTACCCACTCTCGTTGAGAGAAGGCAAGCATCATATGATTCCAAAGATCGCTATCACCAAATTTCACAGAAACATCATTTTCTGTGAGTGGGTTCCATATTAAACACGGCATTTAAGCTGGTGGTGGCACTTCTAGCTTTGCGACGATTGGTACTTGCTCGCCAATCGATGTCCTTGCTATAGGGATCACAATATTAATTACAAGTATCTTTTTATGGGTGTTCAACCTCAACACTAGGGTTTGAGTAACAGTCTCGAAAACCAGACCGGCTGGCATAGTTGAGTTGTTTTAAAATACAACAAAACAAATATGTTGCTATCGCACAGTCTCGCCACCAAACCGCACAAACAAAGGCTATCGCAGTCAAGATGCTTTTCGTGATAGTCTCGGAAGACAATTTCACATTTGGCAAAAGTGGAGTGAGTCGCACTGCGAGGCTATTTCGTGGTCCCATAAAGAAATTTGCTCAATATTTATCCGCAAGTACTCGGTAGCCACTCTTATCAAAATACCTACTCAAAATTGGAGATGCTATAATACTCGAGCTTAGTCGATGAGCTAGCTATAGAAATATTGGAAGGAAACTAGAATTAAAAACTTCTAACCCCAGATTTTGTCGACGAGAAGGTAATAAAAACGCTAGTGTCAAAGTGAAAACGCTAAAGATTCGATAAAAGATAAGAAATTGATGAAAAATAAACAGGAACGACAGACGGGAAGAAAAATCACGGAACAATCAGACGATACTGGAAACCTCTAGGTATCCATGAACTCGCCTCCGCTTTCGTTCGGGAAGCTTTGAATCTCCATCTGGAACATTCTCCGCATCCCTGGGTCGCTTGGGACTTCTCTCGGGCATGCGGTTGTCGAAAAAATTAAATTTTTTGAGCAAGCTCGTACTCTTGGTCGATGACTGAGTGGTTAGTTTCCGATCTGTGTGTCCAGGAGGCAGCTCGGGATTGACCGTATCCGATTGGGACTTTCCCCGAGGTTTGCATTCCAGATCTTCCGCGATGGAAATGTTGGAAACAACTTCTTGCGTGTCTGTATAGGAGTTATACTGATCCTGTCGAGCCGTGTGACCTACAGGAAGGAGGATTTTCAAAACTTTTGGTCTCAGAATCGTATGATGAGGCTTCTCTTTGAGCTTGATCCGTAAGTTCCACAGGGCTGGTAGATCCATCAGTTCGACGGCAACATGAATGGTCTCAGATGTGGAGTGTTGAGCCGGAGTCAGCTTGATACTAGGATCCAGAGTCCCTTTGCAAAGATCGTGAGCTAGTAAAAACCCACTCATAACTTCAACAAATTGCTTTTCCGTAATTGAGAACTCATTTCGAACGTACTCCCATAGCATTCGAGTCTTATCCTTCATGTTGATGGTGTAAAAGGCCTCCACGTAATCACAATACTCCTCGAGTGGTTGCAATCTCGAGTTGGTCTTTCGTCGGAAATCTCGGCTTTCGGGATCGTCAAGTGACCCCCAAACGGTGAGGAGCAAATAGTGTCGCAGGATTTGATATCCGATATTGTTTTGTGAGTGGTGCGGACTGAGATTATGTTTAAACCATATGATCAGATCTTCTTGGCTCCGACACCGACAGAAAGACCCCGCCATATCTAAATAAGATTAGCACCGAGGTTCCGTCTATTTGCCTATTAATGGAAGCATAGCTACCTTTTTCGGTGACAGCCAGGATGATTCCGGCCTTCTTCCGATCCTTGGGTTCTCGGATACCAATCCCATCATAACCGCATCGTGTGAGCACTTGGAACAAGACCAACTCTTCCCAACCCAAACTAGCTTGAGCTAAGGATTTTGTTTCATAGACCCGGACCTCATCGATGCTTATCCCTTTATCAGCATCGCGGTAATCTCTGAAAATCACCGCATTCGGACCGGCGAACGCTAGAACATCAGGATTGTTACTCCACGCAACGTCCACGAGCCCTCTAGCCTGCAACTGGGCGCACTCCGCGGTGGGATCCAAGGCGGCGTGATAAGTGACCCCCAGACAATCCATCATTTTGATCCACGAAAACATTTTGCCGTTGGCGTGTTTATACCGGTTTCCCAGCTCTTCCACGGCTTCCTGCGGGAGCGGCAAGGGTATCACGACGTGAAACTGGACGTTCGAGGCCATGTGAGCCACTAGCCGGGTGAAGATGTTCACCTCGCGGTGGAAGAGTCTGGCTTTCTCCTTGGGGTTGTAGCCCGCGAGGTACAACGACGACTGGGCGGCCTCCCATCGCTTTCGTTTGTTGAACTCTGTCCGCTGTCGTTTCTGGATGTCCAGTTCCTCCCGCCTCGTCACACCGTAATCCCAGGAGTTCTGGTCGAGCGCGATACGTAGCGGTCGATTGTGGGTTCGGTAATGGACTGTGGACAGATGAGCGAGGGACAGGACCTCTCCCAAGCCCCTCTTGTCTAAGAGTTTCCATAATCTATCAGTTGTCAGAAGACCGAGCGATCGAATAATCATATGGGTTGCTACATAGTTTCACTTACCTCTTGTCAACACTCTTCATTTCCTTCTTTGCTTGTTGACCGGTTTGCAGGGATCGCAATCAAACGGGGGAGATTACCAAAACGTAGGGCTGCAGCGAGGATGCAGCATGCAAGGTACGTGCCGGGATACGTTACCCCAGAAAAAAAAGTAAAAGTAGGAAGCACGTACCGAGAACATGAGACCTGTGATGTAGTTAAATAAGGATATGCTGAGAACTGCTGATATTTCATTCATGTGATAGCAGGACCTCTCTCGGTCAGGTATCTTGGAGATTAAGGTTTTCTGAGGAAAAGTTTTGATAAGGGGCATCGCTCTCTCGAGATCTTAAGAAAGCTATTCATGAGGTCCACCGTGGGGGGTTGGCGATGTTAATGAAATTTGAGAGTTTTGGCTGAACAATTCCATGGTTGGGGCAGACACTCGCTAACGTGGTGGAACATCCGGCTCGCCATCGGGTCCCTGTCAGACTCCCCGAAATTTAAACGACAGCGCTCATCCCACTTTTGATTATACGTATCACAGATGAGCCTAAGACTTGAGTGTTTTAGGGAGACAAAAAAAATCTCATTTCCCATCTCGGAATGGTCTGTCCCGAGTAATTATTTCATATGTAGGAGTGGTAGTAGTAATGACGTATCGTGATATATACAATATCTGCAAGAAGAGCAGTCAATGCGCGCCAGCCGTCCCAACGCCGTGGAAAAACAAAGGAGGCAAAAAAAAAAAACCGGCAAGGAAGTTTTGGTGTCCAGGGAGTTGAATAAACAATTGATTTTGATTTCGTTCAAGCAAAGTGATCAATCTCGGTTTCTCCCCGGAATCCATCTTCTCAGCGCCACCTCGCGGATTCTATACGCGCCGAGCAACTTTTTCAACCCGTCCTGTTGGTGATCCCAACCTTCAACCTCAGCCAGCGTCGGAACATCCACGTACACCAGCACGACCGTTTTCTTCACCTGGCTGTTCACTCGCGTGATGCTGTGAAGCCAGTACCACTCCTTTCCGGCGTTTTCATCCCGTCCTTTCCAACGACTGTAGCTCGGTACGATCAGGATGGCAAACTCGGCGTGGGAGAACACGGGTCCTCGTTTGTAGAGCAAAAAATCAACGGAGAATTTGACACCAGATTTGACCACCCAGCCGAGAGAGCGGAAGTGGTGATAAACGATATAATTGATAAGGAAAGCGTTGTCGGGGTTGAGATTGGTGAGGGAGACGGAAGACTCCGGGAGTGGTGGAAACTTGGAATGCCTGATGAACAAGATGAGAAGTTCCGGGATTGTGAGAGGTTGAGAAGAGGTTTGAACTGTCACCGAAAGGATGCCAAGGGAGTAGGCGAGGAAGAAGGCTTCGGAAAGGGAAAGCTGAAGGTGCTCTTGATTTTCCACGACAACGTGCTTCTCGGTGGGGATTTCCTTGGCACTAGTTTTCGGATCGAAACGGACGACTTTGGCAACCTGGGGTTGAGGAGAGGAGGCACTGTCGGTAGAAGGAGGTTTGGAAGCGGGGAGAACTTTATTGTCGTCAGTGATCGTTGCAGCCTTTGATTCGGCAGCTTGAACATCGGTTTCGTCGGACACGGAGAGCGGAGGTGTAGGTAACCCCAACTGGACGTTCGACTTTTCCATCTTCAAAGGCTCATCAGTGGCGGCGTCCAAGCCGTTAATCTCGTCCTCGAGGTTGACGACCACTGGAGCGTCCACGACCAGAGGTTTCCCATTGATCGCTGCCCCGTTCCCATGTTGCTCGCTCGCTTCCGCTTGTTTGACTTTTTGCAGGTCTTCCTTTTCCTTCCGGGCCCTCTCTTTCTTCATCTCCTTTCGTTGGTCCCTTCGCTTTCTCGTGATTTCCTCCGACGTCTCCCCGACCTGAGTGTCACCCAACCGGCGCATCTCCCGATTCAACCAGGTCGGTTCGCTGCGGCTGAGGCTCCCTTTACCCCAGAATCCCCTCTGCCAGAGCTCCGTGACCGCCTTTGGGTCCCTGACCTCCACGGACGTGGTAGTCGGAGAGAAGACCCCGGCATAGGTGACCGCGTGTGAGGTTGTCGGCGGGAAGAAGTAAAGATAGAGATGGTGCAGAATCGAGAGAGGATTGTGTGGAATCAAAGGGGGGGCGTGGTAGAGAGTCAACGGCAGCGGGTCGGCGTGGATGACATTGTAGTTTGGCCGCTTGTTTTTGAAAGCGTTCTGAGACGGCTTTTCAAGACTTGCCGGCTTGACAAGGGCAATGTTTTCCGACGGCTCCGCCATATTTCTTTAAAGAGCAGAAGAAATCGTAGAGATCTCTGGTTAGATCCAAGGCTACACGGTTGATTAGCGTCGCTCAAAAACCGTGTATGGTGCGATGGAGGAGGTGTTTGCAATATTTGTGATAAATGTGTTCTCAGATACCGTTGTAGTCTATCTTGTGAAAAGATATAAAATCAAGCCAGCATGGTACATGACGGAGAAGCTCGCGTCAATAGTCTAGGCATTGATAAAAGGATGTCATCATAGTGGAAGGTTTGGGAATAATGGGGGTCGTGCTCATAGATGCGTATATACATGCGATGGATCGGTGTGAATCACACAGGGAGGGCATACCTATAAGACGACCATTGCCGCGACAGTGACACCGAATTCCGAGTTCGGTGAGTCCGACTGTGTCCGCTCCGAATGTAGGTACCTCGGTGAATCCGACGTTGATATCAATGTCGTCTTTGATTCCGAGGTTGGAGGTTGAGAAGAGGGTTGGTTGGTCCGGCGAGAAAAGTTTTTGTGTGTGCGTTTCGGGAGGAAGGAAAAAATTGGCGAGCAACCAAAATTCGCAGGAGAAATCCCAGCCGATGAGCCGCCACACCGAAAACGTGCAGGCATTCGAATTCGGGTGTACGGCGCCTGCCATTGGCGGGAGGAGATCGATGGTTAGTCAGTTTATGGCTGGTGGGTGCGGCGTCGTATCGAAGATGCGAGTTCACGTTCACGGTCTTAGGGTTTCAAAACGGCATCAACCGATTGCATATTCTACGTGATATCTCTCTCTCTATTGTACAGGACCCAGAACTCCCTTCCCTCTTTCCTCCGAAATATTAAATGCCTTTGGTATATACGCGCATATATCGCAACATCTCTTCAGCAAAACGGTCTACAATAAGCCCTTCCTCGCCAGCTCGATCTTCTTCGCAGCGGTGCTCGCCTTGCCGGTCTTGCTGATACAGATGGCGGAACCGTCGGAGAGCTCAAACTTGACTTCGTTGTCCGGGAACGGGCAGGGACAATGGGTGGCTTTGTCGACGCAGGAGAGCGTGCCGGGGCAGAGGTATTTGCTGCAGTGGGCTGTTTCGTAGAAGTCCGTTAGCTGCTGCCGATGGACATATATTATTGTCACCTGACGGGGGTCATATATACCTTGGCTGTACGTCTGTCGGTACCAAGCGCTATCGGATCCAACGTCCTGCTGTCGCTGCTGCTGGTGTCCGTGCCCGTCTCCGTTGAACAGATGCTCGAAGAAGCCGCCGCCGAACTGGGCGGCGACGAGGAAAGGTCCTGTCAGCAGCAGGAGTATCGAGAGCATCGTGATTCGAGGCGTGGCCATGGTTGCGGGAAATGCAATTGTCTGCTGCTATCTGTCGTAAAACGTGAATTGAAGCGGATATATATATATAATAGAAGTAGTGATGGGTCGTATATGTTTAAATGCTTCCCATTGAGGCCATGTGTCGATATCCGGCTGCTGCGGTTGGTGCCCAGATGTTCGCCCCTCCCCGCGCGCACAACTCAGCACTTGCCCACCTTTCGCTTAGCCGCCAATTAACCAATTCGCCAAAACTTTCAACCCAACTTTGATAGCACCGACGCCGACAACAATAAAGACGACCCAACCTCGATCCCCTCAACGATGCCCCCATCACCCGTCACGGCCGCCGTGGCGCGGTCGATATCGTCCTTCCATCTCTCCGTCAGGCCGACTTCCTCTCCCTCCCTTCTCCGTCAGACCTGCACTAGATACCAATCGCCCATCCTCACCTTCCTCAGATACGCCACCCACAAGGCGTCCGGTGCCGCGAACGGTCCCGGAGACTCTGCCGGCCGAAGACTAGGCGCTAAGAAGACCGGAGGTGTGTGTGACCGCACTATCTTTAAAAATTCCAATCGAATGGTTTCGCGAAAGGAGAGAGCTAACACAATTCTTGAATTCTCTAAAAAGGCGAACGGGTCCGCAAAGGCATGATTCTCTTCCGCCAGCGAGGCACCCTATGGTATCCCGGTGAGAACGTGGGTATGGGGCGGGACCATACCCTCTACGCTCTCTGTCCCGGTTTCGTCCGTCACTACCTGGATCCAGAACAGCCCAAGAGAAAGTTCATCGGTGTCGCCATCTCCAGAGATCAAAAGCTGCCCCGGCCGCCCAACGCCGCGAGGAGCAGGCTGCTGGGTCTGATTCGGGTCCAAATGTCGCCGGAGGAGGTTGCTCACCTGGAAAGAAAAGCGGCCGGTGAGGAGAATTTGGATTTCAAGACCGTGGAAAGGCGACCCGGTGGCTACATGGTCAGGCCGTCCGGCTGGCGGCTCGGCAAATACATGGAGGAAAACCCGGTGCACATACCCAAGCCCAACAAGATGAGATGGAAGCGATTGACGAGGTCGAACGAGCTGAAGAGGGAGGCGAGATTCAGGAGACTAGCAAACGTTGGCAGGAACAAGACGAAGAAGCAGAAGAAAAAGTAAAAAGGAGCGGCTTTATGAGAACCCTCTGCTATTTTTTATAAATCTTTTCTACTTTCTCTGTATACATTTGTGCAGTGTGGAGTATCTCTGTAAATACATATTTAACAAAATATCAGCCGTCATATTATTGGCGACTGGAAAACAAAATGCCAAGCGCAAAACTCCATCAAGCCCCTCAAGGTACATGTACGCCGCCCATATCATTCAATTTGCCAACGCACTAAAATCAGGTATTAATAATATTCATTATATTCCCCGCGCTCTCTATATTCTTTCTGGCGCTGTCTCCTCAAGCGTTCCTCTGACTCGGGGGTCGCCGCTTCCCTCTCATACCCATCGTATTCCCTGTTATACTCACCATGGCGGCTGCGGTGTGTTCGCACACGGTGATCTGGAGGGCCACGATTATTCGGTGGCGTGCTGACATACTCCCTACCATCCACACCTACATAGTCATCACCTCCGTAAGGACCTAGGTTGAAAGCTTCCCGTTGATTCAGTGAATTTATATCGTGCCCTCGAGGGCTTTGCAGCATGGTTTCATCGCTTTCCGGTCTCCGTGTGTGGTGGCGCCGGTGCGTTAGACGATTGTCTCGGGAGCTATATTGACTATGATTCGAGTCGAATTGTTCGCGGTAGGCATTCTCGGATATCTCCCGGGGATGCATATCAAGTTCGGAGTCGGCATCTTCAAACTCCGGATCCGGGCGACCATCCCAGGAGCTGTGCTGGCCGTGATGCGGATCATATGGTTCACGGTAGATCTCCTCCGATATCCCTCGGCGGTGCATATCAGGTTCAGAATCGCTATATTCGAACTCTTCACCCGCAGGCATTATCGACAGCTGTTCTCGAGTGTAACGATGGTGCTCTGGTAGGTATCCCGGATCCGGGTGGCGGTCCTTCTTCTCGCGTCGTCTGGTATTGCCTCTATCTTCGTATTCGCGGGGACGCTCTTTGCGCTCTGGCTCTTCGAGTTCCTCGCGCCTCCTATGTTTCTCTCCTTCGTATGCGGGCTTGAGATCGAATTCTCCTAACCAGAGCGATAGAGCCTTCAGCTTGAAGCCTGTACCCACTTCGATGAGACGTTTTCGTTGTTTTTCACTCTGATTGAGCCGAAGGAGGTTTTCACTGAGAAGTTCTCTCTGCTTGTAAAGGGCTTCCATCCTGAGGGCTTCCGGGATGGAAGGCGGCCTGGGTTTAACGTTGGACGAACCCCTCTTTTGCATGACTGCTTTGTGTGGTTGCGGTGACATTACCATCGCATCCCCGTATGGTCTGTTGTTATCCTTGTAATGGTAGGTTTCTTGCGACGCGTGACCCGAGGGACGCCTCAGCTTTGAACCTCTAGGACGTTCGCTGCGCGTGGAATCCTCCCTTGGTCCATCCGGAGGGTCACTATACCTGACCAATTGACTACCCGCTGCTTCATCTTCGGGATAGCTTCTCCCCTGGGTGTTGTTATCTTCGTCACGCTCATCAGCTCCGGAATCCCTCCCTCCGCTAGCATTATCATAGAAATAGGCGTCAACAGGATCGTCTATGATTATTTCCCCACTGGTACCGAATCGGAAATAGCAATGCTTGAGCGGGCCTCTTTCCATCGGCACGCTTATTGTGATCTTCAGGCATTGGTTGGCCGGCAGTGTCCCTTTCCGCGATATTAGCGTTTTATTTTCAACGAAGAAACGTGAGGAAATATGCAGTACGTACCACTCACGGGTTCGTACGACGAGGGATCGAATTCCGGGTCCCGAGCAGCATCAGTTCTAAACCAAGAGGCTTCTTCCACCAATTCCTTCACCACCCACCATTTATTAAACGCTCTAAGCCCCAAGAGGCCCCAGAAGGTCCCGATGGGTATGTCAGAGTGACAGAATTCGTGTTGATGCTCGGCTGGATTCTCGTCGTGGCCCAGAAGAAGATTGCTACCGTGGAGCAAGTACTTGAGAGCCCACGGACAGCCCGGGCCGGGCTTTTTTATCGGGTTGACGTTTACGCTCGGAATAACGTCGCCGAACTTTAATAAGATATGATGGGCGGCTCGATTGGCACCCCTAGGATCCGGGTGCCACTGCAGGACCGACCAAGCAGCACCCGGAGGCATTGTGGATGATTTCCCTTCAATAAAAAGGGGGCTCGGAGATGCCCTGACCCCCATTCTCATCATGGTGGAGGAGACTAGTCGCATGTCGGGGAGGTCCGCCAACTGTTCCGAAGACAAAAACTCAAGCTTGAAGTTCTCGTACCACATACCGAGGTTTAAGGGATAATTCCTGCGTGGATGATTGAGCCCCCCCTCGAATTCGTCGACAAGCTCCCATTGGATGAGATAACCGTCCTGTATGGATGTCCTTGTTTAGTCTTTATCTTTCAGGCAACGGGGTATTGTTTAAAAAAGAATGTAAAGGGATATGTACCATTTTGTATTTGCCAGCGAAACGCTTCTCGTATTGTGGGCCCTGTTAGCAGAATGGAGGGTAAAGTGGAATGGACGATGGCGATCAGTAGAACGAGGCTGAGAGGTTTTGAGGATGCCCCTGCTTTATATAAACCAGATCTCCAGTTCTTCAGCGCATTTTCCCGTCATGGATTGGATCATGGGCCTTCTGAACAGGCGATTAAGCCAAGAAAACAGAGCCTCATCTTTGTTGGGACATGATTGGGCAGAGATACATTGATTCGCAGGTTGGTGTGATCTGTCTAGTGATACCGAGCTGCTGCACCTCAGTGGGGCCCCCTCGTACATGCAGGAGTCCCACACGGTCAATGCGACGACCAGTGACAGGCAAGCTCTGTGGTTTCCGGACGGGGGAGGCGCACTCTCCCGTTGCTTCTGTGGGGTATTTGGGACGAAAACCGAAAACGTTTGCGAACAGCGGGAGAAGCTTTTCTGCCCAAGCGACCGGGTTTGGCCCACTGGGGTGCGTCGTATCATAATCTTGATATTGCCAAACTTGAAGGGGATACCGGATGATCGTCGGGAGTAGGAAAGAAGCCTGGGATTCGATCGAGAGGTGTCCGGTTATATTTGCCTACGATGCCCGACGGCAACCGAGTTTTGGTCCCACGATGGTGCGTCTCGGCCGGTGTCGTGGCCGGGATGGACCGTCGTAAGAAGAGGTGCGTCAACCCGTCGTTTTCGCCAGAGAGAAGAGGTTGTTCACGCATGTGACCCCTACTCGCCGATGTATGCGAAGTCGAAGGCATTAGCAACATTTGATAAGAAGGGTGGGGGACTGAACCGCGGAGGGGTAAGAGGTCAAAAAAAGAGTAAGCCGGAGGGAGTAGGAAAAGCTCGTCGGGATTGGTCGAGATGCAGGCTGGAGGAGCTGAGGGGGCGAGAGATGGGATTGTGGAGGTTTCGCAGGTATTGATACATGAACAGCGAGCCAGGGTGTGCTCTTTACTTTTGGTTTGAATTTGAACCCGCTTGAACTCTGCCAAGGGTGCTCGGTTATCGTGGAAAGGGTGCAGTCCGGGGAGCACACAAATTCGGGATAACGGCCCGATACTTCGAAAGGCGGTCCGTTTGGAGTGTCATTTGGAATCAAAGAAGAGCATGTAGAGCGTGGGTGAGATGCATATCCTGACGGTGATACCGATACATGTCGGTAGAAACGACAAGAGGCGTCGTGACGGCGACAACAGCCAGACTAGGCCAGGGGAGGTTGGTCGGTTGGACGATTGCGCGCGGGTGGGTGGGGCTCCTGGTACGTACACACCGCACATGCACTCGCACGTACACACACACACACGGAATTGCCATCATCTTCTTCTCTCTCTCAGAGAACATCTGGATGTTTGAGCGAGTGGGCTCTTGTTCGACGTGGTGCGAATCGAGCGGCAGGAAAACGTCGAAGGGGTGCGTCGAGGGGATCAGCCCGCCTCCTTCTGAAAGCGTGAAAACGGATCCATGTGATCGTTTTTCCTGGACTCCGTCAACGTCACGACCTAATCCCACGTCCAAGGGTTTGGAAACGGATTACATTCGGGGGGCGAATGCTTTCGCATCATTGTCGGCAGAGAGGAGAGTGTTTTGTGTTCGTATGGATGAGTAACGCCGGGGTGGTCGAGGTGCAGCAGCAGCAGCAGGACGAGCAGAGCCTCAATCCGATGGAATCGCAATCAGGTTAAATCGGCGCACGGAAGCTGTCAATGTCGAGCTGTGAGATCTCCGGATGACGGCCAAAATCAGTTTCCCAGGAAATCGAGAAGAGCGGATTACCAGTTGGAGTTCTGCTTGGACTGGAGGGCGAGTCGATTCGATGGTTCGGTTGGCCTGGTTGATTGGTCGCTGAGGTTGGTGCATAGAGCAAGTCGCAGTCCGTCCCGGCCTGATGTCCGGAGGGACCCAGGCCTTAAGTACTCCTCTGGAAGGGCTGGAAGAGGGGAAAGCCTTCCATGGAATTCAACCACGGCTTCCAGCTCGAGACCCGCTCTGATGCTGTTGAGGAACCTGCGTTTTCTCATGTTCGGAAAGGTTGTGATTGTGAGGCTCGCTCGCGTTTGTGCATGGAAGGGTGCCTTGCGCGCAGCCAAAACGCGAGAAAAATAAAATAAAAATAAAATAAATAGCAGAATGATAGAATCCAGACAAGGACGGAGCCCGATGCTTCTCCTACATGATACGATGGCAGGGGGTGAGAAAGAGAGACACTCCGCGGACCGGCGTCTGGGAAGCGGGTTCCATTGAATGCGATCGCGGGATTGATTGATTGATCCATCGAGTGTGACAGCACCAGCAGCTGCAGTGCCAATCACTTCGACCGCGACATGCCCATTGCCCATTGGGATATGTATGTATGTATGAGACATGACTAAGTACTTACTGATGATTCCAGAAATTATTCGAATCGATCCAGGAGAGGCCTTCGGACCCACATCGCCGTTGGATCGAGCCATGGTTGGGTTGCTGTACATGTAGGGGAGGCCTTCCGATTGGCGCCGGGCCGAACACAAAATAACAAAACCCCCCACTGTGTTGTTGCCAAAGGTGGGATGAAATCTCTGCATTAAATCGATATATCAAATACCAACGGACCTTTAAATCAACCATCTCATCATCATATCATCACCGAATCTGACACGATGACGGCCGGCACCCCGGTGGAGACGTCTCCGATCGACTCGCTCATAATTGACACTGGTCCCATCATCAAAAACATCTGCTCTCCTCAGTCCCTTCTCGCCAGATCCACCAACCTCATCACCTTACCCTCCGTCGTCTCTGAAATACGAGATGCCGCCACTCGGTCCCGGTTCGAGATACTCTGGGCTCCTTTCCTACAGTACCGCTCTCCGAGACCCGACAGCGTGAGGTACATATCCAACTTTGCTAGAAAGACCGGAGACTACGGCGTTCTCGGCGCCACAGATCTGCAGGTCTTGGCTTTGACGTACGAGATCGAATGCGAAAAGCTCGGAGGTATCCAAGAGTTCGACAAGAGGTTGAAGGAGAGGGAGGAGGACCAGGCTAAGAAGAAGAAGACTCAAAGTGCGAAGACGGCAGGCCGGCGAGGGAAAGGCAAAACACAGGTTTCCAAACGGGATCAAACGTCAAAAGATCAAGAGGGAGAGGAGGACGAAGGCTGGACAACCGTGCCGGTCTCCAGAGTGAGGAAGAGTGCCACCGGTCCCAAACCCGAAGCCTCCCGGACGCAAGCTCCATCGGCTGATACCGACACAAGAGCCGAACCGGCCGAAGAACCTTCAGTATCGGACGAATCATCGATCGCGGCCCGACTCGAAAACATATCCGTTGACACCGAACAACCGTCCGATCCTATCCTGGAGAATGAGCCCGAGATCGTCTCGGACTCCGAAGACGATTGGATCACCCCGGATAACCTCGCCGCGCATCTCGCGTCCGACGGTACCACTTCCGTACCCGCCACGACAGTAGTTCCCATCACAGCAGCCTGCTGCACCACCGACTTTGCCATGCAGAACGTACTCTTGCAACTCCACATTCATCTCTTCTCCCCCACGACGATGAGCAGGATCACCTCGGTGAAAGCGCACGTCTTACGGTGCCACGCCTGTTTCAAGATCGTGAGGGATATGACACGGCAGTTCTGCCCTTCCTGCGGGCAACCCTCGTTGACAAAGGTAGCCTGCTCGACTGACTCGGACGGGGTCTTCCGGGTGCATCTCAAGCGGAACTGGCAGTGGAACAACCGCGGGAACGTCTTTAGCATATCCAAAACCCAGCACGGTACCGCCAGCATGAAGGGCGTCCGGGAGAACATTGTGCTCTCCGAAGACCAAAAGGAGTACGGAAAGGCCCTGAAGGATAGCAAGCGGGTCAAGGAGCGGGATCTGATGGATCGGGATTATCTACCGGGTCTGCTGACCGGGGAGAGACTAGGACACGGTGGGAACCCCAAGGTCGGAGCCGGGAGGAATGTGAATGCGTCAAAGAGAAGAGGGAAATAGACTGCGAGAGCCCAATTTTTGGCGTGGAACGCAATTATGATTATGATAGCATGATAGATACCCTATAAACTTTTAACTGAAATTTTCTTTTTGGAGGTGAAGAGTCTCCTTGTAAAGCGCTTGGCACTCTTTCCCGACTCTTGGGATGGATTGTATGACTCTCTGTAAATATTGAGAAAAAACAGATCCGACAGAGCGGAAATATACCCCAACGAAGCTCCCGTTATGTGCTCCCCAAACGCCTTGTTCGAAGTTTCAGATCTAATGCAAACTGATATAGTGAGACTGCAACTTCTTCAACCGGTTCTTGAATATCGTACACGACACGATTCTGCAAAACACCACCACCTCCTCCTCCTCTGATTGTAACTTTTCACATGGCCTTCCAGTTGTCTGTAGGGAAATATCTATCAGTAGAGTTCACGCGCCTGAATATGTCGCGATAGTATTGTACCTTGCTGTGTCAGTAGCATGCCGAAGCGCTTCTTAAGTGTGACCCGATGTCTAAATGGCCAGCTGATCAGTATTGAGCTTGCAATTGAGTTTTAGGAGCTTCTGAAAGAGCAGCTGTCGTACCTCGAATACTTGTCATCTGGCGAGAACCTGGCGGGATGTGCGCTCTTGGTGACTTCCCCATGCGCAACCTTCTTCAAAGTGTAGATGCGATTTCCCTGCGAGTTGAGAGTGTACATGAGATGCATCTTGACGGAATCGGCTCGTTGAGTCGGGAGGTGCGTTAGTAATGGGTAGTGGTGGTGGTGGTAGTGGTGGTGGTGACGATGATGATGGAGAAGTTGTAGTTGGCAATCCTTTTTTTTTTTTTTTTTCCAATTCCTGCAAAAGAGAAATGCAGGGGAGTGTCAAGCCACGTGACATCAACTTCAAACTGCGTCGCGGCCGAAATGGCCTTCTCGGAAAGCGACATCAACCTCACAACCACCGATAGCCTCATTGCCTCCCCACAGCAGACACCATGACGGCAACCGTTAACTCCCCTCCAATTGAGGACGACGGTACGCACTCCGAAGCCAACAAGCCGCCCTCCAAACCACTCGTGCGGTCTCGCGAACCGACAGATTCCCCTGACGAACCATCGCGGAAGAGATCCCGTCCCGATCCCTCTTCATCCGACGAAGCCCTTGACTCTGGCTCGGAAGATACTTCGAAACCAAGAAAGTCCTTCAAGTCGGACGACAGGGCAGATGAAGATTTCAAAGCTAGAACTCACGATGACAATGAAGCAACGAACGGAGATTCAGCAGCGGACTCTGAGGAGGAAGAGCCAGAGGAGGGCGAACTACCGCCGTTACCACCAGGCCCTCCGCCGCAAGAACCTGCTTCGGACGGCTGGGATGCAATATGGGAACCCGGGGTCGGACAGTACTACTTTTACAACCACCAGACGGGGGAAACCACCTGGACGAACCCACGCGTACCCCCGTCGGAAGAGGATCACGCCTCGTCAGCGGAGCCGGTAGCGACGGCGACGGACGGTGGAAAATCCAAGAACAAATACTCCGGTTACGACCCCGCCGTGCACGGTGATTACGATCCCACGGCGCCGTACGCTCAGCAACCGGAGCGCACACCGTCCCCTACGATAGACCCGTTGGCCGCCCAGGCTGCCTTCAACCGCTTCACCGGCAGGTTCCAAACGGGAGCTGGTGCCGAAACACACACCGACGAGAGCAGAGCTCGTCGGCAGATGGAGATTTACTTTGACGTTGATGCAGCGGCGAATTGTCACGACGGGAGGAGCTTGAAGGCGGAAAGGCAAGCCAAGAAGCTGACGAAGAAAGAGGTCAAGGCGTTCAGGGAGAAGACCAGGCTGAAAAAGGAAGAGAAAAAGCGTGCTTGGTTGCGGGATTGATGTGTAAAAAAGAAAACCTGTCAAGAATGCACGGAATGTTTGGGAAGGAGTTCTCTGGGAGCTGTATCATTATTACTATTATCATTATTTTTCATTGAGGGGCCCGGGGGCCCGCCAGAAGAGGCCTTACTGGAACGACGGGTAGGCGCGACGGGAGGGGCTTTGCGGCAATCGGGTTGCATCTTGGAGCTGCCGGCATTGCATTGCACTGCACTGCGCCGGCGGTTCGAACATTGGCGTTTCAAATTTATCGTTTTCTATAACTACACGAGGGCATCAGCGGGAATTAATAATGTATACTACTGTAACACCCTCTTTTCCTTGCGTGTGCGATAACAGGTGGCCGCCCGGTTTGAAACTTCACACTTCTGCCCAGTTGGTCGGTTGGGTGGGTTGTGTGTTGGCGTGAGGTTGTGGTGACAGTTGCTTAGCTGGCTGGAATGCCCGCCCGCCAGATCTCTTCTTCTTCTACTTCTTCTTCCTCTGGAGCTCTCCTTCCACGCAGTCTTGAACCTTTTCGCCCCGTCAAACTGCCCTCACCAGTCCGTATTGCTTCGAGATCGCTGCCCAAGCTGTTCGCATTCGATATTCCCATCTTTGAAGGCGGAATCGCTCGTTCGCAATGGATGATCTCACCGGCCTGAGCTGGTCGCCCTCCGCCAACCCGACCCCGAAGCAATCTCCCTTTTCAGCAACAACCACCAGCGGGAACTACACCTCTTTCCGCTCTACGCCGTCCCTTACGCCTCAATCGACGGCCCCGATAAGCAGACCTACTTCTACCAAGCCATTCGCCAGCGGTAACCTCCGAGATGGAAACGGCTCGAGCCCGACCCCAGGAAGCAACGGGACGGATAGCTTCTCTTCACTTGTTAGCTTTTCCGCCAAAAAGGCCGCCGGTTCGGGCAATCTGAGCTTGCTCGAACAGCAGAGGAAGCTCCAGGAAGACAAGCTCAAGGTGGACCAGCTCAAGCAGCGCAGGTTGGACCAGCAATTCAGCGGTCTGGATTCGCTCGGGTCTTTTGGAAGCGGAAGCAACGGTCACCAGGGACGCTCCGGGGCCTCTACCCCGGCACGATGCGACCCGGATGAGGCTGACCTACTCGCTGGGTTCTCGGCTGATACCAAGGTCAACAGAGCCAGCCATTTCCCACCACCGTCCGGTACTCCACCGGCGAAGACTCCTTCACCGTTACCTAGTCGGGCGACACCTAGCCCACAACCACCGACGCAGAATCGACGTCAGCTCCAGAGCTCGGCACAATCCGATGACGTTTTCAACCTCGAAAGCTTTGGTAACAGCCTACCCCCAGTCGGCCAACCGCAAAACTCCGCTTCGAATGACGATGACGATATACTCGGCTTGCTGGGCAAACCCGTCTCGGAAGTCAAAAGAAAATCCCCTTCCCCTCCACCAAAACCCGCTCGACCTTCACGGCGACCTGACAAGGCCGAATCTCTGCATAGCGTAGCTCGTACCCCACCACCTGGAAAGGATCCCCGCGATCCAGCAATCGCGGAACTGGCTGATATGGGGTTTTCGGTGGAAGATGCAAAAAGAGCCCTCGCACAGACCGACACGGGATTGGATGTTCGGGCAGCTGTTGACTTTTTGTTGAACGAGGCGCACGGCAAGACGAAATCGAGCGGCTCGAGCCAGGGTAGAAGGGAAGACGATTCACGGGACGAGTACGGTGGTTCCAGCCGTCGACAGGGTAGGGAAAAACGAGGAGCTGCCCGTCCGGCGTGGCAGACGCAAGGAGAAACGCAAGATGTCGCCGCGTATGCCCAAAAGCTAGGTGGCAACTTACTCAAGACTGCGGGCACCTTATGGGCAACCGGTAGCAAAAAGGTCGCTCAGGCTATAAACGACCTTCAAGATGAAAACCCTCCGAATGACGGAACACCAAAGTGGATGAGGGATGCCCAGAAAGAACAGCGGAGCGGTAATAGTAGGAAGGCCGACGTGCGGCCCACGGATGAGGCAATGATGCTAGATTCAAAGAGGAGTGCAGGGCAGCATCGCACGCCGCGAGAGCGGACACCGGTGTCCAAAGAGGATGAAGAATTCGCGGAGGAGCAAAGAAGAAGGCAACAAGCCAGGGAGGAAAGGGAGCGGCGGCATGAAGGCGACCATAAAGCCGCTATCACGGATTCTAGAAGGAGCAGGCTCACACGAGAGGCAACGGAAAGTGAACAGGCTTACGTCAGTCCGTCCAGACGTCGAAAGGCCGCACCCACACCGACCCCTTCCAAGCCGCCTGTCGTCGAGGGGGATCTTTTGTCCGGCACAACGTCTATAGCGCAGCCTCCTCGACAGACAACGTCCTCGGCACCCTCTCGACCGAGTAACCCATTCTCCCAACCGGTATCTCAAAATAGGCCTGCATCCGCCGCCACAACCAGACCCACCCGTCAAATTCCATCGGTATCCACTTCCGCGCTAGCTTCATCCGCAGCTTCGAGGACGGCGGGAACGGAAGCTTTCAAACGCGGTGACTACCCATCAGCTCTTACTCACTATACTAACTCTTTATCGCCGATTCCTTCGACTCACCCAGTACGCTATCTGATCCTCACCAATCGGGCAATCGTGCATATCAAACTCGGAGACTCCAAAGCCGCACTTGAAGACTGCGATTCTGTTATTTCTGGCGTCGGGAGCGGCAAGGGTACTGGCGAAACATTTGATCTGGACGGTGCGTCAAAGGACATGCGAGAGATATGGGGCAAAGCGATAGTTCGAAGAGCGGAAGCCTTGGAACATCTGGAACGATGGTCGGATGCGGTCTCGGCTTGGAGCTTGGCATTGGAAAACGGTATCGGCGGCGCTTCCGCAAGCACAGGAAAGTCCCGGTGCGAGAAGGCTCTCGCTCCGAAGCCTCCTCCGAAACCACAAAGCGTACCAACCAGGAAGCCGCAGGCGAGACCTCCACCGAGGCGTCCCGCTACGACAGCGCAGAGCGCCGAAGCCGTGAGCCGTCTCAGGGCTGCGAATGCGGCAGCCGACAAGGCGGATGAAGAAAAACTTGCACTGCACGATAGCGTCGAAGCCCGGCTGCTGGCCTGGAAAGGTGGGAAGGAAACAAATCTGCGTGCTTTGATCGCTAGCTTGGATACCGTGCTATGGGAGGGCAGTGCGTGGAAAAAGGTTGGCATGCATGATCTTGTGATGCCAAACAAAGTCAAGATTGCTTATATGAAAGGCATTGCAAAGGTGCACCCTGATAAGGTATTATCCCTTCTTTCCCTCTTTGAATAATTCCAAGAATGTAACTAACGTTTGCCAAGATCTCGCAAGATGCCACAACGGAACAGAGAATGTTGGCTGCGGCGGTGTTTAGCACTTTGAATGAAGCATGGGACGAATTTAAGAAGCAGAATAATCTTTAAAGTTACTTGGAGCCAGTTTTTGTTTATATAAGTCTCTGTTCTGTATATAGTATAGAGTGAAGAACGACCCACCAACCAGTGGAAGCGGATAGATGGAGTTTGGGATGGGTGACTTGGAGTTAATTTTATCGTAAATTAAGTGCAGATGTGATGTTTAGTTGATAACGCACACCTTTTCACTTATATACACACGCAGATACGACATAGTATCGTTGTTCGGACGGTCACTTTGAGAAACGATACTCCTTCCACGGCTTAACAGTTAAATCGTCTGAATAGTAATAAGCCATGACCGAAGATCCCATATTATAAGTTTTGAAAGGGCCATAGATTCAGTGTCCATCTACATTTACAGCCAATATCTCTTTTTAGCACACCAGGCAAGAGATCTTGTGGGTAGTTACCCAATTCTTCGCCATACCTTGGCCAATTGGATGCGACGAGGGCACGGCAAAGCTAGCAGAAGCATGCGAAATCTAATACGCACAATTTTCTCGCAGGCTACGCCTATGCCTACTATAAAATTGAGCCCATATAATAAAGCGGGGCCCTGTCGTTGGTTCTCGGGAACGCTACCCTGCGAAGCTCGTGATGGCGTCTGCTAAATCGAGCAAACTAAATCGTCTTCGGAGAATTAAACCGACATCCTAGCATCGCTTACTTGGCATTTCAGGCAGGCACCCGTCGTATTCCATCCCAACTACCTTGTTATACGACGGAGGTTGTCATAACCCACGTTGAGATTTCAATTGTTCACTAGATGACAAAGCTAAGCTAATATTCCATGATCATATGATTCAATGAATCCGTATCGTAAGCAACCAGTACATGTATACATACCATTCATCGCTCGTTGACATTATCAGGTTGCAACGTTACCATTCAACACAATCCAACACCACTTTCCTAATGTATAATCCAAACCCGTAGGTAGCCTAAAATTAAAGAAGCTATCGGGCATTTTCATTTGTTTTTGTAGGAGATAATTACGCTAGTTAGGCGGATCGGTTGGCCTTCGTATATTCGCTTAAAGGTTCCCGTCCCATGGTATTTCCCGACGTCGGTCCATCTCCAATGGAGATTGAAATACCCCACCACCTTTGCGAGGACGGAATACGTTGTAAGGGCGGCCGAGGCAGCTTTAAGGCTTGGACCCTTATCGTAGGTTGCTGCTGCCTGCTTTGCATGCATCCTCACCCAACAACTTGATGTTCCCTCGTTGAACTCTCACTGCCTGCCATCTTGATATTCCCATTATAAAGAACCGTAGTATTCAAAAGGGAGTTGCGTATTTAGAAGCTAAATTAGTAAGTTGACGATGGCTTGGTCTCTTCTCTCATCCTCAAAATTCCTCTTTGCTGTGCTTGGTAGACGTTGTGCCTGCCCGTCGTAGTTGACAACAAATTCAGGTGACCCGATAGATCAAGGATCGCGCTGAAAGCCTTCTGCGATATTGTGAATAATATCAAAGTCGAGTATGGAAGGAGATTCTAAACTTATGGAAAATACGACCTCGAGCAGAAATGTATACGTGAAATGGTAGTTAGAGATTAACATAAAAGCCCGTTGATATCGCCAGCATATCAACCTCAATCAGCACCGGATTCCGCTTGAGTAGTACTCCCAAAATCATTGAGAATACACAAAATTATACTCTTTGTCCGACAACATGATTTTTAATATCCTCAAAGCGCTACCGCTCCTGGCTCTGGTTGTGAATGCTAAACCGTTAGCTACTTTTCAGCGATGCGGTACCGACATCATTCCGGAATCTGTCCAAGCTGATGCTCAGGAGTTTAGCGAGCAGGACAAGATTGACAGTATATTTGGTATCCAATCCGATGACCGGTCTATAATCATCGATACTTACTTCCATATTATTTCCTCCGACGGAACGGAGAAAAACGGAAATATCTCTGACGAGAAAGTCCGCCTCCAGGTCCGTATACGTTGCCTTCACAGTTTCTTGATAAACTGAAGGATAACTAATAATTGTGACAGTTTGACGCTCTCAACCGGGATTTCAATGGCACAGGTGTCAGCTTTGTCCTCAAAGAAACCACTCGCACCGTCAGCAAGGAATGGGGAACTTTCGACGTTGATAGTCGCGCCGATACCGAGTTTGAGATGAAGAAAGCATTGAGGAAGGGAAGTTATGCCGCTTTGAACGTGTACTATCGCCCTCTGGGAGGTAGTTTGTTGGGTATGTGATTCCTGCTGTGAATTGAGCCAAACCATCAAAGTGCCTGGTCGCCAGTCTTGCGCTTGAGACTCGGCTAATATATCGGGCTTGGAGGGAGCCGCCCCCATGACCTTTTCCAGTCCGACCATTAGAATCCAGGCCATCAGTATAAGATTTTTACTAACAGGTTCATCTCCAATATAGGTGTTTGCGTCTTCCCAGCCAAAGTAACTCCGGGTGACCGCACTTTTTACCTCGACGGTTGCCAAGTCCACAGCGAGAGCGTTCCTGGCGGCAGCCTCGGAAATTATAATGAGGGCAAAACCGCTACCCACGAAATTGGACACTGGCTTGGTCTTTGGCACACCTTCCAGGGCGGTTGTGCCGGTGGAGATTCTGTCGACGACACCCCAGCCCAGAGGAGCCCCACTTATGGTTGCCCGTCTCCAAATCCTGATACCTGCACCGGAGATACCTATCCTGGGGTTGATCCAATTCACAATTTTATGGACTACAGCTTCGATCCTTGCATGTGGGAATTCACCCCTGGACAGACGAAGCGCGTTTTCGACTTCTGGGATAAGTATAGGGCCTCATATGTGCCCGCTCCGGTGGTTGAACCTCCAGCAGATCCATCAGACCCAGAAGAGCCACCTGCCAAAATCTAAAGTCGAACCTCAACCGACGAGCCTGAGCAGTCACAAACTCTTGACGGCCGAAAAAGGATTTGAACATCCATTTTATCGTCGGGGCGCCCCGAAAGTAACCAATGTCTTGACACTGCCAAAGCTTTTTTTCGTGGCCTGAGTTGGACCAACTCTGTATATATTGTCATAAATTATGGAAGTCTTTTGTACGGAGTTAGTCGAAAATGCAACCATTTGTCACTGTATTTGGCCTTTGAATGAATGAGATTTTCTACGAGTGATAATAAGTTAAATTGACTTTGCAAATTGCGTTGGCCCGAAATGTTCGCTGTCTACTCGCTCTTGACAGAGGATATGTCAAGTCGAAATCGAAGAGCAATATGCATTCTTGACAGGCCAGTGGGAACGGATCAAGGCAATTAAAACAATACTTCCGAAAAGCAACGCTAGCGAGAAAGATTGCTCCTAATCGGTCGGGCCTTCAGCTATCGGTTACTTAGCATTAAAAGTATCTGTACCTTGTGGTGGGCGTGACATTGAAAGGAGGATATGTTGCCGGCTGTGATTAAGCATTCCTCAACGGACGCCATAATCTCGGCCATGCAAGCCGTTAATTTGGCATTTTCTCGATGCGTGTTGAGCAAGTTGAAGTGCCAAGGCGTCGTGTAGCCGAGGACACTGCCGCGAATACTTCCACATTTGAAAGTAATAGAGGACTTCCAAGCGATCTTGGATTTTCTAGCCATGGAATGCATAAAACTATGGTTAGTTGGTGTGTCACCCACTCGTTCAAACGTTCTGATCGATTTCGCCTCCTTGGCTTTGTCGGTCCGAACCGCTCGTCGGATCGAGAGACAAAATTCTTCACATGTTCAACATCTTGATCTAGACATGTGCATATGTGCATGTGCATATATATAATGCATATGTGTGCGGCGATACATTTGAACGAGATTAAAGAGAAATTCCCCACTCTATGCTAGCATACTTACAGTTGGCTTAAACAGCAGCTAAGATTCTCAGACCTTTATAAATGAGTTTTTGAACTTTTGTTTTCCCATTGTTGACATTTTCGGATTTCGAGATCTCCACAGCTGGTTTGGCTTTCGAGGCTGGTTGAGTTCAAGGCTGAAGTGAACTTGGCAAGAATACCACAAACTTTTATATGAACTAGTCTTCAATAGCTACAATAGTACTGATATACTTATCAGGCAAAGGAAAGCCGAATTTTGAGAATACAGAAGATAACCGATGATGATGCGATGTTCAACTGGGCAGCTGGAATGGACGCTGGTATGCGTGATACGTGACATAGAAGCTAGGCTAGCGCTTCCGACCTAGTGGTCCATCCCGAAGAATAACTTACGATTCTACTTCAGGTTCGAATAAGAATCTGCATCGGTTACAAGTGGTATTTTAACGCGTAAATAGGTTTGCGAATGTGATCAAATTTGGTATGCGCTATTGCTAACTACGACATTGAACTTCCTTGCGAATCATTTTCTGATATTTATATAAACCTAACCTCTTGACCTTGTCAAAGATGCTTTTCTTCAATCATCAAATTCATGGCCTCCAGTCAACTCGTTTAGGTTACTATTGTCTACCACCCATCTAAGATTATCGCCGTTACTTGGTCTCTCACTTCTGTTCGTATACTTATCAGTACAATGATTTTCATCAAATCTGGTCTTCTTCTTTCCCTGCTTACAACTGCCCTCGCTGCTCCAGCCTCCAAGAGCACCCCAAAGGCTCCAACAATCTTCACACTTCGCGCAAGCATAGACAGTGCTGATGGCTCAGACAAAATTAAGCCGTTCCTTCACCAGGCCCTCAACGCTCATGGTGGCTACCTCTGGATCGGAAAGCCCACTCAAACCTACTGTCCACAGAAAAACCTTTGCCCGAAAGCACCAGGCAAGATTACAGCTTTCGTAACCGACCCTAGATATAAATACGTACATATGAGAGCTACCGTGCAGGGGGGTCAGCAATTTTATATTGATTCTACTGGTGCTGCGACTTATACTCGAGCCCACTCTGCTGCCAAGGGTTTGCCTGGTTTTATTGACTTGGGTTGGCGGATTGCCTATACTCACGCCGGCAAAATCGATGGTGGCTTCTTGTTCTCGGGCGAGGGGGGCAGCTTTACTGCTTGCCCGACTAAGAAGGGTAAAGGCCCTTGGAAAGTGTTCTATGTTGTTCTGGGGAAGACTCTTAAAGATAAGGATGTTCCTTCCAAATCTCACAAGGATTGTATATATTTTGCTCCCGAGGCTCTACACGTTAGCTCTAAAGAGGAGGTTTATCAGTACTCATAATCTTTATACACGTACGAATATACTAGCTAGCAGCGCTTGCGGCTACCCTGACCCGAAGATTTCCGGCAGTCAGGTACAATCTTATGACTTATAAAATCTATAAGCGTGGGCGTCATACCAAAAATATCTTTCTAGCGTTAACTATTATCAGTTCATTCTTACCTTTATCTTCCGTCAAATTTATCGTTGATAGTGCCACACCCGTATTATTGACCGAGGAATGACTCAATAACTTTCTTTTCTCATAATCAATACTACCATAATGCAATTGCTATGCCCTAAAAGTGTACACCTTGTTGACTGGCCACAATATTATTTCAATAACTGACGATACGTTGGAAAGTATGACTTAGTGAAAAGGCTACATAATATTGATAAGATAGGCAATTTGACTCCCTAATCTACGTATATATTGGGACTGAATTCTGCTTCATTACATCCAATAATATGCCCTGCCTGAACATGATAGTAGAATGATGAGTCACTAGAATCCAATTGCTTGTTCTGGGGAGCTCGCTAACGGTGGTACCACTGGCGGTTGTATGTATTAGTTAGTTCTAATAGTCGGTAATGAGTAATATAATAGCTTATCAGCTGGTATGTCTAGTTCTAATTGCGGGCTGGATTGACGGCTCATTACAGTATTCCTAAATACAATTTATATTGCAAGGGTATTGTTTAAATATATCACTGCCTTTGGAAATTGCACAGATCGTTGAGCGAGTCCCTTTTTACAATATTATTATCATTTGTAGCCCAGCTCAGTCTTACAGACATGCATCGATGAAACACCCTGCCTGGTATTTGCATAACCATATACAGTACATTGTACACGGAAAGTTGAGCGTTGGTTGCACTGCGCTACCAGTATACGTATTGCTTTTAGAAAGGACAAATGTAGGATTTAGTAAACGTAATGACTTTCTTGCTTCTACCAAAGCAAATTGTAAAAATGAGAAACTCCGAGGTATGCGTATATCCAATCAATTACAAACACAGATCCTAGTAACTCTGTCAGCAATAGTACTACACGCATATCCGTCCTGGTGCAGATTGGAACGTACCCATTGGCATCACAATGTCCTCCATGAAAATCGCCGTGTTGTATGTAACACTATTTTCCGTTAACTGTAAGCTACAACATGGTTTTAAATTTGAAGAGAATGGACTGTATAATTACCGAGGCAGAACAGGCAGCGTTCCCAGCGTTTGCTGGCCCAATGCTCCCGAGTTGACATGATGTTGATCTCCTTTCCAATGTTGCAGGTGTAGATGTAGGTGCTGCGAAGGTATTCCCGCAAATGAGAATAGCCGTGAAAGCGACAAGGGAGGCTATTTTCGTCATTTTGTAATTTTTGTTTGGCTAATTCTGCGATGTAAGGGTGCGTTCCTATTTTTAAATGAGAAATAACAGGTTGCTTGTTGTGTGGTTTGATTATGAGACTGAAAACAGAACTGGTATATATTGCGAGGAAACGAGTTTTGCTGAGTACAAGACGGGTCTTCAGAAGTCTTTTCACGGGCACACAGTTACTTATTTATAAGAAAAAACCCCCGACCAGAACTGGCCGACTGGTTAGCAATATAATAATGCTATCACTAGACGGCTGCAGCACTGGCAAAGGGTCCACGGACTCGTGGAGGGCCTGATATTACCTCCTCGCTTCGATTCGGCAATCGATGGTCGATCGCCCCTAGTATTCAGATGAGAGCTTGCCCCTACCCGCTTATGGAATTTCTCTTTATTAACTATGGATAGGTTCTCTCCGAGTCAAAGAGCTCTCCAAATTAGAGTGCAGGGTTTGTCCCGCATCTTTCATCTTCCCCTCCTCTTCTGTTCCTCTACGACCTTACCTAATTTAGTTTCTAGCTAGCCAATTAGAATGGCAAATCCACTGGTTTGCTTTTCTGTACCATTGTTGTCCTGCATAGCTCCCGGTTTCCCCGGCTAGCTTGAAAATTTCTCGAAAAATCATCCGGAGCTGGCCTATACGCCGATCTGGATACCCATGTAGTAATATCCCCTTAAGCATGTCCCTGTTCGGAAACCAGAACCATGTAGTAAACTTGAAGTTGGTGAAGCCGAGCTGCAGGGTAGGCAGATCTATCCCGCAATGGCATCAGCAATTCCTTAAATCGTGATCAAGGGATTAGCATAATGTAATTTGCTGGCTGGACTAGCAGTGACCGAGCGGGCGAGTTGGCATAGCTCTATATAGGTTTGTGTTGTCCGAGATATCGATCTCGATGGGGCTAGTGTGGGATCAACTTAAATTCGCCTTGTCTGTTCTTTTTTTTCCGCCTGGGAATAGCAAGGAGGGGTGGTACTCGGTCAATTCCACTTACAATTATATTCAGCTTTCCTCCCTCAACAACGGATTTCATCGTTTGGTGAGACCATGATCGCGATCGATCGATCGATCGCAGTATCTGCTTGTTAGTCGAGCAGGGTTATTGCCCCGAGGTGGTTACACACGCTTAGATTGGGCTACCGCTACAATTGCGCCGAATATAATCAGCATATCTCTAGATTGAAAGGGGGCTCGGCGTGCTTAGCATTTCAGGGCCAAAACCAACAATCTGCTTTTTTAAGCCCACTTGAAAGCTCCAAAAGTACTATCTTCGAGGTATGCCTAGTGATGTGTCATGTTTTTGATTTAGTGCATGCGAAATCATATGCACGGTGCAAGAGATGCAAACCCGCTCTGCAAATCCAATACTAAGAGACAGAAGAACTGAGGAACTCGTCTTAAGATCTCGGAGATCTTCAAATCTCCGACATCCGATATCCGTTGGAAGTCCAATTAGCAATCAATCAGAAATATCTGACCAGGAAATGCGAGGGGTAAGATTGCCTTTAGGCAACGTACTAGGTTACCAACAATGCCCGCACCGGCACTACCAAAGCCTTGGTTTAAATTTGTGCTGAAAGTCTTTCATACTAGTACCATCAATGATAATACTAACATTATCGACGACCCGGCTCACGGTACCCAAGACCAAGCCTCAAAAGGTACTAGCATCCTAAGACTCTTCACGCTTAGGCTTAGAATGGATTAAATGCTATGATTTTGAGCCGGTTGGGTTTCCTATAATATAGGCAAAAAATTGTTCGGTAGCACATTTGCTCTGATTGGTGTTTAAACTGTCGACGTGTATGTGGTGATTGACTTCATGTATGCGCTCTCGCTCCAACCACAATTGCAATGATAAGCTAGTGGTCAAGCTCTTCCCACTTCGCCTACGGTCTCATATGGCCACTCTTTGGGGGATTGCACAATTATCTTACCAGTATCACTGGTCCCCAACAAGGGATAGGTGAGAGATCACGAAGCCTTGGAGGGTTGATAATCGATATCCCTGATAACGGGGAAATATGTTGGCTTAGTGCCCTCGATTGACACCACGGGCAAGTGTCCGGAAGAGAAACACTTCGGATTCTCGATCATATGGCGTTCATGTCTATTTAATATGTGAGATCGTAAAATCTTAAAGGATATACTATTGAGCGGTCATGAGCTCACTCTCGTTGGTTTCATGTAAGCTAAAGTAAGGCTAGATGAACCAGCCACCTGCTGAATGTGCAAAGATGCCCCATCAACGCGTTGTCACTTTGTGTTGCAGGAGGACACCATAGATGATTTCAAGAGCTCTCTACCAAGCAAAAAGGAACGCTAAAACGATCACAGATTCCATTTCGGGCAGCTTTCTAGAAGCGGTCATTTTCACCGCTTCGATTTAATTTTTTATATACCCTTAGGAGATTGGGAGGGCTTTGCAATGTCTCATCGGGCTAGAATTTCCGTACGATAGAAAATTGGAGAGCGTCTAGGAGTTTTTATAAATCAGAAGGATGGCCGTCCAATTGCAAACTATATTGCCTTCTCATTGATTATATTCATCATTCTACCCACCCATTAGAGGTTTAAATAGTATTTGTACCATCGTTCAATTTTGCGTTCCGTTTGCGGATATCAGTTTGAAACTATGAAGTCCCGGTGTATCTGGCCATGGTCGCTTGCTTTTATAATCGCGAATATCGCACCAGCAGTGGCTGCTCCACGTTCGGGCATCCAGATAACCAATACAAGAGATATAATTTCAAAAATTTCCTCGGAATCAACTGCATTCAGCCACCCCACGTCGAACAAACAGTTTCAAAACTACAACGGACCCAAACTCAGGAAGAGAACGGCCAATCTGGTAAAACAATCAGAAGCGACATGGGGTCTTCAAAGAATATCCAGCGGCCAAAAAGTACAGAACAGCGAAAAAACCTACATATATCAGTATGATAAAGAATTTGACGCAGGAACTGGGGTTGACATTTATGTAGTGGACACTGGGGTTCAGACGACCGACGACGAGTTTGAGGGCAGAGCAACTGTGATCAAGAATGGTCTACTAGACCCTGAAGATTATGTTGGACATGGGTAAGTTACGAAGTTGTGAAGCGAAGAAAGCCATCCAATTGTTAATCCTGGATAGATCCCACGTCGCCGGCATTATCGGCTCAAAAACATACGGTGTTGCGAAAAAGGCCAATATTCTATCTGTAAAGATAGGCGATAAACAGATAGATTATCAGATGGCAGTGGAGGGTATCAATGCGGCTTTGAAGAGGCATTTTTCACGTAAGTCGGAGAGCGATTTCATAGCCTCCGTTCTAAACCTGTCCCTGGAATTTCTCAACTCCTCCGAGATGCGAGACACTCTTCGAAGAGCAGCAAATGCCGGAATGCATATCGTAGTCGCAGCCGGCAACAAGGGAGGAGATGCGTGTCAATCGTGGCCTGCATCGTACAATCAAGATATCAAATCGTTAATCGTCGTCGGCAATATCGATTCGGACGATTCAGTACACAAGTTATCAAATTATGGAGAGTGTGTTGATATCATGGCCCCAGGAACGGATATACTGAGTCTTGGTGGGCCCAAAACCGGCTCATCCATGTCTGCGCCAATGGTTGCAGGGGCCCTGGCTGGCCAGGCCCTCAGGCATAAAGAATTGCGAGCCGATCCGATGGGAATGAAGAATTTGATTTTGTCTAAGGCACTGAAAGGTATTACCAATCTTGCGGAGAAGCCCGGAACTCCTGATCGGATCTTGTATATTGGCAATTGATTCGAAAGAATCGGAATAAAGACTAGGGTGCTTTTTCATTCGATCATGTTGATAATGTAACTTCAACCTTAAGTACCTTGCGATGCACATGTATGATGTGCTCTCTCGCTTATTCTAGTGTTGTATTCATGTCGGCTCTGACTTACAGCTGAAGTGATTGGTCCGGCCGATCTTGATCACCAAAGACACCCCCACGTTCGTTGACAGCAGCTACAACACCGACTTGACACTATCACATCCTCGCTCTTCCAACATCCGCTACGTCTTCTCCGACGGCGAGTTTGACTGGCCTGTCATTCTCCGAAAACCACTCACACTGTTAGCAGATAGGCGCTTTCTTTGTGTATAATAAAAATCTCAATTAGTAGGTAAACACAAAGAACATCACAGGGCTACTGATGTAGATAAGCAACAATCAAAGTAATACATTATTGCTTCCACTACTATCAGTAATGAAGGTTTAAACTTGATGATTCAGAGAGTAAGAAGTCGCAAAATAGACACCCAAATTACGAAGTTGATTACCAAAATTAGCGGGAAAGATTAGGTGGATAACAGGAACATAAAGAATTCGACAGAGCTTTATTAGCGGCATTTAAAAGCCGTAGAGGAAGTCGCGGCGTGGGATCAAGTGATTAAAAGTGAAAGGCAACAATCTAGCGCTTGAGAGATAGTTCGTCTTGCGCGATCTATCATAACATCTACAGGCTCAGCGGTCTATCCAGCAGTCACCACATGGTTTCCGGACTACTCGAGCCCAAGCAATTCCTCATCAGTAAAACTTTAGAAGGGTTGTCAACCAAAACAGGTTTACTTGGAGGTTGACGCTTAATTCTTAAGAATTTCGTCTTTCGCTTGTTTAATCGGGAAAGCCTCAATCTTTGTCCTGGTGGTCGCTAGAAAAGTCACGGAGTGCTTCAATTAATTATGCTCTAGCTACCGATGTATTGTAGTCTCTTCGCAAATCCCTCAATGATGGTGATATCGTCGAGCATTATAATAATAATGAATCCACACCTATATACCTAAGAAAGATAGGGAAACAGGTAAATAGTACTAGACCTAAGAAAGACGGAAAAAGTGGCATTCGGAGGAAATGTAGTTAGCAATTCAGGCTCTGAGCTGAGCGTTGGTTGCTCCACTACAGATTCGCCTTGCTGTGATTAGTATACGTGGTCCCAGACCATTGAAAGCTCCGAAGGAATAAGAAAGTTCGTTGATCAAGGTCGGCTAAATTCATTATATTATATTATTGTATTATGAGGTAAGTCATCTCAGACCATTGTCAAGGTTACACACCAAGAATCGATATGCGCCAAGAGAGAGCTCACAAGATCTCTCCGCATTGAACCCCCACCGGTTAGCCGTCGTCCGAACTCTGGTAATCATGGCGGAAAGATTATCGTTCCGTGTCACCCGCCGCGTGCCAGTCTGCATACAGCAGGCAGCGACACACCAGACGTCAACCAGACTAGGCCCACTCTCACATGTGCCTCACCCTTCCTTCCAGATTAGGATTTCTGACCCATGTTTGGAAACGCTTGATCCAAGCAAACTACACACAACACATAGAAGAAGTGAGATCTAATCGATATAACTTTTGATATACTACGAGTTCTCTGATAGAAGAATCCAGCGCTGCACGATTTCGTCATGTGTCAGATAGGTATCTTTGTCGTATATAGCGAAACTGTATATTCGGTTACATAAAGAGAGATCTGGTTTCAGCCTAGATCTCGACTGATGGCGCCTTCCTCATAACGACTTCGATTAAGATATTTATGACATCGCGATTCACATCGCGGCCCTGCAGCGGCAGTCCAAAATCTGGATCGAGGTATTTCTAGGGCGAAATACGAAACGCATAGTGCGTATTCGATCACCATCGGATACTGATCATCCGCTTGTTGATTCGAGGCTCAGAGGGTCTCTGTGCCTGTACTTACAGCCGTAGACGATCGTTACTGAACTCACAATCTTATATAACAAGGCAAAATTCTCTCTTCCTTTCTCAAATTCTCTTCACAACTCGGTCATTCTCGGTTTCTGAATATCTAGCTATACCCGAGCATTCTAGTCTTTGCCTATCATTGATTTTGTATATTCATAGGTGTACCAGTTATCCTCACTACATACACGGTATACATATACCTGATATCCCTCCAAAATGAAGGCTGGCTTGCTTGGTCTTTTTTCTGTTGTTACAACGGTTTCTGCGCATGGCTTTATCACGGAATTGATCATCGATGGCAAATCTTACCCGGGCTACAATCCATGGAACGGGAAGTACGCAGATAACATTACTCAGCCATGGTCCATCAACAGTGGTCAAAATGCGGATGGCCCCTCCCTATTCCGTTTCACGAATTCTCTGCTCTGTCAGCGAGGTGGTAGACCGGCCCAACGTACTGCCCCGGCTCCCGCTGGTGGCAACATAACCTTCAACTGGAGTCAATGGCCTGAGGCTCACAAAGGACCTATTCTCACCTATCTCGCAGAGTGTGGTGGGGATTGCAGGTCTGTTGACAACACCCAACTCAAATGGTTTAAGATCGAAGAAGCCGGTCTTATCGACGCCTCCCAGAACATCTGGGCAAGCGATGTTTTCATGAAACAAGGTGACGCTTGGCACATCCAAATCCCCCAGAACGTCAAGAGCGGCAATTATGTAATGCGCCACGAATTGATCTCGCTTGAGAGCACCAACACGCCAGACGGTGTCCAATTCTATCCAACCTGCGTCAACCTTGCGATCACCGGCGGGACTGCTGACGCCAACCCCCAAGGTGTCAAGCTTTTGGAGGCATACGCTCCGGGAATTCCTGGTCTTGATGTTGGCACCAGGAGATCGGACCCACCCGTCCTTAACTACACGCCCCCTGGACCACGTATTGATCCTAGCTTAGGTGCCGTGCCAAGCTCGGAGCTTAACACTGGCGTAAGCTCAGGTGGCAGAAAGCACAAATATCCTAACCCTGATCATGACCCCTATGCAAGCATCGGGGGTAATGATACTGGCGTAGCACCCAAGCGGACCCCGAAGCGTAACCTTAGATTTAGGCGTGGCAATTTCAGGGGCCAAACTCCCCAAGACTAGTACATACTCCTCTAGTGGGTATAACTCTAGCGGTGAAACTTCGAGCTAGAAGTACTAGCCCTGTTGTTAATTCATATGTGGGGTCGCAGTATCATGTCAATTCTCGATCGAGAAATCCTGTTTCCAACGTTGTCTGTAAAGATCAAGGGCTATGATCTATTTAAGCGTTTAACGAAACGCGCTTAGTACACTAGAATACAGTTATACCCTACTGTGGTACGGTACTATTTTATACATCCTTCCAACTGTGGAATTATGTCCTTCGATTTCAAAATTATCTTCTTACCAATATATATATATATATACAAATGTCACGACTTTTAGTGTATAAGTGGCTTATCGAGTGATAAAGTATAGAAAATATTCTAGAAAGGAGGCCAATGAATAAATATCAAGTCCTATCGATGCTATTATAGTAGTTTACATATCAGATTGCCCATCACACATACCAGGGTTAATAAATTTTCGATGTGAGACCACGTTGTCGTGTGGTATTCCGGACGCCGGCGCTACGGTAACAATCGTGTCGCTGGGGTCCTCGGCGTGACAGGTAGTTACTGTCTGATATTATTGTTATTTATAAATGTGGCGGCTATGGCGTCGGGCTACGTAGCGTTTGCCAAATCGCGGTAAAAATCAGTGATGTCACCCAGCCAGTATTTATTTTACAATTTACGCCGGCATCATCGACTAGGTCATCAAAAATATTTGCCAACTCGGTGAATATTACAATTCAATCACCCGCATTCACCGCATTATTACAAACGCTTCCTGATACTTCTGTAACACGGGCATGTGTAATTGTTCTATACACGCGATTTAATTTTCCATATTCAAAGATATCCAACAAAATTTAACACAAATCCAAATTGTTTCTAATTCAGAACAAAAGCCAGTTTCGATCTCTAAAAGCTACTCCTTAGCTTCCATCATTTTATATACTTTAATTTGTTAACAGAATGAGTTACAGCGACAGTTCGAAGGCCAAGTACCCGACCCTAAGCATGTTGAACATGTCTGTTGTACTGGTCTGGTTCTGGGTATGTATGATGTATTGATGATGGGGTCAGGATAGGCCTGGGTCCCCGTGGGTCTACATACGGGTACGTACAGAACGGGGTTCGCGGGCTGCATGGCAGCCACCACAATGTCGCTGGCCTGCCAAGACTGATGCACCTATCGTCACAACACTGAGAAGTGTACCCAGGGCCGCAAGCTAATAGTTACAATATCGGATTAACACTAGTAGCTCTAATAGTACCTCCAGGATAAAAATCTTACCTCTTTGACCAATACGTCGAGGTTGGTAGCTCCACCGGATATATGATCGATAACCGGAACGGCAACAGCGAGGCAGGCCGTAATGAAGAGTGGGAACGAGCTGAGGATCGTGGATGCTTTCATTTTCTAGTCTTATGCAAGGAATAATTGGGTTGAAGTGAAGCTGATGAGTGTTGACCTTCGTTGGTCTTCATTGGATTTCGTTAACAAACAAGTTTATAAATTCTCTTACCAGATGGAGGCGAGGGTTACTTTATATACTTTTCTTTTGTCGGAAACAGAAAATACTCGAGTTCTGTTTATAAGCCCAGCTTCAGTCAAACTTGACCGACTGAGGTGGTAGCGAGATTGCTGTCTGGAAAGCAAATATAATCGGGTAATGATTGATCCTCCCCTTGACCACCCTTTGCTAAGAAGCAGCGTGCATTGAGAATTCTCGTGATACAGCCTTGCATCTAGTATGCATGCACCTGCGTGTGAACCCTTGGAAAAATGCAGGTTTGCATGATAATATGAAAAGTGTTCCACTTCGTGCACCCAGGCTTTCCCGACACCGACAACAGTTGAAAAGAAAACTGCCCCCTTAGATATCCTGAGGGTTCTCATATCATTAATAGTATTCCTAAGGTTAGATATCTATTATATTACCAATTTGCTCGTACCATTGCATGGCTTCGTCGTATTTTCTTCAAGTTACAAAAGCATGTCCAATTATATTAATAATATTAAGCGTGTTTTCGTTTCCTAGCTTTTTTTTTTTCGTAATAAAGGAAGTTTGAGAGTTTAGATTTAAAATATTGATTCATTATTCTAAGTGGGCTATAACCTTTCTCTGTTCTTAGCCATCCCACTTACTACTTTGATGTGAAGAATTTTGTCAAAGAAAACCCCTAATCACTTACAACACATTTTCTATAAACTCAAACTGATCCGGATTATTGAAACACTCTTGTGCCCATGTATGTACTACGGAATGGATGGCAAATGTACCTGGTTGGGTTCTTTTGATTAGAGAGTACGAAGCGAAAAATGCAATCCTACTCTTATCTGCAAGACTTATCAATATGCCTCACCGACATATCCAAGGATTAAGGGGACCAAACTTAGGTTGAATTCATGAAGTTGAGACTCTTAGGATATTTTCCTGGCTAAGATAATTTGTATTGCTGTTATAATACGGGAAACTCAAGCTGTATTTATATACGGTAAGGTATGTTAGATTCCATTCAGTTTTTTATGTACATACTATTTTAGGTTTGGTTCTATTAAAAATAGTTATAACCAGGTCCTGAAGGCAACTTACTTTCTCTCAAGGATGGCGGTTCAACACATGAAGATCGAGACGGCAGCTGTTTTAGCTCATCGAGACGGCCAGATAAAATTAGGTAGGATCGTACGCGTATGGCAACATTTTTCTTGAAGAGATGATTACTAACAATGTGATAGGTGGTTTATAGCACTGCGAGCTAAGGACTAGTAAAGGCTGTTATATCCTAGGGCGGCTAGTTTTCGAGATGCTAAAAAGATCAGTACCTCCTGCGATATTCATGACCTCTCCTGGAGTGCCAATGCTAAGGAATTTGTTCGAATTCTGCATGAGCTCAGATAAACGACCTTCGAACGGTCAGTCAGCCCATCCATAGCGTGACCCCCTTTGATCTCTCCGATCTTTTTGTTAATATATCCATCTCCATTTCCTTTAATGGTTTTTACCTGACACCCCGACAATTTGCCTGAGTTTGATTGTAACCATTTTGTAGAGTCTTTCGCTTGACATTTTATCATAGAATTCTGTTTTTGTTAAGAATTTGGATTCTCGTGTTCCGTTACCGTACGGTGTATACTTTATGTGATTTCAATGATCTGGATACAGGACAATGCTGAGGGTTGGAGCATTGAGCACTTTGGGAGCATGCTTGTCAGGCTGCAATAGACCATCGTCCTTTTCCATTCGGCACATATCCCCTCTGTAGGGTTGAGCTATTGCTATTAGCATTATGAGTCTCCGCCAGAGTTGTCCTCCGCATGCCCCTTTTTCTCCTAAGATCTCCGCTAGCAGGTGTTCTCGGAGGCGTCGGCAACGGGTCTCCTACTCCAGCACCAACAACTCGAGACTCATAGAGAGAGGGACAAGTAATCTGCCACCGCAGACGCGGACGCGGACTTTTAATGCCAGGTTCGGGACAAAATACAGCTACAACAATCACGGGTGCGGCTTCGACGTCTTCCCTTGGAGGTAGAACCTCTTCAATACCTACTTCAATTTCGGCGGACGAAGACGTCGGATTACTTTGATACCAGCCATAGTGGCGTCACCAGGTTGCTGCAAAAGACCAAACTATATGGTTATGATCTCAATAACTATATTATACTGCGAATGGATTATATAGCTGATGATGATTGGTTTGGGAGATCTTGGAAGGTTACTCTAGTTGTTGGGCAATAAGTGGTGGTGCTAATGACTAAAGACAAGTCAGGTTGATCTGCTAGTCACACTTAATTGGTGGTATAGTAGGACTAAGCTAGATGCGAATCGGTATATTGGTTAGCTAACTGTACATTTAGGATAAACGTCTATCTAGAGTTTGGGTCCACGTGTTCGGCAGAATCGAAGCCTGCTAGTGCGCGCTGCAGCCTGTCTTCCCACCCATTGACGCAGCTATCCGAAAATGGTGGTGGAGTGAAGTCATTCGGTCGGTAGTATAAGCGGACATCGTCCCAAATATACACGCGAGAGCCAACCGCTAAAGTCGGGGGCAGACCCAAGGGTCCGACATATCCCGGTAGGCTGCCGTTTTCCAAAAGTTTAACGGTAGCGCGTCGCCAACCGGTGCCGTCCGATAAATGAGTCGGTTCCAGTGATAGCAGGAAGTCACGGAGCAGTTTGGGTGAAGTATACGCCGAGTGAGAGTGGGCGAAGAATTGCCAGACGATAGCCGGCAGAAAGCCCAAGGTGACAAATGTGCAAGAGCTTTCCTTAGCCAGTTGATGGGCTCTCATCCGGAAGTCCACCTCGGGGTAAGCTGCAGCAATGTTTTCGAAAGTAGTCCCGTGGTCTTTCGCGATGTCAGTCGAATCCATTGCGGCTATTAATATGCCAAAGTTATACATGTGATCTGTGCATTCCAAGGCTAATCCAGCGGAGCAGTGCTCCACGTGCCTCGCCCAGCCACAAACGCCAGTACAGCTTCTATAGAGCAATGCCTCCTCTAGTGGGATGCGATCCCAGGCTTTGGTACAGATATCAGCTCGGGAAGGGTGCATTGCGAGAGCTCGGTCAAGTGCTGCAGATATCACTGCGCTGATTAGGTCCAAGTTAGCGCATCCAAAAACTACTGCGGGAGGTATACCCGACATGAGCATATCAGCACAGCCTTTCCGCACTTGACCGATGATATGCTCACGACGGGCCGTACTTTCGCTGTACTCAAACAAGAGTGTAGCATAAGCGACGCGAGTAGCATTGCCGCATAGGTGCCAGCCTATCATCTCTGATAAAATATTCCCCGTAGTTTCTTCTATGTGTGTGGACACATTCATCAGGTCGCTGAGAGCAGTCTTGAAGACGGTTGGCTCAAGACTATCTTTCGCAGAATCGGTTTCAAAGTTTATCGACGGGAACGTATATATCGCACTATCGCCGGGCCCATAATCTTTAATGGAGACAGCTAGAGCTAGGGTAGCAGCGACGCGAGCTACTCTTCTAAGCTCGTCATCCGCGCGTGCAAGTAATGCTATCATTTCGGTGAGTAGCTCTCTTCCATCTAAATCGCCATCTATCCACCGCAAACAGTAGGGCAATACGGCGGGTAGCCCGTTCACGGTATCTGCTGACAGGCCCTTGTATGTAAGAGCTGGCGATCTGAGTGGCTCTGGGGCCGTGGCCACTAACTGACTCCCATCCTGGGCCCAGCCTGTAATCTTTATGGTGTAGTCGTTTAGGAGTGAATGGGACATGTTTTTGCCGCAGTTCGTTTACGAAGGGTTCTTTAATATAAAATCACAAGTGAGGCAAGCGGTTTCAAGGTTCTATATTCGCTAGAAAAGAGGGAGGGTAAAATTCAAATTGTTAGGGTCGGGGTCTAGTGCCCTCTAGACATCCTTATATATCTACGACTCATGAAAAACTCATCGATATATATTTGTGAGGACATGTCATAATTGCATAGCACCACTCCGACTTGCCAATGGATTGAAAGAGCTCCCTTGCTTGTGGAGGAATTGAAGTCATGTTTCCATTTCCGGAGCTATGCATAAACTAGATTCGAAAACAATCGATCGGTTCCGATTAGCGGAAAACTCAGCCGAGATAGTGTGGCGGAGTACTTCGCTAGAATCCAAGAATAGAGGGTTGGCGCAGGAACACACACTAAAAGCTCGTGTATTCCTGAAAAACTTTGAAAGAAGAAATTATCATTACAAATGTCTTAAAAAAATATCAATATCCAAAATCGCTATAACAAAAATAAATACAAATTACTATTCTTAACCGTCGGGTGAATTTACGGTTTTTGGATAGCGACTTTAAATGTTTTAACCTACCTTGACCGTGTCTTCGAGACGTCCTAGGGGTCATTAAGCCCCGCACGGTACTTAATATCCAAGATGTGCTTGCCCACCAAGCCACAAGTCAGTTGGATCACAGATACAAAAAAATATTATCCAGATGGCGCTCCAACTGCAAAAAAACAACAAACAATTCTCCAATCCCGCCTAAGCACTCGAAATTTCAATTGGAATAGTCCAAAGAATTGGGGTACACCAAGCCCCCCTGTGCTGAAACCCCAAAAATGTGTTGAATGTCATATGAATCCGTGTTCGTTTCGTGCACCGTCGCGCCCGTTGAAAGCTTGGATCTCTAATTTTGCCTAGTGATTGACATGGGGCGGTTTGGTTTGGTTTCTATNAAGGGTAATTCGGTGCCACAAAGAAATCGCCACAGGCAAATCAATTTTAGTTAGGATATAGCTTATGAGCAACCAAACTATAGTTCACAGGTAACCAACTTTTGGTTCACAGGTAACCAGATTCTAGTTTGTTTGTCACTTAGTATCTCAACTATCGATAAACTACACAATTCGGTCAGCGCACCGACCACAATCCGACTTGTATTCGGTTATGAACTGGTTTACTATCGTCGGGTTGATAGTCAATCAAGTACGACTTAGCTGACACCCAGCTATAAATTTCAAAATCAACCGAACGGTCCAGACTTTGAACAACGCTCCAACACAAATCAGAAATGTGATAGAGCTGCTGATTGGTTACCCAAGCCGTAAGATCACAATAGGGGTGGCTTCAATAATGCCCAAGTTAAATACTCAAGATCAATCGTTCGCTTCCGATAATATATATCAAATCTGTATCTAATCCGCTTGATAATATGGCTACTCTGAATTTTAACAGGATATCGTCAACTGACGAGTTTTTATACATCCCGCAATGGAACGTTCTATTTTGTATCAAGCATCGACATGTTTATACACCTAAAAACATAATCGCGCATTGTCGCCGGAACCATGAAGGGTCCATACCGGCTGAGATTTATAAGAATCTCAAGCAAATACTTCTGAAGAGCAATGCCTCCGATCTGTTTATTCTCCCGGAGCCTTTCAGCACGGGTGGCCCTGTACCACCTCAGCCGTATCTTAAACAAACTACTCAATACGCGTGCCAGCATTGCAACTGGAAAAGCCATAGTTGGGATAATGCAAAAAAACATCTGAGGGGGACTCATAACTACCAGCGAGATACCCATACGCCTTATAAACCTGCCGACGATTTTGATGTGTACCAGGTCCAAACGGCTTGCGCGCAGGACGCTTCGCCGGTTTACTGGCGTATCAACCAAGCAGCGGTCGAAGAACAGGCGACCGAGACGGTTACCTTACCCGTTGCCCCTAACCGGAATGTTAACCAGGAGGTCAGCAAACCTGAGCCGGACTGGTTGGGTCCTGCTAACCGGTTGCTGGAATCCAGCGCTGCCGAGCGCCGGAGAGCCGTGATTTACAACGACTCCGGGCTGCTTAACAGCGCCTGGGATAACAAAACCGGTTACCTGGCGCACACCAACGGATTGGACCGCTCGGAGATCTCAGCCGTTCTGAAAATCCCCAGCTCGAAGGGTGAACCCCAAGGCGACGATTCGGTGCTGGCCCGCTTGTGCAACCTGTGCTTGATATGTATGGAGGCGACCAGGCGCTCCACGGCTTACGGCGAGCGGATAGAGTGGAAGTACAGGGCCTTCAACAACCACACCTCGCGTTTGCTGGTCAGCGCGGAGCACGGCAGGATGAGCCTCATACCGCTCAGATACATCCAAGCCAGAACAGCTAACGATTACTTCACCATCTGGAGCCAGTTCCTGTGCTACGTTTACAGGACGTGGCGAGGTAACCCGTTCGCGACCCGCGCGGAACCTCTGTTCACCCTGACTGGCGAGCAAACCGAAGCGCTCCTTCGGATAACCGAGCGTCTGAGCGGGCGAGACTACGATGTATCGCTCGATGATCCCAAGCAGTTCATGCAGGACAGCACCAGAGTGGTAACATTCATGCGTGAAAACCAACTGGCCAAGGACTTTTTCGCTCTGTCCTCGGTTTTTATCGAGCAGCGGTACAGGCTCAGTTTTTTGGAATGCGGCTTGCTTTCGTTCACCGCGCTCAAGAACATCAACCGTAGCGGTTCCATGATGGCCGCCCCGGAGGCTTCCAGTCTGTTCAGCAGGATAATCTACTGCTGCCAGCTGGCGGTTATGGGTTATGCTTGGACCGTTGAACCCGATGACGAGGCGGCCGTCCGGTTCTTGGAGATCTTCCAAGAAGGCTACATGTCAACCCACACTAGAACCCCGTTGGGTGAGCTGCAGAACCAGCGCCTGTACGCCATTAGTATAGGTAAAACCGAAGCCGTCATGCCCACGACCTATTGGTTGGACGGCGGCGTGGTCGTGCACCGGCACGTGAGGTTGGAGACCGACAAGCTGGAGGGATTTGTCCGGTCTCTGATCGAACGGGCGGTGAAAGTCTGGAACAGGCTGGTCTTCGACCTGACCGTACCGGAACTGAACCTCAAAGATCCCGGGACCGTCAGGGACGATATGGGTAACCGGAGTGCTACTTATAGCGGTTTAATCAATTCTTCGGGAACGGTGACGGATACCAAAGACCGGTTCCTTCAGGGTTTCCTGGCCAAGTTCTTCGATGGGAATCTCGAAGAGGAACAGAATTACCGGAACCTGTTCACACAGGCTTGGGTGCACTCGTACGAGCAAACCGTCGAGGAGTTCCTGGGTCTCGTCCTCCTGCTGGTTCACATCTGCGCCGGGCAACCCGCTCGCGGAACGGAAATCCTGAGCACCCGCCACACCAACGACCAGAGCCTGAGGAACCTGTTCGTCTACGACGGAACCATCCTCATCAGCATCTGCTACCATAAAAGTCAAAGTTTAAGTCAGAAGCAGAGGTGAGAACCCCAAACGCTCCGAAACCAACACCGTCAAACTGACCGAAATCAGGTACGTGCACCGCAGCTTGCCCCCACAACTAGGTCGAATGGTTGCCAACTTTTTGGTTTTCATCCAACCGATCCGTTACCTGGGCCTCTGGTGGAACATAAGAACTCAGGACCCGGAAGCTCCGGAGAATGAAATCACGGTTTCGGCGAGCAAAGCCCAGTTCCTAACCTACCTCTGGGCCAGGAGGGAGGACCGTTGGCACAGCGAAGAGCTGAGCGACTTGCTGAAACGCGAGACCGTGAGGTACGGTTTGCCCGAGCTCACCATCAGAAGTTGGCGCCAGATAGCCGTCTCCATCGCCAACCACCTATTCAAAGCTCACCGGAACGGTTTGGACTTCGAAGACGGCGGCGAGGAAGATGACGAGGAAACGGCTTTCGAAAACTCGGACCCTTGGGACCAGCTGGGTTCTCATTCCACAGGCGTGGCCGAAAGGGCTTACGCGGTACGCGCGGATATAGGTTACGCCAAATCCGAAAAGCTCCTGGTCGACCACATCAGGGCTTGCAAAGCCTGGCAGGCGTGGTTGAAAGTCGATCAGGACCACCGGCTTTCGGAACCCGGCACCGGCAGCGCAACCGCCGGCACCAAGCACGCCAGGAGCCGATCCAGCGCGCTGGTAACCAGCCAGCCCAAAAGGTCGCTCAAAACCGTCGCGGTTCAGCTGAGGTGGAGCATGAAAGCGGTCGACCGTAAGGTCCAACAGCTGTTCGGAACCGATCTCGCCCGCTACCGTAGCCCGGAGCAGAGAGCCGCCTTGGAGCACGTGGTAACGGGGACCAGCCAGATCTTAGTTATCCTGCCGACGGGAGGGGGTAAGTCCCTGCTCTTCCAGCTGCCGACCCTGCTGAGCGGAGCCAGGCACACCGTTGTCGTAATCCCTTTCAGAGCCCTGCAGGACGACATCATGAAGAAGTGCACCGAGTTGGGGATTCCCAACTGCCGCTGGGATAGCGGTTTGAAGGACCGGATCGTACCAGGCTTGGTCTTCGCCAGCCTGGAGCACATCGAGCAACCGGGCTTTCACGCCTTCCTGCAAGGGTTGCAAGCGCAAGAGTCCCTGGACCGCTTGGTCCTGGACGAGTGCCACCTGATCCTCACGGAAGATGCGGACTACCGGCCGTCGCTCCTGAGCCTCAACCAACTGCGGAGCCACAGGGTTCAAACGGTCTGCCTCACGGCGACCCTACCCGCGTCGGAAGAGAAGAGGTTCCGCAGGCTGCTCAGCTTTCAAGAGGAACACTTGGAGATAATCAGAGCGCCGACCAGCAGGTTCAATCTCAAAATCCAATGCGCGGCGGGGGGGAGCTGGGAAGCAAGCTACTCAACCGTTATGAACACCATAAGCGCTTGGAAGAACTCCAAGCCCAACAGGACCAAACGGGCGGTGTTCTTCGTCAACGACAGGACTTTCGCCGAAGAAGCCGCTCGCCAGACGGGCTGCCTGTTCTATCACGCCAAGATGAGCAGGGAAGACCGGACGGTTGCGTTCGAGAACTGGCGCTCGGCGGTAAAATCCAGGCACAGGATCATGATCACGACCGCAGCTCTGTACCAAGGGGTCGACCTGCAAACCATCAACCTGGTGATCTTGCTGGAGCCACCCAGCTCCGCCTACCACCTGATCCAAGCCATGGGCCGGGGCGGCAGAGACGGCGGGGACTGCACGGTTCTCATAGTGGTTTCCAACAGGTGGCGCCGCAGGCATTCGCCCGAGGCAAACGCTTCGGCAGCTCTGGTGGACGAATTCGTGACCACCCGAGGGTGCAGACACCTCGTTCTGAGCCGAGGTATGGACGATATGACGGAGCGCTGCGACACCAGCCGACCGGATCTCATCAGCTGCGACAACTGCGCCAGATCGTCGGGCGAGACGTTATACTGGTTCGATCCCAACCTGCCACCCTCGCAAGGGGACAGCTCGCCAACCGTCAGAGAAATAGAACACAAGACCTCCACGACCGAAGAACCCGAGACGTGCGAGTCCTTCACCCAAAAGCAACTCCGAGCGGGCGACGAACTCATCACCCGAGCCAGGGCAGCAGCGGTCGAAGAGACGGATCGCCTCCGGAAAGGGCTCCTCTTGTTCAGGCACGTCTGCCCCATCTGCTACGCCAGCACCGTGCTGCTGAGCGGCCTACCAGGGCGCCCAACGCCCAACCACTCTTTCAGCGAATGCCGCGATCAGTATCCTATGATAGACGCTCGCAATCGGGCCATGGCTGACACCGACAGGAAGTGGTTGGCACCCGGGGTGTGCTTCACCTGCCTGCTACCGGATAAGACCTGCGGCAGGGAGGGTTCCATGCCTTGCACCAAGAGATACAAAGATGTGGTGCTGCCGTTATGTTGGTCCGTATTCCACGACGAACGGCTCAGGAAGAGCATCCCACGGCCCGCCAGAACAATGGATCTGCAACGGTTCATGATCTGGTTGGGACAGAGACCTGGAGGTAACGGGGCCGGAACGAAGACTTGCAACGCCGCGCAACTGGCGGAATCAGTCATAGAGTCAAGCAGCGAGGGAAAGTGATAGATCGTGACCAGATGTCAGAATGCCATTTTTTTTCATCATACCACGTATTCCATAAGTGCGCTCGAGTGAATCCGATACGGATAGGAATCTCCGATGGGGTTCAAACAATCGCAGTTTCTCGGTGGCTCTCCCGAGAACTCCTTTTTATGTGCCATAGTTTTTGAGCTCTCTCGTCTTTTATGTGCTATAATCTTGAGGTCTCTCGGTTTTATATACCCTAACAACAGCCTGCAAGCCCGGCCCGTAGGCTATACCCTAAACTGAATCGGACAAAAAAGGTTCCAGCCGGTACCAAAACAAATCTATATCAGTAGCGCGAAGAATGCAGTTTTAAAACCATACTTCCGAAGTTTTAAACCCATATCTCGATTGGAACCGCGTATTAAACGGAACTGTAATTTTATTTCATACCGAATCGAATCACTTTCGCGTTGCGGCTCTTAACTCTGTTGTAGAAAACGAAAGGGGCTAGTTATTATGGTGTAACCACCGACGACATGTAACGGGGTTAATATAAAGTCGGTTTATTCAAATGTAGTTGCAACTAAAAAATAACCAAACCTGGTAGATCAGTCCGGTCGATAATTGCTTCCGGTACCGGTGTTAATTGTTCGCCCTGTAGTAACAGCACATAATGACCCATAACTACAAAAAAGCTTTCAAAATTGGTATTTACCAAAATTATAACTCGTATCAGGAAAAATAGAAACCTACAACATAAATCTTAAGCATTCGAAAATTTTCGAGTAACTAAACCCTAGAATTCGGTTTACCCAATAATAATACTTTGGATCTAACCGCTTCTTATCCCACGCTTTCTTATTAATTAACTAGTAATAAGTAGATAGCTGGGATAGAGAAGAATTAATTAAATGTCTTCCTACATTGAACTTCTCTATTAGTTTAACCATAAGTAATGGTGGTAATCGAGAAGATATTCAGCTGTTAGGTTATTTATTATATCGATGTGCTGTGAGTGAAGGCTAGTGTATTAATAAGCCATCACCCCGTACAATACCTAGTTGGTAGGTTTTAATAATTCTAATAATTTATAAGACAAGAATTATTATAAATCCAGAATTGGTAGCCGGTTATTCTAAAATTAATTGAATTTCTTTATACTTTAGCTTTATTTTTTTTATATATCCTACTACTTAATATATTACCTGAGATAATAAGCGAGCGCTTTTTGTTATTTCTACTACGGAAA